>CM034153.1:525825495-527301605 GCA_019776745.2 Taxus chinensis
AAAGAGAGAATATCGAGGCTTGGAAATAATATGCAATATCAGATAGAACCATGGTTTAACAAACATAGGGTATTGTACGTTCTGTATCAAACACTTTTGAGTGTAGGGTTATCATTATGGAGGCTACTGGAGCAAGATAAACCCAAAGGTTGAATACCATGTATAAAAGATACTAAGCTCGATAAAGAACTTGAAGTTTAATGTAAAACATAAAAGGTTTTATCATCAAGATTAGTCTGTATAAATCTTTTTTATATTTGAGTGGTATTAAGAAATATAGTTCGAATTTTGCCAAAACATGATCATAGTAAAATATGTTGTATAAGGTATTTCAACCATATTGAGATTCTCTCTTGGACTGATTCTTTGGAGTGGGTTGAATAAATTCCTACTACCCACAGGTTGTTTTGTTTTCCTTGCTGAAGAATATAATCGGTCAAGTGTATGTTTGAAATGACTATATTTTTTCTTGAAGCTTCCACTTATTCTATGCTCTTGAATTTCATTAATCCAATGGATCTTCTTGAAGTAACAGAATTCTATAAATGATCAATTCTACAAATATTTTAAAAATAATGTACGCTCAACATAAAGTTCTCTGTGCCAATGGTGATCATCTAAGGAAGGTAACATTCGTGAAATTTTGTTCAAGCAGTGTCTATAGTTTGATTATCTTATAAAGAGGTAACATATTGTGTTAAATTTTGTCAAGTAGTGCCTTACTGTCTCATCTCAAAATCTAAGTCTTTAGACACCGTAATCACTGTTTTGTTTCTTGTTCTGGGTGATAAATTGAAGTCTTCATCCAATTGGTTCATTCGCATTAACATGGAACTGGAATTTCTCTCTAGTGCAGAAATGAAGTGAGCGCGTCACTTGCATCTAATGAAACTGCGTCACTGGCATCTATTGATTGCACGTCACTAGCGCCTATTTCGACGTGCGCGTCACTGCGTAGCTATTGACGCGCGTCTAGTGGCATCTATGACCGCGTCGACGCACCATATTACGCGCGAGCGCAAACCTATTGACTGCAGACTTGCACTTGCACCTATTGACACGCGTCACTGGACCCTATTGACGTGCGTCACTGGCAGCTATTGACATGCGTCACCGGCATCTATGAGCACGTACAACTGATAGCCATTATCCGCCGGTTTATGACTATAATACCTTCAATCCGGCCATTTTCTCCGTTTTTTATCTTCCGGCTTCTTGAAATTTTGCATGGCTCAATGCTATCCCAACTTGCAGTTCATAACAAAAATCCAAGAGAATCCAATTCAATCGATGTCCCTAGTATGCCCTCAACTCCATTATCGTTATATATGCCCCATTTCGAAACAATGATCCTGTTATATTTTGAATTCGTTTTCTGTCATCCTACATCAGAGGATGCGAATTTTTTATGTTATCTTCTACGATTTCAGAATTTTTTCAATTCAGTATCGAAGCAAATATGAACATCCATCGTTTTACCGGGCCTTTCCGTTCAACGAAATATTAACACCGAATTTGTTACAACTAAGGCAACACTCCGAAAATAGAATTTTTTCTCGAATCAACGTTTGTTTCCATTGTTGATTGTAAGTGATAATACTTCGTTTAAATTCATATTTTTTATTCTGTTTCACATTTTAGCCCATGTCCCATAATCCAGGCGTGGTGCTAATATGTAGCATTTCTAGTTCCATGTAATTTTTGCAATGCTAGTGTCTAAGATACTTTGTAACTCTTGTTTACCTGATGATGGCAGTGGAAAAGTTTAAAACAAAAAAAATCTTAAGAAAACTGATGGAACCAAGAACGGGAAATTAATGACGTTCCCAAACCTGATAAGCAAATCTAGCAGGGGGGGAAAGAATTCCTGATCAATGTAATCTTTAATATTAAACGGAGGTGACTCACCAAGGCTCTTGCAGTCGCTGTGAGTGTTTGTGCCTTGAATCAGGGAAAATGTGAATACTGAATTTCGGTTAGTATTGTGACATGTTTCGACATCATCTTTCCAATTTAAATTTTTTGTTATTTAGTTATTTTTTATCTCTATAAGGTGGCAGGAATATCTATCTTTTGGGAAGTCTACCACTTCACCAAAAATTGGAGAATAAAGAGAATAGTAAAAGAAAAAAATCCTTTGGTCCAGGAAGCATATAATATATGACAGCATTAAATCTTTAAGATATGGCCATCTGATGTTAATGAAGACCAGGTAAATGATCTTTGGATAGCGTTTGTTTATTTCTGTAAATTGTTCCCCCGTATATGTTGTGTGTTCGGGGACTTTTATATGTGGTTTCTAAGCCACCGGATGTTCTGATCTCCATGTCTATGTCGCACATGTTGAGGTAGGCAACTCACAAAATGGAAATGTGTTATCTTTTACCAATTCCTGAGTATGAAGCTTGGGAGAGAATCATTGAGGTGGACGATAACGGATAGACCATATAGTGCAACAAAGTAATGCTAGTTATAGTTTTTTTTCTATTTTTATATGTTTTCAAGTTATGGTTTGTTCACTTGCTGAAGGTATATCACTGTTGCTTGGACCATACAGGGTTTCCCGGTTTGGGCACAAGTAACTTCTAAACGAGGGCAAGGAGTATTTCATGAGATCTGGACAAGCACAAAAAAGATTTTCTTGGGTTGATGAGAAAGATGAAGGAAGATTGCTTCCTCATATCAATCAGCTTATAGAGGGGAAGAAGGGCTAAGGTCTTATCAACGAGATTTTATTAGTCCTTACGAAAATTATTGGAACGGGGATAGTTTATACGCTTTGAGCTGATCCAAATGTGCGATAGCATGGAAGATTCTGTGTTTGGGAAAGAGGTACAGCCCACATTGGAAGAAGCCGTTGGGGAAATAGTTTTAGAGGAGTAGAATTGGTAAAGAAAAGAGGGTTTTGGAAAACTAGAAACTTTTATTATTGTGGAAACATTAAATTAATGAATTGAAAACTTCTACTATTGTCTCTTGTGTATGTACTATGGTATTGAAGTTAATTATATGGATTTACATACAATCTTTAATTTTAATGGCATTAGATGTTGATGATCATAAATTATATGATGTTTCTTGTTCCCCACATAATAAAAAAAAATTTAAATATGATTTTTAGGCGAACAGGACACCGACCCACTTCGAATAATTCACCTTTTCAAATTTTCCTAAAATGAAATTTTCGCCATATTACGAATATTCGCCGCTAAAATTATCCCTGAATCTCATTCATAAAGAAAATAATTGATGAATAATTAACATCTTGACAAGATAGTCCACGTCCTAATATGCAATCCTCATTCTTCATTCCATCCTTATCAACTAAGGTGGAAGAACACTCCATATTCCCAAATAAAAATACAACTGAAATTAGATGGATGCTGCTATAAATGATGACAACAACATCAATGATATTGGTTTGGCTCATGACTTCCATAAAAACACTTCCTTTCTCACTTAGGGTAGATAACACCTCATTCCCCAACTCTTGATTGCATTCTTCCCTCACTAGAAAACTCGGATAGGAAAACTTGAGCATCATGTAAAACTGGATCAAATTCAAAGAACTAGAGTTACCTTTCTATAGTGGCCTTCTTGGCTGCCCAAAATTTGGTCTAGGTTTCCCTCTTCTCACTATCCTAGATTGATTTGTACCTTACTTAAATCCTTTATGTTTCACTCCCAATCCAAGTATTGGAGGGACTATATTTCTATAAAAAATTAAACCTTTTGCGATCAAAATTTTTCCATCCTCCATTATGGCATCTTCATCTCTAACTACAATCCCATATTCTTCACCATATGCTTGGGTGGATAGAAAATTAAGTTGATATTTCTTCTTTATTCTTGTGCTTACACAAAGAAAAAACACATTAAAAGAAACAAGAGCTCCCAATATCATTTTTTCATGCCTTATAAGTATGGAATATAGGTGTCTTTCATGGCTTGTATTGTCCTCGTGATTTTCCTTCAAGTGATGGAATCCCAAAAATCCAACCATGTTGGACCCATGCATTTTCTTCCCCAAAATCAGAAGGATAGTGATTGATATCCTTCTTATGACGACTAAAAACACATCAACGATGATAGTAGATTGAAAACCCTCCACCCTCATGGCTGGATACTCATCTCTAGCTTGGCCTCCAAAAGATATTTCCAAGCTTCTCCAAACTAATCTCTTAAACTTTTGATTTGGGTCATACATTATGAGTGTTGGTATGTAAGTATAAAAGCCATACTTTTCCCATAATTACTTCCCATTCAAAACAAAATATGTTATAACATTAGCCTTAATTAATCGCGATGAGTGAACCCACTCACATATATTTTAAATGAAAATAATGTATTCAAACTTGCCACTATATTAATTTTCCAAAAAATATATGCACATCCCAACACGTGAAATTAGGAAGAACATTCCATCATGATTGTAGCATTTTATTTCATTATTTAAATTCAAAATTGTAGTGACCAAAAAATACCTTGTGATAGTTACCCTTACCTTGTCAATTTCACTAGAATAAGAGAACCTCTTCCTTGTGATTGAAATCCAATTGGTGGCTACAAATAGAATTTGGAACCAGTTAAACATGTTGGTCATAACAGCCACAAGATTCGAGACAAATCCCACAATGACTCTAGGGTTCATGATTCAAATTTTCCAAGATCGTCGCACTTGTGTTAGAAGGATTATTTACACCATAAAAATCTCATTGAATCCATGTCTCATTAGGCTTAATTGTTAGGCATGGTTTAGAGAACCAATCCCAAAGAATGGCATGATACTTTACTTCACCTTGGTTCGTGAAAATTGAATTATTGTATACCTTGTAGCAAGCCAAATTCATATTCCATGAAGCTGAATTTGTATTTTTAGTGGATGAATTATACATAACGTTCACATACATCCAAAAGTGGAAATATCGAAATTGACTTGAGTCCCATAAAACCATAGCAAGTTGATTGATATGATCTTGATTATAAAACTAACACATAGTTTGTTTACCATTCATCTTCTCATCAATTTCAACACATTAATAAAGACAAGAAATATATTACAGAGACATAGGGGAAATTAACAAATATGAAATATCATCATTACTATAATACCTTAGGTTTTCCTCAACATGTTCATCTTAATTTTTTAAATGAGGGATGATTGAGATATCTTATATAATTCTGACCTTATGACTCAGAATTTATGAGTTACAATCAACATTTTCCTTCACCTTAGATTCAAAAATTGAATCTATTTCTTCCTTAACCATATATTTTTAACACTTGCATGTAACATCTTCATGGTTCTTTCCAAAGTCATGTACATAACCAATTCGCCTCTTATTGACTATTGTTCTAAAAATTCCAGCAAGTTGAACATCAACATTATCTAGAGTTAAGATTTTTGGGATTAAACTATGTCAAATTTTGTATTGACACATTTCAAATCAAAGACCGTGATTCACCACTAAGAATAAATAGAAACATGTCAATGCAAATTTTGACATAGTTCAATGCCAGAAATCTTAACTCTAGTTTCATGTACTATGGGAGCATAAAAACTCTCACCAACAGTATCATTTGGCAATGGGATTTTAACCACCAATTCACCTCCACAATTTGGCATATCATATTTCCCTTCTTTCTTGGTCTCATGATCCATATTTTATTTATCAAACACATGTCCTTCACAATGTTTTCCTAAAAATTAGTCAATGGCTCATCCCCATGAAGAATGATAGGTACTTCTAGGGATTCAATGGGTGGTTCCCTCTGAATTCCCAAAAAAAATGAGTTTTCTTGTTCTAGCCTGATTAAAATGGAGGAATTATGTACCTCTAGTACTGGAACAGCTTTCCCTTTTTCCTTGGGAATAGCTTAGGGTTTAGACCTTGTTAGAACTCCCACTTTACCTTTCTTCAACTCTATCAACTCATAGAGTGTTATGACATCACGAATATTATTTGGAAGAGCCCTATAGTCCTCATAGTTGTCTGCAATGTTATGACTTGTTAGGAATTAATAGAATCTAATGTGGAATAATTCCTTAGAATCACAATAATAAGAAGTATGAATAGAAATTACAGAAATGAAATATGTAAAACACGAAGACAATATTTAACGTGGTTCACCCAATGTGGGCTACATCCACCAAGAACACTTGCTCAGATTTTATTACAAGCCAACAGTCTTCACAATTACAATAACCAGATCTTGTTTAGAGTTGCACTTAACAAACCCTCCCGAATTCGCACTTGAGTTCACACACACTATCCACCTTCACAAAAACACTCATGTCAATCCTATTATATGTCCATCCATATTTAAGTACATCAATAGGTAGCCGAAGAGGCGGTTTTACAAAACAATGGGTACCAAAAAGCCATGGGCCCAAACTAGCCCATAATGGTTACCCATTACCCATGGGTTAATAAACCACTCATGAAAATTTACTTCGGGGGCTTCGCCCCCGAACCCCCTTGACCCGCTCAACGGCGAGCGAGACCATCTTAAAATATCCAAGTGTAACACATGAAAGGTGTACCAAACTCTAACATGAAAAAAGGCTCCACAAACATAACATGACCCATTGAATGTTATGTTTTAACCACCAGAATGACTTCCTTTCTTGGGAGGAAGGTAGATCAAAATTACCTAGATGAATAATTACTCACGATTCTTAGTGGTTGAGTATTATTGTTTTCCCTTGAAGAGCTTCCTTCACCATTTTTGCAGAATGTGAATCAAATGTGTCATCCTATTCGTCAATATTTCTTACCCTGGGGGAAAACTCTCAACCCTAACATCATCAAAATGTATGTTTGTTATTTATCTACTCCTTCTGAATGAAACCCTCAAATTTGAGAGGATTGATGCTCTGATACCATTATAATATTCCTTTTCAGGATGAAACTTAAAAATAAAAAAATAACTTCAATCCCAATTGAAAGTAATATTATTTTTTTATGAAATCTAATGAGAAAATTTTAGGAACCCTAGTAGCGAAATGTATTTGCACTTTTAGGGATTCAAAAACCATCTAAATATACTAGGAACAGGTGTATAAATTCTCCAAAATTCTATATTCAATAAATGGAACAAACACCAAGCCAAAGTATTGCGAATTAGGAAGATATATACAATTATAATTAAATTGATGACAACAAAAATAAAACCCATAATAATTGTTGAAAATAGAGGTTATAAGCCCCCAAAATGTCATAATACTATGAAATCACCCTCTAAGATTATGAGGAATATGTATATCAACTCCAAATGAAGAAATGTGCCCTAGATGATACCCAAGTCCTCCAAGAAAGTTGTTACCCTATGAGAGGGTCTAAAATTGATGTTCAAACATTAGTAGCTCTTCTCCAATCAAACCCTACCCATCAACATCATTCCTTGAAGTACTTAGGAACCACTAATTAAATATTTATCATTCTTAAATTGAACAAGGGTTATGTTATCCTTGTATGCCACACCAAACGATTTTTGCTTCTTACTAGAAGGAATTGAGAAATCAACCCAATTATCATGCAAGTATAATTTTAACAAGATGATCACCCCATTTAAGCCAAGTGAAGCCTCTTTTATACCTCCTTTGTGGCACCAAAACTAATTTATAAGCCTCCAAAAATGACTAACCACATACTAAGTATTTTTCTTCTATTTTCCCTTTATTTTTCACCTTCTTAACCCTAGCCAATTTGATCTATGTAGAAAATCTATTAAGAAGAATGCAAAAATAATTGAAAAATGTGACAAGTACTTCCCTTGCTCAGTTTCTTCTTTCCCATGGGAAGTGGAATGGGCTAGAATTCCTCCAATCATACTAGTTTGAAAAAGGGGACATTACATAAATACTACCAAAAACACAAAAAAAAATTGATCTTAAAATTAATAGTTTTTAAACTTTATGTAGTAGTGATGTATTTACGATATATGTATTAATAAATAATAATTAGTTTTACCTTTAAAATTTCTCCTCCTTTAGGGAAAAATTTGACTTTAAAGCTCAATCAATTCAAGGGAACATGATTTAATAGAAAAAAGGTACCAAGGCTTTTTTGTTATTGTAGCCACCTAATTTAGGTATGGCCTATGAGTTATTCATGAGTCATAAAATTTCATTGTTTGAGGGGTATTTTTTAGATTTATTGATTATTATACTAAATTATTTTTTTATTAGCGTGTTTTGTAAGTTATTCCTTGTATCTTCTTTTCTTTTCTTTTTTGCCTTCTTCTTTTTCTTTTTTCCTCAAAAATTTCTCCATGTGTTATGGTATTTCCTTTAGAATTGTATAATTATGGTTATAGGTTTCCTAAATTTATATACATATATACTTATGGGGATTTATTTGTCTTGGTCATTTTTACCCTTATTTGGGTCCTACATATTGTAAGGCCTTCTCAAAACAATTATTACTTATGTTTAAACCATACATTCAAACAACTAAGAATTCCAAAGAGTGTTTAATATTACTATGTGTTGCATCAAACATTCATTATAACCATGAAAGAGATACAGGGTTGGGATTTTTCATAACACCAAATATTTCATAATGTTCAATATGTTATTTTCAAATATCATACAACATTTTAAGAACTTTATAATAACACAAGGATAGTAGACTTGAAGACAACCCTCGTTTTATTTTGTGGTTTGTTAAGTGTTGCTGCATTATTAAGGATGTGAAGGAGATCATTTTTTTAGAAATCAGTACGTAATTTTGTAAAACTGAATGAGATTTTGGAGCCCTGAAGCCACTAAATTCATTCATCAAATTAGATTTGTTTGTACAACAATTTTCAGGAGCATGCGTTGATAGTCTTGGCATGACTAAAAGAGCATGTTGACTATTCTAATAAATGTTCTGTTTGTTTCGCTTTTTCTAAATTTTATTCATTTTATTATGTAGAATTACTTGTCTTTGTCCATTTTGACATTTGTCTCCAACTTCAAGACAAATCAAAAATTTCTATAAAACTCCATCTTATCTATTTTTACACTTGAAATATTTAAATAAATTAAATCCCATTTTTATATATTTTAAATGATATGATTAAATTTGATATTCCATTCACACACTTTATCTTTGAATTGTAAGTCTGACCTATACTTATTTAGTGTGAATTTTAGAATTTGCTTCTACATACCTTCAAACATGGAAGGCAGGTCAAACATTATAATGCCGTGTTTTAGACTTTAAAGAGAATGAATAATGCCGTGTCTTTCTCCCGTGTGCAAAATGAACTCGGTCAATATCCTAGAAAGGTATTATTCGAGAAAATAATACGTAAGACAAATTGTCCTTGTAAATTTTATTCAAACTTAATACAAATCTAAAGAAAATAGAAAATCAAATTGTCTTACTAATTCTAATTCTAAATGCAAACATGAGAAAAAGTAAGACAATTTGTCCTTTTAATTTAGATGTTAAGTTAGACAAGTTTAACGAACGTGGGAAAATTGTTAAGAGAAAACAAACTTATATGACTTGATAAGACTTTAAAGAAAAGTCTTTCTACGAGGTTAAAATTTGTTATTGATTGAATGTGGTCCTTATTTATTATATATAATAAATTAATTTAACATATTCAATAAATTGATAATAGAAGTGTCTTTTATTATATATGTTATTAAATTGAATTAATGATTAACTAGTATATTTATCTTAAATAAATATAAATAAAAGGATGTTGAGAAGTATTATTTTAGAGATGTTTATATTGTATTTCTAATATAAGTAGAATAGGTACTTTGAAAGTCATTCGTGTAACCTCTCAATATCTTTTACATAGATTTATATAAAATAGGTATGCTGGTAGCATAAGTGGGTACTATATTTTCATTTAACATATAATATGTTACATTTCATCAAAAAATTAAATGTAAAATGTATATGACATTAAATCATCCAAATATAATCATATAGATTTGTACCTAGAGTACTCTTAACGTCAAGAGTACTATAGAGCACCTTACGTAGATAGTCAATATGAAGCGCGAGAAAGAAGCCAAAGATAAAAACAAGAAAAGGAAGTGGGAAGAGGGAGAATCTTCCTATGATAAGTTGAACAAATCTATCACGACATTGGCAAAGGAGTGGAAGGAGGTTCTCAAAACCATGGAATAATATGTGTTGTGGTTTCTTTTTCGTTGTTGGGCCTTAGCTTCTCCTTTTTCTACCTTCTGATTTGTCTGCTATTTTTTTACTATTAGTTTTTTGTTTCCTCAATACTAAGTTGGATCTGAGCCTGTTTGGGCTCCTTTTGTTTCTTTGTTACTGGACCTATATTTTGTAATGGGGTAGGGTCCCCTTAACCTTCTTTTACCCATATTATCAAAGAAAATCATCCAAATATGTTAGATATAATCATGTATTATTTACCTCATTATTCCATTAAATGCTTGTCTATTAAGACCTCTTCTTCTATATCTATTTTAGTTTCTTGCATTTTTTGGCCTTGTTGAAGTCTAGATATGATTTCTCCCTCATGTTCCATAATATTTTGTTTAATAGGTTGATTACATATTTGTATAGCACAATTAAAATGTCTTCGTATATTTGTATAAAAACCCATCAATTTATATAAATTGTTTGATATACTTTTGTAAACATTTAATTTTTATAAATTTGCACTATGATATAAAATAAAAATTATAGAAACTCTATTTTTTCTAAAAATAATTTACATGTAAAAAAAACATAACATTCCCATAATCATATTTAAAAAAAATAATTTTTTTATTAAAAACCATCTATTTATATAAATTGTTTGATATATTTTTGTTAAAATATACTTCTCTAAAGATTTACTTTTTATAAATTTAATTTACATGTAAAAATTCATAGCATTCTCATAATCATGTTACCAAAAAAATAAAAAAATATATTATATATTAAAATAATAATTACTCATTCAAATGATGAATTAAACTTCTAAATAATATTTAGATAAATTAATTATTTAATTACTTAATTATTTAACTAGGGTAAATTTTAGTGGCAATTCTTTGTTAATTCATGAATATTTAGATTATTTAAATTTGCATTTGGCGATTTTGAGGAGTCGTACGGAGTAATATTTCACCTAAAATTTCAGGATGCTTGAGTTACTTTTGTGGGTCAGCTCGCCTAGTGTTTAAAATAACTTTCATACTTATGCATGTATATCGTTGCTACTTTGAAACACCAATCGGGTACATTCAAATATATATATATATATATATATATATATATATATATATATATATATATATATATATATATTCTAAGCATCTATGAAATTCAAATGTCATAAGGCTCTTAAATTAAAGATGCCTGATAGGTAAGTTCGAGTCTTTCTATGTATGTAGTCAGGCGTCTGTACATGCGTCTGTCTGGGTGTATATGCAGACGCCCGCATGCATTTGCTACTGGGTGGCTACATGCACAGACGCCCGACAGGTGGGTTTGAGCCCACCTATGTATGTAGTCGAGCATCTATAAATGCAGCCGCCTGGGTGTATATGCAGACGACTGACTACATACACAAACGCCCACATGCATATGCAACCGGATGGTTGCATGTACAGATGCCCAGTTGTACATGTAGTTGGGCGTCTGTGCATACAACCACCTAGTTGCATATGTAGGAGGGCGTCTGTGTATGCAATCGGGCGTCTACATATACACCTGAACAGTTGTATGTACAAATGCCTGACTACATACGTAAACGGGCATCTGTCGATTGTTATTCATGGCACGTATTTTCCCAAATAAATTATTCACCTCCATCACTATATACATTTTTCTCATATTCTCCATCAACACGAAATCCATTTTTGTAGATTCGCCAAAAATATTCCAAGTTGGATTTTGGTATGGGGTCTTAAAATTTACCTTACATCATAATCTTATTAAAATTTGATCACGACCTCATTATCACCAACCTATTGACAAGAGCTAGTTATATTCCACTACCATATCCTAGATCTAGGTTATGGAACATTTAATCTCCTATAGAGTGTGGATCATAGTCCTCCTAGTTCCACATCTCTAAAAACTTACAACCTCAAGGTGGGCAATTGCATATTTAGTATGAACCCTCTCATTATCCCAGTTTAGATTACCCATTATAGAGAGACAAAGAGGATATTCATCAGGCCGTATTTTTTGCATACATATACCATTGTATGCCATGGGTTTTTCAGAGCTAATTTTGATACCATATTTCTTTGAGAATACAAAAATCAGATGCCATATGTGAAATAAAGACTAATGTATGGGTTTTTTATTACTAGAGTTTAAAACTATATTAAATTTTCAACAAAATTTTATGTTTTCCCATAAGCATGGACACTTTTAGTATGAGGATTATTTTCATAATTATTACAAGTTAATGCTTTTGTGACTATGGTGACCTCGGTTCCATATTGTTCCCACATAGAGAAAGTAAGTACGTGAATCCTTGTATAAGTTGAGTGACACAATGGAGAAAATTTAAGCTTATGTATTTGAAGGTAAAATTTACTCCATAATGCTTTCTTCAAAAAAAGGAAATTAGACCAGCTAGGATTTCAATAGATAATTACTTTTCGTGATATTTTTATTTAGCAAGTTCCTTGTTAAGGTTTAGGTGTGGCTCATTTTCAATAATATTCCCTTAAGTTACACTTCCAATGTTGAATTTAACTTTATCTTGCACAAAAACTCCTACTCAAACCATTCTCTCTAAAATTGAATTTTTCATTTTAATGAAATACCATCTCTGCATTCTTTGCTCCAAAAAATCATACTATTTGATTTGATATCAGTACACCCTATTTGCATTTAGTTTGATACATGATCATTGTGAATTGTTGCTTACCAAGATTTAATATGTTTTTATCTCTCAAAATCATAACAAAATTGTAACACATAATTATTTTTGTCAAACCATGGAAGACACTTTATGTTATTTCAAGGCACCATCTTGAACAAAAAAAATTTTAAAAATATAACATAATTGTGTATAAATATTAAATTGTAAAGGTTCAATTTATATATGTTATTGTACATGATAAATAATTAATTTATTGAACATTATGAGAGTTAGCCATGAGAATCTAATGGAACGTGTCCACATCAATATCGTTACACTCCAGTGGAAACAAACATGTGCTTCAAGTAATTAGCAAGAATTAACCGTACAAGAAGATTCATGCATAAGGGAAAATCAGACTAGCCTTTTCATAGATCAAAATAAAAGAGTACAAGTAGGAGTGTTGTGTACATCCCAATGCAG
This sequence comes from Taxus chinensis, assembly GCA_019776745.2. Taxonomy (NCBI): domain Eukaryota; kingdom Viridiplantae; phylum Streptophyta; class Pinopsida; order Cupressales; family Taxaceae; genus Taxus; species Taxus chinensis. Next base: position 525,838,768 of record CM034153.1, read on the forward strand.
GACTCATCATACCTCCACAAGGGAGAAAGGAGTTACAATCCAAAAATGGATGTAACTTTTGTATGATGCGCACTGACATATATGACAGATTCTATGATAGAATATTTCATATAAATCCTAATGACACCTAAGACCTATGACTCAGCTAAGATATATGACTCACCATGGGCGAGGTGGAAAATGTCTCGTAAGTAATGAAAGAAAAAATCTATTCTATAAAGAAAGAAAAACTAACATAGAAAAATAAAGTTAAGATATGAAAGAAAATAAACTAATATGTGGAAATAGGAAAGATAATATACTCATACTCTACATTATACATAAAATATTATACAAAGAAAAAAATAGGTTGGGAGAAGTAGCTTCCCTTTATTATGAACCTAGGCCATGAGATCATCTTTGAAATTCCCATGGTAAGTGAGAGGAGTTGGAATAAGATTTTCTTCTTCATCTTTAAAACATCATCTACCAAGGAAAAATACAGCTTGTGTAGGAACTTGGCTTTAGTGAAGGGCTTAGTAAATATTTCTGCAACCTAATCAGAATTCTGACAATACTGCAAGTCGATGATGTCTCCATAGATCAACTCCCGTATGAAGTGTATGCAGATCTTTATATGATTCATCCACTTATGTTGAACTAGATTTCATAAAATTGATACAGTTTTCATTTTGTCACAGTAGATGATAGTAGGAAACTGAAAGTGGATACTAAACTCTGTTAGAATCCCCTACAACCAAACAACTTACATGGAAGTGTTGACTGTGCCCATGTATTCTACCTCTATATAAAATATCACAATCACATTATGCTTCTTGCTCGACTAAATGAAAAAACTCAAAACAAGAGATTTTTTTTATCCTAAGATAGATTTATGATGATCAAGATCACCAAACCAATTAGAATATGTAAATCTAACTAGATCAATATTTTTCCCTCCTAAGTAGTGAATGCCATCGATATGAGTTTCACAAACATAGTGAAGGATCTATTTTTCTTCTCTTTAATACATCTCATGAGGATCCTGCATAAATATTTGCATGATCCCAACAGTGTATGAAATATCCAACTGAGTGTGAATTGGATAGATCAATCTCCCTACCAACTAGTGATAAAAGGTACCATCGATTGAGGAAGTGGAGCAATCAACAACTAACTTAACCCCAGAAATGAAAGGAGTAGGAGATGACTTACAATCAGACATGTGAAACCTAGCTAGAAAATCAAGGGCATAATTAGGCTAAACAATCACAAATCCTTAGTCAGATTGGTTAATATGTATCCCAAGGAAGTAGTGAAGAAAACCTAAGTCAATCATAGAGAACTTGAGGGCTAAGGAAATCTTCACAAAATTATTGATCTCGCTCATTACCCGTAATCAACAAGTCATCAACATATAGAACAAGGATGAGCATGAATTCATCTTGTCACATAATGTAGACATTAGGGTTAGAGTGACACCTGGAGAACCCTGATGGAAGAAGAAGGAGTCCATCTTGGCATACCAAGAATAAAGGACTTATTTAAGGGCATATAGAGACTTATTTATCTTTCAAACAAGAGAGGAATCATGGACATAACCTAGAGGTTGTCCCATATAGATTTATTCCTCTGTGACCCCATAAAGAAAGGTACTCTTAATGTCCATCTGATGGAATTCCCATATGTTCATAGTAGCGATGGTGAGGGTTAGTCAAATGGAGTTCATCTTCATAATGGGAGTAAAGGTATATGAATAATCAGCCCCAATAACCTGGGAGAAACCCTTAGCTATAAGTCACTCTTTATACTTATCGGCGTTCCTATCAATGCCATACTTTTTTCGATACACTCACTTACACCGAACCATTTTTCTTCCTTTCAGAAAAGGGGTGAGATCCTAAGTATTGTTCTTTATAAGTGAGGAATAATCCTCATCCATGGAAGAATCCCAAAAGCCTCCTAGAAATAATAAGGGTTGGAAGCAGAGGTGAAGAAATTGTGGGGTCCAGCAAACTTTGAATGATTCATTCTCTCATCCGAAGGATCCCATATCCAATCTATCTAGCACTTTTCAAGGTCTCTATGGTCTGACGAGGATAGGAGGAGAGTCAGGATCAAAATATGTAGATTCTTCACTCGAGTAAGAAGGGACAAAGTCCTCATCATCACTACTATAAGAATTATAAGATTATGAAGCATGAGGAGTAGGAGGAGCAGGAGAAGAGGGAGGAGGAGGCTCAACAAGATCATCATTAAAATAATCATAATTATAATCAAAGAGGGACACAAAGACCTCAACAGGTGGAGAAGTGGAAGTAGAAGATGACTCATCAAGCTTCATAGTTCTCTCAATATAAAGTTGATGAGTAGTAAATCTCAACAATATATAACCCTTCATGCCATCAGGATACCCTACAAAGATACAATGTCTAAAATGTGGTTCTAAGGCTTGGCATCTCTTTTTAGGAATCTAAGCTATAGTAGTTGATCCAAAGATAATTTTTTACTCGACATTAGGTTTGCGTCCATACCAAACTTTAAAGGGTATCATCCCTTTTACTTCCTTGCGCAGAATGTAGTTCTAAATATAGTAAGTGTAGTTCATAGCTTTACCCCAATACTACAAAGGAAGGGATTTACAGTGAACCATACACATTTCCATCTCCTTAAGTATTTGGTTATTTATTTATGCAACTCTATTTTGTGAAGGAATGTAAGCAATTGTACGTTACAAAGTAATACCTTTGGAGGTATAGAAATAAGCAAACCTATTGCTCACATACTCACCTTCATTACCTGTTTGAAGAACCTTGATATACCTTTCAGCTTGTTTCTAAGTAAGATCCTTGAAGTCTTGGAAGTGATTGAAAACTTTGTAGTTGTGTTTGATAAAATACACCCAAGTGTAACGTAAAAAGTCATCAATGAAGGTAAGTATATAGAGAGCTCTAAAAAACAAAGGAGATGGGAAGGGGTCATAAATTTCACATGAATAAGATCCAAACGAAAAGATGTTATAGGATTTTCCCTAGCCAAAAATTTCTTCAAGATGCTCCCCGTGGGCACAACCCTCACAAAGACCCTTATAAAAATTGCCTTGAGGTAACTCATTGACCATCTCATGTTGGCTCAACTGTTTAAGGTAACGATAGTTAATATGATCAAAATGCTCATGTTATAGCTTACTAACCTTGTCTACATGAGTGAACAAGGTATTGGGAGAAGAATTAGAAGTAAAGTGGGAGAAGGTTTAAAATCATGGTCAATGATCCACCTTTCCCTCGGTCACAGTAGACTCATTGTGAAGCTCATGAATAATTACTGAGTTAGGATTAAATTCCACTCGCATTCCATTACCAATATAAGTGATTTGGTAAACTGATAGGAGATTGGAAAAGAGATAGGGAACACTTAAAACATTATTAAAGGTTCCACCATCAAATTTTATCGATCCACTACCAGAAACCGACACCTTAGTGTCATTACCCAAAGTGATTTGGTACATGTCACATGGTTTAATGTTGTTGAACTCAACATGTGAAGAACACATGTGGTGTGAGGAACTAGAATGTATGATCCATGTCGATGAAGGGGAAAATTTAGCTACAAGGGCCTTTTCTTTTTTCCTCTAAGATTTAGAATCCTTTTCTGTGGAAGACTCAAGATTTGGAGCATTTTGTTTAATAGACTCAGGAACACCTATATTATTTTTCTCAAGTAAATGAGTTAGGTGGTCTAATTTTTTCTCATGCACTGATGTTCCTCATTTCCTGTATTCTTATAATAGGAACGCTTACACGTTTCCTTCTTCGCTTTAGGCCCTATAGACATAAAATCATGCACTTTAGGAATTATTTAGTCATGGTCTCATACTACTATTTAGAAGGTTTTTTAGCGAAGAAAGTAATAATTAACCCCTATCTTTTGGCCATCTTACTTTATTTTCTTTCGTCATTCCCAACCTCTTGCACCCGCATACCCAGTCAGCTTTCATCATTTTGAGTCATTTTAGCTTTGACTGGGGCACCCAGGCTAGTGGTGGGGCACCCATGGGTTCCCGGTCCCACCAAGGACTCCCCGATCTTTTTTTAACTTTCCTCACATGTTTTGCGAACTTTCTAGCCATTTCATCTTCTTATATTTTTGGTGGTCAACCATTTCGGGGTTAATTACAAAATTAGATTAAGAGAAACCTATAAATATAAATTTATGAGACCATAATGAGGGACCAAGCACTATTCACTACTCATCCACCTAGAGTTGCATCCATTTGGAGATGATTTGCATCCATTAGCTCCATCACAAGGACAAGGTTGGTTTAATCTACATCACACAAGCATAGGGGGGATTCTATTCTATTCCATGCACCATTCTAATACATTTTGTATCTAGTTATTGTTCGCTACTTCACAAAGTTTGGTTGGCATAAGATAACTTAGGGCACATGATACACACACACACACACACACACACCAGAACTACATTTGTGTCTAAAATGTAGTGTAGCACTAAGTTAGTAAGCCCACTATTGTGGAAGTTGAGGTCAGTTTGATCCATTCATTTACATTCTTCTTTTTTTAGGGTTTTGATACTTCTTGTGGTTTCTTACAGGTCTTTCTATCATCTTGGATTAGCAATGACACATAGCGCATCGTACCGAAGCTAATGCAACACATATCGAGGGTTTCAGGATCACCTACCGAACCTGTAAAACTTAGACATAGACCATGACACCCATTTTATAGACCAGAGTGCCCGAAGGCACTCTAGTCCATAGAATTAGTCCATATCTTTCCTTTTCAGGACCTCTTCATAGTCGTTCCTGTTTCCATATTATTCTGTTCATTTTGCGACATAGTCCAGCAAGCTCCTTTAATCAGTTGAGTCACTTCTGTACCCTTCTTACACATTAGGTCTTCTACTTTTATTAGATTAGTTGTTTGGGTCATTTTTCATACTTGTTATTGCATTCATTTACTGTAATTACATGTTGTTCTAGATTATATTATGTTTGTTGGTCCAAAAATCTATCAGGTGGGTAGAACTATGGATAGATAGGCCAATAGTGTGCAGGGCATAGCCCTTTTTTGAAAGAGCAAAGTGAAATTGGTTTATTGCTATTATATCAGTAGGAATCGTGTGCAAGTCTTACAGTATTCTGCCTTCAAGGGGGTTTGGGATCTCATCCTAGTAGAGGTAGTTCCAAATGACGAATAGAAAGTGAATGAGGGGAGGAATGGAGGAAGGATAGATCTGAAGGGAGAAAAGAAACGAATTCCAAAGATAGAAAGGTCAGAAGGTTTATGCTTTGGGCTAGTAGTAAACAGAGCCAAACTTACATTCACATAAAAAAATAAAGCAGTAGTGATGAACAAATGAAAAAAGTAAGAAAGAATCCAACAGAATAAAACACAGATCTAACTTAAGAGATATCTAATGCACATAACACATAAATTCAGCACAAAGTCTCAATGTATGTATTAATATTTTCTTCTGTTACAAGAAATTACAAAGTCTTTCTCTCCTCACTTCTAATTTTCATACAAAAATGTCCACACTGGAATACAACAAGTATTCCAAGTATTTATAGAAGGAGGAGGAGAAAGAAGACAAAAAGAAGCCAACCACTTATTTAAAAAATATCTACAAAATATCTAAAAGTCAAAAGTTGACTTTGGGGCAATTTTTAGGATGGCAACATCCCATGGTGCAACATTGGATGATGTCATCACATTTGTGCCAACATAGCTTTTAAATATTTTACAAAAATGGAGAATCCATCCCAAAGGAAGCTATTCATCATCATCTCTCAGCTCGAATTGAGCTTCTGGCTGAAGCTCAAGAGATTCAATGTGGCATTGCGCCTGATACTCAGTAAACTTGCTGATTATCTTCTGAAGTTGATACTGATCAAGACCTTTGAAATGGTCACCAATCACTTCACAAGTCTCTTTCTCATTTTTGAGCTTATCAGGGAGATCAAAATATTCTTTGTTTGACATCTATCAAAGAGCCTATAAAGTCACGACAGGCTAAGAGGTTGTTGATGGACTCTCGATTGAAAGTGACCTCTTGTGCCACACCTTGAGAGACAATACCCTTGAAAAGCTGAAATAGTGTCATTTTCTTCTCTTAACTCATAGGATGCACTGATCAAGTCTAGGAGACATATTTGTAAAATGGTCTTCTCCATGTTGATGTAACGCATCCAAGGCTTCCTCCTTGAATTTGTCAATTCTTTCCTAAGATGAATTCCATTTGATCGACCTGATAATCTAAAGTGAGTAAGAGCTTTATAATGTGCCCGTGGGTGATCGATAACGCCAACCTTTAATAGTCATCATTAGCCAAACAGTCAACCATGGTTCTGGAATGTTCCCTGCTACAACTTAGCATTATCCAACTCCTCAGAAAGGGACCTCACTACTGCTTGTAGCTTTTTATTTCCTTGAGTTATATCTTGGTGCAGCAATGTGAACCTACGTAATTATAATCTCACCATCTTGGAGGATCTTCTCAATCCAAGATGACACAACTATACCTTTTTCAGTAATCTTTATGTATTCATCTAGTTTTTTCTTGGCTAAGGAGCTTGAACAGGATTCTGCAGTAGTTGCTAAGAGGAGCATCTTCCCATCTTTGCAAAGCTTGGAGGAGATGTTCATGTTCTGTTCTTTAAGCATTCTCTTCTCCTCTTTAGCCTCTTGTAGCTTCTTGCAGAGGGCATCGATAGCTGACAAGGCCTCTCCTTGCAGGATTTTAGATGATGTTCCCATTGTGACTTGAGTCACTGTGAATTCTGTAGGAGACAGATCTTCTTTCTTCTTTATGGGATCCAGGATAGGCTATCTCCATGACCCTTTCTCCTGAGGCACTTTTTGAGAAGCGAGTTAAATCACTTTTTGCTTATTGGGTCCCTTTGTCAAAATGACGGAGAAGTCCATAGCTGCAATATGGAATTTACTCTTGTGCTAGCTTAGGTGGTCGGAGATCCAACCAAGAGTTAGGGGATCATGGATAAGAAGAAGAGGAGGAAACGGGGGTGAAAGGGGGAGAAAATGGAGTAGACTTAGAGAAGAAAGTGTAAACACTCGGATGGTGACATGGACAGAGAATCCGATGCACTAGTGCTTACAGCGCCTCGAAGTCACTACAAGAGAGGAGAAAGAAGTGGAGATAGAAGGGATTTGTAGTTAAATGGAGGGAATACCAGGTGATACATCTACAAGGGAGGAAAATATTAAAGCAGTGGGGGATGCAAGGGAGGAAGATGGAGGAGAAGAAATAACTAGATGAGTGGTTACCTAAGGAGGAGAAGGGAGAGGAGAAGAAGAGGAAACAGAAGGGAACTTCTACAGTTATAGCTGTGACAACATCTTGAGTGGATGTGTCCATTAGAACATCTACCGCTTCTTCTTTTTCTAGGGACACTAAGTACACTATTTTCTTTGAGGTAGAAGAGAGGGCTAACGGGAGCTTTCTCCTACATGCTTGATTCTATAACCTCATCCTTTCCTTTGCCCTTTGGAAAGGGATCTAGATTTAGAGGAGATCTTCCTAAGGGGGAAGTAGTGAAATCCACCCCAAGGTAGATGAGACCATTTCATTTGCAATAATGTTCGGTGCGTTATAACGTGGGCTAGAACCGTTTTTTCTATGGTCTTAGGTGCCTTGGTCCTATCAATGCTTGCAAATGGCCAATCATCCCCATCCGTGTCAAGGTAAGACCTGATCAATTTTTTGATCAGTTTCTTGGAAATATTTTTGGGATGATGGCAACTCCATAGTGGATGATATCTTATAGATGCCAACCAGGAGTGATTCTTTTGCCTGATTTCAATTTCATGGTTGACGTTTATCTATATGTCCTCGATCTCTGGGACATGGATGGGATCAATATTTTGCCTTGGCAGAGGAAATCCTAGCAGTCGAAGGTTGGTCTTGCCGGGAGATCATGCTTCAGGTTGAGCATTTCTAGCTCTGAAAACATTTCTCTATGCTTTACCCAATGAGGCTTATGTGTATCCACCAACTGTGAGGGGGAAAGGAGTCCCACCATTCTTCCTTTTCATTCATTTTTCATGATATGTAATTAGTTACCTTGAGAGCTCTGGAAGGATCAGATTAGGCCTCACATACATTGGTAACCTTGTTGGTTCTCCCAAGCAGTTGGTAGCTCTGAAATATGTGAAGGTGAGGATTTGTGTAAACAAATCGCCCCACTTCTTTGTGGTAGTGACCATGCTCATGCTGGTCCGATCGTGCCTCATGTTTGGCCTCATTAGGCAAATCACCTCATAGAAGAATACGTCATTGATCTTTTTGAACTAGGTAAATACTGGATTTGAGCCTTAGCTCCCGGTAGTACTCATATATTTTGACCTGAGGCCATAACCCACTTTGAATCAATCCCGGGTACTCTCTCTCTTACGCAGTGACATTTATGACATAGGATTTAATATAGAATGTCCCAGTACATTGAAACATATTGGATTTGACTATGAGATAGTATCACTGATAATCTCTTCCCAACCAAAACTTTTCTAAGGAATATTCTTTCTTATGGTCTCTAAGTACCTGAGCATCCATTTGTGAAAGTAGTGGGCATCAAGAAGTCTGAAAAATCTTTTGAGGAAAGTGATGATATCACTTAGTTCCTTTGAGAAGTCACTGCGGTGGATGGTCTATGGCCATCTTATGCTCACCACCTTTTTGTTCTTTAGGTAAACCTCGTTCATCATCTGCATGCACTTGTCCTCATTGTCTATCCAAGCCTTTATGCAGTCTTCTCGGCTTACTGCCACATACTGGTTATGGTGAGGAATGCCCAACATGACTTCAAAGTGCCAGGATATGAGGTTAATGACCACCTTTCCCTCTTTGTCTTCAACACATCTTGTGTCTTTATTGTAACAACAGGCCACTATCATGATGAACTCATTGTTTATAGCACTTACTGGGAGTCCAGCTACAAAGTGTAGCCCACTGCCTACCAGTTTGTCCATCTATGGGCCACCGATAACCTTTGTGGTTCTTTCCCAGAAGTCATCCATATCTATGTGCCCAAGCTCTGAGTCTCTGATGTCGAGACTGCACTCTACAAGTGAGTCAGGCATCCTAACTCTCTGATATTTGTATTTCATTTCTTGCTCTGTCAACTTAGCTTTTCCTTTAGATTTTTTTGCTCAACGAAGACATGTGTGAGCTCGAGGATGGCTGTTATTGTTCTGCATGGAGAATCAAAGAAGTCCAACATAGAAGAGCCATGTCAACCATCATGTTATTCATAATAACAGCTTGCAGAATGGAAAATGAGCTATTATAAGCCTTAAGGTGCAAGGCACAGGTTTATAGCATGTTGCAGGGGCTTAAACAGGCTGGGTGCACTTTTGAGGATGTCAACATGTAAAAATATGTGCCTGTGTTGAAAGGGGGAAAGCCACGCCAAAGGATTATAGAGGGGCGCACTTTTCAGGAGTGTTGCATGAAAGATCTTAGCGCCGAAAAGAAAGGCGCGGGGCATGGGTTTAGAACACACAACATGCAGTATTGGTGTTAAGGTTCATGAACCATCGCCTTAGGAAAATTGCTAACTAGGTGCTACAAAGCTTGATGTTGCATGCTCTTTATGGTGTGCATGGTTTTGGAATGTGTTGCACACAAGCTTAACGCGCCAAAGGGTTTATAAAGGGTGCGAGATTTGGGGAACACAACATTGAATGTTGATATTGATTGGGATGCGCCTGCGCCTTGAGGAGATTTGTTAAGTGTTTATACTTGGAACAGGTTAAGAATATGTCACATACATGGACAGTGCACCTTGGCGAGACTATGGGGTTTGCAACATGAAAGGACAGTGCGCCAAAGGAAAAAAGACTACTTTTTTGTCTGATCTCTTTTCCCTTTACATGACCCTTTTCTCTCCTTTTTTAATTTTTTCAAAGTGTCAAAGAGAGGGTTTGTGGGATTTTCAGCAAGGCAGAGCCTTCTCAGATACAAAGGATGGTTTATTGAGAGGCAGAGCCTTCCCAGATTTACAGATCTGGAAGGAGTGGGAAGAGGGGTTTTCAGCTGGATGATTTGGTTTGTCAAATTCTTTTTAGGTTCATTGTATATTAACATACAATCCTTAATCACCTAACCTGACATAAAAACCAAAAACAACAACAAGATGGGAAGAAATCCACTTACCAGGATATATATAATGGTGAAGGATAGATGTGGGATCCACAAGTGTAAGGAACGACACGTGAGGCTGACGAGGATAACTGAAAAGCGTAGAGGAAAGACTTTTCTTGATTTTTAATTCATGAAAATGATAGGTTGAATGTGCACCTATATATAGAAAAAGGTTCACATTTATTGCACCACCAACCACCTTTTGGCGCAATTGGTGAAGTGTCGACATGGAGGTTTCAGTGCCTATGGCGCACTTAAGATGATGTCAACATAATGTTTTCAGCACCAAGGAGAAAAGGGGACACACATTCTTATGTGTCGACACATCAATTTTCATGCCTTAAGCGTGTTTCTTTGGCACAAGTTTGAGGATGCTGGCATGTAACTCTTAGCACCTTAGGGGCACAACTCTTGTCATGTTGACATGCCTTTTAGGGTGTCAAAGGATCTTCAAAGGGGCACACTTTTCTTGATGTTGCAACAACATTTTTTGTGCCCAGCTCAAAAAGGCTGAAAAATGGCTAAGTTCTTAAAACTTGATTTTCAGAAGGGCCATTTTTAATGTTAATAGACCTTTTCAGGGGACCAAAACAAAATTTTGGCATGGTTACCTATAAAATTGCCCTTTTCAATTTTACAGGATAACAATATTATATATCCCACATTTTAGTTAATCATTTTAGTGAACCCAACATTTTAACACTTTCTTTTGACCATGTCATCTCCTTATCAAGTTATGGCTCAATATTATTATTCTACCTTTGCACCAACTAAGGTCTCATGCATACTTACTACTCCTACTAATTTCATGTGTGTACACAACCAACATCCTCCTCGCTTTGTCACACCTAGCGTTGATCCATCCATCAATGTAGTTACTACTTGTCATACTCCACCTACGGCTCCACCCGCATCTATCCCTCCACCCAGTACTCTGGTAGCTCCTTCCACTACTTCTAAGGGATATGACATCATTGAACAACTTGGAAATATGCCCGCTAGGACATCTCTTTATGACTTGTTGCGTAATGCACCAGATTTTCGTAACATGCTAGAAGTTTCCCTTTATACCATTCATATTGAAATTGATAATTCCGTAGTGGCCTTTTCCCATCTTATACAATCTCTTCATAATTTACCACATGTTATAGCTTTCACTGATGAGGATCTGTCACATTTTTCTAAAAAAACAATATGTTTTCTCCTTTTTCTCATTACTTTCGTTATTAGCACTACTTGCATTAAACAAGTCCTTATTGATAATGGATCAACTGTCAATGTATGTGCCCATTCTCTTTTAAATAAACTGGGTATTAATGATAATTTAATTTCTAAGAATTCTACCCTCATTCGCGGTATGATTCTACGACTTGCTAATGCCTAGGGACTATCTCATTAAATATTTAGGTTGGGCCTAAGAATGTTCTCATTGAGTTCTATGTTATCGACGCCTCCTTTTAGTTTAATCTCTTGTTTGGTAGGCCTTGGATTCACACAATGCACACGGTTCCATCTACTCATCACCAATGTGTCAAGTTCTTACATGATGGCAATGAATATAATATCACCGTCGATCTAGAGCCATTCAAATATTGTTGCATAGATCCCATTACTTCTATGCACATACCACCTTCACAACGTATTCCATATAACAACCTTGACACATATGACATTGGTCATTCTAGTGCTTCACAATCTCCTACTACCACTATAAATGTTGCAGTTGTCTCTACTCACACTACAACTATTATTTCACCTATGGTATCAGCTCCTATTAATGCCCCTTCTCCACCCCTCATGGCACCCTCTATTAATCCATCTATGGTGCCACCTACCAACATACTTGATAGTGTGATATAACATGATGATGCTCACACCGATGGTTCTGAGGATTTTTATGATGAAGTTGATGTTATCGAACTTACGGATGACACATTAGGACAACTCAATTTTACTCCTCTTGGCGTAGATGATTCTTATTTTCAAGAAATCTTTTTGGCCGATGGCCCAGGTGAATATAGGTTCAAAAATCCTCCCTTTACTAATACTATGGTACTATATCGGGGGTCTATAAATAGTGTAGATGATATTTCATCTTCTCCTCTACAAGTTATAGTTCCACTTCCTCCTTTTACATCCACACTATTTATCAATATATACTTTTGGCAACACATCCCTATTGATTCTACTTTCTTAGACACTATTTATACACGTGACAGTTTGGTTAGGTTTGGTATGACACTTAATGAGATCTTACCACCTCTCCATTCACCACATCTTTATCATGGATATTTTCACATTACAACAACTTATGGCTTGTATGTCTTTTATTTGACGGTATTTTTTACACGTACCCCTCGTGCCTCTCCACTCGCACTTGGGAAATCTTATCTTGACTATATTGGCAGCTAAATAGACTCTCATCACTCTTTGCTTACATTTCCTATACCTTTTGGCAATATCTCTATTCATAATGATTCTTATCATGGTTACACTCCAAATATTTCTCGTTGGCATCCTCACGGTACTCCACCAATCACCTTTACTACTAAATAATATGCAATAAATGTGTACACACTTCGTCGTAATGGTTCCCTATATGAACCTCCTCACTTTATCACTTATCATGTTTTTTATGCTACTCCAGTATATTTCAATCATAACAACGATGATCTCCTTGATAGCAGAACATAGTCATCTTCTCTATCATACACTTAGGGGGAATAGCACTTACCAAACTCCCTTACCCCTTCTAGCATACTTACATAATACTAAATCATACTCTTAGCATTTACGCATACATCATCATAGCATCTACTCATATCTCATCTTTTCATTCTCATACACCAATTTCCTAACATACACATGCTCATCACAAATTTTAGTGTCATCATTACCTGATGACACACTCTTGTGATTTGGTTCACACTTGACTGTTGAGGACTTACTACACATGAATCCCACACACTACATTATAGACACCACTCATCACGTGTCATACATCATACTAGTTGTCATTATATATATTGCATACTTCTAGTATCCATAACTTTGGTGTTACATCCTATTCATATTACACATTACATACACTATTAGACTATCTACGCATATTGCACCCCATTCTATACATAGCATCATTGCACTACATATCGCATCATATTCCTTACATCATACACTGTGTATCTCCATATCACACATATTCTACATACTATATTATTCTTCATCGCATATGATTCTAGCATTACATCATCCTACATACAACATTACTAATCTATCTGCATACATTACATGCCACTCTATACATTACACTTTACACATTCTACACATCTTGCATTTAATTTTACACATCACATATTTACACATTCTAATCATCATATGGTCGTCTATCATCATCCATATTACATACTCTTATATGTGTTCCACTCACTACCATGTGATGCACTTTAGTTCCTTGGTCCATACTCGACTATCAAGGGTTTACAAATCAAATGTGCTTTACATTCATCATGTGTTTATCATTCAACCTTTCATCGTGTTGCATTTCTAGGATAGTGACATATGTTATAGGCTAAATCATCACTTACTCTATCATATTTTAGTGGTATACACTTTAGGCTACATCATCACTCCTTACTATTCATCTTGTAGTGACACATACTATAGGCTACATTGTCACTTCCTCTATTATCTTATAGTGATACATGTTTTAGGGCTAAATCATCACTCATACATTGATTTTTTCGTGATATATGCTTAGGCTATAAGGTTCACATACATCTATTCTATATGTCACATATCATCATCACTACGCATATATACTCCTCATATCACACTAGACACAACACACACTATTTGACCATTTCTCAATGAAGGACTCTCGTTTACAGTTCATTCTTGACTGTTGAGTGGCAAAACCAAATGAAACTCAGTACATATATTTCCATTCACTTAGGGGGCACGTGGCTCCTACCATCCATCTCGCATTCTATTCCATCCATCCACAACATATTGCATATTATGGTTGATTTTACTCTTGCTTACTTTTGCTTGTTCATGGTCGCTTTCTTACACATACTAGTTAGATTACTTATATTCCATTTATCTATATCACCACACATGCACGTTCACGTATTTTTATAGTTTTTATCATAGATACAAGTCTCTTACATGAAACATGAATGCTCACCTGCTATCCTTCCTACATTGGTCACTGGGGGCATCCACATTCATTTCTTCTAGGTGTCATTGTTTCATTTTTTATTGAGCACTTTACATTACTGGGTTATACACACTTTTGACATACTAGTTATCTTTTTAACATTCTAATGGGTGATTCATGTGCAACATTTGTTATGCAAGGATATTTTCTTCCATACTTGTTTATTACATTGTCTGTTACTATTTTCTCTTGTATGCGGGCCTTGCCCTTTGTTTGGTGTGCACACTTATTTTTTTGTATACGATCATGATGGCCGTGTGTGTCTTGCAACATCGTGAGTGATGTCCCATGTTTGCAACTTGCTTTGTGCAGCTTACTTATCTTATTGCATGTTATCATCACTTTGTTTGGTAGTTTACACACTGCTTGCGTAGATTATACATTGTCTTATACATGCATGCTTATTCATACTAACACTTTTCTTTAGCTAGCTCTTTTGTTTTTGTTTTCCTGGGTTTCTACCAAGTGTTTTCCCTTCCCCTGTAGGGAAGAGTTTTAGATTTCATGTTATTGGTCCTCTTTTAGGGTTGCATTCTCCTATTAACAACATCGCATGCGCCCCTAAAGAGGAGGGACATCATTTGGGGTTTTAAATACTACACAACGCATTTACACCGGTTCAGTTCAATGTACTTTCCACCCTTGGCATTGTGGGTTACATACAATGAGTGGGTTCAGACCAATCTATAAACCCCATACACATCTGATTTTACAAGACATGGTAGTCCTTAGCATTCTGGGAAGAAGTTAAGGTTGGAGGATACATCGGAATTCCTCCCTATACTTCTTTGGCTAGTGGCGTCGGATCACCCAAAAAACCAGAATGTGCAAAGATCTCTTCACACACATTCAAGTAAGAAATTAAAGATTGGAGGATACAATGTAATTCCTCCATATACTTCTTCATCCTATGTCATCGAATCACCCAAAAAACCCTGGCAGTATAGGATATCATTCTACACTCCCTTTCTCACCATGGATCAAGTGCACATGTTCCATTTACATTCTTCATTTATGTATTTTACATTTACATAATTTTAAATGTGTCTTTTACATTGTGTTTTTTACACATACACACATACATATTTGACTACTTGATCATTTTCTCCTTACATGTCCGACCGTATGAGAAACAAGCATTCAAATGTGGGAAACAAAAACAACAAAAATGGCGTCAACAACAACAACAAAAATGGCATCAACAACAACACTTTATGGAAACACACACTATACTAACCATGCAGGTACATCACACACATCGACAACTATACATGCTTTTTCACCCTAGGTTCACTCTGATCATTGTTTTACACTTTTTCATCTTTAGTTTCCACATTCCATTATCTTTTTTTCATTCCACACTTTGTCTATTCCTTCGGCACGTTTTCTACTACAATCTTCATGGACATCAGGTACGCATCTCTGTCTACTTTATGTTACTGAGCTTTCCACTCACCAACATAAAGTGGCAGAAAATGTAGACATAAAATAATACAGTTTAGGCATTATTTAGTCCCGGTCTCATACTACTATTTAGAAAGTTTTTTAGTGAAGAAAGTACTAATTAACCCCCATATTTTGGCCATCTTACTTTTCTTTATTTCATCATTTCCAACCTCTTTCACCCATATGCCCAGTCAGCTTTCGTCTTTTTGCATCAGTTTAGCTTTGACTAGCCCATGGGAACCTTGGTCCCACCAAGGGCGCCTCCATCCTTTTTGAAATTTCCCACCAACTTTTTGGCACTTTCTAGTCGTTTCAATTTCTTATCTTTTTGGTGGTTGGCCATTTCAGGGTTAATTACAAAATTAGATCAATAGAACCTTATAAATATAAAGTTATGAGACCATAATGAGGGACCAAGCACTAGTCAATACTATCATCCACCTAGATTTGTATCCATTTGGAGATCATTTGCATCCATTAGCTCCATCACAACAACAAGGTTGGTTTAATATTCATCACACAAGAATAGGGGGAGGGATTTTATTATATTCCATGCACCATTCTACTACATTCTACAACTAGTTATTGCTCGCTACTTCATAAAGTGCGACTAACATGAGAGCACCTAGGGCACATGATACACACACACACACACACACCAAAACTACATTTGGGTCTGAAATGTAGTACAAAGCTCAGTTAGTAAGCCCATTGTTGTGGTAGCTGAGGTCAGTCTGACACATTCATTTCATTCTTCTTTTTTATGGTTTTGATACTTATTGTGGTTTCTTACAGGTCTTTTTATCATCTTGGATTAGCAGCGACACCTAACGCAATGTAGTGAATTTGATGTGACACACAACGAGGGTTTTAGATCACCTGCAGAACCTACGTAACTCATTTTTGGACATTTTACACAGACCATGGTGCCCATTTTATAGACCAGAGCACATGCAGGTGTCCTAGTCTAGAGAATCGGTCTAGATCTGTCTTTTTCAGGATCTCTACACAGTCATTCCTTCTTATAGATTATTTTATTCATTTTGTGGCACAGTCCAACAAGCTCCTTTAATCAACTGAGTCGCTTCCTTACCCATCTTGCACATTAGGTCTTCTAATTTTATTAGATTAGTTGTTTGGGTCATTTTTCCATACTTGTTATTGCATTCATTTACTATATTTACATGTCATTCTATATTATATTAACTATCATATATCCCACATTTTAGTTAATCAGGCTCAGAAGGAGAAGTGTTCATGTTGGGTTTGGTTTGGGTTTAGTTGGTCATGGTTTCTTTCTTAGGTTGGTCCTTTTTCTCTTTATTATTTTCTTATTTCTTATCCTTTCCCTCGATGTTTCTTGCTATAAGGGAATGTTACTTGAATTTGATTTCTCCCATTTGAATCACTTTTTCATGTTCTTGAATGAGTTGTCACAGTCTCTAGAGATTTTTTGTGGCATGGAAAGTAGAAATGAAGATGGCATATTTGGGGTCAATATTAGAAAGAATCGATAAGATCAACTAGGTATCCTTTTTTCTCAAAGTTCCACTTTCTTTCAACAATAATTTAGTGTGGACACACTTTGAGAAGAAGGATTATAGGAAATCAAAGTTACTAGGAGTTAATCCTAATAGTTTGTTCTCTAACTCATGGGCTCTTATCTCATCATGTTTTCCAAACATATCGTCAAGAGTTTTTTGGGCTCCATCGCATGCTATGGAAGACTCAACATGGAAGAGAAATTCAGGAGAGACAGACATTCAAAGAATATGTAAGGCTTTGTCACATCGGTTAAGCCACCTAATTTGTTTTGGGTTCAGTTGTTAGTTATTTCTCCACTTCCATAGTGATACAGAATAACCCTTTACCCAATAATGTTATAATCATCTTTGATCTCCATTTAGAGAAGTTAAAAAACATAAGAAAAGGAACTAAACTAACATCCATTTTGAAGAGAGAGAAAGAAAGAATGTAAAAATAAAGGAAGCCTTCACACACCCAAGAACAATATTTTCACCCCCTATTTGTGGAACTTTATAGTTTATTCTGTTGATTACAATCAGATGTGATTGTGTTGTGAAACATTTTCCCACTCAGCTTACAATCGACATAAAAATGTACAAGTATGGAAATCACAATAATTTTTGAGTGATCACAACAAATTGACACCGTAACTGTAGACACCCTAATTTCACATATGTTCTAAATTAGTTAATTCCCCTACCTCATTTCCCAAAAAAGTTCACTTCGAATTAATCAAATATAATTTGAGTAATTATCCATTTCAAATCCATAAAATAACCCAATCCTCACCACATGTCATTATTCTCCATGTTTTTCTACTATTGAATTAAAAATTCAATATCAAATCCTCACCCACTCTTCGTGGTCCCCACTCACCTAAAATCCTCCACTTATGAATTAAAAATCTAAAATCAAATCCTCACCCATTCTTTGTGGTCCCTACCCACCTAATCTTGCCCACATTTTCAAACCATGATTACTTAAATTACTCTAAGTTAATTACTCCCCCAGGCTATAAATACAACCTTACCCCTCCCCTCTAAGACATGGAGAATAAGCTTGAATTCCTTGTCTAAGTTCTTACATCCTTTGAGAAAATAACATCCTTCTTCCTCATCCTAATTCCCAAATAGCCTCATCTTGAAGCACCCCAAATCCATAATCTTTTACCCATTAGATGCAAAGTAAGTGGATCATTGTTGTAAGAAGGCCTTGCTCCGTCTTGAAGTAAAACACCTACATATCATGCAATCGGGACTCAATCCATGTTTCCTAGCCCATTCTGAGGTTTGCTACGGAACGCGAAGGAGGAGGTATGATTGTTAGTATTTTACTTCCTTGTTAGTAGTGCATTTTTCCTATCTTATAGTAATAAGCACGAAACAAGGCGAAAACAAAAAGAAGGGAGAAAAAATAAGTCTTGTGTGATAAATAGTGTCTCATATCATGAGGGACTCCCTTGCTACAATTTGTGGCATACACACTCACTAGCCCGTAAGCAATAACAAGAGTTTGATTACAAGAAGAAAAAATGACTCAAAACGAGTCAAAAGGCCTCCTGAAATGCCAAAAAAAAACAATTTTGTAAAATGACATAAACCTCCAACAAACACACTTTAGATCAAGCCCAATAATGCTAATTTTTTAATAAATTTTTGATATTACTTTAATTAATCAAAATGATTAAAATAATAAGGGTATTAAAAAAGTATATTAACCCCTAATCCAATTAATCAACCTAATAAATTGATTTCTTTCCTTTTAAAGAAACTTTACCCTTAGTTTTAGATTAAAAGAACTAAGTGATAAAATTACCCAAGTTTAAAACTATATAAAAAACCCTTTTAAATAAAAACATGGGCAAGAAATATGTGAAGGAGGGAAACAAATTTTAAAAGTAAGTCAAAGGGTCAAAGAGTGTTAAGTGTTAAATGGGAAGGGCTTGAGGTAGTCGAGTGGGTGGCCTTGACTCGAGGAGTGAGCTGGGAATTCCTAGAGCATGCGGGGGTGGTTGGTAGAGTCATTTCGAGGAGGGTGGAATAACAATCGAGCAAGGTTTGTAACATAGGAAGGTCGAGTCACAACGAGAAGCCAAACATAAGGTTATTTGCAAGTAAAGGGAGACCGAACAGAGGTCGAGCCCAAGCAGGCTGAGACGCGTTTATGAAAGATCTGTTGTAAGCCAAGGTGAGTCACGCACAAGGTAAATCATACAAATGGGTTGAGTTATTTTGCAGGAATGAGCTAGGAGATGAGGGAGAATAGAACATGGCAAGGCAGGGGTCCAAGTAGGGTTTTGAGGCCAATTTTAATGCAAGGATGAACTAAGCACAACAAGAGACGAGGAAGTCAAAATAAAACCAAAGCCAACTTAGCAAGAAAACCTAATGTGAAAGGGGATAGGTTCAGGTTGCAAACACGAAGAGCTGGATGAAGGAGATGATCTCATGCAAATCTCGTGAAGAGATATTGACTCCCCATGCGAGCTAGTTAGGAAAAGGATCTTGTTGCAAAGCAGGTTGTAGGAAAAGATTCCAAGAGCAAGGAGGATGAGTCTGATTAAGGAGGAAAACCAGAAAATTTTAAAAATTGAACTTTAATGAAAAATTCTAGGAAAAAACCAAAATGCCATAAATACCTCCAATCTAGACAAACTTCTCACCAAATATATCTATAACTAGCCAAATCTAGCAGAGAAATTCCTAATCTACACATGTACCAAAACAAAACCACAAAACAACAAACTCCAAAAAAGGATTAACTCGGGGTTAGCATAAATCAAAAATGATTAATAAAACCTTACATGAGAAGTAATGAAAAATCAAAACTAGAAGTAATTAGTAACAAATGATAGTGATTATTTAGCAACAACTAAACACGTACACATCAAGATTGTTGCACTCCAACAGAAACGAATATGTGCTTCAAGTAATCAACAAGAATTAACCATACAACAAGATTCGTGTATAAGGTAAAATTGGTCTATCCTTCTCATAGATCAAAAATAAGATTACAAGTAGGAGTGATGTGTAATTCCCAATGCAGGACTCATCATACCTCCACAAGGGAGAAAGAAGTTACAATCCATAAATGGGATGTAACTCTTGTATGACGCATATTGATACATATGAAAAATTCTATGATGGAATATTTCATATAACTACTAATGACACCTTAGACCTATGACTCACCATGGGTGAGGTGGAAAATGCCCCGTAAGTACATGAAGGAAAAATAATAACTCACACCAAAAAACACTCTTCTCAATTTCTCATTTTATATCCTCTTGAAAGTCCACGTATATTAATTACCTTTCTTTCACTTTTATATTTATGTATATCACTTCTTACTCTAATGATGAAATGCATTAACTTTGGTAGGATCTGACATATCATGGGCTTGTTTATTGTGAATAATCTTGGGCATAATCAAAATTAAATATAATACAACATATATATTAAAAGGATAAGATCATTAAATCACAATGACTTCGTAAACTCATCTTGAGTCAATTAACTTGTAAATATACGTGCACATCAAATTTTGTAACTTGAAAATGTAAATGAAGAGTATTATTAGCATCAAATCTTAATGTTCCCTTTATTTATTCAGGTATACCCATTTAATACCTAACCATTGTGAGTTGTTACATTCCAAGATTTAAATGTTTTTATCTCTCAAAATCATAACATCATTGTAACACAAATCTATTTTTGTCAAATTGGGAAAAAAACACTTTATGTTATTTTAAGGCATTATCTTGAATAACTTTTTGCAAGAAACTAATAAAAAAATTGTGTATAAATGTTAAATTACAAAGGTTCAATTTACATATGTTATTGTACATGATAAATACTTAATTTATTGAACAATCATATCAATTTCTCATTTTATATCCTCTTGAACCTCCAAATATTTTTATTAACCTTTCTTTCACATTTATATTTGCATATATCACTTCTTATTCTAATCATGAAATGCATTAACTTTGGTAGGATCCGATAAATCATGGGCTTGTTTATTCTGAATAATCTTAGGCATGATCTTAATATTAATATTATAAAACATATATCTCAAAGGGATAAGATCATTAAAGTGCAAGGACTTTGTAAACTCATCTTGAGTCAATTAACTTGTAAATATAAGTCCACACCAAAATTTGTAACTTGTAAATGTAAATGAAGAGTATTTTTAACATCAAATCTCAATGGTCCCTTTATTTATTTTCTTAATAATAAATTTGTGAATAAATAAAATAAATGTGATTGTTATGATCGTTATTTTAATATGTATTCACACATTCATCTAAGTAGGGTAAAATATAGACACCTAAAAATGTTCCCTAATTATTTATTTTCTTTTTTTTATATAGATAAACACTTTTGACTGGAGCTATGAACCGAAGTACATTCATCCAAGATATAGCATTTAATTTCAACAATTATTGAACCAAATCCACCACACTTAAACACACTCACAATCTCAAACCAGAATCCACCTCTTTTTAATTAGTTTGCCAACCGCGCCACCTCGTACATTACCACCCTGAACGGGGATCATGCCAAATTGGGATTTGAACCTAGGTGGAGCCAGAAACAACCATCTGACTTAACCACTCCACCCAAACCCCATCAAAAAAACTTTGGATGGTAAATACTTTTATTATCCCATAGCTATGAACTGGAGTGGTGGAGGAGCACTTTCTCTAAGTGAGACATGGGGGTGGGCTTGGGTCCTTAATGTCTGCCGAGCGATCCGCATTTGGAGTGCCCCGCTATGTCCCACTTGGTCCATATGGAGAAGTTCGGCCCCTACCTCAACGTGTCCCCATGACCACTTATAAAAAGCATCCAAGAAACTCAATGGGAATGGAACTTGGGTTGATGATTACAAACTACTTGTAACTCACCAATAGCCCAAGACCTTGAGTTCAAAATTACTTATTTTCTTAATAATACATTTGTGAATAAGTAAAATTGATGTGATTGTTACGAACTTTATTTTTAGTATGTATACACACATTCATCTAAGTATGGTAAAATATAGACACCTAAAAATGGTCCTTAATTAATTATTTATTTAATAATAAATCTGTGAATAAATAAAATTAAGGTGATTGTTATGATCTTTATTTTAATATGTATACACACATTCATCTAAGTAGGATAAAATATAGACACCTAAAAATGGTCCTTAATTATTTATTTTCTTAAGAATAAATCTGTGAATAAATAAAATTAAGGTGACTGTTATGATCTTTATTTTAATATTTATACACACTTTCATTTAAGTGGGGTAAAATATATACACCTAAAAAGGAACCCTAATTATTTATTAGTAGTTAAAATGAATGTTTTTTTTTTTTTAATTTTCCGTGTATAATGTACACGTGTAATAATAACCCTTAATTATAAATTAATAATTAAAATGTGTATTAATATGTTTTTCACATTCTTATTCATTATTAATTCAATTTTTAAAATTATCGTCGTAATCTATTTACTTTTGCCACGTTCATTTCTCTACATACTTGTGATTATGGCCCATATTTTCATTTCACCCCATCCATTCATTTCCTTTAATTTTGCCCCATATCTTCTAAAATGTAAACTTCATATTTATAATATACAAGGAACATGAAGTGCATGGTTGTAGCAAATTGTCTTTGGGTTCTTTCCTCATTCCATGTGTTTATTATACTGCCGAAGGCAAGTATATATGCTTCACCAATACAATTAACATTTTCTCTCCAACCAATCACTTTGTGCCACATGACAAATTTAATTTTTGATTTTCAAGTTCTCTAATGTTTTTAAAGGAAATACCTCTACCCTTTATTCAAGTATATTCTGTCATTTATTGTTTGATAGCTTATTTTTCTCTTTGAGGCTATCAATTACGGTTGTTTGTTAGATGGGCGGCTGTTTGTCGGAGACTAGAAAAGTGGCCTTGGGCTGACATTGATTATTTGAAGTTGAAACTCTTGCCGCCTTAGCTAGAGCTCTGCTCTGTAAACATTTCCTTTTCTTGTCTGATGTAAGGCATTTCGCAGCAGTGTTGGCTCGACCCAAAGAAGAAGATAAAGAAACATCATGGAGGGACATCATGGTCAAAATTTACAACGTTGCAATTTCCGCACACATCGATCTACATTGACTGAAATAATTCTCTTCTACACATGAAGGATTCACGAGATCCACGAAGTCTATGGAAAATATGGCGTGGGCGCTAAGATGGAATCCATGAATTTGGAGAAGGAAAAAGGAATTACCATTCAATTTGTTGTTGCGTACTGCACTTGGGATGGCCATCAGGTTTGTTTCCACAAAAGAAATGCAGTTGAAAACCCTACATCTACAACTTTTTTTGATGGAGCAGGAGCCTCGATGGTCGAAGGATCTGTTAGGTGGCCTTTGGTGAATCAACCATGAGGCAAGGGAGATAGATCTAGTGGGCACCGTTTGCAACATTTTTGCAATTTATTTATAGAAGGTGTTATTATAACCCTTTCACAGGCTTCACTGTTTTTCCATGCTCATTAGGAGATGGACAAAGGGAATGCTCAAATTGGGTATTTATGTATTTCCAGGGATGTTATAGGTTATTACCATGTTAATTCTGATTTCATGAAGAGTTACAAATTAGTTGAGGAAATCTGAAAAGTGTGTACTTAAATCGAAATATTTCATTTTAGGGTTTGAAAATGTGAAAAATCACTGGCAAGCGGTTCTAAATGTTTTAGGGCCCGAAAGGTTGAATTTTTGTGTGTGTTTTATTATATTTGGTTGAGTTATCTTGTATTTTTCTCTTTGGATTCATATGTCGTGAATGGGCCATATGGGCGTGGTGTAAAATTATAGTTTCATAACTAAATGTTAGTGCCTAATGCATTAAAACATTTGAATGTTTGGATATATTTTGAATCTTTTCTTTAACGAAAATGGCTATGCAGATGATCCTTCGATGTCAACAAACCTTGGATCTTGAGTGCTACTTGACTGTGGGTTTCAAGTATTGGATTGTTCTCATTATTTCACTCTTATGATTTGAACCCATTACTCTTTGCTTTGTTATATTGCCCTTAAATCTCATTGGCCGCAATTGATGCATTATGTATTAAATATTACTCATTACTATACAATGTTTAGGCCTACCATTGTCATCTTCCCATTTTCCCCTGAAATTTTGTGGAACTCAATTTAAGGGTATCCGGAGTTTTCCTTTTTTGGCTTATGATTATGCCTTGACTTCAACTATTTAAGGATCTAAGCTACTTTTGACTTACCCAAGCATTCATTCTGTATTCCCCCATATCCATATTCAGTTTTGAAATAATATTCTGACAAAGATAAATTGATGCAAAAATGATTTAAAGTACAGTTACAAGAGAAATGCAGTAAATGGGCAAGGCAGAGTATAGGAAAAATGAAAGGCAGATGATCGTAGGCTCGGAGCATAATGCTTCGCACCCGCATATCATGTGTTATGCTTTCCATGGCTGTTGTTGTGTCTTCAATTTATGTGGCAGGATGGTATGATTTTTAGACTTTATTTCATAGGACAGTATAAATTTTAGACTTTTCAGAGTTGTTGTTTTGTAAATTCAGTATAGAATATTGTGCTTTCATGATTCCTAATGCGGAAGTAATCGAAGGGGTCAATTTTTCTTTTACAAGTATAGAATACTTTATTTACATTTTAATGTGAATTCTTGGAAAATATTTTTCCCCTAGAAAATTTGCTAATTGATGAGATTAATTTTCCAATTTTTCTAGAAAAATAGCCAATTTACAAAATGTAGCCTGTAAAATTTCCCCTAGAAAGCATTATGGATGGTTTTTTGTTTCTTTCTCAATGGTGCTTTTACTTTTCATTAGTGGTAGCGATTTGGTTTTAACATGGATCAATGTGGGAATTGAACTTTTAGATGGGCCATTTGTGATGAGAAATTGTGCTTTGTTGTTTGTGGAAGGATGCAGAGAATAGAATCTACCTTTCTTAAGAGTTGGACACGAGAACTGGCTAGGTAAATTTGATGTGTTTCCATGTCAGATTCCATTTGTATTTTTTGGATGTTGCACTTTTTTCTGTTGTGAAATAGTTATTTGGGGTTAAAGAATCTAGTTAAGATGAGATGATTCTGTTGAAAGTCAGTCCAACTTCCCCTGAAATATTCTCTTTTTTTGCAAATAACTTGACATCAAGTCAATTATTTTCTCAGATCTCTTATAATCTTAATTTTTTCTTTGGTAAACATTCTCCTATTACATGTACATGCCACGAATGAGGGGTAGGCCTTTTGTCGAAGTCACCTGAGATTTGCACCTGCCCTTATCCATAGGGCTGCGCCACACCGAGTGAGTTGGATTTTGTATTTTACCTGACTGGGATGCTTTATCATGTCTCTTGTGGAGTCGAACCTTTGGCTCTACCTTGAAAACCCCCATTGCTTTCACCACCTCAGCTCAGCTCATTTGACAAAATTTTCTATAAACATTAGAGCAGAGTTTGTAAAGGACATGTGGGTGGTCTTGGGTCATTGAAAATTTTAGGGTAAACATTAGAGGAGACCTTGTGGAGAACGTGAAGGTGGGCTTAGGCCCTTCACATGATTACACTCTTTAGATGGCTCTTTCTTTCCTAAACCATCATCCAAAAAAATGTGCAAGCCATTGCACAATTTTAGCTCGAATCCATTTAATTATTGGTCTGCAACACATTAATGGGCACAGTCTCGAAGATGTTATGTTCACAATGATGTGTTTTATTTTGGATTGGATACAAAAACATTGGGAGTGCTCTCATTTTGGATTGGACACAAAAACATTGGGCACATTTCAGACCTTTATATTAATAGGTCTCAGCGAGTGATAAGAAGTTTTTATCATGTCCTGGCACTGTAATATAGAAGGACTTTTGTGAGATACTGAATAACTTACTGACTTGCAATCTTGCACATTTGCACTGTAACGTTGAAAATAGTTTCGTATAGCAACTCCAAGATTTGTAAAATAACCCGAGCCAGAGTGATGTAAACGCTTCCTCCATCCTGTTCTAAATTAAACGCACGAACAAGCGTGCAATTGGAAGTGTAATGTGTTTCTATGTTCAAAGAAATAGTGGACAACAATACAGATCAAACACTATCTTATAGAATATTTTTTTCACAAACCAAAAAAAAGGATTACAAAAAACGATATCAATATTAAACCCCATAGTTGCAACACATTCAATTATTTCAAATTCCAATTGTACGATTTCGAATGTTGCATATATATGTATTACAAAACAAGATGTTAAAAAGAAAATTTCCTTTCGCATTTCTTCAAATGTTTTGCACATACAATTTTGATCTTCACATCCTACCAATCATCATCTTCGGCAGTATTTGCCATATCATGGCCTTGTTTTTTCAGACAATTTGAAATGGATTTGCTTGCCAATAAGATCTTAATTTCTTCATATTTATGCATAATCAAACATGAATATTTATAACATTTTACCAAATAAATATACAAAGTCAAAGTTTATATCAAATGTAATTTTTTAATTGACATGAAATGTTTTTGTATTTATGTGTAGCCACAGATTTAATTTAATCTCTAATGTAGAGAATAGAATAATTAGGTGATCACTCCCGAGACACGTGAGGTGAGATACTCGGACAAACAAAGAAACACTATTTCCTTATCTGCACCACCTCTGTCAATTTTTGTCTTTTATTTCCATTTCGCGGTCCCACCATTCCATAAGTACCTGATTCACTTTCAATCACTCATTTCTTCGTTCAACGTGTTTATGCAGTCAAAGTCAAGCTGCCCTACCTAGAGGCTAGGTGTGAAAGAATGATATTTTGTTGACCTTTCTCATTCGACCTTCCCCTAGGTATTATTCTTGCAAATTGTGCCAACTAAAATTTTAAAATACATAATAATAAAAAATTGAGTTCACAAACTTCAAAACAATGATATTATATATATAAAAAAAGGGGTTTAATACTTCGTGATGAAAACTTCCTAGGGAGGTTCCAACTTCAATTAAATATTTAAGTATATTTATATACTACCTAATGTCTTCATAAAATTGCAAAAGATAACACTCGAAGGGAGATGGAGTGAATTGGTACACCTAATAAATTTTGAAAGACAAAGATGTGACCGTCGTCCAACAAAACGGGGACTCCAATTCGCAAGAATGAAAATTAAAATAAACACAACCTAGCCAAATGTATTAGTTAAATGACACACGCCAAACATAAATTTATAGAAAATTAACAAAAGCCTATCAAAAATATATTGCTTACAAAGACATGTGATGGTCCCTAACAAATTGAATCGTAAATATATAAAAATAATTCTGAAAATCATAAAAGAAGAGGAATTAATGAAGTTTTAGAACAATTATCTTCTTTTTTTAAGAGAAAAGACATTCCGAATACTCGTGACAACTAATTTGGTGCCCAACCTCTCCATCCATCCTAAGTCTATCCCTTTCTATCTAACTATTTTTGTTCTTAAACAAAGAAGTGCAAGCAGTCAAGGCTATCTTATAAGTTCATTGGGGAGAGGAGGGTTATGGAGAGATGCCAATGTCAACCTTCTATTTGTCATCAACGGTACCCTGGTCCCGTATCCTTGAGGCAAACTCCACTACTAGGGAAGTATCAAAGGGCGCCAAAGGCATGGTCAAATGCGAAACCAGTGGAGATGGAGATTAAGCATGTCCATCAAAGAATTGACCTTGATTTTATCATCATAAGAATTCTCATTGTCACAAGCTTCTATGTCTTCTAAGGGAACATGAGTAGAATTGGATAGAGGGTTTTCATCTATGGGGCCAAAGGAGGCCATGGCTTGTTAAAGATATTATTAAGAACCAAACCTACTACTATGTGTGTCGGTCAATGTAATACTTAGGGTCTATAGGGTGTGGGAGGATGACTTAAGAGCATAGAAGAAGATAGATCTAATGCACAACATACAATACTTGGGTTCACCAAATGATTTAACCCGAATGGTTAATTTCTTAAGGGGATAGTAACCGATTGAATATTATCTCAATCAACTAGTTTCCAAAGCTAATTGCATAAATATCAAGATAATACATGAAACAAGATAGACAATGATATATAAATGAAATGAAGTACTAGAAATGAGAAGGAGAAGAGGACTCAACTGATATTATGGTTCTTGTGCTAATCTAGACTAACCTGATGACTGAAAATGGATGGAAATTATCTAATCGAGCTTCGTCTCTAAAATTATATCTCACAGAACTACTTGGACCAAAGCATATTGTACAACCCAAAGCATACCCCCACTATGGCCCTTTTTGTATGCTCTTGTCCCTTTATACTTTTAGCTTCTATAACTTTTTGTGCCTATGGACTACTTCATGTTCTACTCCTGTCTAGAATTTGGACCTCCGATATTGTGCAATGTTCATTATGCAACTGATTCAATCTTAAAAACCCTACATGGTGAGAGAGTCTTGAAAAACAGACATTAGGTGGATTGTGAAAGGAACAATAACTAGATTGTTCCAAGCCATAAAGATATCATATGCTAATAAAACATCACATTCAATAACTTGAAAGCAATTCCATATAATAAACTTATAAAACACATTTGCAAATAAAAAGCAACAATATCATATATGGAACTCTATACAATGCAATAATGTCGTTAATTAGCTCAATAATCGGGATGTACATATATGAGGGAAGTGAAACTACCACCTAAAATAGTGGTGAGAACTCTCACTAACTAATACAAACAGTTAAGTTGACTCCACAAGACTAGCAGCTAGCTCTGCAAGATTAGCAAGCTAACTTCACATGACTAGTAAGCTAACTCCGTATGACTAGTACACCTAAGCAAGCTTACTCAACAAGTGTAGGGATAACCCAAGTGTAAAAATTATCCTAATAAACAAATAAAATGATAAATAATAACCTTCACTAATAGGTTTTGGGCACCCCTGTGCACCATTGATGTCACCACTACTTTGAAGATGGCTCAAACCGCACATCATTCTCGCCTATCATGTGATATCTAGAATGTATGCAACCAAATTGATAACCACGACCTTGTGAAAATGGGAGTATACTTAATACTTTCCATAG
The DNA here is from genome assembly GCA_019776745.2 of Taxus chinensis. Taxonomy (NCBI): domain Eukaryota; kingdom Viridiplantae; phylum Streptophyta; class Pinopsida; order Cupressales; family Taxaceae; genus Taxus; species Taxus chinensis. The sequence goes on from CM034153.1 coordinate 525,868,245, forward strand.
CTTGAATTGAATTTGATAATGTGGATTTTGTACTTATGGACATAAGTGGATAGCTGCCCTGGAATGAGTATGCATAGTGTATGAAGATCAAGGTAGTCTTGGAGTGGATTTTCTTGTTATTGCTCATATTTTTTTCTCACTAGAATGCTAGGTGCTAAGTAGAATGAATGCCCATATCAATGGGAGATAAATAATGTTTTTATATAAATGTGTTATGGATCTGGAAAAATTGTAAAAGGTCAACTAGAAGTGTACCAAAGAGATTGAGATCATGAAAATTATCATTGGAGGGAAAGGGGCCAAAGTAGTGGTGGAAACTTCACAGAAATATCATAGAATTTGATGACAATTGTCAAATCAAAAACACAAAAAATGTGTATCCGTAGGTGATTGTGACCTCGTCCAAAAATTCACCAACGCCTACAGATAGGAAGCTTCATCATGTTTGGGTCTCTCATGTTTTTTCCCTTACTCGTCATGCCCTCCAACTCATCCTCATCATCTAGCTTACCTTCTTCTTTAAAAGATAAAAAAAATCAACAAAACAGTCAAAGTTGTCCTTCAAGTTGTGGATGTCTAGGCCCTTGAGTCAATGTTCCTATGCAATGAGATCTCCAAATTCAACTACTCCCCTGTCTAACTGGCCAACATTCCCACTACAAATCATAACCAAGAACATAACTATAGGAAAGCAGGAGACTGAACTAACCATATTTTGATTCAATACTTGCTTCTCTCTTTGGATTGAGTAGTTGTTGTTCCCTCCTTTTCAAAATACGACTTATATGTGCTTCCTTCTATATATTCGGTCAAGTACACTACATGGTGTATTTCCATCTCTCACTTCGCTTTCATATCCTCCTTTGCACATGACACAATTACTTCTTTTACGACTATCAATGTTTCCATTACACCCCTTTGGTGTGATTGCTAGTGTAATCTATACCATAGGTTTAACCATGGGCTATGTGGAATGCTTTTGTCAAATTCATAAATAGTATTTTCTTTTAAAAAATCTCTCTCTTTTTTTTTTTATCATTATTTATATTAGTATTGATTTATGTTAACAATTAGTTGTCCACAATTAATGCACATAAATTTTTCAGGTGTCAATAATGACCCGAATCCTATGTTTTCTCAAGAAAACTCTAAAATTTGTCATCAAAATGTTGTTTAGAATTGGGTGGCCGCAGTGGAAGTGCCCTTTCACAAACACATTCTAATGATTTACATTCATTCAAAAAATTAAACCTACATATTAATTGCTTAGCAAGCTCAATCTCTTTGTTTCTATGACTCTAAAAATTCTTGTTCAATCAAAAACTTAAACCTACATTAATTAGTTAACTTAGTCTAAAATAACATATATATACCCCAATATATCATGATGCTAATGTCAATTTACACGAAAATAAAATAATACATCAATACAAATAACACGTCATTTTTAAGTATTCCCCTCACCGTTACACCCCCTTTTGATGCACGTGCTAATTATGTAACCTTTTATTTATTTAGCCGAGCTAAAAGTAGGCGGTGATATGTCGCAACTTAACTGTAATCCATTTAAAACACATTACACCTTCGAATTTCGGTGGGATTTGCGTTAGCTAACATTCTCCCCTTTCAATATAATGAAAATAATATTTATTCGAATAATTTTCTAACGTTTGGACTGATTTAAAGTGGGTCAACCTCAATCGATTTAATTTGTGTGGGACGTGCATGTATTATTGGATCACAACTAAGACGGGCTTTACTTACGTTATGCGAATTGCTGGTATAAAAACTAAACTCAACCATCATAAAAAGACAAAATGAGAGTAAGGGAAAAACCCAATAAATCAAAAAAGGTGGGGATTTGGAGAGGTCAAAAGAATTGAAAAGAGGGACAATTGCAACTTTTCAAAGTTCCCCTATTCAACGAGGAGTCTTAAGATGCTACAACCTCATTTTGAAAGCTACAAGATTCCATTTTGAAAAATTGAGTCCCACGTAAACAAAATTAGACTTGACGAGTAGTTGGCCACCATTAGAATATGCCTATTTTTCAATAGTTTTGGTGCTAAGTCATATCCATGAGGGTGACATCTACAAAAATTAGGGTCGTTGTTCCTCACTTAAACTACAGGCTTTTAACGTTTGAAATCTTTGAACTCGGTTTACCTTTTTTTTTTTTAAAATTGAAATCTTTGAAAAAGGTTTAAATTGAAATCTTTAGGATGTTGTGTAATTGTTGATTATTGGTCTATATTAGGTGTTATTGGCACATTTTGTCAAATTTTATGGTCCTTGGTGTTTTTCAGTCCCTTCCAACTATTTATCTTCTCTCCTCTAAATACCCATGTTTGAAGTCCTTTGTCTAAAGCATGTAGATGCGTTTAAGGATTTTCTGCACATTAAGACATCCTTAGGCCCTCTTGTGTGGCCTCTTTTGGCTAATGCATACTCGTTTACTCAATCCTGCCTTATTCATATTTTGGCCCTTTGAAGTCAGTTTAGGTGTGAATATATTCTTAAGCTAAACAATTAAAGAGTCAAGTTTGTTTGAAGAGTTTACTAGCCATGGAGGAAAGCATAATCAATGTGATCAAGATTCAAAGCAAAGACCAACCAAGCATGTTAAACATTGTTACTCTTATAAACTAAATATGCACAATGAAAAACACCACTATCATAGATGGAAGGGTTGTAGCATGGGAGGAAGGATAGGGAGTGGTTATTGGTGTGAGTCATTTTCCACATCGCATGGCAAGTCATCTCACTTAGGTGAGGTTATAGATCTAGGTGTCACAAGGGTGTCATAAGGGTCATCATCAAATTCCTTACACGATAGTGCATCAGTGTGTCATATGGGAGTTACTTCCCATTCCGAGAATGTAGCTCCCCTTCTCCATTTGAGGAGTTATGATTATAAGCACTGGGGGTTATACGACACCCCTTATTTGTACCCCTTACTCTTTTTCAGATATATGAGGAGTTAATAAGATTCTTGTGACCCTTTTCAATCCTTGCATGCACTTCATGGTTGATGCTCGCTCCCCATGTAACGTCGTCATGATGTCGGAGTGCAACTTGGTGGATGTTCACGTTATCTCGCATGATCCTCGTGCTTCGCATTTTTGCATTCTTCATCATGGTATCAGAGCGCACGTTGTTTGGATCTGTGCAACTCACCGTTTACCATTGCTCTCTTGCTCTCCGTTCGTGATTATCAAGTTTCGTGTGCAAGCTTCGTAATGACTATTTGATTTGTTCACTCCATGCATTGATTCGGGTTTCAATCTCGTTTGTGTGTGCTTGCTTGTTCGTGGTTTTCTGGGTTTTCAACCTTGCATGCATGTTCTGGAGTTTTGCATACGAGTTAAGAGGTTTCAGATCAGGTTTAGTGTAATTTTTCAGGTTTTAATTGATTTTATGTAGGGTTCCTTGAAGTAAATTATAGGCCCAACTCGGCCTCATCTCACCAAGTTGGGAACTAAGTTGGCTGCTCCAGCTCACTCTCTTCCACTCACAACTCAGTCTGCTTGGATGGTGTTCGATTCTAGCTCGTCTTTGATTGTTCGTGCACCAAATTCATGGATTCATGCCCAGTCTTCACCTCTACACATTCTGTTGCATCTGTGCTCTAGCTCGCTCTTTGCATCCAATGTGCTCTGCCTCTTGTTCATTGGCTCACTTTTAGCTTAGTCTTTGTGCCCTGGCTCGAGCTTGCACTGATTTGGTTTTGTGCCCTATGTCCCGACCTTTGTTTGTGTGTTTGTGTCGTGTTTTGTATCCTATGCCCTTGAGCTCGTGTTTCACTACCTTTCTCTTGTGACTAGTTCGCCATGGTTATTGGCTCCACCTTGTTGTGTGTGCATCCATTGGAGCCCTGCATTCGTGCCCTCTTGTTCATGCATCGGCTATCCTCCAGACCCTTGCATTGTTGGTGTTTTCTCCATGTCCATTCTCGTATCGTTACTCTCCCCTGGTTCGTTTCTCCCATGGCCATGGTTCCGCTCGCTCCTGCTTCATTTGGCTTTGTGTTTTCCACTCCTACCATCAATGCCCAAAGGTTCATGTTGTGCCCTATAGTCTCTCCGAGAATCTCATTATCTCCTTGGTGTTACATACATCGCAGTCATTCGAATGGTATTCTCCATGTGGCCTTTAGCAGCTCCAACCCCTAGCTCGTGGCATCCACCCCTCCATGTGGACCCTCTCCTCGCTGTCCACATCAACACAACCCGTCCACCTCTTTGGCACCTACCTCTGCGTTGCCTCTTCCCCGGGCTCTCATTGGCATTCCCATTTGTGACCCCTCTATTTAGCTCGCTGAGTCTACTCGAGTCGACTCACCCTTCAGCTCGAAGTGTAATGTAATTACTTGTATAAATATGATTATTAGCAGAAATATAACACTAATGAGCACAATATTTCAGATAAATGATCTCAATGTGCAAGAAGAATAACTTAGCCACTTCGAGGGGGAAACCTCCAAACCAGACAATAAGACTCAAATGCTGAATATGATCCTCAACTACTACCTACTAACCCCTATATATACTATTCCTATGCTATGGCCAACACCAAGGCCGACCCACTAATGAAAATATAACATATATAAAAGAGATACATAATGATAAGAAGTTATGATAGCCACAAGTCAGCTATATACATCAAATATAAAATATACGATTAAGGGCGTAGCATGCCCCTCGCCTTTGAAGCAACATTGTCCCTAATGTTGAGAAGATCTGGATGCTGCTGCAGAAAATTTGCATCCTCCCAAGTTGCGTCTTCATTGTCTAGATTTTTCCACTTGATCAAATACTCAGTGATGACCCTTGTCCTCAATCACTTAGTGCGTGTCTGAAGGATGCATCTTGGTTCTAGGACGATTCTTCCCTCTTCATCAAGCTCGGGTAACATTGTCTAGGTTGATACTGTTTGTTCAATTACCTTCTTTAGGCAAGATACATGGAAGATAGGATGAAATCGAGTAGTCGGAGGAAGTTCCAGTTTGTATGCTACATTGCCAATCTTCTGGTAACACTTGATAAGGACCATAATACTTAGGTGAAAGCTTGCTATCCTTTTTCTGTTGTTTTAAGGACATTTGCTTATATGGTTGTAAACGCACAAAAACTGAATCACCAACTTCAAAATGTATTTCACTGCGATGTTGGTTTTCCTGCTGCTTCATGTGGTTTTGTGACATGGCCAAATTCTCGCTGAGACTAGAAAGCACCTCTTGTTGGTGTTGAATATGTTCTTCAACTACTCGAACCTTTAGCTGGACTCTCAAAGATGAAGTGATAGATGGTGGATGGTACCCATATAATGCCAAGAAAAGAAACATTTTAGATGAAGTATGAAAGGATGTGTTATACCACCATTCTGCCAACGGTAACCATTGGACCCATCTCACTTGCTTATCTGATGTAAAACAACGAAGATATCCCTCCAAGAACTTGTTTACCACCTCTGTTTTCCCATCAGACTGGGGATGATAAGAGGAACTATGAGTTAGTTATGTGCCCAAGCAGGAGAACAAGTCAGTCCAAAAATTACTAGTAAAGATAGGATCTTGATCACTTACTACAATCTTTGGTGTCCTATGTAGCTTTTGAATTATATCCCTAAAGGCCGTTGCTACTGTACTCGCAACAAATAGATGTGATAAAGCAAAAAAATGGGCATATTTGGTGAGTCTGTCCACCACCACCATGATTACATTTTTACCTTCTGATTTAGGCAATCTTGTGATGAAGTCCATGGACACCTCTTCCCACCTCTGGCTAGGAATAGATAGAGGTTGTAAAAGACCTGGGGACTTAATTGTTTCACCCTTATTTTGCTGACAAACTATGCATTCTGCCACAAAATTTTGGACATCTCCTTTTAGCCCTTCCTAGAAAAAATCATGCTTGATTCGATGATAAGTCTGTAAGAAGCCAAAATGACCCCTACTGGAGAAACATGGAGCTCAGATAGAACCTATTTTTAAAGATTGAATTCTTACATAGATATAATCTATCTTTATACCATAAAACATCTCCTTTCCATAAAATTTTTTCTGACATGCTTGGATCTTGTTGGAGATTCTGAATGAGATTTTGTGTACCTGGGTCATTTTCCCATTCAAACCTTGCATCCTTTATCCAATCCTCCTGTAATACAGATATGACACACAACAATTCCTAGGAAGATTCATCCTTCCCAAATAAACCATCAATAACTACATTCTCTTTCCCTTTCTTGTATATTATCTCAAAATCATACCCCAACATTTTTTAGACCCATTTTTGTTGTTCTTCTGATGATAAACGTTGCTCTAAGAAGTATTTCAAGCCATCACGATCTGTCTTTACTTTGAAATGTCATCCCATTAGATATGGTCTCCATTGCTTCACTGCATGAAGTATTGCTAACATTTCTTTCTCATAAACTAGTTTAGAGATATTCTTACCTTTGAATTGGCAGCTCTTGAAGGCAATGGGTCACCCTTCTTGCATGAGTACTGCCCCCATACCATACCCTGAAGCATCACATTCAACAATGAATGTTTTTGAAAAATCTGGGGTGGCTAGAACTGGAGTGGTGCACATGGCCTCCTTCAACTTCTCAAAGGCCATAGTAGCTTGCTCATTCCAATGGAAAGAGTCCTTCTTCAATAAAGCTATGAGTGGTGTTGCGATGCTGCCATAATTCCTTACAAATCTATGATAATAACTTGTAAGCCCCAAAAATCCTCAGAGATTTTTTAGGGTTTTGGGAACCTTCCATTCAAGCATGGCTTTTATCTTGTTAGGATCCAATTTAACACCTTCATAAGAGACAATATGACCCAGATATTCAACCTCCTTGACACCAAAAGAACACTTAGAAGGCTTTACATAAAATTGATGTTGTTCAAGAGTTTCCAACACCTTATTTACATGATGTAGGTATTCCTCCCATTTTTTACTATAGATTAATATATCATCAAAGAACACTAATTTTTTTTTTCGAAGAAATGGCTTAAAGATGGAATTCATCAAGATTTGAAATGTAGAGGGTGCATTTGTTAGTCCAAAAGGCATTACTAAGAACTCATGGTGTCCTTCATGTGTCCTGAAGGTTGTTTTATGAATATCTTCATCCCTGATTCTAATATGATGATATCCAAAACGAAGATCGAGTTTTGTAAAGTAAACAACACCATGTAACTCATCTAACAAATCATCAATTACAGGAATAGAAAACTTGTCTTTAACTGTGTACTTATTGAGTTCCTTATAATCTGGACACATGTGCCAATTGTCATCTTTTTTCCGTACCATCACTACAGGAGAAGAGTAAACACTTTGACTGTGACGAATAAGTCCTTCTAACATCTCTTGAACTATCTTCTCAATCTCACTCTTATGCATATAGGGGTACCTATAAGGTATGATGTTGGGTGGTTGACTCCCTGATACTAGCTGGATGGCATGGTCATGGTCTCTTTTCGGAGGCAGACCCTTGGGAATTTCTCCAAACACCACTGAGTGCTCATCTATAACTACTTGCATATCTGCAGGTATAAATGTATTGGAATGATGTGCTTCCAATGAAAATAGTTGTGCCACAAACCCTTTTGCACCCTTTCTAAGAAATTTTTACATCTGATGAGAACTTACCATCTGTGGGGACTTTGCTCTTAATCCTTTTAGTTTAAAAGTCCTCCCTTCTGACTGAAATTGCATGAACAACTCTTGGAAATTCATTTCAATGGTTCCAAAGGTGGTAAGCCATTGAACTCCTAACACAATGTCTGCTCCTCCCATGGAAATGGCATACGTATTTCTAGTTAGCAAGTAATATCCCATGGCAAGATTAATGTTGTGGCATTTTTCTGAACAACTAATAGTTTTCCCATCAGCGATCATGACTTGACATTCTGGAGCTGGATAAAAAAAGAAGTTCAAGTGTATCACCAACTTATGATTGATGAAATTGTGAGTACTTCCCGAATCAATCAACACTGTTACCCTCTGTTTTTTTAAGAATCCAACTACTTTGAGACCTTGGGGAGTGCTAATACTGGAAATTGCATGGCATGATATTGTTGGCTGGGGATCTCCTAATTCCTCCTCTGGCTCTACCTCTTCATCTTCTTCATTTTCTTCTTCTTTAGTAGGTTTCTCAATGTAGAACAACTTCTTTTCAGCACACTTATGTCTTTGTCCAAATTTGTTTTCACAATTAAAGCATAACCCTTTGGCTCTCTTTTCTTCAGTTTGTTGAGGTGTCAGTCTCACTGGCTAGGGGAATGATGGTGGAAGGGTGCTACGATCTCTGATATTACTAACACTTTGTTTCCTACTGGAAAGAAATTTTTCCTTTGCCCTACATGCCATGATTATAGAGTCTGAAACCTTATGAGGATTAAACATATGCACCTCAATCTCAATTTGTTCTTTAAAACCCCCAAGAGATAAGTCATTCAAATTATCTTCAGGAATATTTTCCACCCGTAAGGAAAGGTTTTGGAATTGATGGATGTAATATTTGACTGTTCCTGTTTTTCTGAGCTTTGCTAATTGACTGAAATAATTCTCTGACACACTAGAACTATAGTGTAATTTCAACTCTTCGGTGAATACTGTCCATGTAACATTGAGGCCACTCTTTTTCCTTTAAGCACATAACCATTGATACAAAATGAATTAGTCAGGTTCAAGATACAACGATGCCATGGTAACCTTTTGCCCCAATGGAATCTGATGAAGATCAAATAAATTATCCATCTGGTTAATCCAATTGAGTGGATCCTTTCCATCAAATTTACACATTTCCACTTTTGGAATCATGTTACGGGCTTGCAGAGTGTTTGTATTTGGATTGGTCATGTTTGCAGATCCAGCCTGGCTAGTTTGTCTATTACTTTGACCCAAAGATCCACCATGATTAATATGAGTATGATTGTGTTGTGGCTGATTAGGAAGGATATGACGACCCATGATATTGTAACTAAATTGGTGAATGAAATCCTCCAATCGTTTTCCAATCTTTTCTACGTCTTCTTTGCTGGCCACTCTACCCTTGAGGTTTCACAACTCTAACTCAAGATAGCTAACCTTATGGTCAGTTGAAGTAAAACCTAACCCTGAGGACTCTATAGATACCCCTTATGACTCTAACTCGTCAACTATTATCTCATCCTTATCAATGGTTTTACCCAGAGTGATGGGATTATTTTTGCCTCTTGTCGAAGGCCCAGCCATGATGCCCCAAAATGGTAAGATTTAAGGATCAAGGTATAAATTTAGGGTTTGGGATTTCAATAGGAATTCAGACAAATTTTTATAAAACTCAAAGAACAAACTCAAACTAATTTTTAATATTCTTTCTGGAAATGTAAATAACTTTGAAAAATTCCACAAATTACACCCTAGGTAGCTGAATTATGAAAAAACATACAACCACTATAACTTTTGCAAAATAAGTTAAAAAATTTTAAAATTTGGAGGGAAGCTTACTTGACTGATTTTTCCACACCACATAAAAAAATTGTAGAAAAATTCGTGACCGATTTTGAGATATGGATGAACCTTCACAATTAGGGTTTAATGCAGTGTTAGCCGAGTTCAAGCTCTGATACCACTTGTAATGTAATTACTTGTATAAACATGATTCTTAGTAGAAATATAACACCAATGAACACAATATTTCAGATAAATGATCTCAATGTGCAAGAAGAATAGCTTAGCCACTTCGAGGGGGAAACCTCCAAACCAAACAATAAGACTCAAATGCTGAATATGATCCTCAACTACTACCTAATAATCCCTATATATATTATTCCTATGTTATGGCCAACAACAAGGTCGACCCACTAATGAAAATATAACATATATGAAAGAGATACATAATGATAAGAAGTTATGATAGCCACGAGTCAGCTATATACATCAAATATAAAATATACGATTAAGGCCGTAGCACGGAGCTCGCCCACCCTTGCAATTCGCTGAGTAGCATTGACCAGCTCGTCGGGTTCTATCATCTCACCAACACAAGCTCGCCCTCAGCTCACTGTACACCTCACCGAGCTACCAGTAAGCTCACCCTCCTCTAAGCCTCCAAACTCCCTTTTGACCCCTCATTTTGATTTTTTATGTTTTTTCCTCTTTTTCTAACATTGTCTAAGCAATTACGGGGAAAATATTAAAAAATCATCATTTCAAGGGGTATATATTTTTACACGACTCTGTATAGGGTTATTGGGCTTTCTAGGAAACTTTTTGACTCATTGTATTATAGTGCTCCTCTTTTCCTGTGGCTAGTGAGCGTGTTCGCCACAACCTTGTGGCAAGAGAGCCTTATTTTTTGCAATGTGAGACACCTTCTCTCACATTGAGAAGTGTTTGTACCCTCATTATGCTTTCACCCTTTTATGCTTGATTACGTGTCATTTATATGCTTTTGAATAGGAATTATTATGGCCTCCAATCTTGCGTGACTTGATGCGTACTGGAAGGTGAGTGGTCAACTATTTGGTGTCACATGAACACACCTTATTGTAATCACACACACTACTTATAAAGTGTTGCAAACAGGGGTGTTAGATAATTGTTTCTCAGGTGTTCTATTACACACAGACGCATTCTTGGCTGAGTCCGACGTCTTGCAACCTTGTTTATATCCACATACCCTCTTCTTTTTCACAATGCACATCTTGCTTCCACATCATGGAGGATGCTCTTTCTAGACTCAAGTGTCACATGATCACTTTAAAAACTTCACCACTTCTTCTTGGGAGAGATAAACTACACATCGTGGCATGCTTCTATGGTACACTACTTTACCTACGAGGGTCTTACACACTTTCTAATTGGGCCAGTTCCTACAACCACTAATTCTAGTCATCTTAAGAACTCTCTTGACACACGTGACTATGTTGTTGGTCACTTGATGTTGCATGTCAACAGACCTCTCCATCTTCACGTGGTAGACTCAGATCCTCCCCACACCATCTGGAGCATATTTTACTCCTTATTTGGATACCCTTCACATACTACTGTTGTCGTCATTGTTGATTTAGTTGTCTCCTCTTCTAATTCATTTGATGATAGTTCCTTTGACACATAATCAATTGCTTCCATCTTTGATAACGAGAATTGTGCTTATAGTTATGATGAGAAGAGTGCTAATGAGGAATCCTCTCCTCCTTCTCTCACTTTTACAGAGTATGTTCACACTACTCCCTTCCCATTAGACATCAGGAAATATCCTTCCCAACTTCATACAATCATTGCATCTGCCTCCTTTCCAATTCTAGTGTGTGAGGCCTTTTCCACTCCTCTTCCTTTGATTGATGATTAATACCTGTCAGACATCACTCTTTTATTTGTTGAGCCCCCTTTTTGGGATGAGCATCTTCCATACCTTCATCATATCTTCGTAGTTTCTACTTTTAATGCAGTATAAGGAGTTCATCATCATTTTACATGTGTTTCATAGGAGTTCTTCATCTCGTTTATTAGGAGTGCCCCTTCTGGGAATCTTATCACTTCCACTTTTTAGGATACCATCATAGATCCACCATTGCTTGTGGATCCTCTTTTTGTTGTGGGGGTTGTTGCATTTCCTTCACTTCACTCGGGAATTCTTTCAGTGGATGTTCCTATTTCATAATATGATAGTTTTATGCTCATGGTATTACCTTCAGCTCATGTGCACTCACTTTCCAGACCTATATCACACTTCTATGGACTAGACTCATAGTTCTTTGTACTACTACCTTCGTCTTCCTTCATGGACTGGGAAGACTTCTAGTACTCCATTTCTGTCTTTCCTAAGGGTAAGAACACAATTTGGTGTGGGTGGATATTATTTAGTACAGAGGCAGAAGACCAAGTCATCAACACACTTTTTTGAGACTTCCTAGAATTACAGAGTTCAGATCCGTCCATGACATCTTCTACATTTATCTCATCTCCCTCTTATCCTCATGTATTATTATTCTTTCAAAGAGATTTCCCCTGTGTATATGGGTACCTTATTAGGCTCCTCAGTTTCCAGGATCCATTTTTTGGAATCTTTTTTAGATTAAAGAGTGTTTTTCATCTCTTGTGGTGGATGTGTTTCCCATTGGTTTTTCTTCCATTTCTTGAGATGCTTGTTACTCATGGGTTCCTCATCAGGCTTTGTTGCCGAGACCCACTTCTAATTTCTACCTTGTTGCCTCATCATAATTTATGATGAAGGGGGGGTGTTGGTATGAGTCATTTTCCACACCACGTGGCGATTCATCTCACTTAGGTGAGGTCATAGGTATAGGTGTCAAAGGGGTGTCATAGGGGTCATCATCAGATTCCTTATGTGTCATTACATGTCAGTGGATCAGTGTGTCAGTGCGTCATATGGGAGTTACTTACCATTATAAAAATGTAACTCGTCTTCCCCACTTGAAGAGTCATGATTGCAGGAACTGAGGGTTACACAACACCCTCTATTTGTACCCCTTACTCTTTTTCAGATCTATGAGGAGTTAATGAGATTCTTGTGACTGTTTTCAATCTTTTCATGCACTTCATGGTTGATGCTCACTCCCCATGCAACCTCATCATGCTTTCGGAGTGCAACTTGATCGATGTTTGCATTATCTCTCATGATCCTTGTACTTCACATTTTCTCACTCTTCGTTAGTGGTAAGGTAGTTGGGAAAGCAATAATTGAAATAAAAAGGGTAGTGGGAGCAAGTGGATTGCATAACATAAATATATTCTTGGAAAATTCAATATAAATTGAGACCCTTTAGAAAATAAATATTTGACATGAGCCTGGAACCAGGCCCGTATTCTATCTCAAACTTTCTTCCACTATATTTTTTCACTAAGGAATTTTTCTCCATTTCTTAACACCATGTCTCAGTTGTGCTTGAAAATTTTTGATACTCAAATCATTATCTTGCAATCCACATGTATCAACCTTGGATCCTCTAAAATTGGTAAAGGAAACCACCCTATAAATAAGGGGTGTTGTGACCCAAAGGATGAGAAATAGATGTGTCATTGGGGGATTTTTTATTCTCAAGTTTTTGTCTATTCATTGATTCAATTTGATGTTATAAACTTTAACCTAACATTTTTATGTAAGTAATACCTAAAATTATGGCATGGTTCTGATGTTTCATTGACATCAAAACCATTTTAATTCTTGATGTTCCAAATGGTTTTATCTTTATATTTCAATGCTTTTGATATGTCGAACTTGATTGAACTACTATTTGCAAATGATATATATTTTGTCATTAAGCTATCAAAAAACGAGGGTATGTTTTAAATATGTAGTACTATGAATTAGTTTGAGGCAGTTGGAAATGTTTATAATTACACTTTTTTATACAATTAGACAAATAACACTTAATTGGCTCCTTTGTCATACATTTCCACCTTTTTTATCATCTCAAGTTCACTAATTCAACCTCATTTACCCAATCTCAATTATATAAATCACTTATAATCCATATAGAAACCTCATAACTACCAATACAAACCCCTATAAATTCTTTGATTCCCGAGTTTGCACCCTTTTGTTTACAAATCTTTCCTCCTTGAGTATTTGTAGTGCCCACTTCCCTTTGACACCTTTTGATATTGATTTTAATATTGTTGATTACATTATGGACATTATTATAGTTTTGATTTAGTATGATGTTAGATATTTGATCATGGATTATTGTGATCTTGATTTAGTTATGATGCATGATGATTATTAGAGACACTTAATATGTGGATGATGATATACTATTTTGACGTGGATATATTACGAATGTTGTTCAGACATGTGATTTTTGGATATTGTGATTAGACCTAGCAAATGAACATTATATGATGATGGTATAGTTGTTGATATAAGTTGTAAGTGATATTGTTGATTGCCTTGATGTGTTGTGATTCATATGTATAGTTGGTTTTGTGATTATATTTATACAATGCTGGATGTTTTGATATGGCCACGAGGCCGAAGGAGGTATTTGTGTTTTGCAGGTTAAAATATCACAACAAACATCGGGGGATTGGAGACCAACCACCTTGGAATTCTAGATGAATTCAGCAAGGTCACCATGACAACTTGTTTTATTGTGTTTGTGTTTGATTGTTGTTAGGGATTCCCATGGGGGGGATCACCTTTAAATGTGACCATGGGTTTTGTGTATTTTATTAATGTGGTTCCTTGTTTTATTGTATGTGTTTTATTAGTGATGTGTCCCTTTCATTTAATTAATTAAATTGTGGAGAATTAATGTGAGTAATCTTATTGTTAAAAATAAATAAATAAATAAATCAAATTGGGATATGAGAAAGTAATTATAAGAGTTGTTGGATTTTGTATTAAATATGTAAGTGATGTGTAAGTATGTGTAAGATTTGTGTAAGTCAGATTTTGGAGTATGAAACACTCCACCTCCTTGAAAACTCGAATTTGTCATTGGAGGCTATTTTTGGAGGCTTGTGGGACAAGTAAAACTTGCCCCATACCTCTTAAGTTTATTTACCAACCATACCTATGGTTGGAGGGTTGATTTTAGACCCTTTTAATGATTTTTTATTAATCATGTTGCATTGTTTTAATTGCACTCTTCTTACATTTTATTTAATTTAATCCTTTGGGGTGTGGGCTTTTTGGAGTGTGCAAGTAAATTTGTCATATTTTCACCCACCTCTTTATTGTGCTTGGGAGAATGAAATTTGTCTTTTGTGTTGGAGTTGAGGATGTGTGATGTGGCATCCTACATGGATCCACATCATCCTCTTCTCTTCCCTCTTCTATAAAATTCAAACTCTTTTCTTTGTTTTGGGTTGTTGAAACATTTTGCATGCTTCCTTGGGGTGAATTTTCTTATGATTGGAGCTCTTGCTTTTGGAAGGAATTTGGAGAAATTGGCATGCTTGTTGGTTTCCGATTTTAGGAATATGTTTTTGGGCATTGAAAGCTTTCTGTTTGGAAACAAATTTTACCATGGAGAGGTAGTAGCTCATCTCTTCATTTATGTTCTATTTATTTTGTGTTGTGTGAATGGTGAATGCTTTGTGTTTGTTTATTGGCTGGTTGGGTACATTGCCATAGGAATGGTGTAGAAGAAGGCTATGGGAAACTCATGTGAGGAGGCATAAGGGAATGCCAGTGGCATAAGAATCTTGTGGAGGGAGTTTGAGTCTGGGATCCACGATGGAAAAGAAATAGTTTGCATTTCTTACTTGTGGGGGGGCATAAGGAAAATTGTGGGGGGCATAAGGAGGGATTGTGGGGGGCATAAGGATATGTGTGGTGAATTTTTATTAGAGGTTTGTTACAAGTGGATGCCCAATTCCTAGTGGGATGCATAAGCAACTTTCCCCATAGTCCTTGCTCCTTTGGCTTTATTGATAAAGCTCGAGTTCTGTTTTAATATTTTCAATGTAGTTGCAAATTGTTGTCTTGTGTTGAATTGGGTTTTAATTTGAAATGTGCATGTTGAAAGAATGTTGTGTGTATGTTTTGTGGAAGCCTGTTGTTACCACAAGTTAAATCACACCTTCTATTGCATTGTGGTTGGGGCTCGGGGGCCAATGATGAAGGATGGCTTCTCCTTTCATTGGATGTCTTGGTTGGGTGGAGAGCGTTGCCTTTCCCCCACTTTTGTTGTGATCAAATTGGAAGAAAAGGGAAATTTACATGTTGTTGTTCTGGAGCAAAAGAAAATACAGTTTGACAGTACCTTGTGAAACAAATTCATTTGAATTGGATTATCAAATTGTGAATGAAATCCTTGTTTAGAAAAATGAAAAAGGAAGAAACACATATGAAGGAATTGTATTATTCTACCTTGTTTAAAATATATGATTTTGGGAAAGGATATGAATTAGATTCTTGCTTTAATGTTTGAATGAAGAAGGAAACCATTTAAGGCTAGCATGAAATGAATTCAATGTTTCATTGCATGGCAAAAGAGATAGTTAAATATCTATTTGAAAGGAAGAAATGTATGTGGAAATAATACATTATTTTGTATCTTTTGGAAATGTGTAAAATTGAATTCAGTAGTGCCTTTTGATCTTGAATGGTTTTATTAAAACAAATAAATGTATTAGACTAGATGAAAGATGAAATTTGTATATATGGAAGATGAAATTGTTAAACAGACCCTCTAGGAATTGATCCCTCCCATTGTAAATTTAAAAATGGAAAATAAATCATTTAGAATGCAGAGTTCGGACCTGCAAATGATAATCAACATCAAAACATTAAAATTTAGCATACTAGGATATCAAGGAACTCATTTTTGACAAAAATACTTACGGAAATAATTTTAAAAATTGCAAAATCGGACCCAAACCTTTCACAATTGTTTTGTAGTCTTTTTCTGTCAATTGTTGTAAAAAAATTCAAATTAGAATCAATCAAGAAAAATCACCTTCGAAAAACATCCTAAATCCTTCTTAGAACAACCCTTCATGTTTGTTTGGAATGTTGAGTGAAGGAGAAGATCAAATTGAACCAAATTTATAAGTCAAAAATTACCAGTTTGATTTTAGAAATCCTGTAGAACATTTTCATGAATTTGAACCCTTAAGCTTTATCAAATGTAAAATTTATGTTTCATATGCAAAGAGGGCATCGTGAGATTTCTAGAAAGTCCTCATTTTCCCAAAACTGAGCTTTCTATAAAAAGTTATGGCCTTTTGAAGTTTTCCTTCCTTGGTGGGAAAATTTTCGCTAGCGGGTCCACGACATGAAATTTTTCATGTTGAAAACCTTAGAAAAATTTTTGGGAAAATTTTTAAACTTTTCCCCGCCTCCCCATTGGCCTGCAGCCAATCACATGCTACCACGTGGCACCATGGGGGTGACGGCAGAGGGGTGGAACCCTCACAAAATTTTTGCCTTTTGAAATTTTTTTATTGGGAAAAATGTTTAAAAAACCCCCGCGGCCCTGCACTCCCACCCTCACCCTTATGTAATCCACTATGCGGACATGTGGATCATCGTGTTCCTTTTACCCCTCATCTCCCCCTTTGGCGTATCTCCCCAAACTTCTCCGCCACCCCGCCCTTCCCTCATCCCTTCTCTGCTTTGGCTCGTTGAGTGCCACGTGTCCCTAGCGGTGCAACAGAGGTGTGGGAGAAATGTGGACCTTGCTCCCATGTGGGGAAAATTTCAAAACATCACCCCGCGACCCGCCAACCCTAAAAAAAAATACTTTTCACCCCCGCTCGAGACGTGTCCCTTTGGGGAAAAATTTGACTCCCAAAGCCCACTAGTCCATAACTGGAGTTTTACAAGGATTTAGGAGCACTTATTTATATCATTGGAAAGGTGAGGAAATTTCATATCCAATGGGAATGATTTAGGGAAATTTTGAATGTGTTAAGTTTGAGAAAAATCAAGTTGAAACTCTGAGCTTGTTAGAGAGTGGGTATGGGGATAAATTACCCCCTGAACCGAACTGAAACTTATAACCCTAAAATTTGGACCTTATGACCTTTGATAATTGTTGATAAAAGAAAATTATGTTCTAATATATTAAACTTGTTCCAAAACCTATTTTTGACAACTGTTGTCTTGCAACCTGGTTGTAGACACTTCTAATAAAAAAAATTATTCCATAATTTTCCTAACTAATCCTAGGTTGTTTCTTGGGTCTCAAGTGGGTTGCTTTAGCAGGAATTACAATATTTTCATCTTGATGCTATCAAACATCCACAAATTTCTTATTTCCCCTTATATGACTAGTTTTTCAAAAAGGTGGTATTCATAGGTTCATTTCAGAGTGAATTTTGGGTCAGCATTACATGGGATATTAATGAAAAGACTCATATATCATAAGTAAACATTGTAGAGTGTCTAAAATCCATAAATCAATCCTTTCTAGATCATTTAAAAAAATATTTACACTTATCCTAAATCTTCCAAGAACAACCATGGAGTTGTCCATATGCCAAGTTTGAAGTAAATTAAGCCAAATTTGCATGTTATTAAGTTTCTTGTGCCAAGTGAAGGAATGTTATAGATCCCATTATCAAATTCATATTTGTATTAATATAGGAATGTGGAAGATCTACATATAAGTTGATCCCTCTTCATATTTTTGGTACGTCCTACAATTCTCGTATGCATGGGGGCATGTTAAGGTCAATCCATCCCAACAGATCTTAACTAATTTATTGTTTTTTTATCAAAGTATTTATGGGCTTGGGACAAAGAAGATCCCACTTTTATTTTATTTCATCATAGTGCACTTGCAAAAATATTGAATCCAAAAGATAAGATAGAGGTAAACATGAATAAAAAATTTAAATAATTCATAGAAATCTAGAACAATTTTGTAGCCCCTTAAATGGTTTTAAGTACAAAACTATCTGCAAACCCCTTTAGACACAATACTATAACAAAAAATGAAAAAAATATCTCAAGTAGATTTTCAAATAGCCAAAATCACAACACACATTGATGTCTTTTTCTTGAGCCCTTACTTAGATTCCATGATAAGTGGGCCCTCACCTAAGACATGAAAGTGTGTCACATTATTATATTACACATTACTTTATACATATTACTATTTTTAGACTATATTTATTTATCAATATGAAGTGTTTTAGATCATAATAGGAATTTGTTTTACTAGAAAACACAATTATTTATATTTTTATCATGAATATACTATAAAATGGTTAAAACATTTTTAGTGAACTTGTATTATTTTGAATACTAACCCATAGGGTTTTATTTATTCCTGTTAGGGTTTTGTTTATTCAACTAGTAAGATTTGATTTTGGGTTGACTTCATATTATTAAATTTGTCTGTTAGCCTTCCTCTTAGGGTTAGTGCTTGTTTTATAATTATTTTCCCTAAAAAGATTGATTATTTTATTCTCCCGCATGTATCTTTCAAACTTGAATTTTCCCACAATGTCCCATGCATTAGATGAATTTCTTCTAGAAATATAATTTTTTTCCTTATGAGAAAAACGTGTCATGTTATTACAATAACAAAAAATGTTACGCAAGATTATTAGAATGATGATGTTTATCTATATGATTTTAGTGGGCAATCAAACCTATGTTACATTTACTATATAAATGACAATAATTATACTCCTCCATTTATAGATACTCATGTTTTCCATGATGAACCAAACTATTTGGGTGATAAAATTATTAATATACTTGAAAATAAGTTTTTCCATGATAAAGAGGGTCTCGAAAAGTTTAAATAATGAATGACCAATCGGTGTGCCCCTCACATATTGGACAATATGTCCTAATTTCCTCTACTTCTAGTAGCTCATACATTATTTTGTTTGAAATAAAATGTGAAATGAAACCTTTGAATTAGTGTATTCATTATACTAGCATATCCACTAACCAAATAGTATCTATGATGCACATAATAGGAGAGTTGCAAAAACAAGTTATGTTTTATCCTTATATTTTATGCATATAACACTAGGGTGGAACATGATGATATTTATGGTAAACCTATCATTGATACGTAATTTATTATCCTTATCTAATTGGTTTCATAATGACTAAATTTTATCTTGTTAATGTATATGAAGACCCCTACCTACATCTAATTAACTTTTCTTCTTCCTTTGGGAACCATACATGTGTTAACAAACTATTACTAAAATTTTTCAAGGACTACACATGAATTTATTAGTTTCTACATTATTAGAACCAAGGACACCATATATAGATTACTTTTACAACCTTTAGATATAGAAAAACAATTCATTTTTAGTAAAGTTCTTCAAACTTTCCTCAGAAAGAAGTCACTTTATCATGTTTACATATATTTTGCTCAATTTTGTTTGCATGTTATAAACTACGAAGGTGACATTTTAGATCCATTCAAAACATTATTTTAGTCTATCATATCACATGTTCCAACCACTTATAATTCTAACAAAATTTATTCCTATACAAGTCAGTCTACATTTGAAGATGGTGATAAAGACAACTCTACAAAAAATCTGTACTCATCCTAGTGGCCCATATTTTAAAATTTGTAGACTAAATGAAAACCAAAAACTATAGTAATTATGTTATTTGATAAAAAAATTATCACTTTACCTCCTATATGAAATCGTTGTACCTCTCGTTTAGCATGAAAAATGTTGACCTCATTTTGTGACTTCTATAGGATCAATGGACATGATCTAGACCATTGTTATGTTTTACAACAAAATATTGAGGAAATTATTGAAAAAAATGTTATCATAGGATAAAATTCAAATGCAAAATTATCAAATACAATACCTTCAAGTTCTTCAACTGAAATGAAACCTGAGTGAAATATTACACCACAAATGGCTCATAAGTTTTTATATCACCAAATAATTTTCTCGATGAGCCAACAATTATTAAAGCATTTATAGAAGGTGAACATATGCATAGAGTTATGATTGATGAAAAATCACAAGTTAGCACATATATCCCTTATCTATGTAAGCAAATACATCATTATGGTAGATTATGTTAACACTACTACCAAGACAACAATGACACATACATACATACATACATACATACATACATATATGTATGTATGTATGTATGTATGTATGTATGTATGTATGTATGTATGTATGTGTAAATGTATGTATGTATGTATATATATATATATATATATATATATATTATATATATATATATATTTGTGATATAAAATCTTATGAAATACAATGCAATACTTAGACAACCTTGGATAGAAACCATGGGGGTAGAACACAAAAAAACATAGGAAAAATTACATTTGAATTTTACGAAGAAAAATTAAAAATCCATCAAGATAAAACATATGTGAGATGATAAATAATACGTCCCAAAGAATATTTTTTTGTCTTTTAAAGTAATACAAACTTAGGTTCTTAAAATAAAAATAAAAAGATACAACAATCCATCATTTGTATCCCAAATAGACACTTTTACAAAAAAATAGATACGGTTTCTAAATTATCCTTAAATAAATTATCAATCTTTAAGTATATCATTCTCAAAGATGTAGAAATAACAATGCACATGTTGAAATTTTATTGTATGAATATTTTAATATCAATTCTGCAGATAATTTAGATGTTTTTTTTTGTAGTTTGTGTTGTCAAAAATTACACCCCATATAATTGAAAAACTCATCAAGAAGGACTTAGCCATTTTATGATCAGGTAAGCCATGAGACACTAATTCAATATTCCGTGGAATGCAGGAACTTAGTGTTTCGTGACTTCTCCTAACATGTAGAACAAAGGAATGAGAAGTCCAAGACTTAGGAAATTTTTTATGGAAGGATATTGTTGCACGGTAAAGAATAAAGGTTGGAGGCCACTCAAGGAAGGATACAATGCACTTAGAACAAACTTCCATGTGATGATGAGAAAGGAGGAGAAAGTAAGAAATGACTAAGGATAAAAGCTGCAGAACACTATCCTAGTGTTCCGTAGACTTCTCAAATATAGAGTTCCGTGGATTATGGAGGAAGAGGTCTATGGGTGGTTTAAGGAACAAATAAATTCCGCGATGCATATAAGACAAGTTTGAAGAGACGCATGGAAAAAGATAAAAAAAATTATGAATGGATAAGTTTAAAATCCACAGAACACTAACTTAGTGTTTCATGGTTTTTATAATATTGTAGTACTCCACGAAATTCAAAAATCCATGGAAAAAAGGGAAAAGTATTACCAAGTTAAAATGACACATGACAAATTTTAAGCATCCACAACATGTGGAGGAGAAAGATATGAGTTTCACGGGTGCGTGGGATTTATCATCTCGTAGGTTCCTTAAGCCACATGAATTAAAAGGAGAAAAGATACAGTAAAATACGTAAAACAAGATAGTAAGCTTCAACGGGTTTCGAGCGAAAATAAAATTCCACGGGAACATAAAAATTCCGCATAACAAAGGATTAGTATTTTGTGGCATTGCAAGGGAAATGGTTACATGAGGAGACCTGTGGGAATCTTCAAAACCTTCTAAACAAAGAACAAACAGAACAAGTTGTAGGTGTCTTTCAAAGCCACACAATAGGATAAATTCTATGACAAAAAAACAAATACATGGAAGCCACAAAGTGAAGAAAAAGTGTTTTTTACCATATTTTCCAATGCGACACTCCAAATTGCACAAAATTGGTGTTGGAAAGGTCTCTCTATGGGGATTCATTTTGGCATCAGTAAAATCAGAATTTTATTGAGTTTTAGAGATCAAAAGTGAGGACACAGGTTCAAGGGAAGGAAGGGGATTTTTACTTGTTTAAAATGTTCAACCACTCCATCGACCAAAATTTAATGAAGTATGGGTGTCATTTCTTCTCTTGTAAAATTTTATGGCATGCGATAGGAGCCATGTCAGGTACCTACACCTTCATGTAAGCATCTATAAAAATTGATCCTTGGTGGTTGAATATACCCTATTAACACATTTCTCTCATTATCTCTACTCCTTCTCATTCTCTATAAGTATGGAAATTATCCATTGTAAAATATCCCTCTTTGTTATAACTAAACCATGCCAAAATGGTGGACGAATTCCTATGAGTTATAGACCTCAGATTTGGTCTCTACCATGTAGCTTGTGCCTTATACTATTGATGAAACAATATATACATCATTTAAACAATAAAATCATATATTTGTGGCTCTTTTTTTCATATACTTACATTTTATCACTCCTTGCCTCTCTATTTATTTCTCTGGTATTTTTGCATGTTTCTTACTGGCAGGATTTCCATTTTTTTGTATTGTAAATGTATGAGAAGGGATAGATAATGTAGATTTGGGTATGTGGCATGTCTATCTGCCCTTCTCTCCCATATTCTCTTCCTTTCCCTCCCATTGTGGAGAGTGCTCACCCTTCTTCTAGTGATATCACCACCACTTTTAGCTTAGGTTTTGCTTTCTATACCTCTCTCCCTCATCTATCTCACTCTCTCAAACTCTCTCTTTCTCCTATAGATTAGGTTTAGATAGTTTTGATTTCATTTGTAGGTGTAGTTTTAGTGTTATAATAGGTAGAGAAACTAGCCTTCTCTAGAGTTTGATCTCAATTTGTAAGTCCCACATTGTTGAT
The DNA here is from genome assembly GCA_019776745.2 of Taxus chinensis. Lineage (NCBI taxonomy): Eukaryota > Viridiplantae > Streptophyta > Pinopsida > Cupressales > Taxaceae > Taxus > Taxus chinensis. The sequence continues at coordinate 525,891,315 of CM034153.1, forward strand.
ATCATCTAATGTTAGCCAAAAGTAATGATCATATCTAGGGTGCTACTTTTGTGTGTTAGAAATTCCCACTCCTCTCAAGGATCGTTTATAATTTTTAAGTTGTATATATTATCTTATTTCATTCATATGTACTTGCTATATTGGAATGGGGTTCGTAGACTCGTGTATTGGAATCAACTGTTTACTTTGGCGCTACTTTACTATTTTGATGGTATTGGGTGCTAACATTGATACATGGAATTATTATTTTTATAGTGATATTAGATCATGCTAGTAGTTATATATGTTTGAAAAGATTATTTATATAGATGCATTATTTTTAAAATTATTATTTTTGATTTGGAAATGTAGAATAAATGATATGTATATGTATAGTGTTGATCTTGAATTGAACACATTCTATATAGATATATGATCTCTTAATTTTGTGTGTAAATAGATTTTATTTTAGCATATTGTTTCAAACATATATGATGTATGTGTTGAGTGTGTAAATGGAGGATATGTGCATGAGGTTTTTACCTAATCATACCAAAATGAAGATTAAGGGGGACTAAATCTCAAAAGGCTCACCAACCAACATGGGATCACCCAAGCATGAAACTAGGCCTTATAACTTGTTAAATGACCATGTTGTTGATTTATTTTAAACCTTACATGTTTTGTGAAGTCATCTCAATCACATGTGATCCTTTACTTGTTGTTATTAGTTTAATTTAATCTTTATTGATTTAATTTAAGTTTCATTTAATAAATTGATTGTTTTAGCTTTTTAAGCATGCAAGTGGCTTGGTTGAGTTGTTAAAACTTTCCTCTTTTGGAAAATTCTAATTTGGCCTTATGGGCTGATTTTTGGAAGTGTGTGGGACAAGTAACCCTTGCCCCACACTTTTAAAAGTTTCCCATACACCTACCCATGGGGTAGGTGTATGTTTTAAGGACTTTTGGCCACTTGGGGTGCCATGACCATAATTTTCACACCCAAATACAACAATAAACCGGAATAAATGTTTTTACTAAATAAAACCACATTTAGTATTCCTACAATAGTCACCAGATACAAGTATAGGTCTCACATACACACCAAGTTTAACAGTTTACATTTTTCCTAATGACATACAACTAACTATTTTACATTCACATACATTACATCTTGTAATCAAGAGATGTTATCATTTTCAGAAGGACCATTACAGTTGTTAGGGTCAACAACTCATATTTCAAGTTAGACTCATTTTATCTTCCAGTTTCAAACTGTGTGCCAACTCTAATCCCAATTCTAATTAGTGTTGTGATTAACACATAGGTTGTATAGATAATATATCATATCTAAGCATACATGAAATAAAAGTGGATATTCTACCAGAAGAAATATACAAAACAAGAGATATAAATCAACACCAGATTTAACATGGTTCACCCAGTGTGGGCTACATCCACCAAGAAACAATCCAATCTATTATCCAAAGCTTTCAGAAGATATACAATATTCCACACCTCTCACGATGTACACTACTTTATTTCTCTCAAGCTTCTTCTTCTTCTCCAAGAATTCTCTCTTATAATTATTTTCACAATAATCATCAAATATCTCTTCTAAACCTAGCTTTCTAGCTTATAAATATCTTATACAAACTTATGAAACTTAGCCATGTAATTACAATCAATTGATCTTATTTAATACTAAAATTAGATCTAATTCCCGTGAGTTAAATAAAACACTCACGGTTAACACTAACTGATGACAGTTCCTACTTGCCTAAATGATGCCAATCATAGGTGACTAATGTTGGTCATAGGTGACTAATGTCGATCCCTTCATAACCGATGCCGGTTACTGTGTTTTCTAGCAAGTTGATATAACATGCTAAACTGAAGTAATTGAGCTCCACATCTCAAAAATCTCCCACTTGGAGATAAATTACTACATTATACTTGTACAATGTCATCCTTGGATCCTTTCCTTAGCTTTGTTTCTTCCTCTTCAAGTCTCAAACTTGAAGACCAATAGAAGTGGAGTGTAGCTTCAACTTCTCTTTTTATAGTGGCTTTGTTAGCATATCCACAAGGTCCTTACTCATATGAATCTTCTCCAGTTTCAGCTACCCATCCTCCAATACTTGTCGTATGAAGTGATATCTCAACTGAATGTGTTTCATTCTAGAATGAAACATTGAGTTATTTTCCAAATGAATTACACTCTGACTATCACTGAACAATTTGTAATCATCTTACTCCTTTCCAAACTCTTCTATGAAATTGCTCATCCATATCATCTCTTTTCTAGCCTCTATAGCTACAACATACTTTACCTCTATAGTAGATAAAGACACAACCTTATGTAATCTCGATATCCAACTAACTGCAGTTCCACCTACTGTGAAAATATATCCAGTAGTGCTCCTTCTACCATCCAGATCTCCAACCATATCCGAATCAACATAGCCACATAAAGAAATATCTGAACCTCCATAACATAACTACATGCTAGATGTCCCTCTCAAATATCTGAGTATCCATTGGACTACTTTCCAATGCTCTTTACCTGGATTGGCCATAAATCTACTCACAACTCCCATTGTCTATGTAATGTCTGGTCTGGTACAAACCATAACATACATGATAATCCCAACTGTTGAAGCATATGGTACTCGTGTCATGTATTTGACCTCCTCATGTGATGAAGGACACTGATCTTTTCTCAATTTGAAGTGTCCATCCATAGGTGTACTTACAGGTTTTGAATTCTACATTTTAAACCTTTCTAACACCTTGTAGATATAATCCTCTTGAGACAAATACAATTTCTTGTTCTTCCTGTCTTTGTGTATTTACATGCCAAGGATTCTTTTTGTAGCTCCTAAATCCTTCATAGCAAATGTGTGAGTTGGCTTTCCCTTAAGCTCACCAATGTCCTACATGCTAGATCCTGTAACAAACATATCATCCACATATAATAACAAAATAATATAGCTCCCATTTTCAAGCTTCTTGAAATAAACACAATGGTCAGATTCACATCTCAAGTAACCATGCTCATGCATGAAACTATCAAACATCATGTACCATTGCCTTGGAGCTTGCTTGAGCCCATATAGGCTCTTTTTCAACTTGCACACTAATTTCTCCTTACCCTTCACTTCGCACCCAAACGACTGTTGCATGTAAATATATTCATCCAAATCACCATGAAGGAAAACCACCTTCACATCTATTTTATCTAAATGCAAATCATCTACTACAACTAAAATCAATATAGTACGTATGGAAGTAATTTTAACAACACGATAAAATATTTCACCAAAGTCAATATCTACTTTCTCTACAAATCCTTTTACTACAAGCCTTGCCTTATACATTTTCTATCCACCCTCTTCTTCCTTGATCCTATAAACCCATTTGTTTTGCAATGTCCTCTTACCTGCTGGCAACTTAACCAAATCCCAAGTCTAGTTTTGTTCCAAGGAGTCCATCTCCTCATCCATGTCATGCTCCCATTGTACGTGGGTCTCATCCTGCATTACTTCTTCAAAAATTTCTGGTTCACCATTATCAGTCAATAATAAATAAGATAGAGAAGGTGTAAATATTTCTAGAGGTTTACTTACCCTTTGTGACCTTCTCACAGGAGTTTGGGGTACTGAAGGCTCATTCTAGACCTCCTGGATATTTGTTTCCAATTTTGACAGTGACTGAAACTGATCACCTATAGCCGACACTGGTTTTGCTAACCGATGCTAGTTTGGCTCTTTTGTAACTGATATCGGTTCAATTGACCGATGTCAGTCAGGGGTCAACTGACACCAGTTACTGTGTAACCTTGTAGGTATGATTTTTAAATCCAAGAGTTCATTTTCATTCACAAACTTCTCAACAGGTTTGTTCTTGGGTACCAAAATTTAATCCATGTACATTCTCTTTTCATTCCATTCAATGTCATGACTCCTAATAATTTTAGAATTCTCTAAATCCCAAAAATGAAATCTGAAATCACCAGATCCATAACCAATGAAAGTGCACCTCTTGGATTTTGCATCCATTTTTTTATTTTCCTTATCAATATGCACAAAAGCTTATGAACCAAAAACTTTAAGAAAAGAAAGATCTACCTCTTTTTCGGTCCAAGCCTTCTCTGGTATTCCTCCATCTAGTGAACTTGAAGGCCCACGATTAATCAAATAAACCGTTGTATCAATTGCTTCTACCCAAAATTGTAAGGGAAATATAGCGTGTATCATCATACTTCTAGCACGTTCCATGATTGTCCTATTCATTCATTCTACAAAACCATTCTCTTGTGGTGTTCTTGAAACCATCCTTTCTCTACATATTCCATTTATTGAAAAATAATCATTGAAATCCTTGTTACAGTATTCACCACCATTGTCAGATCTAAGGCACTTTAAATTTTAATTTGATTTATTCTCAACAAGGGATTTCCATCTTTTAAAAGTCTCAAAAACACTAGATTTATGTTTAATACAATAAACCCATACATTTCTTGTAGCATCATTAATGAAAGTAACATAATACTAAGATCCTCCATAAGAAGCTACCTGGGTTGGTTCCCACACATCTGAGTGTACAAGCTCCAATTTCTTCTCCTTATTTGTCCCAACTTTGAGAAATATCACTCTCTTTTGCTTTCCAAAGACACAATGCTCACAGAAATCAAGATCTAAATCTTTCAAATATGATAACTTAACCTTAGCCTTTAAGATCTGCATTCCTTTTTGACTCATATGGCCCAACTAATTATGCCACATGCATGCATCTAAATATGAAGTAAATAAATACATAAAAGGAATCAATAACATAGGTAGATAAATATAATGTTCCTACCTTATTGCCACTTGCCACAACAAAGGCACCCTTGGTGACTTTCTAAGAGTCTTCTTTGAATGTAACCACGCAACCAACTTCACCTAGTTTCCCTGTAGAAATAAGATTCCTCTTGAGGCTTGGCACATGCCTCACATCTTTCAATACCCATGTATTTCCATTCTATAATTTTAGATGAACTTCCCCTTTACCAGTAATACTGCAAGGTTCATCATCACCCAAATAAACATGCCCAAAATTGCCCTGGACATAATTTATGAAATAAACCTTATTAGGGGTTGTATGGAAAGAAGCTCTTGAATCTAAAATATAAGATTCTATTCTATTATCCAAAGAAAGAATAAGATAATCGTGCATTACCTCAGCTACAATATTTGCCTCTTTACCTTTTTCTAGGTGTTGGCTCTCTTTATCCTTTGACCAACAATATTTCTTTGCATGTCCTTTCTTTCCACAATTCCAACAGGTAATTTCCTTACCTCTGGATTTAGATTTTCCATTCCTTGAATTTGATTTCCCATTATTCTTACTCTTGGATCTCTCCTTCTGCTTGCCTCTTCTTTCCACATTCAAAGAATTCCCAGATGATGATTCCTCTATAATTTTCCTACGAAATTTCTTCATTCAAGATTATACTAACCACATCATCAAACTTCAAAATATTATTAGCAGATGCTGTATTACTAACAACCACTACCAAGTTATTCTAACTATCAGGAAAATAACATAAGAATAAGAGTTCTGTCACTTCATCATCAAATGAAATATCAACCAATTTTAACTGATTTACAATAGTTCAGAAATCATTCAAATGACTAGATGCAAATTCACCTTCATGCATCTTACAACTAAATAGTTTCTTCATCAAATAAAATTTATTTGAAGCATTAGCTTTTTTATATAAATTAGCAAGACATTTCATTAACTCTACCATAGATATTTCTTATGTAATATTAGAAGCCACAGATGCTGCCAGACTCAATATTATAGATCCCAAAGCCTTTCTGTCAAGAATCTTCCATTCTTCATTAGTCATCTTCAGAGGTCTAGAATTTTCATCCAACGGTAAGTACAAATATCTTTGATACAGATAATCCTAAATCTGCATCTTCCATAATTGATAATTTTGGCCATCAAACTTCTCTACCTTGTAATTTTTTCTTCTGCCATTACTGTAGCTCCCACTCAATTAGAAAACCCTATGTGAATAAATCTGTCAACACAAAAAAACTTCAAACAAAGCTCTGATAGCAGTTGTTGGGATTAGCACACATGTTATAAAAAAAATATCAGATCTAAGTATACATGCAATAAAAGTGGATATTCTACCAGAAGAAATATACAAAATAAGAGATATAAATCAACACCATATTTAATGCGGTTCACCTAGTGTATGCTACATCCACCAAGAAACAAGACAATCTATTATCCAAAGATTTTAGAAGATATAAAATCTTCCACACCTCTCACGATGTACAATACTTTCTTTCTCTCAAGATTATCCTTCTTCAAGAATTCTCTCTCACAATTCTTTTCACAATAATCATTAACTCTCTCTTTTAACCCTAACTTTCTAGCTTATAAATACCTTATAAAAACTTAGGGCACTTAGCCATGTAATTACAATCAATAGATCTGCTTTAATACTAAGATTAGATCTAATTCTCATGAATTAAATAAAACACTCACACACAGGTAATTGATGTCGGTTAGCCCTAACCGATGACGATTCCTACTTTCCTGACCGATGCCAGTCATAGGTGACTGATGTGGGTCCCTTCATAACCGATGTTGGTTACTGTGTTTTCTAGCAAGTTGATATAACATGCTAAACTGAAGTAATTGAGCTCCACATATCAATAATTAGTTCTTTCCAAGCCAAAATAATTTAAATTATTATAAGAATATTTGTGTAGGTGTATGTGTCATTGGAACGCAACTCTAGCGTACATAAGCCATTGCTAAGAATTAGAGACAAAATATAAGGTAAGATTAAGAAACATATTACTATTGTTAAAGAAAGTATAGACAATATCAAGCATGTAATAGTATTACCAATGCCATTGAGCTCTTTATATAAGTAATTTCCATCATTTTCCCCTCCTCAAACTATGCTTTTCCATATGAATGCTAGCTCACACATCTTCTACCCAAGGTAGGATTCACTCATTGACACAAGCATCAAGAAACATTTATAAAACAAAACAAGGTCCTAGATAAAATTTGTAAGTCACAAGTCATTTTCATCCTACACTCTACGGTTCTTCCAATGATGCATTTATATGAGCCTTCAAGTCCATTGACAATCATGAGTATAACTCCTCCTGAAGTTAGTAGGGATGATGGTACCTTCATAAGGTAAATTTATATACACTATAACAAGGATGTTAAAGGATCAAAACTCCCTATTTATGCTATTGAAGGAATTGTAGAAAAAATTAGAGAGAATACCACATGTTCAAAGAAGAGCTTTACACAATCTAGCCTTGAATTTTATCTTTTTACAAACATTGAGATAATTATATAATTTTGGAAACTGATTCTCTATTATGAAAGCGCAATCATAATAATATTTTGGAGTGAGAAAATTTGAAGGAAGGTGTATTGATATATACTCACAAGGTTATTTAGTTGGCACTAGGAAATAATAACTAGTTGTCTTTTCTCTTGTTTGCGAGATCGATTATGGTTTATATCGTGTATTATTGATGTATCTTACAAATATTTATATTTAAATGTGGCTAATAGAAATGTTTCATGGAAATTGCTAGTACCTTATCTATTCTTAAATGTTTAATTTATTAAAAAAATTCTTTAAAAAATTGGTAATGTATTTTATACTCCAACATGTTTAGTTACACTCCTACAATGTTCTTCCTAAATGATCTTGGATTACCTTCCATTAAATTTCAGCTTACAAAAAGATATAATGAGGGATAGATACAAACCATACTTTGCATATCTCCTTTGTACATTCTTCCCTACTTAGTTTCCTTGGAAGGAAGGAGTAAAACATCACATTTGTGTTATACATGAAGTTTTACCTTCACCTTACCATTATATGCCACCTATTATAAATAATTCTCTAAACCAATATTACCAAATCATAAATGAGTTCCCAACAATAGGAAATTGTTTTTCTTAGGTCATCATGCAAGTATTAGGTAGGATTGAATGATATTCCCTTGAGATTTAACCATAAGCTAGTCCACACAAGTTTATTACATCTAAATCAAACCATATAGTTTTCCAAACAATTACAATTTCATTAACATCTACAACATCCATACATACACACATGCAAGGCCTATTACAAGGATTTGAAGGTAACACTATAGAATTTATATTCCATGAGGTTACCCAAAGAATAAATGTAGGTATTTTACCACCCTAATATTAACCATATGAGGAAATATCCTTAGAATAGTTCTTGGGCAAGACTAACTTTACTTTATTTAATTTCAAATGGCATGAAAAACCGTAAGGTAAGAACTATACTTTTTACTAATTTAAATTATTAACTATCTTTTTTATTAATTAAGCTAACATGGTTTTTACATGGTTGGTCATGCACTCATTAGGTATCACCCCTACCGATGTTTAAAAGTTAGTTTAAAACATAAGTATATATAAGCTAAATAGTTTTCCCATGTATAATTCTTAAAACATAGGAGTTCAAGAAAACAACGGTTATCAACACACTAATTTATATATTTCATTATCTATAATTCACTTTAATTTAATATTAAATTTCAATTTCAATGCCAACTCATCAATAACAAGATATCACATTTTTAATCCTTCTTGTCAGGAGTACCTACAACCAATGTAGGGTCAGTCCTAAGACTGGTATGGAAAAACCTTACACTCAAGCATACCTATGCATCCATAATTTCAAGAAATAAAAAATAAAGAGTAGAGAGAGATAGAGAGATAGAGAGATAGAGATAGATAGATAGATAGAGAGAGAGAGAGAGAGAGAGAGAATTTCCTCACACATTCACACTTCTACGTTCATTTGCACTTTTCTTTTTTTATTCTAGAGATGGAGTAAGGAATAAAGAGAAATACTAGGGTATATTTTATTTTCTATTCACAATATCATAACCATTTACATTTCATATCGATTTTCATTTCAAATCCATATACATTTTCAATCCATTGACATTTTCAAGACCAACTACAATTTCATAGTTATTTCTAGAGAGAAGAGGGAGGAGAGAGAAAATATCATAAATTTTGAAATCCATTTGTAGAAAATAATTGATTAAATCATATTTTAAACAATATTGTGATGATATTAAAAGGTTTCATGAGAGGTTACTAGTCGAACAAGATCCTCAGAAGGATTTTCTAGCTAAAGTTGCACGTTCGTGAAGATTGATCAAAATAGATTAAGTGTTTACAAACTGGGTCCTAAAGCCACTCATTTTAAGTTCAAACATAATTTTTTTCGATTCATAATTACTCCCATATATATGAACTCGTAGGATTTGATGAAAGTCAATTATGATGAACATGGATCAAGTTACAAGGTGACTTTGGGATTTATTATCATTAGGGAAAATATTAGTGGTTACTATTCATAATTTGGCTATTTTTGGAGATTTTGAAATTCCCATTTGGCTATTTAGACACCATATGCACACCCAAGATTGACCAAAAATAATCACAAATGTTAATATTTCCCACTCACATAGCCAAATGAATTATAATATCAATATATTGTAATGGATCGTCTTTAAATCGTCAGACCAAAATTTTAAAACATGTTTGGATCACCATGAATTCTATGTGCCCTTAGATCACTATCGCTAACATTTTAGAGGGAAAATTTAAAACTTGATTAAATTTTCCACTTATATATGTATGTATTTATGCATGCATGTGTGTGTGTGTGTGTGTGGGCGCGCACGTGTGCATGTGAGTTGATATGATAAAATATATTAGAGGCACCAATTCAAGTAAGTTTCTATTAATTTAAAGGATTATCTAAGATTAAAATTATAATATGGATTCTTTTCTTTGTGATATGATTTAACTACGGAATTCCAAGGACCATTTAAGCCATAAACATGTATTGTTTGCATCTTGATTTGAATTGGTTCAACTAAAAGTCATTTGAAGCCTTGAAAATGGATGCCTTTGTAATTTTTCCTTTGGAAATTATCCCACATTTCCTAAGGAGAGAAAATAATATTTATATATATAGAAAAATTATCTCTTAGCATATTAGAGGAAAGGCTTAATGCGACACCTTTTGGAAAAGTGTTGAACATTTTCAAAGTAAAGAAAGACCAAGGCAAGAGACTCTAGATCCAAAATAGCATAGGATTTTGATATAGTGCAAGAGATCGATTGATGGGATATAATTCTAGTCAGATTTGTGAGGAAGGATTGAGTATCATGGTTTTTCCTGAAATTACATGAAATGATGACATGTGGCCAATGCATCACTGACCAAGGTTTAATCCTATGAAGAATTGGGGAAAATGGGTGCAAATTTCACAACTCAATAATTTTTGTTGGTTAATTAAGGAATGCATGTAATGCACTTCATACCATCAATAGATTAGAAAAATGACATCTAACGTGAAGAAGACAATTGAAATTTGCCAAAATATTTTTTAAAATTAGAAAAATTAGGTAAGATTGACCTTTACATCTGCAACCATTTTTAATGATTTTTTTTCCATTTTTTCCATAGTCACAATAGGATTTTTGTAAGATTTTCCGTCACAACTAATCTTTCTTAAACAATATTTTCTACCCTTTCTGTAAGTTTATGATTCATATTCTCCTTAAATTTTTCACTGATTATCATAAACGTGTTAAAAAATCTTTTTACATATCGACAAGTGGGCCCCAAAACTCACTTGTAAAACTATTTTCCAAATGCATTTTTTGTGGAACTGAGAGTTGTTTCAATTATCCTATCGGAGGTCTAGAGGTAGGTAGGGGTGGTTTTTAGTTTCACCCAATTGAAGTGGCAACCAGACAAAACTGATCGTATTTTCTTAAAATGAGAACGCCACCAAAAGTGAGTGCAATGTCAAAAGAGTTTCAAAACTCATTTGGTTAAGGAATCAAAATGAGTTCATTAGCCTATTTAATAACCTTCATGGTTTTCTAGGTTGACAGTGATCATGTTAGATTTTTCAGTTTGTAGTAATAGCTTGGTATGGCATTCCACATGCGCAGTTTCCTAGGTCAAATTTCTATGTTTTGAAATTTTTTGGGTGGGGTAAAGGTTGTATCATTCATTCCACTTGAATTTTATACTATTAAAAAATATTGAAAGCCAAAATTAGGAAATGATAAAGTGTGTAATTTAGTGCATGAGAAAGGGAGATCCATACCTTTTTTAAATGCTTTTTGGAGGCATCTTCTTGGGGATTTTCATCATGGATTTTGACCAACGAATTGAATTTTCTTGAAAGTTTATAAAGATTTTTCCACAAATATATTTTGTGCATATAGTGGAATCATTGCAGTCCATGAGACCACATTTCTTTAAGGCATTTTTTCAAATAGTTCATGGCTTTGTCTATGATTCCACATTTTGCATACATGTTTACCAGGGAATTTGTAACTACACCATCTGACATAACCTTATTTCAAAGCCCCTATTTTAACAAAGGTTGGGAGGCGTTTAAAGGATATCAAGGAATTTTCAAGCCATATTTAACAAATTATACTCATATGTATCCCTTTTTTAGCTATTGCATGTTTGATAAACCATTATAAAAACTCTAAAATACCTATTATGCGCTCACACACACACCCAATAGGTGTAAGCAAAGTTGGAAGAAATATATTAGGAGATGAAGGTGCAAAAAAGGGGGCTCTGGTAGAGGCTGTGGGATTTTTCTAACACCTCATTTGCATTTGGGTTGAAATATATTTTCATCAAAACCAATGTGTGCATACAATGTAATCATTGTTCCATAATGCCATGTCCAAGGAGGAGGAAAAGTCCCTCTACCACCATTTTATGCTGGCAAAGGTTGTGTACTTTAGATTTACACATGTTAATTGTATTTTATTGAAGTTTCCAATTCCTTTTAACAAACCCATTTAATGAAGATTCCAACAATTTAGAAGGCCATTGGGGTGTATTTCAATGAGGTATTTTACCAAATAGTCCATGTTTTGTGTTCTTTAGCACTAAGCAAATACATCCACGCTGTCATAGGTTTTATTGACATGTTGACGATCCGGTTTAGAGTTTCCTCCACTACACCTATGTGCCCAAAAAAACATATAAAACAAAAACAAAGATTCCATGGTGGGGTATACTCCCATGGCACCTCATGAAGCTTTCACAACTTGCAACCATGGTCATCAATAACTAAAAAAACAACATTTGAAATTTTTTCCTTTTCTAAATGTATTGAAGGGAATCCATGCTCAATCTCATGGCTCCCAATTCTCTTCACCTGACTACCATTACTCCTTCCTGCTCCACCAAGTCCCTTAATTTCCCCATCCACCAAATTACTCTTCTCATTTTAATTTCTTATATTTTTATTTTATTTTATTATTTAAATCCTTTGTTACCATTATTAGTATATCTTATTATATAAAAACATGTTTTCTAATAATAAAAAAGATTCATGTGCTCCATTAACGAGCCAAAAAATCTTCTTCTAGAAGACTAGTAGATTTTGGAAGTAGCTCTAAAAGAGGAAGGCCCTCAAAAAAGACTCTTAGATCCAAGAGAACAGAGAAAGACATTGCAGATGGCATTCAACGTCAATTGAGCCATTAGGCAATCCCAACTCCCACTCATTTTTAATGAATATTATCTCTTGGAACATCCAAGGTCTAAACAGAAACTCCAAACAGAGAATCATTAAGGAGTTACGAGATTCTAGTAGTCATAGTATTTTGATTTTGCAGGAAACTAAGATGAAAGCTAAGATCCTTGAAATTAGTAAAAAGAGTTTTTGGGAAAACTATGAAATGGCTGTGGTGGACTCTTAGGGAGCCTCTGGAGGTCTGGCTACTCTTTGGGATAAAAGACACTGTACTGGTATGGTTCTTAATGCTATCACTAATCATCTTGCTATTAAATTTCATGCTATTGAGAACAATGGTGAATGGATCCTTTCTAATATCTATGCCCCTAATACAGTTAATGGGAGACGTAAACTATGGACTGATCTTAAGATATTTAGAAACAAACATAGTACAGCTAATTAGCTTATCATGGGTGACTTTAATTCTCCTCTAAACCCAGGTGAAAAATATGGAGGAATCTCCAGCTTTTCCACAGGTATGGAGGAATTAGCTGATTTTTTTGCTGAACTTAATCTCTTGGATGTGGATCTCCATGGGAATAAATACACTTGGAGCAACATAAGGTTGGGAAAAGATCTTATCCAAGTTAGATTGGATAGAGCCCTGATTTCTGCTAGTTGGATTCTCAGTCAAGACTTCCACCTCTCTTCCCTGCCCAGAATTGGATCGGACCACAATCCGATTGCTTTAAATCTTCTCAATTGGACTAAGCCCATCAGAAGCTCATTCAAATTTGAAAAGATGTGGATGGATCATGAAAACATCTATGAAAAAATTAAAGAGTGGTGGGTTTGGAATGGTGAAGGCACTACTCAATTTAGACTGATTCAAAAGCTCAAAAATGTTAAAAAACAAGTTAAAATCTGGAATAAAAGAGTTTTTGGCAATGTGTTTGAAAAAAAGAAGAATTTAAAACAAAAGCTCCAAGATCTAGAAATCAAAATGAATAAAATGGGGAGATCTGTTGAAGACCAAACTAATGAAAAGAATATTCTCTCAGAACTGCATACGATTTGCAGCAGAGAAGAATCCTTATGGAGACTAAAATCTAGGGCTATCTGGCTAAATGAAGGAGATAAGAATACAAATTTTTTCCATATGACCACTTTGAAGCATAGAGCTTGTAATAGGATCATGGAAGTGGCTAAAAGTAATGGAAATGTTATAAAAGATCCCAACAACATCAAAGAAGAAGCTCTAAATTTCTATAAACAACTTCTTAATGAGAGGAATATAATTAATGATGAGGCAATTTCTTTCATGCTGGAGGCTATTCCCCAAGAAAAAATTGAGGAGAAAAGAGATAAAGATATCACTAAAGCTATCACAGTTGAAGAACTACAAAAAGTTGTGTTTACTTTAGAAGGCGACAAGGCTTCAGGCTCGGATGGTTTTTCCATTAACTTTTTCCAGAAATTTTGGGAAATATGTTAAAATGATCTTCTCAGAGTGGTGAATGAATTCTATAGAACTGGGGATCTTTTGAAAGAGCTGAATAACACCCACATTGTGCTTGCTCCAAAAAAATGGATGCTAAAGACTTCAAAGACTTTAGACCCATCAACCTGATGAATGTTATCTATAGAATTTTTACCAAAATCATTACTACCAGGCTTCAATTCATTTTGAATGATTTAATCTCAAGGTAGCAGAGTGGATTCATTAAAGGTAGGATTATCCAAGATGGAGTGATTATGGTGCATGAGACCATACACTCTATGGAGAATAATAAAAAAGCAAATATGGTCCTTAAGCTTGATATGAATAAAGCCTTTGACAAGGTCTCTTAGGTTTTTCTTGACAAAGTCTTAATTAAATTTGGTTTTCCGGCCAAATTCAGAAAAATTATTAAGGCTTGCATCTCTACAGTCAGATTCTCAGTGGTGGTTAATTGTGAGCCAGTGGGTTTTTTCACAAGTAGGAGAGGACTAAGGCAAGGGGACCCCATCTCCCCCTGCTCTTCATTCTTATGGCAGACAGTCTTAGTAGAACAATTGGTAAAGCAGTCATTGACGGTCTTTTGAAAGGCTCAAAGCCCACTTCCATTAGCTAAGCAGCTTCTCATTAGTAATTTGTGGATGATACAATCCTCCTTTTATTGGTTTTTGTCATTGAAGCTAAGGCCACCAAAGCTATTTTGTAACTTTACGAATCTACTTCTGGGCAAGAGATCAATTATGATAAAAGCTCCATTTTCTTCTTCAACACTCCTGAGGAAAGATAGCTTAAAATTGCTAAAATTTTGGGTTGTAAAATAAGTGTGCTTCCAGCCACTTACTTAGGACTCCCTCTTGGCACTAAAAAAGTTTCTAACAATGTGGGATGATCTATTGGCGAGATTTCAAAAAAAAATGGCTAGATGGAAAGGAGCCATTCTATCTAGTGTTGGTAAGTGCCTTCTCATAAAAAGCACACTTCAAAATCTACCTATCTATATCATGTCTCTTTATAAGATCCCTTCTACCTTCAGAGAAAGAATTGAGAGGATTCAGAAAAACTTCTTATGGCAGGGCATGGAGGAGAAGTTTAAATATCACCTAGTTGCTTGGGATAAGGTTTGTACTCCAAAATCTATAGGAGGACTGGGCATAAAGACATCAAGAAAATGAATGAGGCTCTCATTGCGAAAATAGGTTGGAGAATGCTATCTGAGAAGAAACCCTGGATTGAATTAATTAAGGCTAAATAACTTAATCAAAAAGTAGTATTTTCTTTTCTTCAAGATGAACACCTTCCCTATGGTTCCATTTTTTGGAATAATTTAGTGAAGTGCATAAATTTCATTAAACAAGGCAGTAAATGGAAAGTGGGAGATGGCTATGATATAAAATTCTGGGATGATAACTGGTTTAATGGAAACCTTATGGATAGATTTGGTGTGTTCAAAGATAGTGTTGAAAACAATTATGGCACTAGAATCAAGGATTATATTGAAAGAAATGGCAACAAAAAGAAATGGAAAAAACTTTTAGTGGACAGAGATGATTTGATCCAAAATATTTCCTCCCTGCAAGATCAGTTAGACCTTATCCCCTTAAGTCAGCTAGATGTTAAGGATGAATTGGTCTAGAGAAATTCTATTGATGGGGACTACTTTGTCAAAATTGGTTATAATACTTTCTTCGACAATAGTCAAACTGAGTTTAAATGGACTAGAATTTGGATGACTGAGCTAACACCTAAAATTAACTTTTTCTTTTGGCTGGCTCTCAGAGGTAGAATTCTTACAACTGACAACCTGATAAGAAAAGGTTTCATAATTCCTAATAGATGTCATCTTTGTAAAAAATACTCTAAGGATATCAGTCATTTGTTTATCCATTGTGATTATGCTACTAGAATATGGAGTTTTGCCCTCTCTAATTTTAAAGCTTTCTGGGTGGTTCCGAAGGATTTCAGTCAGCTCTGGACCTAATGGACCCCACCCTATAAACATTATGTTGTTAGAAGGCTCTGGAATTTGGAAATACCTCATGTTATTTGGAGGATATGGAAACATAGAAATGATATTATCTTTAGAAATAATAAACAGAATTTTAAGCTCAGTATTGGGAAAATTTCTAATGCTATTAAAGAAAATATTGCTAGATTTAAACCCCCCAAGAACAAGAGTAATCTAGAAAATGAAGAGCATATCTTTTCCCAATGGCAGATTGGAGCTGACAATATCTGAAATAATTCTGGTAATAGTATTGATAGATCTTTGATACATTGGCATCCTCCTGATCTTAACTAGTATAAGTTGAACTTTGATGGGGCCTCTAAGGGTAACCCTGGAATTGCAGTGGGGGGAGGAGTGATCTGGGATCATAAAGGCAGTTTGATTGCTACGTATGATGGAAAAATGAGAATTCAAACTAATCATTTTGCTAAAGCATTATCCACTTTATGGGGCCTTAGAATTGCTCAGACTCATAATATCCAAAACCTCATTCTAGAAGGGGACTCGCTTAATATCATTAATCATCTTAATCAATGTTCACCTCCAAGTTAGAACATCAAGGACTTCATCTTGGAATCCATAAGTATTTTCCAAACCTTAAATAACATTCAGATCAAGCATACTTACCGGGAGGGTAACAAGGTGGCAGATGCATTGGCTAATTATGGCATAAATGTTAATCACATTATTTGGGATAATATAGATCACATTCCTAAACCGCTTCAAAGCAGCATACAAGCATATAATTATGAGCATGTGAATTCGGGGTAAGAGAAATGAGCATTTGGAGTGGGACTTCAAAAATAAGACTCTCACACGTGCGGATATTAAAACAACACTCAAGCAAATCTTGATGGGTAATCAAGGTTGTGGAAAGTATAATGAGAACTTAAAGTGGATATATATGAAGATTAAAGCCGCACATGTGGGAAATATTGTGCTTTCAACATCTTTTAAATAGGGCTTTACGGATTCTCAAGTCAGTAATAAGGATGATGATGATCTGAGTGGGTTTCTAAGGGGACTGAAGTTCACACATGCAGGATTTCCCAGGTACATAACAGTAGTCACTCAGGCATTCGTGGGAACAACAACGGCTACCCTAGTCATTATTCACATTGCATGGAAAATAACAAAGAAAGGTGGACTGATAACTGTGGCTACTATAGAACTCCTCATAGGGATTTTTAAAATTTTATTTGCAAACACTTACGCACGGTGATAATGGGAGGTGCCCCTTGTCAAATAGAACCCAGTGTAGACCTAGAATGGAAAAATAATGAAGTGCTTTGGAATGTTCTCAGCCAGGGAGGCATCACTAATTTTATGGAGAAGATTTAGGGTCACGAACAAAGTATTTCCATGCATTTTATGAAGGATTGGAAGGATTGCACAGTGGATTATGGTGGGCAGAAGATTTCGATCAATGAAGAGTTAATAGCCGAAGCAACAGGCCTTGACATGGATGGGTACCTTTTTTTAATAAAAGTATTGACAGAGATGCTGAGGAGAGGAAATTTGTTGAGGGTAATGAGAAACTGGTCTTCGTCACGGTGGGTCTGCAGGTCAGATCTATCCCTCCACATTTTGACGAGGTCACCCGTATGATGGTGCGTTACATCTCCTTGGAGGGGAGATTCGTCACTGTGTCCTCAAAGCATATTGTGTTCCTCAATCACTTCCGTAGGAGTTTTACAGTATGCTTCCCTCATTATCTGTTTAATTCTCTTGAGCACTCCATTTTGAAGTTTCAAAATCATGCACGTGTGGTCCCTCTGCTTCAGGGTCTCATCTTCTTGTTGCATAAGCTTTGTCTTCTTCGGTCTCCCGGCATCCCATCCTCCCCCATCTCTGTTCCTCCTCTGCCAAGCATTGCTACAGCTACCCCCATCTCTTCTCATTTTTTCCCCATCACCATTGCTATCACCCCTCTGCCCTCCTTCTCGGCTCCCTCAATCATCCCCCCACCTCTTCTCCCACCCACTTTGCTTCCACTTCGACCAGACCCATTACTAGGTCTTCTAAAAGACTGAACCTTGATACCACTGTTTCGGGGAATGTTCCTCAGGACTTGGAAATTGCTCATAACCTCCTGCATATTAGAAGTACTGGTTCACAGGAGGCACACATTGAGAACTCCACAAATAGGCTAGAAGCCTTAGAAGCTGACATGTTGCTGTTGAAAGAAGAGGTTAAAAACTTGGCAAAGCAAAAATGTAAGAGGAAAAAGGAAGAAGAGATTGATATTGATAATAAACATGTTGAAGACATCTACAAAATACTGAACTCCTTGGACAAATGTCTAGGGAAAGCCAAGACTCACCATGACCATAATATGGCTATTTTTAGTGCAATTGAAGAATTTATCGAGCAGCATGTCCGCAGCGTCTCTAATCTCAATGGAATTCCAACAACTCTTTGGGGCACAGAAAAGGAAAGCAAACAGACCATTGAACAGTTGGATGTTACTGACTCTACTCATATGATGACTTTGGCTATGTTCACCTCTTAGCAGAATATCAAATCCAGAATCGACAAAGCCACCAAGAAGTAATTGTGGATGCTCTTGCTGTACTCCTTTGTAATTTTTGTTGTTTGTTTGCTGTTTTTTGGCTGCTCTTCTACAGTGTTTGAACTGGTTTGTTGTTTTGGGGTAACTGCTCTTTGGTTACATTTGGTTTCTATGTCTCATATGGATCTTGATCCTTTTTGTAACGATTCTCATTCCTATTCTGGCTTCTATGCCCTCTTTTGTTTACAAGGGTTTAGTCCCTTTCAAAAAACTATTTACCAATAATAAAAAAATGAGCCAAAAAATAACTTTATTTATTTTATCATTATTATTATTATATTAAAATTGTGAATTAAGTGTGATCAAGGTTAATTGCATGTTCTCAAAAGATGACATCCAATTCAACATGAGGTTCCTAAAAGGGTGCTTAACATTCAACTTATGAAGGCCTTCTCAAGAGAAGAGTAATAATTTCTTAGCATAGACATGCCATTTTCCCAATGGAATTTTATCCCATTTCAATTAACTTATAAAGGTAAATCCATAACAACACATGAAACTGGTGTTCATGAACCGTATCGATAAGGATTGATTGTCTAATTCATGTAATGTCTATGAAATAAACATTTATAAAATTGACAAAATTTGGATGGCTTACGAACCCAATGTGATGGGGAAGGGCATTTTATCTCCATCCCCTTATAATAACATCATCCTTGATGTGACATAAAAACAAGGTTAGAAGAGTCACATGTGAGCTTCTCCCACCACCTATGGCCTAAATTTTAACGTGTGCACATATTCCTCATTTTTTTATTCATTGGGGAATTTTCCACCTATTATTTATTCTTCAAGGGATTATTTTATTCTTTGAGTTGTTCTTGATTCATGTTATTTCTAAGGATGGAAAATACTACTAGTGTGGGGTGATGTTGGGAAGTAGAAATGGCTAAATACTAGCCATGCATGGAGGATGAAGAACACGTGTAAGAGGGCACACACATGTAATAAAGATAAATGTAAAAGACATGGACCATGTGGAAGTATGCACACAAGCAGGGAGCAAAGACAAGTTAGTGCGTGAAGATGCACATAACATAGAGAAGGAGGTTAGTGCACAAAGGTACGTTCATGAACACATAAATTTGAGACTTAACTGATTTCAAAGCTAAGACTAAAAATAGGAAAACGTATACATGGCGTAGCATGCAAGAAAGGTCCAAAAATAGGTGAGGAAAAGGAAAGGCACATGCAAGGAAGTCATCTATTAATAGGATTAAAGCATGGATGAGGATGAGATATTTATATATCAATCTAGAGTTAAAGAAGAGCATGCAGATTATATTTAGGACATCTATTCTTAGGATTAATTCATGTAAGTGGTGAATGCCAAGTCCCCGCCACATATAAATAGGTGTTGTACTCTTTTTTAGCATGTTAAGTGTGCTATGTGTGATCATTATGTATGTATATATGGATGTAATCAATGAATTTGTTTAATGGAATGGATTATGATTATGTTGGACAATTGTGTATAGATTGTTATGGTTATTAATGATGAAGGTATTGCAATGGATATCTAGATGCTACTGTTAATTGTATAAATTGATTAGCTTCCTTAATATATGTGTTTCCTTTACTATATTGTGTTGTTATCTTCATTCATGTTATAATGGTTATAGTCACAAAATCATGCACTTTATACATATTTAGAAGGTTCTTGAGTGAAGAGAGACTAATTAACCCCATCTTTTGGCCACCTTGTTTTATTTTATTTCATCATTATCGACCCTTTTTATCCACATGCCCAATCTATTTTGGTCATTTCTCGTCATTTTAGCCTTGGCTAGGGCACCTGGGCCAATACTGGGGCACCCTAGTCCCACCAGGGGTGCCCTAGTCCTTTTTACACTTCCTTGCCACTTTTTGGGCTCTTTCTAACTGTTTGACATCTTTTAATTTCTTATGGTCAACCTTTTTGGGGTTAATTACAAAATTAGATTAAGAGAACCCTATAAATATAAATTTACGAGACCATAATGAGGGATCTAGCATCACTTACTACCATCACTCCATCTAGAGTTCCATCCATATATTGTATTGGAGATCATTTGCATCCACATAGCTCCATCATCAAGGCACAAGGCTAGGACATATGTATCACACTTCATAGGGGGGGGATTCTATTCTATTCCATGCACACATTCTTGTACATTTTCTACACATAGTTATTGCTTTCTACTTCAAAAAGTGTGATTGGAACAAGAGAAACCTAGGGCATGTTCACACACACGTGCACATAGAACTACATTGGGTCTGAGATGTAGTGCAATGCTTAGTTAGTAAGTCCACTATTATGGCCATTGAGGAAAGTCTGACCCCTTCATATGCATTATTCTTTTTTAGAGTTTGATTGTTTTGGGGTCTTGCAAGTCTTGTATTCATCTGGGATTATTGGTGATATTCAGCGCATGACATTGAATTTGATGTGACACATAATGAGTGTTTCAGACCACCTTATGACCCTATAAAAACTAGTTTCCAAGATTTTGCACAGACCAAGGTGCCCATATTACATACCAAAGTGCCCATAGGTGCCCTAGTCTAGATTAAATCTTTTTGGGACTTCTGCATAGTCGCTCCTGATCCTGATTTTTACAATTACCTATGTGACACTCTTTGATAGTCATCTGTTATCAACTGAGTTTTTTCCTTTCTTTAGCACATTAGGGATAGCATTTAATTTTGCACAATTATTTACCTTTCTTACATAATTCTATACTACTTTTATTTACTTTATTTACATATGTTCATATCTTAGATTAACTATATTTATACTACTTAGTCCAATTTTAGCTAATCATTTTGGTGAACCCGACGTCTTTCACACTTAGAATCCTAATTTTTCTTCTATCATGGGTCATCAAGTTTCTTTATCTGACTTGCTTAAGAGATATCCCAATTATCAAGTTGTTTTACCAAAATCCCTCGACACCAAGTATCTTGATGACAATACTCCAACACATGAATTAAGTTGTATGATTCATTGTCTATTTTTTGACCCTAGTCTTAATGATCCTCCATCTAATCGACCACTATTAGACTCGATTCAAGCCTTACATACATTATTTCAAGATAAATTTATAGCCATGGAATCAACCATTACATCCCTTAGATCTGAAATTCAATAGCTTAAGGATGCTTCTTAATTGCTTGTTTTTTTTCCTTCTACATCTTATATGCAATCTATGTCTATTACATTTCATCTAGATGAACCTCAAGACATGCCATTTCCTGAGTCTCTTATGTTTGAGCACAATACTACACCACATGACATTATTACTCAACTCTTTAGTCATCAGTTGATTACTTTTCTACTTACTCATTGGTATCCTCTTTATGGGCTTATAAAATATCAAGGCCATCCATATTGCAACTATCATAGAATCAATGGACATAATGACAATGACTATTATACTATACAATGCAAGATCAAATATCTTGCAGGTTAGGTTTTTATCTCCTTCAAGGTATGCCCACCTATAACTACTACACCATGTTATTTGGCTACTAGTGAGTCTCCATCTAATATTTCCACAAAAGTTCTAGACGCCTCTCTTATTCATTACATGCTTGATGTTGACAATCATTCACATGTGCATCATTCTTCTTCTCCTAGTCAGAAAAATACTATAGTCTCATCCCATGATTCTCCTATTTTTTATGTTGCTTCTTCTCCAATTACTGAGCATCATGCCACCATTTCTCCTACACCTTCTTTGGACAAATAAGAACCACCTAAGAAATCACCTACGGTATCGCCAAGTCAACAAAGTCAACCACATCTTGAAATTAGTTCACAAATCCCTCCTAATAAGTCATCTACTGCATTTCTAAGTCATCCTAAGTCGTCTCTTTTGAGACTCAATGAAACTTGGCCTCCCCTCAAATATAGGCTCCAACCAATTAATGTTGTCCCATTAGCCAATCATTTTCCTAGCGTTTATGATATATATTCACTTTCACCACCACCATGCAAGATTCCACTATTATCTCCTATTGTTAACCTTATAATGCCAACACATACTATCAAATATACATATATTGATGACTGGGACTTGGATACAACTCGCTATGGTGAATGAACCATTGGATGATCACACTCCTATATCACTTCAATGGGCTCCCATCACTTTCGTTAAAGCAATTACTCCTTACATTGATCCACTTAGTGTATTTTGACTAGAGTTTCATTTCATACACACTTGGGGGGCATAGTAGCTCACACATCCCACCCTTATCACATTAGCATCATCAACATATCCCTCATTCTTACATTATCATTCTTACATAATACTACAACAAACTCTCCACATTCACGCATAACATCATCTCATCTTACATAGTTATACATATGTTTTAATGATGTCATTACCCGATGACGTACTCTTGTGCCTTTGTTCACACTTGACTGTTGAGGGATTACTATTACATTGAACCCCACTCACTACACTATAGGAATTACACATTGCATTTCATCATATATCATGCATCATACACCATACACTGTACATTCTCCACGTTCATCTACAACATTGTGTCATTTATGTATTCATACATCGTACATTATACTAGTCATTTCCTTACACATTTTACATCATACACTATTAGGATATTTATGCATATTGCCTCACATTCTATATATAGGCATATACCATATATCATACATTGCACATTTCTATATCATACATTTTCTACATACTATACTAGTCTTCATTGCAATCGAGTCTAGCCTTATTACATCTTACATCACCTACATTTACTATATCTATCTAAATATCGTATCATTGCACATGTATTATAGTACGTGTTATACATTCTACACAAATCTTGCATTTTCATTCTACACATACCATATTTACACATTCTATTCATCACATGGTCAAATATGCTACATTATCATATACTACGTGCTGTCAATCTACGTACTGCACTCATGACACACTTTAGTATCCTCGATCCTTTCACTCGACTGCCGAGGGTTTACAAATCAAATGGACATTACACTTTAGGCTAAATCATCACCTATGTCTATAATCCTAGGCTAGTGACATGCACCTTTAGGCTAAATCATCACTCCATTCTATCATTTTGTAGTGATATACACCTTAGGTTACATCATCCAATCCTTCCTTTCATCTTCGTAGTGATATACACTTAGGGCTAAATCATTACTCATCCATTCATTTTATAGTGATATACACTTAGGATAAATCATCACTTATACGTTCATCTGGTCGTGATATATGCTTCGGCTATAGGGTTCATGCACACATCATCATTTCTAGGTCGCATCTCATCACTACACTTACACTTTCATCACAACGTGTTAGACAAAACACACACTACTTGACCATTTCCTTGATGATGCACTCTATTTTATGGTTCATTCTGTGACTGCTGAGGGGGAAAACAAAATGAATCTCATTGCATACACTTCTATTCACTCAGGGGGCACACAGGCTCCTAACTATTCCATCTTGCATTCCATTTTATCCATCCACAACATATTGCATTGTCTTGGGGGCATTTAATCTTGTTTACTAGTGTTTTACATGATCACTTTACTACACATGTTAGAATGATTTCTTATATGTCATTATCTATACCATCCACACATGCAAGTTCATGTGTTTGTTTAGTTGTGATCGCAGATAGAGATATTTTATATGCATCATGGATGATCGCATTCTACCCTTCCTACATTGGTTGTTGGGGGAATCGACTTTCGATTCTCACAGGTGCTATTGTTTCATTTTTTCCTTAGCACTTTGACCTTAGTTGGTTATTCACGATTTGAAATATTGGTTATTTTCTCTAACATGCTAATGGGTGTTCCATGCGCAACACTTGTTTTGCAGGATTACATGTTTCCATGACTACTTTTTTTTGCTTTTTTGTACTTGTCTTTTGTTGTTTGTTTCTTGTATGTAGGCCTTGCCCTATGTTTGGTGTGCACACATGTTTGTTATTTTCAGACATGATGGCCTTACGTGTCTTGCAAAATCATGAGTGATGTCCCATGTTTGTGACCCGATTTGTGTGGCTTACTTATCTTCTTATGTGTTTACACTATTGTGCTTTGTAGTTTTTACATTGTCTGCGTACTTTACACTTGTTTTCTACATGTATGTGTTTTTGTACTAACTATTATTTTTGGCTAGACATCCTTTTTCGTGCACGCCTTGGTTTCTACCAAGCGCATTCCCTTCCCCTTGTAGGGAAGATTTACAAATTAAATTCGGTTGGTCCTCATTTGGGGCCACATTATCCTATCAACAACATCACATGCACCCCTAAAGAGGGGGGCATCATTTGGGGTTTTTCTATATATTAACATAGAGATTCTACACCGGTTTGGTTTAGTTACATACAAAGAGTGGGTTCAGACCAGTCTACAAACCTCATACACACCAGATTTTAAAGGACATGGTGTCATTAACATTGTGGGAAGTAGTTATAGGCTTGGAGGTTACATTGTGTGTGACTCTCTACACTACTTTGGCCAGCTACGTCAGATTTCCCAAAAAACTAGGACAATATAGAGATCTCTTCACATACATTCAAGGAAGCAGTTAGAGCTTAGAGGATACAAAGCATTTCCTCCCTACACTTCTTCGGCCAGGGTGGCGTGAGGTCACCCAAAAAAAATTTAGTACAGGATATCCTTCTACACTCTTTGTCTTGACATGGATCAGGTGCACATGTTCCATTTACATTTTCCATTTCCATTTCCATATTTTACATATACATGCATATTTTATATTGTGTTTTTACACTTACATACATACATATTTGACTACTTGATCATTTTATCCTTGTAGGTCTAGCCATATGAGAAACTAGTAATCAAATTGGGGGAAACAAAAACAACAACATCAACAACACTTCACGACAACACACACTTTACTAATCATGTAGGTAGATAACACACCGCAGTAGCTACACACACATTCTGCCTTAGGTTAACTCTCATCACTTTTTCTTTACGTATTTTTCATCTTTAGTATCCACGCTCCTCCATATTTTTATCATTCCATGCTTTGTCTAGTCCTTCGACACGTTTCTACTACACTCTTCATGGACATTAGGTACACATCTCTATATAATTTATATTACAAATCTTTCATCTCACCAACATAAAGTGGGGGGAAAATGTAGTCAAAAAATCATGCACTATAGACATTTATTTATCCTAGTTTCATACAACTATTTAGAAGGTTCTTGAGTGAAGAAAGTACTAATTAACCCCCATATTTTGGCCATCTTGTTTTATTTTATTTCATCATTACTGACCCCTTTCAACCACATGACCAGTTTTTTTAAACCATTTCCCATCATTTTAGCCTTGGATGGGGCACCTGGGCCAATATTGGGGTGCCCGTGGGTGCCCTGGTCCCACTAGGGGTGCCCTGGTCTTTTTCACACTTTCCTGCCACTTTTTGGTCTCTTTCTATCCATTTGGCACCTTTTTTTTCTTGTGGTTGACCTTTTTGGGATTAATTAATAAAGTATATCAAGAGAACCCTATAAATATAAATTTATGAGACCATAATGAGGGACCTAGCATCACTTACTGCTATCACTCCATCTAGAGTTGCATCCATCTATTGCATTGTATATCACTTGCATCCACATAGCTCCATCATCAAGGCACAAGGCTAGGAAATCTGCATCACACTTCATAGGGGGAGGGATTATATTCTATTCCATGCACAAATTCTATTACATTTTCGATACATAGTTATTTCTCGCCACTTCACAAAGTGCAACTTAGACAAGAGCAACCTAGGGTATGTTTACACACACTTGCACATAGAAATACATCAGGTATGAGATGTAGTACATATATTAGTTAGTAAGTCCACCATTGTGGCTGCTGAGGATAGTCCGAACCCTTCATATACATTATGATTAACTAAAAATGTGATTTTTCTATGTAAATATATATTAGTAACAATAATGGAACAATTGACATAAATGCAATGTAAAATGATAAATAATTTTATTTGATATTTTAAATGAAATAAAAATGGAAATGTGAAGGGATAGGGTATAACCTAAAATTAACTTACCTCGCTATGTGCATGTCTGGACATAATGATATGTGGACAGGACAGGGAATGATGGTATTACCAAGGAAATTGTAGCCAATGAGGATCTATCTGGACTGGGGCACTTGGGGGAGCCCTAGTCTATAATATGGGCACTCTGGTCTACAGAAAATCTTAGAATTTGAGTCTGACAGTGTCACAAGGTCTTCACAATATCTTTGTTTTGGTCGCTTAGTTGTTGCAATATTTTCACTTATGTCACTATAGTTGTGTGATGGATACTTACCAACAAAACCCCATACAAAGCGTTAAATCCCTAAAAAATAAAGATAGAAATGAAGGGGTTAAAATGACCTTAGTTACATGAATGGTGGACTTATGACTAAGTGTTGCACTACATTCCAAACCCAAAGTAGTTCTTTGTGCTCGTGTGTGCAGTTGTGTGCCTAGGGTGCCCTAGTGTCAACGAAGTAGAAGTAGGGGGAAATAACTAGATGTAAGATGCAAATGGTGGATGCTATAGAATGAGTACAACCATTCCCCCTATGGTTATGTGATGCAGATGTAGAATATTCAAAAATTTAGTCCTTTTCCTTATTAGATAGCTATCTCTTGATAGTAGATTTTCCGCACATAAGATAATAAGTATGTTATGTTTATATAGGGATCTCTTGCTCAAATTTCAGCACTAATGGCCTGACATGCTGACTAGTACATAGGGGAATGAGAGGAAACATGAAAAAAACCGACCTCGAATAAGTAAATTAGACCTAAGTGTTACGGGGACCAGGGCACCTAAAATTGTGGACCGAGGCACCCACGGGTGCCCCAACACTACCCTAGGCACCCTAGTCAAATAATAGAGATGAAAAATGACAAAATAACGATAGCTAAGAATCTTTGAGTGACAACAAGAACTATTCAAATAACTGATGACTGTGTGAGACAAGTGACAATGATGACTGAATAACTAATGACATGACCAGGGGATGCACCATTAGTGAATACTTTTCTTACGTGAGATCCATATATAAAATAACATACTTGGTAGTATAAATGTAATTATAAGTGCATGATTTTGTGACTAAATTTTACCCCAATTTATGTTGGTGAGAGGAAATCTCAGTAACATAAAGTAGATACATATGTGTACATGAAAGAAGTCGAAGAATCCCATACTATAGTAGAACACGTAGATGTGTAGTAGAAGAGTGTTAAAGAACCAAAAATATGCCAAACCATGGATCAGTGGGTTGATCCATGCAATGTAACAAAAAAACATACTAGTATGATAAAGTACACTAAATGATAGTGATGATTGTGATGTTGGATGATTTTGATTGTTGTATAATGATGATGAGATGGGCTAGGGAGTGATCAGTTCCCAACCCGAACGCGTGTACATGAATATTAAACTAGAGGATTTGGGAATCTTGTTGCTAGAGGAAGAGTGTAGGGAGAAAAGTGTGTTATTTTCCAATCTATAACTACATCCTCAAGATCTATCCACTGTAGACGGACTCAGATCAAAGATTTGTGGTTTTATGGATTTAGACAATTTCGATCAAAGAATTGACTTATATAGGAGTGGTATAGGAAATGAAATCTTGCCCCCACTCCATGGGTCTCGATGTAATGTGATAGCTTCCAAGTTAGGTCATCTAGAAGTGAATGTAAAATCTGAGATGACTTCCAAGTTAGGTCAAAGTGAGAAATGAATGTAATCTCCTAATTTAGGTCATCTAGGAGGTCACATGTAACTCCAAAGTTCGGTCATCTGGGAAGACAATTGTGTTACATTGTATTTGATTAAGTGATATGTTTTTGATCATTAGAAATTTGAATGTGTTAATTGATCAATTAGTTAATTGGTTACTCATGTAGACATTTCATTCTAGTTGCCCCTAGATTAGGTCATTTGGGGGAATTGATAGAAATTAGTGAATGATCACATGGAAAATATTTTTAATCGTTTATTACCCCCAGGTTAGGTCATTAGGGGGAAGGAATGATGAAATGTTCCATATGGGAATTTGTAATCTTGTTGCCCCATATTAGGTCATTATGAGGAGTTGATGAAATGTCTTATCGAAAAATTTGTGTTTTTGTTGCCCTCAAATTATGTCATTAAGGGGAATTATTGGTGAAATGTCATGTTGTGAATTAGTAAGTGTCTTGGAATTGTTACATTGATCATGTTTTAAATGCATGGTGATATAAGGGTAATTATAGGATGAACCCAATGATATGCCCCCCTTTTGGTGAAAGGGGAAGTGATGATACAAACGAACACTAAGTCGAAAGTAAATGTTAAAGATATAAGAAGGTGATATAAATCACACAAATGTGTGTGCCAAAGTAAAGGTAATGCACATGTAATTTGTTCAGTCAGGGATAATTTTAGCGATGAATATTCGTAATATGGCGAAAATTTCATTTTAGGAATTTTTGAAAAGGTGAATTATTCGGAGTGGGTCGGTGTCTTGTTCGCCTAAAATATATAGTATATTTTTTTTGGGGGGTCAGCTTCGCCTTCATTTGAAAACATCTCCTATAAAAACCTAGCTGATTCGCCGGGTAGTATACCTCAAGTAGCTTAACAAATTACCAATACTGTGAAATTTGAACTCGCATACCCTTAAGGGCATTGTTAATGCACCACAACAGCTGTACTGACGTGCGATAGAGAAAGTGTTGACGCGCGACTTGGGCAAAGAAGTTGACATGCGACAAGGGTAGTGTTGACGTGTGACAGTATATTCAAACAGTGGACGCATGACAGGAAATGGGTTGTTGACGCACGACAAGTGCAGAGTTGACACGTGACAAAGACCTCAGATAGGGGATGTGCGACAAGACCTTAGACACTGGACATAGTCGCTACTTGGTTCTTTTTCTGACGTTGGAATCTTTTCAGAATAATGGAAGGTGCCAGCTTAAAGAATACAAATAACCTAAAAGTAAGTAAGAAATCTCAGAAATCACTCTTCAAGTATTTTGGAAACTCTTTGGATACAGATATTGTAAATAATAATCATATAGATGCCACCACAAAGAATCAGAATACTGACTGTGTGGAAGGTATTATTGAGGTGGACATGCATTCTGCACAGTATTAAAGTCAAACAAATGAAACCTATGATAATATGCCTAACTAACATAGACTACACCATGCCTAACTAACCTAACTCAACCATGCCCAACTGACCTAACTCCACCATGCCTAACTGAACTAACTACACCATGCCTACATGACCTAGACTCCTCCATGCCTAACTGACCTAACTCCACCATGCCTCACTAACCTAACTATATCATGCCTACATGACCTAGACTCCATCATGCTTAACTGACCTAACTCGACCATGCCTAATTCATCTAGTTTCCATCCATACACAAATAACAATGGAAATTAAAACACAAGTACATCATCTATATCGTAAATCTCATCATCTATAACAATAAAAGTATTTGTATCAATACAAATATAGAGAATAATTATCTTAAAACAAGTTCACATACGTCATCTATCATTAATTATCAATTATCGTCATTCATCATCTACGTCCACATACAATTCATGACAATGGAAGTAAACAAGAAACATACATATAATTCATGATAATCACCATATAATGCAATTAAAATTAAAGATTGTATATAAATCCATATAATTAAATTCAAATACCATAGTACATACTCAATAGTACAAGTTTTCAAATTCAATATTTAAAGTTTCCTCAATAATAAAAGTTTCTAGTTTTCAAAACCCTCTTTTTCTTTATCCAATTCTACTCCTTTGCTCTCTTCCCCAACGGCTTCTTCCACTGTGGCTGTACCTCTTTCCCCAACACCAGAAATAACCCCTCAACTTATAAGATCTTCCACAGCACTGTCCAGATTTTTTAAAATTCTTTCTTCTTGATTTGTCGCATCTCTATGCGACAACAAATTTAGATCAACTACTGCTTTAACTTTGAATAATATGTCAGGGTCAAAACCATGCTCTTTAATTATCCGCTTTAGTGTATTGTTTTGTTTGTTAACCAAAACAATATTTTGCTTCAAATTTTTTGCTGCAGATAAACTCTTCTTTGCTGTTTCCAAGTGAACTTGCAAAACCTTCGCCTAACTCTTCAAATTTTCATATTTCAACTGCACAAAAAGAGTAATGTCAATTCAAAAAATTACTGAAAAATGAAATTTTCAAATTAACAAGAATGATTGTTTGAATGTAATTGTACTTACAACTGCTCTATCTCTTTCGGCATTTGCGATTGCTACCAAATCCTTGTCCTTAGACCATTTGTTATAATATGCCTGGGCCTCGGCACTAATATTTTCCAATTTGTTTAATGACTTATCTAAAATGTCATCTTTATAGTTGTTGTTATACATGACAGTCCCACTTCTTACTTGGGTAAGTAAGGAATCCATCTTCGCAGGTGATTCTGGACTGCAACGTATAAACTATCTCGTTGCCAATAATTTTCATAACGACTAATAATTTCATTGATAAGAACTTTAGCCCTTCTCTACCATTCTATTAGCTAATTGATATGAGGAAGAATAAACTCACTCACATGGGATTGACAATCATAACCAATTAAGTTATCTAAAGGAAAAGGTGACAACTGTTCACTATCTGAATCTGATGAAGATGATCTTGTTGGAGAAGTATGGGGGCTTTCAGCAAGATCAACTGCTACTTGTTTCTGCCTTTGGGTGGGCTGATCATGTTTGTGAAAAAATTAATCAAGATTTAGATAAATAAATTTAAATTGAAATGTAATTCAAAATTGTAAAGCATATTTAAATTGAAATTTGAAGTATACTTGCTGGCCTTGAATCATCTCGCGGGTATTGAAAAAACTAGTTGGGTCATTGCTATCAATGCCCAAATAATCTTCATCTAAATTTATATTGTTCAAAACAGATATGCCCGTTGCACTGGGTAAGCCACCAAGTGAGAGAGTTGGAATTCGAAAGGAGGAGGCAATGTTTAGTGTCCCACTAGGGGCCGGAGCAAAAGGCATGTGTTTACCAATGTTCTTTTTCACTGTTCCTCTGGTTGGAATTTTAAAAATTATTGGTTGAGTGGGTGTCGGTGCCGCGGTTTGATCAGGACTGACATGTGCTGAAAAGTACAAGAAAAAAATGAAAAATAGGAAAACAATTCATAAAGTCAAAAATTTCAAAATTAAATGTACTATCGAAAATTTGTACCTTGTTTTCGAGGGGTTGTTTTTCTCGGTGCTACGGGTGGCCTTGTAGGAGTTGTACTCAGTGTCTGTTCAGAAGATATGAATGCATGTGAGTGTATAGAGTGAGTTGGGGAAGAAGGTTGAGTTTGTGAAACAAGTGTATGTTCCAAAGTCCCTTCAATTCATCAATTTTAATGTTGTCAATTCATTTGGTTAAAATTTAAATTGAAAAATAAATATGCAAATTTGGAATTTGTAAATAATATATGAGAAGGTATTACTTCTCTGGCGTTTAACGAGTTCAAACTGTTGAGGGTTTAGAGAGGAGTGAGCTTCCATTTCAAATTGTGAGTCCCCCGAAGCCTCAATGTGTTGTTGGCCTCTTCCTCTCGATAACGCCTTTTTTCGGGGGAGGTCTTCAATAAATCTTCTCTGCAAAATATTAAAATTTAAGTTTTAATAACTGTGCACTGTAATTTCGAAAATTGAAAGACAATTACAAACTAAATAGTTTATACCTTTTGTTCTTTAAATGGAATTGACAACTTCATGAACTCCTCATCAGTGCAAGTAGGAATTTTTTTATCTTTTAAATTTAAAAGTGCCTCATAATAAAGGCCAAGGAGATAGTTTGTTGAATAAATGAAAGGTTTTTCTGAAAGTTTTGAATTTGTTAGGTCAGTTCTTATTTTTTTGGATAGATATGTGCACCAATCAAATTTTTGTTTTGAGATAGTGGCAACAATGTATACAATGGCCCAATTTGGTATATCTGTTTGGCGACCCTGCAAAACAATTCTGGATTGAAAAAATGAAATAAGTGCAACAAGAAAGTGGTGTGTAATTGATTGTGTATCCACACCACGCTTGGATTTATTGACATGGGCTGAAAATGCGAAACAGTGAAAATTACTATAAATTTATAACAACAAATTGTATTAGAATAAAAAATATGAATTAAAACGAATTATTCTTACAATCAACATGGAAACCAAACGTTGATTCAAGAAATTTCTTGTCTTCTTCCAGGAGTGTTGCCTTGGTTGTAACAATTGGTAAATTTTTGAACGGAAGGCCCGTAAACCGATGGATGTCATTTGCTTCGATACTGAATTGGAAAATTCGGCCATCATTCAAAGTCACATAAAAATGTTTTCCTATGAATTGTAGGATGACAGAAGGTAATTCAAAATATCCGGATCTGTTTCGAAATGGGGCATATTAACGAGCCCTTTAAATTCACACGCATCCATCAAATCTTTATATTCTGAAGACATGTTTAAAATAGTATGTATGTGAGGGCATAAGGGGTTCCTGTAGTTGATCTTCGAAATCGATTGAATTGGATTCTCTTGATTTTTTTGCTGAACTTGCAGTTGGGAAGCATGTGAATTTGACATTATAGTTGTACTTGCATTTTTGACAATGATTGAGACCTGCAAAAATTCAAGAGCGGGAAGGTGAAAAGGTGAATTCAAGGGTATTTATAGGCTAAATCGGGTGTCAATGGCTTCAATTGAAGCGCGTCAATAGGAGCCAGTGACGCACGTCAAAAGGATTGACTGTCGCGCGTCAACAGGATTTAGTGTCGTACATCAACAGGATTTAGTGTCATGCGTCAATAGGATCCAGTGACGCGCGTCACTGGATCCTATTGACGCGCGACACTAAATCCTGTTGATGCGTGACACTAATCCTGTTGACGCGTGACAGTCAAGACAATTGACGTTCCATTGACGTGCGTCATGAGTGATTATTGACATCTTGTTGTCACATGCTAATGATGGAGCCATGAAAAACCAGGTGAAATTTTTGTTTTGGAATACTGTTAAATTCACCTTTCATTGAAACTAGTTCCGGGGATATTCGCCAGGTATTTTCCACCTACAATTTTATAGAGGTGTCTTAAAATGAACCCTGTGTTCAATATGGTGGTAGGAATAATTCTAAAAAGAATACCATAAAAAGGGCACAAATCGAAGTAGAAACACTCGAGATATGGCAAAAATTGTGTGATGTGTACTAGTACTGGTAATAAACATGAAATAGTGACTATAGTAAAGTGGGTGGTGAGAAGGTAACTATAAACAGTAAAGTGAAATTTTTTTTAGTCACCTTATTTTCTATTTTACATGATTGAGATTGAGTTTTGAATAAGTGAAGATGCCGCAAGTGAGAGCAACGTGTCCTAGCCGGTTTGAGAGGGTGGCAATTGTCATAACATTGCGCATGAATACAAAGTCGGTAAGTGCCTTGTTTTTTGAAAAAAAATGTAGGGTGTACTAGCCGTTTTCAGTGAATTTTTGTAAATTTGAGATTTTTGATTTTCTCGACATTTTTGACCTGGCTGATAATGGTGAGGGCATTAGTGACCCTTGGTATAGGAGCACCTAGATCTGGACACTGTTGTCCTGCTCCTGGGTGCCCGAGTCCTGCATTTGGGTGCCCTAGTCCATAATGTGTGTATTTGGTCTAGAACAATGAAAAATGGTATTTTTAATGGCTATAAATGTGATAAGTTAGTGTATTTGTACCTGTAAGGTGTTCTAACGTAGTGTTTATTTTTGTTTTATGTTGTGTAGAGGGCTATCCACTCGAGGGATTTCCACAGTTGGCATCATTTGAGTACGTTACTTGGATTAGGATTTTCTGATGATGATGGGATGTTATGGATCGTGCTTTCTTGTGGCATATAGCATGGATGGGGGATGCATCCCATTATATGCCTATGTTGACTACACTATGTGATAGATGGTGTGCAAACATGTGTATGTGTATCATATATTACAGTTGCTGGTTGTTGGGGAGAGGGTATAGGTGATGCCATTAGATGACATGGATGGGAAGATGCAAGTGACGAAATAATAATTTGTAGGGACTCAGATATATGCCAAGGCGCATATCAGTCTAGATGCTATTTTGAGGTCTAGTGTTCCACACTTGCAGAAGTTCATAGTAGTGGTTATTGCATCATCTATAGTGGTGGAGGGAGGCAGTGTGGGAATCTTGTATAAGATTTATGAAATATGCTGGCATATAGAGGAGGAGATTACTAAATACATGTGGGCCCGATGTGTATTAGCTCACCTAAATATATATATATATATATATATATATATATATATATATATATATATACTCATGATGAGCATGGAGGGGGGATAGGATCTATCGTGTTTTTACACGTGTGGGCATATGAGCACATAGTAGTCTTGAGACTAGTTGGGTGTCCACGAGAAGAGTGGGCTAGACTTGAGAAATATGTGAGGAGGTGGGTCAATTTTTCATGAGCGTAGGATGGATACATATACCTATAAGACATTGATAGATAGGATGGGGCTTGAAGCCATCAAATGGAGGCCATACCATGATTATGAAGGATGGATTGAGGATGTCATAGATCTACATTGTATTTAGAGGATGATGTGGCTAGAGGATAGTTTTCTAGGTTTGGCGGAGCTGTTTTAGGTGGAGCGGGTATTGCGTCAGTTTGGTATGGCTCAGGATGTGCCTCTAGATCCATATATATGGTTGAGAGCTATCAGAGAACCGAGGAGGGTTAGGGAAATACTGGGGCCCACAACAAAGAAGCTAGCACCTCATGGTCCAGATGAGGTAGATGTAAAAATAGAGGTGATAGATGCAGACGATGATACTAGCATAGAGAAGTACCGTGCATGGTGGGCGACACATAGATGGTTATTTTTGTTCCCATCATTTGTAGATCCAATAAGGTTACCACATGTAGGAGGAGGAAGAGTGGGTGAAGCACATGCCCCCAACCATGTGGTAGCTGTTGTAGCTAAGTGTGAGTATCTACATATAGTTACCATATATATGTTGGTTTTTGGATTATGTTTTAGTAATGGTTATCTAACGCGTTGGTGTTGTTTGTTTTATAGGTGATGTGCATTGATCCTTGATAGGTGACAAATCCATACGTACCTTGACATGGAATGTACCAACTGAAATCCTTGGTGGAATTATATTGGAGCGATTGGATGAGATTATGGGTGAGCATGCCTATCTATTTGAACTAGTGGCCATGACAGTAGCCACCTGTACTGTATTAACAACCAAGAGGGATGAGGAACGTGAGGAGAATCGCAAGGCAGTGGGTGGTGGTCCTTTAGTGTGGGATGTGTTTGTTTGATTCATGGATTTACAACATCATTTTTTAGAGAATTCTATGGAGAACACCCTATTGCATAGGAAAGTGGAGTGATATCGAGGCCGCGAACAACGACGTAGAGTGAGCAGTGAGGCATCTAGTCTAGGGCTCTCACAGTACCCGCGAGTAATAGTGACGATGAGGTTTGATTATCATGGTTATAGATGAGGTTTGTTTTCCCCCAATGATGATTGTATCTACTACCTATGTATGGACACGTACGATTTATATGTGATGAGCTTATGTTGTGGTATATATATTGTTGTATGACTTGGGTGATTATTGTTAGAATGTTTGTGATGTTTTTGTAATTTGTTAAAGTTGATTGATATAATATTCATGTGATGACTACAAATAGAATGTGATGAGTGACGTATAATGTTTGTTAAGTGGATTTTTTAATGTGTAGTTAGAATTATAATGAGATGAAAATGCAAGTGAAAAGAGATGATATATGATGATCGAACTAGTGTGTTGTGATGGGATGTGCATGGTAATAATGTAACATGACCATAATATGTCAATGTGATGGGTGGGAGGGAGAAATTAATGATTCCCCTAGCATAGATATTATTAGGTTCATTTAATTAAGATCCCTCAACATTCAAGAATGATCCATGAAAAATAAAGAGTGCATCATTGGGAAATGATTGAGGTGTGCCAGATGAATGATGTAGCACTTGATGAAAAGTTATTAAAAAATACCCTCAACAGTCATGTAAGAACTATAAGAACACAAGCACGTCATCAGGATGTAAGGTGATAGTACTCATCTACCAAAGACCAAGGCGATGTGGACTGGTGGAAGCATGTGGAATGGAAGAAACATGAGTGTATGAACCGAACTGAATGTCATATGGAGCTATGGTGGGATGTGCGAAAGTGGGGTACTATGGTAACCAATGTGAAGTAGTTGTGTGATGTGGTGGATAACATGAATTCAATGGGTGAGGTGGATGTACTGAATGTGATGGATGAGGTGGAGAATACGTATGAATAAAAAACTATAGTGGATATATCATAGCCGAAGCACCATATGTAGGATATGACTCACTAGCAGTAGAAAATGTATGTTGAGGTAGAGGAGAGATGGACCACTCATGTGGGCAAGAACCAAAGGAGATAATTCCCTTATACTCTAATTTTCGCAATTTATGCTGAAGGGAAAGATATTCATTATCTCTATGGACATTTATGCAATGATAATTACAATAAGGTTGGTCACGCTGATGCTATAATCGGTGTTATGGATGATGTTGGTTAGAGGGTAGGTGAATTAATCACTCAGTAAGAAAAACATGTAGCACATCATGTGGTCAAGTGTGACGAGAGAAATTTAAAATATCATGCAACCTAGGTGGAGTGTTAGGCGGGGTAGTTTGTCATGGAGCTAGAGAAGGAGTATGCTTTTGTGGAGAAGTGGGTTGAGTGTGTTTGCTTTGCTTGGGAGGAAAATATGGAGACTGTGTAAGATGCTCAATTAGAGGCTTTGGCAGAGAAATAGATGTGGAAATAGCCATAGATGTGTGTGGGGGATCTATGATGTGTGTGGTGAGAATATATTGTTCTAAGTCAATAACCTTATAGCATAGAAGGATGAATGTCTCACATGTATCATATTGTAATCATTTCTTAAATGGAGGAATGAGACCATCGCAGAAAATAAATTACTTTTCAAGATCTATGGGTTGGAAGACAAGATGATGGATACAAACATTGAATCATAAAATATAATAATTGATAGGTTTCGTGGAGCCCTGATGTAGGGTAGGTAAGTGGTCATAGGTAACCTTAGGGCCATTGTTGATTATAAATCAACAAAGGAAGGTGTCCTCAGTATCACAAAAATTACTAATGGATCCAAAGGGGACATGAGTGTGCTATTGTAATGACTCATCAGTAAGACTATAGCGAAAGGCCTTAAGTGATAATCTATCTTTAGAATAAGAAGCCATAGCCCTACGATAATTTATAAGATGAGCATGAGGGTCGCCCGTACCATCAAAACATGTGAAAGTAGGGGTGGTGAAATCATGAGGAAATGTAGAATTATGAATCTTCTTAGGGACCAAATATCCATATAATGAATTATTGTCAATGGAAGCATAATAAGCCCTACTTTATAACATGAGAGACTGAACCTAAGATTGTAACTATCCTATGATGTGCATGAGAAAAAGGATATCTTGTGAAGGGATGGTAGAAGATGGCAATAATGGGTTAAGTGGTTGTAATTTTCCATTGTGAGTGATCATAGGGATATCTAAAGGTGATGGAGAGGGGTATGATGCTAAGGGCACACTAGTAGTAGGTTCTGATGAAGCTATAATAGGAGATAGAGATGGAATATCTACATCGATGGTTGGAATAACTTTAGAAACATCCTTAATAGGTGGAGTAACTGATGGAGAAACATCTATAGAAGTAGGAGATGAAACAATAGGAGAAGAATAAGTGATAGATGGTGGTGACTCATGAGTAGTGCTAGTTATGATCTCAGGAGAAGATAGTAATGGAGTAGGTCATTCACACTTACCAGTATGGAAAGAAGGAGAATCATGACCATCAAGTGGCTCACCATTATCTGATAAAGACTTAGAAATGATGGTATCTCTAAGAACACTATAAATAGGATCATCAACGTAATGTGAAGGAGTATGTAAACTAGGAGGGGATGTATCATGAGAAGCAATTTTAGAATAGGTAGAGTCATGAGAGGGAACTATGTCAGTGGCTGAATTAGAATCAAAATCACTATTCTCATGTGAACAAGTGTCAATACCAAACAAGTAATCAATAAGAGAATCATTTAATGTTTCCTGTGAAAGATCAAAAGGCAGATCATAAGTAATTACATAACATGGAGTACAACAAGTAAAGCCTACTGGATCATCAACAATTCTGATGCCTATAGGAGAATATTCAAAATAAGTAGGCACATGTTGTAATATATCTTGAAGTTGTTGTTTGATATGGTCAGGTGTAGTGATGGGAGAACTATATAGAGCTTTAAGCTCAACAATGGTAGCCTCATCATAGATAGGGTTGACATTGAAATGAGACATGATAGGAGAAGAAGATGAACTACTCTTAGCCATTAGGGTTTTATCAGATCCTAGGGAAAGATATTCTAAAATATGGGTTCACCAAATTTATTAACTAAAAATGTGATTTTTCTATGTTAATCTATACTAGTAATGACAATGGAACAACTGACATAAATGCAATGTAAAATGGTAAATAATTTTATTTGATATTTTAAATGAAATAAAATAATGGAATGGATATTTTATTTGATATTGTAAAT
This sequence comes from Taxus chinensis, assembly GCA_019776745.2. Classification (NCBI taxonomy): domain Eukaryota; kingdom Viridiplantae; phylum Streptophyta; class Pinopsida; order Cupressales; family Taxaceae; genus Taxus; species Taxus chinensis. The sequence goes on from CM034153.1 coordinate 525,930,710, forward strand.
AAGAGTACTAACTTGAAATTCTCTTACCTTGCTATGTGTAGGACTGTACAGGATGATGTACAGATAGGACAGGGAATGAAGATACTACCCAGGAAATTACAACCAATGAGGATCTATCTGGACTAGGGCATCTGGGAGAGGACTGGGGCACTTGAGGGTTCCCTAGTATGTAATTTGGACACTCTGGTCTATAGAAAAGCTCAAAATTTGGGTCTATCAATGTCAAAAGGTATTCACAATATTTTCATTTTGGTTGCTCAGTTGTTGCAATATCTTCGCTTATGTCATTTTAGTTGTGTGATGAAGACTTACCTACAAAACCCCATACAAAGCATCAAATCTATAAAAAAGAAAGATACAAATGAAGGGGTTAGATTGAACTTAGCTTTCAAAATGGTGGAATGACGACTAAGCATTGCACTACATTCTAGACCCAATGTAGTTGTGTGTGCGTGTGTGTGCCTAGGGTTCCCTAACTTTGATGAAGCAGAAGTAGGGGGCAATAGCTAGATGTAAGATACAAATGGCAGATGTAATAGAATGACTACAACCCTTTCCCCCTATGTTTGTGTGATGTATATGTAGAAGATTACCAGATGTAGTCCTTTTCCTTAGTAGATAGATAGCTCTTGATAGTAGTTTTTCCACACATAAGATAATGAATATGTTATGTTTATATAGGGATATCTTGCTCAAATTTCAATAATAATGGCCCAACATGCTGACTAGTACCTAGAGGAATGAGAGGGAACATGATAAAGACTGACCTCAAATAAGTAAATTAGACCCAAGTGTTACGGGGACCTGGGAGACTAAAATTGTGGACCAAGGTGCCCATGGGCACCCCAACACTACCCTAGGTGCCCTAATTAAAGACTAGAGACAAAAAATGACCAAATAATGACAACTAAGACTCTCTGAGAGACAAACAAAACTATGCAAACAACTAATGACCATGTGAGACAAGTGACAATGATGAATGAATAACTAACAACAAGACCAGTGGATGAGCCATTAGTGAATACTTTTCTTATGCAAGATCCATATATAAAATAACATACTTGGCGGTATAAATGTAATAGTAAGTGCATGATTTTGTGACTACACATTATTATTTTTTAGAATTTGATTCTTATTTTGGGGTCTTGTAGGTCTTGTATTCATCTTAAAGTATTGGTGACATTCAACGTAGGACAATGAAGATTATGTGACACACAATGAGGGTTTCAAACCATCTTCCAACCCTATAAAAACTAGTTTTAGAGCTTTCACATAGACCATGACACCCAAATTACATACCCGAGCGCCCATAGTCACCCTAGTCCTCTTCTAGGCACCCAGTCCATAGAAATAGTCCAGATTCTGGGACTTCTACACAGTCGTTCATGCTCTTGATTTTTCTAGTTTCCTTTGAAACACTCTCCAACAACCATTTGTTATCAGCCGAGTTCTTTCTTCACTCTCTTTAGCACACTAGGGTTATAATCTCCTTTTGCATAGTTGTTTAGCTTGCTTGCATACTTATTTATTATATTTATTAACTTTATTTACATATTTTCATAGCTTATATTAACTATATATATACTACTTATTTAGTCCATTTATAGCTAATCAATGGTTAAGTATGCGAACCATATCTTGACAAGTGAAACAAATGAGGAACTCGGTAGGTTGAGCGTGCTTCAAGTGAGTGCTTAGACATTTTTCTAGGTGAATTTGTAGCATGCATAACCTTGTGAAGTGTTGGATACCAGACTCCAAAATTTTATTTTTGTTGCCAAGACCTCTTTTCAATCTACTCATCAAGATAGGGCGAGCATATGGTGTTCCAACTATCATTGGAGAATATTAGCATTGGGTGGATCATGACCAGGATAAATTTTCTCAAAGATAGAACACCAAGAAAGATTTTAATGCTCATAAATGGGTGGAAGAAAACTTATATGATTTATTGTACATGAAATTCTTTAGTTTCTTCCCAGTATATTTGTATAAGTGGCTATCATCTTGAGTGTAGAACATGGGTATTCAACTAGGAAAGAAGCACGTATGGAGCTAGGATAAGTATTAAGCACTCTCTGATTTGGATGAACCATGGATGTGTGTTGTAGATTACTTATGGGAAGGTGTTCTACACAATTATACCCTAGAGTTCGTGATTTTGATGTAGTCATGCCCAAAGGAAGAAGAGTTCTAGTTTCTGCGCGAACCTAGAGGATCATACTTAAGCGAGTTGTCGTTAGCTATAAAGATATTGATGATTGAGTTAGGGATGGAGAATTTACCTATGGTAGGATAAAAACCCACTATGTGCAGGGGTAGGAAGAAGGTTTGGGAAGGATGGTGTTGTTCCAAGAGGAAGAAAGAGAGAGAAAAGAAAGAATGCGTAGGTATAATGATGCATGCGAGAAGGTAGTTAGAAATGTGTTGAGACTGAGAGGAATGATGTTGGGTGGAGGTGATGAGAGCCTTGTAGAAGGAAAGGGACCACAAGATCATGTCTTTCCATTATTTGGGAAGAAAAATAGAAGTACCTCTTTGGCATCTAATGAGAGTGGGTCTGAGGAGAGAATGAGAACCATTGACGCACATTTGACCCAACCAGGAAACCTATCCCTTGTGCTTGGTGCTTGGAATTTAGAAGTTATTATATAGGATCATCATAGTGATGGTGAGCAAGAATGAAATGAAGGATCATCATGTTGGGTTAGAGATACGACTAGGAACATTTTAGTATCAACACAAGAGGCACAATAGATTAAGGCAACACATATGGTAGTGCAACAGGCTCCCGTGTTTGGAAGCAATTTGGTAGGCATGACATCAGGCTAAAGCAGTGGTATGCTACCTGTTGGAGGTAATCCTATGGGTGGAGTAGTGGGATAAATGGCTAGTGTGTAGTTAAACATAACTATGGGGATGTTGATTTATCAAATATAGAAATATCTAGATTTTAAATTCTAATTAAGTTACAATGCAATGATATAACAATAAAGTATAGATTTGACACAAGCAAGTAAGCTAATAAATTTGAAAACCTAAGTGAAAGAGAAGGGATAAATTAATTAGCTGATTCAAAATAATCTTGAAGTTTTTTTGTGCTGGAAAATAAATGAAACAGGAAGATAGACTGTCGGAATCGAGCCAAGAAAATTTTACAAGCATTAGAAATGTTGGGACTGGGGTGCTTGGATCAGATCAAGGCCACTTGGGTACTGTAGACCAATGATAGGAACCCATTTATGTGAAAATGAATAGAAAGTGATTTATTCTATGTCACTTCTATGTCATTTCCCTTTATTGTTGATTTCGTGTATGTTGCATTAAGTCCGCAAGATTCTCCTGTAACCTGCAAATAGAAAGAGCACCTGTAAAACCCCAAAACACATCAAATCCTAAAAATAAAAAAATGAAAATAGGGAGTTGGAATGACCCTGACGGTCATCTGAATGAGTGAACTTATGATCTAGTTGATGCACTACATTTTAGACTCCATTTAGTTCTTCATGTGTCTACGTATAATCGCGCCCTAGGTGGCTCTTGTGCCAGACACACTTGAATAAATAACAACAACTAGATGTATAAGATGTAAAGATATGTGTGCATGGAAAAATGAACTTCCCCTCCCTTTTCCCTTGTCCCATCTAATATGTAGTCCCTTGTCCCTTGAATGCATGCTAGATGGATACTTTGATGTCTTAAGAATGCCTTTGGATGTAACCTTAGGTGATAGTAGTGGATGCTTAGCTCTTGGTCCTTTACTATAGTCACATAGATTTATATTTATATGATTCCCTTGTTTTAATTTTGTAATTAACCACTAATAGGTTAACTACCAAGAAAATAAGATTCCCAGCAACTAGAAAATACCCAAAAGATGTGAGCAAGATACAAAGAGGTTGGGGGTGCACATAAGGGATGGGGGTGCCTAGGTGTTAGCATCCTGGCTAGGCATTAGTGTCCAGACTCAGAAAAACTAAAGTGTCAAAGGTCAGACTGGGTAAGAAGGTGTGTAAGAACAAGAAGGAAACAAAAAGAAAGAAAAGATGCCAAAGATAGTGGTCAACTAGTGCTTTTCTTGCTTAGGAGTCATATGAATACTGGTATGAGATCAGGACCTAGAAATATACCCAAAGTGCATGATTTAGTGTCTAAATTTTCCCCCACTTTATGTTGTTAAGAGAATGTACATAACATAAAGTAGAATATATATGGGTACTTGATAACCATGTAGATTGATGACAAAAATAATTTCGAGGAGACAAGAAAAAATAAGGAGTGATAACAAGTGAAGCTTGGAAGCTAGAGAAGAGGAAGTGAAAATGACCCTAGGAGTGAAAGCATATGTGTAATGTAACATTGCGCCTATTGTCAATGTTGCTTGATGCTTGATGATGTGACTACTACTTGTCATAAGGACAAATCTGCAAAAGAGAAGATAAAAAGAGTATTCAAAGTCATTTACATACAAAATTTGATCCAAACATGTAAAAAGTGTGTAAAAAGTATGTAAAATTGCAAAATGGAACATGTAAAATTGATCCGTGATGAGTGAAAAGAGTAGAGAGGATCTTGAAAATACTGTAGAAGAATGAGTTTTTTTAGTGATCTCACACCAAGAATGAGTTTTTTGGGTGATCTCAAGCCAATTGCACCAAGTGCGAGTTTTTTAGGTGATCTCACACCATGAAAAAAGAAGTGTAGGGAGAAAGGTCTAGCATTATTCTCCAATATTTGAATGATTCCCAAAATATAAACACCACTATATATGGTGTGTTCAAATCCGATCCATTTTAATCAAACGCGAGTTGAAAAGGAGATAGAATACATGCATGATGATTACTAGAGGAATGTGTCTGTGATGAGAAAAACACTATGTAGAGTGCTGAAAACTATGCTGATAAGAGAAAAATTTATAACTGCCCCTGGTCATAGGCGCCTAGGAAGGGTCAAGGGTGCCCAGGTCCTATTATTTGGTCCTGGGTGCTCGTGTATGTGCTGTGCTAAAGAACCAAGTCACATTCTGGACTGTTTATGAGACTGAATACTGTGATGTACCGATACTAAACTGTGTTATACTGTGACTGTTAATTGCTATATGGGGTGATTGATTCACCCGATGATACCCCCCTCCTTTGGGGTGCATGTGGCATCGTAAGGAGTATGTGTCCCATAGAGAGGATCAAACGCTAAACTGAAATTGATGCACTATAGGGGGAGGGAGTGTGCTTGGTAAAAACCAAGGCACACACAAACAAAGTGGCTAGGAAACAAGTTTTCATGCAAAAAATAAAAATACACATATAGAAGATAATATGTAAGCTATCAAGAAAGAAGATAATACACAAGAAGACAATGTAGACCACGAAAATCAGGTTTCAAACATGGGACATCGCTCACAATGTCGTAAGACAATTGAGGCCTAAATGGCCAAAAGCATACAATGTACACACAAGACAAAGGGAAAATCCCACATACAATGGAAAAAAATGGCAGACAGTGGCAAGAAAAGTAATAGAAAACCATGGTAGCAAATAGTTTATGCAAGACAAATGCTGCACATGAAGCACCCGTTAGCCTATTAGAAAGATAACATGTATGTCAAATTGTGTATAATCCGATATAGTAGTGTGCTAGTATGAATAATAAATATGATGAAATGAGACAATAACACCTGTGATGTGTACAAAATTGGATGCCCCCAGGAGCCTAGTGCGGGACTGGTAAGAGGTACAGTGCCAGGTACCCATGTTATCTGTAACAATCTATGTAAATTTTGCAATCATAGCTAGAAGAAAGTGAATGCATATGTGTACATAGAAAATATAATGACATACAATGTATCCGTCTAGCATGTGAAACAAAGTGTACACGTAAGCATAATTAAGAAAGACTAAATGCAACCAAGATATGCACTGTGCTATGAGTGAGAATGAAATGATATGTAAAGTGACTATAATAAGAGCATCATGCCCCCAAGTGAATTTGAATGAGCATGCATGAGATGAGGCTCATTTAAAGATGACCCCTCGATAGTAAAAAATGAACCATAGAACAAGAGGGCATCATCGGGAAATGGTTTGAATTGTGCTCTAGATAGATATAATCGATGTTGATCAGAGAACACTTGAAAGAAAGCACACAAGAAGTCCACGTGGAAAGTCACGTCATATTCAAAGGTGTGAACAAATAGGGAGAACATGCACACGAAGTAGAAGTTTAGCTTTCAAGACTTAGCCATTTTTCTCATGAAGGTCTATTTTTATAGATGGCATGTAGAGCACACAAATAAGGCAGAGACGTGCGCGCCACGTATTGGCTATTTTTGGAGGATCGGATACAAAGCAATTTGAATGGACATAGACTAGAAATAGATCTACTAGTATCAATTAACCACCGGTAGTCTATTGTTAGCACACTTGCATGTGTGGCTATTTTTTGTAACGACGCGTGGCTAATAATAGCATGCGACCTGTTTTGGGATTGGATAAGGGGTGAAGGGAAAGTCTCCACCCTTATAAATATGTAGTAAATTTTGTAGTGAATAGAATATATAGATATGCAGAGATAGAGAGGTGTGTATACGTACTTAAGGAGATTATGCTGCTAAATATGTTATGCGCATACTACTGTTATTGTAATGAAGCTTCTGTATACTTATTGTATTTAATATAATGGAGGATATTGGCTGAATCTAAGTGTTTTTTCTATGTAGCTGAATCTACTATGTTCAAGATTTCATCATGGTTAATACTTAATTATGTTCTCCCCTAGATATAGATCTAGTATGCTATGTAGAATGATGTGTTAGTAATGGATCTACATGTGTTAAGTCTTCATCATGATAACATCCTAAAACAACAACCCTAAAGAGGGACCTGGTACCTTTGTGCACTTTAGGTGACTACTCAGTCTAGGCTGAGTGATGTGCCAACGTGTCTAGGGTTTTATTATTGAATTCTATGTTGTATCATTAGTTCCGTTGTCAGGACCTCTTTTTTAGTTGTTTTCAGGATGGTTTGTGACAAAGACATACCGGTTGACCTTAGAAAGTGTTGAAGAATGGATACACAATCTAGAGGAAGAATACGCATGACGATTCAACACTGGATCTGAGTTTAATGCATGCATGTAGGTGGAAAAAAATATGTATGATAGTTTATTTGAGACATTTTTTGTTATCTTTCCAATAGAATTGTATGAGTGGTTGATTGCTTATGCATCTAAGAGGAATTGGAGGTATCACACACTTGTCTAGACGTAGGAAGAATTTCAGGCCCTTTATGATGCTGATCTGATTTGGAATCGAGTTGTGGATACGTGGTTCCATGGTGTCTTAAACAATTATATCTTGGAATAATCAATTTCCACTTATTCGTATCCAGAGGTAGCTAAATTCCAATTTTTACAATATCCAAGGGGAACTTACCTGCAAGTAATTCCACTGGCAATCAAGATTCTGATGGTAACTTTGAATCTGGAAAGTAAACCGATGGCTAAATAAACCACACCATGTGTGGGGGTAGGAGAACATTTGGTGATGGATGGAAGACCTAGCATAAAAAATGCAGAGACAGGAAAGGTAGATTAAGTATAATGAGGCATGTGAGAGGGATATGAAGAAGAAGCGGGAGGTTGTAGAGAAAATGGCATTGTGGAGAAAGATAGTTCAGGAAGGAGTTAAAGTTCATGCAGAAGACGTGGAACTCGAGCCTTAGGAACTCCCCCATTTGGGAAAACATGATAGGGAACCCTCCTCAGCCTCATGTAGTAGTGCACTAGCAAAGACGACCTAGGTCGCGAGCACGCATCTTAATCCACTTGATAACCTTGCCCTTGCACTTATTTTTCCAACATTTAGTATAACAAGTAGTCAACACTCTAATTCTAGTAGTGGAAGATTAGGAGAGAGTATTATAAGATGTAAAGTAATGGCAGTGAAAATGAATTCGTTGTTATATGGGCATACTTTTTCAGGTTTATCTTCAATGCAGAATACAAGTGTGCTCATTTTTGAACTATCTTATGGGAATAATAATGTTTCACAGAATGTCGGGGTACATTTTAGTTTTACTATTGTGACATAGGGAAGTACATCTTCTGGTCCAACACCAGCCATAGGTGGAGGATCAGGAGGTATGGGTGGTTCTAGTTCCAGTGGATTTGGAGGTTCTAGAGGTAGGGAAAACATAGGAGGTTCTAGATTAGGTGGGCAAGGTCTACACCAACCTCATAATATTTACATGGAAATGTCTCTTCATCTTCCAGAGTATAGGGGCATAGATGATGCTCCTGAACATGTGCATATGTGTGAAATATTGTGGCACACAAAAAGGATCATGGATTTAGAGTGTAAGGCAAGACAATTTGCTACCACATTACAGGGACGTGCACATAACTGGTATAGGAGGTTTGACCCTGATCAAATTTGCATGGATTATGTAGCATTGAAGGATGTGTTCTTGAAAGAGTTTCACATCCCTAAGTTTGAGTAGAAGAGTATACGTGTGCTCAAGGACATTAAACAAGGCACTACCAAAAGTGTTAGGGAGTATGATACACGGTTTAAAACACTATTATCCAAGCTTTCTTATGACATACACATGAGCCAACATGTATAATGGTTCATTGGGGGCCTGATTACACCTTTTAGGAGGGCATTATCACATAAGACGTAAACTGATCTACGTGAAATAATTAAAATAGCCCTACACATTGAGGTAGTTGGAAGCATAGATACTGGGGTTAGCCCATTTTTAGAATAAAAATAGTGGCTATGGTAAAGTAGTTGGAGAAACTATAAGCAAATTCAACACATGAGATGCGCATAGGGATTTGGTGCACAGATTGTGAAGTAGGTCATATAAAGGATAGTTTTCCTTGTAGAATAGTGTGCTCCTTGCTGATGGATTGTGAAATATGCCATTTAAACCATTATGCTAGCCACTGCCCATTATTACAAAGAACAATAAGGAAGAACGTCTCAAGCTACTGTAAAATATGTAGGTCCACAACTCATGACATAGAAGACTACTAGCTGATTGGACAGATCCATGATGCTATAGGTATTGGTGTACGATAGAAAAGAGTTTTAGATAAAGGGAAGAATGATCATCAGGACCGAGATCACAATTAGACACGCTATGATTGGAATGAAGGACATTTTCAAGGAAGTTGTGGAAGAAGTCGAGGATACCATGGTGGATTCGGAGGATGAGGCTGTGGTGGTGGAAGAAGCGTGTTCCCTCACAGAACATGTTATACATGAGGATCTCCTGACCACTATAGGTGTGAATGCCCCTAGAATATTGCATGTTCTTTCTGTGGAAAGAACCATAGCTATGAGGAATGGACATACTTATATGAGCATCTAAGTAAGCAACATAAATAAGAAAACAAAGGTGCATGGATGGTTAGGATACAACGTGCTATGGAAAATCAATGGATGCCAAGATGGAAGTAGAATCTGAGGCACTACAAGTGAAGATCATGACCTACGATGTAGTGACACATGCCAAGGAAGCATTACAGTAGAAACCTACCATCACTAAAGAAGAAGTTATTCATGCATGGTAACCAAATCCTACCTATCAGAAGGAGGTTTATAATGAAACCTTGGAAGTTCTAAGAAATCTTCAGGGTGAGATACAATACTTAAAGGAGCAGAAGAAAGCATCAGATAGGGTCCAAACTGATATATATGACTTGAGGGAAGTGTGTAAAATGTTGCGCCAGGAAAACATCATTCCACTATTAGGGGATTGGTTAAAAGGAAACACTCTACGCACAAGTACTGAAATTGGACGAAATATCCTGCACATGAATCTTCCCCCTCATAGTCTGGATTATGAAAAGGAAATCACTCTAAATGTTGTTGTGGATGGGTGGCTATTGAGTAATATACTGATTGATACATGCACAGAAGTCAATGTTCCTACCTTGGATGCATGGGTACAAATGGGAAGACTCCCATTGCAGCCATCCTCTAATGTATTATTCATGGCTAAGGCCACTCCTGTCAGAGTTTTTAAGGATGTGTCTATTACCATACAAGGAGCCAAGTTCACTGGAGACTTTGAAGTTTTAGCACTGATAGAGTTAGATAGTTTCCCAGCTCTATTGGGGCATCCTTGGTGCTCTGCAAATAATGCTGATCTTCAGTTCAACAAGGGCTATATCAGTTTTGAAAACAAAGAGGAAATAGTTATTATCCCTTTAATATATGGAAAATCTGCACCCTATGTTGAGCCCTTAAGTGAAGAAGATCTGGACAGGATTTATGTATATGCCATCCGAGATTCAGAGATGATTGAACCAACCAAAGAAGGACTAATTCAGTGGGAGTATGCACAGTCTATTAGCGATACTACAAGTGTTGCTTATGATAATTGGTCTCATAACACTTACGAGTTGATAGGGTGCGAAGTAAAGAGCATATTTCCTTGAGGCACAAAATCACGTTATGTTAGGAGAATAGGAAACAAATCAGTACCTTGTTATACATGAGAAGGGGATCCAATGGTATTCCTTCACACCATGGAAGAAAAGTGGATAAACCCACTAGAAAGAATAAATATGTTAGCATATACACTATGTGGGATAGCAGCACACTGGTGGGTGGTCCATAGGGATAATATTGTCGGATGGAATGAAATTGGGATTGCTCTTACTACTAGGTTCTTCAAGAGAAATGCACCTACTCAAATCAATACTTATCACAGTAATCAACCTATTCAGCACCACATTTAGAAGTGTGAGAGACTCTGGAAAGAAGGGTAGGAAGCTTTACCACCTTCTCTATGGGTGCACCAGTTTTATTCCACTTTACAAGGCTACGCGTGTGCTTGGTATGTATATACAGAACTCCATAGAGAAATTGGAAATTGGCAGAATTTAATTGTAGGAATGGCCCAGAAATTTGACTTCTTCTCTACAAATCCTCCGGTGGAAGAAGCATTTAAAGTTATAAAGTGCTTAACTATTGGGAGATAGTGCTAAGGCTAAATAACTCATTTAGGAGTTATTAGATAAGGAAGACTTAGGAGTGCATTTTGGTGAAGAACCAGAGCCCGATGCAACATTACTTCAATGTGCTTGCCTTAAGAAAGAGAAAGGAAAAATGGTCTACTTAGTAGATGATGAGGAAGTAGATAATATAGATAGAAACCATTCAACAGGGAGGCATGAGGTACTGAACAGTGTGGATAAGACAACACATGCCTATCATGAACCTATGAAGACAAAGCAGATAAATATTGGAATGGATACTGAGCCTAAGGAAGCTATAGTTGGAGACTATTGGTCAGACTCTGAAGTGGCAAAAATCATAGAGTTACTAAGGGATTACTAGGAATTATTCCCTAGGGGATACCATGAAATTAAAGGCATGCATGAATCATTAGGAGAGATGAAAATAAATCTTAAAGAGGGTGCGTGTCTAGTTAGAAAGAGGCCTTACATAATGAACCCCAATTTGCATGAAAATGTTAAAGAAGAGATTGATAACATGTTGAAGTCTAGTATTATCAAGCCCCTTGATGAGTCAGAATGGGTTAGTCCAATGGTGATCAGTATCAAGAAGGATAAACAGATTAGGATATGCATGGACTATAGGGAGCTGAATGTTGAATGTGTAACTAATCCATTTCCTACGCCATTCACTAAGGATATACTAGAGGGAGTTGCAGGGTGCAAAATCTATTCGTTTACAGATGGGTTCTCTAGGTATCATTAGGTTTCAATTTCCCAGGAGGATCAGGAAAATACTACATTTACTACTGAATGGGGTAGCTTCACCTATATTGTCATGCCTTTCGGTCTGAAAAATGCGCTTGTTGTATTTTTGTGCATAGTTGTCTAAACATTCAAGGAATTTATTCACAACTTCTTACAGGTATATTTAGATGATTGGACGGTGTATGGATTAGTTAAGGATCACTGTGACAATCTGAGCTTAATGTTTGAACAGTGTAGACAGTTGAGTATCTCTTTGAACATCAAGAAGTGCATATTTGCTACACCATTTGGGATACTTTTAGGACACATAATCTGTAAGGAGGGTTTGTTGGTTGATCCAACAAAGGTTGCAGCCATTATAGGCCCAAGGGAGCCTACCAGTCAAAGTGAGGTTCTTGGATTTTTGGGTCATACATGATATTATAGAAAGTTTATCAAAGGATATGCCAAAGTTTTCACACCATTAGAAGAGTTACTGAAAGGGAAAGGTACATTCTACTGGGGAGAACAACAATAGCGTGCATTCAAGACATTGAAGGAGAAACTTACTACCACACCTATTTTGCATTTTCCTTCATGGGACAAACCATTTCATGTACATGTTGAATCCTATAGCATGGCCATTGGCACAATGTTGGCTCAACTTGGAGACGGTATTATAGATAATCCTATCTATTTTGCTATTAGAAAGCTGACTTTTGTAGAATAGAACTACACAACTACAGAGCACAAAGATTTGTCAATGATCTATGCGATGCATAAATCCTGCCAGTACCTACTAGCTACATGATTCACCTTTTATACATATCACATGGAATTGAATTATTTGGTAAATAAACCTATTTTGCAAGGGCACATATGTCAATGGGTGCTCTTATTTGAAGAATTTTATTTCATAGTTGTGGTAAAACCAAGAAAAAGTAATTCCAGACTAAACCATCTATCAAGAATATAATTAGGAGAAGAAGCATAGGTAATTGAGAATACCATGCCAGATGTATAGTTATACAAGTTACAATGCACACCATCAGAAATAGAGGACATTTTTTTCTTTCTACGAACAGGGATGACACCAGAAGGAATGAAATCCTTAGAGAAGAAAAAACTTTCTATATGCGCCACACCTTATATGTTGATCAGTGGTGACTTATACAAATTGGTCCGAGATGAGGTATTGCACTGTTGTGTATTGGAACATGAGTACATAGATATTATGGAAGAATATCATGGTGGTATTAGGGGTGGCCACTATGCCAGTGATGTCACAATGTGCAAGATTCTACTCGCTAGAATATGGTGAGAGACCCTCTATAAAGATTGCAAGGAATTTTGTAAGGCATGTGATCATTGTAACTGTCTTGGAAAACTAGGTCAATGAGATGAAATTCCTCTGAGACCTATTGCTAGCGCAGAACCATTTGAGAAATGGGATATAAATTTTGTGGGTCCTATTTCACCAGTTACGTGTAGAACTAGATCATGTTACATCATAACTTGCACAAACTATCTGACAAGGTGGGCAGAAGAAGCACCTATAAAGGACTGTACAATAACTACAACAACCTAATTTCTATGGGAAAATATTATTATAAGGTATGGATGTCCTTTGAGTTTGACCAGTGATAGGGGAACACATTTTATTAATGAGACAATCAGAAATTTTATTGGATGAGTTCATGATTTCCCTCCATAAGACTACACCCTATCATCCTTAGGAAAATGGAACTGCTTGAGGCTTTCAACATAAAATTTGAGCTAGACATTGAAAAATTTGTGATGTTGGAAGAAATGATTAGGATGATAAAGTATCTACAATAATTTAGGCATATCAGATAACATATAAAAGGTTGAACAAAGCCACACCATTTCAATTAGTGTTTGGGCACAGAAGCAATTTTTCTTATGGAATTTATGTTACCTTCTTTGCATATTGCACATGCTGGAGGTTTAGCTGATGAGAAAGATTTAGGAGAATGGATTGAAAAGGTAATTAAGTTGGATCAGAGATGATCCATAACACATTGGAGTCAAAAACAAGAGAAGGACATGTAGAAAGCATGGCATGAAAAGCACATTAAGGATAAAAACCTTGAGATAGGACAGATGGTGCTCCTTTATTACTCTAAATGTTTGTGCCATCTAGGAAAACTTAAGATACATTGGTTGGGGCCATATGTTATCACTTACATCCTTAAAACAAGTGATTTCCAGTTAGAACCACTTGATGCAACAAGGCTTACCGGTTACTTAATGGGAGTAGGTTGAAGCCCTACAATAAATCAGTCTTCTTGGTGTTTGTAATAAGGCAATATTTCCATTTATATTAGGTTTTCAATTATGCATTTCCTTAATGTGTTTCCTTCTTTGTTGTTATGCTTTGTAAATTTAGTTATTTTTCTTGTGTAATAAGTGCGCTTGCGTGCATGAAGCTAATTACTATTTGAAGAATTTTTATGTGCAAAGGACTACACATAATTTTAGTGTGGGGTGGATTGGTGATATCTAGGTATAAAACTATTGGAATTAAATAATGAAAGGAATAAAATATTATGGGTGCTATTTAAGTCAAAGCATTTCCTCTAAAAAGTGACCAAAGATGGAGATGGATGAAGGGACACTATAACACTAGGTAAGTAGAGGTCATAAAAACTACCAATGGAAGGTACAATGATGAGGTACTCAGGCGCAAGGAAGTGCATGCTGAAGAGAAGTCTATGAGTAGAGGGTAAGAAGGCATGCTAGAAGGTTATAGCTAGGGCACAAAGATGTACCACACACAAATAAAAAAGTTTGTCAATAAATGAGATGACATTGGGTAGGTGAAGGAGCATTAAATGCATTAAAAATTTGAAAATCTATATAAGGATGGGATGCGAGTTCATTTTTATCATTGCAATTGAGATTATTTGAAAAAGAGCTAAGTGTGAAGAGTTGAGTGATTGAATTGAGGTGTGAAAGGTGTGTAGCCAGTCGTGACGAAGAGATCTGTGCATAGAAAGAGCTTGCGTCCTTGGTGGTGAAGGGTTTGAGTGAAGCAACATGATGGAGAGGAGCGAGGGCACATGATTTCACCTAGGGCATGCTGAATCGAGCTAGGGTTTCATTCACAAATTGAAAAATCCAAGAGGTGATTATTTATAAAGGATTGTAAGGAAGAAATGACACCTAAGAAAGTAGTTGTCGCAGGAGTGAAGGGAAAGAAGAAGGTGGTCATAGAAGAAGAAGAAATGACCCTTGAAAGCAATTTTTTTGAAATGCAATATCCAGAGGGGGTCATCATAGGCCAGGAGTGGGATTCTCAAATAAGGAGAAGCAAGGTGATTGAGTACAACCACCATGCCAGAGAGAATAAGAATGAGCTTGATGCCTTGCTGAACATAAAGATGAATAAATGCACGACAGAAGACATGCCGGTGTACGACGATGTTGGTGAGAATCTCTTAAAGAAGATTGGATTTTACCAGCTATATGAGCTCCCTAGCTTTGGGAAATATGAGCCCTTGTACCAGTGCCTCATGAGAAGAGTACACAAAGATTTTTTCTACTTCGCAGGACGCAGAGCAAGAATATCAGTTCCACGCTAATCTCCATTGTAACAAGATTGAAGGGCACAAAAGAAGATTTGAAGAATGATTTAATAGACAAGGCCACAATCTTGGAGACCAGAAAGGAGATGGGGTACATAAAGGGTCTATGTGGCATGGACATAGATAAATTGAAGAAGTATCTAGTTATGCAAGCAGCCGCACATCTTTTTATGAAGCTAAATGACCAGGAAAGGTGGTCATAGGTGAACACCATGTGGCTACATGTTGTGAGGAGGATGTACAAAGGGGGTAGTCTACAATATTTTAGGCTACATTGTAGAGATGATAGTCGAGGAAGTGTGTACAGGATGAAAGATCAGCTTTGGAGTTGTTCTGTTATTGCTGGTGTTCGTGGAGATCAGAGTACCTGATGGACCAAAAGAGAAGATATGGGAGTATCCCATGGAGCATAAGTTACCGGAAGAGCGGTTTAGAAAATACCTATGTGAAGGATATATGATATAAAAAGTCAAGCAAAGGGATGAGAAGTGGTATGATAGGCTCTACATGGCCTTTGAAGAAGAATGGCACATCCCCAAGGAATTGCTTTTCGATGGTAGAAAGGTAGTTCAGTTCACTATATACCAGTACTTTTGCATAGTGTAGCTCACCATGAGGGATGAAGCCTGGAGCCCTTGATGTAAGTTACCATATGCCTTCATAGTAAGGTACTTCCAGGTGTTGGTACATAGGTTTTTTTAGACGTGTGATGCCTAACATTCAATGTAGACAAGGTAGATTGTGAATGCCACACGCTAAGGAAGAAATATGTGTATCCAGGACAGGGTGCATATATTGAAAGGCTCATTTCAGATGTATTGAGCATTAAACCAGTAAGTTTGGATATGGGAGATGTTGGAGCAACACTGGTGTACCTTCAAATGAAGCCCAAGTTGGAGAATAAGAAGTACGTCGAGAATGACTGCACGCTCGCAGGGATGCCGAAGGGTAAGCATACCATGGAGAACATTCCAATGCCTAAGCCCACAGAGCCAATTGAATTAGAGGATGAGGAGGATGAGCACGAAGATAGTGGTGGTTTGGATCATAGAGGTAGAAGACATCCCAAAAATAAGGATGAAGTTGAGCGTGCAACTACACCACCTCAACCACAAGAGGACTTAGGTGTGGACCAAGGAGAGCACCGATTTAAGAGAGTATTCAGGAGGAAAAGGACCCAACATGCTACTCTGCAAACAGTGCATAGATCATCCAGACTCTCTCCATAGAAGGAGACAACCGTGCAAAGGAGAAGGAAAATAAAATTGAATGATGGAAGAGTCAGAAGAAAGTATGCCTAATTCTCCTACACCTACAGAGAACGTAGAAGGATAACAAGGTGAAGAAATGAAGGTAGGAGAAGAGGAAGAAAAGGGAACAAATGAGACAACTACCGAGACTGCTCAAGACATAGAAACACAAGTCCTAAATTTGGAATCTCAAGTTCATAAGAAGCCTAGGTCAAGAAGAAAAAGTGGGGAACACATTCCACTAGCCATGGGTTATGCTGAAGACACAGGTAAAATTGTCCACTCACGTTTTTAGAGCACACTGACACAAAAGGAGTTATATGGCTGGGAATTAATGGATGAAGATATGGCTACAATGCACACAAGGAAACAATTATCATGGTCGATGAACACACACATGGATGAACCAGATTTGATACGTGTGAAGAGTCATGCATGTGAAGGAGGTTGAAAAAGACACCTCAGGCTAGACACATAACAGTCAAGCGTACTATTATGTCGGATGAATAGGTGAGAAATGCACTGGTAAAAGTCTCAACAGAGGTGGCAAGGTGGAATATGGACAAAGCTGCCACAATTAGGGCACTAAGGGAAGAGATCAAAACTAAGGATGGGGAGATAGCATGCCTAATGTAGGAAAGAGACTTAACGTAGAAGAAGAACTCTGTATTTATCAACATCATAGAGGAAATTGGTGATAATGTCATAAGAGCTAGGCCACACTTAGAGCCAAAGGTACCAAATACGTTTCCTTCGATAATACACTATGTAGGTACATAGGTGGAATTAATGCTTGAAGATGAACGTCTACGCATGCCAGTGCCAAAGGATCTAGCACAATATGTAGAGAAAGAAAAGGATTCAATGATGTGAAATATTGCATCATATGAAGGGTTACTGCAAGCAATGCAGGAAGAATTGAAGAAGGCAGACCAAGAATTGAACATCTATATAGCTCTCGAGGTGCTCATCAACATAAAAACCCTGGAGGAGAACAATGAGGTCCAAAAGGTGATGAAGGATGACACATTGGGCCACATCGAAATATTAGCATTGGTCAAACAGAAGTGTGAGGCCCTGACAACAATTCAAGAACCACACAAAAATCAGTTAGAAGAGCTTAGGAAACTCATTTCCTAAAAGATGGATTTGCTAGAGGGAAGGATGACTGCAATGTCCAACATTGTGTTGGTCTTGCATAATGAGAAAGGAGAAATTACAAAGGATGGAATAGAGTCCATTGCTATGGAAATTCCAGAAAAAGAAGAGGAAGCATTCATTGAGTGGCAGACCTTGGAGGCTGAGATAAAGGAGGAATATCCTGAATTAATTTTTCAGGTTGCAGAAGAAGAAACTATAGGTTAAAAACATTCTTTAATTCTTTCGTTTCTTTCTATTAATCTATTCTTTGATTCATTTTTGAGACAACCATTTCCATGGAGACAATGCAACTAGTGTGGGGTAATGTTGATAAGAGAACACTTGACAAAAGCACACAAGAAGTCCATGTGGGAAAGCAGGTCATAGTAAAAGGCACAAATGGATAGGGAGAACACACGTGCAAAGAAGAAGTTCAGCTTTCAGGACTTAGCCATTTTTTCTCATGAAGATATATTTTTAGAGATGGCATGTAGAGCACAAAAATGAGGCAAAGACATGCACGCCACGCATTGGCTATTTTTGGAGGATCAGATACAAAGCACTTTGCATGGACATAGGCTGGAAATAGATCTACTACTATCAGTTAACTACTAGTAATCTATTGTTAGCTCACTTGCATGTGTGGCTATTTTGTAATGGCGTGTGGCTAATAATAACATGTGAGCTATTTTGGGATTAGATAGGTGGTGAAGGAAAATTCCCCACCCTTATAAATATGTAGTAAACTATGTAGAGGATAGAATATATAGATATGCAGAGATAGAGAGGTGTGTATGCATACATAAGGAGATTATGCTAATAAATCTGTTATGCGCATACTACTGTTATTGTAATGAAGCTTCTGTATACTTATTGCATTTAATATAATGGAGGATATTGGTTGAATCTAAGTGTTATTTCTGTGTGTATCTCAATCTAGTATGTTCCTGATTTCATCATGGTTAATACTTAATTATATTCTCCCCTAGATATAGATCGGGTATGCTATGTAGAATGATGTTTTAGTGATGGAATTGCATGTGTTAAGTCTTCATCATGCTAACATTATGTAATAACAACCCTAAAGAGGGACCTGGTACCTTTGCATGCTTTGGGTGAGAACTCAGTCTGGGATGAGTGATGTAGCAACACGTCCAGGGTCTTATTACTAAATTCTAGGGTGCATCAATTGATGAAACACAAATTGCAAAGAGTGGGTGAGTGTGGTGAGGTTCATTTTAGATTAAGACCCTCATCAGTTGAGTATGAACCATGGAACTATAGTGTGTCATAGGGTAGTGAGTCATGTCTAATGTGCGTGAGAAATATGTTTCGTGAACACACCGAGTATAGGAGTGTGTAGTATGTTAGGTTCATGTATGTAGTATGCCCTCAATAGTCAAATGTGAACTGTAGCACAAGATTGCGTCATCTAGTAATGATGATACAAATGTATCAAGATGTGCAAGACACATGTGTAGGACTAGATGCAAAGTAAGAAGTGAAATGGTAGAAATGTGAGACACCTGAAAATGCTAGGCGGGAAGAATAAGAATGATGACCCCCATGTGTATGATGGTGAGTATTCTATCCAATAAAAGTGAAAGAAAAGTTTCCTCCACCCGATGCTTGTGGAGATAAAGGCGTGTGACCATGCTCTAAGACTGATGGTGTATGAGACAGATGATATATCAGTGAATGAGATCTATTTGCATGAGACCTATGAGGTGATAAACACATATGCGAAGGAGAGTGCAGAAGTGATGAACACTTATGTGAAGTGGAGCATGAAGGTGATGAACACCTATGTGAAGTAGAGTGTGGAGGTGATGAACACCTATGTGAAGCAGAGCATGGAGGTGATGAACACCTATGTGAAGCAGAGCACAGAGGTGATGAACACCTATGTGTAGTAGAGCGCGGAGGTGATGAACACCTATGTGAAGGAAAATTAGGCGGTGATGTATACCTATGTGAAGGAACTACCTGAGTGATGGACATAAACTATGGACTAATAGACCTATGAGACTAAGTAGTTTATACACAAATATGTGATCTAGGAGTATATTCTACTTTATATTTGAGAGGTTGTGGGGATCTAGATTATCTAGCAAGTGCGATGAAAACCTCAAGAGGAGGCTACGACCATGGTGTAGATGACAAAACACCATTGACAGTGATGAATTTCCTATCATGAATGAAGTTTAGAAACAAGTGGTTCATAGAGATAATAGCTTGAGTTACATTGAGCTAGATAATACCTAAGAGCATGTCACAACCTTTGACCAAAGGTTCCACAAGAAAAGGCACAAGCATGGTAAGAGGACCAATGATAACTGAAATCTTGACATAACCATATGATTTAGGAACTGGATATAAAATTTGTGAGAGTGGATAACCAATAGCGACAAGAAGTGCAATAGAACATGCGCTTATGAAAAATGATGGATCAACTATAGTGTTATTGATAGAAATAGTCTAATAGAAGTAATAATGTGCAAGCGATCAAAAAATAATTTAGCATGATAGCCATGATCTGAGAAAGAAATGATCAGTGGAGATGCCATCGCTAGTCATGATCGAAGAAAGAAATGGTCAATGGAGATGTCACAACTGAGCCTAGAAAATTGTACGAGTGTTAGAAATGTTGGGAATGGTGCGCTTGGATCAGGTTAGGGGCTTCTGGGCACTATAGACCACTGCTGGGTGCCCATGACATGGAAAATGGATAGAAAGTGATTTCTTCTGTGTCGCTTCTATGTAGCTTCCCTTCTTTGTTGATCACTTATATGTCACACTAAGTTTGCAAGATTCACATGTAGCCTGCAAATAGAAAGAGAACATGCAAAACCCAAAACACATCAAATAATAGAAAGAAATAGATGTAAATGGGGAGTCATAATGACACCGACGGTCACCCGATTGAGTGAACTTACAATTCGGGTGCTGCACTACATTTCAAAATCCATGTAGTTCTGCATGTGTGTGTGTGTGTAGAATCAATCCCTAGGTGGATCTTGTACCAGACGCACTTAAATAATGAGCAATAACTAGATGTAGAATATATAAATAGATGTGTGCATGGGAAAATGAACTTCCCCTCCTATGAAGTGTATGCAGAAGAATATAATCCATTGTCCCTTGAATGGATGCTAGATGGATGATTTGATGCTCTTGATAATGCCTTTAGATGTAATCTTAGTCGATAGTAGTAGATGCTTATTGCTTGGTCCTTTATTATGGTCACATAGCTTTGTATTTATATGATTCCCTTGTTTTAATTTCATAATTAATGACTAAAATGATGATCACCAAGAAAATAAGATGCCCAAAGAATAGAAAGGACTCAAAAGATGTAAACAAGATAAAAAGAGGCCAGGGTGCCCAAAGGGAATGGGGGCACCTGGGTGCTAACGTCCTAGCTCAGAAAAAACTGAAGTGTCTAAGGTCAGACTGGGCAAGAAGTTGTATAAGACCAAGAAGGAAACCAGAAAAAAGAAAGGAGACTAAAGAAA
This sequence comes from Taxus chinensis, assembly GCA_019776745.2. Taxonomy (NCBI): domain Eukaryota; kingdom Viridiplantae; phylum Streptophyta; class Pinopsida; order Cupressales; family Taxaceae; genus Taxus; species Taxus chinensis. Next base: position 525,951,938 of record CM034153.1, read on the forward strand.
GTGGTCAATTAGTACTTTTCTTGCTTAGGAATCATATGAATAGTGGTATGTGTCCAGGACCTATAAATATACCAAAAGTACATGATTTAGTTTCTACAGATGCAAGGAAGTACTTCTACAGTTCCCTAGATCAAAAAAAGAGGCTCGGGAGGCTTAGGTCCTCTACTGCGTGGAGGAAATCCTAATAGAGGATTGGCTTTAGGATCTGGCCTTACTCTAGGAAAAGGACCACGACAACCAACATAACAACCTTAACGAACAAAAGAATAAATGCCTCATATATTTTTCGAGATGTCTCTTCATTTTATAGAATATCAAGGTGTGGAAGATGAAGCTGAGCATGTGCACAAGTGTGAACTCTTATGGAGGGCCAAGGGAATAGCAACACTAGATCGGAAGGCTATTAAATTTGTAAAAACACTTCAGGGTTGCACACATAGTTGGTATATTATGTATGATCTATAGTAGACAATAATGGAATATGACGGGTTACGTGCTGCCTTCTTGGTTGAATTCCACATACCTGATTTTGAGAAGCAGAGTATTAGTGGACTGAATGACATAAATTAGGTTTTATTTGAGAGTGTTAGGGAGGATGATGTGTGTTTTAATACTTTTTTTTCTAATCTTTCCTATGATATTCATCATATTTAACATGCAGAATGGTTTGTAGGAGGATTGTTAACACCTTTTTAAAGGGCATTATCACATAAGACATTCACTGACTTGCACGAGGCTTTGGAAGTAGCATTACACGTCAAAGAAATTGGGAGCGTAGATACTGGTGTAAGTCCATTTATGAAGGTCCAAATTATAGCAATTGCCACTCATTTGGAAAATTTATCTGCCAATTTAGCTCATGAGATGTGTAGTGGATTGTGGTGCACTGATTGTGAAGTAGAGAGACATTCAAAGGATATTTGTCTATGCAGGAATGTGTGTGCACTGTTAATAGCTTACAAGATTTATCATAATAACCATGATGTTCATAAGTGTTTACTTTTGTTACACGCTACACAAAATAATGTTTCTGTTTATTGCAAAATTGGTGATGTGCATAATCATGACACAACCATTTTTCATCTAATTGATCAAATTCAAGAGGCTTGTAAAAAGGGTTACTCCAGAACAATGTAGAGGGTAGCTCATAGGTGAAAGAGGGACAAAATAACAAAGGGAACAATAATTGAAATAGAGGCTTTAGAGGCAGATATAGAGGTAGAGGCCATGGTGGCCGAGGAAGGTTTACACAAGGAACATGTTACACTTATAGGTCACCTGATCACTATCAACATGAGTGCTTGAAGAATTAGACATGAACATATTGTGGTAAGGCGCATAAGGTTGAATATTGTCTAGTTTTGTATGCCCACATGTGTAATAATAAAATAAGGATTAGGGAGAAGCCATGATTAAGGTTGAATGCACCAAATAGGGGAAATGAATGCCTAAGAATTCAACTATAGTAGAACCTCATCCATTATTGGTCACTACACATGTAGAAGTAGCGTGTGAATGAGAAAGGAAAAATAAGACCGCTCATTAGAAGGGAGGAGATTATTCATATAAAGTATAAGATACAAGCCAATAAAAGGAAGTATATTAGGATACTATGATTGTTATCGGGGAACTCCAAGGGGAAATATAGTGCCTAAAAGAGAGCACACAAGATTTAATGCGCGAATAATGTTGAATTGTCACCAAAAGAAGTGGATGATATTAGAAAGGTATGTAGGAGTCTCAGGTAGGAGAACATCATACTTCTACTGGGAGAATGGTTATGAAATAATATGCCACGTGTAGGTATAGAAAGGGAGTGGAAAATTCTCCATGCCAACTTACCACATCAAAATCATGACTATGAAAAAGAAATCACATTAGATGCAGTGATTAATGGGTGGTTGGTAATAAATATCCTCATTAGTATAGGTGCAAAAGTAGATGTCCTCACACTTGATTCTTGGAACCATATGGGAAGGAAAAAATTTCATCTATCCTCAAATGTGTTGTACATGTCTAATAAGAAAAGGGTTATGCCCATTGCGGTTTTGAAGGATTCTTCTATCACCATTCAAGGATCCAAGTTCAAGGGTGACTTTGAGGTCCTAGAGCTCGCACAGGTAGAAAAATTCCATGCATTACTAGGCCTTCCTTGGTGTTATGAAAATAAATCAGACATGCTCTTTAACAAGCACTATGTGAGTTTTGAGAATAAATATGAGTGTGTTGTGATACCAATGGATGACACAAATATTATACCTTATATAGAGCCCATCAATGAAGAAGATCTCAATTTAATCTACACACAAACTGTGTGAGACCCAGAGCATGTGGAACCATCAAAGGAGGGCGTGATTCAGTAGGAAGACGCACATTCCATAAGTGACACTACTAGTGTGGCTTCTGATAATTGGGCACATGGTACTTATGAGATGGTTGGTCATGAGGTTTGAGGCAGATTGATAAGGGTTATTAGACCATGACTAGTTAGGTAGTTGGGTAAGGTCAGGTTTCCAAAATACATTGGAGAAAAAAAATATGAATCATTCTTGTGCACGATGGAAGAACACTGGTGCAATGAGAGGGATAGAATAAATATGCTGGTATACATGTTGTAGGGGACTACAATGTACTGGTGGGCTATGTATAGAGACAAATTTCTTTGTTGAGACTAAATAAGAGTGGATTTCTTGACAAGGTTTTCTAGGAGTAATCTCCCTTCATTAGTACAAGATTATGATGGAAATAATTCTCCCATGGTACATGTTCACAATTGTAATATGAATTAGATGATAGGGAAAGACATTATACCACCATCACTATGGGTACATAATTTATAGTCTAATTTGTGTGGTAGAATGTGTGCATGGTATGTACATGTTGAGATGATGAAATAAAGAATGAATTGACGTGAGATAACTTCAAGTATCACCCATACTTTTGATTACTTATCTACTAAACCACCGGTTCATAAATCTCCATAGATTATGAGGCACATTACATTGGCGGATAGTGCAAAGGTTGAGGAACTGGTGACTTAGTTATTTGGTGAGGCTGATATTGAAGCACGTGAAAAATTGGTGGAATTAGAGGAGAACTTGTTGGGGTGTGCTTGGAAAGAAAAGGAGAAAGGAAATATTATCTATTTAATAGATGATGAAGAAGTCAAGGATTTGGATACTAAACACATAAAAGGTAGGTGTAAGGTAATAGACTTAGCAGATGGGAAAGAACGAGCCTGCCATGTACCATTGAAGACTAAGAAAGTAATCATTGGAACTTAAGAGGGGCCAAAGGAAGTGATAATTGGTGATTATTGGTCTTAGATAGAGGTTTATAAAAAATGATTGAGCTATTTCATGACTTTCAAGATCTATTTCATAGGGGATACTATGAGTTAAAGGGTGTGCATATATCATTAGGTAAAATGAAAATCAAGCTCAAGGATAGCATGCAACTGGTTGGAAAGAGGCCTTTTTTGGAGCCATAAGAATGAGCATGGATGCCCTTTTATTGATTTGCATGTTTTGTTTTGGTTGCTCATTTGAGCATGTAATTGTTTGAATAAATGTAGTTGAAACTTTCATTTTCACCCATTACGGGGCATCAAAGAGTCATTTTTGCTACAAGGGATTTGATATATCATTTTGTGGATAGAAAATGGTTTTTTTGAAAGGAGCGATAATATACATGTGTCTTATTGGAGGATCCAAAGGAAAGTCTTGAGTATTCTTAGTGAACGGAAAAATGAAACTTAGTGGTGTGAGAAGGGGATTATTTACCCCTCCTTAGTAGAGGAGAAATGGGTATCTGTGCTAGTATTTTCCCATTTTCAATCCTTTTACTATATTGAATTTTGGGTTTTGTTTTCCATTTTTTGATTTGATTGTTATCTTCTTATCTGTTCCAACAAATTTGAGTCACTTATGATTGTATGAACTTTATGTGACATGTTTGTGTGGATTTGGGTATTTTATTACTTTTCATGCCTTGGATATTAGTTAGTGATTTTAGTTCCCATTTAAACAACCACTTGAGACCTAAGAAATTACCTAGGGTTAGTTAGAAAAAAATCATGGAATAATTTTTTTTTTTTTTTTAGAATTATCTACATTCAGGTTGCTAAATATTAGTTTTCACTAACAGGTTCCAAAATAAATCCTATTTACCAAAACACAAGTTTCCTTTATTAACTTATATCAAGTTCACAGGGTTCAAACTTTAGGGTTACATGTTTTAGTCAGGTTTAGGGAGTAATTTACCCCCATGCCTGATCTCTAATAGGCTTAGATTTTCAACTAGAATTTTCTCTTTCTTAATGCTTCCAAAATTTCCCTAAACCATTCTCAACGGATAGGAAAATTTCTCACCTTTCCATTGATATAAGGAAGTCCTCCTAACTCCTTGTAGAAATCAAGATATGAGTGGGCAGAGTTTCTAGGGAAAATTTTCCCCCAGGGGACATGTGTCAAGAGGAGGGGGAAGCACTTTGGACAGATTGGCGGGTCGCGGGGCGGCATAGGGAAATTTTCCCACCACAAAGCTCAAAGGCACAAAGTATTCCATGCCCCCATGGGTCCCTGGAGGACACTTGTCGAAGCCTGGCGCAAGGCAAAAAAGGGTGATGAGTTTGGCAGAGCGGCAGGGTATTTTGGCACGTTGCACTCGACAGGGAATAAAAGGAAGAAGAGGGCGTGCGGGTCTACGATCCTATGGAATGAAAAAGTGTGAGGGGGAGGTGGAGTTGTGGGCTGTGGGGAGAAGTTAAGAAATTTTCCTAGAGCCCAAAACCAAAAATTTCAAGGGGTTATGCCCTACCCGCTATTGGTGCAAATTCTGAGTTTGCACATTTTGCCCTAATTGTCTATATCCCTTTTTGCTCAAGAGAGTTTTATTCGCTCAAGTGGGTGATCTGCAACTCATTTTCCACAATTGAATAACTTTGAAAATGCCTAAGTTGTTATTATTTTTCCCTGATCTGAAATAAAATCCATGCTTTCCCCCATTTGTGCCCTAATTTCTTCATTTTTCAGGTTGTATCATTTCTCCTTTGTCAAATTGTGAAAGAACTCGAAATTGATCAAATTCGGAATTCGTGCAAGTATTTCCCCAATCCCAAGGTTACAAATGATGTCAAAAAAATTGATTCGGTTGGTTTGAGATCAAGAAATCTATCCTCGTCAAAAATTTCGATTTCTAGGGCATCTTCCGCATTTTTTACGTATTAACGGTCATACGAGCGTATTCTACCCATCAAATTCATCATCACAACATATCTCTAACATGGCATGTTGCTATTGGCCAGGAGCGGTCAGGAAAATGTTATAACTTGTCACTTTTTGACTTTTGGCAAAAAGAATTTTTTTATCCACGGCTCCGCATTGCTACAGTAAAGTGCCTACATGGCACAATGTGATTGGCTGGAGGATCAGTGGGTGGTGGGTCGCACTTAGGAATTTTTCCTTCAATTTTGCCAATTTCTCAAAATCACATTTTTCCCCAAAGCCCCGCATCGAATGGGAAGGAGAAACATGGCATAGGAAGCATCTGGATGGCGGAGGACTTGGAAAATTTTTGTTGTTTTTTTGGCTCAAGGTGTCAAGAGAAAATTTTGACTCAAAGGCCCGCCTCCAATAAGAAATGGACACGTGTCTAGGGGAGCCAAGGGAGGAGCGGGGTTGTGCATGTTTTGGGATTTTTACCTTTGGAGGCAAAATTTTAAAGTTAAAATGTGAGCTGGATCTCCACGCAAATCATGAAGTGACAGGTGTCCAAAAGGGTATAATGGATCCACAGAGTTTGTGATATTTTGAAGTTTTTTCAATTTCAAAGGGTAAAAATCAAAAATTTTGACCTGAGGGCCCGCGCCCAATGGGAAGTGGACACGTGTCCAGGGAGGTCAAATGGAAAAATGGGGACTTAGAAAAATTTGAATATTTTGGCTTCAAACTGCTATAGTAAAATTTTTTCCCGGGAGCCTGCAACGAATAGGAAGAGGACACGTGTCCCAAATCTGGTGGAGGTTTGGAGTGCGGAGAGAAAGTGGAAAAGTTTGAAAAATTTTGGCGAAGAATCTCGAAATGAAAAATTGATCCATGGAAAATTTGGAGGTGTTCCCCACCGCCAATTAAGGGGCAACATGTGGCCTATTCCAAAAGGGAAAAAGGGAAAATGCGAGCTTGCAAAGGATTTTTTGCTTGCGAAGGAATGAGGGAAGAATCGGAAGGTCAGCTCCGCAGCGAATGGGAGACCGCCACGTGGCAGAAGAAGTAGCGGGTGTTCGGGCCCATGGAGGTTTTTGAGGAAATTTTCCTTTTCTCAAAAATGGAACAAAGTTTATTATTTCGGCCCACAATTTTTGTGGGGTCCACCTAGGGACACATGGCGTGTCTAGGGGGCATGCGGGGAAAATTTTCAAAATTTTCCCGAGGTCATAAAAGGTTCAAAATGCATTTTTAAGGTTCGATGCTTGGTCCAATGGTATTTGGACACATGTCCACCTTATCTAGAAGTCAAAGAAGATATTTTTGAGCCTACATGTCGAATTTCATCAAGACACGTGGAGGGCAGAAATTTAAAGTTGATTTTAAATCAACGGTTGCTGAGTGTTTTCGTTTCTTACTGCCATTGGAGCTCAAAGATGCTTGGAATCGTCATTTTTGCACCAAATTTCATGAAATTTTATATGAAATCACATCCCCTCGACCTTCTAGATGCAATGTCATCATTCATTTGAGCTATTTCGGTGCCCTATAGTGATTTTCATAGAATATTTTTCTCGGCTCGTGTAAAAACATGAAAAGTGAAAAATTAAAGTTGCATAGTTAAAAATGATGAGGGAAAAGGGTGGAAAATGATTGCAAATGCATGTTGGCATGGTGGAATGAAAAAAAACATGACCCTGGGATGGATAAGGATCTAAATCCATGCAATATTTTAAAATATTTGTGCATCTCTGGCATTTTGCAAGCTGTTTTACAATTTTATATCATTTTTCATCAAATGGATAGGGTTTTATAACAAATTTGATCCCTTTGGAATTTTATTTGCTTGGGATGCAAGAATCCAAGCTGGCATAGGGTATATTATGTAATTTAGAGGCATTTTGTAAAGTCTGTTGAGAATTTTGGAGAAAGAGAGAAGAGTTTCACGAGGAAAACTGGAAGAAGCCCACTTCCTTTTGGAGAAACTGCCTGAGAGCCATTTTTGATTCCTATTTGCATCAAATGTTCATCATGTTGAGTTGGTTTCAGCTGTAAAGCCATCAAAAAGCTTTGAGATTGTCTAAATAACATTCCCTTGCTGATATATTTGATCAAATTCTTGGATTAACTAGTTTTATCTCTTGGCAAAGCTTGCATACACTTGTATTTCAGTATGTTTTCAATTTTTGTTTCATGCTCATGTTGCAATCTTGTGTTTGGGATCTTTATGGGTCATACATGGTCTCATTTCTTGTAGAGGGTTTGAAGGCATCTGTAATCTTCCATTCAAAAGAGCATTCATTTGAATGAAGATAAACAGATTTAAATTCATCTTACCTTCCTTCTAAATTGAGGGTATTTGTAAACCTTTGGGTGTACCTTAGATCATGATCTAACAAGGGTTTCTAAATTCTTCATTGATATTTTGCTTCAAGCCTTTGTGGTAGGTTATCAAAGTTTGTATGAAATAGTGGAGATTTGGGCATCCATGTGTGCACACATCCTTGTTGAAAGAGCACTTCAAATTCATTGAAACATGTCTATTGTTTAGGTGTTGTAATTCATTTGCTAAGTTTCCCAAAGAAGATGATGATTTCTAGCTACTCTTGTCCCAACATCTCTCATTAGAAATTCATTTTAAACTAACTCATCCTACCTACAATACCCCTACATCTGCATTGTGTGTCCACAAAAGAATTCAATCCTTTCACTAAAATGCACAGAGTTGATCAGGGTTTTATCATGTCTTTAGCATCTCTAGCTTTGTTTTGAAAACATTTTCATCATTTAGTAGTGACAAATCCTTTGAGTTTTGATAATGGATACTTGATCATGTTTTCACAAAGCCTCTTCCATATCATATGTAAAACACAAGGGTATTTCCATCTCCTTACCATATAAGAGCTGCAATATAGGTTCTCTTGCCTTGGTTGATAGGCACAACCTAAAATAGTGAGGGTTAGATCAAAACCCTCTTCAAGGTGTTATCCACTCCCTCAATTCTTGAATGCAAACAAGCAGATAGGTGTGCTTTCCTGGCTACAAATGACATACAAAACATCTATCTATCCTTGAGTGTCTTGTGTAAGTTCATGATGTTGTTCAAGTTATGAAGGAGATTAAATCTGGATACCAACACCCACTGCCGCCACCCCCCAAGGTGCCACGTGGCACGCTCTTATTGGTCACAGGCTGGCGGGGCCAAAATGGAAATTTTTCACAAAATTTTTAAAAGGGTTAAATTCAAAAGGAAAACTGTGCCTCCGCCATAGCCACAAGAGGACACGTGGTACCCTCTGATTGGCTGCAGACCATGGAGGAAAAATGAAAATTTTTCCCAAGAATTTTTTTTCAAAAGCATAAGTTTCAATTATTGAAAGGAGTTTGTCCTTTCACCGTGCCACATGGCAGCATGTGATTGGCTGCGGGCCGGTGGGTTTGCGGGGTAAAATGGGAAAAATTTTCCAAGGCAAAATTTTCAAAAGGGATAAGTTTTAGATTTGGTCTGCCCCTCCCAGGGTGCCATGTGGCAAGACCTGATTGGTTGTGGGATGGCGACAGCCATAGACCTTTTCAGGAAATTTTTCCAAAGTTAAAATTTAAATTTTTCTATAGTTAGATTAAATCTTATTATTTGTTTTTTGAATGCCAAATTGATGTAAAACTTCAAATGGCCATAACTTGAGCTAGAAAGCTCGGTTTTGGGAAAAGGAGGACTTTTCAGAAAGCCCTTGATGCCCTCTTTGTACAGGGACCATAAATTTTGGAAATTGATGAATTATGAGAGGTAAAGTTAATGAAAACAATATGCAGGGTTCTAATTAGTGAATTGACAGTTTTCAACTTCTCAATTCGGTTAAATTAGATCTCCTCCTTCACTCCACATGTCAAACAAACATGGAGGATTAGTCTAGGGAGGGTGTAGAGTGTTTTAGGGAAGTTAATTTGTTTGATTAATTAGAGATTGTATTTTTCTGACTAAAGATAGAAAAATGACCCAAGGAGGAATTACATTCGAATTTAGCAATGGTTGGATTATTTCTTAAGTTTTCTCTATCAGGTTGGGTTCAATAATGTCTTAGCATGATAACTTATAACATTTTAAAGTTGATTACTAAGTGCAAGTCTGAACTGTTCATTTTATTAAAATGTGAATTACCAGAATGAAGTGTATGACAGTGAGCTATTTCTTTGAAATGGAATATCAATTTTGGTCATTTGAATGTGTATATGGTTACTAAACTAGTAAAATATATTTAATTGAATTCAATAAAACATTCAATATTGATTATGCAAATCATCATTTCTAAATTCAACTCATTCCAAAATAATAATACACTGTCTTTTATTTCATACGCATGCTTCTTTTCTAAACAGCAGGTTCCAATCTTCAACAACAATTTCAAATCCAATACACAATGCAAACTTGAGGAGAAAATGCAATCTTTGATTGATCAACAAATACATCTTTACAACTTATCATTTTTCCATTTTAATTTGGTTTCAAAATATAAAATACAATGCATATAACATCATTTACATTTATTTTTCAAAACAGAGAACAAATAGAAGTCTCCTTTACATTTCTTAGTCCAATTTTCAAACCTTCCATTTACAATACAATAACTTCACATTAGAATTACTATACAACTCATCCACCTAAAAGTGGGAAGGATTACAAAAAACTTTCTCAAATGAATGGGGCTGTCAAACTATTTATTCTTCTTGCTCCATAACAGCAGCATGCTAGTTTCTCCATCTTTTCATCTTTGATCACAACAAGGAAGGGGGAAAGGCAACGCTCTCCACACAACCAAGACATCCAATGAGAAAGGAGAATCCATCCTTCCTCTTTGGCCCCCGAGCCCCAACCATATTGAAATAGAGAATGAGAATCAACTCATGGAAACAATGGCTTCCACAACCAACATAAAGTATTCTTCACATGCATACAACAATAAGAAATAAATTCCAAGAAAAGACAACAGTTCACAACTACATTTGAAATTATTCACACAACACATAGGCTTGATCAAGCAAGCCAACAACAAGAACTATGGGGAACTAATTATGCCTCCCTATTTGGAATTGGGCATCCACCTAAATCATACCGCCAATAAACATATCAAATCCCATAAACCTTATATCTCCCAACCCCTCCTTATGCCCCCCCCCCAAAGTTTCTCCCTTATGCTCCCCCAAGAGTAAGAAATGAAAGCAATTTCTTTTCCAAGGTGGATCCCAAACCAAAACTCCCTCCATAATAAAACGGGTGCCATTGGCAATCCCTAATGCCCCCCATTGGAAATCCCCATAGCCTTCTCCTACACCATATCCTAAGCAGTCTACCTAACCAGCCAAGAACACATAACACAATCACCATTTCAAACATGCATGCAAGAGAAAGAAAGAAAATATTTAAAACAAGCTCAAGATCCTACCTCTCCATAATGGAGTTTGTTCCAAGCTCACAATATTTCCAACTGTCAAAGTACAGTCCAAAACCAACAATGTTCAAGCATGCAAAAGACTATAAACTTTCTCCACAACAAGCTCCAAAAAAAATGCACCCCCAAGAGGAATGGACAAAGTTTCAACAACCCAAAATAATCAAGGAGTTTCACTTTTAAAGGAGAGGGAAGAGAAGAGGATGATGTGGATCCATGTGGGATGCCACATCATTCTTCCTCAACCCCAAGAAGAAATCAACATCAACCACCAAATCATAATAAATAAGAATAACAATTTAACTTACATACTCCAACACAACCCATACCCCAAAAGGACTGAATTTAAAATATGTAAGAGAAGTGCAATTAAAACTTCCAAATTGTCATTTCAAAATGCAATAAAATGCCTTAATTTACCCTCCAAACCATAGATATGGTTGGTGAGTCATTTTAAGAGGTGTGGGACAAGTTTAACTTGTCCCACAAGCCTCCAAATTTGGACTCCAAGGAAAAATTTGAATTCCTAAGGAGATGAAGTGTCTTACACTCCAAAAATATATCTTACATAACTCTTACATATCTCTTACACCTTCTTACACATTTCTTACACACTCTTCCAACATTAATATTTAAAATCAACAACTTCATTAATTACATTCCATATCCCAATTTAATTTAATTAAAGTTCAACTATATGACTCCTCACATTAATCTATCACATTTAAATTAATTACAAGAAGGAACACATAATAAAATACATAACCCATGGTCACATATAATGGAAATCCCAATCAAAAAAAACACACACAAAATAGTTTCCATGGTGACCTTGTTGACTTCACCCAAAATTTTAATATGGTTAGTCTCCAGTCCCTCGACATTGTTGTGATTTTTACCCTGAAAAAATGTAAATATCTCCTTCAGCCTCGTGGCCATATCAAAACATCCAAAATGATATAAATTTTTTTTCAAAATTATCTAAACACATGAATCAAAACAATATTAATAATTCAACATTATCATTTTTAATTCATAAATCAACTATATCATCATCTATGTTATTCCATACTAGGTCTGCTCAAAATATGAAATGTCACAAGTCCAAATCAACATCTATAATATGTCCATGTCAAACAATATATCATCATCCACATAAAGGAAATGTATCTAGTAATCATCATGCATACTAAATGAATCTAGATCAATAATAATCCATGATCTAACATCTAACCATCATACTAACACAAAACATAATAGTTTCCATAATATGATCAACAGTACCATGATCAGTATCTAAAAGTGTCAAAGGGAAGTGGGCACTACATTCCCCTCCCCTTAGACTCGACTTCCTCCTGGAAGTCACTGGAAAAAATGTGAAATTTGCACTCGTAATACTTTGGCATCCTCCCAAGTGGTTGTAGTCTCATCATATCTATCCCATTGTATAAGTACTTGATCAATCTCTCTGCCTCGATGGCCTAGGGTCCTGTGATCTATGATACGGACATGCTCCACCATCACCTTCCCCTAATCCTGCACCTGCAATGATGTCCATTCCAACAGATGAGAAGGATCTGTAATGTACCTCCTAAGGAAAGAAACATGAAACACATCATGTACGCGAGACAAGCTGGGTGGCAATGCTAGACGATAGGCCAAAGGGCCGATATGCTCCAATATCTCAAAATGATCAATGAATCTAGGAGATAACTTAGAACCTTTTCCATAACAAATAGGGCTCTTATGTGGTCTAACACGAAGGAACACCTTCATGCCCACATCAAAACTACGATTAATCCTATGCTGATCCGCATACTTCTTCTACCTGTCATGTGCCTCCTATAATCTTTGCCTGATCAACACCACCTACTGCTCCATGTCCTACAAAAGAGTTGGTCCAATAGATACTCTGTCCTCCAACCTATCCCAACTAAGGTGTGTCATGCACTCTCTACCATATAATGCCTGAAAAGGAGCCATGCCTATAGAACTCTGAAAAATGTTATTGTAGGCAAACTCCACTAAGTACAGGTACTCCTCCCACTTAGACTACAGATCCATCACATAAATCCTGAGCATATCCTCTAAAATATGATTCACTTACTTGATCTATCCATCTGTCTCAAGGTGATATGTTGTGCTGAAGTTGATCCTCATCCTGAGGACGTACTGCATGGTAGTCCAAAAGTGTGAAGTGTACAAAGTATCACAGTCACAAATGATCTTCCATGGAATCCCATGTAGCCTGAAAATCTCATCTAAATATACTTGTTTCATTGCTCTAGCTGTATAAGTGGTGTTCACAGAGAAAAGTGAGACACTTTTTTCAATTTATCAACCATGAACATGATGGCATCATGGTGATATCTTGACATAGGTAGCCCCACAAAGAAATCCATGGAAATGGTGTCCCACTTCCATTCTGATATGGCATAAGGATAAAAAATACCTGCTGGATGTTGATGCTCGGCCTTAACCCTCTGGCACTCTAAACACTGTGACACAAACTGAGCCACATCTCGACGAAGTCCTCTCCAGTGGTATAACTATCGCAAGGTAGCGTGCATCTTCTTTACCCCAGGATGGGCTTAATAGGGTGCATGATGTGCCTCTACCAAGATGTCCTACCTCAAGCCTCCATCTCTGGGAACATATATCCTTCCTCTATTCCTAAGAAGACCATTTGCCTCTAAGGAAAAACCATCAAACTTCCCCTCAAGAGGTCTCTGTGACTCGATCTCTGCTTGTACTTCCATGTAGAAGCTATCAAGAGGAAGCTGCTGAAGAATCCTGCTCCACAAATATGTGCTCACTGAGGTGGCCATAGCCACGTGTCTTCGTCTACTAAGAGCATCTGCTACCACATTCTCTTTCCCCTTCACATGCTTTATCTTCATGTCATACTCACAAAGAAACTCCATCCAACACTGCTGACGAGCATTTAGATTGGGCTGTGTGAAGAGGTGGTAAAGACTCAAATGATCTGTCCTGAGTGTGAATCTCTTTCTAAGAAGGAAATGTCTCCATATAACCAAGGCATGAACCACTGTCGCAAGCTCAAGATCATGGGTAGGATAATTAATCTCATGATCATTGAGTTTGCGAGACTCAAAAGCTATAACCCTGTCATCCTGCATCAACACACCTCCAAGCCCTGCTAATGAAGCATCTGTGTAAACAAATAACTCACCCTATGGATCTGTCACTACAATAATGGGTGTTGTAGTGAGGCACTCCTTTAGTGTCTTGAAAGGCCTACTCTCATCTGTCCATCCAAACAAACTTCTTCTCTTTCCTCTGAAGGGAAGTGATAGGGTGTGCAGCCTGAGAGAAGTCCTAAAAAAATCTCTGGTAATATCCCACTAATCCCATGAAGCTATGCACCTTGGTCACTATAGTGGGTGACAGCCAATCCATAGTAGCTCTAATCTTGGAAGGATTAACTGCAATACCTTCCCCAGAAATAATATGACTCAAATATTACACCTCTGACTAAAAGAAAGCACACTTCTCTAAGTTCCCGTAAAGCTGCTGCTCACGAAGACATTGGAGAACCTGTCGAAGGTGCCCCTCATGCTCCTCACGTGTATGTGAGTATATAAAAATGTCATCTAGGAAGGTGAGCATGAAGTGATCTAAAAAGGTCCTGAATACCCCATTCATCAAACTCATAAACACTGCAGGGGCATTCATCAACCCAAAAGGCACCACTATGAACTCATAGTGCCCATATCTCATGCGGAAGGCGGTCTTATGACTATCCACCTATGAAATCCTCAACTAATGGTAGCCTGACTTGAGATCAATCTTAGAGAACACTGTGGCTCCCTTCATTTGATCAAACAAGTCATCAATATGAGGAAGAGGATAACGATTATTGATCGTCACCTTGTTCAACTGGTAGTAATCAATACACAACCACAATGATCCATCCTTCGTCTTCATGAAGATCACCGGTGTACCCCAAGGGAATACACTAGGATGGATAAGGCCCTTCTCCAAAAGGCCCTCAAGCTACAACTTGAGTTCACAGATCTCCGTGGTGGTCATCCGATAAGGTTCCCATGAGATAGGCTCTGCTCCAGGAACTAGATCTATATGAAAATCAATCTCACGTGGGGGTGGCATCCCTAGTAGCTCCCCTAGAAATACATTAGAAAACTATCTCAAGATGGGATGATCATCTAGCGATGGTCCACTAGACCCATCCTCTAATCTGTCATTGACTGTAACAGCATACATCTGACAACCCCGTCGCACACACCGCTTAAGCTACATAGCGGAAATGGTGTGAATAGAAATGAGTCTCCTGACCCTCGAGATCACCCACTCAACTCCCAAATCATCTACACAAGCTATAGTCTTATGATAATAATCCATCCTAGCCCTACGTGTAGATAACCAATCCATACCTAATATGACTCCATATGAGCCCAAAGGAAGAATACAGAGATCTGAGGTAGTGGTGAAGGGTCCTAAATCTACAACACACTCCTTAACTAAGGATTCCACAAAGATCTTGGCTCCAGAAGCTATCTCAGCATCCCAAATAAGACCCTACCTAATTGCCACCAACCTACATCACTATACTAAAGATGGTGCAATGAAAGAATCAGAAGAACTAGAATCAAATAATATAGAGGTAGGAATACCACCAATGCTACCTGTGGTCTCAATAACTGTACTCTGGTGCTCTACCTGATGGTTCTCAACCACTGCATAAATATTGTGGCTATGTCTCATGTCAGCAACTGTCGACTCAGAAACATGTGCCTTACCCTTGTTAGGGTTCTGAGGACAATCTCTCCAAAAATGTCTAGCTACTCCACATCCAAAGCAACCACCTGATCCTCTCCAAGGAGTAGCACCTCCATTAGGTGCCCTAGAAGCCTATGGTGACTATCCTGATGATCTGACTATGGTCTGTTGTGGCCTCTTCTGGTGAGCTCCTGCTGACTGATCTCTAGGTCCACCTTGTGTCCTGATGGGACCCCTAGGAGGAGGCCCCATACTCTAACCTCTTTGTGCATGAACTCTCTGTGGAGGTCTATAAGGTGGGTAGGATTACTATTGCTGCTACTGTGGCCTAAAGGATGACCATGAGAAATGCTGACCACCACGAGGAAGAGGTAATGAACCTCTTGATCTACCTTCCTGCATCTGCTAGATGCAGCTCCTGACTTATTCTCTATCCTATTGGGTTTTACCCCGAGTCTCCTCCGCAATATAGGCCTTCTCAAAAGCCTTTGCTAAATTTTGTGGACAGTGAATCCACACTGCACCTCCAATATCCAAATTCAGGCTCTGAATGAACCTTGTGAATCCACACCTTCTCAACTTGCATATACTTTACATACTAAAGTAGATCTAGAAATCTACTCTCATACTTTGCCATTGATAGAGAAGCCTAACGGAGGTCATGGAACTTGTCAATTCTTTGTTGTATGAATCTCCATGATAGATATCTACTCTTGAATCTCCTCAAATATCTCTTAGGTCACTATCTCTGAATCTACATGGAGCTTCTGCTCCTTTGTCCTCCACCATACTCCTGCTCCATCCCTCATTATATGGATCATAACACGAGCTTTCGTGTTGCTAGAAAAAGGAAAAAGATTGAAGTAACCGCTCAAGATCACTAGCCAGGCCTCTGTCTAAAATCCACCTGTATCACCTGAGTAATGTGAGGGCTAAGGCTTCAGGATCTCCCTGATGTGATCCGCTGCTATGGTCTGTCGGCCTCTAGGTCTCTCAGCACGCTCATCCCTAAGCTTAGGGCTCTAAGACCTCTCTCTATGCTCTAGAACTTTGT
Organism: Taxus chinensis; assembly: GCA_019776745.2. Taxonomy (NCBI): domain Eukaryota; kingdom Viridiplantae; phylum Streptophyta; class Pinopsida; order Cupressales; family Taxaceae; genus Taxus; species Taxus chinensis. The sequence continues at coordinate 525,968,404 of CM034153.1, forward strand.
CACTCTATCTCCTAGGTGGTGACTCTTCTATGACTGACTCTATATGTGAGTTCTCTCCTCTATGCCCCTCGCTAATTCGAGGAGATACCTGACCCTCAATTGAAGGAGCTCTATCATGACTAGTTGCTTGTCCTCTTAATCCTCCGTGTAGAGTGACATTAACATCCTGGAGGGTCTGTAGAATCTAAGGTTGAATGGCTGCTACACCCTAATCCGGTGGTGGTGGTGGTGAGTCTGAGTCTCCTTGAAGGTTCCTCTCACTCCATTTGAGCCTCCTACATAGACCAAAGCAAGAGTTAGTTCATTTTCTAAGTTATACGCAACTTCCATGTTTACTAAAAATATTCAGATTCTTGTTAAGTTATTTTCTAGATTTAAGTGTGTTAGGTGTAAGTTTTCATGTCTCAAGTTTTCTAGTGTGCTGAAGGGTCCAAGCCTTTGAACCATCACTTTGATATCAAACTATAGTGCCCATTTAAACAACCACTTGAGACCTAAGAAATTACCTAGGGTTAGTTAGAAAAAAAGTATGGAATAATTTTTTATTTTTATTTTTAGAAGTATCTACATTCAAGTTGCTAAACATCAGTTTTCACTAACAAGTTCTAGAACAAATCATATTTACCAAAACACAAGTTTCCTTTATTAACTTATATCAAGTTCACAGGGTTCAAATTTTAGGGTTACATGTTTTAGTTAGGTTCAGGGAGTAATTTACCCCCATGCCCGCTCTCTAACAAGCTCAGAGTCTCAACTAGATTCTTCTCTTTCTTAATGCTTCCAAAATTTTCCTAAACCATTCCTAATGGATAGGAAATTTTCTCACCTTTCCGGTGATATAAGGAAGTCCTCCTAACTCCTTGTAGAACTCAAGATATGAGTGGGTAGAGTTTCTAGGGCAACTTTTCCCCTAGGGGACATGTGTCAAGAGGAGGGGGAAGCGCTTTAGATGGATTGGTAGGTCGCAGGGCGGCATAGGGAAATTTTCCCACTGCAAAGCTCAAAGGCACAAAGTATTTCACACCCCCATGGGTCCCTGGAGGACACGTGTCGAAGCCTGGTGCAAGGCAAAAAAGGGTGATGAGTTTGGTGGAGCGGCAGGGTATTTTGGCACGTTACGCCTGATAGGGAAGAAAAGGAAGAAGAGGGTGCATAGGTCCACGTTCCCACGGAAGGAAAAAGTCTGAGGGGGAGACGGAGTTTTGGGCCACAGGGAGAAGTTAAGAAATTTTCCTAGATCCCAAAACCAAAAATTTCAAGGGGTTCCGCCCTACCCGCCGCCACCCCCAAGGTGCCACGTGGCATGCTCTTATTAGTCGAGGGCTGGCGGGGCCAAAACGGAAATTTTTCCCAAAAATTTTAAAAGGGTTAAATTCAAAAGGAAAATCGCGCCTCCGCCATAGCCACAAGAGGACATGTGGCACCCTCTGATTGGCTGCGGGCCGGTGGAGGAAAAATGAAAATTTATCCCAAGAAATTTTTTTCAAAAGCATAAATTTAAATTTTTGAGAGTCCACCCTTTCACCGTGTCAAGTGGCAGCATGTGATTGGCTGCGAGCCGGTGGGTTTGCAGGGTAAAATGGGAAAATTTTCCCAACGCAAAATTTTCAAAAGGGATAAGTTTTAGATTTGGTCTGCCCCTCCCAGGGTTCCACGTGGCAGGCCCTGATTGGTTGCGCGATGGCGGGGGCCATGAACCTTTTCAGGAAAGTTTTCCAAAGTTAAAATTTAAATTTTTCTATAGTTAGATTAAATCTTATTATTATTATTTTTGAATGCTAAATTGAAGTAAAAATTCAAATGGCCATAACTTGAGCTAGAAAGCTCGGTTTTGGGAAAACGAGGACTTTTCAGAAAGCCCTCGATCCCTCTTTACACAGGGACCATAAATTTCGAAAATTGATAAATTTTGAGAGGTAAATTTAATGAAAAAATTTTACATGGTTCTAATTAGTGAACTGACAGTTTTCAACTTCTCAATTTAGTTAAATTAGATCTCCTCCTTCACTCCACATGTCAAACGGACATGGAGGATTAGTCTAGGGAGTGTGTAGACTGTTTTAGGGAAGTTAATTTGTTTGATTAATTGGAGATTGTAAGAAATGCAAGCAGATTCTTTTCCAAGGTGGATCCCAAACCAAAAATCCCTCCACAATAAAACTATTGCCATTGGCAATCCCTTATGCCCCCCATTGGAAATCCCCATAGCCTTCTCATACACCATATCTTAAGAATTCTACCCAACTAGCCAAGAATACATAACACAATCACCATTTCAAACATGCATGCAAGAGAAAGAAAGAAAATATTTAAAACAAGCTGAAGATCCTACCTCTCCATACTGAGTTTGTTCCAAGCTCACAAGATTTCCAACTAAATAAATTAGATAAATGAAATTTTGGGTTAGGGTAGAAGAGATTGCACCATTTTAGAATTTTTGGAAGTTGATATGGTGACTATGATGATGAACTTGGGTCATGTAGGTAGGGATACTAATATGTGTAAAATTAGGTGATATGGAAGTGTATAGAGGATGAATTCATCCATTTAGAGCATAATCATCAAGTGGATTTGTTATGGTTAAATGACTTTATTTTGTGTAGCTTAGTGTTGAGATATGGCTATTGTATTATGATCTTATATGTTTTGGATTACTTATTATGTGTTCAAATTTTAGTGATTGTGGATTTATAGAAGGTTACCTGACTTCTTCTTCTTCGAAACCCTTATTCTCTCTTGAAGACCTATAATAGGGCTTAGTCCGATTGGGCTAGAATGACCTCACTTAACCATTTTTGTGTGATGATTTCTTCCCTATGTAAGAATTATTTGAATATGGTGTTTTACACCCTAAATTTATTTTATGGTGTCATGGGTTTGCACAACACATAAAAGTGTGTAATTTTTGTTACAAGGGGTTATTTCAATTAATTAACTTATAACATTAATCATGTGATATCATAACAATGCATCAATACTTGCAACTAGTGACAAATATGTCCTACAAAATCACATAAACAAGATGATAAATTCACTTAGCTATACAAAATTATATATGAGAGATTTTGGTGCACAAACTAGAGAATCTGAGAGTATTAAACCTCAAGATGCTTCCTTGTTGAGAATACAACTAGAAACTACATTGGTTCAGAACTGTACATCCCTCCTAGGATTTTATGTATGGTATTGAACCTTCTTGAAGTGAGGTTTTGTAACTTTTGTGCCCTTTGGTGGTCTATAAGTGTATGCCACTATCAAACCCTATGTGTCGTATTATCCCGAAACCATCTGAAATACTCTAAAACAAAATTAGACCCTAACCATGGTTGGAAGACCTTGTAAGAAGGTTAGTGTTTGGGTTGAATAGAAATATATGTAATGCTTATGCCAAAACTACTCTGAAGATGCCTGAAACAACATGTATTTCTGCACTTGATATATAATATGAATATGAATTCAACTAGTTAACAACTTGAACCACTTTGACCATGCTTGAGATGATTTTTATCTTTCTAAGACATTGAGTTGGGATCTTTGGCTGCTTGGAAATTAGGGAAGTTAAAATCCTTGACCTAGTTGAGTGCTTCAAAACTAGATCTCATACAAGTGCCAAATGATTTAGGGAGCCTTGTGTTCCTTTAGTATTAGTATTTGGAATGAGATCTCATACAAGTGCCAAATGATTACTAGTTAAGTAAATTAGGTGATGGTAACTTGCTTATATATGGTTTCGAAGATTAATTTTTATGATTAGGATTACTCGGGAAGGTAAAAATACCCAATAAAGATAATCAAATTGAAATAAAATTTGGAGGATGTGTTGGTTCAAGACTATAAAGGTTAGCCAAGACCAAAAATTACATCCTGACCCTATTGTACATTTTTTTACAAGGTGAAACTGAGTGAAATTTTGAAGATGTATCACGATAAGAACTAATTAAGTACTTATTTTATGAATTTATATTCTAAATGTGTCAACAAAATAGTGTGTAGAAACAAGAAAATTGGGAGAAAGAAAATATGATATACTGAGGATAAAATGTGGGTATTTTCCATAGCAAAGGAGCATAGCCATAACTAGCATTTTCAAGAGGGTAAATTTCAAAAAAATTCTACATCCCCCTTTAAGTATGGAATGAAAAGTACATGCTTAAAGGAAAAGATACCTGAGTGTGTAGACAACTTTTCTTTTCTTATTGTTTTTGTTGTCTAGATCCATTGGTTTTGGCATGCTCTATGGGAAAACTTGTATCACAAAGTGTAGTCAACGTCCATAGTAGAAATTGAAATTTAAATCAAATGTAAATGTAGAATTTTAACTTGGAAAAAGTGAAATGAAGACATACAAAACATGGAATAAATACTAATTGTGTGTTCTATGGAGGGAAGATATCACAATATTTTATTGCACTTGGATATTTTTATTGTTATTGAACTTACTAAAGGATTGGGGGTGATCACTCCCTAATTATAGCAAAGAAGAAACTAGAGTATTGAGTGTATGCAACCCAACATCAAATATAACGTAGAGAGAGAAGAAGAGAGAGATATACTAAATCATCGCATGAAGGAAGAATATTGTGTATCAAAGCTTTAGTAACCCCTATATTGTTCCCTTTGAAAGAGGATAGGAGATATTTCCTACAAAGAACGTAGTTTCTTGAATATTTTTCAGAACCCCACATAACACATTATTGCACATGGATCTAGGCCCAATTACACACACACACACACACACACAAATTATAAAAGAGAATAAGTGTTTCCATGTGATCCCCATGTGTTGCACAACTGAGTAAGAATGTGTAACATGCTAAAATGATTATGGAGAAGGAGACCCATGCCCCCAAAACCATGTATTTTTTATCTGTAACTGAAGTGGAGTGATATATTCATGTACCTTATAAATTGCTTTGAACTTTTTAAAGTGAATATGAAAGTATGAAAAAATTATATTTGTAAGTAGAAATTTGAAACGTAGAAAAATCTAGTATATCTTCCCTCAGGGAAGAAACATAAGGTAGCGTTAAAAACTTCCACATGGTCCTAACCGTTATGTACATTTTTGAACTTTTGTAATTTTTACACAATTTTGTGTTTGAATATGTTTTAGACGATTTGTTCCCTATAAAAACCTATGCGTGAACCTAATAATATTATTGTAGGTGTAGAATATGCCCAGATGAATGCACGCTCTTTTGAGTCATGTGTGATACAAATTTTAAGTGGAAAAATCAAAATAATATATGTGTATCGATGTATTATATGTGTGATAAGCTATATGAGAGTGTAGAATATTGAATTGGTGGCTACCTTTGAAAATTTGTAATTACAAAATGGGTTGTGTATGGTGGAGATCAATTGCATAAAGAAACAAACAAAAATAAAAATAATAGAAATAAGAGTATCGATAGTATTAATAACGCATATGAAATAGAACAAGTAGAGAGCTATAATAGTAGTTAAGTGAGAGAAAAACAATACTATGCAAATAAAATTCACATAAAAGAATTAGATCCTCAAACATAGAACATCCACAGTTTCACAAGACAATCAAAGCACTTAGGCTACATACAAGAGAATAGGAGCACAAATATGGGACTCACATAGTGTCATAAGATAAACAAGGCACTCAGGCCACAATGAAGAAAAAAAAAGTGTCAAATGTGTATAAAAAATAATGATGTCAAACAGTGATAAAAACGTCATAAAATCAATAAAGAAGCACATAAATAAAGATATTCCATCATTGCACAAGACACGTGTTATTAATGTTAGCTCAAAAGATAACATGTACACCATATATGTAATCAAACATAAAGAGGGAGTAAAACGGAAATATAATGTAACAATATCACATGTATAGTGTGGAGGGATGTCCCCAAGAGAGTAATGTAAGGAACCAAGCTATCTTTTATTAGTTTGTAATGATATATGTGTCCTAGATCAAGCTCACTATAGCTCGTGAATACATGTCTGTAAATAGTATATGAACAAGATGTGTTATCTTTCAAATCATAGTGAAAAATAACATATATAATGTAAAGTGTTAACAACTTCAGACATGTGTAGAGGTCCTAGTTTTGTATTTATTCAAATATGTGACTATTATTGTATTTTTAAATTTATATATTTACAATGAGAGGGGCAGCATAAGATATACCTAATGAGAGATTCATGAGGAGGAAAATCAGATCTAGAAAAAATGGGAGGCTCAATCCTTGATCATGTCAAAACATGACAATCATGTGTGAGTAGTAAAAAAATGGTAATAAGTGTCATATAAGTCTTGCGAAGAGAAATAGGTAGAATATATCCACAAGAATTAGTGTGTGAAAGAATAGACATATGAGGACTAGAAAAGTGAGAGTCATTAGAGGTAACATGTGCACTAGAAGAACTATGAGGAATCCTAGATGGGAAAGAGCCACTAGCGATAACATGGAAAGTATAAGGCTTATATAGAGCTTCCATATACCCCATATAAACTTAACACATTGGTGTAAGATAGATAGAGAATCACTAAGATCATATAACCAAGAAAAACCTATATGTGTGTCACCTAAGGTAAGAGTGGAGGTCACTAAAAATGGTACATGTGCGGTAATGATTGTCTCAATCAATGTATTTGATGGGTGATCATAAGAAAGTGAATATGGAACTACATGATGAGAAATGTGCACTTATGAAATAGTTTTTTTAGTGTCATGATTAGGAAGTGGATCCTTGAATATTGTGTATTTTTCATTATCAATAGTAGGGGAATAAGGGGACTATAATTAAATTACTTAGATAAAAATGAATTTCAACAATAATGTTAGTCCAAAATAACACTAAAATATAGATAAATTATCACAATATGAAAGTATAACTATTCAGCCACTTCAAGGGAGCAACCTTCAAATAATATAATAAGACTCAAGTTCTAAATATGATGTTGAACTACTTCTTACTACCTCCTATATATACCCTTACTATACTATGGCCAACACCTAGGCCAACCTACTAAACATATGAAAGCATAAATGAATGACATAAGATAAGAAAAGGGATTCTATAAGCCATAATTTGGCCCTACATATCCAATATAAGATGTAGTAGTAAGGACATATCATGCCACTACCCTTCGAAGCAATATTGTACACAATGTTGGAAAGTTGTGGATTTTTTTTCAAAAATGCTTCATCTTCCCATGTTGCATCTTCACAGTACAAAGTCTTCCACTTGATTAGATACTCAGTAAGGACTCTTTTTCTTATAATTTTGATGCACGTCTAAAGGATTCCTTCAGGTTATAATATTATTCTCACCTCGTCATCTAACTCAGGAAGCACAAGCTAGTTGAAACCTTCTGCCTAATGACCACCTTCAAGAAAGAAACATAGAACAATGGATGTATTTTAGTTTCTTGAGGGAGCTCCAACTTGTATGAAACACTACTAATTTTTTTGTAAAACTTGGTAAGGAACATAGTATTTAGGTGTGAGCTTATTATCCTTCTTCTATTTTTTAAAGGAAAATTGCTTATATGGATGTAGTCATACAAAAACAAATTCTCCCACTTCAAAGTGTCACTCACTATGGTGGTGATCAACTTGTTGTTTCATACAATTATGTGTCATTTCCAAATTCTCTCTAAGGCTAGAGAGTACCTTGAGATGGTGTTGAATGTGATCTTCTACTACTCTCACATTAGGTTTGACCTTCAAGCTAGAGATGAGTGATTGAGGATGGTACCCATATAGTGCCATAAATGGAGACATTTTGGATGAAATATGAAATAAAGTATATACCACCAATATGTAAGTGGAAACCATTACACCCACTATTCCTATTTAATTAAAGTAAAACATTGAAAATACCCCTCCAAAAAATTGTTTACCACCTCAATTTTCCCATTTGATTGGGGACAATAAGATGAACTCTGATCTAATTAGGTACCTAAACAAGAGAACAACTCAGTCAAAAAATTACTAGTAAATATAGGGTCACAATCACTTACTATAATTGTAGGCATGCATGGATATTGTGAACTATATCCATAAAAAAATATGGAAAATACACTCGTTATAAAAGGATGAACATGTCACAAAAATGAGCATAATTGGTAAGTCTATCCACCACAACCATGATTACACTTTTCCCTTCTTATTTTGGTAATCCTGTGATAAAATCTATAGATACCTCTTCCCATATCTAATTAGGAATAGACAAAGGTTGTAGAAGACCTAGTGTATTAACATTCTCTCCCTTATTACACTATCACACCAAACATTTTGCCATAATTTTTTGAGCATCACATTTCAACCCGTCCCAAAAGAAATATTGTTTAACTCTATGATAATTTTTTAAGAACCCAAAATGGTCACTTAATGGAGAAGAATGAATCTTTGAAAGAACATGATGTTTAAGTGTAGATTTCTTGAAAAAATAAAACATGTCCTTGTACCACAATGTATCACCCTTCCATGCAAAATTTTCAAATATGTTGGATCCTGATGGAAATTCTTAATGAGAGTATATTTCTTTGCATGTTACTAACATTATCCCCTTTCCTAATCTACCCAATCTTCCTTCAATATAGACATGACACATAACAATACTTCTATGGAATAATAACTCCTAAATAGTGCATAAACGACCAAATTTTCTTTCCCTTTCTTATAAATGATCTCAAAGTCTTAACAAAACATATTTGTGACCCATTTTTTTTTCTATTCAAAAGATATTCATTTCTCTAAGAAGTATTGAGATTATCATCATCTATCTTTTCCTTGAAGTTTCTACTCATCAAGTATGGTATTTATTATTTGATTGCATGGAATATTTACATCATTTCCTTATAATAGGTGGGATTCAAAAAATTCTTTCCTTTTAGATGACAACTCTAAAATACATCCCCTTTCCTGAAGCATCAAATTCAACTTTGAGGGTTGCTAACATCGGGTTGGTGCACATCGTCTCCTTCATTTTCTTAAATTCCCTAGAAGTTTCCTCATGTTAGAAGCAAAATGGAATGAAAGGGGGGTGAATCACTCCTACAAAAAATTCAATTCATTTACCATAACATGCATTCATCCATTTAACATCCATAAACATATGACCACAATAGGTGTGTATTAAGCATTCCCAAGAACATGAAACAAATAAGAAGACACATGAACACCATATATAAGTGTGAAACCCTCGAGGGGAAGAAAATCCATTGAAAAAAGATACTTATATTACATAAATAAAATAAATTTAGTGAATCACCAACTTCACAAGGAACACCAACCCCTAGTTTAGTAGAGCACCAACCCTATAAGTAGCATCAACCCCTAATTTAGTAAAGCACCCACTCCACAAGGAGCTTAAAACCCCATAAGATGATCAAGCACCAAATATTCCATATGAATATCTCTGATTTTTTTTCTGCTGCAATTGATGGAGATCACAAATTCAACACACACACTTTCTTCAAACCCTCATTCCTTCAACTCGATATATCTTCTTCTTCTTGGATTTGTATTTGCTTCAAACCCTAGATCACATGCTCTCTATCATTCCTATACTTGTAAAAAACTTACTAATCTCTCAAATCATTCCTTCATACCTGTTACACACTTCTACCTGGGTCACACTTTTTTCCCTCTCAAAGAACTAGTTCAAATTTTAACTCAAACCCTTGTTTTATACGCTTCCCAACTCAAAAAAAAAAAAATCGATCTCACTCAATTTTTTAGACCAGTAAATATTTAAAAAATCCCAGCACATTCATTAAAACATTCACATTTGACCCATATAGGTCGGTCATGCTCAAAACCACCAAACATGCACAAAGCTAGCTCAAAACCCCATCACTTGGATGAGCTAAAACATCAAATACCAAAACCATGATTATTCAAGCACAAAAATTCATAATAAATGTGTAATATGACATAAAAAGCATCCATGTTCATTAATTATATTTCACCAATCAAATTTATCACAACTAACTCAAGAAGCCTCATATCCTTATCAAAACAGTTGTTTCCAGCACCCTGTCTTCACCTTTGGGCCTTAAGACCACCCAAGAACAAATCATATATGGAATATGACTACTCATTTGAATCCATAGGATATTTATATCATATCCATGAATTTTATATCTCACGAAACATCCATATGTGAAAACCACACATACTTTCCTCTTCACCAAATTAAGTTGCCTAAAAAGTAGTTTTACAAACTCAAATGGTTTGCACCCTTTTTGTCACTTTCAAGACCTCAAAATTCCTTCAATAGGAAAAAATTCCATCACTATTCACTTTAAAACCGAAAAAAAAAACATAAAAAATCCATTACATGCATCATATACCTCAATCGTTTAGCCTGATCAATCACGTCGTGAAAAAACAAACAACCTTCTTCTTCAAAAATTGAGATGGATGACCTATAAAATATCATTACAAAGACACAAACCATAAATAATTGGAAATACCTGTAAATCCTATTTCCATAACATCTTAAATTTCCTTCCAACTCCAACTGGAAGGCCTTCAACCATGTCCATCTCTACAAACTGCTTATTTATACTTCTAGGACTCAAGAACTAAGCTTGAGCTCAACTTGCTTCATCACCTAAAAACTCAGTTCCACACTTGAAAAAAGTATGGAACACCCTTATAAATTATGTCTAATCACTCAAAAAACTTAACGAACCATGAAAAACTTGGAATCATCACTTTACCTCATGAAGAAACCTGACACCCTGGTAGACCAAGCATCCTCCAAATTTGACCCTCGACGAATAGGTCATAAATTATTCATACCATACAAAAAAAAAATTATATATCATTTGAAATATCTCTGAACCAAGATGACAACACAACTTTATTGGAGTCATAACCCCTCATATAGCTCCTGAAATTCCACTTTTCCCACAAACTACTCCAAACTGCCCCAAAAACTAGTTGTCATAAATAGGGAAAAAAAATTCATTTTTCACTTTAACCATGATCTGAAAATATCATGCACATGTAGAAAAATTAAAGGGATTAAAATAATGTCAATTTAATTCTCCTCTTCTTTTGAAAACTTCTTCACAAACTGAACTTCTTCAGAAAAAAGCATTTTCATGTAGGACCCACATAAAGTCAAAAGCTCTATCTTACCTTTATAGAAAGATGTAGGAGTCCTATATAACCTCAAATCATAAATTTTTAAAAATTAATCAAAATAGGTTCATTATACTTAACTTTATCCAAGTCACTTTTAGCTAGGATTTCAAAGCAACTTATCTTCTTAACGATCGTTCATAAAAACGTGACGATAAAACCACATAATTATTTTTGTAAAATCTTCTTATATATATTTATAAACATCCCTAAAATTATTTGGGTCCCATGAAAATCATACAATTCACAAGAAGCATCAGAAGGTCAACTTTTACCTCAAATTTTCACTCTAGAAAACTCAGTTTTGCCAAAATTGAAGGATCTTGCAAAGCCTTCTTCAAAATTACTTGAAACTTGTCATGAAGCATAATGAAAACATAATTAACCATATATCCCAAATATCTCTAAAAATATCCAACCACTAAGACTCACCTATGTCAACATCAATGTTCTCTGCCTGCTTGCTTCCCAAGGACCCTGAAACACAACCAAACCTCTGAATAATGACCTGAAACTCATCACAAACCTCATGTACACTTCCACCATACTACTACCATGCTTGGTTATTACTTATCAGCTCCAAAACTCACAAATCCAATTCATTTTTCATGCACCAAGGCTGTGAATAGATATGGAATGACCTAACTCAACCATGAAACTTCATGAACTGACCTTGTTAACCTCATGTAAACTCATGTACACCTCTAACAGACCTCATGGACCATGAATGGACTCATACCAGCCTTTGAAATCACTTGGGAGGACTCAAACCATGACTTGGCTCACTAGACCATGCACCAAGACCTCATAGAACATCACCAAACTTGACATTACCAATCAACCTTCATGTTTGACATTGATTGACACCTCATTGAGACTCATATGACACCATAAACCCTTTTCCATCAATGGAATTGACATCAACGATAACACAAACACACAATGGCCAACACCTTATTCCAATAAAAGGATTCTTTCTTCAATAACATTGTGATTGGTGTTGTTATATTTCCATAGTTATTTACAAATGTGTAACAGTACCATGTGGTACCTAAGAAACCTCGTAAATTCTTAAGGGTTCTGGGAACTTCCATTTCAAAACTACATTGATTATGAGATGGTCCACCTTGACACGTTCATGAGAGACAATATGGCCTATGTATTCCACTTCCTTTACCCTAAAAGAACACTTTGAAATATTTGCATATAGTTTATGTTTCTTCATATCTTCCAAGGCCATATTTACATGATGTAAATGTTCCTCAAATGATTTTTTGTATATTAAGATATCATCAAAAAATACCAAGAAAAAATTCCATATTAATGCTCAAAATACAAAATTCATCAAAATCTGAAATGTGTATGGTGAATTAGTAAGGCTAAAAGGAACCACTAGAGATTCATAATGGCCTTGATGAGTTTTAAAGGTTGTCTTGTGAATATCATCTTCCTTTACTCTAATTTGGTGATATGCATAACAAATATTTTGTTTTATAAAAAAAATTGCACCATGTAACTCATCTAACAAATTACCAATGATAGGAGTAGGAAACTTATCTTTGATAGGGTACTTGTTAAGTTCTCTATAGTCTAGGAACATGCGACACCTTTCATCCTTCCTATGCACAATCACCATTAGAGCTGAATAAACACTTTGGCTATAAAAAATAACACTCATTTCTAATATTTTCACTACCATATTATCAATCTCTCTTTTACACATATGAGTATCTATAGAACTTGATGTTAGGGGGTTATATTCCTACAACTAAGTGTATGGCATGATCATTATTTCTTTTTGGGAGGTAATCCTTTGTGATCCTTGAATACAATAGTGTCTTTATCAATAACCTTATGAAGATCAGAATGTGCGACTATATTTGGTGGTTTAAATTCCATGGAGAACAATTGTGCTACAAATCCTTCTTCCCCCTTTTTAAGAATATTATATATTTGGTGATATCTAACCAATTTTTGAGATTTCACATGTAGTCCTCAAATTTCAAATTTTCTTCCTTCAAAATGAAAGCACATGACAATTCCTAAAAATTCAACTCTATGGTGCCCAAAGTTGTGACCCACTGAAGACCTAAGACAATAGCAGATCTGCCCATGGAAATAACAAACATAGGGGAATCCATTTTTTAGTCACCCATCATAAGTATGATTTTATGGCATTTCCCTAAACATTATACTATGCCATCATCTGCAATCATTGATTGAAATTCATGTGTTGGGTAGATGAAACAATTTATTCATGTTTATAACTTATTATTGATGAAATTAAGTATACTTATAAATTCAATCAATATTTTCACCTTCTGTTTCTTAAGGTAACCCACCAGCCGAAGGGTTTGCAAAGTGTTAATACTATATAGAACATGACATGAGATAATTGACTAGGGATCATCACATTCTTCCTCTGGTTTTATCACTTCATCACTTGATGTTTCCTAATTTTCTTCCTCCTCACCAATCCCTTCAATGTTAAACAATTTCTTCTTTGCACATTTGTGTCCTCTACTCCATTTATTATGAAAATTAAAGCATAAACATTTTTCTCCTTCTCTTTTATTTTTTGAGGATTCAATCATGTCGGTTGGGGAAATGATGGTGTTATATTCATGTGTTCCTTATGTTTAGTGATATCCATTTGATTTATGATATCTCTTTCCTCCACATGACAAGTAATGATCATAAATTCTTATGTATAACTTGCATTAAGAAGGTGAACAATAAGTTGGATGTTATCCTAGATTCCACCAAAGAAGAGATCATTTAGATGATCCTATGAGATGTCAATCACTCATAAGGATATATTTTGGAACTTTTAGATATAATCCCTGACTGAACCTATCTATCGTAACTTGGTTATTTGGCTAAAGTAGTTCTATGTAACATTTTTACTATAGTGTTTTTGGAGCTAGTCAATGAACATAGACAAAGTAACAGAGAGATTTTTTTTAATTTGGTCACACATCCATCTATACCAAATGAATTATTCTAGTTCCAATTACAAGGATGTCATTACCACCTTCAGTCCACTTGGGACTTCATGAAAATAAAAAATATCCATTTGGTTGATCCAAGTGATTAGAGCATTCCCATTAAACTTGCACATTTCCACTTTTGAAATAATGTTATGCCACTTGCTAGAAGATCCACCGGTTTTTGTAGAGGATCCTCCTCGTTTGGTGTGATTTGGATCTAGGTATGTATTGCTTGAGGAACCCATGTGACATGAATGGGAATTAATTCCAATATTCTTGATTGAAAGAGTGAGCATCATCTCCTTCCTTATTGATTCAAACCTCATCTTCATTTCACCCTTCACTTCTTGAGTGCCTTGGATGAGGTTATCCTCAACTTTACCTTCCAATTTATAAAGATCATGTTAGATTTCATCCTTACTTACCATATTATTAACCATTTCCTGAAGTTTGGTGAATACCTCAGATGCTTTAGAACCTAAAGTTTCCAAATCCATATCTTCCTTATTTGGATTCATTCCTTGAGTGGCTTGACCCTTCCCTTGGACTCTAGTTTATCTCTCTGTCATGTTGTAAGGTTTGGGTCTTAGGATACATAGGTTAGGGTAGGAATTTAGGTTTTAGGTTGTTGTATGGTTATTGGATAAATGGAGAGAAACGCAAATAATAAACCCCGAATGATTTTTGGAATCTTTTTGAAAATATAATAAACCTAGAAAAATTCCAAATAAAGTAGCCTATGGAGAGAATTTTTTAGAAACACTAAAATGGGTGTAACTTATAAAAGATAAGTAAACTAGATATTGAAACTTTGGGAGATACTTACTTGACTGATTTCTCCACTTAAGTTAAAAATTTGGAAAAAAAAATCACCATTATTTTGGATATATAATTGAATCTTAAAAATTTGGGTTTATACCTAAATTTGGCTAGATCGAAGCTCTAATACCATTTGTAATGAAATTTATTAGATAAATCATAATAATTAGAAGCAATGTTACTCCAAAAGAACACCAAAATATAGATAAATGATCACAATATGCAAGTATAATGACTTAGACACTGCGATGGGGCAACCTCCAAACCATACAATAAGACTCAAGTGCTCAATATGATGCTTAAATACTCCTTACTACCTCTTATATATACCCTTAATATGCTATGCCCATCACCTAGGCTGACCTAATAAACATATGAAAGCATAAATAAATGGCATATGACACTAAAAGGGATTATGTAAGTCACAACTTTTCCCTACATATCCGATCTAAGCTATAGGACTAAATGCACGATAAGGAAATTTATGAAAATATTGATATATTAGGTGAAGCAATAATAGGTATACCCATAGGACAAGGTAAGCTCACTACTAAGGTGCATGAAGAGAAATTGGTATGATTTATTATAGATGACGTGCCCAATCGGAGAAGAGTATTTACATAAAGTAAAGTAACGATACAATCCTTTTTATTAATAATCGTAATATTATTAGAGGAGTATTGATTTTTATACCAAGTAACATATTTAAAAGCCATGGAAATTATACAAATTTTCAAGGAGATATGATATGTCCCTAGAATTATAGGTATTTTAGAAGTATAAATGAGAGGCATAGTGTGAGAAACAACATGACAAATAACATTGATGAGTGATGATAATGATTTGGTGGTGGTACTGCATGATAAAAATGATGCACTTATAAAGTAAAATTTTCAATGTTATGATAAGGAAGTGGATCCTTAAAATTTTATATCTTTGTACTATCATTAATAGGCTTAAATGGTTTAATGGGTTCATCCATTCAATTGTAAATGTACCAATAAGATCTTATATAATGTGGCAAAGCTTGATACATCAACTAATAAGGTGACCGATACATCTATGATAGTCATAATAAGTTCTAGAATAAAAAATATTACCATGTGGCTTACCTATATCAATTTTAAGTGGTGGAGGGAGAGATATGAGATTACACTTAAGTATTTATTTAAGCATGATGTGTGAAACACAAGGTAAAAGCATAAATTAATGTTGATGTGGAACACAAAGTTGAACATGGGTACAATCCATTAAGAAAACATTAGTAAAACCTTAATAAGGAAATTGTAAACAAGTGAGCGGTACTCATAGTGTGTAACCAAGGTCTCCCTAGGATACTATTTTAATTAGGATTATCTGGGATAGCATAGCATAAATGTTTAATGCTATTAGGACCGATAGTAATATATAGAGTTATTTGACCAAGTACTTGATGAGGTGCATTTGTACAGTCACGAACATGTATAAGAGAAGGGGAAGGTCCTTAGTAGAGATACCCAAATTATGAAGAAAAGAAATACGAAAAACATTAGGTCCTTATTCATTATCAATAAGAACATAAGTTACAAATTTAGTATGTTCCATGACTGAACAAATAGGGAAATTATACTATCAATAACATATTGGGGAGGAGGACCAATAGAACCACTACCCTTATCAAAAGAGAAATTTTCTTGAAGGACATATCTAACATAGATATAATATGTGTGAGGATGATTCCAAGCATTTTGAAAGACCTCGTAGATGATATCCTTACAGGTAGGATTTAGTGGAATAAAATCAAGAATGGATATGGTGGAACCACTAGAAAAAGTAATTAATGTGCAAAAAAATAGAATAAGGAAGCCTAGAAAAATCAAAATAATCACACACCAAAAGAGTAGAAGAAACCCTAGGTAAACTAGGGTTTAAGCTAAAAAATGTGATGTAAGAGTTGGTTTCCCCAAATGTTTTACAACCTAAATTAATTACAAGGGGTTATTCTGATTAATTAAATTCCAACATTAATCATGTGATATTATATCAACACATTAACACTTGCAACTAGTAACAAAGATGTGCTATGAGCTCAAATACATAATAGGAGAGATGTAATTAGCTATAAAAATGATTTCAAAGATATCTTGATGCTCATACAAGACAATATGAGAATATTGAACTTGAAGATGCTTCATTCTTGAGAGTACAACTGAAAACTACATTGTTTCAGAACCATACATCTCTCCTAATATTATATCTATGGTCTTTGAACTACCAGGATTGAGATTTTGTAACTTGATATGCCCTTCAATGGTTTAGAAATGTGTACCGTTGTAAAACCTTAAGTGTCACACTATTTGAAAATGAGCTAAAATCAACTGAATCAAAATCAAACCCTAACCATGGTTGGAAGAACCTAAAGAAGGTCAGTGTTTGGATTGAATTGTAATTCGGGCACCACCTACATCAACACTACTCTAAAGATACCTTAAACCACACATAGTTCTCCACCGAGTATGTAATTTATATATGAATGTAACTAGCTGAAAACTTGATCCACTTTGACCATGCTTGAAATGATTTTTCTCTTTATAAGAGATTGAGTTGGGATATTCTGGTGCTCAAAATGAGGGAATATAAACTCCTTGACCTGGTTGAGTGCTTTAGAACCGCAGTACTTGTTTCCCTAATGCATGTGCTTACCCTTTGGGAATATTTAGGGAGACTTGTGTGCCTTTGTTATTAGCATTTACAAAGAGAGCTCATAAGATTACCAAATGATTTCTAAGTCAGTAAATGAGGTGATGTTTACTTTCTTATATAGGGTTTCAAAGATAAATTATTATGATAAGATGAAACCAATAGGATAGAAAGACCCAAAAAAGATAATCAAATTGAAAGAAAAATTAAAGGATTTTGTCAATAAAAGACCGTACATGTCAGCCAAGATCAGAAATTACATCTTGACCCTATTATAAAATTTTAGATATGCTGACAATGAGTGAAATCTAGAATATGTATCATGATAAGAAGAGGTTAAGTGCTAATTTTATGCGTTTATATTTAGGATGTGAAAATACATTAGTGTGTATAAATAAGCAAATTAGATGAGAGAAAATAGTATATATTAAGTGGGGATATAATGTGGGTATTTGTTTTAGGAAAGGAGCATAGTCACAACCAGTAGTGTCAAAAGGGTAAATTTCTGAATTTGAGTGTCTACAAATAGTTCAATCCTCACATAGTTCTCCCTCTTGGTGAAAGTGTGTCAATGTGTTGACAAGATTCTAAAATGGCTTCTAGTAATTTTGAATGATATTTGGTGTGTAATTTAGCATGTGATGATAACCTGGGGCATATGTACAAGATGTACTCAAAATTAGTAGTTGGATAATATGCTAAAAGGATTGATTTTGTTATTAGTTGCTTTGTTGTAATCTTCCATGCAGCCCAAATATGTAAGAGATGAGGCCCTTAAGATGGTTGGGGTGATTGTACATTTATATATAAATTTTGTAACAATTTTTCCTCCTTAATTGGTCCTAATATAAATGGGATAACTTGTGAATTTAAAAAACTAACCATTGCACGAGTGGAGGATAAAAATGTTAGCCTTAGACAAAATCGTTGGTCATTTTTAACGTTGATATGCAACTTTACCTGAGAAAGCACAATTTCTTTTCTAGAATTTGGAGAAGGTGGTCATAAGTCCGAAGATTTGTTATGTATACAGTAATAGTTTTTTGATAGGTCAAGGTTGAGTAACAAGTGTTACCTAGTTGATATGAGGTGTTAAACTAAGTGAGGTGTGTATTAATAAGTCAATTAAGTGCACAAATTAGTTATGAGATAAGATAAATGCCACAAATAATTTCCAAATATCATTAGTTAAAATTTAGGGTACTACACAAACAAAACCTTGGTGATTTAGTTTTGAACCTAAATCCTTGTCAAATTGGCTATATACATAGGGTAAACATGGTTTTCTACAGTTCAATATTTTCTTTCAATAAATAGTGTTAAAAATAAAATCATTTCAATCTCAATTTATTTTCATTTTGGGTTTTAATTTGGTACTTTGTTTCCTATGTGCTTCAATTTAAAAAAACCCCAATATTATGAAATAATCTTGGCTAGGAAAAGCCCAAGATTTTGATCAAAGTTACAAACGGTCCAAGGATTTTGATGAAACTTCAATCAATAAGGATCTAAATTTTTTGAAATAACTTTAACTCAAGGAAGAGATGACTTTTTTTCAAGATTGGTGTGAAAAAAGAAACTAAAAGTTACACTTTGCATAAATAATTAAAATGGAATTCTATTTTCCACACAATTTAATAGGCAACATGTGGGTAATATTAACCAATTTATACCCTTGTTTCGGGGAACGTTCCTCAGGACTTGGAGGTTGCTCATAATCTCCTTCACATTAGCAGTACGAGTTCTTAGGAGACACACGCTGAGAGCTCCACTAAAAGGCTGGAAGCTTTAGAAACTGACATGTTGCTGCTGAAAGAAGAAGTCAAAAGCTTGACTAAGCAAAAAGGTAAGAGGATGAAGGAGGATGAGGTTGATATTGACAACAAACAAGTTGAAGATATCTACAAAAAACTTTACTCCTTGGACAACCGACTAGGGAAAACCAAGACTCACCATGATCATAATATGGCTATATTTAGTGCAATCGAGGAATTTATTGAGCAACATGTTCGCTGCGTCTCTAATCTCATTGGCATACCAGCAACTCTTTGGGGCATGGAAAAAGAAAGCAAACAAACCATTCAACAGCTAGATATTACTGACCCTACGCACATGACAACATTGGCTATGTTCACCTCCTGACAGACTATTAAATCCAAAATTGCCAAAGCTGCCAAGAAGTAATTGTGGATCTGTGCTGCTCTTGCTGACTTCTGTCATGTTTTTTGCTATTTTTTTTTTTGTTTTTTGGCTGCTCTTATGCAGTGTTCGAACTGGTTTGATTTTTTGGGGTAACTACTCTTTGGTTACACTGGATTTTTATGTCTTATCTGGATCTTGATCCTTCTTATAATATTTTTCATTCCTATTTTGGCTTCTAGGCCCTTTTTGTATACAAGGGTATAGTCCCTTTCAAAAAACTATTTACCAATAATAAAAAAAATATTAACCAATTTAATCTAAACAATGTTAAATTTGTTGTCATCATAACACTATTTCAAAAATTATAGAATGAACTATGATTATTATGAGCTAATAGTGCATCAAAAACTTAACCTAACATATTTAAAAGACCCCTAAAAAATAATGCACTTTAGAGATAATAACAACATATAGGCACCTAATTTTGATATGGGACTAGTTAATTACCTTTATATGTTTATTGATTTTTGGTCTATTTTGGCTCTTATTGGCACATTTCCCATGTGTTGTTCAACCATTGACTTGTCTTGTTTGTATCCTCTATAAATTTTGACATCTTCAACTTTTTCTTGTCCCTTTCGAATCTACTCCTCTTTAGTCCCTATTTTTATTATTTTTATCTCTCTAGAATCTCTTTTCATCAGTTTTCTTTCTCCTTTATTTTTCCCATGGTCTTGGGAAATGGCCATTTCCATGCTATATAAATCTGGTCGTACTAGTTCTCTAACTTTACCTCATAATTTTGGATTCCCTAGAGTTTGTGTGATGTTTGTCATATTTTTACTCATAGTGTGTTGAAATGCATGTGAATACATCCTAATTTTAATTTGAGAAGACTATAAATACGTGAGTGCATTAGTGCATATAGGACAATAAGAAGACATCGATTCAAATAGAGATGGAATACAAGAGTGGTAGTGAAATTTTAGAGCAAAATTTATTATTTCTAAGACCATCTTCATGCCAAAATCATAATTGAAGCATTTAAAGCTTGTATATTAGCATTTACTAGTTGTATTGCATCAATTGAAAGATAAAGGTTTAGACACTTCTATAACATCAAATTGTTTGTTGAATTACATCAAATGTTGATTACGAATTTGTTCAAGACACAAGAGTCCTAATAGTAACACTCCATTTTATGGCTCTTGCATAGTGTTAATCATATTAGGGTTTTGAGAAAGGAGAGAAATTTCTTAGTGATTTGCAATGAAAATGTGTGAAGTTTTCATACCGAGAATCAGGTGATCACATCTATGAGACATGTTTTACATTTGCCAAAGGAAGTTGTTTTTGTACATTATATGGAATTGGTTAGATTGGTAAACCTACCAATATTTGTGAGGTTATATTCATCTCGTTGTTTGGGAATACATATTTATCTCTACCACTTATGATTGTATTCATATTCACATAAAATCAAATATTATCCTATAAATCCTAATTTCCTCTTTCACTTTAATTATTTCTTATCTGTCCATAATATCTAGACAACCAATATTATACAATTAAGTTTAAATTTCTATATTAAATTTCTTTAAATTTTAATTATTTATTCATTCATTAATATGCAATAAAGCTAAGATTGACTTATGAACAAATAAATATACAATATAAAAAATATAAGAGAAACACAATGATACACCTATTAATCATTAAAAAAAAACTAAATCTAAAATGAATAATGAAAGACGACAACTCAATAAAATAAAATACCATTAAAAAATTAATATAAAGAGGAGTCTTTGTGAATTAAATTATATGAGGAGTCGTCTTTGTTTGGAAGCGTAAACCCACTTTCCATATGTACACAATTTACTATAGTAGCAAAGTCATACACATCAACATTATAAACCACTAAATATATTAATTAAGAATATTTTTGAATACACTACGTAATTAAGTCTATGTTTCAAAGAAATAACAATTAATAGTTAAAATATTATTTGAAATACACTGTAATCTTTTTAAAATTTATAATTATGTTTTATCAATATCTAAAGCTAATAATTTTTACTATTTTTTTATGTTTATGCATAGTCAAACGCAACTCGTTAAATTAATGGAAAGATGTAACATATCCTCGGATGCTTCGTAGAAACTAATTTTTTTTAATAGAAAGCACACCAAATTATTCTATTTTATCTTTTATTCTTTTTATGCCTATACAAGGTTTAATTTGAGAGAATAATTAATAATTTATTTGATTGATGTGAAGTGTGATGACATAATTTCACAAGACAAACCAACATATCAAAAAACACTCTCCATAAATTTCATCACCTTTTTAAATTTTTGTGTATATCAGTCCCACCATTCCACTATTTAACTTAATTAGGGTGCCATATAAAATATAAATAAATTGAAAAATATTTTTGAAATATTTTAAGTTAGAGGGAAATTTAGAAATTGGATACAATTTTGAAGTGTCCACTATTCATATATCATATTTTAATAACTATAAGGTTTAGATTTAAAATATTTATCCTTCCATCAAAATATATATATAGAGAACTTGAAACGCTAAAAATAAGTACAAAGTATTTCTTTACAACTTAATTTTTAATTTTTAATATATATTTATATATAATTTTAAAGTATTGAGTAGATCACACAAATTTAAAATAACCAATTTTTATTGGTTAGCAAAATGTTGGTACTAAATTTTTTAGTGATTAAATGTTTTATATGATGTGACAATTATTTATATAAGGTAAGTTTACATTTGACAAAATTTCCATTTAAAAAAATATAGATTGATATGTCATGTCATAATAATTTGTTTGAAAATTTAATATTATATGTCATATCATAATTATTAATATATATTGAAGTGTCTTTTGGTAGTATTAATAGATAAATGTGTATGATTATTATATATGAACATAAAATTAATTGAAAGAAATATTTCATAATTATGAACACCAAACTTTATAATTGTTAAAATAATGTCATTTAAAGTTTTTTCAATATTCAAAGCCAAGAAATTAATTGACTTCTGTGAATACTAGAGAACCCTACCTTAGTAAGGACTAATTGCGAAGCTTATAAGATGGTCTTTATGTTTCTCTATACATGATGTATATTTACATATTTATATTCCTTTATTCATGCATAATGGTTGAATGAAAATGAATGGGAGATATGGAGGGTATAAAATACATGCATTCACCATACTTTTGTGAATGTTGGGTCTTGTCCACACCAATATTATCAATATTTACCATCATATTTTGTAATTACATGCATACCAACCATGCCATTTTAAAGGACATTTACAGACAATTCACTCGCATAATAGGAGAAATTAAAAAATGTGTGGGATTACTAATAACGCACAACGAGCTATATCATTTGTTGAAGTCAATAACCAAATATAATGCAAACCAGAAAGCTTTGAGCTTCGCTGGTAGACAATGCAAACAAATATTCCCAAAACTTCATTAACTAACCCTTATTTTATCCACAAGTTGGATATCTAAGATAATTTTTCTCCTTTATAGAATAAAATTTTGGTTTGCAATTGAGAATGTTGAGGTTAGGTGAACCTCGTTTCATGTTTTGTTCTACTCTTTCTTGTGCAATTGGAACATTTAACAAATGGCACATTTGTTCATCATACAACGTTACTAAATTGTTTGCGTCATACATATGCCTTGAGTTTCCAAGGGTTTTTATTATTGTGAGGCATTATGGAATCCGTTATAAACATGAAAAGGTTTTGGTCCTCTTTTTTTGACTTTGCATTTATGATTTTCAATAATAAATCTTTGAAGATGACTTGGGATTGGTTGCAACTTTGTTGACGAAAATTTGTGTCAAACATTTTATCTTTGGAAATTGTTTCCATAATGTGTGACCAAATGTCTAGCCTAGATATAATGTTATGTCTTTAATGTGAGGCAGCTAGCCTACATCACTAGCAACTAGCTATTTATATGGCCAAGCATTTTCAGGCATATCAAGATAACCTCATCAATGAAAACGTACTAAATATGCTTAATATAATTGAATGGAAATTTATATATGTTAATCCTTTTACAAGGTGATTCATTTGTTCTATTTAAATTTTAATCAAGTTAAACATATAGTTAATGTATTTATGTTGATTTCTACGCCACCTATTAGAGCAAGATAAGCAATTGAGACTTTTCTTTTGTGAGTGCATGGTATGCACACTTAATTCTTCCAATCAAGTATGACATATTTGTACATGTTATTCCTTCAATAATAATCGTTAATGGTGGAGCTTGTCCATTTTCTACATGTGTGGTATATAACAATTTTGAATGTAATATGTTTAGAATACATTGCATGTGACAATGTGAGCATCAAGTAACAAGAAAAGACTTAGCTTCTGGATTTGGATGAATGCCAGGTGGTCTAAGTAGTAGTTTTTTTTCATTTTTAAATTGTTGTTGGACTATACGCTATTCTCTAATTCATATTTTTTTGGTATCAATTGTAGCTATTGTCAAAGTCCTTGAGGTCAAACTTGGTAATGTCACCTAATTATATAATATTATGTGGTATTGTTGTCACTTAAAGTTTTCAACCATGCAAGATCATCTTAGTCTGAAACAAAATGAGACACCCTAACAACAACATGGGATTGTCTCCAAAGATTGAGAACTCGACTCTTGAGATAGACATCCGAAGAAATGATGGATCCTACCTAAATAACTCAAGTGTTGTCATTAATCTACTCCTACTATGACAATGTTGACATAAAGGAAGAAAGGGGGGGCTAAAATGAACAAGAAATGGTCACACACCAAAGGAAATATGGTCACTCCCCGTTGAAATGAAAATTAAAGGACAAACATGGATACTAAAGGAAATAACTAGTCACAATTAACCTTGCAATTTTATCAAACTATACACTCCTTACATAGATGACATGGTAAGACTAAACCTTACAAACATTACACACATAAAACATGATAATGACAAAGAGGTATGAAGCCATTGACATTGTCGGAAATTACACCCCATGTAATATTGAATAACTCAACAAAAGGACTTAACCAATTTTGTGCTCTGTAAAAGCCATAGGACACTGATTCAATTTTCTATGGAATGCAAAGACTTAGTGTTTCACAGATTCTCCTAACCCGCGAGACAAAAGAATGATAACTTCAGGGACTTACGTGAATTTAGTGATTCTAGTGTCCCGTGGGAGCTATTGAACATATGTAGCACTAAGGAGATTAAGCCCCTTATGGGTTGAAGTCTGTAGGTGTACCACGGAATTGTATCTCTGCGGGAAGTTGAAAAAGAAACTAAGTTCAGAAGCCACAGAACACTTAGTGTTCTGCGGGTACGCTGATTAATAATATTCTGTGGGTTTCTCACAAACCCGCAGAACAAAGGAAATTGGTCACTGTGTCAAAAAGCCACAGATTGAAGAGTTATACCCTTGCTAGTGAGTTGTGTGAAGTATTTTTTCTCATCAGGGGAGATGACAGAAAACATTGTGAGGATCCGCGGAAAGATGAAATTTCAAACACCGCGGTGAAATCTGTGGGACAAAGTAAAATCCACAGAATATCTTAGAGTCGCGCTAGAATCTGAACTAAAGAGCAAACCACTCAAGATCCATGTTAATAATTTACTCCTGAGAAATACTATAAAATGAATTCCAAGCTTACGAATACACTTTCCATGTGGTGAGTTACAGATGACATGACATTTTATAACTTTGCATGTTATTGAGTATATTTTTTCTTTGTTATTGTTTGCAAATACATCAATTTCCCTTGGCCTAAATTAAACATAGAATCACAATTAGGGTGAGCTCCATTTATGATAATGTTAAAGTTTATTCAGTAATAACTCACTCCACTTCTGGAAATTATAACTTGAGATGCCTTGTAATGTATCAAGCACAGTAGTCTGCAAATATAAATGTTGACCATGCACAAAATGAGATTTTTGAAAATCCTAGTTTGAAGGCCGTGGAGTGATAAATACATTAAAATATACAGTGCTTTGTAAGTTCATTTCCAACATACACTCCTTTTGAAAAAATAACATTATATCCACCATGGGATAGATTATTAGGTATCATACACTCTCATACACAATAGAATGACCATTTAATCTACTTATATATTTTATCTTTTTAA
Organism: Taxus chinensis; assembly: GCA_019776745.2. Taxonomy (NCBI): domain Eukaryota; kingdom Viridiplantae; phylum Streptophyta; class Pinopsida; order Cupressales; family Taxaceae; genus Taxus; species Taxus chinensis. Next base: position 525,994,360 of record CM034153.1, read on the forward strand.
CAGAAGTCAATATTAAAACAAGAATATCATGAAGTTGAAAAGGCCTTGGCAAATTTATAGCAAATGCAATTACAATATTTTCTAACATCCTTACAACTTGTGTCAAAATGGGAGCTTTAGAAAAGGGAATGGACATTCATCATTGAGATTGTTTAAGTAAATGTAACGAATATGTGTCCAATCTAATCAATTCATCTTTACAATGATATTCCTAGAGCTTGTGCCAAAAGAAGAGAAAATTGGGTATGCATATCAATGAAAGCATAATGCAAAGAAATTTTTTGTTAGATGTTGTAATATCCATTACCTTGGTATACTTATATGAAAAATGTGAAAGCATACACAAGGCACGTCAACTGTTTGAAAAAAAAATCCTTCAAATAAATATGGTTTCTTGTAATTCAATGATTACTTGATATGCACAAAATGGTGTTCTTGACGAGGCTTTAAATGTTTTCAAAGAAATGCCTCAACAAAATGTCATTTCATAAAATGCCATGGGTTCATTAAGAAAAGCATCCTCACAAAGCACTGACACTGTTTTTCCAAAATGTGGAAGCATACAAACAACATGCGAATTGTTTGGCTAAATGCCTGAGAGAAATTTGGCCTCATAGACTATTTTGATTGCAAAGCATGCATAAAATGGATTTTTTGAAAATACCCAATAATCTTTATGGAAATTGGTAGGTGTAAAGCCAGATATCACATGAGCATCCTCACGAAGCATTGTCATTGTTTTTCCAAATGCAACCAGTAGGTCATGTCCAACCTTATTGGTTCACCTTTTCTAACATACTCCCATTTTATGCCAAAATAAGGTTTAAAACATGGAAGACATGTGATCTCACAGATCGCGATAAATGTGGGATATGTACAAAATTCTTTTATTGATATGTGTTGTTTCCACACTCTTATGTTCCCACATGCCAAGAGTATGCGTAGTAGAAATATATTGAATAACAATGAACATTTCCAACGTTGCAAGTATAATCATACAATGCCAATGTCAATACCATCCACTTCCAATCTTAATCTCACAACATTGTGTAACGTAGGTTAGTTGAAACAATGCTACACATTTTTCCTCCAACATACATACCCCTTGTAAACTATTTTCCGTACCTTCAACCATTGTAGACTTTGCTACCAACAATATCCTTTCTTAGGGTAAACAAATCTATTATGAGTAAAAAACAACACAAAACTAGAGTGCTAGATGGACAATAAGAGTAACTTACAGTACCCTCACATTAATCAGGGATAAGTGCAAATAGTTTAGCATATTGGATGCCAAATTTAAACATGATTTTAATAGATAAATTAAGAGAAATATTGTTGAGGTGTTTATTTTTGAACTCTTCCTGTTCAACCATGCCCAAAGTGTTTACAATTTTTTTATTTGTGGGTTTTATAAATATTGTTATGATTTTTTACAAATAGAGAGATTGAATTTGATGAGAAAGTAGTATCATTTTTATTTTATACCAAGGAAATGTGTTACCTTGTTAGTCACCATGAGTTAGAGTTATTTGATCTAACAAAAATATTTTTGAGTTGAATACTTGGAAAACCACTTTATCATCAAAATCTCAATCAAACATTTTTCGCTTATGTGGATGTGTGTTGCTTGACATGAATCAAAGGATATGCAAAAAATAGATTTTGCAAGGATGTTATCAAACTCTTTGAAGTAATGAAATTTTATGGAGAATACCCTGACCATGTAGGCTTATTTTTGTTTTATTAGCATGTAACCATGTAGGTTTGGTGGGCGAGGATTGTAAATACCTCAATGACATGCATGCGTCTTATAACATTACTCATAGAATTGATCATTATGTCTACATGGTTGACATTCTTGTTTAACCAAGAGGAAGCTCTAAAATTTATCATCACAATGCCAATCAAACCTATGGTGGTTATGTGGATGTGATTGCTTGGTACCTGCAGAGCACATAGGAATATGGATCCATGATTAATTACATCAACTATTGTTTTTGAGTTGGATCTTCAAAATGTTGCAACTTATGTTCTTTTATCAAACATATAAGCAAAAATACATTAGTGGGATGAGTTTCAAATGTTAAGGACAATGATGAAGGATAAAGGAGTTAAAATGATACACATACGTATTTGGATCAAAGGCCATAAAATGGTGTGTGCTTCTAGTGGGGAGACAAATCACACCCACAATTACAAGGGATCTATGTAAAGTTGGAGAAAATGTATTTGGAGATGAAGGTGGCATGGTATTTTTTAAATTCAAAACATGTATTTAGTGACATGGACAAAGATGAAAAATAATTATTCCTCTACCACCATAGTGAGAGGTTGATAATTGTGTTTGGATTGTTAAACGTGCCCACTAGGACAACTATTGGGTTTGTCAAGAACCTTCGTGTATGTATTAACTGTCACAATGTGCCTAAGTTTATCATAGAAGACATGGACATCCTCGCGAAGCATTGTCATTGTTTCACCAAATGCAGCTGGTAGGTGGCCTCATGGACTGCATTGATTGCATGATATGCGTAAAAGAGGTCTATTAAAAAGGCATTGGAACCTTTCTAGCAAATGTAACTTGCATGTGTGTACCCAAACTCCACAACCTTTGTCGCCATCCTCCCAACCTCTACCAAAATGGGAGATTTAGAACAACACATTGACATCCCTTCTGGTGTAGTTTGCAACTCGTGTGTAATTGTTAATATATTTGTAGTGTAAAACCACTCTCCATATGCACACAATTGACTTACTAGTAAATTTTCTCTATTAAATTTAAAAATTAAAGACACACAATCATACAAATGAACATTACAAACTATTATTTTATAACTATTAAATATATTAATTTAGAATACTTATAATTACGCTCCGTAATTAAGTCTATGTTCAAAAGAAATGGAAATTACTATTTTTAAATATAGTGTAAATACTATTTTAAATACACATTGTAATCAAGTCTAAATTCAAAAGAAATGTAATTTAATTTATTTTTAAAGTGAAGACAATATTTTTTATATTAAATGGGTTGTAGTCCAAGTACGTGTATGATGGTGTATACGGTGTTGCCTTGCCACCCATCAAGATAAAATCCCAAAAGATATCAATAATAAAAAATAAAGTCAGGGTCGTATCCCCAACAAATTTAACCAAATAAAACCCTTTAATCCGACACCCAAACCAAAAAAATTATGTGCACCGACCCATCCAAACTTCAGATTTAATATTAAAAAAACATTACTTTTATCAATATAAAAAATAAGTGGAATCCACATCATGAATTGATCCTTTGGTACATATTATTCTATTAATCTTTTCATAGTCAAAACACAACTCACCAAATTAATGGAAAGATGTAACATAGGTATCCTCGGATGCTTCCTAGAAACTCAAAACAATTTATTCTATGTTTATCTTCTATTGTTTTTTGGTCTAGGCAAAGGTTTAATTTAAGAGAATAATTAATAATTAATCCAATGATTGATGTGTGGACACACGTGAAGTATGGTGGGATAATTTCACAAGACAAACCGACACGTCTTTCAATTTTTTGTATATATCAAAATATTTTTTTGTGAGGCCGCTCGATCCAGTAAAGCACACGCCCTTTCAAAGACAAGCTCACAAGCTGTCTACACAAATTTATACACCGAATTGGACTATTCATATAAACAATAGAGTTGCAATATTGTTTAATTGAATTTTAAAATGATACTTAGTGATTAAATAACATTAATTATTTCTAATTTCAACACTGTTAAAAGATTGAAAACTTCGTTTGTATATAATTCTAATATTAGACCGTATGAATTTAAAATAGTCCATTTTCATTGGTAGGTAAAAAGATTGTATTGAATTGTTTAGTGATTAAATGTTTTATTACGTTGAATGACATGTTTAAATTATAATTGTAGTTGTTGGGATTGACAAGGCACATGATCGCAGATGATAAACATTAGTCGATAGTGGTCATTGACATTCAGATGAATCTCATCCCTCCACTACCTTAAATAAAATTTTGAACACAAGTGTCGACAAACACTACCCTTGTGCTAATGTGGAAGGGCATGTGTAGAGCCACATGGACCCAATAATTTATTTTTTTGTTTCTAAATGGAAGACTCACATGTGAAGTGGTGCACCGATTCTTTGCCTTCTTGGAAATGGTCTCAATCGTCGATCCATGCCCTTGATCAATGGTGGCTTAAAAGCATTATGGTCCTGTCTATCATAGTCACGCATTATTTTTTTTGCTTTTAGATATTCACGCATGTTATTCACAGGCATTGATCAATTTTTGTTTGTATGTTGGCTCGATTGCCATTGTTTTCACAAATAAATGATCGGTGTGCAAGCTTCGTAAATAGAAGATTGCATAATCAACATGGATGGACGCTCTCTTGTGTACGATCTTCTCCAAATGACTTATGTGGTTACTTCCACACACAAAACCCAACAAAAGGGTATAAAATGTCTAGGTACCTTGTGAGATGGAGAGATCGTGCACATCTAGGGAAGTAGACTCTTTAGCTTGGACGAGTTAGGTGGTTTTGTAAAGGCTTGCATTTAATATGGTATGTGCCTAATAAAAGTGTTAGGTGGGGTTTTTTGCCTTTTAGTGTGTAATGTGGCAAGTGTCAAGTTTTCTTGTCTTTTGCTACATTGTGCTTTGTGTTTTACCTTCAGTGTTATTAGTGTCTATGCTTCATGTTGCATACACGGTGTATATCCACTTGTTGAGAGGTTTGAGCTCCTTTGAGCCTCACAACTAGTGTCATAAGTCATTTTCTACAAATATACATATTTGTATCCATGTGTTGTTTTGCTTCAATGCAATTCATCAATGGTGTGTTGTTTTGTTTAAGTGTAATTTACTAATTTCTATAACATTCAACACACGCGTGCACACGTGTAAAATTTTAAAATGCTTCTAAGAATGATGATAATACATTCGCAAATATAAAGGTGTTTTATGTCTTTTTATATTGCAGGGCACCTCCACATTGTTGATGTATGACTATTTAACTATCATTTTGAAACTGAGAGCCGTGTGTATAAAATTATTGTGTTAATTATGAAATTACTCTTGGCAGTTATAAAATGTTTTAGTTATTACCGTTTCATAACGTGAGATTAATTAAAAATGCAATGTATGATAAATTTGTGGAAAATATAGGATTGGAATGATGAAATAATATTATTAGTAAACAATAAAGTATAAAATTATTCATGCTATAAACGAAAACCTCTGCTTAGTGAGAGTTTACTCAATGGTTTTTAGGGAAGCTATCAATGATGTTGAAGTGAATGGTAGGTATTTTTTAATTCCATGCTAAAAATAATGCTCTAAAATATATTGATATTTCAATGGTATATTTTTTAATTTTCTCTTATTTGGGAAGCATATTTTTTCTTTGCAATAAGTTAGGGAAGATGGACATGTGTGTTTTCATGCAGTGCATGCATCATCACAAGTAAGTGATGGAAAAATCAAAGTTTTGTTATAGACACTCAAATTTGGTAATTTGCACTCTAGAAACCCTTGATTTGACTATGCACTCTTGTTATGATAGAATACAACTTCTCCATTCCCACTTAGCACTTTCTGAGGTCCATTGTTTAGCTTGTATATCCGTGGGCATTGATATGTCAACACATTCTAAGAATACAATGCACAAAATCAATAGAAAAACATAAGTTTATCAACTTCAAATTTCATGTGGCATATTTCCTGTTCCAAGTCAAAACCATACAATTTGATTAGGAATTTATATCTAGTCATGAACCATTTGTACAGTTTTGGACTGACATGACCTCCAACTCTACATTCAAATTGATATCTTTCGTTGGATCTTATACTTCATCTGGGTCGGCTATTTAACCCTTAATTAATTTTTTGGTCAAGTTAATTAGGTTTTAGATTATATTTGAGTTGATTACAAATTTTATAAATATGTTACAATATAAATACTAACTCATATTTACAACTCAAACTAAATAGAAAGAATATAACATATACCAATCAAACTAAAATGCAATTGGAAGCACGAAATAGATGTATAGAGAAACTTAGTTGATTACAAATGACTTGTAGAGAGATATGGGATTGTGAAATAATGAAACTGGGAGATCTAAACGTGAATGACCTTTGCAACTAGAACTGTGATTGTGAAAACGCTTGGGGAAAAACCATATCAAAATACCAGGACCATATAGTATGGTCCTGACCATGTTGTACGGTCTTGGACTTGCTCTGAATTAGCCTTTGTAACTTTTTGGGTTCTTCATCTTCCTATATTTTTCTATTGTTGTCAAACCCAAGTTGTCACACATGCATCAAGGCTATCAAAATGGACTAATTATTATCTCAAAACCTAGACTTTGAAGATTCCTAAAAAACAAACATTAGAATGGTTTTGAGTACCCCTATGCACCGCCGACGTTGAATCTACTCAAAATATGCCTCAAAATGCACTTCATTCTCCACCTAGCATGTGATATTTAGATAGATCAATCAAATTTGGCATTTACTTTTGACCATGCTTGCTTTGAATTTGATCTTGCTAAAATACTGGGAGACAGGATGTTTGAGTTCTTGTAGATGGGAGATATAGATGTCTTGACCTAGTTTGTTACTTCATACCTGATGTGGGTGCTTCCCTAATGAATTCAGATGTGTTATTATGAGATTTAAGGAGATTTGAATGTTTTGCAAGTGTATGAAGTGAGTGCTCTATTGCATTACCATAGTAGTTTCAGGTTAGCAAAGGAGGTAGTGTTTATTTTGTTATATAGGATTCTCTATATGATTTATGTATGAAATAAAAGTAATGATAACCATATTTTTCCAAGTCATAAATATCTTAGATACTAATAGAACATCACATTCAATAACTTGAAATTAATTTGGCGGAATAACCTTACTAATAGATTTGTAAACAAAGAATAATAATATCATATATTATATCTTATGGAACTCAATATCATCCAATAACAAGGTGTCTTTCTTATATAGGCAAGGAAGATCAATCTAAGAACTATTAAAGGTCATAGATAGGGCCATAGATCAAAGAAAGAACTAGTCAATACCATAGATTAAGGAAAGAACTATACCTAACAACTAGAGAGTATCCTCATAATATCTAACTAAGATAAAATAAATATCCACACATGAGTTGGTGAGGATAACTAAACTAGAAGGTAAATAAGTACTTAGGTGAACATGAGCTAAGGTAAACAACATACTCTAAACACCCCCCTCACTTGAAGCTAGGGGCCAATAATTAAAATTTGCATATCCATATTATGAGTCTCAGTAAAAAAATCCCTAATCAGGTCCTCATGTACAATATATCCATGAAGAAATATCAAACCAAAAGTAGGAAAGAAAATCCTACTAGAAGGAATGATAAATAAAAAGGAAGATGTCCTCAAAAACACCCCATAAGGAAACCTTATGAAACCCTAAGCATGCCACACAACTCAAGGTAGTGAGGTGATGCAAAAGGCTTCATAAATATATTAGCAACCTTCTTCTAAGTCAAAATGTACTCCAAGCAAAGAATTCCATCCTAAATGTGATGATGAATTGAGTGCATGTGAATCTCATAGATATTAGAAATATGTTATTTCTCAATAGAAATGCAGATAACCTGATATTTGCACTTTTCCAGATCACACCAAAGTAAATAATCATAGCATATACATATGAGAACCTAACGTGCTATTTAAAATTGTCACAATAACAGAATGTAAAGAAGCACTATTACCATTACCCTATACAGATGACGTATGGAGATGAATTTGGGACTGTACGCTAATAAAGAGAGATGATCCCTAGATACTTGAGATGAACTATCACAACTAGGATTGTGATAAATGAAATGTCCATCCTCAAGGTAGGGATTCACCAAACTTAATCTGAATCACTATAGCCATACTAAGCTCTGAACCTAACTAGTATGGTCTTGGACCTACTTTGAAATGTCCTACAGATATCGTACAACTTTTTTTGATGCTTTCCTTCCTATATTTTTCTATTTTTACACATGTAGTGAGGATCTCTATATGTACTGATCATCATCTCAAAACCTATCCATGGATGAATAGTCATACCAAATAAACATTAGAAGGGTTTTAGGCACCCTCATACACCACCTATATTGGTACTACTCTGAAGAGGCCTCAAACTGCATGGCATTCTCCAGCTAGCATGTTATATCTATATAGACTGGAACTCATATTTACCATTTGGTTTGTGTAGACACAAAATCATGCACTTGGGTACATTTCCAGGTCCTAAGCACATACTTTCATTCATATGATTCCTAAGCGAGAAAACTAGTAATTGACAACTATCTTTTAGCCATCTTATGCTTTATTTTCTTTTGTCCTTCTTGACTTTTCTTTCACACCCTACGGCCCAATCATATTTTTTCATTTCACATTATTTTAGCTTTGACTAGGGTTTCCAAATTAGTATTGGGGCTCCCATGGGTGCCCTGGTCCCACCAGAGGTGACCCCCGATCCTTCTTGTATCGTTACTTGCCTCTTTTAGGGCCTCTTTCTATCCATTTTGGGGGTCTTGTCTTTCTTATGTGGTCAACCATGTCACTTTTCGATTACGAAATTAGATAAAGAGAACTCTATAAATATAAAGTTATGATACCATAATGAGGGACTAAGCACTAGTCACTACTATCATCCACCTAGAGTTGCATCCATTTGGAGATCATTTGCATCCATTAGCTCCATCACAAGGACAAGGCTAGTTCATTTGCATCACACAAGCATAAGGGGGGGATTCTATTCTATTTCATGCACCATTCTACTACATTTTTACATCTAGTTATTTCTCGCTACTTCACAAAGTGTGACTGGAACAAGAGCACCTAGGGCACATTATGCACACACACACGCACTAGAACTACATTTGGGTCTAAAATGTAGTGTAGCACTCAGTTAGTAAGCCCACTATTAAGGCATCTATAGTTAGTCTGACCCATTCATTTGCATTAATTTTTTTAGGGTCTTGATACTCCTTTTTGGTCTTTTGCAAGTCTTCTATACATATTGAATTATTAGCGACACTTGGCGTAGTGCATCAAATCTAATGCGGAAAATAGTGATGGTTTCATACCACCTTCCGAACCTATGAAATTTAGTTGTGGATCTTTTTCACAGACCAGGACACCCATTCTAGAGACCCAAGCACCCGTAGGTGCCCTAGTCCCTCTCCAGGCATTCTAGCCCAACTAGATAGCTCAGATCCATCCTTTTCGGGACCTCTACACAATCATTCCTTCTCCCTATTCCTCTAACCATTGCTACAACACACTCCACCGAGCTCCTCTAATCAGTTGAGTTCATTCTATCTCTCTTAGTACTCTAGGGTTTAACACTTCCATTTTCATAGTTGTTTGGGTCATTTTCCATAGTCATTTATTACATTTATTTACTGTATTTACATGTCGTTCTAGATCAAATTAACTATCATAAACCCTATTTTTAGTTAATCATTTTGTGTGAACCCTAAACCCGATCTCCTCGCTTATAGGATCTTCATTCATTTCTTATCATTCTAGGGCTAACTTCATCTTTCTTTTATTTTATACCTGTTACCCATAGCGGTCATTTTCGATCTCTCCAATATTGTGATCTCCCTTCATCTAAACATCTTATTTCTAGGTCAATGGCTAATATAACTACATTTATGGCTAATAACCCTCTAGATCATTCCCATCAGTGTTCTTCTCCAAGAGATATAAGTAACTGATAGTGAAAATGGCCTACGATGAAGATACCAATGTTGACCAAGATCAAACTTAGTGTCTATTATTGAACTTTCACCAAGCTATTTTGTGAAAAACCTACTCATCTCCCTCTTGTCTTGCATGCTCTAAAAACCGCTAAGATATATTTTGATGCTTCCACTTTCATAGTTGTTTCTTCTTCTCCCATGGTCTCTATTCCATCTACATATGTTTGTGCTCCCATTATTACAGCTACCTCTCCCACCATTCACCCTGGTACTCCTCATCTACACCTTAGTTATTCTTTGAATTCCCTAGATTTTACCTCTTTATATGAGGACTTGCAAACCCAAATTCGTCATATTCAACTAGTTACCTCACACACAAAACCATCTTTAGACTCTACAATATTGTTACATACTCCTTTTGCACGCCTACCATATCGACCTATCCATTTCCATTTAATTTCATCTCTCTTAAGCTACCTATCTTTAAAGGCCATGGAGATCCAAAAGAACATCTCTGAGCATTTCATATAGCATGCCTAGACTATGTGGATGATCATACTATACTAGATAAGATTTTCCCTCATAGTTTACAAGACTATGTGGTGCATTGGTTCTTTGACCTACCTGTACATTCAGTAGTCTATTTCACGTATCTAGCTGATGCATTTCTCATGCATTTATCTATTAACATTAGTCTTTAAGATCTATCCTGCGCTCAACTTGCATAGCTCAAGCAAAGGGTCTATAAAATACTTATCCAATTATGTCTTGCGATTACAAAAATAATTTAGCTAATAATGTCTAATGTACTTATGGATTCTGAGATCTTCAGGATTTATTCATTCAAGAGTCTCTTGCCACCTCTTAAGGAGAGTGTTCTCTTTGAGACCTCTCCTTTGTTTGATCAAAATTTTCAAACTCTCAAGCTTTGTGAGACTAAACTCTTGGCAATAGGAAAACTTAAGTATCAAGAGAAAGCATCATCATCCACACATTTTTAGGGTAAGCCAACATTTAAACCTACCACAACTAAACCTACAGATGGTAAAACTATTGTAAACACAATATCTACTCATATCTCATCCTTGAATTCTTATACATCAATATTCTCACATATGCATACTAATCACATGTTTTAGCATCGTAGATTAACCAATGACACACTCTCTGTGCTTTGGTTCTACCACTTGACTATTGAGGGATTACCATCACATGAACCCCACACATCTGCACTATAGACATTAAACATTGCATTTCATCACACATCTTAGCATCATACAGGTCATACAATTTCTATGAACATTTCGATCATTGGATCGATGTATCATCAATACATCAGATACTAGTCTTTATTGATACACTAGTATTATATATGCCACTTACATTACACCCTTTACATCTTACATGACACACATTTAGGATAGATACACATATTGTCATTACATTTTACACATTGCGATAGTCCCCACCATCTATACACTATCATTTGATCATCATGCATACTACATTGATCTTTTACGCATTGTACTCACTGCCCTATGACGCACTTTAGTTCCTTGGTCCATAACACAAAAATAAAATATTCATCTGCTAATTATGTCTCACACGCAATGTCTCCTAATACATAAGAAGCTTTGGATTTATTAGTTTTAAACACTGACACTTCTCCACCAATCATTTATTTGTCTGAAGATGATTATCATGTAACATTCTCATCTAATCATTTACATATTAATGCATCTATTGGATCGGCATCCATTAACAACACTAAGGTTGACCCATCTTGGCCCATTAGTGCATGATCCTTTTCACTTCTCAAGGATATTGGCTATCCTTCATCGCACATTGAGTACCCTTTCAAAAAACCCTTTCCTGATGACACACTCTAGTTTATTGTTCATTCTTGACTTCTTAGGGGGAAAAATAAATCAACCTCACTCCATACATTTCCATTCACTCGAGTAGCACACAACTCCTATCACTCCATTTTACATTCCATTTCATCCATCCACAACATATTACATATTATGGTTGTTTTTACTCTTACTTACTTCTGTTTGTTCAAGATCAATTCATTACACATTCTAGTTACATTACTTGTATGTAATTTATTTCTATCATCCACACATGCATTTTCATGTCTTTTTCTAGTTGTGACTGCAGATACAGGTCTCTTACATGCAACACGAATGCTAGTCTTCCACCCTTCCTACACTAGTCGCTAGGGGCATGTACATTCGTGTCTCACAGGTGTTATTATTTCATTTTTTACTTATCACTTTACATTACTTGGTTATTCACGCTTTTGGCATATTAGTTATCTTTCTCACAATCTAATGGGTGCTTCATGTGCATCATTTGTTATGAAGGGATATTTTCTTCCATAATTTTTTGTTACATTTTCTACTATTGTTTGTTATTGTATGTGGGCCTTGCCCTATGTTTGGTGCACACTTGGTTTTTGTTTTTTCCATTATGGCCTAGTGTTTCTTATGACGTCATGATTGATGTCCCATACTTGTAACCCACTTTGTGTGGCTTAATTTTTCTTCTTGCATGTTTACATTACTATTTTTCTTGGTAGTTTATACATTATTTACATAGCTTATACATTGTTTTATATATACATGTTTGTTTGTACTAACACTTGTCTTTGGCTAGCCTTATTGTTTTTGCACTCCTTGGTCTCTACCAAATGCATTCCCTTCCCCCTGCAGGGTATATTTTTAGAGTACAAGCAGTTGGTCCTCTTTTGGGGCCGCATTCTCCTATCAGTGATGTCACATGTGCCCCCAAATAGGGGGGGCATCATTTGGGTTTTTTACATTCTACATAGTGCTTCTACATTGGTTTAGTTCAGTGCACTTTCTGCCCTTGGCATTGTGGGTTACTTACGATGAGTGGGTTCAGACCAGTCTACGAACCCCGTACACAACGTAGTTTATAGGACATGGTATCCTTAGCATTTTGGGAAGCAATTATAGGATAGGAGGTTATAGTGGGTGTGCCTCCATACACTAATTCAGCCAGTGGCATCAGATCCCCCAAAAAACCAGGATGTATAGATATCTCTTCACATAAATTCAAGGAAGTAGTTACAAGAAGGATAATAATGTAGCTTTCTCCCTACACTTCTTCGGCCAGGGTGGCGTGAGATCACCCAAAAAACTCATAGTAGAGGATATCCTTTTAAACTCTCTTTCTCGATATGGATCAAGTGCACATGTCCCATTTATAATTTTTCATTTGCATATTTTACATTTATATACATGTGTCTTTACATTACGTTTTTACACATACATGCATATATATTTGACTACTTTATCATTTTCTCCTTACATGTCCGGTTGTATGAGAAACAAGCAGTCAAATGGGGGCAACAACAACAACGACGATGTCAACAACAACTTTTCACAAAAGCACACACTATACTAACCATGCAGGTACATCACACACATCAGCAACTACACATGTGTTTCCACCCTAGGTTCACTCTTATCACTTTTTTTGTGCATTTTCCTCTATAGTTTCCATGCTCCATCAATTTTTGTTATTCCATTATTTTTTTAGTCCTTCAGCACATTTTCTACTACAATCCTCATGTACATCAAGTACACATCTCTATCTACTTTATGTTTCTGAGATTTCCGCTCACCAACATAAAGTGGGGGAAAATGTAGACACAAAATCATGCACTTTACACATTATTTAGTCACGGTCTCATACTACTATTTAGAAGGTTTTTGAGTGAAGAAAGTACTAATTAACCCCCATATTTTTGCCATCTAATATTATTTTCTTTCGTCATTCTCAACCTCTTACATCCGCATGCCCAGTCAGCTTTTGTCATTTCACGTTATTTTAGCCTTGACTGGGGAAACTAGATTAGTATTAGGGTGCCCATGGGCACCCTGGTCCCACCAGGGGTGCCACGATCCTTTTTCAAATTTCCCTCTACTTTTTGGGCTCTTTCTAGCGATTTGAGATCTTTATCGTTTTTGTGGTCAGCCATTTCAGGGTTAATTACGAAATTAAATCAAGAGAACCCTATAAATATAAAGTTATGAGACCATAATGAGGGGCCAAGTACTAGTCACTACTATCATCCACCTAGGTTTACATCCATTTGGAGATCATTTGCATCCATTAGCTGCATCATAAGGACAAGGTTGGTTCATTTATATCACACGAGCATGGGGGGAGGGATTCTATTTTATTTCATGCACCATTCTACTAAATTTTTTACATCTAGATATTTATCGCTACATCACAAAGTGTGACTAGAACAAGAGCACCTAGGGCACATGATGCACACACACACACACACACACACACACACACACACACCAGAACTACATTTGGTTCTAAAAATTACAGTGCAACACTCAGTTAGCAAGCCCACTATTGTGGCAGTTGAGGTTAATCTGACCCATTCATATGCATTCTTTTTTTAGGTTTTTTATACTCCTTTTTGGTATTTTGTAGGTCTTCTATACATATTGAATTATTAGCGACACTTGGTGTAGTGAAGAGAATCTAATACAACAAATAGCGAGGGTTTCAGGCCACCTACCAAATTTGTGAAATTTAGTTCCGAAACTTTTACACAAACCAGGGTGCCCATTCTACATACCATAGCACCCGTAGGTACCCCAGTCCCTCTCCAGGTGCTCCAGTCCAACTAGATGGCTCAGATCCATCCTTTTCAGGACCTCTACACAGTCATTCCTACTCCATATTCCTCTGGTCATTGTTGCAACATAGTCCGCAGAGCTCCTATAATCAGTTGAGTTCATTCTAACTCTCTTAGTACTCTAGGTTTGAACACTTCCATTTTCATAGTTGTTTGGGTCATTTTCCATATTCACTTATTACATTTATTTATTATATTTACATGTCGTTCTAGATCTTATTAATTATAAAAAACCCCATTTTTAGTTAATCATCTTGTAATCAACCATATAAAAATTGTGAAGAAGATCAGAGGGTGTAATTTTGATGACTCAAATGAATCCCTAAATCTATCTAAAAAATATGCAAACCAAGTAAATAATGTAATAACCTAATATCCATCATATTAAGCTACATGGAAAGATCCAGCTGGATAGTCTGAATGTGGGAAAAATATTTGTTAGTAACAGACCATCAACATACAAGATCAGTATAACAATATCCTCACCAACATATTTTAGATATACTATAGGATCTAAGTGGCAGTGAATAAAAACAATAGATAGAAATCTAAAATAAAGAGAAGAGTCATGAACAAACACAATAGGTTTCTCCATGTAGATTTCCTCTTGTAAATATCCATATAAGAAGGCACTCTTCATGTCCATCTGGTACACTATACACCCCTGTAATGAAAAAAAAATTAAGTACAAGGCGTATTGAATCCATCTTGGAAACAGGTGTAAAATTCTCAAAGTAATCAATACCTTCGACTTGTGAGAAACTCTTTGCAATAAGACAGGCCTTATACTTGTCAATGGATCCATCAACTACATATTTAGTTTGGTATATATACTTACACCTAATCATATTTCTTCCCTTAGGAAGAGAGACCAAATCCCAATTATTATTATTCATCAAATAAGAATACTTATCTACCATCACATCATCCCACTCATGTATTCTATGAGCCTGTGAAAATATTTTGGATCCCTAGAAACTTCTTGACACAAAATTATAAAACTTTTAGAATGTGCATGATAATTCCTAGTGGGTTTAAGATCTTGTATGAGAGGTTTCTCCTCAGAAACTATAGTATGATCACACTTAGGCATAGTGGAAATATTACTGGGAACATGATCCTAATCTAAGTCAGCATCCATAACCTCCTTAGTGACCTCCTCAAATAAGGTATCCTCCAGATGAAACAAAGAATAAGAATTAGGCATGGAAGAAGATGAAGAATCGTGAGAATAGAATTTCTCATCAAACTAAACATGTGTTTAAAAAACAACCTCATGAGTATCAGGATCCAAAATTCGATAAGTTCTCATGTCCTCAAAATAACCTACAAAGTTCAATGGATTTATCTTCTTATGTAAGTCTTTCCTTTTATTCTTTGTTGGAAATTCCTAATCATGGCTCCCAAAGACTTTTAAAAATGATACATCATGATTATTTATAGACCAAGCCTCATGTGGATTCAAAATTCTCAAGTGTTTTATGTAGTGTGTGATTATGAATATAGTTAACACACTTAACTGCTTCTTCCTAGTATACAAGAGCTAAATTCATATAATCCATCATGCAGTTATCCATTTCCTTTTAAAAATGGTTCCTCCATTCTGCTAAGCCATTTTATTTTGGAGTACGAGGAACATAATGCTAGTGAATAATGCCATGAGTTGCAAAAAAACTAGAATTTTTTTTGCTGAAGTACTCCCCCCATATCAATGTGAAGGTTCTTTTTGAGACTAGAAGATTATTTCTCGACCAAAGCCTTAAAGAATTTGAAGTGTGAAAAAAAATCACTTTCATACATTAGAAAATAAACCCAAGTATGGATTGAGAAGTTATGAATACTTAACTCCATTAAAAGAGGGAGTAGGAAAAAACATCAAGTCACCTTACACAAGCTCAACTGGTGAAGAATCTCTCTTGGACATATTCTTAGGAAATGGATCTTGGTATTGTTTCCCTAATGCACAACTAGGGAAAACTCCCTTAAGACAAGAAACTCTAATAACACCATCAACCATACCATAAGTGCCCAACTCCTTCGCGTATCGGTAATTGAGATGTCCAAATATCTCATACCAAAAATTACTCACTAAATCTACGTGAGAAACTAAACCCATCCCTATTGAGGAAGTGTCATCAAAACCTTCAAATTGATATAAGAAATAAGTAAATGAGGATCTAAAAAGGTTCATATTTTTTCCCCTTGTGGTGTAAAATTCATTGTCTTACCTTGACCAAAATGAAAAACTTGATATATAAAAAGAAAATTTGTAGTGATTCCAGGAACATACAATGCATCTTAGATGCTACCACCATCAAGGTGTATGTCACATTTTCCCTTAACAAAAATAAATAAATAATCTCCAACCTTAATTTTAAACATAGAACTCAAACTTGGAGATACAAAAGACTCCTCGGAAGAAGTCATGTGATGTGAAGCAACAAAATATTTAACCCAACTATCTATAATTATTGAATGAGATCTCCCAAAAAAATTAAGTGCTTTTCCATGCTCATTGAAAGGAGGTGGAGTTGAGATAGAGATATTGTGTTTTTTTACTGCATCCACTAAGGCTTGCATTCGCTTTTAACACCTAGTTTCTACATAACCACTACCCCCCAAAAAAAGCATGAAAGGCTAGAATTATTCTTATATTTAGAAGAATCCTTGGGTTTAGAGTTATTTTCTTTGGATTTATGAGGAATTTGAGATGGAGAAGGAGTGAACTTGGATATACCTTTTGGTTTTCGTTTTCCCTTAGGATTAGATGCTACTAATGCCTTTTGAGAGGTGGAAGACTCAAGCTTAGAAATTTTTGGATTCTTCCCTAGTAAGTCTTTCACAAAATATTTCTAAGTTAGGAACTTGGAATGTGTCACCTAATGCATGCATGCTAGATAAAAAGGTAGAAAAAATAATTTCAAATGGACCTCTCAACTTGGATAGAATTAGGTAAACACACTCTTCATCTTTCTTATCTCTTCCACTCCCCTTAAATTGTGTCAACAAGTATTTTAACCTAGTGAGATAGTTTATAATCGATCAAAAATATTCAGTAATAAGAGAAGTGATCTCAATTTCAAGTTGTGTGGATCTCATGTGATCTACCTTACCAAATAAAGTATTCAATATATTCCATATTTTGAAAGTAGAGTCACACCCTTCCAAATGAAATAAAATACTATCACTTACATAAGTTCCTACCAGAACCATACACTCATCAAATTTGCATTGGTACTAAAACTTCTCATATTCTCTAGTGAACACTGGTTGTTCTACATAAGTTAAAGCCCATAATCCTTTGTGTTTAATGATTTTTTCCATTCTTGGTCTCCAGTGTGGTAATTATGTGTTGTTAATGGATCAATTTGATTTAATGCAAATGAATATAAAGATGTCATATTCAAAAGTAAAATAATGCAATCCCAGATTTGGAACTTAAATTTTTAGTGAGTCTTTAAAAAAAGGAACTTTATAATTTTAGTTATTTTAACAAAATACGTAGATTCGATGGAAAAAAACACAAAAAATAAGAACTTTTGAAAAAAAATCAATTTCAAGTTGCCTATCAAAAGTTACAAGCGTATAAAAA
This sequence comes from Taxus chinensis, assembly GCA_019776745.2. NCBI lineage: Eukaryota > Viridiplantae > Streptophyta > Pinopsida > Cupressales > Taxaceae > Taxus > Taxus chinensis. The sequence continues at coordinate 526,012,412 of CM034153.1, forward strand.
ATAAAAATGCATTTTTCCTTTTAAAATATGGGCTTACACTTAAGCACCCACTAATAGAAATCCAAAATTTAATCCTTCATATGACCATACCATATGACCAAGCTAGACAGTGGACCTTGAAAAATTCTAAATTGAAAAAATAAAATGTTTAAAGGAAATTGTACTTTAGTGTGCAAACACACTTTGCCTTTGCTTGACTGCTTGTTTTGTAGTTACATTGTTATGTTTGGTTTTGGCTTTCTCCGCAATGAAACATACAACCCAAAGTGTATTCAATATCCATGATAGATAATTGATTGTAACTCAAATAAAAAATGTTACAAAAAAGATTTACATTTGCATATATGTGAAATGAACAAATGTAAACAAGTAAATAATACACTTTTTTTCTCATGCTTTAATTTTTTCTTAGAGATTTGTATTTAGTGATCTTTGCTAAAGGATTGAGGGTGATAGTCCAATCACTGCTGAGGAGAAACTATAGTGTTAGGTGCATACAACCCAACACGTAAATGTGCAAGAGGGAGAAGAAGAAAGAGATACAAATGCACTCATATGAAGGAAGAAGACCGTGTACCAAATTTATTCAACAAGTCTAATATCTTCCCCTTTAAGTGTAATAGGAGAGGAGAACTTGTCCACAAAGCACTCAACTACTTCATTGTCTTCTATAACCCCATAGATCACATTGTTGCGTATACATCTAGACTTGATTTTGTAAATAACAACACATAATATAAAATAAAATAGCTACCCTCAAACTCTTCTCATACACCGAAAAACTGGGTATGAATTGAAATTTAACTGCTAAAAATGTGCTAACAACACTGAACTAGGAAGGAGATCTATTCCCCCAAGATTCTTGAAACTGACACAAAGTTAAGCATTAGTGAAAAGAAGGAATGAACACTTTCATGCCCCCTATAATGATCTAAAATGAGTATTATTGATATGAAAATTTGTAGAAAAACTTTATACATAAGTGAACATTTGAAAATGCTAAAAAAACCCGTTGAAATTCCCCTTGGTTAAAAATGTGTTGGGGGGGGTCATGACCATACCGTATGGTTTTGACCAAAGTGTACAGTTTTTAACCTGTGCTAGTTTTTCCAAAAACAAATTGTCTAACTAATTTTCTTGGTTCATGTACCCTATCTATACTTTCATATTTCCCCTATAATTTTGTCTATATCTTTTGAAAATGTAGAATAACCCCATATAGATGCCCCCTCCTTTGAGGCATGTGGATCAAAATAAATAGGTGTGTCTTGTTGAAGGATATTTTTAAGAAGATATGTAAAGTGTTGAAGAGGTGGACACCTTTGAGAACCTATACTTATAAAAGGAAATATGTTTGCACATGGTGGCAACCATCCATGTAACAAAACAATTCTAGCAATAGATAATAATAGTAGGCACTAGAGCAAGCTGATGTAATGATGCATGTAAGAGAAAATAAGAACAACATTAATGCATCCAATTGAAAAAAATGACATACAAAAGTCTTCGGGCCTACAAACATGAAACACCCACGATGTCATAATACAATCAAGGATTGTATGCCTACAAATAAGAGTAAGAAATTATAAATAAAATAGGTGTGATGCCAAAAAAAAGGGGACACCCATAATGTCACAAGACAATTAAGGCCCATAGATCACAAGTAAGGGAAAAAGAAAACAATAACACACACAAGCACATATGCATGAAAAAAGAGTATAAAAACATGCTAATATGATGTAGTAACTAACATGAGTGAAATATTTTAAACAATATATGTCAATGGTGTACAAGACATATGTGTTAGTCTTATTAGTCTAAAAATAAGAAAGTACACAATGTATATAATTGAGTGTAAATGAGGAAGTAAAAATAAACTATAATACAACAATAACACCAACAAAATGTGGAATTATTACCCCCAATGATGATAATGTCAGGAAACATGATTGCTCATATAAGCATGTAACAATTTTTGTCCTATATCTAACTCCATATACCAAATGAACATGTGTGTAAATAAAGAAAACATGGTATCCATCAAACTAAAGTGACCAACAACATGTGTAATGTAAAGTGCTAACAAAGCAAGTAAGATACACAGGTCCAAATATTATATTTTTTAAAATATTAAAAATGTTTTTGTATAATGTTAGTGCATAGCTATGTACAAAATATATATGAATGAATATAACTAACCAATTATAACCTCCTGAGGAGGTGAAGGAGATACCAAAAACAATGAATATTTTGGCCTTACTGATGATGCAAGTACTAGCGGTACTATTGTAGTAACATGTTCTAAAGAAGGATTTGTAGCCGTAACACTAATATGTGTAACATGGTGCTAATGCAGTGGACTAGAGGCACAAGTGTGGAGGCCACTAAGATGTTATCAGGAAGATATTGGTGTAGCATGTGTGTTAAATGACCAATGTAAAACTCTAGGGGATTAGGAATGGTGATAAATAGTTCTTGGGATTTCAATCTTATGAGAAGGCCTAGATTCATGAGATGTAGAGTGTGTAACCAAACTTCTATTAGGGGACATAAGAGGATCAACATTGGGAGAGGAAGTGTGTGTAATGAAGGCCCTAGGAGAATCTGTAGAATTAGAACTAGAGTGTGGGAGTACTAGCTTAAGGAGTAAAATAAAAGTGCTAGAACCATGAGATAAATTGTGCATAACTAAATATCTATATATAGAGGGACTAGGAGAAGAAAATGCAAATGAAGAACTATGAACACTAGGAGGGGTAGCCTAAGAGGGAATACCTCTAATAGTGATAACCAGTTGATTGTGGATGAAATAAACATATTGATGTATGACTGAGGGAATATCCCTAATGGTATATAGCTAAGGGGTACATAACTATAGGGAACAAAAACTGAGAGTAGAAGAAACCAATATATTTATAGAGATAACAATGATGGGTAGAGTAATGTGGAGGTTTCGATGATTTGTATCAAGTGCAATATTGTGCATAAAAATACCCAAATATTGAAGCAACATGAGAGAACAAATATTTTCCTTATTGTGCAGATTGAGCAAAACACTATAGATGGGTTTTTGATTAATATAAATAGGAATAAACAATGTATTTGAAATAAGTGTAGCATCAATATCAGAGTAATTAAAAGTGATGGTTGGAGAATAAGATAGTGTATTATTAATTGTGTCAGTCATTGCATCTAAGGGGTGATCATAAGAGCACATTGTTAAAATTATGTACATCTGAAGAATATTTTACAGTGTCATGCTTAAGAAGCAGATCATTGAAAATTTTCAATTTAGAGTTATCATTGATTGTCTTTGAAGATTCAATAGGTTCATCCCATTATTTAATAGTTTGAGAATCGATAATATCCTGAATAACATGATGAAGCATTAAGTAGTTTTCTGTAGAGTTCTTGACACATCGATGATAATCACAATGGGAATTAGAATTGAAATTATTTCCTTAAGGTCTACTCATATCAACCTCAAATAGTGGAGGGGGAGATATGATATTGCACTCAAATAATTGTTTCAAGGCAATGTGAGGAAGACTTGGAAAGTGAGTAAATTGATGATGCACAAGCTATGATTATAATTTAAAAGGTTGTGAGATGGAATTAGTGGTGTCTTTAGAAGAAAATTTGACATCGTTAGGATTGTTTTTCAATTTAGGTTTGCTTGAAAATTTAACAGTGGGTGTAGGAGGATATCTTGCAATGAACTTGAGTTTATTCATATATAACAATTTATCCTCGCATTCTTTCAAGGTATGACATAGATGGTATAAATATCTAAACTTTTTGACCATGATTGAATCTTGCAAAGGGGATGATAAGATTTTTGTGAATAGGTCTTGTAATTTATTATTAGCTAATACATTGTTCATCTTGGTGAGCAATGTCTTATAATGTAACACATAGGCATTAAGAGGCTCAATAGGCCTTTGTCATATTTGAGCCAATTGTGCATAAGACTTTTTTTCCTCAATATTGATAGATAATTGTGCCAAAAATAGATTTTTTGAAGTAGTAAATGTGTGCACAAAGTTAGTGTGGAGATCATAAAACCACTGTAATGTGAAGTTCTTAATAATTTTGGGGAAAATATTGGTAAAAAATATGTCATTAGAAGAATAATCAAAATAAATAGCATGGAATGAGAAAAGATGCTCAATGAGATCCCCTTTTCCATCATATGTAGGAAATTTTAAAGAAAAAAACCAATATGTAATAGATAAGAAACCACTTCAGGTGCAAGTATATTATGAAGTAATTGTGTGGGGTCAACCACACCATCTACATCTTGTGTTTATACTCCAGAAGCACCAATTGAATCACGTAATTCTCCTACTCTTGCCTCCGGGAAGACTAAAAATCTATCCACATCCATTCCATCTACTTTAAACTCATCTGTGAGCTCTTCACAAGCCTTGGAAAATAAACCTATCTTACAATATGCAAAAATCTCTTAGAATGACCATATCAACCAACATTATCTGTGTAATCCTAAAATACCAATTACACGATCACTCATCCCTTCATCTAAAAAAGTAATAAACATATCAAGTGATCATCTATATTTTCTATCCTAGGGCTGCACTCCTCATCAAAACTTTCATTCACTATCACAGAGTCTAATATTGTTCCCACACCAAAAGTGATCCCTTCAAAATTTGTATCATCAAAAGAGACGTACCAGTCCCTTCAACCTCAGCTTTAAAATGACATTATCCAGTAATACTTGGAAGGCTCATCCAATATTCCATCATAACCTTACCTCCTCTTAATCCATTTGGCTCTCGAGGGTGGAAACCCTCCTGATATAATTTTGAGGCATTTTTTGATTATCATCAAACACCGGGACATTCTACGTTGGACTACAAATCCCTTCAAGCAACCATTTGAAGCCTTGATAATAAAGGTCTTCTCCCTAAAGATATAGAACCATAAAAAAAAACCCATCAAACATCTAAGACTACTACATCCAAACCATCACCTGCTACTACGTCCACATCTACCAAAGACAAGGCCTCTTCTAGGAAAGCCCCACTTCATCAAATTGACGTAGTGCGTATAACTATCAGAGCTCATACTCATGACCCCAAGACTTCATATCAAGGCAATTATAAGGTCTCCACCCCCTTGCTTCTAAATCACCTAATACAACACCTTCTACCAAGGCTAAGGTATCCATCCGTGCTACTCCACATACTCAATCTACCACATCCATGCAGAATACTATAATCAAACAACTTCATCAAGCTCCGGTAAAGATGTCTCTTTACGAGCTTGTATAAACCTCGCCACAACATCTGCAAGCCATGATCAAAACACTCCAATCCATATCAGTACCCTTATATGATCCACAACCATTTTCTAACTTATTCAGTACACTCAAAATGTTCGTTATCATCTATTTTTTACAGCTCTAAAATCCCTTCCTTATAGCCCAAAGACCACGATCTTCCATTATTCATCACCACCCAAATTGATGATACTCTCATTAAGAGATTCTAGATTGATAATAGTGTCAGCATTACCATCATATCATCACATGCCTTCAATAAACTCCAATTACCCAACACCCTTATCACTCAATCACCTATCATATTGCGATCCTTCAATAACACCGTCACTCCCACATTGGGCACGGTTATTTTACCAATAAAAGTCTACATAAAGATACTGCACAAACTCTTCTATCTAGTAGAAGGATAATTTCAATATAACATGTTATTAGGTCAACCCTGGATACACACTATGCATTGTATCCCATCCACTCTCCATCATTGTCTCAAATATGAACATGAAGGTAAAACCTTCATTATTCTAGCTAACCCAAACCCTTTCAAAGCATGCCACATGATGTATCGACCTAATGGCATGCTTGTCCCTAAAAAAAACTTAGATTTCTCTAATTAACCTCTACCATTTCACCCATCGCCTCATCTAAATTGCTAGATGAAAAATCATTCGGTGATGTCATGTAACATCTTTCACTAGGGGAGTATCGCCTCTTTACACTAAATTCTCTTCCTACACTAAAGACACATGGAAGACTCTATAAAAAAACCATGTATGAACCTAATGTAAAATATGTTATCTACTTTGGTCCACCACATTTCAAAATCAATCTTATCTACAGAGGGATCAACCGTCCTTCTCCACGTCCTACTAATCAATGTAATGCAAAACCTTTCATATCAAAATTCACATTCCTATATAACCAAGCCTTTGCACAGATATACCTCCATTGTTGTTCCTCGAAGGGATTCGGCCTCTGAGGTTATGAACAGGGAACCCATGACTTAATCCTTGATCATTCTTGCAAACATCATGAAAAATACGGGTTAGGTTTCAAAAAAATGGCCTCAGAATCTTCCGCAAGCACTGTATTTGGATCCATAACATAACTATAACCATATTCCCCATCTACACACAATGACCCTATGGACACATATGACACCATTTCCATCCCATCTAAAAATTTTTTAGCCAACACTATCACCTTAAGACCACTTACATATCAGGTTAACAATGCTACTAAAATCCTCCCACTTGTATTTCTTGAAATGATAGAGGAATATTCCTCTACCGTTGACATTCTTCAATGCCATGAAGACCAATCCATCCTCTCCTATATGGGGGAGGAGGACCACTATCTTCAAAAAACTCTTATACGTGACACATCCACACTCTTCAATGAATCCACTATTGATGTTAACATAGGAACTCCGTGAGATCCTCACATAGTCAAATTTGTTCGATACTTAGATTTATAGGAATTGGAAGACTTCACCACCTTCCTCTCTAAAAAAGGTCAATATTTCACATGGTTATATACTAATATGACAGGTAGTATATACTAATCCTAACATCATCGTTCACAATACCATCACCTATCCTAATACTAATCCTGTCAATTAGAAACTACATAGGATGCATCCTTGTGTGGTTCTCCTCATCAAAGAAGAGTTACAACATGTTCCTTTATACTAATTTCGTCTTACCATTGACTATCCACAATGGGTCTCTAATATCGTACCCATAACCAAAGCCTCTACTAAGTTACACATCTGCATAGACTTTTGAGACCTCAATCTCGCTTGTCCAAAGATGACTTTCCCCTTCCGAACATCAATCAACTCGTCAATCTCACCACCGGCCATGAAATGTATTTCCCTTATGGATGGATTCTCCGGCTACAATCAAATCCTCATTACCACAAATGAACAACACAAAAAATTCTTCATCACTACTTGGGGGACTTTCTACTACCATGTCATGCCCTTTGGACTTAAGAATGTGGGGGCCTCTTATCAACACACAATGATATACATTTTCAATGATCTTATCCACAAAACCGTAGAAGATTATGTTGATGACCTCTTAGGAAAATTTAAACAATGTAGGGATCATATCATTATCCTTGACACAATCTTCTCTTGTCTTATCCAATATTTCATTTGCCTCAACCCCGCTAAGTGTGTATTCAGTTTCCTCACTAAAAAACTCCTAGGGTTCATCGTTTATGTTAGAGGCATTGAAATAGACCCCACCAAGATCAAATCCATCATTGAGATGCCTCCTCCACCAAACCTCACATAGCTTCGTAGCCTTCAAGGTAAAATCCAATCGATATGTTGTTTCATCTCACAACTTTTAGACCATTTTATCCTTTCCATCATCTCTTTCGAAAAGGACGTACATTTTAAATGGGGATCACAATTATCAAAATCCTTCAATGACCTCAAACAATACCTCTTATCACTACTTGTGCTTACACCTCCATGTGAGGGGGAGTCCTTCTATCTCTACATATTCTGTTATTAATCATGCCCTAGGTGTCATGTTTTCTCATTGAGATGAGCATAGTCGTGAACATGTTGTTTATTATATAAGTTGCACTCTTCACGACTACAAGACCCATTATATCAAAGCCGAAAAGCTATGTCGTGCCTTATACTTTATGACTTCTAAAATCTGTCATTATCTACTTTATCACAAAACTTACTTGGTCACCAACTTCAATTCTCTTAAAATCATGCATTCCAAACCCTATCATAGTGATCATATCACTCGGTGGTTCATGCTCATGATCGAGTTTGACCTTGAATTCATCTCGCAAAAATATATTAAGGGACAAGCCATTGTTGAAAGCTACCCGAAGCCCCTCTTCCGGACAATCAACCACCTCACAAATAATTCCCTGGAAGATCTATCAATACTATCAATCACAAATACACTCCTATCAAAATGACATTTTTATTTTATGGATCTAAGTATAAGAAAGGGGGAGGTGTTGGTATCATCATCATACCTTCCTGAGGGACTTCTATCCCTCTATATTTCAAATTAAATTTTAAGTGTATTAACAATATGGTAACAGAGCAAAAGCTCTAATTAAGGGTCTCCAAACCGTTATTTTGTTAGGTGTTCAAATCATGTACATCTATGGGGATTCACATATTTTCATCAATCAGATCAAAGGAATTTATCAATGTAAAAATGATATTCTACAAAAATATAAAACCATTGTTGAATTCCTCTTAGAAGCCTTTGATCATTACACTATCCAAACAGTTCCACAATCTTCTAACAAATTTGTAGACACCATGGCTTCTCTTACATCACTTATCCCCTATCAACTAATGATTTCAAAATGCATGTTGTTATACACATAATTGAACAACCATCCCAAAACAATGAACTCCCTTATATCAATCTCATCAAAAATAATCTGACAGACCTTTAGTACACTCAGACATTTGACTACCTCTTAGAATCCAAAATTCCCTCTAGCCTATCTAAAAATGCTAAACAATATTTCCTTCAATGTGCTTCCTTATATGTCATCATATGTGGTGTTCTAAATAAACTCATATTTGACAACCTCTTGTTAAGATGTCTCAAATCCCATGAATCTAGTAAAGTTATTCAAGAAGTCCATAACAACTTATGTGGTGGACACTTTAATGGTATGGTTGTCGCTAAACACATCCTATGAATAGGCCATTACTGGCCTACTCTCGATCAATATTATTTTACATGTGTTAATAAATGTGTTAAGTGTTAACAACATTCTAATCTCACTCACATTCCCAGTTAGGATTTGTAACCATCTCAATATATATAGACCTTCTCACAATGGGGACTTGATCTCATCGGCCTCATTAATCTTCACTCATCACAAAGACATCATTCTATCATCACAACTATTGAATACTTTAGAAAATAGGTAGAGTTTATTCCCCTAGTCTCTACTAAAGCAAACAAAATCATCAACTTCATCTATCAACACATCATATGCCGCTTCAACATCCCTCACAAGCTAATCACTGACAATGGAAAATATTTCAAAAATAAAGAAGTTAAGAAATTATGTGACACATTCAATATCAAACTAATATTTTCATCACCTTATTATCCACAAGCAAATGAATAATCTAAAGCTTCTAACAAAACACTTAACAAAATTCTTATGAAATCGATCAATCAGGCAGGAATTGGCATCTTCAAATTTTGTTTTCTCTCTAGGCTTATCATAATAGCATTCGTAATCCTATAGGTGTTACACCATTTTATTTAATCTATGGCTCTGAGGTGGTCTTACCCCTTGAAGTTAAAATCCCATCACTCCACGTATCCCTCAAATATTTTATCCCTGATGAGGATTATCTTCAAGAGAATCTAGCACAACTAGAGTTAGTAGATGAATGTCACCTAACAGCTCTTGAACACCATCATGTCTATCAAAATCGCATCAAGAGCACGTATAAAAAAACATGTCAAATAACATGACTTCAATATTGGTGATCTTGTCCTTAAATAAAATCAAAATGTCACTACTCTGGAAAGGAGTAAACATGGAAAAAATTCCCCTAACGAGATTGGTCCATATGTCATCACTCACAAGTATGGGTTGGGAGCTTATCATTTAGCTTCCCTTGATGGTACACCTGAAAAGGAACCCATGAATGCCTTGTATTACATGGCCTTTCTACTGTTAACACATCAATCGTCATGACAGTAGTCACATCAAAGATCTTATTTTATCACTATCTTGTCATTCATCATCGTAATGATTTGAAAGAGTGTGGTTACCATCACTATCCTCAAAATCTTAAAAATGAGCACCATGGATCTGTTCATCACATCATTCACATGGAAACTTTCCTCTTTAGCAAGAACCCCACAATCATTACATCCATCCACCTTGTCTACCAACCAAATAAATGTTATGGGATATACATGTGTAGTCTGTGCATGCATCTTTTCCCCTCCTCAAAATGGTCTATTGAAGCCTGCCCTCAGCTTAAAGAATATAAAAAAAAATTAAAGTCAAGAAAATATATGGATGCATTTTATCAAAATATAGACTGATCCCAAAGGAAAACTATCAAATATCAAAATCATATTTTCAAAAATAGATTGATCCCTCAAAGGACAAATTCCTATCAAAAATATAGACTGATCCCTCGAAGGAGGCCTATCTAAAAGCAAAAAGCAAAAAATTCAAAAAATTGTAGATTGCTCCCTCAAAGGATGGCTACCCATGTCATTGTAAAAAGGATTCATGCTTTGATCAACCTTCACAAAGTAAAAATATCAAAAAAAATCCTATGAAATCTTCTTACATCTATCAGCTTTCCCATCAAAGAAAACTTCATGCATTGATCATTTTGTGTTAAAATGAAAAAGAAATATACTTGGGGCATGATCTTATTAAACCCTTGAAAGGAGAATCTAATCTCTCGTAAAAAATTACATATGTTAACCCTTCCCATGTCCTAGGAAGGTATATAATTTCACTTCCATATGTACCTAAGGTCTTAAATGTGACTTCCCATTGATAGTCATGTGTTAACATTTGTTACAAGGCCAAAAAGTGTAAAATCCTTCATTATAAATTTTACCATTGTGTCATATATGTATCAAATCTAGTCTAAAAGCAAGAAATTCACATTTTATTCCCAACTATGATTAAAATACATTTTGATATACATTGAGAACATTATATATGAAGTCACATCACATCGACAAACTAAATCTACATTCATACCCATCATATCTAACAACACAATCAAATATATATCTTAATTTACATATCCACATTCCAACATCTATCTCAACATCACATTAAAATAAAATACATCTGACTATTATTTCAACATTACATCTAAACTATCTCAACATCACACCAAATATAATAAAATCATCCACATCAAACATCAATACATCTAAATGTCATCATCAATATCTAAACACTACATCATCGGATCAAAACATTAAAATGAGTTAGAATATGAATAAAAATCATAATCATATATGTATCATATCAATGTGTCAATGTACATCATCATGCCTCTCAAAACTGTGTGTATCAAAAATATACATCGAATATAGGATTCCAAAAAGAGTCGTATACATCAAAAACATCATCTACCGAATGAACTGGACATTTGTCAACCGGATGCCTCCTCAAATTTTTCTCCCCTTATCACCACCCTCGCCTCCATCTAGTCCCCTACTATGACTTCCCCCATCTATACCCCATGGTGTTATCCCAAACTCGTTGCACTCCTTGATGGCATCGCTCATCTCTGCGACTGATTAATGACATAATGAGGCTCATCGGGAAACCTAATGTGTACTATCTCCTTGTGGCATCGTATCTCATCACATAGTGACTGATAGTTTTCCATGCTCACACTACCAGGTGGTCCCATATGACCAATAGCTTGGGACCTCGTAGATTCTAGCTTGGACCCTAAAATTGAAGTTCCTATGATATCGAGGGTCTTTCTCAAGACCTATCATTGTTATTTATACATTTCTAGATCATCTATGACATGTGACATCTCTTCCTATACACTAGCTAACCACTGACTCAATCTGTCTCACTCACTCACCAAGGCATCCCTCTCAGTAGTCAACATCATCTACTCAACCAAGAGTGTGGCCTTCTCGGCCTTTAAACATGCTTGATGGTAGCCTCAAATGCTACCCTATCCTAACCACCACCAGGATCCTCACCTCCTGTACCCCTTACCCTCACATGTTACCACCTGGGGAGCCACCTCTGACACAAGATTGTACATCGTATCTCAACTCTCACAAGATGATCTTGTTACCATACAACATAGGACTCCACAACCCTGACATCATCCACCGCCGTGGGCACAACTTGATCATCCACCCCCATCGTACCCTCTCCTCATCGGAACGATGGACATGAATCACTATGACAGATGGAAATGGAATGTATCCACATCTCTGTCATCACGCATATAGGCCATATCTGCCTCTAGAAACATTCTGAACCAACCCAAATTATTCACTTGATGTGACCAAATCTATTCAAATCCCAATCCTCTAGCCGCCAGCCCTATACCCACATATCGTGTTGGATGGCTATGAGCTCACCCTCCTCGCCATGTCATACAAGAAACACAATGTATGGTCTCCATCTCACATCACCATCATGTATCCCAATAAGGAGTTGTTGAAAATACTCCTCATCGCAACCGGTCTGGTCTTGCCTCACCTCTATCCGAACTCCATCAGAATGAATCTAGTCTGTCTCATCTAAAACTGCTATGACCTCACCATGGTAAGCCTCGTAGACCCAAGCCACTACAATGTGCTCATACACCTAACACGGTAATAAGAAAACCCACATGTCAATACCAAACCTTTTCCCTATCCCCCACAAGCACATATTTGTGTAAGTTTGATGTAAGTAAGGTAGGGGCCCATGCAAAAACAATCCTCTGCTTCCATCATATTCATCTAGAACCCCTATCATCATCCACAAAAATTGACCCCCAACAGAGTTCAGGAAAAAGCATAACAACTAATCCCAATAATAATGAAGGTCATCAGTGTGTGGAGACCCCCTGTCTTGGGACTGTAACAATGCCTCATGTATGAATAATCCACCTTGAAGAAAACTCTACTTCAGCCACATTCATCACCATATAATACTCCTTATCACCTATAAATCTCTCCATATCATCAATCAAATAAATCCCCTCCCTTTGAACATTAGAAACCTCAAAATACTGTGCATGTCCCTCCAGGGTGATGGTCATCTCATCCGTCGATAACCAAAGAGTACATGTGACAGGATCTCATCTCTTTAACTTAATATGAGAAACAAACCCCATCTGTCCTATGGATACTACCTATAATGGCACATCGCCCCCTAGATCCAAATCCTCCAAGTGAGCCCGGTCATAATCTAATAAAGAGGCTTGTAAATAATCTAAAATTAGAATAATCTTATCTCATATAGTCATCTTGTCTCTCACCTGCATCCACAACACAAAAACATTCATTAGAATACCATTTAAAGAAAAGTATCCTCAAGTTAAAACATAAAAACAAAAATCATACTAGTCACTAGCAATTCACCATAATCATTGACGTCTCACTCTAATTGCACATGAGTTTTCACAATCATCAGTGATTCTAGTGAGTCGAAAAACATGCCTTGACATGGGCCCAACAACCTAAAAAAAAGAAAAGCAAAAAACATTCAAAAATGGCAAAAAGGTTACTTTTCACTCAAAATATCACCAATCAGAGCTCTCAATCTCTCTCATTGCATGGTAAAAATGAATAACCATAGTAACTATTCACTATTTATAGGGCACGAATTTTCCTGCCAGGAAATCATTAATGATTCCTTCAACCACCGACAATTTCTTTAAATAGCCAATGATTCCCTTCAAAATTATCAAAACAATATTTAATCATCCAAGTCATTTTCAATCATCCCTTACCAAAATAACTCATTTGTCCTACATGTGCCTCCTTTTTAGGGGCCCAAACCCTTTGCAAATTCAGCAAACAAATCAATCAAACAATCTACCAAAATCCACCACAGATTCTTGCATCCTTAGAACCGATAAGTCACATGTCTATAGGATAAGAACCCATTGGTTCCCTTATCACTTGACTTCCTAATCTCAAGAGCCCACCTTTGTGGCAACATCATAGCATACCCATCTGGGATTTTCTTTCCCACCCTCACTTCTTATGATGCATATGTTTATAGGTCACAAACACCTTGGTTCCCCTATCATTTGATTCCATAGTAGCGTCAAATCCACCTTTTTATGACAGTATTTTTTCTATACCTCATCTTGGAGAAACTTGAAATGAAACACACATGTCAAAGAAAACCTATCTCATATAACCAACTCCTTCAAACTGGTGATCATTTGCAATTTGTTGCAAACACCCCCATTTTGAGGGGGAATCACCCTTTCAAGCACAAAACAAACCATCTTGATCATTTTTTTCTAACAATTTTTCCATCACAAACCACTGAAAAAAGGGGAAAATGTAGACACCAGGATTCATCATCAACCTACACCCCACATACGTACATTATTATATTAAACCTATCACTTTAAAAATTATCTAAGTCACCCTAATCACCCTGTAAAATCATTTTTCACCCCCCTATAAACCATATTTACCCATCAAAACTCACCCTAACCTCCCTAAAAATTCATAACAATATTTAACCTATCCTAACCCTTTTTACCTTAACCTCTAAACCACTCCTAACCATTTACCCTCGTCTCCATACCTGAAATCCCTGTTTTGGAAGTGGTTGAAACCACTTCCAAACGAAATTTTCTAAATTTCTTATATTTCTGATGATTTCAAAAACTCGCCCGCGATGATAAATAAGAGCTCAATCTCCTATTTCTAAGACAATTTTTTAGATCCCCAACCTTGAATTTTTGAGCTTGCAAGCAGATACTTTGTCATTTTAGCTATCTCAAGCCCTGCAACAAAATTATGCTACTCCAAAGAACCACAACACATCATTTTGAATAGTCAAAACATCCATACATTATTAGACAATCGATAGATCGGCATCCCCAACTCAATCATCCATTATGAGCACCTTTGCAGCTATTTTCACACTGAATGTAATCCAATATTCATATGATCTTATTTCCATTCTTTTTTACATCAAAACGAGGATAAAACAATCATTTAGGCCTCTGTTTTTAATAATTCTATCGTTTTGTCCATGTTAGCAATTGTGTGTTTGTGTATTCATTGATGTCAAGTACATTAATAGAAAAGGAAGTTATGATGTCATTCATGGTACATGAGGTATGTTAGAGGTGTCCACGATTCATCATGAGGTCAGCATGGTCAAGTCATGAGGTGTCATGGTTGAGTCAGATCATCCAAGGACTATTCCTAGCCCTGGAGTAGGTAGAACGAGGTGGTGTCTTGAGTTTTGGAGCTGATCAGTCCTATCCAAAAATGGAAAAGGTGTTGTGACATGATACATCAGGTGTATGATGTGTTTTAGGTCAATATATAGTGATACAATGCATTTATGAGGTCCTTGGGAAGCAAGAAGTGGAAAATAGGCAAGATAACACAAGTAATTGATATTGGTTGGATAGTTATAGGAATATTTCATCTATATGGTGAGTATGGAAACTTATATTATGTTTTTATGATGCTTCATGAAAATTTTCAAGTCATTATGAAGAAGTAATTTAAAGATACATCAGTTTTGAAAAAATTGGGTATTCTAGAGTGTGTTTTTGAAGCAAAAGTGGACCTTCTGATGCTCATTGTGAAATTTTTGATTTACATGGGGATTTGAGATTTTTTTATATCTCTTTAGGTCATTTGTGGATATTTTTCAAAAATAATTATGTGGATTGATCTTCACATTTTTTATGAATGATTCTTAAGAAGATAAGTTGATTTGAAACCCTACCTATAAGCGACTTAGAGAAAAACAGGTATATTGAGCCTGTCTTGATTTATTTTGCCAAAGTGATGATTGGATGTTGTAGAGTAATATTCCATATTTCTATAAATGTGGATTAGTGCATGTGATATCATGTGGGCCCACCTAAAAATTCATATTTCCAAAGAATTCCAGTTTGTGAAGAAGTTCTCCAAAGAAGGTGAGAAATAAATTGACATTGGTTTTAGCCCTAGAGTTTTTCTACATTTCCATGATATTTTCAGATCATGGTTGAATTGAAAAATAGAAATTTTTTTCCCTATTTATGAGTATTTATTGTTAGGGAAGTTTGGAGCAGCTTTTGGTAAAAGTGGAATTGCAAGAGCTACATGTGGAGTTAACATTCCATTAAAGTTTTGGTGTGATCCTAGTTCATAGATATTTCCAATGGCATATCAAACTTGTGTTCTTGATAAGGTATAAATAATTTATGACATATTATTAGAGAGTAAAATCTGGAGGATTCCTAGTTAAGTAGGGTCTCAAGTGGCTTCATGAGGTAAAGTGATATATCTGAGTTTTGCATGCTTGTTGAAGGTTATAAGGTGTTTAGACATCATGTATAAGGGTGATTCATTATTTTATCAAGTGTAGAAGTTAACCTTTATGTGATGAATAAAGTTGAGTTCAATATTGTTTCTTGACTCCTAAAATGTTAAATAAGTAGTTTGTTTCTTGATGTTGAGATTTTATTTGTCATTCAGCTCAGTTTGTGGAGAAGAAGGTTTCTTGTTTCTAAGGATAGATTTTATCATGCTGAAAGAATGAGATGAATGAGGCATGAGATGGATGATTTTATGCTTGCTAAAAATTAGAGAGTGAATAGGGGTGAATTTTTTTCCTATTTAAATTATTTTTAGGTCTTGGAAGCAGAAGCAAGGGTGAAAACTAGTTGAGTTTGTAACCTTTCTTTCTGGGCAGTTTGATTTGGTGAAGAGGAAAGTAGGTGTGGTTTTGACATATGGATGTTTCATGAGATATAACATGAATGGATGTAATATGAAGGTCTTGGGGATTCCATTGAGTGTTTACATGTCATATTTGATTTTTTTTTGTGGTCTTGAGGCCCAAAGGTGAAAACATGGTGTTGGAAATAATTGTTTTGAGAAGGATATGAGCCTTATTGAGTTGGTTATGTAAGATTATATTGGTGAAAGATAATGTACAAAAATATATGATGTTAATATGTCATATTACACATGTGTGATTAATTTTAGAGCTTGACTAATCATGCTTTTGTCATTTTTTGTTTTAGCTCATCTAGGTGATGGGGTTTTGAGCTAATTTTGTGCATGTTTAGTGGTTTTGGGCATGACCAACCTACATGGGCCCAACGTGAATGTTTTAATGAAAGTGTTAGGATTTTTAATTTTTTTTTCCAAAATTATGATGTAGGACTGACCTCCTTTGTGTTTAAGAGATGAATAGCATATAAAGTGAAGTTTGAATTCAAATTTGAACTAGTTGAGCATATAGAGAAAATGTGAACTAGGTGAGGGTTTGAAATCTAACCAAGGTCATGAAATCAGAGTTGAGGATCTTGGAAAATTTCTTAAGAATGTTATAGGTCATGTGAGTAAGGGTTTGAAGCCAAGACAAGGCGTGAAAGAAGAACAAAGAACAAGCTAGGTTAATGAGGGTTTGAAAAAGGTTTGTGAGCTGAATTTGTGATCTCAATTAGTTGTGGCATCAAAAAAAATCAGATAGTTTCATCTTCATATGCTTTATTTGGTGCTTTATCATCTTATGGGGTTGTATCCACCTTGTGGAGTGGATGCTTCACTAAATTAGGGGTTGGTGCTCCTTGTAGGGTTATTACTCTACTAACCTAGGGGTTAGTGCTCCTTGTGAAGTTAGTGTTTCACTAAATTTATTTATTGTGAGTAATATCAGAAACGTTTCAGTGGGTTTTCTTACCCTTAAGGGTTTCTCACCTAAATTTGGTGTTCTTGTGTATTCTCTTTCCTTTTCTCTTATGTATGGTTATTTTATTGCTTAAGAAAACACACATATGGTTCATGGTTAATTGTATGGCTATAAAAATGATAATGGATGATGAATTGAAAATGGAATAGAGTATTAAAATATTGATTCATCCCCCCTCAGTCTCTTGTGATTTAAAAATTCCAAAAAATGAAATTTTTACACAGGAATAACTGACAATTCCCCAATCGCGAATGATTATCCTTAATCACCTGCAAATTCTACCAAATTAGTTTCCTTGTCGGGTCATTGTATTTTATCCTTTATCATCTTATATTTTTAATCAATTTGTTTGCTTGCAAGCATGTCTGTGTTATAGATGGTTGTCTCAGGTAAATCCCATCTGACTAAAATCATCTAGGACCTCCTGATCATTCAACAATCATTCATGTGGGAGCATTTTAATATACTCTATGAGCTCACTTTGTGCACCATCAAATTCTCACCAAACCTCGAAGAAATCAAAGAACAGTGTGATATCCTTGATGAGATCTAACGGTTAATTGTAGATTATTAGTACGACTACTTCGAGAATCTTCATATTACTGTCACTCTAGGTTATGCCACCTACGAAGTAGAACAAGATTGATGCGCCCGAACTAGGATTTAAGTTATAGTTTGGTTTTTTCCTATTTTTGAGCGTTAGTTAATTTTAGTCTATTAATTGCATTTTGAGTTAGAAAGTTGGCAATTCCTCTAATTTAGGGATGTAGAAGATGCGTGGCAATTTCTGTGCCCGTAGGAATAAGCATGCGAACTTACTAAGAATAGCAGGTTCTAGTAAACTGCTAAAAATAGTAATTTCCGCCACCTAGAGTAGATTTAGTCAGAGTTAGCTAGAGTTTACTTGGAAACTCGAGTTGGGAGTTATTTTCCTATTTAGGAAACATTGTAATTCATTATTTGTTAACGAAGAAGGAGATCTATTTTCTTTTGGAGTTCAGCTGTGTTTTTTATTGCAGTCTATCTGGTTGTTCTTAATTTGGCTGCATTATCATAGTTTGACACATTTTTCCTATTTTTGAGCATTAGTTAATTTTAGTCTATTAATTGCATTTTGAGTTAGAAAGTTGGCAATTCCTCTAATTTAGGGATGTAGAAGATGCGTGGCAATTTCTGTGCCCGTAGGAATAAGCATGCGAACTTACTAAGAATAGCAGGTTCTAGTAAACTGCTAAAAATAGTAATTTCCGCCACCTAGAGTAGATTTAGTCAGAGTTAGCTAGAGTTTACTTGGAAACTCGAGTTGGGAGTTATTTTCCTATTTAGGAAACATTGTAATTCATTATTTGTTAACGAAGAAGGAGATCTATTTTCTTTTGGAGTTCATTTTATTGTAGTCTATCTGGTTGTTCTTAATTTGGCTGCATTATCATAGTTTGGTTTTTTCCTATTTTTGAGCATTAGTTAATTTTAGTCTATTAATTGCATTTTGAGTTAGAAAGTTGGCAATTCCTCTAATTTAGGGATGTAGAAGATGCGTGGCAATTTCTGTGCCTGTAGGAATAAGCATGCGAACTTACTAAGAATAGCAGGTTCTAGTAAACTGCTAAAAATAGTAATTTCCGCCACCTAGAGTAGATTTAGTCAGAGTTAGCTAGAGTTTACTTGGAAACTCGAGTTGGGAGTTGTTTTCCTATTTAGGAAACATTGTAATTCATTATTTGTTAAACAAAGAAGGAGATCTATTTTCTTTTGGAGTTCATTTTATTGCAGTCTATCTGGTTGTTCTTAATTTGGCTGCATTATCTGGTATCAGATCAACAGTAACTTCATTACCCTTCTTAAACCATGCAATACGATAAGGGTTAGGATTCTTCTCAAAATGCAGACCCAATTTATCGACCATCTCATTTGAAACCATGTTCTCACAACTACCACCATCAATAATAACATTACATACCTTTCCTCCTGAAGTGCATCTTGTTCAAAAATATTTGTACGTAGCCATGCATCCCCCTTGACCTCCTTTCTTGGAGACAATCATTATCCTCTTGATCATCAAATTTTGTCCAACATCTGGTGGTCATTTCGAGGTCCTTTCATCTTCTACTTGACTCAGCTTCAACAAGATTTACTCTTGGATGCATCTCCTTGCCTTTTTTCATGTGTATAATTATGTGGGCATTCAAAAGCCGATGCCCTTCTTCACCACATTTATAACAAACAAATGGTCTTCATGGAGCCTCCCATCCTCTATCGCCAGCATATCCTCTACCCCTAGATAAATCCTCTGCATATCTTTGTTGATTCTGGAAATCTTGTCTCGTATCCTCTTGCTTTTCCAAATCCACGAGATGATTCTCCCCTACCTTGGCTGAAACCAGCTCGTCCCCGAAAGGAAGATGAGGCCCCCCTATTCATTCCAGGTGATCTCCTAAAACTTTGACGATTTTGTTTTTCCTCAGCCTTTAAGGCTAATTGATAGGCGTCCTCCATGCTTTTAATCCTATGCATACTTATCTCATCTTGAATAGAAAATTTTAATCCATTAACATACCTTGCAGCCATTTATTCCTCAGTTTCTTCATGCTCTACACGAATGGACAACTTGTAGAACTCATCTATGTATTCTTGTCACTGTTTGTAAGTTCTGTCTGAGATTCTGAAACCTCCTGTAAAGGGTTTGTGCATAATCCTTTAGGAGAAATTTATCTTTTAGCTTCTTCTCCATCTTACTCCACGTCCTAATTCTTTCTTTCCCCTTTCTTGACCGCTCTTTCTGTAGGTGATCCCACCATAACATAGCATGACCTTTCAATTTCGTGCATGTTAAATTTTGACCTTCTTTGCTTCTGACATAGCCTTCCACTCAAAAAAATTTCTCCATGCTAGTCAACCAGTCTATCAGCTCCTCTGGTTTTAGACTACCACCATACTCTGAAACATCAAATCTTATCCCATCATTCTTTCCTTCTAATGCTCGAAGCATCCTTTCTTCAAAAGCTAATGGTGGTGCTTGCATTTCCTCCTCTTCACATTACTTCTTCTTCATCTGTGTCATCTCCACCTTGATTTCCTCTACTGGGTTATCATTACAGCAAGTGCCCAGCAACTTGTCTCTGCAGATCTTGCATATTTCTATTCATCTGGGCAATACCGCCTCCTCTTCCTCTTCCTCTTCCTGCCTTATTTTTTTAAACAAAATACTTCGAACCAGCTCTGATACCAGATAATGCAGCCAAATTAAGTCAACAACTAGATAGACTGCAATAAAATGAACTCCAAAAGAAAATAGATCTCCTTCTTGTTAACAAATAATGAATTACAATGTTTCCTAAATAGGAAAATAACTCCCAACTCGAGTTTCCAAGTAAACTCTAGCTAACTCTGACTAAATCTACTCTAGGTGGCGGAAATTACTATTTTTAGCAGTTTACTAGAACCTGCTATTCTTAGTAAGTTCGCATGCTTATTCCTACGGGCACAGAAATTGCCACGCATCTTCTACATCCCTAAATTAGAGGAATTGCCAACTTTCTAACTCAAAATGCAATTAATAGACTAAAATTAACTAATGCTCAAAAATAGGACTCAAACGGACTCATCAAAACACGTGGTTTCAAAAAAAAAATGGACTCAAACGGACACCCGGAGCTGAAGTTAACTTGTCACAGTTCCTGCTAATTGGCTTAGCGCATCAACACAACGAGGTAATGATTCCATTTTTCTGGTTGTTAGATCAAGGTTTTCTAAGGATGGTTCATTTTATTGCTTTGAAAAAGATAAACAAGAAAAAAGCGATGCAACAGGCGTAGCAGATTTGTTTTTAGAGAAGTTGTTCGTTTGCATGGTGTTCCAAAAACCATTACTTCAGATAGGGAGTTTTTTAATTTTTAAGTCACTTCTGGCGGACTTTATGGAAGAAATCCATTGGTACTCAACTAAAATTCAGTAGTGCTTATCATCCACAGATGATGGGCAATATATTCAGAGGTGGTAAATAGGAGTTTGGGAAACCTGATTAAGGTGCATTGTTGGGGAAAAGTTATAAACAATGGGACATAGGTATTCCGCAAGCTGAGTTTATAATATAACAATTCCATAAACAGATCCACGGGAATTGTATTCCATTTTCAATTGTGTATGGGAGATAATCCAAATGGGGTATTAGATTTGGTACAGCTACCTCTTGATGGCAGAGTCAGTAATATTTGCCGAAGCATTTTGAACATATAAAACAATTTGAAGGAATGAAGTGCGGAAGAAGCTGCGTATAGGAGTTTATAGTAATGACAAGTATAAGGAAATAACAGATGTAGCACTACCTTCTACGGAGAAAGGTATTTACAGTTGGTGAGTTGGTTATGGTATATCTGCGGAAGGAAAGGTTTCCAAGAGGAACCTATAACAAGCTGAAGTACAAGAAGATTGGACCCTGCACATTTCGTGAAACAAATAAACGATAATGCTTTTATGAGGTAGAATTGATTTAATTTATAGAAAATTTTGATATTTCTTCAGTTATTAATGTTTCCTCATTTTATCCCATTTGGTCCTCATAGGGATGTTCACTCTCACATTAGGGATGATGCAAGATGAGATGTATCCTTATTAGATTTCCAATGGCAGCAGGTTAAGTATGCACAGAAGACAAGTTAAGAATATGGATCAGACATTCTAGTTCCTTTAAGAAATTCTTGTCAATGGTCACTCCACATGCCAAGTTTTACCAACAAATTTTGTACATTGGACCGAGGACTTCCTATTTATAGGTTATCTGATAAATATGGGAAATCTACATATGTTGGTCAATTAGATTATCAAGAAGTCATGGATGCAGATAAATGGAAGCAGTTGTTATTAGAAGACAATGTTGCAGGAGCTGCGTTTTTTTCAAGCTAGGGGAGAATGATGCGCCAGAATTAGCAGGAACTTGACAAGGTCATAACTTCAGCTCCGGGTGTCCGTTTGAGTCCGTTTTTTTTTTGAAACCACGTGTTTTGATGAGACGAACACAGCGGCAACCAGCCCTACTAGTTGGGGCAAGTTTTCGACATGTTTTCGGGCCCTAAATCCGCCATCTTGAGGCCGAAAATTAGGATTTAAGTTATAGTTTGGTTTTTTCCTATTTTTGAGCATTAGTTAATTTTAGTCTATTAATTGCATTATGAGTTAGAAAGTTGGCAATTCCTCTAATTTAGGGATGTAGAAGATGCGTGGAAATTTCTGTGCCCGTAGGAATAAGCATGCGAACTTACTAAGAATAACAGGTTCTAGTAAACTGCTAAAAATAGTAATTTCCGCCACCTAGAGTAGATTTAGTCAGAGTTAGTTAGAGTTTACTTGGAAACTCGAGTTGGGAGTTATTTTCCTATTTAGGAAACATTGTAATTCATTATTTGTTAACGAAGAAGGAGATCTATTTTCTTTTGGAGTTCATTTTATTGCAGTCTATCTGATTGTTCTTAATTTGGCTGCATTAAGGATCTTCCCTTTCATCTTGAATTATAATTCCTTATTTTATCACTATCTATCTTATTACCTTTATCAACTCACTTAATTGTATCAAAACAACCCAAAATCCTTCAATTAATTCCCTTTGGATTCCTGGAATCGGCCTTTGCCGAGCAGCCCATCATGCTATTTGTCTAATATCTCTTGTATAGTTCTCTTTATTTGTAGGTCTCTTCACTTGGTAAAAGGATGAGCGCTTGTCAATTTTTTACATCTCATCACCCCGACATTGTGACTATTGGTGCATGTATCGTTAAACCCTATTATTTTTGAGTTTTAGGTATTTTTGCACTTAATAGCATTTAACAAAAACTATATAATACTCCTTCAACACAAATCACTAGTGGTGCAGTTACACAGTTTGCATTTCTGCAAGACCTATCAATTTTGTGTGATTCAAGGTATGCCTCTTCTATAAATTATCTCATAGACCTTTACCTAGGAATATATTTATTTAGCAATAGTTAAACACCACTATTTAAATTCACATTTAAGGTCATCACACACACACACACACACACACACACACACACACACACACACACACACACACACACACACACACACCAAAATTTACAATGCATAAAATTAGATTCCCACATTTGAAGTTGCAATCAACAATAATTTTTGTTTTCTAGACCATGATTGAAGAGTTATTTGATGGCACAATGAATGACATTTTTGATAGTAGGGTCTGACTTTCTAGAATTTGGCATATCAATTACATTGTAATGCTTCTCATATTTAGGTCAAAGATTGATTATGATTCTTGAAGGAAGGATTTTTTTATGCATTTCCCTTTCAAATATACCCTTTGATCTCATAACTAGATTGAAAAAGTGTTCTCTCATGTCATCAATTAAATAATTTGTGTCATTTTCAAAAATTTCATAGAACTTCATCCCAATATGTGCAATATTTAAAAGTTTTTGCTCCCTCCTATATTTGCATTTCTGGTTTTTTTGTTTCCTTATGCTTGTGCTACATTACCTCAGTCTGCAGAAGAACCAATATAAATGGATATATAGACTTGGTTATATATATGGCATGTGCACCTTAAACATGTGTGTATGAGACCATCTCATTTCCTAAACATCGCATATAACTAAAAGCATTTACCAGTAATGAGGTAAATCCTAAAATTAAAAAACCACTTTTGACTAAAAGGACATGAAAATATCACTATAGGAAATCATGTTATCAAGCATACAATGTCAAAAATGTTTCCTCATACTTTAAAGGGTCAACACATCTACACACCTGCAACTACAAATTATGAAATTACTTATAGCACTTTTATAGCTTCACCAAATTCATGTACTTTACTTTGCATGGTATCCCTAAATAACCTATAAACAAATCTCCCATAAGCTTCTAAATAATATATAAATTTGTAAAATTTAATAGGTACAAGTAAAGTTATATGACTAGATTTTATTAATATTTTCTCATTTTTTATAACTATACCTTTCGCAAAAGAAATGGATACCTTCAAAAAATTTCCATGGTGTCATAGTAATTTTTCAGATATTGATCAATATAATTATCCATAGTTGAGATCATTGTATAGATCTCTTTTATAGGTTTATGGCTCCCCCAACCTTGCATGAATCATAATTTCTTCCATCTCTTACCATATTTGGTAAAACTTCATCTCTTTATATATCTTGGTCCCGACCCTCATGTCATATTATTGTGATATTCTTAGTATTGATTGAAACATCCTCAATACTATATGCACTCCTACATGTTGAACACAATAGAAAGGCATGGACATTAACCCTGGTGTCAACTATAATTCACAAAAAATAACATGAACATAGGAAAACATTAATTACAAGTATAGTTGTTAGAAAAACAT
Source organism: Taxus chinensis (assembly GCA_019776745.2). Classification (NCBI taxonomy): domain Eukaryota; kingdom Viridiplantae; phylum Streptophyta; class Pinopsida; order Cupressales; family Taxaceae; genus Taxus; species Taxus chinensis. The sequence continues at coordinate 526,037,509 of CM034153.1, forward strand.
ATGATTGGAAATATAGTTGTTAGTGAAATAAATGATTACTGACACAATTATTAAGAAAAAAAACAATTGTACCAATATTCGAATGAATTTACCTCCACTATTTTTATTGTCCATGGGAAAGTTCCTCATAACCATAAATTCCTTTCTATATAATGCATATTCTATGTTTATAATAGGGATTCCTGGTTTTCCCTCCCATATTATGTTCGAGTTAAAAATAAGAAAGTTGATTTACTAATTGGAGAAAAAGTTTGAACCATAAAGAGAATATCATCAACAAATTAATGACTAAGATTAAGTGATTGTAAATTGCTTACAGAGAGTAAATTTGGTGTCATTGAATACAACTTTAAAAAATTGTATATTGTATCCCCTTCCTATATTTCATAGCCCTCGACCACAATTTGTATGTCTTTGTTTTGAACTGTGCACTACATACAAAAAAAATCTCCCATTCATGATACATTATTGTTTCTTAGTAAATTACATGTGGCTACAAAATAATGAAACTCATAAATATTAACATTTATTTTCCTCTCATCACCCATCACAATCCTCAATTAACAAATCAATAAAATTGGTTACATTATGTTATCTTGAAATGTAAGATCTGATGAATAATCTAAAGCTTATTTTTATTCCTTCTTTTCATCCCATTTTCTATGGTTAATACAATACATTAGGCATTCATCTTGTAGTATCTCAAATAACATCTCACACACCTATCCACCACAATCATAATGCACACAAGAATCAACATCGAGCTTAAATGTAACTTCATTGAGAATTTTCCATTCCTTCTCTCATACAATTCGACCATAAAGACAACATATGTCAGTACACATTTCACTCTCCCACCAAAGTTATAACCATCTATTCTCTTCCACAAATTTTTTTTCTGGATTTTTCATATATATTTTCAGAAGTGACCCCCTTAAAGATATTGTATTTGTAAGTGTGCTTCATACCTTGAAAATTCTTGAGACTTATGCTAATTTTAGGAAAATTGATGAAATGATTGTTGGTAAAAAATCATTATAGAACTCCTCTATAAGAATTGAACGGATCTTCCCTATTATTTCATCAAAGTGTTTAAATATGTCCTCTATTTTAGTTTTAGCATCACAAAATTTACTTATGAATAATCTAATTCCTACAAATATATCATCATTGTTAACATTGCTTAAATCTTTACCAGAATACTATTTCCAATTTCCTTAAACTTGTATTTTCATTCTTTTATTTTCTCATGGAACCATCCTCCCCTTATTAAGTTCAATGATATATCTCCTTATATGCTCTGATTCATTTTTTGGTCTCATAGCTCCATTATTTATTAGTTCATGTTTATGTTATACACCTTACAATAACATAACAGTTGGAATACCATCTATAACATTATCATGTAACCCTACATCCAGATGTTGCATAATCCCCATGTTGAAAATCTCCAAGATCCTCATTTTTCTTGAATTAATTTATAAGGTCATCCTTTTCTTCAACATTATTATTCAACATCTTGTTTTCTTCAAAAAGGGCTTGTTGTCCCATTCATATATTGTTGTTAATATGATACAGTGTGTTAAATTTTCTTTAAGCTGAAAAATGTAGTCCATCCACGATGGTGGAATTTTATTCCCATTAGTCTCAAAACATGGATGATTGGTAACACCTCTTCCCCTAAGTTGGTGGAAATGGGAGATGATGTTATGTGGAACCAATACATGAAGATTATTATAATCATAAATTCTATATTATCATCATTTTTGGGTTACATTATGTATAGGGATCAATTTTTACATGATAAAATAGGAACATGTTGTCTAAAATACCCCTCCAAGATATTTTGACAACCTCTAAAATATATTTGGACTTAGAAGAATTTTTGTTAAAAATTCATGGAACACTAATTTTAGTTTACCACAGATTCCCGGAACTCAATATTCCATGAACTCTCCTATTTTGTCGAACACAAGATGATGGAAATAATACTTGGGTGGATTCTTGAAAAAAATATTCTTTTGTGGCTAAAAAAACATGAGTTGTATCCCCTTGATGTTAAAATGCATGATGGAAAAGGAATGAGGATCTTCAGAACAAGCGAATGAGAGTTTGGAAGTTTCTAAGGAAAGACTTTGCATAATACTATTCTAGTGTTCCAAGAAATTTTTAAGGATTCATGTTCCACAGGTTTTCCCAACCCGTGGAATAAGAAATTGGACATTTAGAGACCTCTTTAATAATGAAAATCTGTGAAATGAGCATAAAGTGTTCCGCAGACTTTACAAGCCACACAATAAAGGTCTATTGTTCCGTGGTATGAAAAAATATCTAAGTTTGTGGGTAACTTCAAATTCCACACAGGTATAAACATAACATATCAAAGAAAATGCTGCAGAACTCTAAAACCTATAAAACACTCAAAATGGGGCAAACACATAAGAAAATCATGGAGCTAGAAAAAATGGTTTATTGAGATTAAATTTTGATGTGGTCATCCAAATTAAGCAAAAAAAATGGCGTTGGAAAGGTCTCCTCAAGAGTTGTATTTTCACATAAGAAAGCATAGAATTTGATTGAGTTTTGAGGGTGAAAAGCACAAACATGAGATTTGAAAGTAAATCTTGATTTCTGACATCTACAGGACTCTAACAACTTTAACTACCAGCATTTATTGTTAATGATGCCCATGATTCTATCTACAAACTATGATGACATGTACGAGTACAAATGAAGGATGCCCATGCTTAAAACTACAAAAATTGATGGCATAGGGTCCTTGGTGGATTAATTTCATTCATTATCTAGTTGAATTCATATTTTCCCTATCTTTCTCTATTTCTCTATGTTTCTCTATAAGTAAGAGATTTTGCACGAAAAGGGGGTTTTTCTCTACAGGATTTAGAGCTCTCCTTAGGAGTTGTTACATTTTCCACTCTCAGACTTCTGTAACTGTATTTTGAAAGTTCTATAACCTTTGCATTGTAAATGCAAATGTAAATGTTTTAATGGTGTGCAACAGTGGTTTATTCCTTTAAATGTTTTTTTATGCACATTTCTACCCTCTTACTTTCCTTTGAATCTATTCATTTATATCTTGCAAAAAAAATTGTTTCCCCTTGATTATTTCATGAATGGTTGCATTTATGTCTCTATAAGTCAGTGAAGCTCCCCATTTCAGTTTGGTGCATCACCTCCCCTTTTATTTTTAGTTCTATTTTCATTCTAATTATGTATCTTTGGATCTTTAGCTTAGGTTAGATGGTTTAGAGTAGGATCTTGTATAAGTTTAGTTGTAAAAAAGTGGGATGAAAATAACCAACCCTTCCATCTGCAGAAAGATCTTGGGTTACCCACAAACTCATGTTCTAAAAATTTTACATTGAAATAGCTTAATCCAATTTCAACATGGTCCATATTTCATCACCAACATAAATTTTCAAAATGAATGAATATACCAATACAAAATTAATAATATGGATGTAATTATGTATATATAAATACCCATGAGTAATATAAGTAACTCTAGTAGAATAATTACATGCATTGACAACAAGGGTCTCCAATTATATCCATGGTGTTGGGTCTTGAAGATACCTTATACGTATAAATGGTATATCCATGTGTTGGCACCTACCTACATATACACGGTGTTGTGTCTTGGATATAAAAATTAGGTTTGAATTTTGGCCCTAGATCTATAAATATTTAATCATGAATGTGAATCTTGTAATCTGAAATGAATGTTATATGAAGGAAGTGATAATCGAATCAAGATCTTAAGATGTCCATTGATATTATCTTTCAATCATTGTCATCAATAATTAAATCTTGGGTGAGGGGACATGTGTATGTTTGAATGAATATATCATGATTGGCCATTGATCTTGTTGGTGTCAAGTTTACATAAGATATATTAGATATCGATTTTAACTTTGATTCATGGTTTTTGTGTTTTAGATGTAAAATACTTGCAAAATTTTGAGTTTGTTGTTTCTTCAAAATAACTTATTTGAAACATAGCCATATATATATATAATATATATATATATATATATATATATTATATATATATATATATATAATATATATATAATTTATATAATGTATTAAAAAATGTTACACTTTTCTTACAAAAATAAATCAGATTTTTTTATTTTATAGAATGCTAGTATTGTGCACAATTGAAAGGCCTGAAAATAATTCATCGGCTATATGTTTGATGAGCATAGTTGGTCATCTAATTTTAATCCAAGTAAGGTTGAAATTAGGTATCTCCAAGTAACTACACGTATCTATGGGTGCTTCCATGTGTCTCCAATCATTATTTGTCATTGCTAAGATAATTGAGGTTCATCCACTTCGTTAAAGGTTTTCATTAAATGATTGAAATTTCTACCTTACTAGTCATGGCACCCCATGATTGTACATATTCTGGTCATATAATTTTATTTATTGATATTTCATGTATTAAATTATATTTTTTAGTAATGTGAAATCATAATGGTAATTGCACCTGTCTCCAGGTTATTATAGGTGCTTCTACATGTCCCCAAGTATGATTGGTCATGGATAAAATATTTAAGGTTCATACATTCTATTCGAGGTTTCAACGAATGATCAATATTTCTACCTCATCAATCATGGCACCCCATGGTTGTATGTCTTATGGTCGTATAATTTGATTGATTGATTTTTCATGTGTATTAAATTCCTATTGTTAGTAATGTCAAATCATTCAATGTTTCATAGTACACTATGTATAATATAAAATACGATTATTTATTGGTTTTATATTACATATTAAATTAAATAAATACCAATTTTTTGTCATTAATTAAAATCAATACTAATTATATTATAGCTTAACTCAAGTTCTATCTTGGGTTAACTTGTATCTTCAAGGTTTCAACGAATGATCAATATTTCTACCTCATCAATCATGGCACCCCATGGTTGTATGTCTTATGGTCGTATAATTTGATTGATTGATTTTTCATGTGTATTAAATTCCTATTGTTAGTAATGTCAAATCATTCAATGTTTCATAGTACACTATGTATAATATAAAATACGATTATTTATTGGTTTTATATTACATATTAAATTAAATAAATACCAATTTTTTATCATTAATTAAAATCAATACTAATTATATTATAGCTTAACTCAAGTTCTATCTTGGGTTAACTTGTATCTTCAAGGTTTCAACGAATGATCAATATTTCTACCTCGCCAATCATGGCACCCCATGGTTGTATGTCTTATGGTCATATAATTTGATTGATTGATTTTTCATGTGTATTAAAGTCAGATACAATTCCTATTTTGAAAACATCCTGTGTGATTTCAAATGGAGCAGAATTTGGATGCCAGAGCTAACTCCTAAAATCAATTTCTTCTTTTGGATTGTTCTTAGAGGAAGAATACTCAGAAATGACAACCTTATCAAGAGAAGATTTATAATGCCAAATATGTGTTTCCTATGTAAAAAAGAGGCTAAGGACATCAAGAATATTTTTTTGCATTGTGAGTACACTTCAAATATCTGGAGTTATGCTTTTTCAAAATTCAATGTTTGTTGGACAGTGCCAAAGGAATTTATTCAATATTGGATTCAATGGGATCCTCCTTTTAAACATTGTATTGTTCGGAGACTTTGGAAACTGGTGATGCCCCATATTATATGGAGAGTTTGGAAAGACAAAAATGACATAGTTTTCAGAAATAGCAGACAACCTTGCAAGAAAAGATTTACTAAGATTGGTAATGCAATTAAAGACGATATTGAAAGATTTAAACCTCCTAAGAATAAGAAATATCCTGAAGATGAAGAATTTATTCTCTCAAATTGGAAGATGGATATTGATAATGTTCAAAAACGAATATCTTCAAATATTGATAGGTCTCTAATTCATTGGATCCCTCCTCAAAACTCTTGGTATAAACTTAATTTTGATGGAGCCTCTAAGGGAAACCCAGGGGCAGTTGTTGGCAGAGGAATAATTTGGGATCATAAAGGTTGTTTAGTTGTTGCTTATGTTGGTAGAATGGGAAATCAGACCAATCACTATGCAGAAGCTTTATCAACTTTATGGGGTCTAAGAATTGTTAGGGATTACAACATTCAGAACATCATTATTAAAGGTGATTCCTTGAATATTATAAACCATCTTAATCATATACACCCTCCAAGTTGGACTATTAATATTTCATTCAGGAATCTAGTAATAAATGCCATACTTTCAAAAATATTATATTTGGTCATACTTATAGAGAGGGCAACAAGGTGGCAGACACCTTAGCTAACTATGGTACCAATAATAATTTCACCACTTGGGATGGTGAAAAACAACACCCCCACAGAAGTATAGAATGGTATTACCAAGGATAATCATGAGCATTCACATCTTATATAGAATATCTAATGAGATTGCATGGGATTTGATGGATAAGAAAGATGGCATATGCAAGAAGAGTTATCCTAATTACTACCATAAAATTTCACATGCTTCTCATATTTCCAACTGGATACTTAAAAACCGGTATAGGAAAAACAAAAAGAACCTTTTCATAGGTGGTTTGTAGCAGAGTAATCATGGAAATAATAGAGGAAGAAATATGGGGGAAGCTTCATGCCAGTTAGAACCCATTTGCGATATTTCTTGGAAGGAGAACGCTGAGCTATGGAATTATCTTCAAATGGGGGTGTCTACAACTTTATCGAGAAAATCCAAGGTCATGACCAGCACATTTTAGTGCATTTTGCCACAGATTGGAAGGACAGGAAGGTTAAATATGGAGCTAAAAGGGTGTTGATGAATGAGGAGCTAATTGCATAGGTTACTGGGCTAACTTTGGATGGCATCTGGTTCTTCAGAAAAAGGGTTGACAAAAATGCTGAAGAAAAGAAGTTTGCTGACGCAGTGGAGGATATCATCTTCGTTATGGATGGCATTCGGGTAAGCTCCATATCGGAACCCTTCAATGGAATTACTGAAATGATGGTGTGGTTTATATCCCTTGAAGGTCGCTACATTATTTTTCCCACCAAACACTTGGTTTTCCTTAATCACTTCAGGAGAAATTTTGTTATTTGATTCCTGCACTATCTCTTAAATTCTTTGGAATGCTCCATTCTTGATTTTCAAAAACATACTAGGGCCATCCCCCTCTACCAAGGGTTCATCTTTCTCCTTCAAAAACATTGCCTCATCAATTTCCCTGACATTCTTGTTTCCCCTAGCATTCATCCCACTCCCTCTCACAGCACACCCACTCCCAACCTGGCCAACTCTTCTAATATCAAGAATGTCAAGGCTAAGAACCCTGCACCCCACATAGTGACCCCACCTCCCTCTGGCCATGTCCTTTGGAGTAACAAGGATATGGAAATGGTTCACAATCTCTTGCACATCAGTAATGCAGGGAAGGACAATGCTTCCCAGTAGGAGAAGGAAAATATTCTCCTTAGAATGGAAATGCTGGAAAATGAGGTAGAAAGTATCAAGAAAGAGATACATCAGTTAAATAAGAAAAAGGGGAAAAGAAAGATGAATGATGATGCAGGTTTTGGCATAGATCAAACTGAAGAAATTTATAGAAAATGAAACTCACTGGATAATACACTGGGGAGATATAAGTATAGACACGAACACAATATGGCCATCTTCAAATCCATAAGTGAGTTTCTTGAATAGCGTGTCAAAAGAATCACATTATTGAGTGGCATCCCTAAGGATATTTGGGGTACTGAAAAGGATAGAAATTAGTTCATATCACAGCTGGATGTTAATGACCCAACACATGTCACCACTCTAGCGCTTTTTACCTTCCTGCAGATGATCAAATCAAGGATTGAAAAGGCCTCAAAGGAATAAGACCTCCTGGGTAGGCTGGAGGAGGTCAAGTTGATGTTTTGTTTCTGATAGTTTGTTGTTTTTTTGTTGTTTAGTTGTTGTTTTGTCCCTGTTTTGGTTTTTTAGTAGCTTCTCTTTTGAGTATTGTTGGACTTATCATAATATCTGGATTCAGATCCTATTTTTATACTTTTTCATGTTGATCTGGTTGTTGGGCCTTTTTTGTAACAGGGTATAGTCCCTTCAAAACTATTTTCCTTTAGTAAAAAAAATTTGTATCCTCATAAATTTTAATAATAGAGTAAAATTTGTTAGATAGCATTTTAAAACCATATAATTTTAAAGGGAAATAAATTTCATATATAAATTCTAACTATTGATTTTACATTTAGGGGTTATATACCTACTAAGAAATAATATTTAATGAAATAAAATCAATCATCCAACTAATAAAAAGGCATATTAAATGAATCTACATGGAATAAAGGCCTAATAAAAAAAATTGTGATTATTTGTTTTATAGCATAGGCCTAAAGTCAATCGTACAGCTAATATAAAAAGGGATTGTAAATGAATATGACTGGAATAAAGGAATTTTTGTGATTAATGGTTGTAGAAAAGGCCTTTATTGTGGTTTAACCTTGTGTATTAACACTCAATTTACCCCATTTTTGCTAATTGATCCCCAATACACACCAAAATGTGGCTTTCACGTGTATTAGGTATCAATTGGCGTGAATGAGACCAGTCGATCCCTATACATGTCAAATTTTTGCATTAGGGTGTGTTACAACTTGTTTGTCCTCATTCACACCAAAAATCCCAAATATACCAAATTCAACACATTGACATGTATTAGGTCTTGATTGGCCACACTTGTGCTAATTGATCCCTAAGTGTATTAGGGCTCTTTTGATGTGAAAGAGACCAACTGAGCCGTAACACACCCTAATCTGACATTATGAAGTGTATTAGGGCTCAATTGGCCTAGTTTATGCCATTCAATCCCTATCATACATCAAAATGTCTCTTTGACATGTATTTGAGATCAGTTTGTACAAACATGACTGATTGAGCCCCTATACATGTCAAACTAATGCATTATGGTTTTTTATGGATTTGTTTGTCTTGTTCACACAAAAAATACCAAGTACACCCAAAGAGTTATTTTGAAATGTATTAGGTCTCAATTGGACCCATTTATACAAATCAATCCCTAACACACATTTAGCTATCACATTGGGTGTCTTAAGGCTCCGTTGGAGTGAATGAGGTGAAATAATTCATAATACGCCCTAATGCGACATTTTTTACATGTAGCATGCTTCAATTGGCCTCATTTACATCAATCAATTCCTAATACACATAAAAGTGTTACTTTAACATGTATTAGGGATTGGTTGGTGCGAACAGGTCTATTGAAACCCTAATACACGTTAAAGTGTCACATTATGGTGTATTATCTTTGGGCTTCCCGATTCACACCAATAGATCCCTAATACACCCAATGCAACACTTTGATGTGTATTAGTACATCTGACCCAATTGGTGTCAATCGAGTCCTAGCACACATTTAACTATTGCATTGGGTGTATTACAAATTTATTGGCCTTTTCACATCAATTGATCCCTAATAAACATCAAAGTGTCTCTTTGATGTGTATTAAGGATTGATTGGCTTGAATAAGGCCATTTGAGCCCTAATAAAGTGTCACATTATAGTGTATTATGGCTCAGTTAGCCCCCTTCACACAAACGGAGCTCTAATACACCTAATATGACACTTTGATGTGTATTAGGATTATTTATCCCCATTTGCATAAATCAATCCCCAACACACATTTAACTACTTTATTGGGTGTATTTGGGCTCCGTTGGTGCAGAAAAAGGCCAACTAAGTTGTAATACACCCTAATGTGATTATTTGAAATGTATTACAACTTTATTGGCCCTATTGGCACCAATTGACCCACATAATATATCAAATTTCACACCAACATAGCCCTAAGATACCCTAAGCTAAAACTTTGATGTGTATTAGGGATCAAATGGCCCCATTGGTGCCAAATGATCTCTAATACATATGATAGGGACACTTTAATGTCTATTAGAGATTGATTAGTATGAATGGAGCTAATATAGTCGTAATATATATCAAACTAATACATTCAAGTATGTTACTAATTGATTGTCCTTGTTCATGCAAATGACACCCCAATACACCTAATGTGGAAATGAAATGTTTGTTAGGGATTATTTTGTGAAAATGGGGCCAAATGATCCTAATACATGTCAAAGTGTCACATTGCTTGTATTAGAGATCCATTGGTACAAATGATGCCAACTGGTTAATACACCTTAATGTCATACTTTGACGTGTATTAGGGTTTTAATGGATCTATTCACATCAATCAATCCCTAATACATGCCAAAGTGAAACTTTGATGTATATTAGAGATTTTTTGGCCTCATTTGCACCACGATATCCCTAATACATCCAATGTAACACTTTGACATGTTCTAGGATCGTTTATCCCTGTTTTTGCCAAATTATTGCTAGCACACATTTATCTATCACATTATGTGTATTAGGCCTCTATTGGAGTGAATGAGGAAAATTGAGTTTTAATGCAATTTAGTGTGATAGGTTTGATGTGTATTAGGGATTGATTGAACCCGTTAAATTCAATCAACCCCTAATACCCATCAAAGTGTCACTTTAACTGAATTAGGCATCAATTGGATCAAACAAGGCTAATTGAGCCCCAATGACATCAAAGGGTCACATTATGGTGTATTACGGCTTGATTGTCCTTCTTCATTTCAACGAATCCCTAATACACCCAATGTAACACTTTGACATGTATTATGATCAATTGGCCATGTTTGTGCCAATCGATCCCTAACACACATTTAACTATCACACTAGGTGTATTAGGGCTTTCTAGGTTTAAATGAGGCCAATTGAGCTATAATATACCCTAATTTAATAGTTTGACATGTATTAGGTCTCAATTGGCCTTGTTCATGTCATTTGATCCCTAATACACATAAAATTATCGCCTTAACATGTATTAGCGATCAATTGGCATGAATAGGGCCAATTGAGCCCCAATACATGTCAAATTGGTGTATTAGGATGTATTTATATTGGCCTCATTTGTTACAACCAATATTTAATACACCCAAAGACACTCTTTGATGTGTATTAAGGATTGATTGGCCCCGTTTGAACCAATTGATCCCTAACACTCATTTAACTATCACATTTGGTGTATTAGGGATTCGTTAGCGTGAATAAGGTCAATCAAGTTATAATACACCCTAATTCAACACTTGATGTTTATTAGGGATCTATTAACCATGTTCATACCAATTGATCCCTAATGTGTGCAATTTTATCTCCAAGCATGGATGTTAGAAGTAATGTAAATCATCTAAACTCCTAGCCTAGAGATAAATGGAACACCTCATTGGAAAAATAAAGTAATGAGATCAAGATAATTAGCCTTGGAAGATATATTTCCTCATTTTACCTTGATATAAAATTAATCCTTTTGTTGGAATGGATATCCCCAAGATTTTTTGTTGGTGCCTCCAAAATATGGTAGCACTTCATTTTTGGATATTTGATGGCTCTCAAAGATGTAAAATTTGGCTTAAGCTTCTCTAATTTAGTAGTATAAAATATTTGGCATGCATATCTCCATGATAGTTTTTATGGAGGTGGTGCGGGAATTTATAGAAGGATGAAGGCTTGAGATTAATGCATGTAGGATGGATATCAATGGTTGAGAATGGATGAGAGGGTATAATATTCTAGATTAGTAGGATTTTCATGAGCTTTTCAATTCATGGAAGGTGGTAGAATTGGAAGGTTCTAGGTTTATAGAAATCTAGAAGGTGGTGGAGAGGAGGCTTGGATTAGGATTAGAAGACTATAAAATTAATTAGTGGTTAATGAGGGATAAGTGAGGTTAGATAATAGGAAAGGCTAGTTAGTTAGTGGGTAGGTAGGCTAGGGATTATTGAATTCCCAAAAATAAGAGAATATTTTAATTAGTTGTTAAGTGACGAATTATTAAAATATTAGTGGGATGGGATATAGGGTAGACTTAAGGATGGAATATTAGTAATTTTAAGAGAGACTAATTATTAAAATTAGTAAGGACTAATTTTAAGTGTGTACATTTTTTCCCTCTTTATAGAATTACTGTGATTGTAGGGAGTAATGATTGTTCAAAAAAGAAGACAATGGATGTCATGAAAGGTGATGCCCCCTCAAGGGGTCATCCAGGGAGGAAATTAAATGAGGGACTACATGAAATTATGAATATTGATATAGAGGATTCAGTACGAGGACCAAGATGATGACTTGTATTTGTTTTTGTGGTGATTGATCGATTGGTTGATTAGTTTTAGTCGATATACTCAAAAATATAATACATGCAAGGGAGTGGTATTGATTAGGTGATGCCACGAGTAATGATATATGTGCTGGAGTAATTAATTCAATGATTGATTTAAAATTATTAATGTTATCCCAAGAAATGATATATACAAGGGAGATAGTTTGATTGAGACCGTAATAATCCCAAATGTTCCCTAACCAATGACATATGGATAAGACGGGATCATAAAAAAAATTAAACATTAAAAATTTATTTATACCCTAGTAAATTGTAGGGATGGGTAACCATAGACATTGATTCCATTTTAAAGTTACTAATTTTTATTTAATTTTTAGGTTTTTTTATGTAGAGAAAATTTGAATTTCTGATTTCTTATTAAAAAATTGAGAATAATCAATGATAAGATTAAATATGTACACAAGTTTTTGGCCAAGTACCAACTTTTTTAATGAATAGAAGGGGTCACAACAACTAAAATGGTCATGAGGGGTGAAAGGGTGGGGTAAATATGGGTATGGGGTAAAAACCAATTCATTTTTTACCTACAAAGTTAGAAAATTTTGGCTCTAAGTTTAAAATCCCTTTGCAAAAATGAACGTTCCACACAAGGATCGTCATGGTGAGAGATTTCATGTGCACCAAAGGCTAACTAATGAAGGATCATTGGTAGGTGATGTTTTAAATTAGTTAATTTTAGCTTGGGGTGTAGGGTAATTATTAGGGTAATAAATGCATGGGATTAGGTTAACATTGAAAATGGCATTATCGGGTGCCATTATTATGCCCAATAGATTCATTTTTTCTCACTAGGGAATCATTATAGTCTAGGTCAGGATTAGGTCTATCATTATTTTTGTGAAAAAGACAATGAGGGAATGTCGTTTTCATTAAAAAAAGGGGTAAAATTTAATTTTAGAGAAAACGATAAAATGGAATATCGTTATCATAAAAATGACAAAGGGCGTGTTGTTTTCATGAAAACAACATCAAGGTAGTGTTATTTTTTGAAAACAATTACAAGGGGTAAGTTAGTGGTGAAGATGGGAAATTTAGTGGGTTTTTGGGTAGAAAGATAAGATTTTGGAATGGGAAAGGTAGGATTTTTGACTAAGTGTTCTTTTTATGATGATTGTGTAGGAAATTCTAAATAAAATGGTTACCCGAGAGTGACATACACAAGCCTTCACATCCTTGCGTCGTCAACTAAATTCCTATGAAATAGGTGTCCTACAAGTGACAAGGCTTTATCACATATCCTTTATGCCATATATTTGGGTGGATAGGGCCCTCTTGACAACACATATATATATAGATGGCATCAAAAATGAGTACATTCCATATCCTGACAAGAGATATGATTATGACCCTCGAGGATGTATAGAGGATCTTATGTTTTCATGTGTTAGGAAAGATTATATATTAGATTACTACCAAGAGGATTCTATCCATGAGGTGGATGAAAAGGTAGACTAAACTTTAGGTGAGCCCAAATGGTATCGATGTGGATAGGTGTTATGTCCAAGTCCCACTTAAGATATTCCTCACATTTATAATGTATATTATCAATGGAATTTTTCTACTAGATAAGACTGAGCACTATTTTATGATGATATTAGCAAATATGTTTGGAAACCTTAGACATCAACTTACAATATTTTCCTGGGTTCCATATGTAATGGTGTCATTATATAGGGGTATTCACATGATTGCATATAGGTATGGTCAAGGAATAAGATGATGTACTTTTCTTCAAATCTTGGCCTTGAAGCACATTTTCATAAAGTGATTAGTTGGGGTTTGATGGGTATGAGTACCAGATATGGATGTGTGTTGATATTCAACACATTAAGACCACACATGGGGGATTTGGTTTACTATCGCAGGAATATAGATGATATCAGAGATTATAAGATAGTATAACATCTTTACAAAGCACTTTAGATTATGTGGCCATATGACAATTATTTGGATTATATTCTAACTATGTGCTACATTATGGATAGCCAAGCACATGAAATAAAGAGATTTCAGACAGACTAAGTACAAAGACAAATCGGGGACTTAGCAGGATGTGCCTATAGATCCCATTCACATGTTTGCATGTGTTACTAGAGAGAGGAGTCCATGGGTCTGTACCATGAACAATACAATTTTGTTACTAATAGTTATGATTATATGATGATGGATGTTGTTAATGTTGATAGTTAGAGATGTGATTTATGAGATTTAAACCATGTATATTTATGTATGATAATTTGTTAGGATCTTATGATTTTATGCTATTTATTATTTTATGTTACGTTGTGAATATAGATGGATGTTGTGTGTGCATTTTGTGATGATTTTTTAGTGTGCTTTGATTAGATTATGATGTGATAAATGTCTTGCCTACTTTAAATGATGATAACACACTTAGTCTATTGGATGATAGGAATGTTAGAAATGTGATGTTTGTAGTATGATGGTGATGATTAGATGTATGAATTATGGTTATAATTTGATGATTGTGTGAGATATATGGTTCATGATGATAATTTAATGATGGGATGGATTATAATACGTGATGAGTTATGTTTCCATTTTAAGAGAAATATGAACAAACAATAAAGTGTTTTATATAACATTAGGTAGTATACCATACGGTTTATAGTTGACCATGAGGATTTGTGTACTATAACATATATTGTTATTACTCAAAATCCTCCTCATATCCTTGTAAGATAACACCACCCTCATATCTTCAAGAAAAGATAAAGATAAAAACAAATCTAACTAGGAAAGATAAAATGGTAAAGCAACATAATGATAAAAAAACACTCACAATCAAGAAAACAAGATAAAAAAAACACTCAAGCATGTTTATGGGTAACATGATTAGTAGGGGTAGAGGATGGGCGATAGGTAGATGATATGAGAGAATGGAATAGGAGACAAGGTTTATTGATGTTCCCATCATGAATTCCATTGGATTTGTGTGAGTGAATCACAATTAAATATAGCCTAGTGTTTATTTTAGTTGATGTATTTTTCACCAAGTGGCAATCGATGTTCCTAGGGTAGTTAGATAGGATAGTTGTGTTGACTTGGTATTTTCGTGAAAAGGATGGGTGTTTAGTGGAAATAAAGGGTAAAGTGTTAGAATATGGATATACGATGATAGGATGGATACAATAATTTAATAATGTTGTATGCTTGTGAGGATGAGAAAATAAAATCAAAGGAAATAGTTTATTAGGTGTGACAAGGGTCAGATGTTGGAAAATAGTAACAAATGGGAAAATGATGGACATAAAGGATAAGATCAAGTTAAACTCATCCAAGGGTGACAATTTCTTCTTCCTAATGTGCTAAAATTGTTATTTCTCATTCTCCTTTTAACTTGATTGTCTGTTTATGATTTTTCTTTGGATTTTATGTTGACTCAAGACATATTCTTGAAGCATAGCCTATTTCAACAACTTGGCCAAGGTCAAGGAAATGAATGGATTGGAAAGATCAAAAAATAGATGGAAAAGATTGTAATATTTTCCTCCAAGTGTATGAGGTATCCACCACTACAAGTGACATCAGTAACTGGGTTTCATCACTATAATTTCCCAAGGTACCAGATAACTAGTTTTCACCATTGGACAAATGATTTTTTATTTATTTATTATTTGTAAATATTTTATTTTTTGGATATTTGAGATATAGTGAGTGTTATTAGAGAAGACGTAGATACCACTCATGTTTTTAACTCCTTCATATGCATGATATTTATAGGTTCATCTAGCCCATATCTATATTGTGTAGCTAATTTGTAGGATCCTGGTCCATATTTGGTGATGATGACATATAGTCCAAGCCATTTAGGCTCAAACTTTCCTTTTCTTTTCATGCTCAATATTTTTTATTTCTTTAAAAAAGTAGGAACAAGTTTCAAATTTCAAATTTCCTTATCCCAAAATTCTTGTTGTATATTTGGTGGATCCTATTTAGATAGGATTTTATATGATCAAGAGAATTAAGGCATCATTCGTCCAAGAGTTCAAGTTATTGGATCATGGCAGTGTGATAGTATTACTCATCCATGAGGCCCTGGAGTGAGATGCAAAGGGATGTTAATTCGATCTTGATTAGAAATATGGCTTTAGTTCCAAAGATAAGGGAATATGTCTTGGATCTTGTGGGTATGGAGATGTTGGTATAGTGCACCCATAAGTTGAGATAAATTTACATATGCCACTTTAATTTAATATCATTGATGATATTTTAGAAGATATTAGTGATGTTTTTTTATTGGGTTCTTCTTGATCATTTCCTTGAGGATAGTATGGTGTGGACCAACATTTTTGGATATGGGAATGCTCACATAGTCTTGAGAATTTTATTTTTGAATAACTCATCATTTTCGGTAATAATGGTGGAAGGGATGTCATAGCGGCAAATGATGTGATTAGAATGAACTTGGATATTTGTGTACTGGTGACATATGTGAGTGGCATGGCTTCCACCCACTTGTAAAAGTATTCTATATTAGTAATAATGTACTTGTGGCCTTAAAAGGATGGGGGGTTTAACTTTTGAATGATATCAAATCCCCATATAGAGAAAGGCCATGGAAAATTATTGGGTTATAAATTTTATGATGGGGCATGGATGAGGTCAGCATGCTTTTGATAGGCTACACACTTTTTGACATATTGGTAGGTATCATTTTTCATGGTTAGCCAATAGTATCCCACACACAGGATATTCTTAGATAATTCCATTCCACTAGTATTGTCCCACAAGTTCCATCGTGGACTTCCTTGATTTCCATGTTGGATTATTTTGAGTTTAGACATATCAATAGGGTTTCATCATACTCCTTCCTTGATTTCTCTGTTGGATTATTTTGAGTTCAAGAATCTCAATAGGGTTCCATCATACCCTCTACAATAGAGGGTGTTGTAGAGGATAGTGAAATCGTAGGATTTTTGGATGTAGGTTTTTTGATGTGATCTTGTTAGATGAAGGGGTAAAGTTGTTTTATGACTAATAGTTATGTATGTATTGGTACTATGGGTAGTTGGGGCCAAAAATCTCACATACCATCTGTGACTCTGGGATTTCGTATGAAAGGATCATGAGTTGTTCCACCAAAAAAATAAATTATTGGATTTCTAGAGGCATCTCAAGAAATGATACAATAGTGGCCATACTATCCTCTGATTTATTTCTTCCTATTAGAAGTTGCTCAAATTGGATTTCCCACAAAATAAAGATTTAAGTTTTCCACCAATCATTTATAGGGGATTAATTTTTTATCTTTGGTTTGATATTCATTGTTAACCTACTTGATGACTAATTGGGAATCACTGTAGACATGTAAATGTTGAATTTTCCATTAGATTTCAATCCAAAGACATGATAACAGAGCTTCATACTCATTCATAGTGTTGGTGCATGAGAAGCCAAGATGGAAAGCTTTGAGGATTAAGTATCCTTCTAGTGTGATAAAAATAATTCCTTCCCTTGATCCATGATGAGTGAAAGATCCATTAAAGTAGAGATTCTAGATGGTGTATTCATTAATGTTTAGGATTCATTCATCAAAGAAACCAATGATCAATGGTTGATTATCTAAGATGTGAGATTCTACTAGCTGATATATAGGCACTTGTCCTTTGATATATTTTTGATTGACATATTCAATGTCAAATGCACTCAATATAATGATCCATTTTTTCATTCTTTCTGCTAGAGATGACTTGAATAATAAATATTTCAATGGATAAACCTTGGCTATTATCCTAGTTTTTTTTTTGTTTTTTTATGTAATGTCACAAATTTTGAAAGAAAATACCATAGCTAAACACTTGCATTCAATTGGAGTATAGTTGAAGTCATATGATACCAAGGTGTAACTAAAATAATATATGGCACATTCTTTTTCACGCTATTCATGTTGTGCTAGAAGAGATCCTAAGGCAAATTGTGTCGTTGATATATAAAGGATCAAAGGTTACTGTGGTGTCATTGGAACAAGCACTAGTGTATATAGAAGACACTATTTCATAGCTTCAAATGCTTGTTGATAATCTTGATTCTAGTGAAATTTTGTCCCCTTCTTAAGTAGATGAATAAATGGTTCACATGTATCTACTAGTTGGGAGATAAATTAGCGGATAGATTATACTTTTCCTTGTAGATTTCTTAGTTGCTTGAGATTATATGGAGGAAATTCAGTAATGGATTGAACCTTTAGTGGATTAACTTCTATACCTCATTTGGATACAATGAATCCCAATAGTTTACTTGTTACCCAAAAAAACATTTATTAGGACTGAATATGACTTTATACTCCCTTATCCTTTCAAAAAAATTTTTTGACAACTATTAGATGATTAGCTTAAGTGTTTGACTTTCCTAAAATTTCATCAACATAATATTTTATGTAGTGCATCATGTTATGAAATATCATTATCATGTATCTTTGATAGATCGTGCTGACATTTATAAGCCCAAATTTGGCATTACTTGGTAAAATTATGTTCCCCGTGGAGTGGTGAACACATCCTCGTTTTGATCCTTGTGTCCAATGTTTATTAGATTATATCCATTAAATCCATCCATGAGTGATAGTATTTCATGTCTCATTGTAGATTCTATAATCATTTCAATGTTAGATAGCAGAAAATCATCTTTCGGGTATGCTTTATTAATATCTATGAATTCAATAAATATACAAATTCACCCATCAGGTTTTCTAGCAAGGATGATGTTAAAGATATAATCATAGTGGTCAATAGGGTGAATGAAACTCATTTCCAAAATATTTTATAGTTCTTATTTGACCAACAAGGTAATCTTTGGATGCATTTCTTCAATTTTTGCTTGACATATTTAGCTTCAAGATGGACTACAAGATGGTGGACTACCAATGATGGGTCTAGACATGGCATATTTGCATATGACCATGCAAATATATTGGCATATTATTTTAGTAAGGCTATGAATTCATCACTTTTTTGTGACATTAGGCTATCCCCTAGCTTAAACATATTTGTTTATGCTTCAATGCCAATATTAATATAAAATACATCTTCAACCAGGGATGATGATTTTTCATACATGTCTTCAAGATATTATATAAGAAAGTGATCGATGTCATCTCGTTCTTCTAAGCTAAGGGAGTCTTCTTGTTGTTCATTATGTGGTCTTTAAGGTTCTTCATCGCCATATTTGGAAGATAGATGGATTTCACTGTCCACTAATGCAACAAAGAGATGTTCATCAATAATATTGTATTTATTTTAATTTTTGGTTTTTGACATTTCTTTTTTTACAAACTAGCACCTCAAAGAGGTTTTCACTAGAGGGTTTTATATTTTCATTTTTTATTTGTTCAGTTTTTTTTCAACTAGGGAAATCCATTTTTTCTCCAAAATAGACACAAGTATTAGATTTGATGTCAAATACTTTTTTACGGTCTCCATCTGGTATATGATCTCTAAGTCCCATAAATTTTATAATTACCTCATCATTATAAAACTCATCCAAGGATGATGGATTTGGGTGGTCCTAGTGTATAAGGGATGGATGACGGAGGTCAAAGTTGATAGTTAAGATGGTGGTATAATTGACAGTGTTAGTTTTGGAAATTTATTTGTAAAGGATATGGATGAACCATGTTTAATTGTTGTTAGAGGAAGAAAATTTCCCAAAGACCAAGAAGGTATTTATGATGTCATCTTTTGAGTCACCACTTGGTGGTTTGTATCCTAATATAAGATGTGGTGGATTTTATTCAAGGTATATAGGCTCCAAATTTCTTTCTCGTGTAAACGGAGTAATTTTCCCAAATACTTCATGATTTGACACATATGATTAGCTTTTGGGTATCTGGGATGTGATAACAAGATATCATGTCTTCATCAAATAATGTGGAGTCATCTAAGCCCTCAATTTTTTTTACCATAAAGCATTACAAAGTGGTCGAAAGTAGATGAGATGAGTTGGTAGGCTGTATTTCTATCTTCCTCATGGTGATTTTTCCATAGCTACGCGAGGATGTAGAAAGATGACCAAAATGGAATGCATCTTGAAGTTTATACATGTCACTTCCTTTTGGGATAGCATTAGTAATGGATTCAAGAGGTGGAGGTTTATAAGTCAATGGGATGTTTTCGAGGTGGATATATGATGGAAATGATGTAGTTGGCTCAGGATGGATGGAATCATACATAGTACTTTGACAATACACTATACTACAATAGTTTCTTTCCAGTAACTTACAAAATTGAAAAGGTTGTGGGTCACCGAAACTGGTGAATTCCTTCCCAAATTAAGGAAAATCGATGCATTGATGAAGGTTGAATGGCATGGATTTCATTTCATGGATCCACGATCGTCCCAAAAGGATGTTTTAAGGGAGGGAAATGTCCACTGCATGGATTAATAATTTTTTTCTTATAGGACACACCATGATAGGAAGATGGATTGTACTAGCTAATTATCTTTTGACGTCATCATATGACAAGATAGTGATGATTTTGGGTGATAGCATTGTGTCTAAATAGGCTAATATTTAATAATATTTAGAGTACATATATTTACACTCGAGCCATTATCTATAAGCCCATTTTAAATCTCATACTTAGCAATGACTACCTCGATATATAAGTGAAAATTATGAGATGGACCAACATGTTGTGGATAATTTTGGTCAAAAGTAAATTGTTGACTTAATAAGATATGTCTACAAGAGGTTGGAATTATTTGGGATCAATGGCCACATGAACCATGGACTCATCAAGGGCTTTATAAAGGATATCTTTGTGGATGGAGTATTTTTGTAGAAGATTCATGATAAATATTTGGGTTGGTGTCTTCTCAAGTTGTTTGATGAGATCATATTAGCCCTCAGAAGTGGGTGAAGGATCCTCTTAGACAGTGACCTTGGTTGAAGCTCTTCAAATTATGAGTTTATTACCTCATGTGGAAACATTACACTTAGGTGATGGTGGTTTGATGGAGATAGAAAGATGAATCTGAGGATCAAGGCTTTTACAAGACTTACCTTTGAATTTGACAACAAATATGTGGCTATCAATGGAACCCACCATGAAGTCATATCCATAGGGTTTCCTCTTGTATTTTATATGGTTGGTTTAGGAAGCCTAAACCTAGAATTTTGGTATGGATTTATATTTTTGATCATGTTCGGGGAATGGCTCTTGATAAATACCTAGTTGTTGATTTTTAGTTGTGGAAGGTTCTGCTTCTATTTCAATATTTCCTTTATCAATGAGGTCTTGGACGTAGTTTTTGAAGCACATATACTGATTTTTTCTATTCCCTTTAGTTATATGGAATTCACAATATCTTCCTCCTAATACCAAGAGGTTTTAGGAGAATTATCAAAAAAAATCTTAGTATCAGGTAATTCAATCATGTTAACTGTTAATAACTTATAAATATATATTCTAATGGCTCACCAAGAGGTGTATAGGTCATATTCTTGTAATATTTTCATGGTATTCCTCATGGGATAGTCATGCTTGATGAAATTGATGGATTCAGAGACTTTTGAACGGTTGGTTTAGTAATGTTTTGAATCAGTCACCCCATCGCCTGCTTAATTCTTATTTTTGTTCACAAACTTGGGTTTCTTTATGGCATAGGTATATAGGGAATGGTCTTCCTTTAAGTATAGCTTTATTAAGCCTTTAGAAATAAGGGATTTCTCTATTTGAGTACATTTTTAAATTATTTCATCAAATTTATTAGTGTATTGTACTTTTAGGTGGAAGGTCAATTCTTGATTAAGGTAAGCAATATAAATATTAACTAAGTGTTTCTTCAAAATAGTAGAAGGGAAACAACTAGTGAGGCTTTGCCATCATTGCAAGAAGAGTGAAAATATTTCACCATTTCTCTGTTTGGTGTCACAAAATTCCTTCACGATGATATTTTGTTTAAAGTTATAATAAAAATGCAATATAAACTTATCAGATAGGTCAGCAAAGGTGGTAATGGATCCCTTGGGTAGATTTATAAACCATGGAAATAGTCTCAATAGATAAGCATCAATATATTCCACCTCTTGGATAGCCATATAACATTATTTTATATGCTCTTTTGGATTTCCTTTACCTCTATTTTTTTCAACCTTTGGTGATTCAAAATAAAGAGGGAAGGGCACTCGAAGTAGTTTGGTGTCTATTGGATAAGGGCTTAGATCTTCAAATTTGTACTTATTTTCATGTGTATCATATTTTAATCATTTTAGATCTTCTTTCATTTTTTCTCCATTCTTAGGTGAATTATGATCTAGCAATAGGAGTGGATGGTAAAATGAATCTGGCTTCATGATGCTCTTTATTTGGGTTGATGTGGGATTTGGGTTGTGTTAGCTGAAATAGTTGCAAGTGCGCATGCAGTCTACAGTTCAGGGGACAATAGTCCCTCCTCTTTGATAGGGAGGATCCCTTATTCAAAAAAAAATGGTCCTAAAATAATTACAAATATACATTCTATTAAATTTCTATTGAGGATTCTAGTTCCATTGTATAATCTTATAATTTTGAATACAAAGAAAAAAGGTTAAGATAGAAACAAGCTTAATGCAAAAAAAGGGGGGGGAAAAAAATTCAAATAAGAAGGAAATAAATCTTATTTTATTTATGCATGTCAACAATGCTTTAAAATACACACATTCATATATAATGAAGATTCATTGTTCTAAACAAGATGCATGTTGGATTAAATTTCAACAACTCTTGGTAAACAAATATGAACTCAAAGTTTCATATTCTAGAACACATAAATGGTTCAAAAAATTAAGGGTGAGAGAGAGAGAGAGAGAGAGAGAGAGAGAGAAGTAGAGGAAAAAGGGAAATTGTCTTCTATATTCAAAATTTAATCCTTTACATCTAGTAACTAGTATACAACCCCTTTACAATTGAAACTAGATCCTTTTATAGGCAAGAGGGGAGAAATAACTACTTGAAATAACTTATTGTTAATTAAGTGACTAATCACTTAATTAGTTAAGTCACTTTTTAAATGAATTTTACATT
Organism: Taxus chinensis; assembly: GCA_019776745.2. NCBI lineage: Eukaryota > Viridiplantae > Streptophyta > Pinopsida > Cupressales > Taxaceae > Taxus > Taxus chinensis. The sequence goes on from CM034153.1 coordinate 526,060,825, forward strand.
TAATATTTAGTTTTAAAAAATTCAATGAAAAAATATAACAATTAATTATTTTTGGTGCTAGAAGAAGGAATAGAAGAAGTTGGTACTTTAATTTTCAACATGTGCATTTGGAATTTTTTCATCGAGACGGAAATTTCTACTTCCTTTGGCAAAAATTTATTGGTAAGATTAACCATTCAGCTTCCTAGAGAATTCTATGTCTCTGAACTCCTTCCTTCAAATTGAGATAATGCTTTTGAAGCTTCCACTATTATATTATTTAGCTCAGATAATTACTCCATCTTATCTTTATTCACATTCTTTCTCTTTTACAAGTCCTCCTTGAATAGATTTTTAAAATTATCCTTGATCTTATCCACTGAGTTTCATTGGGGTGAGTTGTCCTAGAAGAGATCACAATGGAGGGCTCTAAGATTGGAAAGTATCCTAGATTTCAAAGATTCTCCTTTCTAAATAAAATTTTGCATCTTAGTGGAGGATTCCTTTAGGAATTTCATCCTCCATTCAACACTAATTGACTATGTACGAGAAAATTTTTATTATCATCATCAAGAATATTCTCCAAGAGGATAATTTTTTCATCAGTAAGGACCATAATATGAAGATCTTGAATCACATCAGCCCACATTTTCACTTCCTTTTCAATATTCTCAACCCCTGAGATGATCTTATTTTGTGTTGTCATATGTTTTATAGGATTCACTAATAAATTCCAAACCTATGATGAGAATCTTATCAACCCATGCTTATGTTTCCTTTCCTTTAATTGTATGCTTGTACGCTTCAGAAATTTCCTTCGGATCAATGTCATATGTTGCAGAATATTTTGGGATAGAATCTAAGCGAATAGGATCCAATGGAGTGTTGTTAGAAGAGAGAAAAGATATTATAAAAGTAAAGAGGAAATGAACTTGTTCCTCCATATTCTCTTTTTTTTTCTTCCCCTTTACAACCCTCTCAATTACCTTAGAAATTATTTCCCTGATATTATGCACATCTCCTTCAGGGTTGATTCTCCTTAATATATTATTGTTACTTTAAAATCATCCGTAAAAACCTCTTAATCAATCTTGTCTCCTTTGGGTTTTGCAATCTCAATGAGGAAAAAATATTTCTCCTCCTTGAAACCTTGTTGTCTTGATATATGAAAACTTTTGGAACTGAATAAATAATGTCCCATAGACAACTATCAATTTTTTGGCTTCTTGAGAAATTATGCTAGTAATATTCCTTTATAGAAATCTAACCATGAACATAGTGAAGGCATCATTAACTATTTTGTAGTGGCTTTTTCTATTTTTAAGGTTAGTTGGGTGTAGAACTCATAAATAGGAAGAATTTTCCTACTACCTTGACTTGATAGGCCTATCTAGATTTTTTATCTAACAATGGTATAGATCAAATAGGAATTCATGTAAAAGGATATATTTTGGTGAACATGAGTTAGTTGTCGGGTTAGGTTTTCAGAAATAATTCTCCCCAATTAAGATTTTTCTTTCCTTCACAGATTAAGTTAATGAAAATACACACCCAGTATTGAAATTCCTTAATTAAGGGAAGGCTCATCAATCTTATAAGGAGTGTTATGATATCAAACAATTCTTCAATAAAGTCACTTCTTCAGAGAATATTTAGCAATTTGGAAATTCCTTTCTTCTTTTTTTTAGCTGAGACTTGCCAATCATTGATTGATATTTGTTAAGGGTTGCGTCAAACTCCTTTTGTGCTTCAGCTAGAGTCAAAAATTTTGAGTTGTCAAAAGTAGGAATGTCAAGGGATGTGGTGTGTATCCAATTGAGTAACCAATTGGCCTTGTGGTTCCTTTAATTCCTTATTTTGTGGGTCAAAATGTGAGGCACGGGCTTGGAAAGTATCAATACATTGGACGGAAGTAGGAAAGCCTCTAGCATGGGCCAGACCACTACCTAGGATTATTTGGGCTAACAGGATTGGGTTGTTATCTCTCATTCTTTCCCAAAATTCATTTAAATGATATGCTTGATGTCATTGTCATTTATTTTAGGTAAAAATTTCTCTAGGGAAGAAATGGGCTCATACCCAACATATTGGAACTTCATCTTGATCAAATTATAAAATTTGATAAGGAAGAAAAGGTCCTTAGAAGAAAATTTGATAACAGGTTGTTTGGCATATTTTCATTGATAAGATTATTTTTCGATATCCATATTTATTTAGGAGGCCAAAGTATCAACTTGATGGAATATTTTTTGGATTTGATCATAGAGGGATTAATTATGGTCTCATTCCACTTGGTGCTCTAGGACAGTTCTTCCTTTACCAATTTTCAATTGGTTTAGCGATTCGATGAATGGATTTTCTCTATCAAAAGGATTTTGGCTTGTGGAGGGTTGTCATTGCTCATGTTTGCATTAGATAATTATGTTGTAGAGGCTATAAAGCTCATAATTTAGTGGAATATTGGTTCTAATTTTGAGAAGTTGGAGAAGGTCATCCCTATTTTCATAGAAGTATTAATCAATTTGAGCTCTACCTTGTGCATTAGAGAGCAAGTCATTATGACTACCTTGAACTTATTCTTCATGATTTGCAAGGATTTCCTCATCATCATTGAAAAATATCTCATCAGTCCAAGGAATCATGAGAGGATCATCTTTATTTATGTTTTCATGTCCATTCAAACCCTATATCAAATCTTGGGTGTTATTGGTTCTTGTTTGATTATGGATTAATCTTGTTTGGGATGTGAGATGAAGTGATGACTAGATGAGAAACAAGATGTGACAAAAAAATATTAAATTTTATAGTTTGACAAAGCTAAGTAATAAACCATAAAATTTATTTTGATTGAGGTTGATTATTGATGAAAAGGGTGCAAATTTCTCTAGGATTTGTAAGATTGATTGATTAATATGTTGTTGATTGATAGATAGATGATGGGTTATATGTTAACTTTGAGATGGAGAGTTTTAATCAAATTTTGAGAGGGGTTATAGGGATGATTTATATTTTGGATTAGGATAGAGAAGATGTGAAGGAAGGTTAGATAGGATTTATAAGTGGTAAATATAGATTAGAATAGATATGCTAAAAATTTGGGATATAGGTTATGTGGGATAATATTTTAGATTGTTTGAAAAAATATGGGAATGTTGTGAAACATGAACTAAGGGTAAGAATATTATTCACAAAATTGATATTTTGGAGTGATAAGAGGGTGATCAATAGTACGTGGATGTTGGGTAGGTGAATGAAATACAAAATGAGTTTTTTGAGATGAATGAGGGAAAGTGAGTTTGGTTTGAGTAAATGAGATTAAGTGATGAATGGATGATGATTAGGGTTGGTTTATGGAATGTATTTTTTTTCTATATAGAGGTTTTAGGTTTTACAAAAACACTGGTCTCACATACCACACAAAAATGTGATAGAATCTAAAAACCCTATATTAATAGTAGTAAATGGGTGTGCAACATCACTAGTATCCCACCAATATACCTCACGTAAACTGGTGACTATATTGGTCCCCCAACACTCATTTTACAGTGTACAAAGTTAATATCTTCGGATTTTTTTTTATCACTACACTATTATTGTCATGTTAAATGTGTAACATGAAAAATTAAAAAAAAACTATCATGACAACCTAAGCCACATTTGAAAATCCTTCTCCATGTCAATGTAAACATGTCTTGCATCCAACTCAATCACTATGTTACCCTCATAATGGACAAGAGGAATGTGATAATGTTATTTTTAATTGTTTTTCATATGTAGGGTATGTTATTTAATTTTATTCATGAAGATATTTGGATCCATTAGAAGAAAAGTGCTTCCAAAGGCTTCAAAACTATTATTTTTGACCTTTTTGCACCTGGTGAGCACCCTATGGGAACACACGAAGAAAATATAAAGCATCCAAGAAGTTTATAATAGATAAATACAATCATTTGATGAATTTTAGGAAATTTATGCAAGAAACAACAGGTTTATGAACAAGTTATGTAACATTGGGCTAGTTATAGCATGGTATAAGGAAATGAGAGCACTAAAAAAGATAGTTGGATTGTTCTAGATGTATCAAGATCCTTGGGATAATTTGGAAATTAATAAGATACTATTCATAAATCTAATAATTCTTAATTTTTAGTACAAAAGGTTTGAAGAGATTTTAAGGAGCGTATTTTCATATTTTGGTCTGGCAATGCAAATGAACATCTCTGATCCTAGTAAAAACTCAACTGAATATTCTAGAATTTCAAAAAAATATTTGGTAATTGATTAAAATAAAAAAGTGAAAAAATTAACCCTGTACATATTCCATGGTTTTATTTAGACAAAATTGCATATTTCTCTCTGGTGGTAGTTTGATCATCCAGGAACCGCTCATGACCAAACTTAAAAGGGGGGCCTGAATGTCAAAAATGAGGCATAAACAGGTCTTAAAATTCATTTAAATGGATTCCTTAGGTCTTTACCACTCAAAATGATATAATTTTTACCTACGAGACACCTAGGGAAGCTCTCGAGGCAAGAAGACACTCTGGCATGCTATTTTTAGCAGTGCAATGGTGAAGCCAATCTTTCAAAAGTGGAAATTGCACCCTTAGAGAGACCTGATATAATTTTTTCCCTTTGAAAAATTCAAAAGTAACATGGGGGACACTATAATGTGCCATCAGGGTGAGAGGTTCATGTTTGGAATTTGTGTCACTTAAAATGTCACTTCAGGTGTTATCCACTCATAACTCAAACTTGTCACCTTCCTCACGATGGAAAGACCCTAGATGCACTTATGAGGGGTTTATGTCCCTTTTTATCATGACAAAGTTGCATGGTGGACACTAAAGTGCACCACCATGGAGGAGGGAGAGTTTTTTCCTCCTCACTCTCAAATATGGTCCCTTCCTCATGAACAGAATACCCTTGGAACATTTGTAGAAAAATGATGTCCCTTTTTCCCTTGCTAGGGATATAGTGGACAAAAAAATGTACCACCACATGGAGAGGAGAATTTTCATCACTTGAAGTTCAAGCAGGGGATAAAACCTTCTCAGACACCCAAGACATTGTCACTGAGTGAATTCCACAAGGCATATTATGATGCAATTGTGCTCTTGAACAGAGTGTTATGTGAAGAACATATGATGTATTTACATGAATGGATAACAAAATTATTTTTGGTGGTCACTGAAGGAGATCAAATGATTGATCGGGGTCAAATCATCAGCGACAAAATTGAAAAAAACTAAAGTAGTTTCTTGTCACTAAGAGGTTTACTATGAATTCATATTTGGTGTATGACCTCACATAAACAAGGCCCTTCCATGGTCTCTCTTGCAAAAAAAAAAAAAAAAAACTCAAAATTCCCCACATTTGAAAAGTATCAATAACTCACTTTCAAGGAGATTAACTCACATTTTCTGAGAGTGAATGATGCATTCACTATGTACCTCATCAAGTTGCTCGAAGGAGACCTAGAAAAGAGAATTTCACCTCAAGAAGTGGAATTCATCAAAAAAATATGGGGGATTCTTCATACAATTCTCCACATTCACTTATCTTAGGATGAGTTTGGTGTCACCCAGATTTCATCCTAAAATTTGTGACTACCCTATCCGAAAAATTTTCATACTTTTAAAATAATTGGTCGTTTTGTGTTTTTATTGCCTGAAAGTTCTTGTATTGCGTCAAGATATTCCCAAAGAGCCATATTAGCCTTTTTCGCCAAATACCCAAATGCCCAAAATTGTTATATTCTGTCGTCGGGATTTATCTGCAGGAAATTTGTATTTAATTATTTTGAGCCCTGTATGAGGCTATTTGCGCTCTGTTTTAACTTTGTTATGATCAAACATGTCATTATTCGTATGTACTAGAAGGGTTTTAACTTGGAATAAGTTTTGGGCTTTATTTGCGTCTTTTGGAAATTTTTCGTGTTTTTGTGTTGTCCCATTTCATTTTCTGTGAAATTTCACAAGAACAATTCCTTTGCCGGGTAAGCCCGATTTTTGGCCTAGAGTAGCTGGAGAACATATACGCACGTTATGCCCGGAGGAAGTCGCCATCAGAGGTCTGGATCACTGGGAAAAAGCAATGGATTTGAGCTGCAATGGGAAAAATACAAACAACAGGTAAGGTGGGAATTTTATACCTGCCTAGCAGGGTACTTTTTATCATGATATAAAATTCACTTAAGCTATAGTGGGAAATTTAGAGGCTGCAGGCAGGCAGGAATTTATTGCCTGCCTTGAAGGGTAAAAATTCCCATGATAAAATAAAAGGAAAGTGACTTAAGTGAAATCATGGGATTTTATTGCCTGCCTTGCATGGTAAATAATCTCATTGTCAAAGTCAAATCACTTAAGTGGATCATGGGATTTCTGAGGCTGCCTTGCAAGGTAAAGCATCCCATTGTGAAAAATTCTTTAAAATAGAATTATATTGTATAAAAAAGTGTGCCCCCTTTGGTGAGTTGTTGGCAGCCTTTAAGTGATTATTTTAATTAATTTATCCTTCTAAAAAGTGTGCCCAAGCTTGGAAGAAGTCAACAAGTCAAAAGGGAATAAAAGAAATGGATTAAATTTAATTTATTTAAAGGCTGCCCCCTTCATGTCAAAAAGTGTGCCCCATTTGGGACATATTTAATGATTTTTAAGGCATTAAATCATTAAATTAAATACTATTTTCAGTGGCTATGGTCAAGGCACACTGTGAAGCTTAAGTGAAGTGAAGTGTGAAGGATTAAATTGGATTAATTTAATTTATTGGATATATGTCCTTAAATATGCTATTTTTAAAGAGAAAAGCATGATTTTTAATTAATTAATTGCCAGGAATAGGAAGGGCAATTATTAATTATAGAATTGTGAGGGTTATATAAGCATGGGCAGCCATATGGGTGAATTATTTAATTCACAGGTAAAGAATTGCAGCCAAGAGGAAAAGTGTGCCCCCATTTGAAGAAGGATTTTGCTCAGGCAAGGTGGAAACAAGGCTAAAAGCTTCCAGATTTGGCACATGCTTTGAAGGAGGTTGATATTTGTCTGCATAATTGCTTGCATAGGTGTTACAGGTGCTCAGGTTTTGTTGAAATGATTCATACTCTCTTTATGTGCAAATTAAAAATCAATTTTTGGGGCAGCAGGCTTGAAAAGTGCAGATTTTTACAATTAAAATTCACTATTCATGCTCTGGTGGCCATTTTTGTCTGAATTAATTACAGGAATTCATTATAGGTGCTTTACAAAAGAAAAGGATCTTTTATCAATGTCCAATACATTGCATATATCCTCCGAATCTGAATAATTTTCCAGATCTGCACCAGTTTTGAAGAAATCCGGCCAAGTAAGAAGCAAAAAAATTATTCAGACAAAGATAGACAAAGCTATGGCGAAGAGAGATGAAAAAGAAAGCGTGATGGAGTCATGCATTGCTTCCAAAATTGTAGACATAGGAGACACAAATCTAGGTCTGGAACCTCTTTCCGAATTGATTGATAGATCTAGAGTGGGAAATACTTCACTCATGCGTGCGGTTAAAAGCAGTGGGATTATCCGTGCTACAGTCTTTCCATGCATAGCCCAGTTGCCATATTTTGTTATGGAGTGCACTAGATATTACCATCCTTCATCCAGATCAGTTCATGATGCTACAAGAAAGAAAATAATTTGTTTGGACGTAGAGTTCATCAATTATTGTTTGAAGATTCTAATGTGAAAGGTGGTGACTTCCATTAGTCTTCAGGATGTCGGCAGCAAGTGGGAGAAGCATAGAGCTGATTGTGTGAGTATAATGAATAGACGATACATGAAGAAGCCTAGATCTCCTTTAAAGTTCCCGATAACTCTTCCACGGTCCAATTTGGTACACTAGGTAGATGATGTTGTCAAATTGCTATGCAGGATGAATGGAGAAGTGAATGCTTACACTTTCCGTACATTGATGTATGCTTTCATCAAGACCATTGAAGTCAACAAGGTTGATTCCATAATCAATTGGTCAAAAATTATTAGCAACAACATTGGTGAGTAACTCTGGAATGTGAAGCGTACTTTCAACTTCAAAATGAATTCCTACTTGGTGTATGTTGCAGCTTCACAAGGTGTCTTTTCCAAGCTGGATAGATGTGGTGTTCTTTTTAAGGACCCCATTTTCGAGTGCTACCCATACCTTACTATTTCTGTATGTGAGAAATATTTCAAAGTGGTCAATAATGAATTCTTCTACGATTTCATCTACAGGCTAGACAAAAACTTGAAGGCCAATAGGGTAAACAAGGAAGCGTGGGAAGCTGTGTCCAAGATTGGCAGTCTATTCATTCAATTTGTAGATTTCACATACCTCAGGGTTACAGGATTTTCTGGAGAACCAATGAAGATGCCCAAGTATCCGAATGACAGATTGATCGCCATGGAGCTGAGCAGGAAACTTGTGGAGTTACACGACCTTCAGTCAAAGTGGCACAAGTCTACGGGCTTCTTCCCAATCACTGTGGGATATTACAACTGCATTAGCATTCATAAAGCTTGGGGGATGGAGATGTAGATGTTATCCAAGTATGAGCAAGAGTTCTTCCCTGCACGGCTGAACTTCAATCCATTTGGAGTAGCCAGGAAGATGATCTCCCAGGAGTACACACATGTGCCTTCATTAGAAGATTTCTAGATGAAGTGCAAAAGTGAGTACGAGGTTAGAAAGAGAGATTTCAACAGGCTATCAGCAAAGCAAGTGTTCAACTTTTGACTAGCGTGGATACCTGTGGATCTTAAAGATGATGGGAATGTGGTACTTGACACTTACCATCAAATGGGAGGAGATAAAGCCATACTTCAGGATAACGTAGGAGGCTGCCATACACTTGAAGAAATATCTAGAGCTGTGTTGGTGAATACTTCAAACTGGCTGCTGACGAAGGGATATTGCCTTGATGAAGCATTGATGAATCAAGTCACGGGAAACTTTGTGTACAGGAGATTCCCTCAAGTGGAAGCATGAAGGAGAAAGCAGCAGAAGGTCTGAGAAGTTGAAAGTACACAGAAGATCTCAATCAAAGGAGAAGATCACTTCTACGACCATGGCTTTAGCTCTGGCTTCTCCAGCACCCAGTACTTCACCAACTATTGCACCACAGCAGCAGGACACTTCCATGCCTCCACTAAATCCAATGACATTCATCTTCTCTCCTCAGCCACTTTGTTCAGCACCTGTTCCAAAGGAGATGTTGAAGCTATAGATGGCAGAGTTTGAAAGAGCTTTGTCCTTGGATGATTCAGAGGATGACAGTCATAACACTATGGCACTTTCTGACGAAGAGGATGTAGAGCAGGAGATGGTGGTGCACTCAGTGACTTCTCATTCTCTGAGGAGTAACTTCTTGGAATGGTTGGCTTCACAGTTGGTTCCAGAAGTGAGAATGGAGATGAACTTAGAAGAGCACAACTTTTAGCTACTCTAGAATATGGGTGGAAGAGACAAAAGGCCTAAAGTTTCCAAATCAAATTCTAGGTTGATCATTGAAGATTCGAGAGAGAAGTTTGCTTAGATATCAATTCCGGTAGATGGAAAGATAGAGGAGGAACTCACAGCAGAATATGTGACAGTAACCAAAGTACCCCTCAGTCAAGCCACCACTGAAGGATTGAAGCAGGACACGCAGACATTGATAGATGCTTTATTCATTAGGCTTGACAGTGAAAAGGTGGAGAAAGAAGAACTTCAGAAGTAGGTATCTCAGTTGTGTGAGATCATAACCAAGGTTGCTAAACCTTCCATTTAGCCCATTTCAGAGCAGGTGAGTGATCATCTTATGCAAGAAATGGAGGATGCAAGCAATCAAGTAAAAGCTATTGACGAATGGAAGGATTTGATTATGCATCAAGCTTCTGTACAACTTGGAGAAGTGCCAGCCCGCCTAAAGGTTATGAATGATGAGGAAAATCAGCTGCAGCAACTGGTGACGAGCATAGTGGACATGAACATAGTTGCTAAGAGTTACCTAAGTATTTTGGCCAAGATCAACAAACTTCTGGGAGATGTATTGGTTGCAGAGAAAATTGTACCAGATGGATCAGTTGAGAAAGGGAAGCAACTAGAGTTTGTAGTATCTTTTCGCTTGGAGATCTGTAGAGTTTTGTTGAAGAGGATGCAGGCACTTGAGAGTAGGACATCATCCTTACCAGACAGTATCATTTCTTTCACTAAGGAGGATGTGGTCGGAGGTGTTACTTCATACGTGTGGATCGTTCCTAGCAAGGTGCCTAATTCCCTAGAAGGGTCTCTTCTGATGATACAAAAGATAATTGATAAATTTACTAAGCCTTTCACGATGAATTATATCAGTAGATTGGTGGCGCTGTAGGAAGATATTGTGAGGTTTGGGCCAAGCTTGGAAGATGTGGAAGCATGCATCAAAGTGTTAAATGAAGGGTTGCTGCAGTTCATGACAGAGAAGGAAGAATTGGCTAAAACAGATGGAAAGATGCTGAATTACATGTTTGACAAGTATATCTGATATCAGAACAAGAAGAAGACATAAATATTACAACTGACATGACTTTTTCTATTATTTCTTCTTCTATTTTCTATGTTCCCAGATGAAATTGTAAAACTTTAAGTTATTGGTTTTACAACCATTACTTAAATTCATGTGGAACCATTCTATTAGTTAAGTGATACATGTGTCTATTGTCAAAAATCCCCCCCCAGGTAATTTTGATAATAGATTGATTCAAGGCCCAAAATCATGTTTCTGGGGTCCCCTCAGCTTCCTTCTAACTCTCCTATCCAAGAAGAAATCCCAAAAGGTCGAGAAAATGGAAGAAATTGTAGAAAACCAGCTTGGTGCCGAAATACAGAGGAAATCGGCCAAGTCCTAGTCCAGGAGGTCCTTGGGACAGTTGGGACGTTGGGGCGCGAATCGGCCGAAAAGCCTCCAGGCAATCCACACAGCATTTGGGACAGTTGGGACATCGGGATGCGTGGGGCGCGAAAAGCCGAACTGGCCGGAAAAATGAAGAAAATTACCTAAGTCTTGCTTTGCAGAGTTTGGGACATCTGGGACAAAAGTACGTGGAAGAGGCGAGTCAGCCAGTTTGGTGCAAGTTAGTACGAATCAGGTGGTTTGGAAGTATTTGTCCCAGGCAGTCCGGGACAATTGGGACAAAAGTGCGTGGAGGACGCGAACCGGCCGATTTGGCCGAAACAAGAAACTTTCGTTTGGGACATCCGGGCCAAAAGTGCACACGAGACACGAGGAGCTGAAAGAGCCAAGAGTGAATGGAAATGTGCCACGTGTCTTCACCGTAAAGAGGGACAAGGAAGCCCGAATTGGGCGGTTCGGATAAATTTGTCCCAGGCAGTTTGGGACAGCCGGGCCAAAGGGACGCAAGGGACGCGAAAAGCCGGGAGGCCCGCGGATGAATCAAAACAGGACACGTGTCCTAAGGCGGGGGAGCTCAGAGCCAGGGAAAGACTTAGGAAAATTTGGCAAAAGTTTGGCTAAAAAACTAAAAGGTAAAGGATGACCCCGCTGCCCCTGTCCTCCAACCAGATCATGCCATGTGTCCCAAGTGGCGGGGGCGCAAGGGGAAAATGGAAAATTTTCCAAAGTTATAGAAAAGTCAAAATTTTCAAGGAAAACCCACAGAAAGGTGGAGGAGAGAGAATTTCTCATCCAATCAGCGCCTGACACGTGTCGTCCAAGTGGCAGAGCGTGGAAAAATTTCAAATATCTGTTTTGGCCTATTTTTTGCCCTAAATCTTCAGATCGCCATATCTTTTGATCCAGAGCTCGGATTTGCACGTTCTTTATATCAACAGAAAGCTGGTGAAATGCTCTACACAATTTCGGGGCCAATATTGAATTTTGGTTCAGTTTGGAGAGAGAAAATTGAGAAACACCTATGGCACGTAATAATAGACAGAAGCGACGTTTCAATAACCAGCTTTAATGCAACAGACAGTTCACCGTTTCTGCTAGACAGTCCACCATTTTGCCAGGATTCACCACTTCTGCCATAATGAGATGAGCTAAATGCATCCTAGAAGTGGTTGAGATAGATCTAGATTTCCTCTCTTCCCTCTCTCATTCTTCCTATATATTGTAAGGAGGGGCTTCTTTCTAAAGGTCGAACATTTCTTGTTTTGCTCCTCCCTTCTTCTCTCTATCAGGCGAATTTGTGGAGTTCGAACCTCCCATTTGAAACTATAATGCGAATCTACCTCTTGGAATTTCGTAGTGTATTGTATCAATCTTTGGAGCAAGTAATGCATGTCTGTGGATGATTCTCAACCCTCTCTGTGTTCATTTTCATCCTCCTAATCTTTCACTGTGAATTTTGTTATCTGTGCATGATCTTGCATCACATTTGAATGGTCTATGTTTATTGGCAAGATAGATGTTCTTCATTCCTCGGTGCATCACCTCTGTTAGCTTAGGTTTTATTTTGTGCATCTTCTTACCCTATCTCCTTGGTGAGTTAGATTAGACTTTGATCAAACCCTCTGCAGTTTTCGTGTGCATCTGAACAGAGGAATAGGAACCAGCCTTCTCTGGAGAATCCTTTCTCATCTTTACAAGTCCCACACTTGGAGAAAGGATTCCATGTTGTGCAAACACACTGGATGCCTGTATGATCAACCTAGAAATCTAATCAACATCCAGGGGTGCTGTGATTTTGCATCCACAGTGTCACTTAAGGAAAAGTTAGTGGAGGATGATTGTCAAATGTCATCTTTACTTTTTTTTTGTGTTTCAGTTCAGTTTGAGTTTTCCATTTGTACTTTCCCTCCTACATTCTATAAGTAGGAGAAGAACCTCCAGGTTAATGATCAGAATTTGTAAACAACAATCTTGTGTTCTAGACTTTGTGTTAAACCCCTGAGAGCCACTTAGAGCAAAGGAATAAAAAGGAGTAGGTTTCTGGAGAACTTTGTGTCACGGTGTACTATGTTTCTCACTTTTAATCTTAGATCTCTTGATAAACTTTGTGTTATTTTAGATCTGGATCTAGAGCTGCCTTTGTTTTAGAATTCTGTGTTTATGTCTATTGGATTCTTCTATGTGCATGCAATCAGCTCTGCCATCTACTGATTTTGATGCACATCTTCCCCATTTCTTCTATGTGTTTATGTAATAACCTTCTTCTCTAACTTTCTTTTCTTTAAACAACTTCTTACTTGCTGCAGAACTATGCAGTTATGGTTCATGAACTGAGTGGTTAAAGTAAAACCCCATTTAGATATTAGCATACTTAAATTGAAAAATCTGACATGGAAGCCTCACCAGTTAAATGATGGAGATTTATCTCATGACTGCCTAGGTTTTGTGCTATGCAGAAAATCTAGCCAACAGAGATTATTTTACCTTTTCCCTCTTTTGTTCCCATGATACCCAAGCCACAAAATTCTCCTTATTGAGTTGTATAGGAAATTGAATTAGGTTCATATCAAATGCAATGTTGTGAAGAATAAGGGTATCTCCTTTCCCATCTCCTTGGTCATTTATTCATGTAAGAATGTGGTTAGTGCTTTAAACCTTGAGACCCCAATTGTTTCCTTCAACATGCACTCCTATGTGGCTAGGGCCAACTTTGATATCATAACAAATCATGACTCCTTTTTTCTACCCAACTTGAACCACATTCCACAAATTGAAGACTTCTAGATCAATTTTGTTGATGATTGAGAAGTCAAGAAAAGGGACTACATGAGTATGTCGGTTAAACAAATGAGCTCTTTCTTATTTGATTAGTTTATTTAAAGTGTATATGATTATGATTCAAAGATTTTTTTATCCTGAGTACAAAGCGGTGTAATCTTATCATCCCTCTCCCATCCCATGTCATATCATAGAGTCAGGAGACATCAAAGAGAGAACAATGCATGTGATTCAAAGTTCCAAAAATTGGTCTAAAAAGAGGACGGAAACTTGCATTGAAATGGGTATAATAAGAGTTTTTCCTAGGAAATATTTTCTCTCTCTACATCTCATGAAGCATCTAATGAAGGCGCGAACTCATATCAATATAGAAAGAGGAAACTTTCAGAATTTGAAGAAATTTATCCCTCAATGGAGGTGTATAAGATATCCAAGTTCAAAAGAGAACATTTTCATCATCTTGAACAAGCTAAGATAGATCCTTCATAATCCACTGAGCATCTAGTGGATCCAATTTTCCCTACCAAGGTGATTCAACGAACCCATCCTAGTCATTATTTGGTTTCCTACTAATAAAATGAGGTGTTAGATATCCTCCCTTCTCCTTCTAATCTCTTATCATGGATCAATTATTTTATTGGAGAGGAATCAAGAGCAATAAAACATGTGATGGAACCCAACTTTGAGGCCATATCAAAGTACATCAAGACCAAGAGAAGTAAGAAAGCACAGACAACCTTTAGGTTCTTCACTGAGGCTTCCAGCGCTTATTTTTTATAGGTTATGCCTGAAGGTCATCAAACATATGGAGGAAATGACACCTAATGACTATTTGATGAAAAAATTATCTTTGGGGCAAGCCACCCATGAGGGTGATTCTCACTTGTTCAAGGAGTCTTCATCTCGGATACTTGCATGGAATGAGGAATATGATCAAACCATTGATCAATTAAAGGAGCATGTCAGGAATTTTTCTTCATATGTGTAATCATTTATTGAACCCAATTCATCATCCTTGCCTTTGATTGAAGCAATCTCTCTCATTTGCATATTTGATCCTTAATCCCTCAAATAATATCAAAAATTCATAATGCAAGGACGGTCATGTGACCAAAGGATAAGCATGATCATGGAAAAATGGAATTATATCTTCCTCAAGATTATCTCTTTATTCACATTCCTATTGGCAACAGAGTTGAATATAAAGAAAACTAAGGTAGGGATCAAGAAAGAGAAGGTCCTTTGGGAAGATAATCTCTCGTTGGTGAAAGAGATGGATAATTTTTATTCTCATTCCTTAGTAAGCTCAAAAGTATTTTCATCCACCTCAAATAACTTTCCTCCCATTTGGTTTCGTACCATAAATTAGAGGTATGATGCTCTAAAAGAGGCCATTTCTAATTTGGAATATTGTGAAGAAAATGTATTAAAAAATTGGAGGATCTTGGCAAAATCATGCAGGAGCTTGTTACTCCTTTCCTCAATGAGAATACTTCTTTGAATGATCAATAATTGGTTTGAGAAAAGATCGGTGGTCCTCCATCCTTTAATGGTGATACTTTGGAATCCCTTACAGATATCAGAGGTTTCATCTCTAATAATGTAAGGAATTGTGATAAGTGGTTCAATCAATACAAGAAGCTCAATGTCATGCCTGAGACTTGGCTTCACACATTAAAACATGTGAAAATCAAGAAAGCTGAGAAGGTTTCATTTGTAATTACCAGGTTCGATAAAATGGTCAAGGGTCAAAGCTCCATCATTGGAAATTTTCCATGGAAGCCGGCTGGAGTTGATTCTTCATTCAAGGAGGCTTCTTCATCAAGTAGTTGACAAAATCCCTTCTCCTTCTTCTCCTTCTCCCTCAATATTATCTCCCCCTTTCTAATTCTTCATTGTGTGTAATCATGAATTTTTTAATTTTCCACTTAAGTGACTTTCTAATGTTGCATTGTAAAAGTCCCTTTTGATTTATAAAAAGGGCAATTATTTTGTCATTCCTAGGAAGATGAAAAGTCATGGAATAGGAACATCAAGAATCATGTGCGAGATAGATGAAGGGTTGTTGTTTTCTATCTATCATTTTCTCTCTAAAAGCAAGATAGTTGATTTCTTCCATTTCTTAGTCAAATGCATTCCTCTCCAACTCAACTATACTCCATGAACATGTACTTGTTGAATATAATAAAATGATACTTTGTGCTTCTTGTGTCTTGTTCCTTGTTCTATGTGAATGGTATCTTCTCATTGAAAAATATGGGTATATTCTAGTATTGAGGTAATAAAATCTTATGTGATATTTATTGTGCAAAACCCTCCTTGTTATTCGGTTCACACCTCTCTCCCTTAAGTTTTTTCTTCCCTTGTATTATGTACAAAAACTTTGCCACAAGTGTAGGGAATTACCCATATGTGATCCCCAGGTGAAATACCACCCCTGAGTAATTAAAATAGTGTAAATATATCTTATTTTTAATAAATTGAGCTACCCCATTCAAGCAAAGGGAATTAGTCCCACACATTGTTGGTGAAATTTCACTAATTTTCCCACATAAAAAATTATTTTGCAAACAGCTACTAATCATTTTAAGCCAAAAGGTCTTAAAACTAGGCTAAAAAAGGCTCTATATGTGTATTGCCTATTTACCTTGCAGTACATGGGACGACCCAAGTCCATGTTACAAGGATGTTTTCTAAGGCCTAATTATTAGGACATAAAACCTCCTCACTTCAAATCACCTTTAAAATGGATCAATGTTTAGCTAATAACGAAAAACTCTCCTTGAATTTATATACCCCACTAGAACATGGGGTGTGTCTTTATGTGTGGTGATGTAATCCACATCACAAGACTCCTAAATACTATGGTAAGTGCATGGGGATAAATTCTATATCACATTAACCCTAAAAAATGGATCCTAGGTTTTTTTTAATCCCAATATCACCAAACAATGCAAATAAAGAGCATACACAATCCATTTCTAGCTTATACACACACACAAAGAAAGATATGATAATATACAAGATTACAAGAAAAAAAAAGATAAAATAAAAATATGCAATGTGCGAAAATGATGCAATCTTGCAAAAATGATGTGTCCAATAGAAAAAATAATGTTTTCATATTTTAAACAACATGTCACCTTCATAGATAGATTTAGAAAAAATAATACAATTTACTTCGAAGATGACGTGGTTAGCAGTAAAGATGAAACATCAAAAACAATGTTAGCATTATTAGCTAACATGTTACAAGAAAACAAAAAAAATGTAAAATAGAGATAGTTGACTAGGTAAAGTGATGTATAACAGGTGTAAGATGGTTAGATGTGAAAAAAATGACCATAAACTAAGAATACCCAAGTTTTATATTTTTTTTCATGAAAATAACATCGGTTGTTTCAAAAACATTGTGATCTATCGATAATGACATAGTTTATGGCAGAACAACATGATCTAGCTCAAAAATAATGATCACCTAGGATTTTACATATAGTTCACAAAAAGACAAAAGGCTCCAAGAAAATGGCGTTATTAGTTGCAAAAACAAAAGTACATATTGAATAGGGAAAATGTCAAAAAAATCAAAATTTGGAACTCTTTATATTTTGATTTCTTCACAACTTGCAAATAAGGTCCTAACAATGTGAAAGTAATGTTTAATTGTGTGTTAGGCCCCATAGGTCATGCCAAAATGTGTGAAAGTTCATCTCTAAGCATGTATGTTAAAAGCTATGAAAATCATCAAAATTCCTAGCCTAGAGCTAAATAGCACACCTCATATTAGACAAATAAAGTAATGAGATCAAGATAATCAAGCTTGGAAGAGATACTACCTCACTTTACCTTGATATAAAATTTATCCTTTTTTGGAATGGATGTGCCCAATATTTCTTAATGGATGCTTATAACTTGTTTGTTGGTGGTTGTTAAATCCGGTATCACTTCATTGTTGGATGTTTAATGGCTCTCAAAGATGTAAAATTTGGCTTAATCTTCTCCAAGTTGGTAGTATAAAATAATTGGCATGCACATTTCCAATATGGTTTCCATGGATGTGGTGGAGTAATTTATTGAAGGATGAAGAGTTGAGATTGATCCATGTAGAATGGAGATCAATGGTTTAGAACATATGAGTGGGTAGAAGATTCTAGATTAGGAGGATTTTAAATGAATTTTTAATTCATGGAAAATGGTATAATTTTGAAGGTTCTATATTTAAATAAATCAAGAAGGTGGTGGAGTCGATGCTTGGATTAGTCTTAGAAGATTCTAGATTTAATTTTTGGCCAAGGATGGATTAGTGACGATCATTAGTAAGAGAGGCTAGTTAGTAGGTGGGTAGGTAGGCTAGGGAATATTGAATTCCAAAAAATAAGAGAATATTTTCATTAGTTGTTAAGTGAGGGATTAATTAAAATATTAGTGGGATGGGATATAGGATAAAATTACAGATAAAATATTAGTAATGTTAGAAGGGACTAATTATTAAAATTAGTAATGACTAATTTTAGGTAAATACTCCTAATACACATCAAAGTGTTTCTTTCACATGTATTTATGGTTCATTTTACACAAACAAGACCAATCAAGCCCTAATACATGAAAAAAAATCATATTGTAGTGTAGTAAGTCTCTTTTGTGTTATTTACACCAACAAATACCTAATACACCCATGACACTTTGACATGTATTATGATTGTTTGTCACTATTTATGCCAACGTATCCCTAACATAAGTCTAATTATTACATTTGGTATATTACGAATCCATTGACAGAAACAAGGCCAATCAAGCTATAATACACCCTGATGTAACAATTTGATGAACATTAAGGCTTGATTAGCCCAGTACATGCTAATCCATCACTAGTACACATAAGAGTTTCATTTTGACGTGTAATAGGGATGAGTTGGCTCGAACGGGGCTAATCAAGCCCTAATTTACCCTAAAGTGTCACATTATTGTGTATTGCATGTCTGTTGACCTCATTCAATCCAATAGATCCCTAATACACCCAATACGACACTCTAACATGTGTTAGGATCATTTTTCCTTATTTGCACCAATCAATACCTATAGACACAAAGCTACACATGTATGATCACTTCATTATGCCATCGGTATGTTGTTATATACACAAATCCTAAGTAAGAAAAGTACAAATTGGTGAAACTTTCCCTTGACCTTTTGCATTCTTTGATTGATTTCTATTATGACTCTATTCTACACCTCTCAGTTCTGTATGCACTTTTGGTCATGTCACAGGGATCTATGTCTATTTATTTTGTCACATATGTCATTTTTGGTCTCATGGCACTAGTTCCCACTCTGGACACTAGCACCAAGGTGCTCGTGTCCCTTATGGGTGCTCTTGTCCTCTTTGTTCTTTTTAAACATTTCAAAATTTATGGTCAGCCTTGATTTTTATCTTATCCTTATCCTGAATTCTTAGTCGGACTTCAATGTCACTAATGTCAAAAATCAAATAAGGGACTTGTATATATATATATACAACATACTAACTATTATTTTGGCTGGAAAATCAAGAGGGATTATCACATCTATGTGTTACTATTATTCAAAGGGACTGGATTTTGAATTGTATACACTACATAGGAAGGGGAAGTGTTGAATTTCATACCACATATCTTCATTCTTACATAAAAGCTAGGTATAGCCTATTATCTTGGTATCATTGGCGTGAGGGAAAACCTAAGGACGTTATTTCACACACAAACACAAAGAACTACATGGATTTCAAAATGTAGTGTAGCACTTAATACTAATTTAACTTATCAGGTGACCGTCAAGGTCAATCCAACTTCACATATTACATATTCTATTCAGATCAAATGTGTTTGGGATATTTTGTAGATAGCTAGGGTTTGCTTTTTTAGGTTACAGGTATGATCGAAACCTTAATAGATAAATCAGACTGACAAAGAGTGAATATAAGTGGAGACATTCTGACTGAAAAAGAATCATATCCTAAGCATTCATACAGTCACTAATTCCCAAAATAGTTGGTAGCGCCCAAGGCACTCCTATCCTCCTGTGCATGTTTCTATCCAACACAGTTCATAGTTACATAACCCTCTGTGATCCATTTCAATATTGTTTCCAGCCATATCCAATACTCAAATAGCCACAATGACTCCCAAATCACACAAGATCACCTAATTCATCATTCCTCTCTTGTGTACTAAGGGTTTTTACATTATTGGATGCTTATGGCTTGTACATTATTATATTCTATTATATGAATAACATTTTTTACAAAAAAGTTACTTTTAAATTTATATTTAATTTAATTTATAATAAATCATTTGGTGAACCTAACATAAAACCATCATCTGGTTACAGATGTCTACTACAACCATAACCTATACCCTCTCTCTGACAATAGGCAACCTCAATGTCTTATATACATCCTCCAATGTCATCGTCAGCTCCAATGTCAGAAACCAAAATGTGCAAGTATCTACACACCACCTCTCACACAATGTTTTCAATAGTGACATATTATGTGGTAGCTCCCTGAATATGGTGATGTGTTGCAAGCCATCATGGTCCAATACATCCCACTCATATTTGGTCAGTCCCAAACCAAGACATATAGTTAAATGATGCCCTTCACAGAACTCCCTCGAGTGTATATCTCTCTACACAACATAAACAAACACCAAAACATAGTTTTAGCATGTATACATGCTTCCGAATCAATAATAACGACAAAAAAGTAACCTCCATAAACCAAACAATATAAAAACTAGCCCCTAGACACTAGTGCCCAGGAAGTGGACTCTAGCACCCCATTACAAGTTAATAGCACCATGAACTAAGCGCTAGTGTCCCAATGGAAAAAAACACCCTATCCACTTATACCTTATTCTAAAATGTCAATGTTTACAAAAATTCTATTTTTTCTAAAAATTATAAAAAAAGACATATTTGACAAAAAAATCTCAAATTTTCTCATACATACTAGTTCTCTAGTCATTTGTGCGGCCACAACCACCATCACCCTTTCAAATTTTGTCAAAATAGCCTCCCTGACATGTGGCATCCTCATAAATCAAAGCTCAAATCACATTCACTCTCATTTTAAGTGAAGTTACTATACACCTTTTTCATATTACTATATATAGTAATTCAATTTTACTCTACACTATAGTCACTACTTTCTCCTATTCTCACAATTAATACAAGCACACAGTTTGGCTTATATATTAAGCCTCACTACTTCATTTTTCTCTTCGTTCATGGCATCCGGATCATGGTCTCATCTAGCATCCTATTGTATAATTATAAACACTCTATCTTCAATTTAAGAACATGCATTATTCAATATTTACACATACTTTATCAATACTACTACCTCTCCTATACTATTTCTCAGTTACTAATACAATCCTTAAAATCCTTTCTTTCATCTCATTACTCATTTCTCCACCCCTCACCATTTCTCCAAAAGGGGGGCATATAATTGGGATCATTTTATAATCCCTCTCAGGATACAATATAATCAACCAACATTCCTAATACATTATTATCACACTTTCTCTAATCTCATTCAAATACGGTTACATTTGTTATAATATGATAGTCAATACTTTTTTATAATTTGAATCTATTCCCCCAAATGACCTAATATGGTGGGAAAAAAATATCTCCAGTGATTAATATTCCAAATACATCCTAGTCAATCAACCAATATAATAATTATAGTTACTATCTGTTCCAGATGACCTAAGTTGGGAACCACACTACATCACCATCCCTTTCAGAGGACCTAAATAGGAAGCCATATAATACTATTTAAATTATAACACCCATTCATGGCCTTTCTTGTAGTGTTCTTTTGTGGGTTATTCAATCGGTACAAAAAAAATTCAATCGGAACAAAATGGTAACAATTTTGTCCTTATTGGTCTGCATTGGTTAGAAATTTTAGGGAAGCATCAACGATTGGAGATAAAAACAGACCTCTCTCCCCAAAAACACTCCTCTTGCAGCAGGATGCCCAAATCCTTCAATTATCAACAAATCAGTTTAAAAATTGATCACTCCCTACCTCTTATATCACCTTTGCAAAAAATCCATAATCTCTAACATCTTCAAAATTATTTCTCCAAGTTGCTCCTTACAATGGTTTTTTATCTCCTCCTACACCACATGGGTCAAAATATTTATCCATGGTTCACAACGCTAAAGGTTTCTATGTTCTATGTGCACTCTGCAACATGGCTTCTCCAGAACCTATACAGGTATGTTTCTTACTTCCTTTACACTATTTGAATTTCATTCAAACAGAATAAACGAGGGGAATGTAGACACAAAACTATGCACGTATCATCACTTTATTATGTCATTGGTATGTTTTTATATGCACGAATCCTAAGTAATAAAAGTACACATTAGTGACACTTTCCCTTGTCCTTTTGTGTTCTTTGATTGATTTCTATTATGACTCTCTTATACACCTCTTAGTTTTTTATGCACTTCTAATCATGTCACAGAGATCTGTGTCTATTTTTTTCACATCTATCATTTTTGGTCTCAGGACACTAGTGCTTTGGTGCTCAAGTCCCTTCTAGGTGCTCATGTCCTCTTTGTTCTTTTTTACACATTTTAGAATTTTTGGTTGGCCTTTCTTCTTCTCTTATCCTTATCTTGAATTATTATTCTGCCTTTGGTGTCACTAATGTAGAAAATCAAACAAGGGACTCATATATATACAACATATTAACTATTATTCTAGCTGAAAAATCAAGAGGGACTATCACATCTACATATTACTACTACTATTCAAAGGGAAAGCATTTTGGGCTACATACACAGCATATGAAGGGAAATTTTTGAAATCCATACCACACATTTGCATTCTTACATCAAAGTTAATTATAACCCACTATCTTGGCATCATTGACATAAGGGAAAACCTAAGGACACTATTTCACACGTAAACACAGAGAACTACATAGAGTTTGAAATGTAGTGCAACACTCGATATAAAGTGTACTCATTGGGTGACCGTCGAGGTCATCTGAATTCACATATTACATATTTTATTCATATTTAATGTGTTTGTGATCTTGTGCAGATAGCTAGGGTTTATTTTTTATGTTATAGGTATGATCAAAAACCCTAGTAAAGAAATCAGAGTGAAAATAGTGAATATAAGTGGAGACCTTCCGACTTAAAAAGGATTAGATCCTGAGCATTCACGCACTCACTCAAAATAGTCACTAGCACTTGGGGCACTCATGTCCTCCTGTGGGTGCTTATGTAAAAAAAAAATCATAGTTTTAAAACCCTATGCAATCCATTTTAATATTATTTCCAGCTAGATCCAATACCCAGATAGCCACGATCACTCCAAGATCACACAAAATCGGGTAATTCATCATTCCTCCCTTGTCTATTTAGGGGTTTTACATTAGGTGAGACTTATTGCTTATACATTATTATATTCTATCATATGAATAGAATTTGTTACAAAAATTTACTTTGAAATTTAGATTTAATTCAATTTAGAATAAATTAAGACCTAATACATATTTAACTATGGCATTAGTTGTATTACAGCTCTATTGGTGCGAATGAGGCTAGGTTGTAATACACCATTATGCGATAATTTGACGTGAATTAAGGCTATATTATCCATGTTTACACCAATCAATCTCTAATAAACATCAAAGGGTTGATTTGACATGAATTACTGATTGGTTGGTGCGAATAGGGTCAATTGAGCCCTAATATGTGTCAAAGTGTCACATTATAGTGTATTACAGCTCAATTGGCCTCGTTTGTATCAACAGGTCCCTAATATACCCAGTGTCACACTTTCACATGTAATGGGGCTCAATTGACCATATTTGCGCAAATTGATCCCTAACACACATTTAACCCTTTCATTGGGTATATTAAGGATTTCTTAGTGCAAATGAATCCAATCAAATTGTAATACACCTCAATATGACATTTTGACATGTAACATCCCGAATTTGATTAAATTCATTTATTGAATTATTATGATTTTTAATACCCTTGTTAATGAGTATTTGATATGGTTTGCATTATAACTTGTCTAATAAACGAGTGTTTGGGATGATTTAATGAATTAATAATGTATATACATGTGTGTGTGTGTGTGTGTGTGTGTGTGTGTGTGTGTGTGTGTGTGTGTGTGTGTGTGTGTGTGTGTGTGTGTGTGTGTGTGTGTGTGTGTGTGTGTGTGTGTGTGTGTTTATTGACACTCATGGCACAATTGTTAATGTGAAGTGGCATTGATAAATGAAACCACTTATGTTATGTGTTATGAAGTTGTTATATGGAATTTTTAATTATTTTGAAAGTTATAGAACTTAGGTTAGTACCTAAGTTGTATGGCATATATGTAACAATGATGCTTTAAACGGTTATTTGATAAGCCATGAAGTGGCATGGCATTTAAAGAGGTTTAATGGGAATTAAATATGGACAATATGGACACCTTGAGAAATGCTATCTTCCTTGAGAATCTTGGTCATGCAAGTAGAGGGATTGTTTCATTTTCTTTTGCTTGTTTTTGGAGATATGTTTGAGGGTTGTGCATGGATTTTTGGGGGGAATAGTTGTTCGATGACTGTTTCATGGAGATTTCACTTCTTTTATATGTGAATATTATGGAATTTTTATTGTTTGAATATGTTGTTGAAATATTTAATGAAAAATACATTTTTTAGAAGTTTCAACTTGGAAAAGTGCATAGAAGTTTACAGGAAAAATATGCAGGCATGGATTTTTCTACTCTTATTCATTATTGTTATTTTTGGTGTAACTAAATATGTTTTTGGTTTTGGATTATTATGTCAGAAATCAATACGTTTTGGGATTTGGATTATTGTGTGAAATCTGGAAAATAAACTGATACATTTTGGGCTTTAGATTATTGTTTGAAATCTGGCAAATAAATTGAATATGTTTTGGTTTTTGGATTATTGTCTAAAATTCAGAAAATAAAATGAATACATTTTGGTTTTCAATTATAGTGTGAAATATGGAAAATGAAACGAATATGTTTTGGGTTTTGGATTATTCTGTGAAATATGGAAAATAAAATGATTACATTTTGGGTTTTGAATTATTATGAGAGATTTGGAAAAGGAAATAGAAATTCATTGTGAAATATTAGAAAATTCTATTAGTTTTATAGTTGCTTAGAGCATTGCATTTATCATTCCTTCTTTTTTTTATGAATAAATAGTGGAGGTAAAACCCTGCTCAATGCCTGGATTAAATGGGTTTTGGGTTATTGTTTAAAAATTGGGTTTGGTTTTGGGGGAGACTGAATCATAAAAGTATGGATTGTTTTTTTTCCTCTCATTCATGGATGTATTGGAGTTAATTTAATCTATTTTTTGTGGGTTTAAAACTTGGGAAAAATTTTGCTAGGATTTATGAGATTATTGTTGTTCTTTGTTTTCTTTTTTGGAATAGTTTAATGTTGTTTCAGAATGGGAAGATTTCCATTTTCATTATTTATGTATATGAGTTTAGTTTGGGACATTTTTTGGGTTGTTGTTGTTTATATATATGAACAATGGATCGATTTAGTGATAACCAAGCATGACTATTTTGAGTTAGTTGGGGAAATTATTAGGAAGGAAATAAAGGTTTATGTCTCCTTCCTTTACTTATTTCTTAATGTGTAATACTATTGATTATTTATTTATTATTGATGAACTCTCTCTCCTTCTTGGGACTAGACATTTTAGTTGAATTTTGTTACGATTAAATGATTCCTTACACATAATTTTAGATGTTCTTGTAAAAAATGATAATATATATGAGTATTCAACTCAAAACAAATCTCTAAGATATAAATACTTCATTAGTTTTTATTTGATTGAGGTTCTAATTGGGCTATGATTGATTTTTACAGCCTTATGAAGTTTAACTCTGCTAAAGTATGAGTTGTTAGATATGCCATTATCTTTATTGACCACCTGCATTATGAACTTTCTAGTCGTTATTAATTGAGGTAAAGTTGGAAAATAATCTTGTGAGTTATTACATTTTATTTGATAATTGTGATGTAGTAAATGACATATTGTTGTCTAAATGTCTAAGTTGTATTAGGTTGGTTGTATACAGTAACAGTGGACATAATATTTTTATGTAATTAACAAGTTTCATTAAGATACTTTTATAAGGTAGATTTCTTAATATAACCTATGGAATTTACGATTATAACTCATTGATCAAAAATAGTTCTTAGCTGATCTCTAGACTCTCATTTTGTTACTTCATTATAATTACAACATAGAATAAGAGTATGCAAACTCATGTTAGTTCTTATGAACTGATCCATATTTATCTATCTCTCCTACAGTTTTGTAAGAAATGTCGATATACTTAAAGTAACTGCTTGGATTAGATTCTGTGATTATTTTTACATATTGAGCTTATTGGGAAATAAATATGAAAGGATTATTTGTAATCAATTTGATTATGTGATTGAAATAGCATCGCATCTTAAAGGGGCATTATGGCCCAATGTATTATTCTTGTTAACTATTGTAAAAAAAATGATTAATGGTAAAACCGGGTTAAGGAGACCCTACCCCATAACAACATTTAACAATGGAGAAAAATATATAGCAATGAAGCTCTAGTGAAACTGCCTCTACCAGCGGCCAGAAGGATCAACCAAACACATCCAAACAAATAAAAGAACAAGAACAAAACAAACCAAATGAAAATCTCATCCATGAGATCCATTGCCATGGGATCTTAAGTGCATCTTAAGGGGGTCCAAACCATCTTTCCTTTTCTTCTTATTTCCCAAAGTAATCCAATATTCAACAATATTTGGGTCTACATTCTCTTGATAAATAACTGGAATGATGCTTTCAAAATTCCTTTTGTCCTCAAGAGATACAACAGGAAGTGACTTAGAGTCAGAATGCCTGGGGGATACCTTACCTCCTAGAGAAGGAATAACCACCACAATCATCAGACTCGCATCATCTTCCTTCTCTGATTCAATCTTTGTATCACTATCCAAATGATTATCAACAACCAATTGACTATGATCTAAATTCATCCACCAAGATGATCTACCTTTCACTTGTTTTTTACCCATTTGACAATTTGAAGCTAAATGACCAAGAGAAAAATAAGTTCAGAATTTGAAAGGAAACCCTTCAAAATCAAGATTTTGTGTCCAGATTCTGTCCTCCACAATGATATCAATAGAGGCCAAAAATCAGTAGAGTATCCATATCTAACAAAATGTGAGCATATGAGGTAAAATAACATGAAGTTGTCTTAGGGTCAATAGACAAGAATTTACCGAAGGTATATCCTATTGAACATAGACATTTATCACTCCAAAATTGGAGAGGTAAATATGGCAACTGAATCCATACATGTTTAACATGAAAATTATCTATGGAAGGGTTTAAAAAAGGGAACCATGGTTTCATAAGCAGAAAATACAACTAAAAATTTCATACTTTTCCAAAAATCACCTTTTTATCAACGATTTCATCAAAGAAAATAATGAAAAAGCCTCATGATGTGGGATAAATGTCTATTTTACCTTCCATCAATGGTCACCAATGAATCAAGATCCACTCATGTAACGTTGGGATTCTTGGAAAAATATTTTTGAATCTGCATATTATCCCATTTTTCTTATAATATGCCTCCAATGGAAGAACATCAACTCCAAAGGAAACTGAGGGGGACTTCTTGGAAAATTCCATGGGCTTGGAGGGGAGGAAAATAAGCTTAGTTACATATAGGTATCTCCTTCCACCAATACTCATCCTTTTAACAACATGCACAGTGGCCACCATTTCTACTGGCTCTTTCATAGCCAAATCTACCACACCACGGTCCAACAAAGCTTGGTCGCATACATCTAATCTTCCACTATTCTGGTTGCTTCATGGGATGAGGGCATATTCCCTTTTCTCCATAGAAGGATCCATCTCCCCCTGCTGCATTAGAGTGTCCTTGATAACAAAACTCCCACCATTACCGCAAGACATAGGTAGAGTCCTGATTGTCCCATCTGATTTTTCCAAAGATAAAACAAGGGATCCCAAAAAAATGCCCACCAAGGCATTGCCACTTCCAACAGCCCCGGCAAAATCCAAACGCTACATTAGAGAGGAGTCGTCACTAATGGTGGGCAGGGAACGAGTACGAAATCCTCCCTACAAAGACCCAACAACACTAATCCCTTAAACCAGATTGCCATAAAATACCACCGGTGATGCACCCCTAGAGGTTGACTATTCTAAATTATTATTAATGAATATTAGGATATGTTCCTTATTTGAAATCTAGTCTTATGACTTATCTTATTTGAACTGAAAATGTAGATATTTTACTTATAAAGCTGATTTATTAATTAAGTTAATAACTTCTTAAGTTATGTGATTATTTCTTATTTAATTAATTCAGATAGAATAATCAAAGCAAAAATAATATCAATAGATAAACCAAAAGGATAACATAGGAAATGAAATAAATATGTACATGTACATTATAATAATAATGGACTAATCAGGATGAGTAAATGTATTTAAATGACTCAGTATGAAAAATGAATAATTAACCTACACCTAAGGAGAATTACTAAGTGATTAAAATCATGACCAGAGGAACTAATATTAGTTAGGAACTCGTTGACTTACTATGAACCTCTTAAGGAAACATATTAAATATTGTGAAATAATACTTTTAAAATGACTTGTTATGGATGAATTAACTTTACATTGCTCAACTAAGGTAACCTAAGTATAAGGAGTGTAGGCTGTAATGTTCATAAGTCATCTCACTAGAATCTTATCTTAGTGCCAATTTAGGATGGCTACGGGAAGGGTGGTGAGGACATAATGATAGGTAATCATTATGTGGTCTCTATGTTTCCCTTAGGAATCCTAAGATGGCACAGATGGGCTTATTTTGATATAGGGAAATGAGCCAATAATAGACTCTCCCTCTTCTTATCTAGTTCATCTTCTTAAATAATAAGGAATCCAAATAACTATATTGATATGGTTGTGTGGTGATGAAATATAGGTTTCGTAGGCTAGTGTGTGGTCTCAGAACTAAGCTTGCAAAGTTATGCTTGAAACATTTTCCAAAGTAATGTATTAGGTTGGTACATTTTCTAATGGCCAATCCCTTAAATAAACAGTGTGGGATATTAGATGGAAGTTCCACGAATGTATTCCATGTAGGAACTTAGTAGATGCACATAGTTCTCATAACCTATAAAAGGTTAAACCAAGTATACAAAAATGAACACACTCAGTTAGAGTGACTTAAGGGAGATCATTGAGATCTGGATATACCATTACAACTGTGCATGGTTATTATATGTTTTTTTTTATTAGAGGTAAAATTTAGGGTTGAGGGGACCCTAGCCCCTTACAAGGAGTTACAGTATACTTCTATATTGGCCAAAGTATTAAACTTAGAAGGCCAAATCAGTTCCAGAATTTAAAAAAAGAGATTACAGTATATGATATCCATTATATAGCATTTATATTATGTAACAATTCGAAGGATTAAACTAACAGCATGAAGGTAAACAAACAAAAAAATCCAAACCATTGACATTCCTTAATCTTTGATCAAATCTTCCAAATTATCCTTGTAGTCGTTCCATTCTTTGACCAGAGTTGCTCTAGTCTCCTTACAGTACTTGTAGTTAGGTTCTTTGATCACCACCTTCGGCCCTGTACCATCCTTTTCCTTTTCTTTTCCCAGTTCCATGGACTGGATCATTTCGACCAGCAATTTGAGATGGTAGATAGTACTTTTCACATTGAGAATATGTGCATCTCTGATTTGTATTATAATACCTTTCATTTTCAGCATCTCATTTTCCATTTCCATTCTTCTGGCATTGGTGTTATTGGAGTTTTCGCTATGGATGAGGGAAGACATTTTATCCATTTTTTCATGCAGCTCCTTAAGGTCCATAGAGATCAGGTTGATTTTGTGCCTATTTATATCATTGTTCAGTTTGTAATTTTTAAAATCTCTCGTGAAGGCATGGGTTTTAACAGTCGATTCCTGGGCTAAGAAAATTTCCATCTGAGCCGTTTTAAGATTTTGTAAATTGTGGATAGCTTCCTTAATGTTCTTGGAATTCTTGTCCTCTGAAGACTCCTGATCATTTTTGTTGTCCTCAGCCTCACTGCTCTCAGCTTCCCCTTCATCTTTGTTAAGAGAGGAATCCTTCTGGGTTGGGTTTTCACCAGGGCATTCATCCAACACATATGTGATGTTATCCTCCTCAACCCATCTAGGATTCTGCTCTTTTTTGTTATGATTATTTTCACCCCCTTTACCCATGTTTGACCTGGTGCATTTGGTTACAGGATTCCCAAGACCACAATCATCCTATCAATCCTCCTTAGGTTCTATACTCCATGTCCTTTTACCCAGTGTAGATTTAGAAACTGAAGCCCCAAATTTGACATTTTTTCCCAACAAAGGAGTGCTCAGTCAAATGATAGTTTTTATTAGATCTTAGTGTAAAGGAAGAATGAAAGTTCCTTTCTTCACCATTGTTATTGATTTAGCCAGAGAAGAAAATAGGTAGAAAGGAAAGTTGAATGGTTTGGAATTGCAGATATGATTTAACATTGGGAAATGGTAACCATAAATAACATTATATCTTCCTTCCAGAGTAATGTAAGACATTATCAATTTGGAAATTTCATCATAAGGGGAAGCTAACTTACTTCAGGCGTATCCACTATACAGAGAAATAGGATCCCCTTTTCCTTGAAAGAAATAATCAATCTCAAGACTATAATCAGATCTAGGTTCGAAAATGCTTCTACCTTCCAACACGAGGCTAGTCACTTTAGCGATGAGCTTGGGAAAAATTGTGAGAGAGCAGTTGCTGACCTGAACCTTGCCCTCATTCCAAGTTTTTGTGACCGCTTCACTCATACTCTCATCATAGCCCTCGAAATTTTTGAGAAATGATAATAATCTCGTTGTTTCCATAAGAGATTCATCATCCTTGGACATCTCTAGACACCTAGATGGTTCAGTGCCCACCAGGTCCCCTCCCATCCTTTTGTACTTAAATTTTTTTTTACAGAGAAGATGGACTTGAAAAATAGTTTTTTCTTTCTTCAGTTTACACAAATAAAAAAATATCAGGCTGCCCGAGTGAAAAAATGAAACCAAGTCACACATGGGAGAAAAAATCATGAAAGTTTACTGGCATGAGCAGGGGAGTTTGCAAAATTATTAAAGGCTCCTTCCCTTTTCATGATTTCAATGAAAATAGCATTCATATCAAGGAGGTGCTCGACCACATGAAGACCATTAGTGGTAACCCCTAGATTAGCAACAAAGTCTGCACCTGGATTACCTTCCCTATACACATGATTGAAAGAAATATTCACAAAAGAATTTTAAAATGAATTAGTTTTGCTGATGAAGTCTTCTATAGATATGGCAGGTCTGGATGAGCCCTTCATATAAGAAATAATATACAATGAATCTCCTTCCACTTCCAGGAGGTTGAAACCTTTTTCTTTTGCAATCTTCACCCCCCAAAACAAAGCAGCTGCCTCTGTAACATTATTTTATTGTAGTCCAAGGTCAAAGAAATAAGCAAGAATAAAATGACCAAAAGAGTCCCTAAAAATCCACCTCCCCCTGCCTTCCCCGGATTCCCTTTAGCAGCTCCATCAAAGTTGAGTTTTAGAGAACCTTCACAAGGGGGATTCCACTTAATCTCCAATCTTGGATTAGGCTTGTTTGGTAGGAAAATCCCTGAAACATTCCAATTCGTTGAGATATGTTGTTCATTATCCAGAATTTCCAATTCTTTATTCTTGAGTATAGAGAAATTGTTTCTAACTGCCTGAAGAGATATTTTATTGATTGTTTGATATGTAGACTCTTATTTTTGAATATCCCCCTATTTCTTTCCTTCCATATTTCCCACCATAGATTACCCAAGCTTATGATCCATAGATTTTTTATCCCTTGACTATGAAAAGGGAATTTCCATTGGTTCCAAGCATCCTTTATATCTTTGGGTATGACCCAGTTTACCAAGAAACCATCCAAAATGGAGGATAACAGTTGATGTGCATACAGACATTCCAAAAACATATGGTTTATAGATTCAATTTTTATTTTGCATAGCACACATCTATTAACCCATTAGAAACCTATTTTTACCAGATTATCAACCGTTAGGATTTTATTTCCAAATGTGATCCAGCTGAACACATTAACCTTGGGTGTTATATTCTTGTTCCAGATCTTCCAGCCATTAAGTCTTCTTCACCAATTTGACCTTCAAAAAAGAGGCCATAGGTAGATTTGACAGAAAAATTTCCACATGGTTCCTTGTCCAAAATGATTCCATCTAGGTCCTTGCTATTAGGAGATACATAATTTTGTAAGAAATCATTGAACCCTCTCATTTGATCATTTAGTTCCTGTCTATCTAATTCCAAAGTTTTCTAAGTCTAAAAACTCTCTTCCTTAGCCATGTAGTTGTTAATTTTTTCTCCATACTTAGCTTCCAATAATGCAGAGTTTTTTGGAAATTTATCTTGAAGGGTGAAATATCCTACCCATTTATCTTTCCAAAAACCTATCTCATTACCTCTTCCTATTTTCCATCTACTGCCCTTATTCAGAATTTCTTTAGCCCAGTTAATGGCTTTCCATATACATGAGCCATTGAAATTCACCGGTTTGAACATCCATCTTTTATCATTATTATCCAGACAATATTTACTCTTAAGAATTCTGGCCCAAACTCCATTTTCCTTGGTTAGTCTCCATCCAATCTTCACAAGTAGAGCTTTATTCATCTTGGACCAATCTCTAATTCCTAGTCCTCCAAGATTTTTGGGTTTGCACACTTTGTTATAGGCAACAAGAGGTATTCTATCTTTATTTTCTATGCTGCTCCATAAAAACGTTTTTTGGATCTTTTCCAACCTTTCCCCTATTATAACAAGAAGTTTGTATAGTGACATAGCATACATTGGAAGACTCTGGAGAGAGCTGATCAGAAGAGTAATTTTGCTTGCTTGGGATAATAGATTAGCTTTCCAACCCACTAATTTCCTTTCAAACCTTTCAATTAGAAAGTTCCATTCAGAACAGGAGGGTCTCCTATCCCCCAGAGGGATTTCTAAATATAAGTTAGGAAAGGGTTTATAGGTACATTCAATAATTTATGCAATCTTCTTATAGCGGATGTCCATAGTATTCAAAAAAATAGGGAACTTTTTCTGAAGTTGATTAGCTGTCCCGAGACCTCCATATAGTCATCAAAAATGGATTTAAGTTTTCTCACTTCTAGGATAATAGCTTCCCCCACCACAAAAGTGTCATCAACAAAGTGTTGGTGAGTAACATTTTCCATTTCAAGGACTTTGTCTAGAAAGCTCCATGAAACCCTGTCATTAGCTTTTGCCATATCTAGTTTTAAGAATAACGTAGCCTTCTTACTGATTTTTGCTAAATGAATAGTCTCTTTGATAGAAATTATCGCATCCTGAATTTGTCTGCCCATAACAAAGCCCCCTTGTTGTTCC
Source organism: Taxus chinensis (assembly GCA_019776745.2). Lineage (NCBI taxonomy): Eukaryota > Viridiplantae > Streptophyta > Pinopsida > Cupressales > Taxaceae > Taxus > Taxus chinensis. The sequence goes on from CM034153.1 coordinate 526,094,065, forward strand.
AAAATGATATTGGGCAGAATCAGTTGAAGCCTGAGGGCAAGAATTTTCATGCAAATTTTATAGGAAGTGTTACAAAGACTTATAGGTCTGAAGTCTTTTAGTTCCATAGCATTACTACATTTCAGAACCAGAGTCAGGAAAGTGTAGTTCATGTCCTTTAACATTACCTTCTTCTTGAAAAATTCCTTCATAGCTTCAAAAACCTCTTTTTTAATTATGTCCCAGAAATTTTGGAAGAAAAAGGTTGGAAATCCATCAGGCCCATGTGCCTTGTCCGGGTTGAGTTGTTTGACAGCATATTCCACTTCCTCAATGGTAGGAATCGCTAAGAGCATAACATTTTCTTCGATCGAGAATAACTTGGGGATACAATTTAAGAAATCTTGTTCCTTCATGAGGTTATGATCCTTGCATTTATTATATGGATTAGCAATATTTTAATTATGCTAGATTATTCAGCAGTAAGCTAAATAATAATGTTAAACATTAGAAGCATTGATTGCATATTAAGGGTGTGTTTTAAATTGGTTGATCATAACAAGGGTGTTACATGACATATATTGGGGCTCGAATGGCCTTGTTTTTTCTAATTGATCCCTAATACACATCAAAGTGTCACTTTGAATTGTATTTGGGATCTCTTGGCATGAACGATGTCAATTGAACTATAATACATGTCAAAAAAATGGATTAGGTTGTATTAGAGATTCATTGACCTCACTCACACTAATGGAGCCCTAATATACATGTGACAATTTGACATGTATTAGGACCATTTGGCCTCATTTGTACCAAATGAGTCTCAACACACATTTAACCACTACATTGGGTGTATTAGAGATCCATTGGCTTGAATGAGGCCAATTAAGTTGTAATATAACCTAATGTCATAGTTTGGCATGTATTAAGTCTCAATTGAACCCATTCATGTCAAGAAATCCCTAATACACATCAATGTGTCATTTTGGCATGTATTAAGGATTTATTGGTGTTAACAGGGCTAATCAAGCCTTAATAGACATCAAAGTGTCGCATTATGGTGTATAGTGACTCAATTATCTTTTTTCACACCAACATAGCCCTAATATACCTAATGTGACATTTTGGAATGTATTATCATTTGGTCATGTTTTCATTGATTAAGTCCTAAGACACATTTTACATTGGGTGTATTAGGTCTCTTTTGGCACAAACGAGGTAAATCGATCCATAATACACTATAATATGATAGTTTTGTGTGTGTAATGTATTAATTCACTCTATTGGCATAATTCAATCCCTAATACACATAAAAGTGTCGATTTGGCATATATAAGGGATCGATTCATCTGAATAAATCCAATTGAGTCCTAATACATGTCAAAGTGTCATATTATAGTGTATTACAACTTAATTGGCTTTGTTTACACCAATGGAGCCCTACTATGCATTAAAGTGTATTAGGAATCAATTGGTCATGTTTGTGCTAATCAATCCCTAGTACACATTTAACTATTGTATTGGGTGTATTAGGGATATGTTGGTGCATACGAGAACAACCAAGTCATAATTCACTCTAATGCAAAAATTGGTGTCCATTAAGGTTTGATTGGTCCCATTCATGCCAGTTGATCCATAATACACTTAAAAGTATCACTTTGGTGTGTATTTGGTGTGTATACAAGGCCAATCGAGCTATAATGCATGCCAAACTATCACATTATGGTGTAAAAGGGCTATGTTGGCATTGTTTATGCCAACTAAGCCCTAATACACCCAATAAAACACTTTGATGTGTATTAGGCCTCGATTAACCCCATTTGCACAAAATTAAACCCTAACACACATTTAGTTACCACATTAGGGTGTTAGGGATTTCTTGGTGTGGTGAGACCAAATGAGTCGTAATACACCCTAACATACAGTTTAATGTGTATTAAGCCTTATTTTTTCCCGTTCACGTCAATAAATACCTAATACACATCGAAGTGTCACTTTGACATGTATTGGAGCTTGATTTTATTTGTTTGCACTAATGTGACACTTTTTTGATCTACATGTTTCACCAATATTGCAGTAGAGATTAAACATATAAGAAGGTAATGGGCGTAGGAGGAATACATGTATTATATAGACGGTAGAAGGCGTTGCACACGTTGTACACTTTTGATCTGAGCTAATTGTGTGAGATTCCCTATGGCTAGGAGGAATGACCTGTATAAGAATCAAAACAAAACCACAAAATAGTATCAAACAACAAGAGTTTGAGGACTACCTAGCAATAGCTAGATCCGGGAAGTATGATACAAATCAATACGAGATGAAATAATAAACAATTACATCCTATTGTAGTTATAATATTTAGGCTTCTCTAACAAAATACAATAAAATATTTACTGAAAAGGTAAGGCTAGGATTAGATATGAGTGGTTGGGTAGGTTTTCAGGTGAGGTAGAGGTTGTGGGTAAAGTTTGGGTGGAGTTAGGAAGAGTTTTGGGTTATTTTAAAGAGGTGGTGAGCTTTTTTTTTTAGAAATATTATCAGTCACAAAGACCGACGTTGGCTAGGCAACCGACACCAGTAAAGAAAGGTAACTGACACCGGTTGGGTGACTAGTGTCGGTAGGGGAAACTAATGGGAGACTATTAAAAATAGGTTTTTGAACCTCTTTGTGATTGCATAGAGAGTAAGGTTGGTGTTGATAAGATTGTGATATTGTTAAGGAGACTCAGGTATGTTGAAAAGGAAGTTGGAAAGGGTGTAAAGGCTTAGGATGGTATAATAGCAAGTTTGTGGGAAGAAGGTGATATACGGGTAGTAAAAGGAATGAAAACACAGAAAGAAACAAGACACATACACTTGAATAAGACAAATGATTAAATTTCAATACTTACTTGATATTTTGCAGATCATGTGAGTGGAGATGGTTAGTGGTTAATCGTAGAGGAGATGTCTGTGTCTAGTGTTGCGGAAATGAAGCCTATGTGCTCCTGTGAGTATTCCAATGCTTTGAAAGGGGGAAATGGCTTCTTCTCTTGCACGATGGTTGTGTTTTCATTGTTGGGATGTATTCAAGCTTGAATATTCAAGCTTCAATGCGAGAGGACTCCAATAATTGAATGACCAACCCGTTTGAAGATTTTTGAAAGTGTATATAAAGTGACCGATGATGGTTACGTAACTGGCGTCGGCTGAGGAAAAACTAGTGTCAGTTAGGGAGAATAGGTCAAGGTTTCTAAAAATAGCCCTATGTTTGTTATTTTTGGCGTGATTGATAGTTTAAATCCGGGTCTTAAGTCATAAACTAAACCTAGATAAGTAGAATATTTGTTAGAGGAGTTATGGGAGTTAATTGCTATGGCTAAACTAATTCTTAGTTGGTTAGGATAAGTATAGACCCAGTCCTAGTTAATTACTAGGTTGGGGAATGGGTCTTGAGTGAGTGGGATAGGTGAACTGGCATTAGGTGAGGTGGAGGGGTGAGGTAGATAATTAATTAATTAAAGTAATTTAATTAATTAAAATGTGTGTAAAAGGGGCACGGGTAGGTAGAGTGATGAAAATAATCAATCGAAAGGGGTTATGGGAATATGAATTTCATCAAATTATAGCACTTTCTTCTTTGATTAGGTCAATTACATCAAATTAGTTATGCTTAGGTTAAATTAGGTTAATTAGCTCAAATTCTAGGTCCATTTAGGTTAGTTTGATAAAATGGTAGGTGGAAAGAAACTAAACTAGGTGAATTACGGGAACGGGAAATGGTGATATGGGTATAGCTAATAGGTTGGGGAATTCAAATGCACGCACATGTATCAAATGTGAAAAGGTACTAGGATGAAGAGCTGACAAACTCTATGGTGTCAAAGGTCAATAATTTATCCAAACAATGTGAATGTGATTTAGGTATCCAAGGTACAGGATATGGTCCTAGAAGAAAAATTAGGGTATGTGTTGGAATGAGAAATAGGTGTGTTCCAAAGAACCAATAGGTTTGGTCTAGTCAAGATAAACAATACTACATAAGGAAAGGAAAGGTTGGTAGGAAAAATAACATGAGTAGCAACATCACAAGGTATTACGAGTAGGTGAAATCGAGTGTCAAATAGGTGTAGGTGGGTTGGGTAATAGGTAACGCCATAGGAAAGGCCTATGTAGAGGCAACAACATGTCTCAAATGGCAAGGCAGTTGGGTGATAGGTAATTAGGCAATTAGTTTAGTTGATAAGGATAGATAGAGGCTTGGGTAGCACGAAAAGGGTTTTGTGCAATCAAAGGTGGTGATAAGTGATATAGTAGGCTCAAGCAGGTGAACCCCTTTTTTAGTTAATTATGATATTAGCCTTATGAGGTACTTGGTTTAATTTTCATTATATTTTTATCATGTAAACTTAACTTGATGGATGTTGTAGGTTTTGTTTATAGGCTATGGAAACTAGGTAAGGTTAGGTATGGTTGAGTTAGATGTAGGCATGGTGGAGTCAATATGAATTTAGAAGGTTTAGGCATGATAAAGTTAGGTTTTAGGTATGGTGGAGTCAGGTATGGGCATGGTGTGAATTTGAAAATTTCCAGGTTATTGTTCTTATGGAAATTAAATGATTTAGATAGGGTTGGGTCATGGTGACTATGATGTGGTTGTACGTGTTTTGGTTGATTTTTTATTTTTTAATTGAAAATGAAATGATGTTAAGGTAAAATAGTTTAAATTTCTAATGTATTGATATTATGGAAACTAGGTTTTTTAGGCATGGTTGATTCTACTTTGTGTTGAGTCAATTTAATTTCCAAGTTATTGACATGATGGAAAATAAATGATGAGGTATATATGATGTATGGTTTGATTTAAAGTTAACTTCCAAATTATTGTTGTTATGGAATCTAACTAAGTGTTTTGTTTGATGTGGAAAATAAGGATGGGGTAAAGGGTGGCCAAGCTAACCTGTAAGGGCCCCATGCCCTAAGATTACTACCTATATAGACCTTGCGAAAGGGGTGCTCAGGCCAATGTAGTTCTCCCTTAAACTAGGGAAGAAGAAAGGTGGGTTGGGTAGGTTAAATAGGTAGGTGTTTAGGTAACATGATTGGGAAAGCTAAATTGATGAAGATAGGCAAGGTGAAATGTGAAATTGGTAATAGGTAGGGTAGATTAAGTGTAGGTGTATAGGTGACAGGCTTGGATAATGTTGTCTTGGTGAATCAAATAACCATGTAGGTAGAGGATGAACTAAAAGGGAAGAAAAATTCCCCAAGTTGGCTAAAGACCCTAAGTGTTTATCCCATAAACTTATTTGAACATAGGTCCCTAGATACACTATACTATCAATAGATCTAAAGGTGAAAGAAGTTACACGATCACAATGTGTAGAATACATGCCATGTCCCTTGAGTAAATTGGAAGATAAGAAAATAGAAGGTAAAATGGAAGGGTTTGTTTAGCGTAATCTTGTTATGGGACAGTATGCCCCTTATACAAGATACCAAAACCAAAATAGACAAGCCCATGACTAAAATTTTATAATTTTTTATTTATTTTTTTATTTTTTAATTTTCGGTATAGATTAGTCGATGCGGGAAGTCTATATTGGCATAAAATAATGTCTCCTAGAGGTCTTCGTAAATTTTATCGATACATGAAGCTTCAGAACAATTTATTTCATTTTTAGAATACAGAGGTCTAGTCTTCTTTTTGGAGAGACTAAATGTACATTTAAATGGCTAACTGTTTATAGTTTTCCTTCAAGGGAGCAGTCTATTTATAATAGCTAGAGAGATGTAGATGTATTTTTGAGGGTATTCATCTATTTGAAAGAATTTTGACTCAAGGAGTAGATTTTTTGGTATCGCAAGTTATTTTTCATTTTTATTTTTTTGGACTTAAAGTCATGGACAAGACTATAAAGGAATATAGGCCTCTTTTATGAAGGAGAGACCACAATACAAACAATTTTAGCTATGAAAGAAGGGGGTTTTAAGTGACGAATGACCCTAGGATTCCATCCTGAAAAGGAATAAAAGTATCCATGGGAATCATGCCATGAGTAGAGTCGTGGTACTCATATTGAAGAAAAGGTTGAATAGTGATCACACAATTCTAGTTTAGTCATAGGTCCTTAAAACAGGTAGGTGGAAGGAGAAGTGTGCTCAAGGGACGAGCATGTAAGTGACATAAAGTGATGTAGTAATTTATTCAACAATATAATGGTCAAAGATGCAAGGCATTAAGGGTCTCAGGTTCAAGTTTACCTTCAAGTGAAGCTAAACGATAAGCACCTTAATCCATAGGCATGGGTGATGATATAGGGTCCAAGCCAATTAGGAGAAAATTTTCCCCGTTTACTTTTCTTTACTTTGGTTATGCGTTGATTTTACTTTAGGAAAAGATCATCAACCATGAAATTTCGTTCATGGAAATGTTTTTCAAAGGCTCATTTAATACATTTTTGATATATTTGAAGGTGGTCAAGAGCAGTTAAATGACATTCATCTAAAATCTCAAGTTGTGTCAAATAATCTTGGCGAAATTCATCGTCATTGAGCATGTCTTTGAGTGATATATGAAGAGAGGGAATTTGGACCTCAAGAGGTAAAATGGCTTTGGTGCCATATAATAAAGAAAAAGGTGTGGTTGTGGTAGATGTGCGAATACTAGTGTGGTAAGCCCATAAGGCGAATGGAAAGTGTGTGTTCCAATCCTTGCCAGTATCATCGACAACTTTCATGAGAATCTTGTTGAGGTTTTTTTTGGAAGATTCAGCTTGACCATTGGTATGTGGGTAATAAGATGAAGAAAAATTGATTTGAATGTTGAAGTTGTCACAATTTTTTTGTAGGGTTTTATTCTTGAACTATTTTCCACTGTCTGTGATAAGGTGATGGCGAACGCCAAATTGGAAAAAGATGTGATGATTGATGAATTCACATATTTTCTCAGATTTTGTAGAAATGAGAGGAATGAATTTGACCCATTTAGTGTAATATTCAGTTGCAATAATGATCCATTGATGGCATTAAGAGGAGTGAGGGTTAATCTCTCCAACAAGATCCAAACCCCTTTGAGAGATGGGCCAAAAGTCCCTGGCAACTTATAAGGTGTGACTTGGGGTATGGTGAAGATTAGCATGTTGTTGGCACTTCACACAATGCTTGACATAGTCACAATAGTTCTGGTTAAGGGTTGGCCATTAATAGCCAAGAAGAAGGATGTGTTTAGCAATAGTGTGGTCATTGAAGTGTCCACCATAAATGCCATCATGTATTTCCTTTATGGTATATGGGATTTCAAAAAAATTTAGGCACCTAAGTATGATATCGAAAGCCAATGTTTATAGAGAAGACCACCCATGACAATGTAACGGGAAACCTTTTGAAGAAAGGCTCATTGACCATTATGGGTGAGATCCAAAGATAATATGGAAAGGGAAAGGTAATCAGCATATGGCTTATACCAAATATCACGTGGGTCAGTTTTGATTTTTCCCACAAAATTTACATCATGGCTTATGTGAGAAGGTGACTGTACCCTTTGCATTGTGACAAAAAATTTCAATTCTAAAGGTGAGGTAGGTATCTGTGAGGCCACACAAGCCATGGTATCTGCTAATTTTTTAATGGAACGCGAAGTGGTTTGAAGCTTGTAATGATCAAAGGTGGTCAAAATCATGTCAACATGATGTTTATACTTTTGAAGGGTTTTGTTACGACACTGGTATGATCCATTGACTTTTTTTGATACCAATTGAGAATTACCAAAGATATTAATGGTTTTAATATACCGAGAAATGGCAGTTTGGAGACATAGTATGAGTGCCTCATATTTTTCCATGTTGTTGGTACATTCAAAATCAAGTTTAAGTGATAAAGGCATAGGTTTTCCCTCAAGAGGAATGAGAATAAAACCTAAGCCACATCCACATTTACATTTGGAACTGTTAAAGAATAAGGTCATTTGGTAAGCCATGACATCTATGTCTTCAAGAGAAATAGTAGAAATTGATTCATCGGGAAAGTCAAAGTTAGAGGATTGATGTCAAGGAAGTGGTGCATTTGCAAGTTGGTCAACAATGGTTTTTCCTTTAATAGAGTTTCGATGAGTAAACTCAAAGTCTAGGTATACGAGGAGCGTGATCCAACATGAGGTACGTTGCTTCTAGTAAGGCTTAGCATATATGTAGTGGAGAGGGTCAGTAGTAGTGAAGACAAAGGTTTTATGATTAAGTAGTTAGTGGCGTAGTTTGGTGGTGATGAATACTAAGGTGAGGTAGATTTTTTCGGCATGAGTGCATCTAGAATAGTAGTATAAAAGTGTACGAATGTAATAAACCACATGTTCCCTATGTTACTCGTTGTGATGAGAGAGCATGGCACCCAAGGAATGGTTAGTAGCTGAAATGTAAAGGTAAAAAGGTTGATCATCTTTAGGTGGGATGAGCACGGGTGGATGAAGAAGATAGGCCTTCAATGCTTCAAAGGATTTATGGAATTCATCATACCACGTGAAGGAGACATCCTTTTTAAGAAGATGGTGGAAAGGATGAAAAAAATCAAAAATTTGGGAAATGAAACATCGAATAGATTGTAATTTTCCTTGCAAACTATGAAGCTGATTTTTGTTAGTGGGTGGAGGCATCTCAAGAATAACCTTTATTTTAGTGGGTTCTACTTTGATGTCACACAAAGATACGATAACCCTAAGAACCTTTCCAGAGAGGATAGTGAAGACAGACTTTTTTGGTTGAAGGTGCACAAAGTATTTGATAAAATGGTCAAAAATGATTTTAAGGACAGGGAGATGTTCTGCACGACTCTTGGACTTACCAAGAAGGTCGTCAACATAGTATTCTAGTATTTCATGAATGATTTCTTTGAAGATGTAAGTCATAGCATGTTGATAAGTGGCAATAACATTTTTAAAGCCAAAGGGCAAAGCTTGATATCAAAAAATACCCCAAGGGGTGATAAAAGTGGTTTTATGTTGATCTTCAGGTGCGACCAATATCTGATTATAACCCGATAACCCATCTATGAGAGATAGCATTTCATGGTCAGATGTGAGATCAACAAGTTGGTCAATGCTAGGCAGAGGAAAGTCATCATTTGGGCAAGCAAGGTTGAGGTCGTGGAAATTGGTACAGATGTGGAGTCCCCCTACCACTTTGGTAACAGGCACAATGACAGATATCCATTGTGGATAATCATTGGGTAAGATGAAGGAAACAGAAAGGATGCACTGGAGTTCTTATTTCACAAGAAGAGAAATGCGTGAATGCATTTTCGCAACTTTTGTTTCATTGGTTTATCATGGGTATAGTTATAAATTTATGGACAATGATATTTGGGGTCAATACTGGGCATGTCGGCGTACAACCAAGAAAAGGCATTGCTATGTTCACGGAGGAAAGAAGTGTAGGCTTATTTTTCAATGGCTTCTAAAGATTGGCATATCTTTAGAATTCGAGGGTCATCCTAAGTGTGAATATTGATCTCTATGGTCGATTCATTCAACATGGTTTTCATCTCAGATGGTAATGACCGATGAATGTAAGAATTAACTGCACATAAATAGGTGAGAATGGAATCATCATCATGACATTAAATGATGCTTATAGAAGGTGTGTCATCATCAATCATATTAGGATAACAAAGAGGAATGGAAAAGGAAGCCACTCCATCCCATTGAAAGGTCATAGGTCCAAAGGAAACGGTGTTTATGCAAAAAAAAATTAGGAGGAATAGATTCTAGATCCATGGACTCTGTGGGTGAATATGGGGCAATATGCAAAGATGGTGTAGATGATGGCAATATATGTGACGAAGGTTCAGAAGGTTGATCCTCCTTTACAAGGTTGATTTGTTTGTACGCATAGGAGGAAATTATGTTAATAAGTGCACCTCCATCAATCATAACACTTCAGATGCACATATCATCGACGTAGATGGAGATGAAGAGGGTGGGGTCAGGATATTTTGAATGGAAAGGAGAAAATTCTGAGTCAGAGAAATTGACTGCGGAAATCTAGTGAGTGGTAGTGGGAATAGAAACTTTGGGTGCAATGGTAAGATAAGCTATGTGATGAGGGGTGAAAATGGAAGATACAGGTGAAGGTTCATTTGGTAGCACTTAAATAGTTTGAAGGATATCAAGCAAGGCCTCTAGATGAGATTCAGAGGCTTGGATAAGATCATACAAGGACATTTTTAAAGGGGATTTCTGCAATTATTTGACCATGGTGTGATGTGGGACACCTTCAAAAAATTCATAGGTTGGGCTGTGAATCGTTACCTTAGGTGCAGGTGCTGATGGAATGTTAGGTATAGGTGTGGTGGATGGGTTTCATGTATTTTGTTTTCCTTTGTCCTTTTACACCCGAGTGATAACTCGAACCATATTGATTTGGGGAAGATAAGGAGGTTAGCCATGAAATGTGTAATGGCATAAGGGATAAAACCCTAATATGGAATGAGTGGCACACTAGCATTTTAGAGGGGTTTTGGCTAGCTCTCTGATTCAGACCATATTTATCTCAAATTTTGGAGGAGGATAAAAGGGTTGTGGAGGTGGAAGTGAAGGTTATATGATAATATGTAAATGTGGAAGAGGATCTTGATCCAAATGGTCATCTTCTTCATAGGACTCTTCATGAGAACACAATTGCAGAAGAATAGCTTTTAGGGCCTTACAATTCTCAACATCATGTCCTAGCACATGATGGTAGATGCATATCTGGGTATCATCAAACCCTTTTAGTTTAGGTTTGAGTGGGTTGTAAGGCTTGAGATGTTGTAAGGTGATATCAGAATTCTCTAACAGTCGAGCGAGGATGTTAGCGAAGGACCCTACCAAGGGATTGCAAGGAGAGGTAAGAATGGGTTTGGCTAGAAGTTTAGGTGATTCTTGTGGAAGAGGTGTTTCTGAGGGTGGAGTTGGAGGCTGAGTAGGTTTGACTACCTTTTGGGAGGTAGTGTGGTCTAGGGTTTGGGTTACACCTTCTTAGGTAAAGGTTTCAGGGTAAGGCGTTAGGTAGAGGGGAATGCAAAAGATGGAAGTGGATAGAATAACCAACGCAAGAGAGAAGGTGCAGTGAAATTAGTAGTAGGATGTATTACAAGAATTTTAGATTGAAGGGAAGGTGAACTTATGGGTAATTGAGCAGATGTGGGTAATGTAACTGGCTTGGGTAGAATAGAAGGTTGTGGTAAAGATGTTGGTGTCTTTTTTTTAGGCTTACTTTGAGTGGGAGGTTGCTTGACCAAAGTGGATGGATGAGGACCTATGATAGATGGGAGTGGTGAAGGAAAAAGAGGAAGTGGTGGGGAGATTAGGTTTCATGGCCTAAGAGGTTAGGTCTTCCTCTTAGGTGGGGGTATAGGACTAGTGATATTCTAGGAAGAGATAGCTAGATCAATCTTCACATGTGGATGGGTTAGAATTGGTATCAACAAAACTCCTAATGTAGCACTGGGTTTAGGTGCAGGTGAAGTTTTAAATGCTAAGAAAGGTTTAGGTGCAGGTGTAAGTTGAGGTGCATGTAAAGGTTTAGGCACAGGTGTAGGTTGAGGTGCATGTATAGGTTTAGGTGAAGAATCGATTACGATAGGTTCAGGCTTTATGGTCTTGGTTGACTGGAAGGCTATCAGATAGATGGAAGAGGTATCTAAGGATGACATTTGCATTTGATTAGATACTAGGAGACGTAGGTGCCCCCAGCATGTGGAATGATTGATGTAATCCAATTGATCTACAAGTCATGAAAATAAATTTGCTTTAGACATTGATGAGCGGGTTGTGACACTTATCCATATTTTTAAATTGAGTGACACCAGAAAATATTCTCCCTCTGACTCGGTAGGAAAAAATGATGCAATGAGATCAATATGATCTTTTAAGACCTTGGTATACGTATCGCTTATGAGAATACTACAACACTAGTGATGTAGGATTTTCTTCGGATAACAAAGTAGATAAGTTTAGCTCTTCCTTGGGTAGAGGAGTGGGTAAAATAGGTTCAATTGTAGGAAATGATGTAGATGTAGTCGGTTCCTCCATGGGTAGAAGAATATGTGTGATAGACTCCATAGTGAGAAGAAACATGGATGAGGTAAGTTCTTCTACAGAGGAAGGGGTAGATATGAGTGGATCTTCCGTAGGTAGAGGAGTTGAAGGAATAGGCTCCTCTGCGGGTGAGGGAGCTTGCACAAGGATTTCCTTAATAGAGGGAATGGGAGACAACTGAGTAAAAGAAGTGGGCACTGTATCAAATATGACATGAACCTCATGGACATTGTTGTCAGAGGTTTCACCTACTTGTCTTGACATATGATTATGGTTTGGAAAAGGCTTCTTGAAGGTGTGCAGGTTTTGGTTTGTCAGTGCATTAGGATTATCAAGAACGAGATCTCCATTATCTATCATTTCATGAATGATATTATTGAGTGTCTTATCTTTTCCATCACTATGGCCCCTAACATGATGGTAATTGCAATAGTCATTTTCTTTATACCATGTAGGTAAGGTACAGGAAGGATCAAAACTAGTATGTGGTTTGATCGGTGGAAGAATAATAGCTCATACTTTCAACAACTTTTCCAACACAGAGGATTAAGGTTTCCCTATGGGAGTGTAACATCTTTGTTTCTATTTATGTTGAAAACTTTGAATAGGAGAGAGAGTAGAAGATAGTTTTGGTTGGTTGGATGGATGAGATGGACCAGCTTTCAAGACTACCGTGTTGGTAGATCCTTTCACTTTTGAATGATTGTTTGAATGGTTGTTTTGTGATTTAGAAGAATAAGAAGAGTCATTTAGTTTGAAAGGAGCACCCTTGGTACTCAATTTTAATTTCTTCTCTTCAATAGCACGGGTTTCAACCTTCTGATTCATTTTGAATGCCTCATCAAACATTTGGAAGGTTTGGACTTGGAGATTTGGTGAGATATTCCTAACACATGCTCTAGTGAACAACTCTATAAGTTCATTTTGAGGAAATTGGAAAGCAAGTTGGTTAATAAGGATTTTCCAACATGCGACAAAATTTGTGATAGCCTCATTGTCATATTGGTGTATCAAATACAAGTCGGTCATGGTAACTTTCTTGACAATTTTGATGGAGAAATGATCGAAAAATGCTTGAGCTAATTGATTAAATGAAAAGATAGAGTGCATTGGTAAAGCACTATACCAATCTAACTCCGGTCCTGTCAAGGACTTTGGGAAAGTTTGAAGAAGTAAGGCATCATCGTGGGAAATAACATAACATACGTGTTTAAAGGATCACAAATGTTGTTGCGGATCCTCCTTTCTATTGAATCGATTAAATTTTGGCATTTCCCAATGCACAGGGTAGGGATGAATTGGAATAGAAAATTGAATTGGGTCGTTACAAATCTCAGTATAGGTCAATGTGTTTTGGGAGCCAAAAATAGATGCTTCAAGATTCTACATCTTTTCCATCATCATTTTAAGCAAATTTGTGGTCGTATTAGACTAAGGGTCACCTCCCATGGTATAGGGAGGTGGATATGATGAATAGGATGTGGGTGGTACTCCAATGTATAGAGGTGGAAAGTAAGCAAATTGAAAAGGCAGAATGTAACTAGCGGCAGATGATGATGGTACATAATCTAAATAGGAAGTATAAGCAATAGGTGGTAGTTGAGACAGGGTATATGTAGGAGGTATCTATGTCGATACCCTCATAGCAATAGGTGGCAGTGTAACGGGTATGGACATGACTAGAATCTGAAATGGGATCGACACAATTGGAGGTTGTGAAGTAATAGGGCTGATAAGGTGGATATCCCTACACTAAGATCCATGGATGATGAGGAAGTGGACGTCATAGGTGTGATAGATGTCATAGGTGTGACAGATAGCAATGAAGTAGGAATGATCTCTGAGATGACATGTGGCAAGATAGCAGTAATTAATGCTACACTAGTGCTAGCTGACACAGAAGTGGGTATGATAACAAGAGAAATGGAGACAGGCATCTTGTATAATAGTTTTCCTGAAGAATCGTGGGTAGAAGAATGAGTTAGGTAATACCGCAAGGTTGTGGGGTTGTGATCCAGGAATTTTATGAATTCCTCATCGCATGTAGCTATGACAGGAGGAGGGTTGGGGTCCATGTGTGATGAAATGGAGGATGGTGAGGGAATAGAAGGTAATGGTTGGTGGCTGGCATGAAAAACCAAGGTGTTGACTAACCGACGAGTCAAAACCGTGTAAATAGCATGAGAGCATGTAATCTGAGTTCTATAGATGGTACAGAATCACAAAAATTAATAGTAGAAGAAGTATGGAAAGTATAATTTGATCAATGTTTTGACAAAAAATTCAAAAAATAGAGACCGATGTCGATAGGCTAACTGATGCCAATAGATAAGGGTGACTGATGCTATTCACTAGAATGATACCGGTTACTGTGGATTAAAGGAAGATTTGTAAATTTGAGGATTAAGAGTCTAAATAGATGAAACTAGATTTTGTTATTGGTAACAGAGACTCGGGAATTCTAAGAATGATAGAAACATGTCACAAAAAGTACCTGGATGTGAATTGGATACTATTTTGGGATAAATAACCAAATAAGATAGGAACTGATGGCAGTCGGTGAACCGATACTGGTGTGAGGAGGTAACCAATGGCATTTGTTAAACTGATGTTGGTTACTGTGAATGAAAAAAATATTTGAAAATTTGGGAATGATAAATGTAAACCAGATGAAACCGAGTTCTAATGTTGGTCACAGAGACTTGGAGATTTCAAAAATGAAAAAGATGAATAACTGAAGATGACTGGGTTTGATTTAAGAACTGCTTTAGGAAATATTACCAAAATAGCATATAACCGATGTTGGTCAGGTAAAATCAATGTCGATTATTATGAAATCTAAGAAAGTGATGAAAAAATGAATTGTAGGTGATTATGTTAAATGATACCAACCCAGAAATGGAGTATGGTAATGAAAATTCCAAACACACTCAAAAACAGAGTCGGGATATGCCAACTACAATGATGGGGTGTATAGGAAATAAAAAGAAGAATAATGTTCCTTACAACTCAAAACACAAGACAAGAAAAATCTAACAAACACGCCAAAAATCCTAAGCAGTAGATTTTATGTTGTGTGGCTTATGCCATTTAGGATTGACTGTAAGTAGAATAGAATTTTTGGTCAACGAGGGTGTCCTATAGAAACTAAATAGGGATGGTTTCATTTAAATTTTGGCTTGGATTCCCCAATATAAAATTTTCCCTACTCTAATATGATGACTATCCAGAACACCAATTGGATCTGTCGTTAATCTGATTATTAGTTGTTAATAATAATTTCTGGGAAGGAAGATGTTTAAGCAATGATTTTTTTATTTCAGTTATTTGGTTTAGGGAGTGTGTGCATAAAGTGAGTTATGATTCATTCTTTCCAACCATTAGGTTTTCATGACCTCCACCATATAGGTTGTAATTAAATTTTAGTGATTTATAATGCAACATACTCAGAATGCAAGTGCACAAGGTTTAAACTCAAATCCACAAATGAAATTCAATAAGAATAATTAATGAAGAGGCAAAGAGTATGTCTTTTACTAATGCAATATAGAATTAAAAAAAGTGTTCTTTTTAGTCCAAAATATGAATTTCACTGAGACAATTAGAAGAATATGAATGTTCCCAAGGATAAAATTTAGTGTGAACTCTTTCAAAATGAAATAAACACACAATAATTCCCTAAGAATGAACAATGTAAAATAAACCCAAAAAGGGTCCCATCGGGCATGCCAAAAAATTTCACAACAATTGTAGTAGAGACGAAACAGATAAGAAGGTAGCAGGTGTAGGAGGAATACATGTGTTATGTAGAAATTAGAAGGTGTTGTATGCGATGTAGAATTTTGATCCGATCTGATTGTGTGAGCTTACCTTTTGCTAGGAGGAATGACTTGTATAAGAATCACAACAAGACCACAAAATAATATTAAATAACAAGAGTCAGAGGATTGCCTAGTGATAGCTAGATCCATGAAGTATGATACTTCCTAGAGGGCTATCAGTCCTCTGATTAATACAAATCAATGTGATATGAACTAATAAACAAGTACATCCTATTGTAGTTATAATATTTAGGCTTCTCTAACAACATACAATAGAATATTTACTAAAAAGGTAAGGCTAGGCTTAGATCTGAGTGGTTGGGTAGGTTGTCAGGTGAGGCAGCGGATATGGGTGAATTCTGGGTGGAGTTAGGAAGATTTTTTGGTGTTTTAAAGAGGTGGTGAGCTCATTGTTTTTAGAAATATTATCAGTCATAGAGACCGACGTCAGCTAGGCGAATGACGTCGGTATAGAATGGTGACTAATGTCGGTTGGGTGGCCAGTGTTGGTAGGGGAAATTGGTGGGAGACTATTAAAAATAGGTTTTTGAACCTCTCTGTGATTACACAGAGAGTAAGGGTGTTGTGTATAAGGTCGTGATATTGTTAAGGAGACTCAGGTATGCTGAAAAGGAGGTTAGAAAGGGTGTAAAGGCTTAGGATGGTAGAATATTAGGTTGGTGGGAAGAAGGTGTTATACGGGTAGTAGAAGAAATGAAAACACAAAAAGAAATAAGAGACCTACAATTGAATAAGCAAAAATGATAAAATCACAATACTTACTTGATATTTTTCAGATCCTATGATTGGAGATGGTTGGTGGTTGATCGTAGAGGAGATTTCTATGTCCAGTTATGTGGCAGTGAAGCTTGTGTGCTCCTATGAGTATTCCAATGCTCTGGAAGGAGGACCTGGCTGCTTGACTTGTTGTGTGTTCTTTGTAAAGATGCAGGAGAGCTTGAATATTATAGCTTGAATGCAAGAGGGATCCAATAACTGAATGACTGCCCATGTGAAGAGTTATGAAAGTGTATATAAAGTGACCAATGGCGGTTAGGTAACTGGTGCCAGCCGAGGAAAAATTGGCATCGGTTAGGGTGAATAGATCAAGGCTTCTAAAAATAGCTTGATGTTTGCTATTTTTGGCGTGATTGATATTTTAAATCCGGGTCTTAAGTGATAAACTATTCCCAGATAAGTAGAATCTTTGTTGGAGGAGTTATGGGAATTAATTGCTAGGGCTAGACTAAGTCTTAGTTGGTTAGGATAAGTATAAACCTAGTCCTAGTTAATTAATAGGTTGGGGAATGGGTCGTGGGTGAGTGGGATAGGTGAAGTGGCATAAGGTGAGGTAGATAATTAATTAATTAAAATGTGTGCAAAATGGGCACGGGTAGGTATAGTGATGAATGTAATCAATTGAAAGGGGATAGGGTAATATGAATTTCATCAAATTATAGCACTTTAGCTTTGATTAGGTCAATTACATTAAATTAGTTGTGTTTAGGTCAAACTCGGTTGATTATCTCAAATTCTAGGTTCATGTAGGTCAATCATAGGTCGATGAGGTTAATTGCATTGAATTAGGGAAAGTAAAGTCAAATTGTGTCAATTTTGGTCAAATGATGTCCTAGATCTTAAATATTGATTAAAAAATCAATTAAAATTAATAAAGATCAATAAAAAATTAATCATGTTTGACTTATGACATTAACCTAACGCTACAAATGCCAGGCTAACATCAAGTAGCTAGTGAAAGGGAAATTTAATGCTAACATCCTCTCATAGTCGGCAAGCTAACGTTAGCCAAACAATGCCAGGTGAATTTATTTATCAGTCAGCCTATATTCATGTTTACGTCAACTTATAATCATTTGTTACTAATATAGTCATCATCTTAATGTTAGGTTATAGTCATTTTTCACTAATTGTGTAACTAGAATGTTGTTAAACAACTTTATTTGAAAAAAGAAAACTTCCTTGTCTAGGTCTGGCTAAATTGGTCAAAGACATGTTCATTTTTTAGCATCATTTTTCAAATGGGGATTCATTCAAAAATAATATAGATGATGCAATTTTTCAATCCCACCTCTAAAAACAACCCCTATTGTATAGGGGCTAAATTGAAGGCTCAACCAGAAAAGAGGTTATGTTATAATTATGACGAAAAAAATTGTTAGACCTTAAATGTGTGGAGAAAAATTTATACCTCATAGATGTTGAATCACCTCCTAATTTGGAGGAATTTGAAGATGCTCAATAATCCAAAGTTGAATAACATTCAACCAAAGACTTCACTACTCAAAATTTTGACCCTGGGAATTTTAAATAGGCCTTACTAGTGGTATGTTAGTGTAGGATAGTATTTTCCTTATGTTTGTTTATATAATTGGAATGTTTCCTACACACATGAAGTATCCTTACTCGTATGTTCAATATTTATTATGTGTCATATGTCATACTTGAGTGGCATGTGTCATATCTAGGTCTTGTATATCATAGGATTTACTTAAATTTCATTATTATATTAGTGTTTCATAGTAATTACATTAGGTTGGTTGATCATTTGATTAGATATTATGAGATTATAACTCTCATTCCTATTCATGGAGTGTTGTCCACTATCCTAGGAGGAGCTGCATATTCCCTCTCCTATATATACACCTATTTTCTAGGATTTTCATGGTCAATGGGTGAATACAATTGATTCATTTCATGTGTTTAGTATTGGAATTCATTCATTTGCATATTCCTCATTGTGATTTCTTTATTGTTACAACTACATAGTGCATTCATTGAGCCAGAATCCTCGCACACTCGAATATGGTATCAGATATGGCTCTGGTATAAATTTTTCTGATTTACCTATCAAAATTTTTATTTTGAAATCTCAGTTTTCATTAATCTTTATAGAGGTTATGTGCAAAGTTTGTTAATTTCATTTTGAAGGTTTACAAAAAAAATTGGGGTGTTTGAAAAACTTAAGAAACCTTGGGATTTTCAAAAATCCCTAGGTTTCCCAAAGTGATAAAAAAAAATAAGGGGGTATTTTTTAGGGACTTTGGACCCAATTCTTAGAATTTTTTGTTTAGTTGGAGTTCTTTGTTTGTGGTTTTGTGCAAATCCTTGCTTTTTTGGCACTTGTTTTCTCTTCCTCCACACAAACCCTCCACCATCTACATGGTGCTTCATCCTTGCTCTTCCCAACCTCAACACACTTGGTCCACTTAGGACCTATTGGCCCATCTCGGTGCCCATCATCATCAACCACCACCTGGAAGCTCTAACATGATTTTGTTCACATCTCTACTTGATTGCCCACCACAAACAACTCCCTCCATTCGACATTCACAACCTACTCCAGCTCTGCATCCACATACTCTAACTTGGCATCCATGATCTACTCCTTGAAACCATGTCCATAATCAATATTTCCTCTCACAAATATGACTCAACCCGCTTGGCTCTCCCAAACCCTATTCTACCAGCACCATTCACCCTCGCCACTCAAACACTATACAGTGTGGCTAAAGCAAATAAAATTCCAAGAATTTTGTGATAGTGATTAAGTTGAAAACCCTAATGAGCTTATGTGAAGGCCACCTCAATTCTAGCTAGATCACTTATCTCACCCATCCACATAGAAAACTCATCTCCATGACCAACTCATTCAAACAAATAACTCTCACCTATACGTTAAAATACAATTTCAAATTAATTTTTAGATAGCCTATGTTTTTTTAATTTTGGGTTAAATGAGTTTGTGATGTTGTGAGTGCAAGGTGGACATATAGGTGAGTTGGATAAATATATTGAGTTTCATGTCATATGTATTATGTTAAAACCCCATCCTTGTAGTTTTTTCTAAAAACTTCCCAATAACGCATTTAAAAAATTTTAAGTACAAATGCATTAAATAGGTTATATAACGGAAAACAAAGACACCTAGATATTTTGATTAGCAACTCAGAATTGAGTGCCATTTTTTTCAAAATCACTTGTCTTTTTTTGTACATACCATTGGTCCTATTTGTATTGCACTAGAACTAAAATTATAAAGTGTAAAACCCTCAAATAGACATCAAATCCTAAAAAATAAAGATGTAGAATGAGGGGTTGGATTGTCCTCAGCTGTTACAATGGTGATCTTATGACTAATTACTACACTATATCTCAAATCCAATGTATTTTTGTGAGTGTGTGTGGAATTTTACCTAGGTGGCTCTTGTGCATGTCACACTTGATAGCGAGCAACTAAGCTAGATGTAAAGAAGTGTAATAGATGTGTGCATAGAATAGAATGAACTTCCCTCCTATGAAGTGTATGTAGAATAACCATCCCTTGTGTCCCTTTGATGGTGCTAGATGGATGCAATGGAGCTCTTAGATGTTTGATGGATGTAACCTTAGGTGGTGATAGCTAATGCTTAGTGCTTGGCCCTTTATTAGGATCACATAACTTTATATTTATATGATTCCCTTGCTTGGATTTTGTAATTAAACCTAAAAAGGCTGACTATCTAAAAGATAATATCCTCAAACAGTGAGAAAGGACCCAAAATATGTGAACAAAGTGTACTAAGGTCATGGGCACCCATAGGGGATGAGGGTTCCTGGCACTGGCGTCCTAGTTGGGCACTGGTGTCCAAGATGATAAATGTTGAGGTATAAAAAGGAATACTAAGCTAAAAAGGGTGTGAGACTAAAAATGGCAACAAAAAGCAAAGAAAGGTGGCCAAAGACATGGGTTAATTATTTATTTTCTTACTTAGAAATCATATGAATAGTAGTATGCAATCAGGACTAGATAATTACCCAAAGTGTGTGATTTTGTGTCTACACTTCTTGGTAAGGCTAATTATGCACCATAGAGTTTAAGCATGGAACATTTTCTCATTCAAGATGACCTTTACCATTTTTTATGGACAATTATCTACCCCCAATGACCCAAATCAACTCAATGACTATCTCAACTCATGTGACATGGTTCTTAGTCATTTTTTTGATGTATATTTCCATGCCTCTCCACCATCATATGGTACACAGAGAGTGTCCTAGGAATTTTTGGAGAATTATTCATAATTTTTTTGGAGACTCTTTAGAGGTTGTAGTTTTCACCCCCATTTCATGTGATGATAGTTTTGTTGATATAAATTTTCCTATTCATATTCATGATGATGAGGTTTATTATTATAGATATGATGATGCAAGTATTGATACCATACATCTTCCTCTCTCGATCACCTGTCATAGAATGTTAAATCTCCTCCTCACTTTTCCACCATCGGAGACCCGTCATACACCAGACAAACATGTTCACAATTCCATGGTGTTCCTCCTACTTTCATTACATTTTCCAATTATCCAAAGTCATTTTATGAGGCATATTTGACTCCTCCTACTTCTTGTGTTGATGATATATTCCTATAAAAACTAGTTGTTCTATTTATCAAGCAACCCTCTAGGGATGAGTTTATACCAAACCTCGTATGTTTATTTATAGACTTTACTTATTTTGTAGCATAGGGAAATGCTCTTTCATTTGCAGATTTATACCACATTTTTTATTTTGGAGGATTCCTATATCTCCATTGATGGGAGTACCCTTATGGGGATATCAATCACTTATACTATTTTGGAGGTCATTATTGATCCAAAACTAGTTTTGGATCCTCATTCTTTAATTGCAAGGTTTATTGGGCCTTCACTTCATATGGAAATTCTTTCAGCAAATGATCCATACCACCCTCTCATAGATCTACTTTAGTGGCATTACCATCAATTCTTATGCATACCATTGTCATACCTATTCCACATTTGAGTTATGGGATAGCTATAGAGATATTTATACAGTATTGCCTTCAAATTATTTCATGGAGTGGGTAGATTTTTAGTACGCCTGTTTTGTCTTACTAAGGGTAGAAACATTGTTCGATGTGGATGAACCTTCTACAATCTTCAAGAATAAGATCACACCATTGACACTCTTTTAGGGGTCCTTTTATACCTCTCCTCTTTTTTATCTCTCTTCTCTAAGAGATATTTTCTATGTACTTATCTTTTCTCTCTTTTATAATCATTCATTACTAATATAGTAAACTTAATGTCAGGTTATTTTCATTAGTCACTAATTGCGTAAATAGAATGTTTCTAAACAGTTTTATTTAAAAAACAAAGACTCCCCGACTATAAGGTGACTTTAGGATGTGTTATTAGACTCTCTAAATGTTGTAGTGGATAGAAGATGTAGGTTTGGATAAACTGGTCAAAGAAAAGGACATTGTTTAGCATCATTTTTCAAATGGGGGTTAATTCAAACATACCAAACGATAATGTAATATTTCAACCCCACCTCTAAAAATAACCCCCATTAAATTCCTTATAGGGGCTGAAATCCAATCTCGATGAGAAAATGGGTTGTGTTATAACCGTGATGAAAAAAAATCACGAGACCCTAAATGTGTGGAGAAAAAGTTATACCTCCTAGATGTTGAGTCTCCACCTAATTTGGAGGAATTTGAAGATGCTCAAGAATCCCAAGTTTAATAACAATCAACCAAAGACTCCACTACTCTACATTTTTACCCTAATATTTTTATACATGCCTTACCAATAGTCACTACCCCACATATGAATAAATTCAAAGGATATTTTAAGAATATCCCTGTCATTATTCTGATTGACTCAAGGGACACCCATAACTTCATTGATCCATAACTTTCCAGATAGGCTAACTACTTTATATATCTATGGTTAAGATTTGAAGTTATGATTTTCAATGAGGGAACACTACCTTATAAAGGAAAATGTCAAAATTTTAATCTCATTTTAGGTGACTATAATCTCTACTCCAACATGTTCACATTATCCTTGGGAGGATGTGATGTAGTTCTTGGGGTCCAATAGTTGTGGAAACTTGGACCAATCTTATGGTATTTTCCCAAATGTTGGTTGCAATTCTCTAATAATGAGAAAATTTACAAATTAAAGAGACTCTCTCATAGGTCTATCAATATCATCAATTCAAACCAAATGGATAAGATCATTAATAAGGCCACACATGGGGTAATCATTGAACTATGTTCCAATCAGTTATGTTATTCTAATCGTGACACATTAAAGGAGTTACAACATATTCTAGATAATAAAATCATTGGATTTACGGATCCCACAGGATTACCACCACAACATTCTGAGGACCACGACATTCATCTCCTATGAGGGATTACCCTCAATATTTTCCCATATAAGTACATATTTCTGCAAAGGAGAGAAATTGAAAAATTGGATTGACTTTGCATTGATTTTCAAGAGTTGAAAAAAAAATCACTCTCAAAGTTTAAATTCCCATTCCAATGATTGATGTGCTTCTTGGTGCTTAGTTTTTGTCCAAATTGTATATGCGCTCTAATTATCAACAGATTCATCTCAAAGATGAGGATATTCTAAATATGGCCTTTAGGACTCATTATGGGCACTATGAATTTATAATCATGTTATTTGGTTTTATCAATGCCCCATCCACCTTTTATGGTTTAATAACCAAACTCTTTCGACCAATCCTTTGTAAATTCATGACATTGATCTACAAAAAATCTTGGGTAAAACATATAAAACACTTTGACCAAACATAAACTATGTGATAATCAAGTATGTGACAAGTTATCTAAGTTCTCCTTTTGTCAACAAAATTTGGAGTACCTTGGGCATATTGTCTCCATTGTAGGATTCTAAGTCAGCCTAAAGAAAATTAATGCATGCAAAATCAGAGAAAACCAAAGAGAAACCTCTATTTTTTTTGGGTCTCACTGGATACTATATAAAATTTGACAAGAACTATGGGAAAATTGTTATTCCATTGATTATCATTCTAAAACAAGTTATTTATACAACCCTTATTTTAGTCATGTCAGACTTATCTAAGACATTTTTCATTAAAAGTGATGATTGAGGCAATGAACATGGTGTAATCTTCATGCAAGGATGTCACCTCATCACATTCAACAGCATGGCCTTTTATGGAAACAATTTGATATGCTCTACTTATGAAAAAAAAAATGGTCAACTTATATGCAATCAATAATTGGCATTCATACTTGGTAGGGTAATATTTTTATATCAAAACAAATAATTTGTCTCAAATACTACCTAAAACAATGGGTAATATAACCATATTTAAAAAATGGGTCATCAAACTCTAGGGTATGAATATGAGATAGCTTATAAGAAGAAAAAAAGAATGTGGTTGCATATTATCTTTCTCACTAGTATGAGGACCAGGATTCCCTGTGTATTATGCATACCACTTCCAAAATGGACACATGAACTCTAATAGAAATTCCAATATGATCTAACCATGCAATGCCTCACCAATAAAATCTCTACCGATGTAACGTTAGCACCTAACTACTCTTGGGATGACCAATATTTATGGTACAAAGGATGTGTGGTTTTACTTCCCAAGTCTAATTTGCACCATAAAATTCTTCTAGAACTAAACACAACACCCTCATCTAGTGATTCAAGGTTTTTAAAAACATATGAATTTGTTCATTAGAATTTATTTTGGCTTGGATTTAAAGGGTATGTTAAGTAATTTTTTACAGAATGTGGTACTTTCCAACGACATAAAAACAAAACATAGGAAACTTCATGCTTACTACAACTGCCACTCATTCCTACCAGGATATGGAGGAAATATATTTCCATGGATATCATTGAGGGAAATCAAAAAATTAATGGCAAATAAGTCATCCTAGTGGTGGTGGATTTCCTCTCAAAGTACACCCACTTATGTGAGAAAATAGGTGAAACCCATGAGTCTCCTCAATTTGGATTCACTACAGAAATGGTAGAAGCTACTACAAATAGTAATAAATAATATAAACACATTCATGCTAATAAACCAATTGAATGAAATTGATATCAACATGCTTCTCAGCCAAATTTTTTTAATAATTTACAAATAAAATTGGTCTACATATAGAAAAAACAAGATTTTTAGTCCAAATTTTCTTTTGACTATATGATAGACATGTGTGTAAAAATATCCACATGAATAGGCACACATGAGACAAGTGGTCAAGATATGAGTACCACTTATCCTAATCTAAGTGTAGACACCACTTAATCGCAACATCATTATTCACATTATTATTACTATCCTAAGTACATTATAATTTACCATCGTGAAGACTCACTTACTCCCCTAATCACCTAAAATAAACCTAGCCTAATTTATCCTACCCATCCTAACCCCATAACCTCTTCCTACATGGATTCCTAACCTCCCACCATTCATCAAGCAACCTCAATCCTTGGATAGCATGTGATTTTAACCATTTGGCATCTTTTTGTTACTTGATTTGTAACATCTGTGGATAAATTGAGGGTGATCTGTGATCACTAGAGATCAACGCAAATGTCGTCGATCCTATATAAACCACCTTCCTGCCCATTTTCACAGTTAGGCAGGTTACTCAGAGACTAGATTTGGGAATGAATTTCTACACCTCTGTATGATATCACTACACTAGGAAGTATCAACACTTTGTTGTCAGTCCTTGAGGAAATTTTGTCAAACAAATTATTTGCCTTTTGTATCTATGTCACCCTCATAAGTATTTAACAAGGTTAGTATGTTTTCATTTACTATTTTCAGTCATATTCTACATTATTTCTAGTCTATAAATAGTCATTTATACCATCCCCCATAGTCACTTTATATTCAGTCCTTCATCTTATCATTTGGTCAATTGTTAGAATATCTGTAATTTTAACAGTGGTCACCATCAACCAATGCCCTAACCTCTTTTCCCCTCATTATCCCCCAAATACATGTAATATATGTTTTCTAAGTCTTATATGTTTCTAGGGTTACCCTAGTCCATCTTATCATTGTCACATTTTATCTGCATCGAATAGACTCTATTTTGTCAACTTTTATCAAAGTAAGCCCTTTTTTCCCCAATCCATGTCTTTTTAGTCATTTTATCAAACTATCATACTTTCATCAACCTATTGATGCAGCCTAGAATTTACTAGATAACACCCTAGATGCGCTGGCACATCACTCATCCCAGACTGAGCACTCACCCGAAGGGCGCAAAGGTACCAGGTCCCTCATTAGGGTTGTTGTAGCAAGATGTTGCGTGATGAAGAAAGAAACATATAGATTCATAACTAATCCATCATTCTATAATGCATGCTACATTTAGATATATGAAGGAACAAGCTTTAAACAGTAATCATGATTGAATCAATAACATACACTATTTGATTACACACAGGAATGACACTTAGGTTCAGCCAATATCTTCCATCTATTAATAAACACAGAAGCTCCTTACAATAATGTCAAACGATACCAATGCGTGTATGAATCTGATATAGTAATTCAATCATATGTGTATATCTCTACATCTTCATACTGTCATACACATATATATTACCACTATGTACCTCACATCATATATATAGGGTGGGGACTTGCCCTTCACCACTTATCTATTCCATAAATAGGCCACATGTTATTAATATCCATGCACCATTCACAGTCATAGTCACACATACAAGTGTGCTATTTATAGGCCTCTTACAGTTAACTAAATTTTCAATCCTATTCTTAGCTCGTCTCCATGTAAAATTCTTTGATCCGATCCTCCAAAAATAGACAATTCATAGCGCACAAATCTCTGCATCGTTGGTGTGTTCTACATGCCATCTTCTAAAAATAGTTTTTCATGCTCAAAATAGATTAATTCCTGAATGTTGAACTTTCCTTCCATGAGTGGGTCCTTCCTGTCCTTCCACGCCCTTGATCCTAGCCTTCTCTCCTACACGGACTCCTTATGTGTTCTCTAACAAGTATTCTCTGATCAACACCTATTTTGGTCTAATCTTGTGTCTTGCAAGATATGTTCCTTGTATATTATTGTTCTAGGTACCTCACACCCCATTACAAGCATATACAACATTTTGATCATCCAGCAACCCTTCATGTGGAACAGTTCAATATCGTACATGAGCTTATTCGAAGACATCAAGGATCATCTTGAGATCATACATGAATAACGTGAAGTTGTAGAATAGTTTTGTTTTGATTACTTACAGGACTTGGAGTTCACTATTTCCCTTCCCTGGGTTTCCTACCATGTAGAGTAGGATCTCTCCATCCCCCTTGAGTTTTAAATCATTGTCATTTATCTTATATTTATTTAATATTTGTCTTGTCTAGTTCTCTTTGCATTGATTCCTTCTCACTTGGTGAAAGGAGAACCTTCTTACATTGTTTGTATCCAATAATCCTGACATTAATTTTTTTCGTGCATGTATCGGTAAACCCTGTTTTATTTTAGTTCTTGGTATTTTAGCATTATAGTAACTAGCCAAAAATCACCATAAAAAACTTGACACTCCTAATGGTACATTTAGTCCCTTTTTATTAGATTTCATATCTTTTTATTTCTTCTATTTTCAATATCATCTAACCTTTCATCTTGGATTTTTGCACTATAATTGTTTCAAAAATGAGCTTAAAAAATAAAATTAAAATTAAAAAAGGAATAGTGATCATAGGTACGTCCATTCTTTTCATTTTTTCCTTTCAACACTGTATGTTTTCGGGTTTGTTTTTATCGAAGAAAACATTTTTTTTGGATCCTAAAACAAACTGTCATTCTACTTTATCACCTAGCTTAATTAGGATTTGAAATAATTACATTCAAAAAAATCTCTTCACACATAACCAAACCACATATCACATAAAATGTGCATTTAAACAGTTCTTCCTAAGTGTATCTACTTGGATTTCATCACCAAGAAGATAAGACGACTCATTGTTTTGGTTGAGTATAAATAATTTAGTGGGTGGTATATCGGCTAATCACCTGACACCCTTATCAATGCGAGACCATGAAGTGAGGGGGTAGGCCCCAATATCACACCTCCTACCAACACCGACATATATCTAGGCCTCACGTACCTTCGGGTATATCCAAGAACCTAACTTTAAAATCACCTAAAACCATCCTTAGACAACCTTTCCTTAGTACCCTTTTAGCCATTTTTCTCATTTCACACTTTTCTTAAATTAATCAAGATAATCAAAATTTCTTTTATGACTTGCTTGCATTTTTTTAAAACAACAATTTTTATTTTTTCATTGATTGTGTACTTGGTTAATGGTTATAACCACAAAACAATCCTATCTTCAAAACACTGATAGTATGATAAGCCATATTCAACAATCCTTGGATAATCTCAAATCTCACCTTCAAGAGATCTCATACATAATTGATCAATTCCAATCACCTCCAATGATAGACAAAGAACCCTCACATTCTCCTAGTACCTATTTAGCCATAGAAAAAATCCAAGATCCACCTAGCCCATGGTTATTCAATAGTAGTGATTCATTCTTCACAGAAAACATGGATTCTAACCCAATGGCCCTTAATGCTTATCTTGCTTCCTAGGGTATCTTCCTCCAGAAACCAAAACCCATACAAAAACCTCCCATTGCTACTATCACCTTCGATCCTTCCTAAATCATTGAACCTAATCACAAGCACGTTATCCAACAAATTCATCACTACTCCATTGTTGGTGAATCAGGAACATTAGTCCTCCATTCATCAGCCCATGTCATTGTTTTTAACCTTAACATTGTCTCATCACAAGACACATCCAACCAACAACCTTCTCTATTATCAAATCCCTTATCAATCCTAATGGCCTCACAAACCAAAACTAACACATCTCCTTACATATCCAGTCTTGCAACCTCCAGTGTTTTTCCTCCACCTCCCATAAGCTCGGTTATTATTCCCCTTACTATCATATCTTTTATTGCATATCAACACATCTCATCACAACAACCAACATCTTCAATCCAAAATCTATTCATGTCTATCCCCACATTTATACCCCTTTTCATAGTAGGCATCTACTGCCCCTGTCTCATGATACAACTCCATTCCATCTCAGTACATACCACAACCATATCAACCTCTGATCAACACTTCCATTCATATCCCTTATCAATACATTCAAACTTCACAACCCTTATTCTCTCAAAATTCCCACAATTACTCCTCTTCATCATAATGTCTTGTTACTGTTGACGATCATCCTTGACAAATCGGACCGTCAAATTGTTAGTGGGACATGCACCCTAAGGAGACCTCTAGATTATAAATAAGTTGGCTCTTCTTTGCAGCATGGGATGAGGATTATAGAAAAAAAACAAAACCTTAAAATAAAAGGGGAAGATGCACCAAACAAGCCTTCCAAGAGATCAATCAAGACCACAACTATCTGAAAAGGGAAACTGTGAACAACTGAAAAGGGTGTTTGAAATGCACCACAGATTAGAAAAGACTCACACAGAACACTACTTCAAACTACTTAAGAATAGCTTCAAATATAGTAACAACATTGGAAGATGCATAATTTCTATGTGAGGATAAAGGTGATCAAAGACAATAAATATACCGAAATGATGAACAGAAAACACCACATGACATATATATTACTCCAACAATTGTTCACAATATTACATTTAGAAAAAAGGCAAGCTTGATGTTACAAACCCAAGAAGAAAGCTAGAGCTTCAAGATCTCTATTTTTATAAAAGAGGGACTTGAGACAGAGAATACCATCGACTAATTCCTCAAATTATATCTAACTATTTCTATATCTATCTATATATAGGAGGAGGAAGAGGAGATAAGAAACCTTCCTACACTCCTTTCAACTACTTTTAATTATGACCAATGCAGCGAAGTGACAGGAAAATTATTTTAAGATCTCTCTCATGCTTCCATTATTTTCCCCTTCTAAAAGGTGAGAACCATGCCTATTTAATGCATCTTTACTATCCTTCAACCGACTCCTTTAAAATGGACTTGTCTTTTGAGGAACATCCCTTCGGCTCTTGATTACATGACCAAATATTTCTATCTTTTATGCATTGTTTTCTAACCTAACAACCCAAACAGCGTGTATTTTTTAGCTATACTGAAATGACCCTTTGAATGTAGATGAATAACTTGAGTCTTTGCATGTTGGAATTACTCACACGGAACTATGCATTAACTCGCTACTGAAATGATGGCTATATGACCCTTCACCTATAATCTTTTAAAAGTATTGAGCATGAAATCTTTCAGATGAGTCTTGTAATCACTCATATGTGATACATGGCTTGTCACCCCTTTTTGGGTCATGCTTGAAACTGGAGCCTACTTATTGTGAGACCCATGTGGGAAGCCCTTGCATCTTTAGGATTTCTTCTACCCTTCTTGGTTTTAGGAATGCACAGTGCTGACACTTAGCACCAACCATGGGTACATTTTTTATTCCTTTAGGGAGTGAAAATACCCCACCATATGTAATGTCACAACCCCTTTCACGGTGGGACCCCTTTTTTTAGTTACACGTGGAAACCCCGCGGGCTTCCAAGACCTTACCCCCTTCTTTTGACTCTTGAATTTGTGACATTTTGACACTTGCCATTGTATGCGAGCCTGCTATGCATCCTTTATTTTGGAAAATTCTCATCTCTGAATAGGCTTTGAAGACACTAGAATCTTCTTTTCTGTATATTTTTGGATAATAGTTACCATATCAATTATAGCATAAATCAAACCCACCTATCTATAATCAATCTAGCTCGTCATCTTCAAATATCCAACAACAATCTCAAATTGATCCCTTGAAAGAACTCATGAAGATGATTGCAAGCCTTGAAGTCACCACCATGGGTCCTAAAATTACCCTTTCCTAAAAATAGATCTATAATGAACCCATCCACCCATCACTACCTTTCAAAACCTAACCTCTACACTGGGAACTCCTGAAATTCATCAAATTTACAGTAAAGAGGACCCTCAATAACACATCAGGATTTTTTTCATGCATGATATCTCATCACACATGACAAAGACCTTATGTTGAGACATTTCCCATGTCCTAGTAGGATCTTCCCTTGACTGGTATAACAACATCCCATAATATTCACGCTTCTCTTTCGCACGACTCATGCAGTTGTTCTTAGAGCATTTATCCATCAATATCTCTCGTAATATCTCCATTAATGATATCTACACTATTAAAAGAGTTTGAAGATGGTTCTCTGTTATATTTCATTTCTAGGTAGTTAGGGGTCATCAATCAATTATCCTTATATCTCCCATAAACTGAGTCGATTGAGTTATTCGCTCTATCCTACGTTAATTATATATCGTCAACTCTATAGATCTAATTCTTCCAAACATTTGATGAAGCCTTTACCATGGCTTGCAAATTATAACTTCATGCCCTTGAATATGGTAAATTCAAATTCAGATCTAAGAAACCAAATCCTGAGTCATCGTTTAAACCCTCCTCTAACAATGATAAATCTAAGGGTTCAACAAATACGATCATTGTAAAATCCACATCCAAATTTTGTTTGTACTCTAAACGAACCCAAACTCAACATACTTATACACCCATCAGGGAGTCTTACAGCGTGATCTTTGAAAAAATTATAACTATGTGCATGATCAATTTTTACCCTATCCAACCTATTGACACATCTACATCTAAACTCTCATGGTATCAAAATAAGGATTACTATAAATACCATCAGGTCTGAGGTCACAACATTGAAATACGTTGTTCATTTAGATATTTCCTCCAAGATCTAATCACCCGAGGTGAATTGTAACTTAACAATTTGAACGTGCCTCCTAATCAAAAGTTGTAAGTTTTTAAACAACCTTTTCCTAGCCATCCCCCACCTACCGGTCAACCCCAATCTAACATCGTCAACTCCCATCATACTATCAACACAATCAAATATTAATCACTTATGCCTTTAACATCTAGTGTTTCTGCCACAAAAACACCATTGAAACCATCTGACTCTACCAATCTTAGGGCCTCATCCTTTGTTTAAATTCATAGTCACCATTACAGAATCCAAAGTTATTTCTTGACCAGCATCTAAACGTGTTGTACAGAATACAATCTCATCCGCTCAAAACTCTTAATCATAAAAAAGTATATAGAACCCTTCATCTTAATCATCATCCCAAACAGCTATGACAGGGAACCATACTGGAACCCTCAAAAATTTCATCCAATTATCCATCATAACATTACCCCCTATTAATTCATCTAGCTCCCAAGTGTGGAAACCCTCTTGGTATAATTTTGAAGCATTTTGTGCATACCATCGGACACTAGCACACTACACTTAGTACTGTAAATCCCTCCATGCTGTAATTTTAAGCCTTGCTAGCAAAGGGCTTCTTCCCACATATCTAAAACATCCAAATCAAATCAAACAAACTTGTATGGTCCTTAAAGCCACCCCTTCCAAGACATTACCCGACACTAGATTCATGTCTGGAAAGAGTGAGGCATCTTCCAGTAAAACCCCACTCTATCAAATAGATGTTGTACACATAACTACAAAATCCTACACACAATACCCCAAGGCCTCAAATCAAAATATGCCCAAAGTCTCTATCTTTATTTCTCTTGAATCATATAATCCCTCATCTTCTAAGGCTAAGGAATCCATCCTTTCCGCTCCACACACCAAATCTACCACCTCTATATAAAACACCATTATTAATCAACTTCATCAAGTACCTATTAATATGTCCCTCTACGATCTTGTTAAAACTTCTCCACAACACTGAAAAATGATTATTGAGGATCTTTAGTCCATCGTAGTACCATTAGATGACCCTCAACCATTAGCCAGCCTTTTCGGCACTCTTAAAATGGTTGTTATTTATTTTGATGACTCTAAAATTCCATCCTTATAGCATGAATATCATGATCTCCCACTCTTTGTCACTACTCAAATCAATGATACTCTTTTCAAGAGATTTATGATTGAAAATAGAGACAACATCAACATCATATCTTCTAACACTATTAAATAGCTTCAGTTACTTCAAACCATTTCCACCCAGTCACCTGTCGTATTACACAACTTTAACGACATCATTTCCCCTATATTAGGCACAATCATTTCACCCATCAAGTTAGGTATTAAAATCCTTCACGAGCTGTTATATCTTGTAGAAGGATATTTTCATTATAACATCTTTTTATGATGACCCTAGATACGAGTTATGCATTGTATCCCATCAACATTACACCGTAGTTTAAAGTAAGAACATGAGGGTAAAACATTTACTTTTTCTACTGACCTAGATCTCTTTAAAGCATGTTACATGAACTATCGACCTAATGACATGCTCGTCCCTAAGAAAAACTCAAGATCTTCTAATGATGCTTCTACAAGTTCTTCCATATCTGCATCTAAGTTACCTGATGAAAACTCCTTCAAATATGTTATGCAATGTCTCTCGCTAAGGGAGTATCACCTTCTAACTCTCAACCCACTCCCTACACCAAAAAAATATGGGATACCTGACAAACAACCTATGTATGAACCAAACATTGGATTTATCATCTCCTTTGCTCCTCCCCATCTTAAAACTAATATCGCTTATGGAGGGATTGATCATCCTTCCTCCCACCATGATAATCAACATCATGTCAAACCATTTATATCTGATTTCTCATTTTTTTACAACCAATCCTTCAGAAAAATATATATTCATCGTTGCACCTAGAAAGTTTTTGTCTTAGGACATTATGAACATGGTATACATGACTTATTATTTGATCAGTCTCATAAGCCTCATGAGAATTTTGGACTAGGTTTTGATAAACCTTCCTCGAACACCTCTGTAATCGCTACATCTGGGTCCATAGTAGAATTAGATCCATCCTCTCCATCTTCAGATGAAAACTCTATCGACGAACATAATATTATTTCCATTCCTCCTAACTTTTTTTAATCAATAAGATCACCTTAGAGCCACTCACTTATCATACTAATGATGGCACTAAAACCCTTTTGCTTGTATTACCCAAAATGGTAGATGAGGATTCCCCTACCATTGACATTCTTCAATGAAATTCCAATGAATCCATCCTATCTTAGATGGGGGTAGAGAACCTATTATCCAAAATTACCCCCCGTGGGTTATTTTGGCTTTAACAAGCTTTAAAAATGTACTTATCCATTTTTATAGGTCTGTGATGGTTAAATGGCCATCAAATTACACTTCCCAAATATATCAGACATTGGCATTTAAAAACCTGTGGGATATTCAAGTTTAAAACATTGGTGGGATTTATGTTTTAAAAGTCATGGAACGAAGGACCTCGATGAAATACAAAGGACTTGGTCGAAGACTTAGGTTGGTTTTGCTTAAACCCACAGGACATAGAAGAGCCCCGATACAAAGGAAGAAAAGTGGACATCTCACAGCCATTTAAAATCCAAAAGTTTCAAAGTCCTAGAATTTGAATTTGTGAGCCATTTCATTAGCTCACCTTTTGCAAATCTAACAATTGCGAAGGCCCGTCCAATCACATCCAAGTACAAAGTAGATTACTGATAATTCTAACAACGCATTAAAGCGTGGAGCTTTCCTATTGGCTCACACTCCACATTTATCAAAGGATATTATTCAAATTCTGACAATACAAAGTTTGTGGAGCCTTTCTATTGGCTTGTATTTCACATTTGTCAATCAAGGAACAAATTGCGAAGAAACGTGGTTTTTTCTTATTAGCTTGTGTTTCTAAGGGTCTAACAGGGTTTGAAATGCAAAGGAGCGTGGACCCTTTTCATTGGGCCACATTTCCTAGAAACTTTCAAAGGAAAAGGATAGTTTGACACCCGAAGGAATGTGGTAGAGTTTTAGTGGCCTATATTTTCATAAAGACAGCCCGCAAAAGGTAAAAAGGCAAGGATAGATGGTGGCATGAGAAGTAAAGCCTAATATTCCGAACTAGTGAGAGATGGACACTTGGAAAAAGGTGAAGAAAGAACACGTGACAGAGGCCAATCCTTGAACCAATCAAACATTGCCACATGTCAAATTCACGTGCCCCTTGACTGGTAAATCTTCAAATGGCCATATCTTTTTATCCTGAGCTCCAAATCAAATAAAATTTATACCATTGGAAATATCTCATTGAGTTCTTCAATTTGACATCATCAAAATCTGATTTTGGTGGCTTTTAGTGGGTCAAAATGGAAAACACATATTTTAGGGTCAGGAGAAGACTAT
Organism: Taxus chinensis; assembly: GCA_019776745.2. Taxonomy (NCBI): domain Eukaryota; kingdom Viridiplantae; phylum Streptophyta; class Pinopsida; order Cupressales; family Taxaceae; genus Taxus; species Taxus chinensis. The sequence continues at coordinate 526,129,071 of CM034153.1, forward strand.
TTTTGCATGCAAACTGTCAAATCAGACAACCCAAACACCAGACTTGATTAAGCATGGCTATATTTGCTTCTACATGATGGAATTTACATAGTAATGGATCTTTTAAGTGCCCGTGTGTTTTTCAGAGGTATTTAAGATAGATTTTCAGTGGTTAAAGACTAAAAATTCATCCCCTTTCTTCTCTCTCCTCTTCTTCTTCTTCCTTCACTTTCATTCGAGCTATATATTGTAAATTCTTTCATTTTTGAAAGGGGGACATTCAAAAACTGAAATGGAACTTTGTAAACTTTGTTCCAAAGAAGTTGTGAGCCATTGAACCTCTGTTATGGGCTTGGCAATGTGTTCTTGTGCCTTCCTTTGTAACTATAATGGTTTTTGTATACTTTCATTTGTTGGTGTGTGGGATCCTATATGTCCTCCACACATATGGAGGGTCATCTCACGTGGGTTAGGTTTAGGGTTAGGTTTAGGGTTTCTTGTGTGTCATGCACTAGGGTTACTTAGCACCCTATATGTATCCCTTAATTTTACATTTATGAGTATGCCAAGACACTCTGATGTCTTTCTCTACGTGTGCAAGATTTTTTCTATTGTGCAAGTTCTTTAATTGATTGATCGATTATTCCTTGTGATTACGTTGGAGCTATTATGTTTCCTTCAGAGTACAACTCTATTGTGGTGCATAGTTTTCGATACGATTCTCACTAACTCTTTCATGGTATCACAGTTGAGATCGGGTAAACGTGCATTCATCATCTGAGTTGTGATTACTCTTGGTTTCATTATTTCTTACTCCTCATTCAAGTTTTTTGGAATTTCGCTAACATATCTAACAAGTTGTTCTTGGAAATTTGTTTCAGTTTTGTTGGTTCTTTGTGCATGTGCAGGTATTCCTGAAGCATTTAGGGTTTTTGTAGCTACATGTAGCTAACTGCAGCTAAATTTGGTAGATCATTTAAAATAGAGGTTAATTTCTGGTTTTTTATTTTTTTATTAAATTAGAAATTTTTAGATCTATGTTTTTGGTTTCTCTTCTATGTTTGCATGGTATTTTGTAGAATATAGGTTTTCAATATGAGGCTTGGAGATTTATCTCTCCCCACCAAGATCACTGCTCTACACTGAGCTCTTTCAATCAGCTCACCACAAGCTCTTTTCAAACCAAACTGTTTTCAAAATGTGTGGTTTTGAGTGACTAGTTAAAATTTGAAGGACTATTTTTTTAGCTCAGTGAGCTCCATTCACCGTGTTTGTCTCTACCCCGAGTCATCCTTGGTCGAGTTACCTCATGTTTGCCTTGTGCGATTATCTCATGTTGTTTTTGGTGTGTTGACTCTGCCCCGAGCCTTCTCTCATCTCTTCAAGTGTGATCCACGTCTTCCCCTCATCCCTTGGCTTCCTCTTAGCCTAAGTCTCTCTACCCTTATTTGTTGTGGCCATGGCCATGTGTTTCTCCTTACCCTGGGAACTTCCATGCAGCGTATCCATTGGAACCCCCCACTCTCTTCCACGTGCTCTGACCGAGCTTGTCCCCCGCATGCCTACCAACTCGAGCCCTCAGGATCCCTCCAACTTCTCGACCAAGCACCAAATTGTTACCACACCCCTCCCACTATGTGATCCTCTCTCCAAAGCTCGCCCTCCAACTCAGATGTTTGGTAAGTTTCCCTCCATGACCATTTCTTTTTTGGTGGGTGCTTTTTTAAAATAACGGTAAGTTTTTTTATTTCTATTAATAAGAAATTAGTCTCATCTAAATTTCATAAGATCTTAATAGATCTTAAAAAGTTTCTTTTAATAGATATTAATAGATCTTAACTGAAAAATTCTAAAATGGAAACAATTTATTTTTGATCTCCTTTAGAAAGGAAAGTATCTAAAAATTTAATTAGGATTTAATTTTTAATTAGATCTTAATTAGTTTTTTATTATTTGAAATTAATTAGATTTAATTTAATTAAATATAGTTTTATTAATTTCAATATTAACCTTCTTTACAGTTAAGTATATTTAAAATCATTTTTTTTAAATTAACATTATTTTATCATTTTTTTTTAAAACTCCAAATAGCTCTAAAATAAGCTAAACTGGGCATTTCTAAATGATAAATTTTAGGCGTTATTGTCAATTTTTTTACTAATCATGCGCTCAAGTGTGCAGTATCACTCTGAGCACCTCTTTGTCTTCCACATGTCTTTCCGGCATTCTGAAGATCATTCGAACTCCTCTTGAGTTCAAAACATTGTATTTTACCCTTCTTATTGTTTGCAGCTAGTGAGCACATCCACCATAGTTTGCAACAAGGGGGTATCCTTCACGACGTGAGACGCTTTTTCTCACAACCATGGTTCGATTTCACCTCCCTCCTAGTTTTTTGTAATTATGCTTGTGTACAGTGTCCCTTTGTTGCTCTCCCTGAAATAAGATTGTGGTCTCCTCTCTTACGCGTTATTACATTGATTACAAGGTGAGTAACCAAGTGTTTCCAAACATGTGCTCGGACCTGATTATATTTAACACACTAAAATATTAAGTGCTGAAAGTAGGGGGTTATTATATTGTCCTAGGTGGTTGTGTTTCTTTTATGCATTCCTTCTCTCTCCTTTCATTATGGATGCACTTTCAATTCCTTTGCTTACGTTGTTCAACTTTTTCGAATGGAGATAAAAAATAATTATGAAACTAAGGGGAAAAGGGTTATTCCACATCACCATGGGAACTGAGACTGAACCAGACGATGACCCTGAAAAATCTAAGTGGTTAAACCATAGTGATGAAGCTTTAGGTCTCCTTTGCATGTTCGTTTCTCTTGACTTGCTCTTCCACATTGATTCGTCTGAAACACCTAATTCTGCATGGAAAATGTTGGATGAGATGTTTGGAAAACAAGATGACATGAGAGCACATGAGTTGTAAAATGAACTGCTAGGGTTAAATCCTAGTGATTTTGAAAACCTACAAGCATTTTTCTCTAAGTTTTTTCACACTAGATAGTTGTTAAAGGAATGTCAAGTAGAGAAGAAAGTTTCTCAACTGATCTTGTCGATTCTCTCTAATTTAGGTCCTGAATATTCTGTCTTTGTGTCAAATTTTTACACTACAAAAGTTGCCTTGGGCAAGGATTAGAATATGCCCTCCTTTGACTATTTTTCATTTCAACTCATTCGAGAACAAGAAAAACTCATTTAAATGGGGTCTCTCAAGTCCAACTCACATGCCCTTGTAGCAACTACTAGTAAGGAAAAGAAGACTGAAAAGAAGAAAGAAAAAAAGGATCAACTTAAGAAGGAAACCAAGACCAAAACTAAAATTAACATGAACACTTCGACTTTTGAGCCTAGAGCATGGAAAGACATGTATTTGTGTTCTTATTGCAAGAAGCATGTTCATAAAGAGCATACGTGTATGAGAAAACAAATTGATCACCTTACTCATTTACTTGCGAAAAAAAAAATAGGTGTTCCTGAGTCTATCAGACAAAATCCTCCGAAGGCCAAATCTTCTATTGCAAAAGGTTCAAAATTTGATAAGAAGAAAGGAAAGGCCCTTGTAGCCAAATTTTCTCCCTCATCGACGTGGATTATAGATTCTGGTGCCTCACACCACATGGCTTCTTCGCATGTTGATTTCACCAACATCATTCCTTGTGGTATGTCCCAAACCACGATGGGTAATGACATGATAGTGTCAGTTTCTGGTAGTGGAAATGTAGAGATGAATGGGGGAAAATTCAACCAAGTGTTGAGTGTTCATGATCTCTCTACCAATCTCCTATCGGTCTACCAAATTACTCGCCTTGGTGAAGGAATGTGAGTGGAATTTGGTCCTAACTCGGTGATTATTCGTGAGCTTAACGATGACACTACAGTGGCTGAGGGAAAGGCGGATCACCGTTCATGGTTGTATACCTTTTCCCACTTTACTTATGATTCTACGACCACTACTTTACTCACTCATGTAAATGAGGTTAGTAAGCTATGGCATGAGTGTTTTGGACATCTAAATTATCGTTACCTTTAACAATTGAGCCAAAAGGAAATGGTCAATGGGTTACCCCGCATCGAGCTCTCTAAGGGTATTTGTGAGGGTTGTACCCTTGGAAAGCATCCTGGAAAGAACTTTGACAAAGGAAAATCCTGGAGAGCTACTCATCCTTTGGATCTTGTTCACAGTGATATTTCTGGTCCATTTTTGTCTCCTTCATTTACTAGAGCTCTTTATGTGTTGACCTTCATTGATGACTATTCGTGATATACTTGGGTATATTTTCTTAAGCTTAAGTCTGAAGTCTTTGAACATTTTCAGGACTTTAAGCCTCTTTCTGAGAAACAAGTGGAACGGTCTATCAAGTTTCTTCGAACTGACAATGGAGGTGAATATGTAAGCAATAGGTTCATGGATTTCTATACTTCTGAAGGGATCTCCTTGCAGCATACAATTGCATACAGCCCTTCACAGAATGGAGTAGTAGAAAGAAAGAACCATAATTTTAAAGAGATGGCCACTTGTATCATTCACTCAAAGTATCTTCGTCCACAGTATTAGGCTGAAGCAATGAATTTTGCTAATTATTCAAAACTGTGTTCCACACAAGGCAGTAAGAGGGATGACACCCTTTGAAGGCTGGTTTGGATGCAAGCCTAATGTTGAGCACTTTTGATTCTTTGGATCCAAGTCTATGGCTCAGATTCCCAAGAAGAAATGCAAGGCATTGGAACCATGATCCAAACCTTATATCTTTGTAGGGTATTCTGATGACATGAAGGGATATTGATTGTTGAATCCTAATTCTCATGAGCTTTGTATTGAGATAATTGTTAAGTTTGATGAGTATTCTTCGACTTCTACTTCTCTATCTATAGAGGCTTTTTAGCTTGCATATTCGGATTCTGACTCATCAGATGATGATGTTGTTGAGCATGCTCCTCTTCCTAATCCTCCCAACCATCAGACCCTTGAGTCTTCTGATTTTGAAATTAGTGATGATGAGGACTATGTCCCTTATCAGTCGAGTGATGAATCTTCTGACTAATAGGCTGATCCTCCTGGTCCTCTTTGGGCTAGGAAAACTCTGCAAAGTGTTGGAGATTTAGTTGGAGATACTTCAGATATGAGACATACTCGCTCAGATTTCATTAGACCCCACCCTTTCTTCACCTCTATTTATGATCCACAGTCTTTCCAGGAGGCTTCTGGTATTCCAGAGTGGGATTCTACCATGGATGAGGAGTATTCCTCTCTCATGAAGAATGATACTTGGGTCTCACCACTCTTCCAAAAGGAAGAAAAATCGTTCAGTGTAAGTGGGTGTTCTGAACAAAGTATGGAGTAGATGGATACGTCAAAAATTTTAAAGTGTGATTAGTAACTAAGGGTTTCTCCCATATAGCTAGGGTTGATTATACAGAAACCTTTTCTCTAGTTGCGAAGATGACTTCTATTTGACTGACCCTAGCCATTACCACAACAAACAGATGGAAAGTCCATAAAATAGATGTTAAGAGTGCCTTCCTTCATGGTGACATAGAGGAAGAGATCTATATGGAACAACCTCTGGGTTATGTCCAAGATCCCTCCCTCATTTGTAAGTTAAAGAAGTATCTTTATGGCCTTAAACAAGCCCCTCGAGCTTGGTATGCCAATTTGGACTCTTTTTTTACTTACATTATGGTTTACTAGGTGTCACTCTGAATCCAAATTTTTATATTATATGAAAATATGACTCCATACTCATGTCTTGTTCTCTATTTTGATGACTTATTGATCAGAGGACAGCTCTTCCTCTATTATTGATTCTATAAAGATCGCCTTGGCCAACAGTTTTTCCATGACTGACTTAGGTCTGCTTCATTACTTCCTTGGGATCTAGATTTCACAATCTGACTTGGGAATTTTGATTTCACAACCTAAGTATGCTCTTGATTTGCTAGCTTGTTTTCAGATGTATGATTTCAAGTATTCTCCTACTCCTTTTCTCTCTGGGGTTAAGTTGGTTTCTAGATTGCTCAACTCCCTTGGTTGATGGTACTCTTTATTTATAGTTGGTGGGGATCTTTCTTTACTTGAATCACACTCGTCTGGATATTTTGTATAATGTTGGGATCATGTCTAGATTCATGCAGAAGCCATATGAGTTGCATTGGAAAGTAGATAGATAGATCCTTCATTATGTTCATCGGCACCTATACTGATGGCATTCACTATCATGGAGGGGTAGATATTGACTTGATTAGGTTCACAGATTTTGATTGGGTCGGTTACTTAGATCATCAGAAATCTACTTCTGGCTACAATTTCTCTCTTGGTTTGGGTCCCATTAGTTAGTCTAGAAAGAAGCAGAATGTAATTGCGATATCATCTACAGAGGTAGAATATAGAGGAGTAGTTAATGCTGCCACAGAAGATATTTGGCTACAGGGTATTACTGATAGAGTTTGGTATCCAATTTCGATGGCCTACTATTATCTACTGTGATAACACGAGCATTATCTCCATTTGTAGAAATCTAGTTCAGCATCAGCGGACGAAGCACATTGAGATCCATATGCACTTCATATGGGATCTTATTCATGATGGTATTATCTACACTCAGTACATTCATGACAACTAATCAGATTGTAGATTTATTCACCAATCCTTTCACTAAGATGAAGTTTCTTCACTTACGGTCTCTCTCTTGGGGTGAGGTATTATCAAATTTTCTCATCTTCTTTGGGCCATGTTAGTATAGTCTTTTCTTCTTCTTCTTCTAGGAAGATTTTGTTTATATATGGGCACCTTATCAGGCCTTTAGTTGTCCAGGCCCCATTGACACATCTTTCTTAGTTGTTTAGGGGTGTCCTCCTTTTCCATCTGAACTCATTCATTGCCTCTACCCCAACTTTGATGAAGGAGGGGTGTTAGTGTGAGTTATCCTATGTGTCCTCCTCTCATATTGGAAGGTCATCTCACATGGGTTAGGTTTAGGTTTAGGTTTAGGTTTCATGTGTGTCATGCACTACGGTTACTTAGCACCCTATATGTACCCCTTTACTATTGACATTTATGAGCATGCCAAGACACTTCTGTTGTCTTTCCTCTACATATGCATTCTTTGTTTCTGTTGATGAAAGTGTCTTCCAGTTGACTAATCAATTATTTCCTTGTGATTATGTTGGAGCTATCATGATTCCGTTCAGAGTGCAACTATATCATGGTGCCTCATTTATCAATATCGATTCTCACAAATTATTTTCATAGTATCAGAGCTAGGAACTTGTTTTAAGACACATTTGTCTAGCCCTACTCATAGTAGCTGGGACCTGGGTGACCTCTCCAGGACTTATTCCCATTGTGTCACTGCCTGTCTAATGTCGTTAGGCCTAATTGGGTGTATACGTGGTGGGCTTCATGTGAGATCAGATGATGGTTGCATCCATCTTGATCTATGTCAGGGGTGTGTTGGCCTGTAGCAACTTGATTAACATGATGAGTTCTCCTCTCCACTAGATCAGTCTCTCACCTCCTTTTCTGGTGTGATCACCACTTTTCGTGCAGCTCTGATTACCAAACGATTTGTCATCACACCAAAATCCCTTGGAACTGATGGTGGAGATAGGATCTACATCATGTTAATCAGCTGCTATTACCAACACACCCCCCACAGGTATTTTAGAAGCCAAGATACCAACCATGTGAGCTCTAGAGTGCTATATCCAGCTTATACAGTCCCACAGCTTGAGAGGTAACCCAATGGCATTCGGAGACAGTAGACACCGGACATTATCAAATCTGGGAGGTGTTACTTTTTCCCATACACTACTCTAGGGCATGGCGCGCTTGGGATTACCTGGATTTGATACCAAATGACCATTATCATTTCAGACCAAAATGGTGTGAACTAATGGTGGAGAGGGATCTCATCATATTGGATCAGCTACTACACCAACATGGGCATATTTTATTTCAACCTATTTTCTCTAAGATTGTAGACCTTTGCAACCATCCATTTCCATCCATTAGGGGCATACATATTTATTTCCACGTCTCTCTTCATTTTTCCTTCTCGGCCACTTTTCAGTTGTCCCAATCATGGCACCATTCCCACAGTTTCATCCTCATCCCTTGCAGTGAGTGTAATTCGTGTACAAAGTGAGTTTCACATACTCTTTCACATTGACAGTATGCACCATACTTTGATGAATTTCACTATGCTTAGCCATGTTGAGTCATGTCCAAACCAGTATGGTCATACTGTAGATGATCAAGAGACCCCATATGCATATGGTGATAATAGATTATGTTATAGCTCATCTCCATTTACAAGACTGTAATAATCCAAGGATTGGAGGCTATGATAGTGGATTCGACCGCCATATTTTTCATTGTTATTGCAAGAATCTAAGGTTTTACTTAGGGTACTCCTTTCACATGTGAGTAATCCTTTTACTAATACATTTTTCAGCCCACATGCCCTTGTTCATCTAGATTTCTCAAACATGTCATTGATTTCCCTTGGCATAATCAAAGTCCCCCCATTATGAGGGGGAGATCCTCATTTCAACCAATGTTATTAAATCCTCATCCAATGGGATAACATAGCATTTCCATGTCTCAATGTTCTTGCTACTTCTCAATTTGTTTCAACAAAAAGGGGGAAAATGTAGACTCATAAAATCGGTATCTATCCCCCTTGTTGACCCACGTGCGTATTCTTAATTCTCCATGTTCTAACCTGTCCATCTTATATTTAATTTAAAATTCTACTCTTTATCCCATCCCTATCAATCATTTATTGTAAAGGAACAAGAATTTCTACCTTCCCCACCACCACAAGCAATTTAAAAAGTGGTTGTAACCTGTAAGCTAGAAAAAATACACTACTAACAAGGAAGTAAAATACTAATAATCATACCTCCTCCTTCGCGTTCCGTAGCAAACCTCAAAATGGGCTAGGAAACTTGGATTGACCCCATGATTTTGTGATATGTAGGTTCTTTTCTTCAAGATGGAGCAAGACCTTCCTGTAACAACGATTCTCTTACTTTGCACTAGATGGAAAAAAGGATTATGAGGCTATTTCGGCATTAAGATGAGGCAAAAAGATGTTCTTTGCTCAAATGATGTAAGAACTTAGATAATGGCATGCAATCTTATTCTACGTGTGTCTTTAGAGGGGAGGGGTAAGGTTGTAATTTATAGCCTAGGGGAGTGATTAACTTAGATTAATTTAAGTAATCATGGTTTGAAAATGTGGGCAAGATTAGGTGGGTGGTTTGAAAATGTGGGCAAGATTAGGTGGGTGGTTTGAAAATGTGGGCAAGACCAGGTGAGTGGATTGAAAATGTGGGCAATATTAGGTGAGTGGGGACCACAAAGAATGGGTGAGGATTTGAATTATATTTTTAATTCATAAGTGGAGGATTTTAGGTGAGTGGGGACCACGAAGGGGTGGGTGAGGATTTGAATTTTAATTTTTAATTCAATAGTAGAAAAACATGGAGAATAATGACATGTGCTGAGGATTAGGTTATTTTTTGGATTTTGAAATGGATAATTAATCAAATTATATTTGATTAATTTAAAGTGCATTTTTGTGGGAAATGAGGAAGGGGAATTAATTGATTTAGGATAGATGTGAAATTGGGGTGTCTACATTTTTCCCTCTTTGGAAGGGTATTATGAAAGTAGTGTCCTTTCAAAGAAAGTAGACGGTATGGGGGAAGAATTCAATCTATTTTTCTTAAGCAAAAGGTAGAGTGAATATTTGTTGGGGAGAGTAGAAAGTGGTGAGTGATGGATGTCATAGTATCCTCTAAGAAAAAAATGTCATGAGAAGATGTTATTATGGATAGATGTGGTGATTCCCCCTCGAGAGGACTGACGAGAATGGAATATACGACAGAACTCTCAAAAATAAGGGAAATGGATTCTAGCGGAGAAGAGGATGATAATGGAGTGGAAGAGACTGGAATGACCGCACGACGTAAATGGAGAAAGGATTCAATCGAGCCTTGAATGCTAGGTGTGAGGGTGTGTGGGAAAGAGAAAAGGGAATGGATAGGATTGGGGGTTGATTATGAGAAGAGTAAGGGAGATAGGGGATGGGAAAAAAAGGAATGAAAGAGGTATAAATAAGAGAGAGAGAGGGATGATAGGGGAAGAAGGGAATGATGAAGGACAAACAAGGCAAAAAATAGGAAAATGACAGAGTAGAGGGTGAAGGGATGAAATAAAGATATGTGTAAAATGAAGGAAGTAACAGAGAAAGTAAAGAGGGATGCGTGGAAGTGAAATAAATGATAGAGATGAGAAAAGTAGGAAATTGGAAAGAATAAATAAGGAGAAAATGAGGTGGGAGTAGGGGGTGAAATGGAGGTAAATGGAAAGAGGACGAAAGAAGTAGTCAAATGGAGAAAAAAAAGAAACTATGAGGGGTGAGGAAAGTGTGAAAAAGGGGAGAGAAAGGAAAGAGAAATAGATACAGAATGAACGAAAAGGTAGGGGTGGTAGAGAAAAGGAGAAGTGGTCATAAGAAACATGAAAACTAGGGGAGAGGAAAGGAAGATAGAATGAATACAAGGAGAAGATTGAAGGAATCATGTCATTGCGAGGAAGACCAAGGCCAAGAATATGGAACAGACCGTATGGAGATGCACGTGGAGGGTGGTATGATAAAAAAAGATAGGAAAATGCTGAAGAGCTAGGTTATCGATGGGGAAGTAAGGAGGAAATGTGATGGAAAAAAGGGGAAGAAGACGATACAGGTGAAGGGAAATAAGACAAGGGGTCGGAGAAAGAAGAGGATAACAAAGAAAATGATGTAGAAGGAAGGGCATATAGAAAGGGGTAATAAGTGGAAAGGGAATGGTATAAGGAATGTTCAAAGAAGAAAGAGGGGAGGAATGACATCGATTGGAAAATATGTGGAGATGCATGAAATGAGGATACTAGGATAATGAGAAAATAGGAAAATGATGTATGATGAAGACAATAAAGATATTGAAGAGGGCAAAGAGGAGATGGAGAGATGGGTAAGAAGCGACAAGAAAGGGTGGGAGTGAGGGAAAAGAATAGGAGAGAACAGAGAATGGGGGGACCATAGAAGAGGAAATGCCAATGAGGGGATGTTAGGGAGATCCCCCTTGACAATGAGTGGTGGGGAAGGGTGAGAGAAAAAATGAAGAAAAGGAGAAAACTAATGAGGACTAGAAAGGGTAACGCCAACAAAGGGACGTTAGGGAAATCCCCTTTGACAATGAGTGGTGGGCTTAGAGGAGGGAAGGAATGAAGGGAAACTCTAGAAGGTCCAAGGGGGTGAATGAGGTTGTGCAGAATGAGGATTGATAATTTTTAGGGAAAACCCACTTGACAATTATTAGCATGCGAGAAGAGAAGATGATGATGAAAGAATGATATAGGAGTGTTAACAATAATGGAGAATGTGTGTGTGGGTAGAGATGTGGGGGGAATTTGAGAAGATGCAGTGGAAAGAGTGAAGAAGATGTGTAGGGATGAGTTAGGACTAAGATGAAAGCGAGGAGAGGATGTGGGTGATGAGGATGAACGAGGTAAGGATGAAGAACCAAGACATGAAAATAATGGGAAGAAACGTTATGAAGGGTGATGGATAAAGAAGGGGGAAATGGGGGAAAAAAATGTGATTGTAGGTGGAAGAGATGAGTTGTATGTTGTAAAAGGACATGTGGAGAAAGGATAATAGTAGGAGGAAAAAGTGGGTAATAGGAGATACCAGGTGGAAGAAGCAATCAACAAATTGAATGAAGAATGAGGCGGGGGAGAAGTTCATGATGACAAATTACAATGCAAAGAGAGGACCCTGACATAAGATTGTCATGTGACAGATGTGGTTAAGTAAGATTTCCATGTGAGACAAAATTGGAGATGACAAATGGTTAAGCGAGAAGTGGTGTTTGCGAGAATCGAAAAGGAGGTGAAAGGATGTGATAATGGGGAATGCCGAGAAAAAGTGAAGGGTGAAGGGTGTGTAGTGATGGGTAAAGGCAAGGAGACAGATCATCCTTAAGAGGGACTCTTAAGTGAGATCACCATGCCGGGTGAGTGGTTAAGTAAGTTTTCCAAGCAGAGGAGGGTGATAGTGGTGGTAAAAAATATGTGATGATGGGGAATGAAGAGGAAATATGGATGGTGAGATTGGAGAGTGATGGGCGAGTGTAAGTTGACATGTCATGCTTAAGAGAATCTCTTAAGTAAGATCCGTCATACTATCTAGAGAGGTTTCGTAGGGTCACCCAACCGACAGGGATGATATGCAAAGAGAAATAAAAAATGATATTGGGGATAGGTGTGGAATGGTAGGGTGAAGAAGATGATCGCAATGAGAGGTGGGAGAAAATAAGATGGGGGAAATATGATGGGATGGGGGAAGGCCACAGGGCAAATCAACCTTAAGTGGAAGTCTTAAGTAAGATTTTCATGTGGCTGGAATGGTTAAGTAAGATCACCAAGCTGAGGAAGAAGAAGGATGATGTTAGAGTTGGTGGGAATAGGGTATGACAAAATGGACTGAAGGGGAACCCTCAAGTGAATTTTCCATACTAGGAGAGTGTGTAAGTAGGATGACCAGGCATAAGGTGGATTTGGGGAAGGATGAGAAAAGAGTGAGTGAGGTATGCCTAAGTGGTATATGATATGGGATGAGGTTATAATAAAAAAGAAAGGACACAAAAGAGTGTAACATGAATGGATGAAGGAAAATATGTAGTCGACGGCAGAGAGTGTGAGGGGAATCCTTAATTGGGATGCCCGCGTGGTGAGAGTAATGATGTGAGAATGAGAAGTAGAAGAGGTGGAGTGGGAAGATATGTTTGGTGGTGATAGTTGTTTGATGAGAGGGTAGGTGGTGAAGAATCTTCTACAGCGGGAAGATTTTAGGGAGAGGGTAAACCTCCACTGAGGATTCCATATATATAGAAGGGGTTAGTAAGTAAGATTGTCAAGTGGGAAGCAAAAGTGTGAAAGGAAAGAATACCAATGGGTAAGAGGGGACAAGAATGGTGAGAAGGGTAATATGGGTATAAGTGGCGGAGGAGTAAAAATGAGGAGCGAGAATGAATGGATCAAATACATGGTGATCATGGTGGGGAAAAAGGAGCTGCTGGATAGTGAATGCTACTTGAGAAAGATCTTCAAGTATGATTCACAAACTGCAACGGTGATCAAGTAGGATTCGTAAACTGGAGAATGCATTAGTATGAGTGAATGGATGGGGTGCAAAGCAAGATGTTGATTATGTAGGAAGATACTCATGTGATGAAAATCATCTTTATTTTAATATAACACATAACAAGATGCATCATGATATAAAAGATCAGGATGACTAAACTATAATATGTGTGATAGCATAGACAAGGGCCATCAAAAAGGTTTGATGCCCCAGTGTGATATGCAAATGGAAGAGATCATAGATAGAGGCCATCAAGAAAGTATGATGCCCCAGTACGACATGAAATCAGATAACATAAGAATATTAGAGAGAACACTAGGATACATAAAATCAAGATGCCCCCTGTAATATATCAAGATACAAGAAAGCAATTAATAATTTATAACTAAGAATGCAACACAAGAACAAATAAACATGTGCCTAACGTGTTCCACATTGAGGATTGATCGGATGTGCCCCCAAGCAGGGGTATGAGGACATAGTAAAGTATTAGGTCATTGTCCTTAAACAAGGAAATAATGAGAGCCAGATTTTCCCCAAGTGAGGATTCATGCGAGGAGAAGTGTTTTGAATTCGGTAATCATAAAGTGATTGGATCATCCGTTGGGGATAATAGTTCAAAAGTTAAATTGTGATGGTATTTTTAGAGTTTTTTCTATTTTAAAACATTTTTGTTTTTTGTTTATGATATATATATATATTTATTTATTTATTTTTCTAATGTTTTTTGGATTTTTTATAATCGTTTCTATTTTTTTTTGACGATTTTCAAATGTGTTTGGATTTTTGACGATTCTTTCTAATGCTTTTGGATTTTTGACGAGTGTTTCTAATGTTTTTGGATTTTTTAAGATTTTTAATTTTTTTTTGGATTTTGGACTATTGTTTCTAATGTTTTTGGGTTTTTGACGATTTTCAAATGTTTTTAGATTTTTAGATTTTTTACTATTTTCACACTGTTTGTGTATTTTTACACTATGATTGGCAATTTATGGACTAGAGTACAGACTTATTTTTGAGAGGTGATAAATAAGGATATTATCCGTATGTACCATGTTCTGTGTGGTAACTTATGCTCAGAATAACACAAATTCTCTTTCCATTGGCAGCATATGGTGGTAAAAATATGATGAAAAGAAGTCCAGCTCCATTCTTGACTCCACACAACTAGTAAGATGTGTGGGCTCATCACCGAGAATCAAGAAGGACGTAGGAGGTAGATAATGAATATAGAGACAAATGCTAACAACAATCCCTTTGGGAAATTATGACTCCATTCTTCATAATGGTACTGAACTAGTTTCAAAAATGGCTTTCACTTTATGAGTCACGTGTTAGGCTTAGACAGTTGTGTAGCATGCTAATTGGTAAGCTATGAGGTGAAGGGATGGCTCTCTCTTCACTTAGGCATCTAAATTACTTCTTTGGGGATTCTATAATTTGTAAGCACTGTGACTCCTATGCCTTGCCCCATGCTACTAGTGAGAAGCAAGGGCTCATCACCAAAGGCAAAATATAGGCAAGTGAATTCCCTTTTTGTCTTTTATTTTATTTTATTTTTAATATTTTACAATGTTTTTATGCTTTTATGAGAATTACCCTCTACGCTTTGCCCCATGCCACTTGTAAGAAGTAATGGTTTATCACCGAAGATAAGACGTAGACCAGTAAGGGAACCTTCCTCCATTCCCAGTCTCACACTACTAGGAAAAAGTGTGGGCTCAACACCAAAGACTATGAAGGACAAAAGATGTGACGATGAATTATTCATAAGTTATTGAATTGATGGATTTTCACAATAGCACTTTGTATTTGGAAAGGAACATCTGCCCCCAATCTCAACCACACACGACTAGTAGGACACGAAGGTTCAATACCGAAGACTGAGATGGATGATCAAATGAACTAGTTAAAGATGTTTAGAGCTTTGTTATGAAAGAGAGAATGTCTTTGAAGGGAGTATATTACCATCAGTAAGCTTATAGGTATGACCATAGGTGAAAGCGACTAAAAATGGAAGATATTATAAGAAATATGGTACTCACAAACTTAATAGGATCTATATTAGCACCTGTCTCATGATGATAAATATGAAGATGTGATTTTGATAAATAAAATATCTGTCAATGGAAATGAATAAATTTAAATTATTCGGAGATAAGCAATACATAAGGAACAATGTACACGTTGTTTCCTAGAATAGTGAACATCTCAAGGATAAAATTTCTTTAAATGAGTTGCATTCATTGGTTCATCAAGATCTTGACCATCTTCAGTGGCCAATTTATAGGCTCTAGAGCCAAATTTAGCTCTAATTACATAGGGTCCTAACCAATTAGGCTCAAATTTTCCTTGTTTTTCTCATTCTTTAGTGGTATTCTTTTTATTTTCTTTTAAAACGAGGTCACCAATTTTGAATTCTCTGGTTCTTACCTTTTTATGATAACTGCGTTGCAGTCAGTTTTGATAGACTTGAAGATGATTGTGAGCATTAAGTCATTTTTCATCGAGAAGCTCAAGATCTTGAAGCCATGACTGTCGACATTCATCCTCATTAATTATATCTTTAAGGGAGACCCTTAAGGATGGGAGTTCTATCTCAATAGGTAAAATGGCTTCAACACCATAAACAAGGGAAAATGGGGTGGCTCCGGTAGGTTTGTGGTAAGCTGTACGGTAAGCCCAAAGAGCGAGGTAAATTTGAGTATGCCAATTACATCCATGGGTGTTGACAATCTTTTCCATGATGGATTTTAAGGTCTTATTGGTTACTTTCACTTGACCGTTACCCTGAGGGTAGTATGGAGTGGACCATTTAAGTTTGATGTGAAAACGTTTGGCTAGGTCTTTTACATCCTGGTTTTTAAATGATTTTCCATTATCTGCGACCAAAGCGGATGGAATACAAAATCGACATATGGGGTTATTAAAAATGAATTTCGATATTTGGCTACCGGTAACATAAGTGAGAGGCATAGCTTCTACACATTTAGTGAAGTAATCGGTAGCGGTAATGATGAACTTATGTCCATCGGACGATGTTGGTCTGATTTTACCAATGAGGTCAAGTCCCCATTAAGAGAAGGGCCATGGTGTGGTTATCGATTGTAATGCCTGGGAAGGTGCGTGGATAATATTTCCATGCTTTTGACATGCTTGACAACGTTTGACAAAATGACATGCATCACTTTCCATGGTGGGCCAATAATATCTAACTCGCAGGATTTTTTTGGCTAAGGTGATACCATTTGTGTGTGCTCCACAAATACCATAATGGACTTCAACTAAGACACTCGAGGATTCTTCTTGATTAAGACATCAGAGTAGGGTGTCATTATATCCTCATTTATAAAGAGTTTCTGCTAAAATGGAGTAATGAGAAGCACGTTGTGTTAAAGCATGTTTATGCATTGGTTTCATGTTAGTAGGAAATGCTTTATCATGAATGAAGGTATAAAGATCGTGGTACCAAGGGTTATTTGGACCCATGATTTCACATACCATAGTGTTTTCAGGAAGATCATAGGAAAGCATTAAGAGATGTTCGACGAGAAAATGTGCCTAGGGTTGACTATATGTGATTTATAATGGGGATCCAATGGTTGCCATAGCGTCGGCAGATTTATTACGAATTTTGGGAATTTGATCAAAGCTAATTAATCGAAAATAGCTTTGAAGACTATCCACCATGTGTTTATATGGGTATAATTTTTTCATCCTTGACTTGGTATTCATAGGTAACTTGCTTGATGATAAGTAAAGAATCACCAAATACAACTAATTCTGTAAGATTCCAAGATATGGCCAGTTTTAATCTTGAGATGAGAGCTTCATATTCTAATGATATTTTTGGTATATGGGAATACTAAGCAAAATGATTTGGGGATAACATGTTCTACTGGGTGTGATAAGCAAAATACCACCCCCCTAAGCCATGGAGATTACAAGATCCATCAAAAAATAGAGTTCAAGCTGGCGTGATGTCTATATGTAGAATATCTTCATCAAGAAAAAGAGAACTGAAGTGGTTTTGTGCCAAGAAGGGGTGCCTCGGTGAGTTGGTATGCAAGGGCTTGTCCTTTAATTGCTTTCTGTGGAACAAATTTGACATCAAATTCAATAAGTAATACAACCCAACTAGACATTCTTGCCATGAGAATGGGTCTGGACAACAAATACTTGAGAGGGTCAATTTTGGCAATCAACTTAGTTGTGTGATTGAGCAAGTAATGACGTAACTTATGGAATGCAAAGGCGACCGCTAAGCATACTTTTTTGATTTAGGAATAACATACTTCATGCTCAATAATTGTTCGACTAAGGTAATATACAACTTGTTCTTTTGTTTGATCATTATGTTGTGCTAGTAGAGCTCCTATGGCATGTTCAGTGGTAGATGTATAAAGCAACATGGGTTTATTCAGCAACTAGTGACATAAGAACAGGTGGACTAGAGAGGTATTCTTTTAACTTAGCAAAAGAGTTTTGGCAATCGTTGGTTCCAGTGAAAGTGTGCATCTTTCTTGAGTATACTGATTAAAGTGATGGCAATTGTCAACCAACTGTGATATGAAACGCCGAATAGATTGTATCTTTCCCCTAAAGACTACGTAATTTTTTTAAGTTTTTAGGAGGAGGAATTTCCATAATGGCTTTGACTTTGGCAGGATCCACTTCTATGCCTCTTCGTGAGACAATAAACCCTAATAATTTACCAGAGGTTACTCTGAACACACATTTATTTGGGTTAAGACAAACCTTTTACTCGTGTAATCTATCGAAAATGCATCTCAACACACTTGGATGCCCTATTCAGTGTTTTGGATTTTGCTAATATATCATCAACATAATCTTCCATGATATCATGTAACATGTCATGGAAGATGAAAGTCATTGATCATTGATAGGTGGCACCAACATTTTTCAAGCTGAAAGGAATGACCTTATAATAAAAGGTGCCCCATGGTGTAGTAAATGTCATTTTATGTTGATCCCCTTTAACAATATGTATTTTGATTGTAACTAGAGAATCCATCCATTAAGGAGAGCATTTCATGGCCTGTCGTAGAATCAACAATCATGTCTATATTTGGCAAGGGAAAGTCATCTTTGGGACAAGCCTTGTTGATGTCGTGGAAGTCTATGCATATTATGATGCTGGGAGTTTTCTTGGCGATGAGAACTATGTTAGATATCCATGCCGAATAATCAATAGGTTTGATAAAGTCGGCTTCCAAGAGTTTCTCAAGTTTGGCTTTGACAAGCAATGTATCTCGGGGATGCCATTTTTGTGTAGTTTTTTGCTTTACAGGTTTTGCATCCGGATTTACCAAAAGATGGTGTACTACAAGAGTTAGGTCAAGACCTGGCATGTCCTTATATGTCCAAGCAAATATATCTTGGAATTCAATAAGGAGGTGTTGTGAATTCCATGCATTCTTGGTCAGACAGACCAATGCCAAGTTATAAAAAAAATTTTGGCATGTTCGGTTGGGTGCCAAATGTTTATGTCTTTTGTTTCTTCTACAAGCATTTTAGATGTATCCGTTTCGGAGAATGATGTTAATGGTTGATGTAGGTAATAGGGTGTCGGGTGTTTGTTGGAACTTTTTGTTGACATGTTTGTTGGATAGGGTGGTAGTGAGGTTTTTAACTCTGGGAAATCCTCCATTTGCGCTTTTGATCCAAATTTTTCCAAAGGTGAAGGATTTGAATATTTTATCTCTTCGCCAAAATAGGTTGATTCATTTAGATTGATTTCAAATCCTTTTCTATGGTTGGAAGTAAGGATTTGGTCATGAGTTCCAAGGAATTATTCAATATCTTCATCATTCTGGAACATGTCCATGGATGCATGATGTGGTTGGCCATGGTCTATGAGACTCAGATGTGTAGGCTCAAAATTGATGAAATTAACAGATAAATGTTTAAAGTAAAGATGTGTTTCAGCGAGGTCCTCAAAAAAACTACATGGAGACCTGATGTCATTATCAGAATTGGTGTCATCATTGTCACTTGAAATTATTATGGGAGAAACATCAAACACCTTGAAACCTAGACCATGTTTACCATAATTTTGTGTGCAATTTATCGGGTCTAAATGACCTTGTTCATTTGGATCGAGTCATTTACCCTTCCATCGCATTTTTTTTTCATTATTCAGTGAGCTTTGGTAAATTGAGGGGACTCATATCATGGAGAAAAGTCATCATTATATAACCAAGATCCTGAAGAACTTGGAATATGTTCATTGTCAAGATAACCAAACTTTTTCCAAACTGACTGTCCCATTTGGTAAGTGGGATGGATTCTTAGATGTGGAGCATTAGGTTTGCCGTAGCTATGTGGGGATTTGGTGATATAAAAGGAGTCTGTCATCTTTTGAACTTGATATTCATTGCATCCCATGTTAATGATTTTAAATGTGTGAGATGGGGGACCAATAGGTACCTCATGTGGTGAGGAATTTAGTTTGGTAGTCTTAAAAGATGAAAATAATGGGTTATAAGAAGAAGGGGGTGGATTGAAGGATGAAGGTTTGTTATTCACAAGAGGAGGTATCTTAATAGAAGAGGTGTGGTTGGATGAAGAATATTGGCTAGGTGAGAAAGAAGATGGTGTGGTGGAAGAATAATTGTTACTGGAAGAAGAAGCTTGACTAGTGGAAGAAGATGATTGATTAGTGGGAGGAGGACTGGTGGAAGATGGTTGACTAGCGGAAGATAATGGATTGGAAAATATGTTTTGGTTAGGAGATGAGGGTTTTGGATCATTGTTAGGGAGTGTATCATGATCAATGTGTGTTTCGTTAGGGATTATGCAAGGTGGAGCATAATTATCTGTTGATGGACAATAGTGATCATGTCGATATCGTCCTTCAAGGAATCTACAATACTCAAAAGGTTAGGGATCTGCACGTAATGTAAATTCCTTGTCCAAATAAGGAAACTTAATACATTGGTGGAATGTTGATGGGACGGCTTTCATGGCATGAATCCATGGTTGGCCGACGAGAATGTTATGTGCAACTTCTACATCCACTACATGACAAACCATGTCTAAGGTGATGGGTCCAACTTGGAGAGGCAACGTGATTGTGCCTTTAGACTTTCCTTTGCTATTTATCATACCCATGAATGGTTATGATATTGTTTTGTAAATCATTTTCAATGTAACCTAGACAACGTAAAAAGTTTCATAGAACAGATATTTAATGTTGATCCATTGTCGATTAAGATGCAGTTGATCTTATGATGAGTTACATAACCCTCGACATATAAAGAATGATTATTAGCGATGTTGGGATTAAGAAGGCCAGCGGAACCAAAAGATAAAATAGGATTGGGGACTGTAAGATGTGTAATTAAAGCTTGGAATTGTTTTGAATTGATGTCTTAGGGACACGAGCATTATTCAATGTTTGCATAAGGATGCGTTGTAGTGCGGGGAGAAGAATTAAGCAGTTCCATGATTGAAATTTGTGCGGTAGTCTTTCTCTAATTGTTTGACAATATTGAATGATGGCATAGGCTGTGGAGAGGAAATTGGCGGTGGAATTAGATGGTGGATTAGGAGGGTGATGTAGGGGACGAAGTGGCAGATTTTTTTGTTGTAGGGACCCACATTTTTTCTATCTAGTGGTGATCACACAGTCAGTTCTGATCTTTATAGTTGCCACTATGTCTTGGTCATAGTCTATGGTCGAGATGATTAAGTCATACTCGACATTGCTTGATGATTGACCCTTATCTTTTGAATTGTTATCGTGGTCAGGGAAAGGGATTTTTGAACATGTGAAGTTTTTTATTAGGTATTTTTGTCTCAAAAGTATTTTCAACTTCTATGTCTCCACGTTCAATCAGGTCTTGGACGTAATGACAGAGTTGCATGCATCGATATGTGGAGTGCCCTTTTATGCGATGGTAATCACAATATTCGTTGTCCTTATACCAATTTGGTTTGGGTTGTCCTTCTTCAAAGGGTCTGAATATGGGATATGTAATCATATTAGCATTTTCCAAATGACGAAAGACACTAGATAGACTTTCTCCAAGAGGAGTGAAATCTCTTTTTCGATCCCGAGAAGGAACTTCCTTTCTAGGGATTATGATTGGTTGTTTAGATTTTAATGTGTTGATGGGATGGTTTTGGACATTTCAGACATGGCCGGGAATTCAGTAATGCCATCATTGATGATATTTTGATTCTAGTTAAAGAATTTAGATTTGTCATGGTTCTGAGGAGTGTCTCGAAAAGGTTGGTCCCTAAAGGGTGCTTTAAGTAAGCCCTTACAAATGAGGGCTTTTTTCGATTTGTGTGCCCTTTTTGATGACTTCTTTGAAACTATTCAGACAATGCATTTACATGTGGAATGATAATTAGACATTGAGATTAAGGACAAAAATACTAACTATTTGTCTCTCGGGTACTGAGCAGGGAAATCGACTTGCAATTTCCGTGCCATCATTTTAAAAAGGAGGTAAATTTTTTCATTTGGCCTTTGCCTAGTGTTGTAGAGATCAAGCATGGTTATTTTTGAGTCTAGGTTATAGGAAAAATGTTTGAAAAATTTCTCCGATAGAGTCTACAAATGTCGTGACCGACCCTTTAGGCAGATGGAAAAACCAATCTAAAGTTTTCCCTCCTAAACTTTGAGGAAATAATCATAAAAGGTATGTGTCTCGATAGGAAACTTGCTGAAATTGCATGTAAAATTCCTTGACATGCTCACAGGGGGTCACCTTTGCTTTTTATTTATTAAACTTAGGGATTTCAAAGGATGACGGAAATGGTAATCGTGATATCTTTGTATCAAATGGATAAGGACACAAATATTCAAAGTTTGAATTGTTTTGATTATTTTTGTAGTCCCTGAATGGTGTCTTTCATAACTTTCCATTCTTGTGTGAATGGAGAAAGTGGGGGGATGGTTTATCAAACATGTCGTGAGTATTGGAATCTAGATTGCGGTCTTTTAATCTTTCAGCTCTAGTCGTTGCTTCCTCAAGTTTCTTTGTTATGTCTTAGATTTTAGTGAATAACTCTTCGGCTGAAGTACCATTTGGACTATTTGGTATTTTCGTTGTGATAACTTGATTCACCATTATTGATAAGTTTGTTTAAATTTTCCATCCCAAAGTTAGGGGGTAGTTTTTCCCCCATGGCTAGGATGCATAACAGATATTCATTTTTATTTTGGTCTATCACCCTATTGACTTGTTCTTAATTGGTGAGTTCTGGTTGTGTGACTTCTTCATCGTCATTTCCATGATTGTGACTGTGAGTGAATACCATGATGAAATGTGTCTAATTAAGCTGAAAAGTGGGTAGGAATTTTGAACAAGTGTGACGAAATGAGAACTCGATTACTTTGGATTTAGCTCGAATAAGCTTG
Source organism: Taxus chinensis (assembly GCA_019776745.2). Lineage (NCBI taxonomy): Eukaryota > Viridiplantae > Streptophyta > Pinopsida > Cupressales > Taxaceae > Taxus > Taxus chinensis. The sequence continues at coordinate 526,151,651 of CM034153.1, forward strand.
TGATGACTGATAAGGAGAGTAACTCAAACAAGTTATCTCAATATGATGATGATGTAACTCGAGATGAGTTATTAGAGGATTTGTTGCACGTTGTGTAGATTTAGATTAAACAAGCTCTGGACTATTGATGGGGAGAGTAACCTGAATAGGTTAATCGTGATATGGTTGTGATATAATTCAAAATGAGTTATGAAAGGATTTGTGTTGGCTGTGATTTGGATAAACGCGATGGTTGACAGAATAATGAGTGAACTCAAACAAGTCACGCAATATTAGTTTGATATAGCTGGAAACAAGCTATGAAGGATGTTTTTACAATTGATGATATGGGGAGTGAATTCTAGTCACTCAATATCAGTTGGATATAGCCGAAGACAAGCTATGACATATGTATTGTTGGATGAAGCAAGCTAATGAAATTGGTGTGCAATGTTTTGGTCTGTGTTGTTGGATTGTTTGGATGTTTTCACTTAGTATTGAATTGGTCGATAACTGATTTTTTTTGTGGAACACAACTAGGGTCTGAAATTTTTACAATGAACACATTAATATCAACCAAGTTTTATGATAAAACAATGCTAAACTATTTTGTTTTCAAACAACAAGCAATCATGTGGATTCAATTGTTTTGGCTTATGAGGTAAATTCTTCAGGAATGGTCATTATTTCATGTAATCATACAAGTATGTTGTGAAATGGTGGATGCAGACTCTTATTACTCCAAAAAAAAGATGCGTCCTCCGATATACCCTAGTCCTGATATACCTAATTCTTTATGGGGACAGAATTGGTACGAGGAGCCCCTTAGAGCACTGGAGGAGACTCACCAATTCTTACTTGCCTGTTTCGGAGTGAATCACCACGTCCAAAATAGGTTTTGTGAAAAGGTGGAAGGTGATGGAGGGATGAATGTGTATGGTGTCCTTATAACTCCCTGAAGATTTACAGGGATGATGCCCAAGCTTCGTTGTTATAGCTATTTAGGCGTGACTCGCATGTGTTGCACGACAGCATTACTTGTAAGTGAAGAGAAAAGGCGAGGTAAATACTGAAACGTTGTGATGAGACTAGGTCTCAAAGTGTAATGCAGATGTAAATGTTGCTGGTACGTGGTAGTCAAGTCCACGTTACCGGTGTAGCTTTGGTGTTGATGAAATCCACCTCATCTACGCGTAAAAACAAAATGATAAAGTGATTAAACGTAGGGTTCTTTCTAACTTGAAATAAATCACTAGCAGAAAATAATACGCATACTTGAGCATACTTTTTTTTTGTTTCAGAAATTTTATTTGAATGGTGGTATTTTTGTGAGATTTTTGTTGTTTTTGTGTTTTTATTTTTTGACAATATTCCAGCAACGTGGTCCTATAGAAAACAAATTAGTAGTTATCCTCCAAACGAAAGGTTAGAAAAGTGATCGTGGCTGTTTTTTATTTTCTAGATCGCTCAAAGGCGTAGGAAAAAGAGCATACATAACCAACAACCAAAAAAAATATTAATAATATGACAAAGGAAAAATAATGATTGAAATGATAGTTGGAAAACAAAACTAGAGGATTTTGTAATGTTAGAATAAGAAACTATAAAAAAATTGTGACTGTTTCTGATTTTCCAGATCGCTTAAAGGCGCAAGAAAAGAGCATATGCGGATACAATTGGAATAGATTTTTTTTATAAATGTTAATAATTATTGCAATTAATCATGATTGTGAAATAGCGATAATGATTTTTTTCACAAAAAATAAAAACTACGAAAGAAGAGTGTGAAAACGTTACCTAGAAGTGTTGTCGTGGAAAATTGAAATGTAAGGCAAAAAAAAAAATTAAAAAAAAAAGTTTTGTGGAGCCCGGGTGGCCCACGTTTTCTAATTTCCAAGATCACTTTTGAAGTGAGAGGGAAAGAGCATACATGTGAGGTTGTTACGTTAAATAAAATAAAATAAATTTTAAAAAAAAATTATAAGTTTTGTTGTTTTTTTGTTAAAAAGACAGTTGTTAAAAGAAATGAAACCAAAAATTTTCTGTAAGTCTAAATCAAAAAATTATTTTCCATTGCATAGATCTTTTCGATACCTTTTCCGTTAAAAAAAATGAATTCATTCTGAGTTCAGGAGTAAAAGTTATGGCTTCCAGAAGATGGGCTACAGTAGCACTCTGAATGAAAATTTTTGAACGTGAGAAAAACATCTCGGGAGCCTTTTTTTTTGTAATTTTTTGACTTATGTACTTCACCTGAGAAGCTAAATTTTTTGACAACAAGGTTAAAAAATAACAATAAATAGAAATAAAGAGTTCGATCACAAAATGATTAACTAAAATGAAAGAAAATAATAATAATAATAAACTTCCTACAAAGCAGTTATTTTAGCAAAAAGTAAATAAATAAATGCATTTTCTGGATTAGCTGTCCCATGACAGTAAGATGATAAACTAATGACTAGTTAATTTGTTTCTACAGATTACGAGTGAATAGTAAAATCAGAATTGGGAACTAAACACCAAGTACCGAGGAGATCAAAGACATGATGGGCGTCATAGTTTCATTGTTGTTATAACTGTGCAGATACACCACAAGACACCGCACAACAAAAACACTACCCAAAGTGTGAAGGTCAACCAAAGACGGCCATAAGGAACAGAAAAGGAAATAATAAAAAACAATAATAAAAAAAGAACAGATAAAACCACTAATTGGGAAATTAATGGTAACAGATCAAAAGTAACCGGGCGTGCCAGAATGTAAGCTAGAAAAAATACACTATTAACAAGGAAATAAAATACCAACAATATTACCTCCTCTTTCGCGTTCCGTAACAAACCTCGGAATGGGCTAGGAAACTTGGGTTGAGCCCTGATTGTATGATATGTAGGTGCATTTTCTTCAAAATAGAGCAAGACCTTCCTGCAACAATGATCCTCTTATTTTGCACCACATGGGAAAAAGCATTATGAGGCTATTTGGGCATTAGGACAAGGCAAAAGGATGTTCTTTGCTCAAAGGATGCAAGAACTTAGATATGACATTCAAGCTTATTCTCCGTGTCCTTAAAGGGGAGGGGGTAAGGTTGTATTTATAGCCTGGGGGAGTGATTAACTTAGAGTAATTTAAGTAATCATGGTTTGAAAATGTGGGCAAGATTAAGTGAGTGGTTTGAAAATGTGGGCAAGATTAGGTGAGTGGTTTGAAAATGTGGGCAAGATTAGATGAGTGGGGGCCATGAAGAATGGGTGAGGATTTGAATTATATTTTTAATTCATAAGTGAAGGATTTTAGGTGAGTGGGGATTACGAAGAGTGGGTGAGGATTTGAATTTGAATTTTTAATTCAATAGTAGAAAAATATGAAGAATAATGACATGTGGTGAGGATTGGGTTATTTTTTAGACTTTGAAATGGATAATTAATCAAATTATATTTCATTAATTCAAAGTGTATTTTTATGGGAAATGAGGAAGGGGAATTAATTGATTTAGGACAAGATGTGAAATTAGGGTGTCTACATTTGCCCCTCTTTGGAAGGGTACTATGAAAGTAGTGTCCTTTCAAAGAAAATAGACGGGATGGGGGAAGAATTCAATCTACTTTTCTTAAGAAAAAGGTAGAGCGAATGTTTGTTGGGGAGAATAGAAAGTGGTGAGTGACGGATGTCATAGTATCCTCCAAGAAAAAATGACATGAGAAGATGTGATTGTGGATAGATGTGGTGATGCCCCCTTGAGAGGACTGACGAGAATGGAATATACGATAGAACTCTCGAAAAGAAGAGAAATGAATTCTACAGAGAAGAGGACGATAATGGAGTGGAAGAGAATGGAATGACCCCACGACGTAAATGGAGAAAGGATTCAATCGGCCTTGAATGCTAGGTGTGAGGGTGTATGGGAAAGAGAAAAGGGAATGGATAGGATTGGGGGTTGATTATGAGAAGAGTAAGGAAGATAGCGAAGGGAAAAAAAGAATGGAAGAGGTTGAAATAAGAGAGAGGGATGATAGGGGAAGAAGGGGATGATGAAGGACAAACAAGGCAAAAATAGGAAAATGACAGAATAGAGGGTGAAGGGATAAAATAGAGAGATGTGCAAAATGAAGGAAGCAACAGAGATAGTAAAGAGGGATGCGTGAAAGTGAAAGAAATGATAGAGCTGAGAAAAGTAGGAAATGGGAAAGGATAAATAAGAAGGAGAAAATGAGGTGGGAGCAGGGGGTGAAATGGATGAAAATGGAAAGAGGACAAAAGAAGAAGTAGAACAGAGAAAAAAAGAAACTATGAGGGGTAAGGAAAGTGTGAAAAAGAATAGAGAAAAGAAGAGAAACATATACAAAATGAACGAAAAGGTAGGGGTGGTAGAGAAAAGGAGAAGTGGTAAGAAGAAACGTGAAAATTAGGGGAGAGGAAAGGAAGATAGAGTGAATACAGGGAGAAGATTGAAGGAATCGTGTCATTGTGAGGAAGACCAAGGTAAATAATAGGGAATAGACCATATGGAGATGCATGTGGAGGGTGGTATGATAAAAAAGACAGGACAACGCTAAAGAGCTAGGTTATCGATGGGGAAGTAAGGAGGAAACGTGATGGGAAAAGGGGAAGAAGATGATACAAGGGAAGGGAAATAAGACGAGGGGTGGGAGAAAGAAGAGGATAACAAATAAAATGATGTAGAAAGAAGGAAATGTAGAAAGGGGGTAATAAGTGGAAAGAGAACAGTATAAGGAATGTTCAAAGAAGAAAGAGAGGAGAAATGACATCGATTGGAAAAGATGCGGAGATGTATGAAATGAGGATACTATGATGACAAGAAAATAGAAAAAGGATGTATGATGAAGACAGTAAAGATATTGAAGAGGGCGAAGAGAAGATGGAGATATGGGTAAGAAGCCACAAGAAAGGGTGGGATTAAGGGAAAATAATAGGAGAGAAAAGAGAATGGGGCATAGAAGAGGCAATGCCAATGAGGGGATGTTAGTAAAATCCCCCTTATAATGAGTGGTAGGGAATGGTGAGAGAAAAAATGAAGAAAAGGAGAAAGGTAACGAGGATTGGAAAGGGTAACGCCAATAAAGGGACGTTAGAGAAAGCCCCCTTACAATGACTGCTGGGCTTATCGGAGGGAAGGAATGAAGGGAAACTCTAGAACATCCAAGGGAGTGAATGAGGTCGTGCGGAATGAGGATTGATGATTTTTAGGGAAAGCCCACTTATAATTATTAGCACGAGAATAGAAGATGATGAAATAATGATAGAGGAATGTTAACAATAATGGCGAATGCGTGTGTGGGTAGAAATGTGGGGGCATTTGAGAAGATGAAGTGGAAAGAGTAAAGAAAATGGGAGGGATGAGTTGGGACTAGGTGAAAGCGAGGAGAGGATGAAGAACCAAGACATGAAAAGAATGGGAAGAAACGGTATGAAGGATGATGGATCAAGAAGGGGGAAATGGGGGAAAAGAACATGATTGTAAGCAGAAGAGATTAGATGTATGTTGTAAGAGGATATGTGGAGAAAGGATAATAGTAGGAGGGAAAAGTGGGTATTAGGAGATACCAGGTGAAAGAAGCGATCAACGAAGAATGAGGCGGGGGAGAAGTTCATGATGACAAGTTGAGCGGATGGAGGACCCTGACATAAGATTGTCATGTGACAGAAGTGGTTAAGTAAGATTGCCTAGCGAGAAAAACTGGAGATGACAAGTGGCCAAGCAAGAAGTGGTGTTTGCAAGAATGGAAAAGGAGGTGAAAGGATGTGCTAATGGGGAATTCCAAGAAAAAGTGAAGGGTAAAGGGTGAAGGGTGTGTGGTGATGGGGAAAGGTAAGGAGACAGATCATCCTTAAGAGGCACTCTTAAGTGAGATCACCATGCCGAGTGAGTGGTTAAGTAAGATTGCGAAGCAGATGAGGGTGATAGTGGTGGTAAAAAGATGTGATGATGGGGATTGAAGAGGAAAGATGGATGGTAAGATTGTAGAGTGATGGATGATTTTAAGATGACATGTCATGCTTAAGAGAATATCTTAAGTAAGATCACCATACTGCTAGAGAGGTTTCATAAGATCACCTAACCGATAGGGATGATATGCAAGGAGAAAGACAAAATTATATTAGGGACAGGGATGGAATGGTAGGTTGAAAATGATGATCGCGACGAGAGGTGGGAGAAATAAGATGTGGGAAATATGTTGGGATGGGGAAAGGCCATAGGGAAGATCAACCTTAAGTGTAAGTCTTAAGTAAGATTTTCATGCTGTTGGAATGGTTAAGTAAGATTTCCAAGCTGAAGAAGAAGAAGGATGATGATAGAGTTGGTGGGAATATGGTATGACAAAATGGACTGAAGGGGGCCCTCAAGTGAATTTTCCATACTATGAGAGCATGTAATTAGGATGACCAAGCATAAGAGGGATTTGGGGAAGGATGAGAAAAGAGTGAGTGATGTATTCCTGAGTGGTATATGAAATGAGATGAGGTGATAACAAGAAAGAAATGAAACAAAAGAGTGTAACATGAATGGATGAAGGAATATATGTAGTGGAGGGTAGAGAGTGTGAGGGGAATCCTTAATTGTGATGCCCGCATGGTAAGAGTAATGATGCGAGAATGAGAAGCAGAATAGGTGGAATGGAAAGATGTGTTTGGTGGTAATTGTTGTTTGATGAGAGGGGAGGTGGTGAAGAAGCTTCTACAGTGGGAAAATCTTAGGGAGAGAGTAAACCTCCATCGAGTATCCCATATAGAAGGGGTTATTAAGTAAGATTGTCAAGCGGGAAGCAGAAGGGGGAAAGGAAAGAATAGAAATGGGTGAGAGGGGACAGGAATGGTGAGAAGAGTAATATGGAGATAAGTGGCGGAGGAGTAAAAATGAGGAGCAAGGATGAATGGATAAAATACATAGTGTTCATGGTGGGGGAGAAGGAACTGTTAGATAGTGAATGCTACTTGAGAAAGTTCGTCAAGTAGGATTCGGAAACTGCAATGGTGATCAAGTAGGATTCCCAAACTGGGGAATGTATTAGTATGGGTGAATGGATGGGGTGTAAAGTAAGACGTTGATCATGCAGGAAGATACTCAAGTGACGAAAAGCATCTTAATTTTAATATAGCACATAACATGATGCATCCTGATATAAAATATCAGGATGACTAGACTGTAATATGCATGATAGCATATACAGGGCCATCAAAAAGGTTTGATGCCCCAGTACGATATGTAAATGGAAGAGAGCATAGACAAAGGCCATCAAGAAATTATGATGCCCTATTACGACATGCAATCAGATAACATAATAATATTAGAGAGAAGACTAGGATACATAAAATCAAGATGCCCCCTATAATATATCAAGATACAAGAAAGTAATTAATAATTTATAACTAATAATGCAACAGAAAGAACCAATAAACATGTCCCTAACGTGTTCCACAGTGAGGACTGATCAGATGTGCCCCCAAGTAGGGGTACGAGGACATATTAAAGTATTGGGTCATTGTCCTCAAACAAGGAAACAATGAGAGTCGGATTTGCCCCAAGCGAGGATTCATGCGAGGAGAAGCGTTTTAAATTTGGTAGTTATAAAGTGATTGGATCATCTGTTGGGGATAATAGTTCGTAGGTTGAATTGTGTTGGTATTTTTAGAGTTTTTACAATTTTACAACATTTTTGTTTTTTGTTTATGTTGGTAGTTACTCATTCATTTTTACACGCTTGTTCTTTTGGAAATTTCTTGGTTTTCTTCTTGGATATTTTGGAGACTTCTTGTGGAGAGAATTGCTTGGTTTGGGAAGATTAAAATCTGGTTGAAGATTTTGCAAGCTCAAGATGGCAAGGTAGGGCCTTTTCCTTGTTCTTAATTTACTTGTTTGTGTGTGTTTGCAAAGAAAATGGTTGTAGGTATGTATTTGGTGTGCTTGTGGTTAGTATAGCATGGCCTTAGGATGTATGGGAGATTATAAAATGGAAGAATTATGGGAGAGAAAAGGAATATTATAGGCATTATGGATGGAGTTTCACCCATGGTAGAGAAAAGGGATAACATTGCTTTACCTTTGGTATTTTGCATGGGATGGAAAAGGGGATTTGTTGAGAAGTTGGTTGTGTATTTGAAGGTTTATTGGGTGAAACCCCCTATCTCATTTGGGAGATAAAAGGAGGTGATTTCCATTGTTCTACTCTCCCTTGTATTTTATATAACCCTATGTGATGTGATTTATGTCTTGTGTTGTTGCATTTTGGTGTTGTATGTATTGTTTATATTTTTTGGCTTGTGAGTAATGTGGAAGCAATTGTTAAGTTATCATTGGTTGCAAACATGGTTTATTTCACTACAATTGGGGCTCAGTGGGCCAATGAGGGAAATGGATTCTTTCCCTCATTGGAATCATGGTTGGGAGGTAAGTATTTCCTACACCCCCTCCCTTGTTTGTGATTGAAGAAAGGAAAAGCTTGAAGTGAAGACTATTATGTTGAGCCCATGAAATAATACCTTCTTTTGTATATTTATGTCATGTTGTCTGCAGTTATGTGAAGGGATTTTAACTTGTATTTCAAGAGTCCGATATTATTGTAAATGTATTGATAAATGTTTATTTATATTAAGCTTTCAAAATGTATTTATATTGGAAAGAAGACATGTATAGTTGTAGCTTGTTGCTATTATATTTTCTCAACTTGTAAATTTTTCAAAGGATGCATTGGATGTAATATTGCATCTTAATAGTTAGTTCTTGTAAAATGAGTTCATTATGAATTGAATTATTTTAGTTAAAATGAGAACCTTGAAATGGTTTTGTGGTGAAAATAAATTTCTCTCTAGTCTAAACTTTTACTTGAAAGTTGTATTGTAAATTTCTTTTAAAAATAAGATAGTGTTCTTGGATGGGAAAGTGCATGTTAATCCTTTTTGGCATTGTGGGAAACTTGTTTTAAATGGAATAAATTTTATGTAAGTATGTCTTCTTCCTTCTATTCAAATGGCTATGCAAGAAGAAATGAATTGAAATAATTTTACAATCACTTTTTCTTTGTTGTAATAGAAATTGTACATGATTAGAGATGAAATTTTCACAACTACATATGCCCTCATACCTTGTTACATGAATAAATATAAAATATGGAATCTTGATAACAAAACAAAAGAGAATAAACCAATATAACCATATATAATTATATAAAATTTCTTCATATAATTTTACATACTTGTATAAGTTATAGTTGCTCTCATAAAATAAATTCCTTTTAAGAAAACAAATATATATATATATATATGAGCCTTATGAGGTTTGGCTCGCATATGTTTGAAATCATACAAATTTATATATATATAAACTTAATGTTTTACGTGGTTGTATGGTTGATGCCATGGGTATGGGAATGTGGGTTTATGGGGGAAGGGCACCGCCCCACCCCAAATCCTATGAATATAGGGGGTGGGGTAGGTCAATATCCCTCCCCCCATTTTATTATATTATGACCACAATGGCCATGACCACTATTAAAAAACCATGCACGCAATATATGGGTTGCTGCCATAGTAGCTTTTGCTCTGTGATTTCTTTTAATCGTCTACACTTCATTTTATTATATATATATATATATATATATATATATATATATGTATGTATGTATGTATGTATGTATGTATGTATGTATGTATGTATGTATGTATGTATGTATGTATGTATGTATGTATGTATGTATGTATGTATGTATGTATGTATGTATGTATGTATGTATGTATGTATGTATGTATGTATGTATGTATTTGCATATATATTCACACTCTGATATACATATACACTCTATATATATAGACCTACAACAAGAATTTCTAAACAACCAGAATAAAATGGGCAAAATACCCATAACCTAGATAGGGTAGCTTATCACAAAAGAAATACAAAAAAAAGTGAAAGGACTAATCGTTTGCAAGAAAACCCTAGGAGAGGATTGTAAATAAAACTCTCCTTCTTGTGAGCATCAACCCAATAGCTTAAGCATCCTTCCATGGGCTCCCTTCTCCCTTAACCTATAAAACAAAATAGAGAAAATGAAAGAATAAGGGTAAAAAAGAGTAATAAGAGAAACCATAAGGATTTATAGGGTTTTCTTTAGTCTAAACTAGATCTAATGGCTTAGAAATATTTGATCCAATGATGTAGGATGAACCCTACATCACTTAAGTGATGGGGAATTTTTATGGGAATGAATTAAATTAAAAGGGTATGGGTATTTTTTAATAGGGCCTAAGAGGGTTAGATTAAGTTGTGCACCCTTGTCATTTTTGAATGATAAATCTATGATATTGTGCATGGTTCTTATAAGCTAGGAAAAATACACTACTAACAAGGAAGTAAAAAACTAAATATCATACCTCCTCCTTCGTTTTCTATAGCAAACCTTATAATGGGCTAGGAAATATGGATAGAGCCCCAATTGTGTGGTATGTAGGTGTTTTTCTTTAAGACGGACAAAAGCATTCCTACAAAAATGATCCACTTAATTTGCACCAAATGGGTAAAAGGATTATCAATTTGGGGTGCTTCATGATGAGGCTATTTGGGTAATAGGACGAGGCAGAAGGATGTTCTTTTCTCAAATGATACAAGAACTTAGACACGAAATTTAAGTTTATTCTCTATGTCTTTAGAGGGGAGGGGTAAGGCTATATTTATAGCCCGGGGAAGTGATTAAATTAAATTAATTTACGTAATCATGGTTTGAAAATGTGGGCAAGATTAGGTGAGTGGGGACCATGAAGAATGGGTGAGGATTTGATTTTGAATTTTTAATTCATAAGTGGAGGGATTTTATGTGAGTGGGGACCATGAAGAGTGGGTGAGGATTTGATTTTTAATTTTTAATTCAATAGTAGAAAAACATGGAGAATAATGACATGTGGTGAGGATTGGGTTATTTTTGGGATTTTGAAATGGATAATTAATCAAATTATATTTGATTAGTTTGAAGTGTATTTTTGTGGGAAATGAGGAAGGGGAATTAACTGATTTAGGACATATGTGAAATTAGGGTGTCTACAGTTGCCCCTCTTTGGAAGGGTACTATAAAAGTAGTGTCCTTTCAAAGAAAGTAGACGAGATGGGGGAAGAATTCAATCTACTTTTCTTAAGAAAGAAATTAGAGAGAATGTTTTTTTGGGGAGAATAGAAGGTGGTGAGTGACGGATGTCATGGTATCCTCAAAGATAAAAATGTCATGAGAAGATGTGATTATGGACAAATATGATGATTCCCCCTCAAGATGGCCGATAAGAATAGAATATATGATAGAGTTCTCGAAAAGAGGAGAGATGAATTTTGTGGAGAAGAGGACGATAATGGAGTGGAAGAGATTGGAATGACAGCATGACGTAAATGGAGAAAGGATTCAATCTGCCTTCAATGCTAGGTGTGAGGGTGTGTGGGAAGATGAAGTGGGAAAGAGAAAAGGGAATGGATATGATTGGGGGTGGATTATGAGAGGAGTAAGAAAGGTGAAGATTAATGGAGATAGGGGAGGGACAAAAAAGGAATGAAAGAGGTAGAAAAGAATAAGAGAGAGGGATGATAGGGGAAGAAGGGAATGATGAAGCACAAACAAGGAGAAGAAAGGAAAATGACAAAGTAGAGGGTGAAGGTCTGAAATAGAGAGATGTGACAAATGAAGGAAGAAATAGAAATAATAAAGAGGGATGCATGAAATTGAAATAAATGATAGAGATGAGAAATGTAAGAAATGGGGAAGGATAAATAAGAAGTAGAAGACGAGGTGGGAGTAGGGGGTAAAATCCTCAAAAATTGAAAGAGGATGAAAGAAGAAGTAGAACAGAGAAAAAAATAAACTATAAGGGGCAAGGAAAGTGTGAAAAAGAGTAGAGAAAAGAAGAGAAATATATACAGAAAGGAAGAAAAGGTAGGGGTGGTAGAGAAAAGGAGAAGTTGTCAGAAGACACATGAAAACGAGGGGAGAGGAAAGGAAGATAGACTGAATACAGGGAGAAGATTGAAGGAACCATGTCGTTGTGAGGAATACTAAGGAAAAGAATATGGAACAGACCATATAGAGATGCATGTGGAGGGTCAGATGATAAAAAAGACAGGACAATTTTGAAGAGCCAAGTTATTGATGGGGAAGTAAGGAGGGAATAGGATGCAAAAAGGGGAAGAAGCCGATAAAGAGGAAGTGAAATGAGATGAGGGGTGAGAGAGAGAAAAGGATAACAAAGAAAATGATGTAGAAGGAAGGGAATACAAAAAGGGGATAATAAGTGGAAAGTGAATAGTATGGGAGGAATGACATAGATTGGAAAAGAGGCGGAGATGTATGAAATGAGGATACTAGGATTACGAGAAAATAGAAAAAGGATGTATGATGAAGACAGTAAAGATATTGAAGAGGGAAAAGGGAAGATGGAGAGATGGGTAAGAAGTGACAAGATAGGGTGGGAATGAGGGAAAAGAATAGGAGATAAAAGAGAATGCGGGATAGAAGAGGCAATGCCAATGAGGGGATGTTAGGTAAATCCCCCTTATAATGAGTGGTGGGGAAGGGCAAGAGAAAAAAATTAAGAAAAGGAGAAAGATAACGAGGATTTGAAAGGGTAACACCAATAAAGGGACGTTAGGGAAATCCCCCTTACAATGAGTGGTGGGCTTAGTGGAGGGAAGGAATCAAGGGAAACTCTAGAAGGTCCAGGGAGTGAATGAGGTCGTGCAGAATGAGGATTGGTAATTTTTTAGGGAAAGCCCACTTACAATTATTAGCATGGGAATAGAAGATGATGATGAAAGAATGATAGAGGAATGTTAACAATAATGGCGAATGCATGTGTGGGTAGAAATGTGGGGGGGATTTGAGAAGATGAAGTGGAAAGAGTAAATAAAATCAGAGGAATGAGTTGGGACTAGGTGAAAACAAGGAGAGGATGTGGGTGATGAGGATGAACAAGGTGAGGATGAAGAACCAAGACATGAAAAGAATGGGAAGAAATAGTATGAAGGATGATGGATCAAGAATTGGAAAAATGGGGAAAAAGAACGTGATTGTAAGCGGAAGAGATTAGATGTATGTTGTAAGAGGATATGTGGAGAAAGGATAATAGTACGAGGGAAAAGTGGGTAGTAGGAGATACCAGGTGGAAGAAGCAATCACCAAAGAATGAGGTAGGGGAGAAGTTCATGATGACAAGTTAAGCGGAGGGAGGACCCTAACATAAGATTGTCATGTGACTGAAGTGGTTAAGTAAGATTGTTAAGCAAGTGAAATTGGAGATGACAAGTGGTCAAGCAAGAAGTGGTGTTTGAGAGAATGGAAAATGAGGTGGAAGGATGTGATAATGGGGAATGTCAAGAAAAAGTGAAGGGTGAAGGGTGTGTAGTGATGGGGAAAGGTAAGGAGACAAATCATCCTTAAGAGGGACTCTTAAGTGAGATCGCCATGCCGAGTGAGTGGTTAAGTAAGATTGTCAAGCAGAGAAGGGTGATATTGGTGGTAAAAAGATGTGATGATGGGGAATGAAGAGGAAATATGGATGGTGATATTGTAGAGTGATGGGCGAGTGTAAGATGACGTGTCATGCTTAAGATAATCTCTTAAGTAAGATCCCCATGTTGTCGGAGAGGTTTCGTAAGATCACCTAACCGACAGGGATGATATGCAAGGAGAAAGACAAATTGATATTCAGGGCAGGGGTGGAATGGTAGGTTGAAGATGATGATCGTGATGAGAGGTGGGAGATGTAAGATGTGGGAAATATAATGGGATGGGGGAAGGCCATAGGGAAAATCAACCTTAAGTGGAAGTCTTAAATAAGATTTCCATGCGGCTGGAATGGTTAAGTAAGATCGTCAAGCTGAAGAAGAAGAAGGATTAAGATAGAGTTGGTGGGAATAGGGTATGACAAAATGGACTGAAGGGGAACCCTCAAGTGAATTTTCCATACTATGAGAGCGTGTAAGTAGGATGACCAGGAATAAGATGAATTTGGGGAAGGATGAGAAAAGAGTGAGTGATGTATGCCTGAGCGGAAGAGGATATAAGAGGAGGTGATAGTTCAAGAAAGAAAGGAAATAAAGGAGTGTAACATGGATGGATGAAGGAATATATGTAGTAAAGGGCGGAGAGTGTGAGGGGAATTCTTAATTGGGATGCCCACATGGTGAGAGTACTGATGAGAGAATGAGAGGTAGAAGAGGTGTAATGGGAAGACGTGTGGTGGTGATTGTTGTTTTATGAGTGGGAAGAAGGTGAAGAAGCTTCTACAGTAGGAAGATCTTAGGGAGAGGGTAAACCTCCACTAGAGGATCCCATATAGAAGGGGTTATTAAGTAAGAGTGTCAAGCACAAAGCAGAAGAGTGAAAGGAAAGAATACAAATGGGTGAGAGGGGACAGGAATGGTGAGAAGGGTAATATGGGGATGAGTGGTGGAAGAGTAAAGATGAGGAGCAAGGATGAATGGATCAAATACATGGTGATCATGGTGGGGGAGGAGGAGCTATTGTATAGTGAATGTTACTTCAAAAATATCTTCAAGTAGGATTCACAAACTGCAACGGTAATCAAGTAGGATTCCCAAACTGGGGAATGTATTAGTACAGGTGAATGGAGGGGGTGAAAATTAATATTTTGATCATGCAGGAAGATACTCATGTGACAAAAAACATCTTAATTTTAATATAGCACATAACAAGATGCATCGTGATATAAAAGATCAAGATGACTAGACTGTAGTATGCGTGATGGCATAGACAGGGGCCTTCAAAAAAGGTTTGATACCCTAGTACGATATGCAAATGGAAGAGAGCATAGACAGAGGCCATCAAGAAAATATTATGCCCCAGTATGATATGTAATCAGATAACATAAGAATATTAGAGAGAACACCGGGATATATAAAATCAAGATGTTATTGTCACGTAAGCTAGGAATACAACCTTCTACCCTGATTTCACACATCTAACGTAATATTGTAATCTTCCATCTCATCTCAATTCTTCTTCTATTTTCCTTCCCAAACAATCATCCCCTGTAAAGGAAATAGAATTTCTACCTTCCCCACCACCATAAGCAATTTAAAAAGTGGTTGTAACCCAACCCAACCCTCCTCTTGCTTTCCCAAGTTCATCTTGGGAAGGAAACAATCAGAAAACCAACCAAGGGAAACAAGAAAGAGAGACTAGTCAAGAAGAAATGACCGAGAATCTGAAAATATGGGCTCTTAGGTTTGGAATTTAAAAAATGTCCTTGTTGGTGAAGCCAAAAGAGGAGGCCAAGGTTGAAGAACAAGTGATGGTTAAGGCTGATTTTGTAGCATAAATGGAATAAGGAGAAGACCAGAAATTTGTATGTTTTGAATGCAGTGTCCATAATGATACTTTATTTGAAGAAAAAATTTATCCAGTCCTAGCTGCAAAATCATCCCAGGAAGATGAAGAACAACTACTTCCAAGTTCAGTTAAAGAGGATCATATGGAGGAGAACCACGTAATCCCAGAGGTCTTGAATGCAAACTAGGCCACATAAGAAGCTTCAATCCTTCCTTCCACTTCATCCTCCCCAAACTCTAATGATGAAGAGAAGTTTGAGCCCTCAAACTTCATGTTTGAAGATAAGGGGAACTATGATGAACAATTTATAGATTCACAGGTCATCATGGAGGAAGGAGAGCACTTGGTACAGCAGGACAATGATGAGCTTGATTGCTTAGCTGACTTGGAGGATTTCTTTAATGGAGATGAGCCCATTGAAATCACCACTTTCACTACTCCATCATTCATCTTTCAACATCAATAACCTAATTTCATGGAGGAAAACATGCAAGAACATCATGCTCTTTCAAACAGTCCTCTTCGAAAAAGATTGGGGGATTCAAATCTTCAAATTGTTTCATCAGATGAGGAGAAGGAATAGAACAAGGATGACACCATTACCACACTAGTCATCAAGGAAAAATATAAACTTCTTGCAGGAGAAATGCAAAACACAAATCAGTGTGCAAGCAGCCCCCTTTTTCAGGAAGGTCTAAAAGATGACTCCATTCTTGGAGTTGAGTTTCAGAGTAGTATGAAAACTTCAAGGATCAGACCTTGTCCCATAAGGTACTTGGCTTCATTGGAGCCAAGGGAGGATCCAAATTAGTCATGCTCACTTCAGAGCATGAGGATGATCTTCAATGCACCAAAGGTCAGCAACAATACCTCTCAAGTCTAAATTCAGAGCGGCTAAAAGAGGTATTTATCTTGTTTATTGATACTTTGAGAAGAAGGGTGGAAAACAAGATACAAGTCAGTTTTTCACTCTTATCAAAGGCCATGTCCATTGTTAAATTAATTACGTGGCCACACTTTGTAAAGAAGGGAAGTTATTTCTTACTGTCTATTGCAAGCTTTGTTTAGCTTTTCATTGTCCTGGTTAGAGTAGGGTAGAAAGGTTTTCTTTCAGTACAAGAAGTGAATTGTGCACACTCTACATGTCTTCATTTGGAGCATGTATGATTTTTTTTATGTTGTACATAGTTTTTTATGTGATTTTTTGTTGTTTCATAGTCCATTTCAGTTCAGGGAAACTTTCTTGGCCAAATCATATTTTGGGGTAGCTTTAAGGTTCATTTTAGAGCCCAAGAGATCATTTGTAGTCAAGAGCTTGTGGTGCCTCTTATTTGGTCAAATTCACTGCTTGGGATAGTGCTAATTGCATGCATTTCATTTCAAAATCAGCATGAGATCTAGAACTCTGCAATGCTTCATTATTTGTCAAGGATTTAATTCAAGTTTTCTCCAAAACTTGGCAAAATTATATTTGAGGTAACTTCATATGCTTTTCTTTGTCTCAGTAGATCAAAAGTAGAGTAAACAAAGTGAAGCCTCAAGATTTAATAATTTTCCACTCTCATAAAATCAAATTAAGAATATTTTTTACAATGAGATGGTCAATTTTGGCTTCACCTCGAGCTTGAACAATTTGATGGTGAATTTGATAGTTAGAGCAGTTTCAAAACTTCATTTAGAGATCCATAGATTGACCTCAAGCTTTCAAACCTTCCTAAGTTCACTTCATGCTTCAATACAGCCTCAGGGTAAGAAATTTTAATGTTGCAGATCAGTTTTTAAGTTTTTAGCTTGACTCCATGCCCAATCGATGCATAAGGATACTAATCTAATCTAGCAAGCAGATTACCCTAAGAGGTCACCAAACTATTATCCAAAATTACCACCCCTGGGTTATTTTGTCTTCAACAAGCTTTAAAAATTGACTTAGCCATTTTTATAGGTCTGTGACAGTCAAACGGCTGTCAAATTATACTTCCCAAATGTACCAGTCATTGGCATTTGAAAACCTGCAGGATACTCAAGTTTAAAACATTGGCGGGTTTTATGTTTAAAATTTTGCAAAACGAAGGAGCTCGATTGAAGACTTAGGTGGATTTTGCTTAAACCCATGGGACATAGAAGAGTCATGATACAAAGGAAGCAAAGTGAACAACCGGTGGCCATTTAAAAGCCAAAATTTTCTAATTCCTGGACTTCAAAGTTACAAAGAAAAGAGATATGTGGTGTCATTTCATTAGCTCACCTTTCACAAATCTGATAATTGTGAAGGCTTTTCTAATCAAATACAAGCATGAAGAAAAAGAATGGCAAGTCTTACAACGCATTAAAGCATGGAGATTTCCTATTGGCTCATGCTTCGTGTTTGTTAAAGGAGACTATTCAAATTCTAACTATGCAAAGTGTGTGAATCCTTTCTATTGAATCACATTTCTAAGGGTCTAATAGGGTCTAAAATGTGAAGGAGCGTGGATAGTTTTCATTAGTACATGTGTCGCAGAGACTTTCAAATGCAAAGGACAATCTAACACCCAAAGGAATGTGGTAGATTTTTGTTGGCCCGTATTTTCATAAAAGCGGCCCACAAAAGGTAAAAAGGCAAGGACAGATTATGAGATGAGAAGTAAAGCTTGATATTGTAAACGAGTGGGAGACCGACACCTGGTAAAAGGTGAAGCAAGCACACATTACAGAGGTCAATCCCTAAACCAATCAAAGGCTACCACGTGTCAAATTATTGTGCCCCCTACTGGTAAATCTTCAAATGGCCATATCTTTTGATCCCGAGATCCAAATCAAAGTTCTTCAATTTGAAATCATCAAAATCTGATTTTGGTGGATTTTGGTGGGTCAAATGGCAAACAAAGCTTTTAGGGGCAGGAGAAGACTAAACTTGATGAAGCATGGCTCTATTTACTTCTACGAGATGGAATTGACATAGTAATGGATCTTTGAAGTCCCCATGTCTTTTGTAGAGGTCTTTAAGATAGATTTTCAGTGGTTGAAGACTAAAAAATCCATCCCCTTTCTTCTCTCTCCTCTTCTTCTTCTTCCTTCACTATCATTCGAGAAATATATTGTAAAATATTTCATTTTTGAAAGGGGGACATTCAAAAACTACAATGGAACTCTATAAAATTTGTTCCAAATCAGTAGTGAGTCATCGAACCTCCATTTTGGGTTTAGCAATGTCTTCTTGTGCCTTCCTTTGCAACTGTAATGGTCTGTGCATACTTTTATTGCAATAAAACTTGTTTTGTGACACATTTTTTTGTCCTTGCTCGTTTTAGCTACAACCTTGCCTATCTTTTACTTATTGCATTTTGTATTGTATGTCTTTCTCCTTGCCAGTTCATTTTTGTTGTGTTTCATGTGAGAAGATATGGTAGATGAAGCTTTTTTCTATGTCACTTATGTCTGGCATTGCCCTTATTCATTTCTTTCTCTTTCTCCCTCACTAGATTGTCTCTCACCTCCTTTTCTAGTTTACCACCACTTTTAGTGTAGGTTTATTTTCATGCACTCTCTCTCCCTAGTCCCTTGGAATGTTAGGATAGGATTAGATATTTTTTCCTACATTAGGAGTAGATTGTGGCAGGTAGTTTAGGAGCAAGAACCAGCTTTCTCTGGAGGGTTATCTCAAGCCCGTAAGTCCCACAGCTTGAGAGGTAACCTAATGTTAACAAAAATTAGAGATCTACATTACCAAATCTCAGGGTGCTACTTTTTTGTGATAACAAGACCATTATCTTCAAAATACTCTATCTCTTGCCATATCAACACTTCTTAAAGAATCCACTATCGACATCAACATAGGGACTTCACAAGACCTTCATCTAGTCAAAGTTGGATAATCCTTAAATTCAGAATAATAAAATGATTTCACCACCTTCCTTTCCAAACACATTCAATCCTTCGCATGGTCCTACAATGACATGTTGGGTATTGACCCTAATATTTTCATCTAAAACATCGTCACAATCCCTAACGCCAAACCCATCAAATAAAAGATACATATAATGTACCCTCACGTAGCCCTACTCATAAAAGAAGAGTTACAACATCTTCTACACTAATTTCATATTACCAATTGACTATCCACATTGGGTTTCTAATATCATACCCATAACCAAAGCCTATAGAAAGTTACGTATCTGCATAGAATTTTGAGATCTCAATACGATTTAATATAAATCAAATTAAATATTAATTTCAGAGTAACTACTATAATTAAAAATATACAAGTGATAATATACAATAAGATTCAAGTAATAAAAATCTTCAATATGAAGCCCTAAGAAATAGAAATAAGATGACTTAGTTGATTTCTGAGTGATCTGGAAGTGATCTGGATTGAGGAATTGTTGGAACAGATTGGGAAGAGTGTCATCAAGACTTGCTGGAGGTTCTAGAACTCGGAGATGTGTAAGAAAAAAGTGCCCACGAGAGGAAAAGAGCATCTGGGCACTAGTGACTGATCTCGGTGCTATTGTCCACTCAGATGCTCAGGTTTTGATCTTTTCTAAGTTGTAAGAGCTTTGTTGTTGATATTCTTTTATCGCTCTAGTTTCACTCCAATGTATCTAGTTGTACCTATAACCTACAACATAGATAACTAGCTACACATGCCCATAAACTACATCAAACCTAATAAAGAAGATACATAATGGGGAGTCGTATTGACCCCGATGGTCACCCAAAGAGTGATCATCTGACTAATTTTTGCACTACATCTCATACCCCATGTAGTTATTTGTGAATGTGTGTGTAATTATGCATTAGGATACCCTTCTAAAAGTTGCACAGTGATAGCGGGATAGATCTAAAATGTAATAATATATAGAATGTGTGTAATGGAATAAAATGAACTTCCCCCTCCTGTGTCATGTATATAGAGTGATGCCACCCTTTTCCATTGTGTGAATGTGTTAGATGATTGCCTTTTAAGTGATCTTTTGCATTTGGATGTAAGCTTAGGTGATAGTAGAAAATGTTTAGTGTTTGGCCCCTTATTTGAGAGCCATAACTCTCTCTGTGTGTGTGTGTGTGTGTGTGTGTGTGTGTGTGTGTGTGTGTGTGTGTGTGTGTGTGTGTGTGTGTGTGTGTGTGTGTGTGTGCCTTATATTATATATATGATTCCCTTGTTTGAATTTTGTAATTGACAACTAAAAGATGACCCAAAGTTGTAAAAGATGACCAAAAATTAAAAGAGTGAGAAAAGGATAGAAAGTGTCATGAATGCCTAGGAGAGATAGGAGCACCTGGGTGGTTCTTTCCTAACTGGGTGCTAGTGTCTGAGGCTATAAAAGATAAACAAGTTAAGTATCAATATGCTTGTAAGATGTGTAAGGCCAATAAAATTATAAGAGACAAAGCCAAAGGCCCAAAAGATGTTGTCAACCACTACTTTTATATCTTAGGAATCATGTATATATTAGTATGCTCTATGACCTACAAATATACCTAAGTGCATATATTTTATGTCTACACAATCTCGCTTGTCCTAAAGATGAATTCCCTCTTCCTAACATTGATCAACTTGTTGACCTCATGACAGGACATGAAATGATATCTATCATGGATGGTTTTTCTAGAATTTCTATCAGGGGTAATTAAGTACACCTACCAAAATCAAATCCGTCATTGAGATGCATCCTCTTTGTAATATCAAGCAAATTTTTAGTCTCAAAGGTAGACTCTAATCGGTTCATTGTTTTACCTCTTAGCTTTCAGATTATTTTCAACATTTTCATCATATCCTTTGAAAAGATGTCCATTTTAAGTGGGATCACAATTGTCAAAAGCCATTTGAATACCTCAAACAATATCTCCTATCACAACCCATGCTCACACCTCCACACAAGGAGGATTCATTATATATATATATATATATAACTTCCACTGACCATGATATGGGTTGTATGTTAGCACATCAAGATGAGTAGACTAGAGAATAGGCCATCTATTATGTAAGTTGCACTCTTTATGACTACGAAACTCATTACACCGAAGAAGAAAAGATATGTTGTGATTTATACTTCACAACTTATAAGCTTTGCCATTGTCTCTTTAATCATAAGAGTTATGTCATTGCCAATTTCAATCCTCTCAAAGCTATGCATTCTAAACCATATCACAGTGATCACATCACTTGATGGATCATGTTTATGATTGAATTTGACCTAGAATTCATGTCATATAAATCCATCAAGGGGAAATCCATCACCGACCAACTCACAGAATCTCCCCTCCCTTATAATCAACCACCTCATGAACGATTTCCTAATGAATCCATCAAAATCATAAATAAAGAATACACTCCCAAAAATGGCACTCTTCTTTGATGGTTCTAAATGTCAATAGGGGGGAGGTGTTGGTATCATCATCATACTTCCTTGGGGGACTCGCTATTCCTCTATCTCTTTAAAACTAAATTTTGAATGCACTAACAACATGGCTGAGTATGAAGCCCTCATCATGGGTCTCCAAATGGTTGTCATGCTCAATGGTTTCAAATCCTTGTACATCTATGGAAGACTCTCAACTTATCATCAATCAAATCAAAGGAACTTACCAATGTAAGAATGAAATTTTACTAAAATATAAAAAACATTGTTGAATTCCTCTTAGAATCCTTCAATCAGTATACAATCCAAACAGTTCCCCATTCATCCAACAAATTTACAGATACTATGGATTCTCTTGCATCACTTATCACCTTATCAACTAAATATTCTAAGTTGTTCATTTTTGTGCATAGACTTGATCAACCATCTCATACCAACAAACTACCTTGTGTTAACCTTCTCAAAGACAGTCAAATAGCCCTCGAGTACACTCAAATCTATGACTATCTTTCTCAATCTAATATCCCATTCAATTTATATAAAAAACTAAAATATATTTTCTACAACATGCTAACCACTATGTCATCATTGTAGGAGGTTTCCTTTACAAATGCGGGTTTGATGGCCTCCTACTTCGATGCCTCAAATATCATGAATCCACTAAAGCTATCCAAGAAGTCCATGATGGCATATGTGGTGGACACTTTAGTGGTTTGGATGTTTCTAAATGTGTCCTACGGATGGGCTATTATTGGCCTACACTTACCAAATATTATTGTGCATACATTAATAAATGTGTTAAATGTCAACAACACTCTAACCTTGCTCATATTCCAAGTCACGCCCTACAACCTGCTTAGGATTTATGGCCATTTTCATAATGGGGAATTGACCTCATTAGCCTCATTAACCCTCATTCATCACAATGAACATCATTCCATCATCACTTCTACCAAATACTTTACAAAATATGTGGAATTTATTCCCCTCATCTCTACTAAAGATAATAATAATGTAAACTTCATCCACCATCACATTATCTGTCACTTTGCATTCCTCATAAAATTATCATAGATAATGGAAAGTATTTCAAAAAAAAAAATATTCAAAAAATTTATGACACCTATAACATCAAGCTTATTTTTTCATCTCCTTACTATCCACAAGTAAATGGACAAGAAAAAGCTTCTAACAAAACACTCAATAAAATCCTCATGAAAACCATTGATCAAGCAGGCATGAATTGGCATCTTCAAATT
The DNA here is from genome assembly GCA_019776745.2 of Taxus chinensis. NCBI lineage: Eukaryota > Viridiplantae > Streptophyta > Pinopsida > Cupressales > Taxaceae > Taxus > Taxus chinensis. The sequence goes on from CM034153.1 coordinate 526,174,572, forward strand.
CCATTTTCTCTCTTGTCCTATTGGACTAGCATATGTACTCCTATAGGTGCTACTCCCTTCTCTTTAGTTTATGGTTCTGAGGTATCCTACCCCTTGAAGTCTAAATTTCATCCCTCTGTGTGTCCCTCAGAGATTTCATTTTTGATGAGGATTATCATCAAGAACACTTAGCAAAACTTGAATTGTTAGACAAATGCTACTTAATAACCCTTAAAACATCATCATGTTTATCAAGAATGCATCAAAATATCATGCAATAAACATGTCAAATAACGTGACTTCAACATTGGTGATCTTTTCCTTAAAGAAAATCAAAATTTCACTACTCTGGAAAGGATTCAAATGGGAATTTTTTCTCTAAACTGGATTGGTCCATATATCATCACTCACAAGTATGGGTTGGGAGCCTATCACTTAGCCTCCCTTGATGGTAAACCTAAAAAGGAACCTCTTAATTCCTTGCACTTTTTGACCTTTCTATTGTTAACACACCTACTTTCATGACATTATTCACATCAAAGATCTCAATCCACCACCAACCTATCATACACTATTGTAATGATTTGGAATTATGTGGTCTTCCGGTAGTATCCTATATTTACAACATTAAAGATGAGTACCACAGATATTCTCATCACATTTTCCACATGGATAAGTTCTCTCCATAGTAGGAACCTCGCAATCATTACTCACATCTTCCCCTTATCTACCAACTGAAAACATGTTAGGGGTACACATGTGTATTTTGTACACATGTCTTTTCCCCTCCTAAATGGTCTACTAGTTTTTCCCTCAACTTAATGAAAGTAAAAAATATATGCATGGATGCACACTATCAAAAATACAAATGGATCCCTTGAAGGACAACTATTAATCAAAAATATATCAAAATATAGATCGATCCCTCGAAGGATAACTATCTAAAATCAAAATAAAAAGTTGTAGACCACTCCCTTGAAGGATGGCTACCAATATTATAATCATTACAAAAGGCTTCCCATCATCAATCATTATTCATATCAAATTCAAAATAATAAAAGCATCCTACGAAATATTCCCACAGTGATCAACTTTCCCATCAAAATTAAACTTCCTTGCATTGATCATTTGCAACAATAAAAATATAGTTAGGGGCACATAAGATTATAAGCCATCAAAGGAGAACCTACTCCTCTCGTAAAAACTACATATGAACCCTTCCCATGTTGAAATAAGGTACATAAGCTCATTTCCACACATATCCATGATCCTACAAGTGACTAATTATTGTAAGTTATATGTTAACATTTAATACAAGGCCTCAAGTGCATTGTCATTGTCATTAAAATTAAAATCAAATCACATATATCAAGTCTAAGTCAAAGAAAACATTTCACATTCATTCTTAACCATGATAAAATACATTTTGAAACATACATCAAGATCACTACATTTGAGTCATATCACATCGACACATCTAACAGCATATCAATACAATTAATTTATCCAAACATCATATCTTAAAATCTCATCACAAACTCGTATATAACAACATTAAAATCATATATCCAACATCACTATCAAAATAAATCAACAAATTCACCATAAAAACACACATTAAAATTAATCATGAATCCAAAATCATATATATATATATATATATATATATCATCAATAAATTTTATACAAAATGCCTCAAAAAGGCTCATATACAAAATCATATACATCTGAATCATACAAAATCCACATATTATGTGGTAAATTCAAAATCAAATAGCCCATATCCACCTTGGCCTCCCACCACTCCTCCATCAGGTCCCATATCTCTCTGAGGTTGTATGCAAAACACTACCAATGCTTTTCGAAGTATCCTTTCAAGACAATATATCACTCACTCACTTTATGATCAACATAACAAGGTGCGTCTAAGTAAGGTTCTCGGTCACAAGTCACTCATAGTATCACATCTCCTCCCCAAAGTGCACATGATACTACTCAATAGTCACAAAACATGGAGGTCCCATCTTCCTCCACCTACTATTGGCACTCCTCCTACTAGGTACTACGTTTTACCTCACACACTTAGCCCTGCTCAATGTGCTACACTCCTTAGCCTCGATGAAGTTGTCCCCACCTCTTCATACTTCACCTTGTTGTGCCTCCTGCTACCTTTGATACATGTCTCTCTATTGCTAGAAAGTATCACACTCTAAGAATGCATGATCATACTCCTACTGACAGAGTATCTCTCTCCTTATGAGTGGTGTCCCACTCCATTATCAACCTATCCCTCTCTAGCTATAGTGTATCAAAAGATTTCTATAACTCTAGACAACTCCTCACCACCATCACCCTCCTCCTCCACCTCCCCACCTCTCTGTCTTTTCCTCACTCTATCTCCTCGGGCTTCCCACTGACTGTATCCACCACTCACTAAATCCCTCTATAACTCTACATCATCAACATCTATGCCCTCTATCTCTCCCTCCTCCTCATCCTACTTTTCCTCATCTACCACTTGTGCTGGAAGATCCTATCTCTGAATCATCTTGTTGATATACAATTAGCTCACCAAGTATCTGTTGTGGAATCAAACTACCTCCGCACCATAGGAAATTACACAACCTCAATCATCTCTTCTCTCCTACCCCAAATCCACTGTACCCACCATCTTAACCCACCAACTCCACATCCATACCAAGCCACATGCAGGAAATCTCACATATGGCATCTAGACTACATCATCCATCGATAAACCATGTAGATGATCAGCATAATATGTTTGATCCCTCTCCACCCCATCGTCTCGCATCCAGTCATATCACCATCTCATGAAACCCACCACATACTCTGATGGGTCCCTCCTTGTCCAAGGTAGGTTTGGTGGCCTCACAATAGCTATGTGCTCATACACCCAACAATGCAATATGAAATCCCACATCCAATCAAAAACTTCTACCAATCACAAACATCCATAGCTCATGATACACCTGAGCTAGCAAATCACACCCCCAGGCATAAACTGTGTGGTGCTCATAATCTCATAACTAAGACACCTACAAGTTTCCATGGAAATTTACCACCTCCTAAGTCTGGCTAGTGCATAACATGAAATCACCAACATAACCACTAACATCAGTTAGTTCCCTGACACCTCTACATTATAATAGCTCTCAATATGAAGCCATCGGTTGTGTATTTGATATTAGGGGCGTCATCTCCATACAACCACTTCATAGTATCCAGATGGGCCTCTCATGTGATAGGAACTATTCTCTCTCACCATGGATAGGTAGTCTCAAAATATTATATACATCCTCCAAATGTAATAGTCATTTCGCTAGTGGAAGATAGAATGTCCACTATACTCAGCTCCCATTTGTCCAACAATGTAACCATCAAATCGACATCTATAGGAATCCACTAGTCATGGTAAGAATCCTCCCAAACCAATGGCAGTCAAATGATCCCACTCTGCATCATATCACATCTCCTCTAACCCTCTCTAGCATCTCGGGACTCTATCCTCGAGGTATATGGTGTCTCTCACCTACAAAAATAAACAAAAATCACATCACTTAGCATTTTTATCAAAAAATAAAACATTTCTAACCATGCTTTCTTTAAAATCAATGAATATCCACCCTATCCAATGTCGATGATGATCCACCATAATCCATTGATCATATGATCACCGATGATTAGGAGTTCCACCTAAATCTTGTCCAAAAACACAAAAAAAGTAAAATAAAACACAACATCAAAACAAAATACAAAACTTAAACCTACTTACCCCTCTCTCAGTCCACTGCCTCTTCATGTTACTTCCGCTCACCTCCATCTCTCAAAAACACTCAAAATCAACCAATCATAGCTTTCAAATCACAAGTAAACACATCATAAATGAGCCATTTTCATTCCCAACTTGGCTTATATATTTTCCTTTTTATGATCATTTCCATTCATCAATAAGACGACCTCTTTATCCTACACCTTACCTATTTAAGTCACCTATACCCTTTAACCCACACTTATACCAAATTTCGATGCCTCACCTGCAAAAACCTTTTTTTAACCATACATCAAGTATGACACCATCAAAATGTTATACCTTTGACCCTTTGATCCCAGTGCCTTGTCACACATACTTTTTACCATCCCAAGTTTTGGATCCATTATGGATGTCTTCCCAAAACACCATTTATAGGATTCCACATCCTAGCATTGCACTCGCATTGGATCCTCTCCATGTAGTGGTCTTCCCAAAACACATAAATGTAGGATGTCCACATTAGAATCACCCTCCTGAGGTTGTATAATGTCCCCTACCAATTATTTCCTAGATTAATACCATTCTTACAAACCCCTCTAGCATGGTAATTTCAAACTATAATCAAATCCCTATATCATCTTTAATAAAACCTATCCAATCAATTTAACTCTCTTCAATCCAATTACCAATCTTATTCTGCCATTGTCTTGAGGAGGAACAATATCCTTATCACAAAATTAGGGCATCCTCACACTAGTTTTTATCTCATAACCTATTCCTACAAATAGCTCAACAAAAAGGGGAAAATGTAGACACCATTTTTTCACCCCTAGGTGACCCATCACACATTAAATACACTATCATTATTAGCATTATTATCACTATCCTAAGTCCACATTATAATGAATTCACCATCGTAAACACTCAGTTTACAATCATAAAATCTTATTTACCTCCCCTAACCACCTAAAACCAACCTAGCCTAATTTATCCTACCCATCCTAACCCCCTAACCTCTTCCTACCATTCCTAACTCATAAAACAACCTTAATCCTCAGATGGAAAATGGTTTTACCCATTTTCCATATTTCCTTTAGTTAGTTTTTAACATCTTCAGATAAATCGATAGCGATCCGTGATCATCGGTGATCATTATAGACTGTCGTTAATCCTATATAAATCACCTTCCTTCCCATTTTCACATTTAGATAGGTTATTCAGAGAGATTTGATTTAGAAATAAGTTTCTTCACCTACGTATGACAACATCGTATGCTAAGAGATATCAACACTTTGTTTTCATTCATTGGGGAAATATTTTTGAACAATTTATCATCTTGTTTGGAGTCTTGTCATCCTTATAAGCATTCAATAAGGTTAGTATATTTTTATTTATCCTTTTCAGTCATATTTTACATTACTTGTAGTCTATATACCTTCATCTACGCCATTCTCCATATCCACTCTATATTCAGTCCTTCATTTAATCACTTGATCAATTTTTAAAATATTTGCAATTTTTTCATGATCACCATCAATCCCCGATCACCATCGATCAGTGTCATGATCCCCTTTTCCTCTCATTAGCTTGTCAAACACATTATAATCTCTATTTTTCTGAATTCTATCTATTTATAGAATCCCCTAGTCCATCTTAGCATTGTTCAAACTTTATTTTGCATATAAATGTTATTTAGTCTATTTTATCAAAATAAGCCTTTTTTTCTCCAATTGCCATCGATTCTTGATTCATCGGTATTTTTCAATTTAGTCATTTTTTAGCAATTATCATATCTTTATCAATATATTTTGGTCTAATTTGTTGTCTTGCAAGATGTATTCTTTGTAGATGATTGTTCCAGGTGCTTCACACCCCATCACAAACATATACAAATATCTTGATCATTCAATATCCTTTCATGTGGGAGCAGTTTGATATCACACATGATCTTATCCAGTGTTCACCATTTCCTCACTCATAAATTGAATACATCGAGGATCAACTTGAAGTCATACATGAACTGAAGGACATAGTAAAACAATCTCTGGTTCGACTATTTCTTGGACTTTGAGCTCACTACTTCCCTTTCTTGGGCTACATATTAAGGAAAGGATCTCTTCTATCCCTCTTGAATTTAAATTATTATCATTTATCTTATCTTATTATCATATCAATTGATTGTACAACTAGAGTTAACACACTTCAAGGAATCCCTTTGGATTCTGGAGATCATCCTTTACTAAGAAACTCATTAAATCTTTATCTAATATTTGTCCCTATTTTATTTTATTTTTTGTATTTTAACATTATAGCAACTAACCAAAAATCACCAAAAAACTAAGCCTATGAGATGTGCAAAGTATACTAAGTCAACAAAGTTTAAATAAAACTAAGTAAAATTAAAATAAAAGGTGCACATATTTATAACCTCCCTTAATTTATACTTAGGGAAGTCAAAATTAGAAAAGAAATGGGTCCTGAAAACTAGGCCTGATAAAGTACCCATATACAATAAGTACAACCTGGAAAAATTGAGATACAAAACAAATGTCTCTTATAAAACTAGACTAAGTAATCCAAAGACTACACTAGATGGGATGGAAGCCATCACTAAAAAAAATGGATGGGATGATAGCCATCACTAATGAATATGCAATAAGTGCAAGTGAGAATAATGATAAAGAACTCAAATCTTCACAAGTTGTATGAATCCACTATTCGATCATTGAAGAAGACAAGTTGACATTGTATGTACTCTAATAGCTCCAAGAAGATCATCAATTTGTTGAATGAGGTAACAAAAATACAAACAAGGGTAAACAAGGGACATAACACCAGATGAAGTAGTATGACTACACTCCCCCCATAATTATGAATGGGTAGACTAGACAAAATAATATATCTATATGAGTAGTTTGAATCCACTACTCAACCACTGAATGATGATAGAAGTTTGGTATGCTATAAAATACTCACTAAAAAGAGATGCTCTAATTTTCAAGGTGTTGAATGATACAAAAAAAGGGACTCTCACAAATAACATGGCACTAATAGTAATGAGACCACATAACAACTAAGAAGAAGGTGTGTAAAACAAGGCACACATGTATGAAGGTAGACTAGGTTGTGAAAATAAAACCTGTCATGGCAGTTTATAACTTAGTGAAAGTATACATCTCACAAAACACCAAATAAGATGGTAAGACATCGTATACAATATAATAACTCAAAACAAGGAGTTATTCAACTAGCGAAGAAAGGTAAAATCAATGTGAGAGTTGCTCCAAAACAAAGGAAGTGCTACTAGGTAGAATGAGTAGTGTGTGGCTGATGTAGTTAAATGGTAGAGGATCCACGCTTATAAATTCCACACAAAGAATGTTGACGATATTTTTGTGAATGATCTAAAATTCATCCTAGGTGAATATGGATGGGAGATGAAGATTCCTACATGTGATATAGTGTCATGTGCACAAATGACACGTGTGAGGAATCATCTCTAGAAGTGTCATGATTCTCATGGTTGATTGAAGAAGTATCAGGTCTCTCATGCCTAAGAATATGTGTAAAAGGACTCATGTGTTACTCATTATCCTCATTAAGAGCGTAGAAAACAAAAACATGTGAGTGTGCATGAATTAAACCCAATGAAAAATCATTTGATATATATCTAATTTCATAGTGATTAATCCAATGAATACGTTGGATAGGGGAAGTGATGACTTGTAAATGTTTACCTATGCCTTTTCCAAAATAATCCATGGCACGGAGAGTGCAGGAACCAAAACCAGTTGTGTTCTTTTCAAATGATCCAAACATAATGGTGGATGAATTTGAAGTATGGGTTACAATAGGTGTACCAATGGGTGCATCATATTTAATGGATAACTCATGATTAGGAAAATCAAATGATGATGATGTGTTGCTAGGATTTGAATCAATGACATAAGGTAAACTATGCTCATTGAAAGGCATGTCCATGGTGTCAATCTAACATTATAAGCATGCAACAATGTCTTGTAATGACTGAATGAGGGTATATTTTCTATAAACTAGTGAGATTAATAGAGAGTTGTGATTTTTTATCTTCATATTCTCTTTAGTAAATCTAACCATGTCTTCTTGAAGTGAACATACTTCTGTAAAGAGCATGGTGTTTTTTAAAACTAGGCTATTATTTGTCTGTGTGAGAGTGAGGAAGTCGTGGATGTAATCCATTTACAATATCAAGGTAAAAATTCCTTGGAACAACTTTAAAAAATGAACACACTCAATAACATCTCCCAAATTACTTATAATAATGTATTTCTTACAAAATTTTCCTAAATGGCATGATTGGCATGCAAGCCAAGAATAAAAAATCTCAACCCAAAAAATATTTAATGCACGAATATGAACCCCTAGCTCAAAATAGGTGGCACTTTATAAGTAGTGTCATTTACATATCAAATATAGTAAACAAATCACAAATGTATGCGGAAAGTATAATCCTGGTATAGTGTGAACCAAAACTGGACCCACCATTTTAACTTACACGGAAAAACATGCACTCTCAAACAAATGACATCTTTATCTGACACACAAATCAAAATATATGGTTAATTGAAAGTACAAAATTTGGGACATGACAATGTGTAAAAACTGAATTTTCTCAAAAAGTGGGCCACCAAAAGTTATAAACAACCACTCAAATATGTATAACATGAAAAATACATAATCTCAAAAAAATGTAAGCCTTCCAGAGCAAAAAATACGGCCTTTGGAAAACATTTAGTCAAAATGATGTTTAATGGTGCGAGCTATGTGAAATTTTTTACATATCGTGCTAAAAAAGATAGTTGTAGGTCATATGATGCCTGAAATAAGAAACTAGGTTCTAATTAGGGTGCAAGGGGACAATTAAGAGACATGGGATGGTCATATGGGCAACCAAGAGCTTAAAAAAGGCTCTTAAGGTTAAGCATGTAGCTTAATGGATTTGAAATCTATACCTCTTAGTAGAAAAGCCTTGCAAAATAACACTTTCTAGCACACTCCTTATCATTATCAATTTAACAATTACTAAATTTATCTTTATTAAAGACAAAGTGCATGCATGTGTATTGGAAGGGTTGCCCAAGCAACTACAAACTTCAAACAAACACTCTGGAAGCACTGTAAGGCCAAATTGCAAAAAAATCAACTTTATGGAAGTTTCATGAGATGAAGAATATTAAAATTGGTGATTAGAACCCCTAACCTGCAAAAATTGCAAAAAAAAAATTCTATGCACCCTATTTTTTTTGGTCTTTTCCTATAGAAGTGAAACTTAAATTTTTTGTAAAAAATAGTTCATGCATAAAAAAAATCCTATTTTTTAAATACATATTTTTTTGGTGTAAATTCCATTAAAAATATCGTGAATAACAAAAAATATTTTTTTTTATCCCTAAATTTTAAAAATTCCTTTAAGAGGGTTGGAAAGGGGGGTTTTGGAAAGAATAAAAAACCATGATGGTTTGTTTTGAATACCAGCAAGCTGATATGCCTAAAATATTACAAAGAACCTGGAGAAGCATATGGATAAAAAAGAAGTTTCAAAAAAAAACTTCAACACCACAATTACCACTTGAAGGAATATTGATCTGAAACCATGAAAGAATAGGTGAAACCTAGTAATCTCCTCAATTTGGACTCACTTTAGAAATGGTAGAAACTGCTACAAATAATAAGCAATAATAGAAACACATTATTGTCAATAAATTAACTGAATGAAATTGGTATTGACAAGCTTCTTAACCAATTTGTTTTATAATTTATAGATGAAAGTGGTCGAAATGTAGCAAAATCAAGAGTTGCAATTGAACTTTACTTTTGAGTGATCTATATATATCAAAAGCAAGAGTTGTTTTCCAACTTTACTTTTGACTATATGATAGACATGTGTGCAACAACCTCCACGTGAATAGACACACATAAGACAAGTGGTCAAGTTATGAGTGTCACTTATCCTGATCTAAGCCTATGAGGTATACAAAGTATAATAATTCAGCAAAGCTTAAATAAAGCTAATTAAACTTAAAATAAAATGTGCATATATAGATATTGCACCAACATTACGTGTCTTGTCACCTAAACTTTTCTGGACCAAATTGTCCACATGTATGAATTTTCTTCTTCTATTATTTTAGATCATAACTTAACCTTCATAAGACACCTTTAGACAATTATTTCAACAAATGAGAACACAATTGAAGATTAGCTCTAGGTAATACCCCTAAACAAATGGTCAAATAGAAATAGTCAATAAATGTTTAGAAATATACCTCTGATGTTTTTCCTTTACGTAGTAATAATACTGAATCAAATGGTTACCTCAATCCGAATAGTAATATAACACATCGTAGCACACATCATCAAAAATGACCCCATATAAAGAAACATATGGTCAGAAGCCAACACCTCTCCTCTCTTACATTCTAGGTAGTTCTCCAGTATAATTATTCAACACCACCCTTTGTGCACAAGAAAAAATTCTTCAAGTTATTTGGGAAAATATCCACATTGCCCAGAATGATACAAAATAACATAAATATTAACACTATTAAGAACAAGATTTTCAAATGGGATATATGTTTCCCCCACTTACAACCTTGTAAGCAATCATCCTTGAAGATGAAATCTAACCAGAAGATCACCCCTAATATGTATGGACCTTACAAAGTGATTCAAAGAATTAAGTTGGTAGCATAAAGCTTTAAATCCCACCCTCTTCTCATTTTCATCATGTTATCCATGTCTCGTGTTTGAAGAAGGTTCTTGGGACATAAGACACCACTTGGATAGTACTTCCAAATATCTACGTTGAAGGATCCCTCATTTTTCAACACGAAACATTCCTTGATAAACACTCACATCTACTTTGTAACCACACTATTATAATGGTATTGATCTAGTGACATAAAATGTAATTTGAGGATACAACTTGGGATCCCCTTCCTCAAATTCAGCAATAGTTTCATATCCTTTATCTTTGAGGACAAATATTTTCAAGGGGGGGTGTATATTAGGGCCATTCATCCAAAATATTTCTTTATAATCCTTATTTTAATAAAGGATATGGACATTTATGCTTTATATGTCAACCCTTGAGCTATTAAGAATAATGTCACATGCATGGGAAATAGTATTAGCTTGAGTAGAACTAGTATAAATTTGATGCATAGGCTAGTGTAAAGGCATCCTCAAAATTTATCATATTGAGCTTGCTCAAATGAGATTTTCCCCTCGATGTGGCATGTGATCTTTTAAAGCAGTTCCAATATTTCAATGTAATTAAGTTATTTCTATTCATTTCACATCATATTTTATCTATATTTTGTTGTTGGCCTAATTTGTTACAAGAGAATCATCATACACTTACACTTCAAATTTAGCTCAAAATTGGTTTTAGGCAGTAATAATAGATGACTTCAAGCTTTTGGATTTGGGTAATACTCTAAGAGATTTGATATTTCAATCCTTTTTCTTCGTCTTCTTAGATTATGCCAACTTAAAGTGATGTCTTGCCTCCCCTAAATGGCTTAGATACATGTGTATATTGATTTAATCTAATTAGAATTAAATCTTATTTCAGATTAATTTACTATGATAAATGGTATTCAGATGATTAAGTACAATAATATGTAAGAAATAAGCATTCAAGATGTAAAACCCTAAGTAAATGAGATAGAGAGAGATAATTACTTAGTTGATTTTATGCAACCTAACAGTGATCATGACTATGTGTCTGTTGGAACAAGATAGAAACAATGTTGCAAAGGTTTGATGAGGGTTCATGACCCCAGGAATGTATAGGGCTGAAACACCCATTGAAGGGTAGCATCGCCTCAGGCACTAACGACGAATTTGGGTGCATGTGTCTGCTAAAATGCTCAGGTTCTTATCATTTTTGGGTCAGAATACCTTCATTGTTAGTCACTCTGGTTTCATTTTTGGATTTTCGATCACACCTATAACATGAAAAACAAATGACTACCTACACATTCCCACAAACCACATCAAATCGAATAAAAAATATGCATAATGGGGAGTCAAGAGTGAACTTACGACCGAGTAATGCACTACATCTCAGACTCCATGTAGTTCTCCATGTGTGTGTGTGTGTGTGTGTGTCTATTTCTCATACCCTAGGTTTCCCTTGTGTAAGTTACACGATGATAGTGGTCTAGATTTATATTATCTTGAATATGTAAAATGTGTGTGATGGAATAGAATAAATTCCCCTCCTATGCAGTCTATGCAGACCAATGCAGCCCTTGAAATTTATATGGATGTGCTATATATGCACTCTATAGTGCTCTTGTGCCTTTATGTAAGCTTAGGTGTTGATAGATAATGCTTATATTGCTTGCCCCCTATTTGAAAGAAGTAATTGTTATCCAAAATACCCCCCGAGGCTATTTTGATAACTTACATTTTTGTTTAGACTTGGACAGTATAAATTTATTAAAAGTGGTAAAAATCAATGTTGGGACACTCTTATCCTCCTTGTTAAGCTCCTCCATTTCCATACTTAGCCAAAAATTAGAAGAAATGGGAAAAACACAAGTAAATCGACCGAATCATCCTTTGGGGGAATAGGAGGAACAATTATTTTATTCCTCTTGTTCTCTGCATTGCCACAAGAAGGCTTGGGAGTGTTTAGTTGGTCAAGTAGGCTATGGGAAGAATAGATGGAATAGTTCCATAGGGCCACTATTTCACCGTATGACCAATTAGGCCAAATGGGTTAAAGGTACACTTCAATGCGGATAAATCGGTTAAAGTGGGCACGGTGAAAATAGGAGGAATTGTTCCCATGTTCCTTTGATTTGCTGCATAAATGACTTGGCTGACGAGTAGAGGAGGGGAAAAGATGGGTAGTGTTGTGGCTAGATCAGTCAAATCAAGAACGCAGGGAACAGTTTCTTTAGTTCATAAGTTCTCTGATTGGTTGATTCATCTGCACTATGCACAAAATACATTAAATCATATTGTTGCAGCCCATAGGGAACACTGTCGTAATCCTCCCGACACCCTGAACTTCATATGGCCATAACTTTCACCTTGTAACTCTAAATTTCATAAACTTGAACTCGTTGGAAAGGTCTCATCATGGAAATTGGAAATCATAAATTTTGTGAGGTTAGGTGGTTGAAAAGAGGAAAACTATTCCAACATTAAAGATGTAGTTCCAGGTATCTCAACTACAATATTTGATGAAGTATGGTGTCCATTCCTTCTCATACAATTAAAGTATCATGGGGAAATGATCTTGGCAGGGTGCCCATGCCTATTTTTAGGCATTCAATATGATGTTGGTGGTTGAAAGTGGAAATTTGAGTTTCCCTCTCTTTTCCCTCCTCTCTCTTTCCCATCTTTTATATATTAAAAAATGATGCCCCTTTGTAAAGTTTGGACCCTCTTGAAAATCAAGGGCATCACACAAGTACTGCACAAGTGTTTTCTTTTAGTTACAATTTAGATATTTGCAATGGTTTTTTGCCTTCTTCCTCCAATGTAATGAACTATGCATCCTTATGAAGCAATAAAATTCATGATTTGTGGTTATTCTCTACCCTAGCCTGTGTTATTACATTATCTTTCCTCTCTATTTCATTTTTGGTGTATTGTGCATGTTTGTTAGCTTATTTCAGGGTTTATTTCTATTGTGCTCCATGGAAATGAGAGTTTGAATGTTATTTTGGAATGTCGCACTCATGTTTGTCCTCTACTCCTTCATCTTCATCCCATTTTCACTCATCTGAGAGTTTATTTCCCCCTCTTCTTGTTGTTATCACCTCCCTTTAGCTTAGGATTTACCTTTTCATGCATTTATCTCTTCCCTTGGTCCCTTGGAATGTTAGATTAGGATCAGGTAGTTGCATTTCCAGTTTTAGGAGTAGTTTAACACTAAGATTAGGTAGAGGAATCAGTCTACTCTAGAGGCTTGTCTCAAGTAGAAAGTCCCACAGCTTGGAGACAATCCCATGTTACCCAAAAACATTGATTTCTCATCCATTCATTCATGAAAAATAAGAGGGTGTTCTTTTTTAGTGATAACAGTAACTAAGTATATTTATGATTCCCTTGTTTGAATTTCATAATTAACAACTAAAAAGTTGACCCAGAGTATAAAAAAGGTGACCAAGAAGCAAACGGGACCCAAAAGAGTAAGAAAAATAAAGAGAAGGACAAGAGTTCCTACGAGGGACAAGAGTGCATGATAGCTTTCGTCCCAATTGGGCGTTACTGTCCAAGGCCATAAAAAGTTAAAATGGTCAAGTACTGGTAGAACTGTAAGATGTGTAAAAGCCAAAAGTAGTTGTCAACCACTATTTTTCTTGCTTAGGAATCATGTATACATTAGTATGCTTTAGAACCTAGAAATGTACCTGAGTGCATAGAATTTGTGTCTACATTTTCCCCCACTTTATGATGTTGAGTGAATACTCAATAGCATAAAGTAGATAGAAGATGTGTACCTTGTAATTTGGAGAGGATTATAGCTGATAGCGTGCCAAGTGGACAAGTAGCCGTGTTAAGCATGAAGTTATTACAAGGTGAAGTGTGGAAACTAGGAAAAGGAGGTAGACCCTAGGGGTGAATGGTATACGTAGTAGTGCATTGCAGGAGCTTATGCTTGTTGATGTGAGCTGATTCTTATTTCCTACAAGGATGGAACTGTAAAAGAAGATAAAAAGAGTAGTCAAATTCCCGTATATGAAAAATCATATTAACGTATGTATAAGTAAAAAGTTTGTAAAAGTAGTAGCTAAGGAAAGAGTGCACCTGATGTATGAGAGAATATACGATAGAAAATTATCTTGTTTGTCTTGGAGATATTACCAGATGGGGTTAGTAGTGATCAATTCCCAACCAAGAAAGAGAAATGGATTTAAGTGTCCTACCACCAAGGATGAGGTTTTCAGGCGATTTCATATCAAGGATGAGTTTTTTGGGTGTTGGGTGATCTCACACCAAGAGAAGAGTGTTTGGGAGAGAGGTATGTTTTTCTCTCCTTCCATGACACTTCTTAAATGATAAGTGTCACTGCAGATTGACACGTCCTGATTTATAGCCAAATTGTAACCGAATTATAACCAAATTGTAGTCAAATTACTAAGTTCTGTAGCTGAAGCCAAGTGTCTGATATTATAGATTTGTACTGTAAATAGTTGAAAACTATGTTGAACTGAGAAACTATCTGATTTTTCCCCAGGACAGTAGCACCTACGTGGGACACAAGTGCCCACAATTCTTGTATGTTACCAGGTGCTAGCATCTACTTTGTGTTTTTGATCCAAGTTTGATTTTGGACCACTCTGTAATTGTGCGTATTTTACAATTTTGTATTGTATTGTTCTATCCTGGAGCTTTGTGTTACTGGAAGGGTGAATTTTTCACCCAATAGTTTCCCCCTTCGTTTTGGGTACGTGTGATGAATGTAGGAGGATGTGACCCAAATGAGAGAACCAAAGATTGATATGCATATCATAGATTGGATAAATGCATGGGGTAGGGGATGTGCATGGTAGAAACCAAGATACATGCAAACAATATAGGTTAGAAACAAGTGTTAGTGTAAAAGAGATAGCATGCAATAGAATACAATGTATCAAGTAACTATGAAGACAAGAGGGGCCATGAAAAGTGGGTTGCATACATGGGACATCGCTCACAATGTCACGACACTCAGGGATGAAGTGGTCATAAGAAAACAATGATCAAGCATGACACATGGCATAGCCTGCAAACTATGGAAAATAATAGAAAACAAGAAGTAACAGAAAAGCATGATTGTATAGTATCCTACAAGGAAAATTCTACACATGAAGCACCTATGATCCTATTAGAAAGATAAATAATATGTCAAAGCATGTATAGATCAGCAAAAAGTAAGTGATAGTGACAAAAATTAGTAAATATTGTAACAATAGGACTTGTGAGTGTGGAATATGAGAGTAGCAAAGGTAAATGCCCCCAGGAGCCTCGGTGGGACTTATAAAGATTAGTCTCGAGTAGAATGCATCATGTAAGAAGTTTTAAAGGTCTTGCATTCACGTCAAGAGACCATTTGAATGCACATGTGTGTATAGAAAAAGATAATGACATACTAAATATCCAACTAGTATAGGAAACAAAGTGTGACATGTAAGTAGTATAAGCTAGCAAGAGTAGAGATGACCAAGATAGGTAGACGTCGTGTGAATGTGATGGTGTGCTATGATATGTAAGATGTACAGATGGGAGGATTCATGTTTCTCCATAGCATATGTGTGTGGGGTGAGGTTCATTTAATAATTATGACCTCAACATTCAAGCATGAACCATCAAACAAGAGTGTGGCATCGGGTAGCGAGGTAGAGTATGTAGTAGAAAAATTGTGTTGTATAGATAGGAAGAAGTAATGGTATAAGAAGCAAGGAGGGGGGAATTTTGATGCCCTCTAAGTGAGTATATCAGGAGCTACTTAAAAATAGATGTGATCATTGTGAGCAGGAATAGCCAGAGCATGTATAGTAAATGAAAGGATATATACCATATATATAAAGTAGTATATGTATCATGAATAGAAAGATCCATTAGTAAGAATGAGGATAAAATCATGTATGGAGTGGCATAGGAATGGAAAGGGAAACCATAAGCATAGATAGATATACCAAGGTGTGCTCATAGTGTAGATAAGAGAAAGTGTTGCTGGAAATATTGACTTGAAGTACAAAAAAAAAGTAAGGTATAAGTGTGTATGTGAGTAGTATGGATACGCAATTGCTGATTAGAATCTATGATTGTGGGGGGAAGTTCAATGCCCCCAAGTGTGTGAGTGATGGAGATCTATCTGATGATGGAAGAGATATCATGCCATGGTGGCAGATCTTGAAACGTATTATGAGAAAAATTATGGTCGTCACAATGTGTTGTCATGAAGATGTGCAACATGAAAATTTTAAACTTTAAAGCATGAAAACTTAGCAAAAATAAAAAAATTTACCCCCGAGTTTTCCTGAAACCCTCCTAAGCATTCCTCCATATAAGTTTTCCATTTGTGTCAGGCATATCCTATCCTTTTAAGTATTCAAATGTTTTGTGATAACCTTGCCCAAGTGTTTGAAACATGAAAACAAGCTCATGAATTTCTTCTGATACAATTATTCTCAAGTCAGATTCTTTAGTAGACTTAGAAATGGCTATTTTTTAGCCTTTATGAAACATGTGTGCATTCTCCAGGGGAGATTTGAAGGCATAAAGTCACCAAGAAGTGGTATTGAGGAGATAAGAACATTTTTACAAGTGGTTTAGGAATATTTAGGGAAGATTTTAAGGTTTAGGGACAAGTTCAGTTAAAGTGGGTTTTTGAATGCGAAGGAGCTTACAGTTCAAAAAGCACCTGAGATTTGGAAGATGATTTTAGGAGATCCTAAATTATTTATAAGTCAAACAAGATACCATTGGAAAGATAATTCAATTCCGTACATGTTGGTATTTTTATATTTTTCACAATACCAAGGAACTTCTTTTCACAACTCATTTATGGCAAGTATTGACTCCTGGATCTACACCCAGGGGAGAGAGGCAGATACGGATGTACATGGGACAAGGTGAGAGGGATGGACCCACATGAATTTTCATTATGTAGCTAGGGACAAGGTCTTCCTCCAATCACCCATCCACTCTCTCCAAGGGAGTGATGGGGAGGCACCTTAACAAAAGGCGTGGCTAACTTCCCTGCTACTTTTGACTCTACAAAAGTCAAGGTGAGAGAATCAAGAAGCATATCAACCATTTTTTCATGAAACCCTTATCATTTCATGAAGATAGGGGAAACATAAAATGGGCTTCTAGAAAGAAATTGGTTGTAAGGAACCTACAAGCAAAAAATCAATTCTGATCCCTGGTAACTTAGCTCAATACCCTTAAGACTAAATCACCACGAGTAGATTATGTTGAGTGTTCTAAATTAACTAAGACAATTAAACACATCACCTAGTCTTGCTCAGTTGGTAAGTAATTTTATAGGTCACAAAGAATAACATCCCAAGCTACCCCCAAAGGACATTTCTCTCCCACCCCACCCTAACATAACCTTAGCAACTGTGACAATGTATTTTCACATAAGATTACAATCATAACTTGCACAAGATCTGACTGAAAAGACACATGTTATTTACCCCTAAAATAATTCTACCAAAAAAGAGCATAGCCAAAATAATTACAGTATTTTTTTTTAGGAAAAACCCATTAAACTTGGAATGAAAAAGGGAAACATATTGATTCTTTCAAATCTTGTTAATGACTGTACATGAGCAATCACCTTAACAATAATTTCAGGTGAATGGGAAACACAATAGCACCTATTTCTCAAAAGTGTAGATTTTCATGGTGGACTATGTATCTAAAACATCCTAGACCTCCTCTGAAGAGTCATCCCTTTACCCAAAAGAACAGTGTCTCCTTTCGAAAACCTTCAACCCTCATATATATCCTTATCTGTTTTAAGGTTTTACAATATATTCCTCTAGATTCTAACTAACTCATGCTCAGGTCACCTCCCAAAGATTCCATAGAATACCAAGGAATATTTTTCCACAAAATCCCTCAATTTTTCTTGTTGTCATCTTATCACCATCATGCCAATAATTATGAGGCATTACCTTTTCCACATCACATTAATTTAATATCAACTTTTCCATATGTGAATAAATGTGACGTGGTTTAACAAATTTAAATTGACAAGACATTCTTCAAAGGCACAGACATTTACTCCATCTCTGGTGACACGCTTCACATAAATAATTAATCCCAATCAAACTCCCACACATTCCTACCAATCTGGGAAAGATATGGCATTTATGGCGATTTAATTTTCCCAGACACGTCATCGTAATAAACATGACTATTTAATTTTGGTTCACTGGACCACCATCTTACCATTTAAATCTCACAGAGCCTCCAACATCCTTCTTCCATCAACCATCCATCTTTCATGGCCTCTTAATTTTTAGGAGAAAATCCCACTAAGGAAGAACTCCCCAATTTGGGTGAATTCTTCCAACTGACTAGTCTTAATGTAGCCTACATCTTGCATGTTTATTACACCACATACAAGTCCATACACTTGATTTCTTCACACAGTATCAACTATTTTATGCACAAAATTCCCATAACTTCACACTAAATTGCAAGAGGAAACCAATTTTCTCACTATTGAATTGCTCATGGGTTCTTTAATATGAAAAATAATAAGTAACTTTCCCCTTCTTTAATATACATCAGAGCAATATCAAATACACACTGAGCATACACCCATCACACAACCAAGCACCTGGGCCAACTGTGAAAAATTAGAACATTTCCAAATGAGGCGGAGTGTAAACCTAATTTCGGGCCCTAAAAGGTAGACTACATTGTACATCGATCACACATACCTCCTTGGGTCTCAAGATCAAACCATGACCTTGCACATTTTCAGGCATAAAACAAATTTTGACAATGTCATGGATTCCCTCAGGTAGTCATTTTTGTTTTCTTTTATATCACCGGTTCAAGCACCTACCCTACACCTCACATGAATGTTGAAGAGAAAAAAATACACCTCATAATGCCCTTTGTGATTTCCAACACCTTTTCTCATCTCCGTACCGGGGAGAAATAAATTTTCACACCCAATACTCATACTTCACAAATATAGATAATTGTTCCCAAAACATACCACATTCACTTTCAACACCCAAAAATGTCAAGAATAAGGGCTAAGCTAAGTAGGCACATGATTTTCAATTGAACAAAAATGGCAACAATTATGGGCACCAACAGCAGGTACACCCTACGATCCCCAAAAATAAGTATATTTTTTAGGGGGTTTCAGGCATAATTCTCTCTTGATACCAATCCCATTGTCTTTAGAAGGCTCTTGGGAGTAAAAATAATATAATGGTTCATTAAAAAAGTCCTCCTAGAGCTCTGGAAACTTCGTCTTCAAGGTCTCTCTCAAGGTACACTCTCGAAGTTAAAAAAAATTAAGTGCCCATTGACGTAACAAAAAATAATTTTTTATCCCTCAAATTTTACAATTCTTAAGAGGGTTGGAAAGGGGGGTTTTGGGGACAAGGAAATATAAAAAAACCATGATGGTTTGTTTTGAATACCAGCATAGCTGATATGCAAAATATTACAAAGAACCTGGAGAAGCTATGGAATAAAAAAAGAAGTTTGCAAAAAAAAACCTACAAACTCCACAATTACCACTTGGAGGAATATGATCTGAAAAAATGGAAGAATAGGTGAACCCTAGTAAATCTCCTCAATTTGGGACTATTAGAAATGGTAGAAAGGATACCAAATACATTAAGCAATAATATAAATACACACCTTATTGTCAATAAATTAACTGAATGAATGGTATTGGACAAGCTTCTTCACCCAATTTGTTTTATAAGTTATAGAGAAAGTGGTCGAAAAAATGTAGCAAATCAAGAGTTGCACATTGAACTTACTTTTGAGTGATCATAAATACAAAAGCACGAGTTGTTTTCCAAACTTTATTTTGACTAATGATTGTTAGACATGGTGCAACAACCTCCACGTGAATAGAACTTAAACATAACGACAGTGGTCAAGTTATGAGTGTTACTATCCTGATCAAGCCTCCTATGGGATACAAAAGTAATAATTCAGAAGCTTAAATAAAGACTAATTAAACTCAAACTAATGTGCATTATATAGCGATTTGCTCCAAAACCAGTACGTGTATTGTATAACCTAAACTTTTCGGAACAAATTGTCCCAATGTAGGAATTTTCTTTCTATTATTTTAGATTCATAACTTAAACTTCATAAGGACACCTTTAGACATTATTTCAACAACTGAGAACACAATGCAAGAGTGCTCTAGGTAATACCCTAAACAAATGGTTCAAAAGAAATGTCAATAACATTGTTTAGAACATACCTCTGATGTTTTTCCTTTACGTTAGTAATAAACTGAATCAAGGTTACCCCCAATCCGACGTAGTAAGAAACACAATCTTTAGCACACATCATCAAAAATGACACACATATTAAAGAAACAAGGAGTCAGAAGCCAACACCTCTCTCTTTACATCTAGGTAGTCTCCAGTATAATATTCAACACACACTTTGATGCACAAGAAAAAATTCCTTCAAGTATTTGGGAAAATATCCACATTGCCCAGAATGATACAATAACAAAATAAATATAACACTTAAGAAAAAGATTTTTTTTTCAAATGGGATATATGTGTCCACCAATACAACCTGTAGCAATAATCCTTGAAGATGAAATCTAACAGAAGATCCCCCCTAAATGTATGGACCTACAAAGTGATCCCAAAGAAGTAATGTTGGTAGCCTAAGCTTTAAATCCCACCCTCTTTCATTTTCATCAGTGTATCCAGTCTCGTGTCTTGAAGCAGGTTCTTGGGAAATAGACACCAATTGGATAGTATTCCAATATCTTACGTTGAAGGATCCATCATTTTCCAACACGACAAAATTCCTTGATAAAACTCACATTCTTACTTGTAACCACACGCATTTTAAATGGTATTGATCTAGTGACATTAAAAGTCTTTGAGGAACAACCTGGGATCCCCTTCTCCAAATGCAGCAATGGAGTTTCAATACATCCTTTATCTGTGAGGACAAATTTTCAAGGGGGGGTGGTATATTAGGGGCCATTCATCCCAAAATTTATTATTTATAATCCTTATTTTTTAATACAAGGATAGGAATTTATGCTTTATATGTCAACCCTTGAGCTTATTAAGAAAATGTCACACGCATGGAAATAGATTAGCGTGAGATAGAACTAGCATTAATTAGATGCAGAATAGGCTATGTAAAGGCCATCCTCAAAACTTCTCTATTGAGCTTGCTCAAATGAGATTTTCCCCGATGGCATGTGATCTTTTAAAGCAGGCCAATATTTCAATGTAATTCAAGTTTTTATTCATTTTCACCATCATATTTTATATAATTTGGTTCGGTGGGCCTAATTTGTACAATTTGAGAATCATCATTCACATGACCACTTCAAATTTAAGCTCAAAATTGGTTTTAGGCAGTAATCATAGATGACTTTCAAGCTTGGGATCGGTTAAACTCTAAGAGGATCTGATATTTTTCAATCATTTTCCCTTCGTTCGTTAGACTATGCAACTTAAAGTGATCCCTGTGGCCTCCCACCTAAATTGGCTTAGAAACAGTGTATTATTGATTTAATTAAGTAGAAATTAAATCCTATCAGATTTAATTATTAATTCACTATGATAAATGGTATTCAGATGATTAAGTACAATAATATGCTAAGAAGAAAAAGAGTCACGATGTAACACCTAAGGACAATGAGATAGAGAGAGACAATTACCTAGTCGAATTTTATGCAAAATAACAGTGATCATGGACTAGTGTGTCTGTTGGAACAAGATAGAGAAACTACTGTTGCAAAGGCTTTGATGAGGGTCTGACCCCAGGAATGTATAGGGATGACTTGAAACACCCTTGAAGGGTAGATACCGCCTCAGGCACTCACGAAGACATTGGGGTGAGTGTCTGCCTAAATGCTCAGGTCTTATTTCATTTTTTTGGAGTCAGAATGCCTTCATTGTTAGTCACTTGGTTTCATTTTTGGATTTCGATCACACCTATAACATTGAAAAACAAAGACTACATACACATTCCCACAAACCACATCAATCGAATTAAAAAATATGCATAATGGGGAAGTCAAGAGTGAAATACGGCCGAGAGTAGTAATGCACTAATCTCAGTACTAATATTGACCCTCTCTTCCTTCGCTTTGTTCCACCCCCCCCCCCCCCTTTTCCCCCTTCCTTTTCTGTTCCCCATGTGGTGTGTCGTTGTTGTGTGTGTCGATTTCCCCCAATTACCCTAGGTGTTCCCTTTCTTGGTAAGTTACACGATGATAGCCGCGTCTAGATTGTATATATCTTGAATATGTTGTAAAATGTGTTTGTGATGGAAATAGAATAAATTCCCCTCCGAGCAGTCTATTGCATGACCATGGCAGCCATTAAACTTATATGGAGGTGCTTTATATATATGCACTCTTATAGTGTCTTGTGCTCTAGTTTAAGATTAGGTGTTTGGTGTTTGATAGATAAATGCTTCATTTATTGCGTGCCCCTATTGGAAAGAAAAGAATCGTATCCAATAATACCCCCGAGGCTATTTTGATATACTTACATTTTGTTTAGACTGGACAGTATTTTAAATTATAAAGGGGTGTAAAAATCAATGTGGGACACTCTTATCCTCCTTGTAAGCTCCTCCATTCCAGACTAGCAAAAAATTAGACACGAAAATGGAAGGATACTACAAAGAAAAAAAAAAAAAAAAAAAAAAAAAAAACTACAAGTAAAGTCGACCAGAATATACTTTGGGTGAAGGGGAATAGGAGGAACAATTATTCTCTATTCCCTTTGTTTCTGCATTGCACACAAGAAGGCTGGGAGTGTTTTTAGTGGTCAAGGTAGGGCATGGGAAATAATAGAAGGACATTTAGTTCCATAGGGAAACTACTTCACAGTCATGATCTCCCCCCTCCATATCAGGCCAAATGGGTTCAAATGAGACACTTCAATGCGGATTAAATCGGTGTACAGTGGGCGGCACGGTGAAAATAGGAGGAACTGTTCCACCATGTTCCTTGATTTGATGAATAAATGACGGCGACGAGTAGAGGAGGGGAAAAAAGATGGGTAGTGTGTGGCTAGATCAGTACAAATCAAGACCGCAGGGGAAACAGTTTATTAGAGTTCATAAGTTCTCTGATTGGGTGATTCATTGCACTCTGCACCCAAATATACATTCTAAAATCATATTGTTGCAGCCCATAGGGAATAGGGAACACTGTCGAATCCTCCCGACACCCCTGAACTCATAGTGGCCATAACTTTCACCTTGGAACTCTAAATTTTCATAAAAACCTTAATCGTTGGAATGGTCTAATACATGGAAATTGGAAAACTTATAAAATTTAGCCGAGATAGGTGGTTGAAAAGAGGATAAAACTATTCCAACATAAAGATTGTATTTCCAGGTATCTCAACGGACAATATTTGATGAATGAGTCATGGTGTTTGTCCTCCATTCCGTCTCATAAAATAAAGTATCATGGGAAATGATCATTGGGCAGGCGTGCCCAGCCTATTTTAGGAATCCAATATGGACGTTGGTGGTGAAAGTGGAAATCGAGTGTCCCTACTCTTTTCCTTATTCTCTCTTCCCATCTGCTATATTAGTAATAAAATGAGCCCTTCGTCAAGTTTGGACCCATCTTGAAAATCCCCCAAGGGCATCACACAAAGTACTGCACAAGGTTTTCTTTTAGTACATTCTAGATATTTGCAAGGTTTTTGCCTTCTTCCTCCAATGTGTAATGAACTAGGCATCCTTATGAAGCAATATAAATTCAAGATTTGTGGTTATTCTCTAACCTAGCCTGTGTTATAATGATCTTTCTCTCTATTTATTTTTGGTGTATTTTTACTGCTGCATGTTTGTTAGCTGATTTAGGGTTTATGTCTATTGTGCTCCACGGAAAATGAGGTTGATGTTGATGGAAATTGTCGCACTCAGTTTGTCCTCTATCCTTATCTTTCAGACCATTTTCATCAGCTGAGAGTTTCTTTTCCCCTCTTTCTGTTTTATCACCTCCTGTAGCTTAGGATACCCTTTCATGCATTATTCTCTTCCCTTGGCGTCCCTTGGAATGTAGATTGGATCAGGTTAGTTCGCAATTTTCTCAGTTTTAGGAGTAGTAACACTAAGACTAGGTAGGGAATCAGTCTCCTCAGAGGCTTGTTCCTCAAGTAGAAAGTCCCACAGGTTGGAGACCCATCCCATGTACCCAAAAACATGATTTCTCATTTTCCATTCATTCATAAAAAATAAGAGTGGGTGTCTTTTTAGTTGAGACACAGTTTTACCTAAGCATATTTATTGATTCCTTGTTACGTGCCCCCCCCCCTCTTCGTCTTTCTTTCTTTCCTTCACAATCCTGTAAGTTCTACATTATTTACTTCAAAACCCCTTCCCCTAAAAGGTTGATTTATCCCAGCGTACAAAATTAGGTGACCAACGAAGCAAACGGGCCTCCCCCAACCCAAAAGAGGCTAAGAACAAATAAAGAGAAGTCTGTTACAAGAGTTCCATCGAGGGACCATATGTTACGCTTGACGGATACCTTCGTTCCCACCCACACCATTAGGCCGGGCTTGGCTTACCGTCCAACCCAAGGCATAAAAAGTTAAAATGGTACAAGTGATGTGAGACTTGAGATGTGGTAAAAGAAAGCAGTGTCACCACCATCCTTCACTGTTCGGATACATCCAATAGCATGGCTATAGAAACATAGAAAACATAAAAAAGACTATAGAACACGTCGAGTGCATAGAACTCTTGCATTATACTACCCGATCTCCTGACCCACACCTTGACGCCCATGTACCAAGAATATCCCAATAGCTATTCACACAGTAGATAGTTATCCGCATGTTGTACCCCGTAACTTGGATGAGGATTTAGCCATAGCGCTGGCCATACTCCTGGGGCACCTTAAGCTAGACCGTGCTAAGCTATTGAACGTTCCCTAAAGGTGATCTTAGTGTGGAAGAGAACAGGAAAAAGGTGGTAGACTAGGGTGAATGGTTATACGAGTACGTGCATTGCCGTGAGCTATGCCGCGTCCCCTCCCTTTTTTTCTCGCCTGACCTTGGCTATTGCTTGATTCTTATTCGCCCATCACATTATTTTGTGATGTTGTAATGTTTAAATAGAGATATAAAAGGAGTCCAACCCCCTGTTCGCCTATATGGCAAAATATCCATCATCTATCAGTCAGGCTTCATAAGTCTACAACAGCATCTGCCCAAACTATGCATCGCTATACGCTGTCGTATAAGTATTGTCCGCACATCTGTTGATGTAGAGGGAATATACGATAGAATGATAAGGTATCTTGGATATCTGGTAGGCTTGTGGGATCAGTTCACCAGATTTGGTGTCTTCTTTTTGTACGTGTAGCTTCCTGGATTTTCCACCTCAACCAAGAAAGAGCACCCCCCACCATCGGAGTTCAAGCGTCATCCATACCACCACATTAGCGATGACGGTTTTACCAGGCGCATTCTCCCATATCAAGGATGAGTTTTTGGGGTTGGGTGATTCACACCAAGAGAAAGAGAGAGTGTTTGGGAGAGCGTATGTG
Source organism: Taxus chinensis (assembly GCA_019776745.2). NCBI lineage: Eukaryota > Viridiplantae > Streptophyta > Pinopsida > Cupressales > Taxaceae > Taxus > Taxus chinensis. The sequence goes on from CM034153.1 coordinate 526,200,596, forward strand.
TTCTCCTTCCATGACCAACTTCTGACAATGATAAGTGGGTCACTCGCAGATTGACACGTTGATTTATAGCCAATTGTAACCGAAATAACCAAATTGAGTCAAATACTATTTCGTAGCTGAAGAAGCCAAGTGTCGGATAGTAAGAATTTGTTACTGTAAATAGTGAAAACTATGTTGAACTGAGAAACTATTGATTTGTTTTCCCCAGGACAGTAGCACTAAGGGACACAAGTGCCCACAATCCTTGTATGTTAACAGGTGATAATTAGAATCTACTGTGTTTGATCAAGTTTGATTTTTGGAGACCACTCTGTTAATTGTGGTTTTTACATTAGTATGGTATTGTTCTATCCTTGGAGCTTTGTGTACTGGAAGGGTTGAATTTTTCCCCAATACGTTTCCCATTCGTTTGGGTACGTGTGATGAAGTAGGAGCGATGTGGACCCAAAGAGAGAACCAAAGATTGATATGCATATCATAGATTGGATAAATGCATGGCTTAGGGAGATGGTGGTAGAAACCAAGGGATACATGCAACAATATAGGTTAGAAAAACAAGAGTGTTAGTGTTAAAAAGATAGAATGCAATGAATACAAGTATCAAGTAACTATGAAGACAAGGAGGGGCCTTGAAAGTGGGTTGCATAACATGGGACATCGCTCCACAAGCACGACACTTCAAGGGATGGATTGAAGTTGGTCATAAGAAAAACAATGATCAAGCATGACACATGGCTAGCCTGCAAAACTATGGAAATTTAATAGAAAACAAGAAAAGTAAGTAAGTAACAGAAAAGCAGATTGTATAGTATCCTCCAAGGGAAAAATTCTACACATGAGCACCTATGATCCTATAGAAAGAAAAAATAGTCAAAGCATGTATGAGATCAGCAAAAAGTAAGTGATAGTGACAAAAAAATAGTTAAATATGTAAACAATAGGAGTTGTGAGTGTGATGGAATATGAGGTAGACAAAGGTAAATGCCCCCAGGAGCCTCGGTGGTTTGGGTGGTGGATGGGACTTATAAGATTAGTCTCGAGTTAGAAAGAAGGCATCAGTAAGAAGTTTTAAAGGTCTTGCATTCACGTTCATAGAGACCATTGGAATGCACCATGTGTGTATAGAAAAATATCAATGCCCCCCCCACCTCCCTACCCCATTAAACCCCGCATCACCCCACCACACACTATTCTTCTATACACAACACCACACACCCATCGCGCGAACACGCAAGTCACGGCCACAACGCACCTAACCACAAAACCGACTCGCCTCCCCACCTTTCCTGCCCAGAAGCCGATCTCCTTTTCAACGAACTAGCACTAAATCAGTACACACCCCCACACCCCCCCCCCAGCCCTGTGAATGTTGATGGTCGTTCTACTTGACCCACCCCGCTTGCTAAGATGTACCGGACGGGAGGATTCATTGTCCCATAGCAACCACAGGTGCCCTCCGCCCGGGGTGAGGTTCATTAATTAATTATGGACCTCAACATTTCAAAGCATGCCCATCAAACAAGAGTCGGGCATCGGGTAGCGAGGTAGAGTTTGTAGTAGAAAAAATTGTGTGAATAGATAGGAAGAAGTAAGGTATAAGAAGCAAGGGGGGGGGGGAATTGGGGGAATTTTGATTGCCCTCTAAGTGAGTTATATCGGACGCTACTTAAAAATAGATGTGAGTCATTGTGAGCAGATAAGCCAGCAAGAGCATGCTATAGTAAATGAAAGGATATATACTATATAAAGTAGTATATGATCATGAATAGAAGATCATTAGTAGAATGAGCGGATAAAATCATGCATCTGGAGGGCATAGTGAATTGGAAAAAAGGCAACAATAACCTAGATAAGATAACCAAGGTGTGTGTGCTCATAGGTAGATAGATAAGAGAAAGTGTTTGCTGGGAAAACATTGACTGAAGTAAAAAAAAAGTAAGGATAAGAGGTATGTGAGTAGTAGATGGTATACGCAATGCGATAGTAATCATGCTTGTGGGGGGAGTCAATCCCAGGGTGTTGATGTGATGGAGTCTTATCTGATGAGGGAAGAGGAAGAGATATATGCCCATTGGAGGCAGACCTTTTGCACAACGTATATTGAGAAAAATTATGGCTGTCACAACCCGTGCTGCTCATTGACGTGGGGAACATGAATAATTTAAAACTTTAAAGCATGAAAACTTAGCAAAAAACTAAAAAAATGGCACCCCCGAGTTTCTCCATGAAACCCCTAAGCATCACTCCATATAAGTTTCCTACTTTGTCGTAAGGCCATATATATCCTTTAAGTATTCAAATGTTTTGTGATAACCTGCCAGTGTCGACAACATGAAATTGAAACCAGCTCATAATTGCTTGGAACAATATTCTCAAGTCAGATTCTTTAGTAGACTTAGAAATGCTATTTTTGCCTTTATGAACAGTGTGCATTCTACCAGGGGAGATTGAAGCATAAAGTCACCCAAAGAAGTGGCCATTGAGCCGAGACTTAAGAACATGTTTACAAGTTGGTTTAGAATATTTAGGGAAAGATTTTTCGGCTTTTAGGGACAAGTTCAGTTTAAACGACACCGCGCGCGCATTAGTGTCAATGCGACCCAGGCCCAGCCCTTACAGTTCAAAAAAGCACCTGAGATTTGGAAAAAAGAAGTCATCCTTTAGCGCGTCCTAAATCTACTACACACCCCCCATACACCACTAAGTCAAACCCCCACTCCAAGATACCATTGCATATGAAAGATATCAGTTATAATTCGTACTAGTTGGTATTTTTAGATTGGTCCCCTCCAACCAATAACGACCAAGGAACTTCTTTTCACAACTAACATTATACCCCGGCAAGTAATTGACTCCTGCGATCACTACACCAGGGGAGGGAGCCAGAGACCAACAAGCAAAAAAAAAAACCCACCCCCCAACACAAAAACGCCAGCAGCATCTACCGGGCACCCTTACATGTGCCGGACAAAAGGACTGAGGAGGGAAATGGACCCCACACTGAATTTTCATTACTGTAGGCCTAGGGACAAGGTCGTCCTCCGAATCACAATCACTTCTCCAGGGAGTGATGGGGAAGGCACCGTAACAAAAGGCGTGGCTAACCGTACATGATACTTTGACTCTACACAAAAGTCAAGGTGGGAGAGAATCAAGGACATATCAACCATTTTTCAGAAACCCTTATCAATTATGAAGATAGGGGGGAAAAAGAACAATGGGCTTCTAGAAAGAAATGGTTGTAAGTAACCTACAACAAAAAATCAATTCTGATCCCTGGTAAGTAAGTAGTCATCAATACCCTTAAGATAAATCACACCACGACGTAATTATGTTGAGTGTTGAATTAACGAAGACAATAAACACATCACCCTAGTCCTCTGCCTATCAAGTTGGTAAGAATTTTAGAGGTCACAAACAAAAAAAAGAATAACATCCCCAAGCTACCCCCAAAGGGACCATTGCTCTCCACCACCCCACCCAACAACCTTCAGAACAACTGTGAAAGGTCTCATTTTCACATAAGATTACAATCATAACTTGCACAAGGATCTGACTGAAAGGACACATGTTATTTACCCCTAAAAAAATCTACCAAAAAGAGCATGCCAAAATAATTAAAGATATTTTTTTTTTAGGAAAAAACCCCATAAAGAAACAACAACAAAACCATAAACAAAAAACAAAAACAACGCTACACACCGGAAATGAAATGCCAAACAACAGACGGAAATCACATATTGATCCCATTCTTAAGCCAAATATTGTTATGGTGTACCCCCCCCCCAGACGCAATCACTACAATAAACATTTCAGGTGCCACAAATGGGAAACAGCACTCCACACCAAAATAGTCCACCTCTTTCAAAAGTGTAGATTTTCATGGGTGGACATGTATCTAAAACATCCAGACCTCCTCTGAAGAGTCTTCCCTTTACCAAACAGAACAGTGTCTCCTTACGAAAACCTTCAAGCCCTCACATATATATCCTTAATTGTTTAACGGTTTTACAAGACTATGCCTCTAGTTCTAACTAACTCGATGCTCAGTCACCTCCCAAAGCTTCCAAAACCCCATACCAAGGAAGTATTTTTCCCAAAAATCCCTCAATTTTCTGTGCTCATCTTACACTTAGCCACATATGCCAATAATTATGAGGCATTACACTTTCACCAATCTAATTCCTTACTCTCCCCACTTTTCCCTCGTGCTCCCTGTGCCGTGGTTTCCCACCTTCCCGTGCCGCCCTTTTCCCCACGGCCCCGCCACCCACTTCCTCATCTCTGTGCCCCGCTTCCCCACCTCCTCCTTCCTTCCCCCCCCCCACTCCCCCCTCCCCCCCCTCCCTCCACTCTGGGGCCCGTCTGGCCTTTCTCCGACCCCCTCCGATTCAAACGAATTCCCGAAAATGTCTTTCCCAACACACCAATCCCGTCCCGGACCACAAAACAGATGCCCATACGCTACCAAAACCCCCACCAACACCACCAACACACACTGGCACCATCTACTATCCTTTCCAGGTTCCCTCACCCCCGCCCCCAGACCCTTACCACTTCCCATCCCTCACCGAGCCATCCCCCACACACATTCCCCTTCCGTACCATCCCCCCCTCCCCCTCTTTCCTGGCCTCTCATCCTCGTCCGGCAACACAAACTAAACCCCTCCACCCACACATCAAGGCACACAACAAAAAGACCCCAACAAAACCACACACTCACACACCCACCAAACAAACACACAACACAAACCACCCCCACACCTTTGGGTGACTTTCCAACTGATAGTCTTAATGTAGCCTACATCGTGCATGTTTATACAACACATACAAGTCCATACACTTGATTTATTCACACAGTAGCAACTATGTTAGCACCAAAAATCCCATAACTCACACTAAATTGCAAGAGAAACCAATTTTACACTATTTGAATGCGCTCATGGGTTCTTTAATATGAAAAATAATAAGTAAAATTTACAACCCCATTCTTTAATATAATCAGAGCAAGAAAAATACACACTGAGCTACACCATCATCACACAACCAAGCACCTGGGCCAACTGTGAAACCATAGAACATTCCAAATGAGGGCGGAGTGTAAACCTAATTTCGCGGCCCTAAAAGGCGTATAGACAATTGTACACGCGAACACCTAACCTACTTGGGTATCCACAGATCAAACGCAATGACCTTGCACATTCAGGATTAAAACAAATTTTGTTTAACACACATCGTCATGGTCCCCTCGTGTTTACGTCATTTCCTGTTTCTTTATCTCCCCGTTCACGCCCTTCCACCACAGAATGTGAAGAGAAAAAAAACACCCTCAAAATGCCCTTGTGCTTCCAACACCTTTTCCCTTCTCCAGTAAAGGGGAGAAAGCACCACACTCCACACCCCTTTTAATACCTCCACCCCACTCACCCAAAATATCCAATTTAATGGTTACCACGTATAAACATACACATTCCTTCAACAACAAAAATGCACGAATCAGGGCTAAGCTTAAGTAGAGCACATGATTGGGAATATTTTGCCAAAAATTTGGCAACCGAACAGGCGGCCTACACAAGCAGGTTTTACACCCTTACCCCCCCACCAACTAAGTATATTTTTTAGGGGGTCCAGGCATTTAATCTTCTTGTACCATCATTGTCTTCAGGACTGGGAGTAGTAAAAATACAATAATGGGAATTAAAAGTCCTCCCTAGAGCTGGCAACTCGTCTGCATAGGTCTCTCTCAATTGGTCATTCTCGAAGTTTAAAAAAATATGAAAGTTGCCACCCCCCTTATCTAACGAGGATGAGGCACACTTTATGTCCTTTTACCACTCCTGGGAAAGGGCGCAACATAAATAGGCTTGGCCCGCCGCGTCCATCCCCACCCATATAGCATGGGCTACCCCCCCCCGCCCACCCACCTGCTCCCTAGTTCCGTATTTTCAACACTCTCCCTGAGAACTCAACTTCTCTGTCTATCGGGCAGGCCGTTCTTTTGTTTCTCCCTCAATCATTTCCGGGTGCCCATTGGGACCAACACAAATCTTCCTTTCTTTCTTTTTCTCCCTCTTGTTCTTGTTTTCTCCGCGCCTGTTCTTCTTGCCCGGCCCTCCTCGTTCTTCCGGGCTTGTTTCCTTGCTTGACCGGTCGCCCCACCTACCCCTCTTAGATTTAGGGGGACTGGAGGCATCCTCCAGCAACCCTGCCCATCCCCACGCAACGCCCACCCAACACAACCAACACCCCCACAATCCGGCACACCCAAACTCCCCGTTCTTCCATCTCATGGGCCCGTTCCCCCCATCTGCTCAACCTGAGCCCCACCCCCCCTGCCACAACTGCCCCATCACAACTACCCGGCCTGACCCCCACCTCCCCCAACATAGGCCACAACGCCAGCCCCTCCCCCACCTCACCCACCACCAAAAACCCCCCACCGCCACATCCCCCATACTGATGCGTCCGTACCCACTAACCCACCACCCCGAACATTAATATGACCCAAAAACCTGCCCCAAGACTCCACTAACCCGCTACACAACCAACAACCCAACCAAACCCACCCCCCAACACACACACAAACCCAACACACCCAAAACCAAAAACACACCCCCAAACAAGAAACAACAAACCACAAAACACCCAACAACCCCACACACACAAAAAAAACAACCAACAACACACACCCCCAACACACCCCAAACACCCATCCAAAAAACAACAAACCCCCCACAAAACCCACCACACCAACTACACACACCACCCCACAAAAAACCCCAACCCCCAACAAACCCCACAACCCACACTCACCAACAACACACAATGCACAAACCAAACAACCACCCACCAACTCCCTCAAAACTACCTCCACTAAGACTATCAAAATCGCTGTTTGTTACCCATCACCACACCATCCAGGCATCAAAGAACTATAATATGCCCATACGAGAAGATTGACAAAATGATGGAGATATCCTTTTAGCTCAGCCTACAAAAACACACACCAAAAAAAAAAACAAACAAAAAAAATCAAAAAAAGAACAAAACACAACAACAAAAAACACAAAAACAACAAAAATACCACACAAAGCAACAATACCAAGAGAAAAAAAAAGAAGAAAGACGAAAACCAACCCAACACAAACATTTTACCATAATAACAAACACCACCAAGTCAAAAAAACAAAACCAAAGGAAGTACACTGACAAGCAGAAACAAAAAAACGCTAAAGCAACACAACACGACCAACAGAAACTAATACGAAAACCCAATGAAAAAACCACCCCAACAATACAAAACCCTGAAACAATCTAAACAACGAAGACACTCAAGCGAGCCACCCAACAAAAGGAAAAACCAAAAGAAAACATTCACATCCCACCACCCACCAACGTAACCAACACGAACCAACAACATCACGCCATTTCCCACCAAAAAACCACCACCCACCAACCCCATTAGTCCCCCCATCCCCACCAGAACGACACACGACAACATCTGGAGACCAAGAGACACTCGCGAAAATTGGAGCGTTAAAGCCTTGAAATGAACTATGTACCACAACCCTCCTCTCACAGCACCGCAACAGTCGCCATTCATATCACAAAACACCCCACAAAACAGCAACACCCCAAACAACCCACCTAACCACCCCCCCCACACACCCCCCCCCCCCCCAACACCCCCACCCCCCGAACCACCACCCGGCAACACAACCCACACGATAACAACAACCAACAAACGAAGAAAACGGCCACTTTCTATCTTTTAGAAGTATTTATGGGCTACTACTACTCAAAAATAGCTAGTCTCAAAAAAATTGGCCCATTCATAACTTCTACCACCACAAAAAAACAACCACTCACCAACAACCCACCCACCCCTGACCCTAATAACAATTTCCCTATGATCGCCGAGACACTCCCAACCCAATGGGCCCCCACAAACAGAGTTGTCCAAACAAATAGCGCAAACAGACCTAAGAGCTACCCGCACCCTAAACCCACACACGGGACCATAATTGAATGCCCCCGGAGCCGACATCATTTCAAAAACCAACCAGTCACAAACAATGGCAAACGCTGTGCACTCTGTGCTGAAGGACCGAACATGACCCGATTGATACCAACAGTAACACCAAAAACCACCACCCTTTCCAAAACACTCACAAGTGAAACTTCCTTCACTATCTCCCTACAACAGGTCCAATCGTCCAATATACCCTGTAACTCAAACCCACGGACAGCACCCCTCCTCAGATCTCTTTTAAGTTCAATTCCCGCATTCCATGCATGCGGCAAGCAAAGAGGTCGAATGACCCCCGAAAATTGCCAATTGTGTGCCCCGAAGAGCCCAAATTTTCACGGTGAAACGTCCACAGGAGTGATGAAAAGAAGGATGCGACGGAAAGTTTTTTTTTGGTCTCATCCTCCTTTCCTCACTCTAGAATCAAAAGGATTTTTTCTCATGCTTCACTCATCATCAATGTTCCCATAGTGGCAGAATCAAGATCATGGCAGGGTGAACAACATGCACCCAATTCCTCTCATGTGAATGGTTGATCATAAAGATGTGATAATTTTTAATGGGTCAGGAGGATTTTCTCAATAAGGGGATTCATCTTCTAGTATTCTTAGTGGTCTACTTCTCAGGTTCTCATCACTCCTCTTCTCGGTGTTTTCAAGAAGTGTGGCGAAGCTACATCATTTCAAGAGATTTTAAAAGGGGGACAAGGTGTTCAAAGTGGTCTTCATTAAATATTTTCATTAGTACATCAATGTGGAGAGTCATCAAGGGTCATATTTTCATCTCAAACTTTTTCATAACAGATATTCTTCAATGGCGGAGGCATATTCATCCATGCTTTGGAGCATTTCCCCTTTCTTCTCCTCTCTCATTCTTTCCTCCCTTCTCTCACCCTTTCTAATTCTTCGTTGAGAATAATCATTGTATTTTTTCCTATTCACTTAAGTGAAATATTTGTAATTTGAGAAATAACTACTTAATTTATCTCTTCTATGGGCAATTGAAAGGTCACAAGTGGAATAGGAACATGAAGAATAATATGGGGGGAGATGAGAGGTCAAATCACATTGCTATAAATTGGGATGGCTTCTCCATTCCAAAGGATCCTAAAAAAATTATTCCCCTTTCTTTCCCCTTTTCATATGTGTTCCTTTATTTCTCCCTTTTGTGCACTTTGTAAGAAAAGTGACCAAAAAGTGATCAAAAAGAGCTTTGTATCTTCGATGAATAGGTCTTAGATAACCATGTATCTGTGTGGGTTTTATTTTTCTCACTAATGGATTCATTATTGCTTTCTTATAATTAAATGATGAACTAATTCAATTATTGGGTGTGAATTCTATTTGTGCCTACTCACAGCAATAACCTTCCTTTTTCTAATTTCTCTCCTCCACCCCTCATCACTGTAATTTCCTCCCTTGTATCATGTATAAGAACTTTACCACAGGTTTAGTAGAGTGTGCATGTGTGATCCTCGGCCTATTTTGCCAACCCATAGAATTTAGATAGGAATAGATTAGTTTACATTCAATAATGGGAGTTGCACTATTCAATGCAAAGGGTCGTAGCCCCGTTAACATTGGTGGAAACACCTAATTTTCCATATGGACAAATTTTCTCACTAACACAATGGTAGGTAGAATCAAGGGTATAACCAGCATAATAATCGACATTAACAACATTTCTATGATTGAAATTTAATGTGCACAAATGTTCATCGAAGATATCAAATGGTTCATCGACATCGTAAGCTTCGTCTGAGTCCTAGTTGTCGACATAGGCATTATATGGATTGAAAGGAGGAATTATAATTTTAATTTTAGGAGGTTGGTGAGGGAATTTATCTTGTGGTGAGAGAATTGGTTATTATTCCTTTAATGGTTTGGCCTTAGATGGGGCTTTTGGTGACTCTTGCATTACTCAAGAAGAAACAAGAGTGAGTATTGTGTGATGCTTGCTAGACATAGAAGGATCATATTTAGGAGCACATTGGGGTTTGGTAATTGGAAACGAGTGTGTGGAAGAATGTTATGTAGCAAATGAAATAAATCCTTGATGCTCAAATTTCCCTATTCTTCATTCTAAAGCATAGCAATCATTGTCATGATGTCCATTAGGTCTATGATAATTTCAAAATGGGTGACATTTGTATTTTGTAAGTCGATAAGGGGGGTAGTAATGAGTAGGTGGAAAGGTGATTAATTGGTGATTAAGGAGCTCAAAGAGACTATCATGTTAACTATCATTTTGATAAAACTTGAGAGGTGTTTGTTGTGGTAAGACCTTGAACTTGGCTGTATGAGTACATGTAGTTGATTTAATTTAAATTGAATTATTAAATTTGATTACAAAGTAACTATTGTACCTAATGATGTACAAATTCTAATATATAGTAAGATGCAAGCAATAAAGCATATGCAATATGAAACCCTAAACAAGAAGGAGAGATAAGGGTTCTTGCCTAATTTTTGAGTGAATAGGAAGTGATTTGGGTAGATGAAATACTAGAACATATTATAAACATCATTGTTATTATAAACTAGAAGTTCTAATATTTGGAATTGTGTCAAACAGGAGTGCCTAGGAGAGGACATAGGTGCATGGCACTAGTGTCTATATCTAGGTACTGGTGTCTAGGTAGGTGCTTCGGATCTGGATCTTTCAGTGTCGAATAAGATTCGTTGTTGGTCTATGTTTTTCACTCTGGATTTTTTGTTTGATATGCAAATGTACTTGTAACCTATAAGAAAGAAGTTCACCAACACATACCCACAAACCACATCAAAATTAAAAATGAAAATGCATAATAGGGAGTCAAAATGACCTCGACAGTCACCCAAAGAGTGAACTTATGACCGATCGCTGCACTACATCTCAAACTCCATGTAGTTTGTGTGTGTGTGTGTGTGTGTATAGTAATGATGCCCTAGGATGCCCTTATGCAAGTTACACTGTGATAGTGGGCTAGAGATAGAATGTAGAAATGTATAGAATGTGTGTGATGAAATAAAATAGAACTTCCCCTCATATGTTGTGTATGCAGAAGTGATACAACCCGTATCCCTTATATGAGTCATACATGGATTCCTTTTATGGTCTTATGCCTTTGAATGCAACCTTAGGTGGTAGTATGTAATTCTTAGTGCTTGGTCCTTAATTTTAAAACATAATTGTGTATTTATATGATTCCCTTGTTTTAATTTCATAATTGATAGCTAGAAGGTATACCCCAAGTGATAAAAATTAATTACAAAGCAAAATGTGTCCAAAAGGATAAGAAAAGGATAAAGAGGGGCATGAGCGCCCAAGAGAATACGAGTGTTTAGCACTGGTATCTTGATAGGGTACTAGCGTATGAGGCCATAGAAAGATAAAACAGTTAAATATCGTCAAGAGTGCAAGATGTATAAAGCCAAAAAAAGTGTTGAATCCAAAGCAAAAGGATAAAGGGAGTTGTCAATTACTAGTTTTCTTACTTAGGAATCATGTAAATGATAGCATGCTTTTAGGACCTAGAAATGTACCCAAGTGCATAGATTTTTTTTCTATATTAGTAGACATGGGATCAGGATGAGTTGTAGAAGAAGAACTAGCATGGGCATGAGAGGCATCCTTGAGATGTTGGATTTCAACTGTGAGGGATGTAATCATGGTTTCCATAGCTTAAAATTTATCTTTAACAAAAAGGTGTAAAGCTTTAATTGACTCAAATATGGATTGATTGGTTGTGTTATCAAGACTAATAGGGGGGTCAGAGATACGATTGAAAATTTCACTTACTCATGAAGTTGGCGTATCGCGAGGGAGGTACATTGTGTGTATGAATTTTGTGAGAGTGTCTTTGCAAACTAGGTGATTTTGAAGTAATTGATACAAGGCGACTTGAGGAAATTTAGGGGCCATGATATGAAAGAAAAGTTAATTTGTGAAATAATATCCCCAAAAAGTAACCCAAAGGATACGAGTAAGGATGAAACCCTAGGAATAACTATGTAGATCAAATGTATGATAGATAGTAGATGGAAATATGAACCCTGATGGAACTAGTTTAGGGTTAGGGAAAGACTAATCTAATAGAATAGGTAAAATAACAATCTGAGTGGTCAATCATGAGTTTGGGTTCACCAAATGATTTAATCTAATTTGAATTAAATCTTATTTCAGAGTAACTTACTATAATAAATGGTATTCAGATGATTAAGTACAGTAATATGTAAGCACAAAACATTCAAATATGTAAAACCCTAAGCAAATGAAAGAGAGATATTGACTTAGATAATTCTATGCAACTTGAGAGTGGTCATGATTGTGTGTCTACTAGAATAAGATTCAAACACCATCACAAAGGCTCAATGAGGGTTCGATACCCCAAGAATGTACAAGGCAAAAGTGCCCTCCAAAGAGTACGAGTGCCCCAAGCACTAATGACTGATCTAAGAGCCCGTGTTTTTTAAAATGATCAAGTTTTGATCTTTTCTAGGTAAAAAGACCTTCGTAGTTAGTCTCTCTTTATCTCTCAGGTTTCTTTGTTAGATTGTTGATCGCACCAACAACCTGCAAAACAAATGACTTCCTACACATGCTCATAAGCCACATAAAATCTAATAAAAAATATGTCTAATGGGGAGTTGGATTGACCCCGTCAGTCACGCAAAGAGTGAACTTATGACCGAGTGTTGCACTACATCTCAAACTCTATGTAGATCTCCATATGTGTGTCTTTGTGTGTGTCTGTATCTCGTGCCCTAGGCTTCCCTTGTGTAAGTTACATGATGATAGTGTGCTAGATCTAGATTATCCTGGATATGTAAAATGTGTGTGATGTAATAAAATAAATTCCCCTCCTATGCAATGTATGTAGACCAATGCATCCCTTGACCTTTGTGTGGATGTGTTAGATATGTACTTTGCAGTGCTTTTTTTCCTTTTTGTAAGCTTATATGGTGATAGATAATGTTTATAGTGGTTAGCCCCCTATTTGAAATAAGTAAATAAATGATTCCCTTATTTGAATTTCGTAATTGACAACTGAAAGGTCGACCAAAAGTATCAAAAAGGTGACCCAAAAGAGTAATAAGAATAAAGATAATAACATGAGCACCCAAGAGGGACAAGAGTGCCTGAGTACTTCCATCCTAACTAGGCACTAGTGTCCAAGGCCATTAAAAGGTAAATCATTCAAGTACCAAAAAAACTGTAAGATGTGAAAAATCCAAAAGATGTTGTCAACCTATAGTATTTTGTTACCCAAACCAAAGTTATGTGTATTGGCACTTCAACAAGATAGATCTGAACGCTCACCCAAAGTGTGTGCAGCCACCAGGTCCCTCCTTTGTTATGTTTATTAGAAATTTAGCATGCATATTCATCATATTCATAACCAATACATTCATTTATGCATAATAACCATCATAAACATGGCAGTTGGAAACACGTATAATAAGGAAACAAAACCCTCATGAACAATCACACTTAGAATAACATCATAGGCACAACAACATTACCTAATCAATAAGTTTAAATACATATCCACACATCCCCATCACTTATCCATTAATAAATATCATAGTCAACACATAAATAATTAGTTGATTACAATATAGTTTGGTACATCCATGCGTTGGACCATGCACACACTCAAACCATATTCACTAAAGATTCAATCCACACCCTAAACTATCTAGCCCCTAAAACAATAGTACATCATCAATATTTATAGGGTGGGGACTTTCCCTTCACCACTTACATGCTTTCCAAAAAAAAGACATGCATACAAAAATATATTGCATGATTTTACAAAGTTTGTTAATAATAGATTGTCCTAAATATACATCATTGCTTTAGTCCTATTATTAGACATCCTCATGTGCTTTCCTTATGCTCCATTTTCCATGTGCTTTTTCCAAATATATCCCTTGGCCTGGAACCACTAATTCATATTGATTTTATCTATTCTTAGACCTCTTACTTTATTGGCACTCAAACTCTTCTTTTCTATTTTTAGCCTTGATCCTAGGAAAAAATGGATAATTCTTGGCTCACAGTTCCTGTATGCGTGTAGCCCCACATGTCGACATGTTTTCCACTATATGTTCCCCTTGTGTGCATACCTCTGATCCTTGCACACACGTTCCCTTACATGTAGTCTGTGTGCTCTGTAAATACTTAGCATTTTTCCCAACCAACATTACCCCACACTATGGATATTTTTCATCCTCGGTAATATTGAATCAAAGAATGTCTTCAATGAATGAAACAATTAAAGAATATGAATATGGCTTGTGCCAAAATAATCAAAGAATCAAGAACTCGTCTTTTTTTGGGTGGAAGGATCCCTTTAAATTCCTTATCCAAAATCTTCTCTAACTCCCTCTAGCCTTCCAACTCTTTAGTTTCCTTGACCGACACAACATTGACAATGTGTGGTACCTCTGTGAGAGTTAACTCATCAATCTTCCACTTGAGCTTCATGATCATCTTCTCCATCTGTGAAGCCACATCATCCAACACATCCATCATGCATGTTACCAAGGGAAAGAGTTCCTTCAGTCTATCTCTAAGTGTGGCCTTTAGAGTTTTTATTAATACTCTCTTCTACTCTACTTCAGCCAACATCCTATCCATTCTGCCCTTTTGTTCTTCATCTTGGCCTAAATTTCCTTTAACTATGTTTCATCATTAGCGGCATGTGCATTCACTACTTGCTCAAAATCCTGATAGTTTTCAAAGATAAACTCTTCTCTCCACATAGCCTCTTTAGCCTCTATTGCTAGCACCTCATACTATGTAAAAAAAATTTCTATTCATTCTCTGTTAGTCTTCTTCTGCATGGCTATCTCCTCATCTGTCGGCCATATACCTTTTCTTCTCCCATGTAAGATAATCTATGTCAAATCATCCAAATAATGTAATGGTGTTTCATATTCATATTTGACATGTGTAGTAAGGCTCGCACTTAGTTATGTGGTAGTGATGACATCCACAATGCACTCCACTTTCTTATATGCCACGCGCATTCTTTCCTTCTCTTCTCTTATCTCATTCATCAATTCCTAAATCTTCTTATCCTTTTTCTAAGATTCTTCACACATTCTTTTGATCATAACATCCTTGTCAAAAATTCTTACTCAAACCTCAGTCACCAGTTTGTTAAGTGCATTACACACTTGTTCATCAATGATTATCTAGGATTCAACCATTGGGAAGGCTTTCCTAGGCACATACTTAAGCCATGTCTCTGAAAAATATTTTTTGTTTACCTCAAACACCAACTCTTCCATGTGTGATTGAAATGCCTGAGAAATCATCTTCCTAGTGTGTAGGAGGGCTTCATTTTTATCAAATAATGACCAACAAAAAATATATTCTATGGCCACTTAGCTCTAGTACCTTGCATGTAGGACCTTTGCAAGATCATCGTTGTATTACAATAGAGGGACCTATGGAACTTTCCTCCATTTTCTCCCCTTTCCTTTATGCCCTTTGGCACACTTTATGTAATAGAGTGGATTGTCGCTCACTCGCTTCTGCCATACCCATTCTATCCTCTCTGACAATGGTGTCCTTGTTCCTCTCTTCCTCCTCCTTTCACTCAACATTACACTCTTCCTCCTCCCAGTATCTACCTATGTTTCCTATCAAGGGATCTCCAGGGCCTTCTTCCTCTTCACCATCCTTCCTTAGAATTTCTTCCTCACACACATCATGTTCCTCTTCATCTATGTCCTCCACGGTATGAATGACCGGGGGTTCCTGTGGTACCTCCTATTTACTAGACTTCCCTACATCCTTTATCTCTTCGCTTGAAACCACTCTAGGTTGCTTCTTCACCAGGGTCTTCTTATTAGGATTTTCTTTTTGGGTGACTTCTTCATCACTCCAAATGTACTTGCATGCCTTATCCTGACTCTCCCTGTGCTCTTACTATCTCTCCTCTCTTACGACTCTGGGTCAAGGTTTATCCTTTTCTCCTTCCGCCTCATCTTCATTACCCCCTTATTCTTATTCTTCTTCTTGATGGGGAGGGTCTCTCAGCACACTCACTTTGTTCTCACCATTTGCTTACCCTTAGGTGGTCCTAAGAGTGGAAGGTATTCCCCATCTAGAAACCTTCCCTCCTTCAATCTTGATCTCAAATAGACGTATACCTTAGTTTCCTCCTTTCCCACCACCAGAGCCTCAGAAGTGATATCAATGTTATCTAACCCCATTTTTCCACTTAGGATGACTTTCCAGGGTATACATAGGTAGTGCGCAGTGTGTGGAAATTAGCATCTACCCTGTCTGCATAAAAATTCAACTTGTGTGCATCAAATATTATATTGACCAATTCTTGGAAATACTTAGCAGTGAAGGCGAATGGACAGCTTGCACCATGGGCTCTTATCCCCAATCTTCATATTAAACTATCCCAAGGCAATAGTTTAGAAAAAATGAAAAATGTTGCATTTCCTTCCAAGACCAAAGGCACCCTTAGTACTCACCATTCATGCTTGAATGCTTCATGCATCCACCTATATCACATACCTACCCGGAGTTTATAGGCATTATTAATGGTTTCGCAAGTATACTTTGTGAACCTCTATGCTGGAGACTTATTCTCCATTGGGTATTTCCAAACCTTATCTCCAAAACCATCAGGCACCCCTATCTCACATAAAACAATAAGGAGAAGAATGACAACCAAAGTAATCTTTTCCCCTTTGACAAAATGCATGCACGCTTCCTTCAATGATACCTCTCAACGATGAACTGTCACAATTGTTGTATGTTTTCTTACTGTGCCATATTTCCACACAACATGGATCCACTTCTTATTTATTTCGCATCCATATCTCTCGATGCACCTAACTTGCATCGGTGGACCAGGTGTGCAGCAACTCTCAAAACTAGGTCGCTAATATTTACTATGTCCATTTCACGTAACCACCCTTATGATATTTAAAAGCAATGACAATAGTGGCCTCTACTAATGCATCATCTTCCAAGTCATTTATTTATTTACTTGGCCTAAACTGCACAAACCTAGTAACCCTATTAATTAGTATTACACGGTAATGTGCATCCTCCTTCCTATAAAATAAAAGTAATCTTCATGGAACTCATGAACATCAACCACTGATACCAGCTCGATCTTGATTTGGAAATTAAGAAAGTAAATTCACATAGAATTATAGCACTCATACACTCTCTATGTCATTTTTCACCTGTGTTTTTATATACTAACTTTCCATCTGTAGTATTCCTCTGGTCTATCTTGATGATGGTATCCTTGTTGAGTGTCTACTTCCTGTGCTACTCTGAGTGATGATTATAATCGATTTATTCTGTACAATTAGTTAAGTATGACTCCCACAACTTGTGTGACAATGACTTCTCCTAGGATAATGCATTTTTGGATAACCATTCTGCTTGTGCATTTCCTCCACTTTCAAGATTCCTACTCTTTCCCTTTCCCTTTCCCTTAGCCTTAGGTGATACAATGGCTGCCTTATTTGGTGCCAATTGGTCAAATTTGTGAAAATTGGCACTTCATTCCTCACAACCACTTCGATGCCCTAGATGTTGAGTAGACAACCCCTATCAAATTCTCATGTTAATCTTACAATCCTTCCTCCCTTTCCTCGGGTCCTTATCACACCTAAGAAAATCTTGCCCTAGTTCCAATTATGTGCCCTAATTCCACTTCTGAACACTTGTGCTTCTTTACAAACCCTAACTTGAAGAATGTAAATCCTTACGTGATGAATGTGATCCTCCACACCTTCCCCGCGCTCTAAACTTCCACATGAAGGATCCTCTAAACTAGGTCATGTGCTAAAATATAGATATGGTCTACTTTAATTCTTCCAAATCCTTTCATAAATTTTCGAAAAAGTTCACACTTTCATCTCTCTTTGAATCAACTTGATGTTCTTCACAAGGTAGGGTGATAATGAATTCTCTCCGGTGCCCCTTTTATAGATTTACAAGATTTTTTTATCACATTTATCTCTCCTCACCTACCACCATACTACAGATTTAATTACACATTTTTCTTTTTTCATGTTCTTCCCTGCTTTATTCCACGTGTGGTAGTCATAACCTTCTGATGGGCCACTACTTCACAGGCTACAGTCATCCTTGCACACACTTTACTGTACATAACCCATCTTCCTTTATGTCATATACCAAGTATTCTATCATGTCGTTGCTTACCTAGCATGTTATACTGCATGGCCCTCCTTTTCTCACTGTCATTTCCCAATCTGATACATTCCTTCTCAAGCACCATTATCCTTAGCACCCGTGACTGTAACACTTTCACTATCTCTATCGTGTGCACCTAGCGATCGTACCTCCATAAATTACATGTTCTTTATATTGACACGTACAACTCCCGAACCAACTCCAAGGCATTCCCATCATCTAATATTTCTATGTTGAATAGTCACACTTGCGTCCACCTCACACTAAATGTATGTGTAATCCATCTGTGAATCTATGTCAATAGATAATAATTAGTTTTGGTGCGCAAGCGTGCTTATTATAATTAAATAAGAAAACAAATGTGAAATGAAATCTAATTTATTTAGAAATACTACCATATTACAAACACAAAGAATTTTATTTATAGTAGGGCTTCAACCTACTCCTATTGAATATGTCATCTAGTGCTTGTAATTGACATGCACCTAAGTCAAGTATCTTGGTTACTATAAATAGTCCTAACCAGTGGACCGTCAACTTTCCTGGATGCTGTGCAAACTTGGAGTCATAGAGAAGGACCATATTCCTAACTGCAAAAGAATTTCTCTTGATTTTCCTATCATACCAAGCCTTCTATCATGCCTTATCATTCTTCTAGCTCCAATTCATAATGACACATGGCTCATCTAATAGCATCGATTTCTCAATGTGCTCTTCCATGGCCTTTCCATCAACCAGTCTTCCTTTGCGTACAATATGCAGGGATGGAAATTAAAACTCCATGGTTAATACAACCTCCACACCAAACACCAACTGAAAGGGTGTGGACTTTTTCAACCATTTATATGTTGTTCTATATGCCCAAAGAATAGTTGATACCTTATCATCCCAATCCTTTCTTTCAACATCACATATTTTCGCGAGTGTTTTTCCCAAGATATTGTTGAAAGTTTCAATAGTGTCATTTGCTTGAGGGTGATATGCATTAGTCTTATGGTGCACTATGATAAACTATACTAGTAGAATTTTGATTTTCTCATTCAAGCAAATGATTTCCTCTATCACTCATCAAGCTCAATGAGAATCCATACTTGTTGATAATATGCTCCCAAAGGAATTTTGTCGTTATAGCTTTTGTGCAATCTTTTGTAGGGGCAGCGTCTACCCACCTTGTCAAGTATTCAATACATGTAATAATGTATTACACTCCTATCATGTGTGCGGGTGGTGTAATAGATCCTACAAAATCAATAGCCCACTTCTCAAAAGTTTTCCCACTTGTTATGGTTCACAAAGGCATTTCATATCTACTTTCAGGTTTTCCAAGCCACTAACAGTGATCACATGCTTTGCATAAGCCTTGGTATCCTTATATAATGTATCCCGCCATATACTAGCTAGAAGGATCTTGTGTGCAGTCGTATCTCCTGCATAATTTCCTCCTGCAATGCCTCCATGAGCTTCCTCCATAATGGCTTCGCGCACATGTTCCAAAACACAACTACGCAAGACCTCTTCGTGGCCCATTTTATACAAGCCTCCTCTAATGAGTTGGTATGGCACAACTCGAATAGCTAGTTGCTTATTTTCCAATGTCTTCATCCCCTCTAAAGAAAGTCTAGTGCACAAAAATATTGTTATATCCTCTAAATCTATTAGTGTGTGGTTCAATCTGAACAATTGTGCATCAGGCATAGTGTCTTCAATACTCGCTGTGTCTTCTCTAGAATTGATATGTGACAAGTGATTAGGTCCCAAATTGCTCTTGCCTAGCTTTACAACAACTGTGAAATCAAATTCCTGAAATAGGAGTATCCACTGACAGATGTGCCCTTACAAAATAGGTTTGTTGACTAAGTAATTGTTAGTGTGAAATCACAGCACCCCCAAATGAGTTATGGATCTGCTTTTCTAAGGCAGGGTCATTTGGTGTGATTACATAACATTGAACATTCCCCAAGGTGTGGGACCTGACAAAAGAGAAAGCTCTCCAGAGAACGTTGGTTCCTCTTCCTAAACTACCTACCACAAGCTACTTCAGTACAGGCAAACTAAATATAACCTAAATTAACCATTCCAAGGAACCAAGGAGAGAGAAAGAAGGAAAAAATAGATCCTACACTAAAGCAGTGATACACCAGCAAAGGAAGCTAGATATTCTATTGAGGGAGAAAGAAACGGAAAAAAAAAATGGAGATGAGGGAGGTCAGATAGAAGTAACACGGCCTAGATCTTCAAATTCACCATTAAACTCTATGAAACACAACATCTTACACCTGTAAATGTGAAATACATGCACATAAAAACAAATCTGGAAGGCAGAGGCATGGAGAAACAACAAAATGATGCAAAGGGTTGAAGAACACCACAAAAACACATTTTTATTGCTCTAGAAGGTGCACAGACCATTACATTTCTAGAATAAAGGAACAAATACATTTGCCAGGCGTAGGAGAAGGTTTGATGCTCAAAAATGGTGTCGAGAAACAAATTTGATAGAGTTTCTCTATGCCCAGAATGTCTCTCCTTCTCAAATGAGAAGTGTTACAGTATATATAGAAAGAAAAGAGAGAGAAGAGGGAAAAGTCGAATCTTGTTTCAACCACCCCAGGATACGCATCGAATCCTGCTTTGAAAGTTCAACCACTGAATATCAATGCCTTCTTTAAATACGCCCACAATATGTCACTTCTGGTTCCCCAGCGGATCGAATCGAATCAGAACTGGTAGTTGAAGAGCAAGAAGATCCTGCATTAAAGGCCTGAAGATTATTTCTCCATTTTCACCTACCAGGGCCCTAAAAAATGATTTTTTTTATCTTTCCATGGCGTAGAAGACGTTGAGACGCTTCCAATGATGTCAGATTTGCAATATTTTGAGCCATGAGTTGAAAGATATGCCCCTCCAAAGTTTGTATCGAGTCCGTACTAATGGACGGGAAAACAATTTGAAAAACTAGGTCCCCTTTAATATGGGACATGTGACAGCCAGATTAGGGAAAAATCAAGTTTGCGGTCCATAATTTATCTTTTCCCCTTTTCTGCAAGAATCGGGAAATCTAGAAAACTCCTACGGCCCCACTGCTCCGATTGAACACATGACATCCTTTGGTTGGCTAGGGGATGCGCTTCACCTTTTGTCTCTAGGCCTTTTTGTCAAAAGGAAAATTTTTACCTTTTGCTCCAACGACCCGCTTTCCTTAACTCGGGCCTGAATGCTGATGTTTACCTTTGCCTCATTTTGGAATGCAAGCTCATAGGTCCGAAACGTTTTCTCTTCATATTTTCTCTATGTGCGAGGTTTGTTATGACCAAATTTATCGGGGGTGAATTTGGGATAACAGTAATTCAATGTCATATGATCTGTATAGAAGATAAACAGTGTGGCCGATAAGTACTGTCAATTTTTATGAAGTGCGTAGATCATAGACAATGCCTCACACTTTGTTGTAGTATAATTTGGTTATGTCGGTGTCAACTTTCTTCTCGCAAAGCATATGGGATGATCCACATTACCCTCTCCTAGTTGCGCCAAGAATGCACTAATAGCTATTCCAAAAGCATCAACTTGTACATGAAAAGGTTTTTTCGAGGAAGGAAAGTGCAATATAGGAGCAGTGGTCAATATCTCCTTCAAAGACTCAAATGTGTGTTGTTGTGCGTCACCCCAATAAAATTGTCCTTTGGCAGTGAGAAATTCTTCCAAGAGGGCAACAATATTTGCATATCCTTTTAGGAATTTTCTGTAGTAGCCAGTATGCCCCAAGAATCCACACACTTCACTTTAGTTGGTAGGTTCTTCTAATCCCAAAATCAATACTATCTTAGCTAGATCTACCAACAATCCATCCTTACAAATGATGTGCCCAAGCAAAGTGCCAAAAGGTGTAGCAAAGATACACTTCTAGATGTTAAGAGAGATGTTTAACTGCAAGCACTTTTCAAACATGAGCCTCAGATTATCACAATGATATTTGACCAGCCCATTGATAGTCCAATCATCTAGATAAACCTACAAAAACATATGGATAAAGTCATGAAATGTCTACACAACTATGTGCGAGAATACGGCTGGCACATTATTCAATCTAAAAGGCATAATAGTATACATAAAAATTCCACACTCAGTGGTGAAGGTGGTATTTTCCTAGTCTTCACACGCAATGCACACCTGATGATAGCCTAAGAAGCCATCAATGAAAGAGTATATTTCACACCCTACAACTCCCTCAAGGATCTCCACTTTAAAATGTGTAGGAAAATGATCTATAACACATGAGGCATTAAGTTCCATGTAATCTACACATATCCAAATCCGTCAATCCTTCTTGATTTTAATCGCCATAGGGCTAACCCACTCAGATTCCTCAATTGGTTCAATGATCCTAGACTTAAGTATCGTGTCAATTTCCTCTTTGACCTTTATGCCCAGGTTTAGATTCATCCTATAAGGCCTCTTCCAAATAGGATGCATGCATTTTTTAGCTTAATCTTCATCTCTCCTAATGATGGATGCACTCCTTTCAACTCATCATAGCCTCTTGGAAACAAGTCATGAAAGTCACGCAAGATTTCAATGATCTTTGTTACCTATTATTCTGACCAATAATCCCGAATGATACTTAGGCGCATCCTCGGTACCAATATTAACCTTCTTTGTCTTCATGGGAGTGTGGTACACACATGCCTTGTCATCTACATAATCCTTTACCTCATGCGCACCCTCTGTATGGCCAATATCCAAGTTCTCCACTTCTTCATCATCAATGAGGTATACTAGCTTCCCCTTCCCTTTCTGTTTCCAGGTGCAACCCAATTGCATATCTTTTTTCTCTGGAACACATCTTCACGTTCTTCATAATTAGCTTCTCCAATTAACTGAAGTATGAGCTCCTCTGCCTTTGCATTATCACCTAGTGTGATTTGCTTCATGATCTGTAAAGCCTCTTGTACATGTGGCTAATTAGAAAAATAATCAAAGGTATGAACAATAACTTCAGTCATCTCGTGCCAGCTTGTGGTCTCCCTTTTTAACTTAGCATGTTTGTGCCATGTGGACGTGCATCCATACAGAGGGGAATAGACTTTATGCACCCAAAGAGATGGTGGTAATGCATCTTGGCCTTACGCCCATTGTCTCTCATAATTATCGACATGTACCAAAGCATGAGTATTCCCATTGTACTCATGTATAAGTGCATGTACATTGTTCCAAGTAAACCTTATTGAAAAGGTGATTCTCACTTCTTACTAGCCTAATAGGTTATATTTGTGTGTTCCCCACCAGTGCGTTTTTGTCCCACACAAAGTATATACCAACATATTCCTTCTATCACCTTCATTTTTCCACTGGTTTTCCATAGCGCGCAAAAACCTAGCCAACTTTTCCAAACCAATATACCTCAGTAAATGAGTTGTGCCCAAACGCCTAACCATGCATAGCCTCATCATCTGAGCAACTCTTCCCTTAACCTCATGCCTGACCATTTCATACATGTCATGGGCCTAGTTGTCACAAGCAACACTAGTAGTGTCACTGATAGACTACACATCTTCCCACTAAAGTACATCTTCCTTAGATAGTTCCACATTCTCAAGGTCACACACCGTTTGTACATAAATTCTATTAAGTTATTCTTCACTTGAAGGTTCTAGGTATGGTGTATCCTTCACATCATCGAAGGGTATGATCAGGCATTCATCTTTTTTCTCAAAATTGATGTATCTCTTGTTGAAACGCAAGTTCACATAATATCAAGGACGTCCAAGCAATGTTGGGAAGTTATCTGCCTCAGCAAGCTCCAATACTTCAAAATCTCCAGTAAACTTGGCTCCTTGGATGGTAATTGAATCATTCTTCAAGACCCCAAAAGGCATCCCTCGTCTTGTTTGCCATATACAAAACATTGGAAGATGGTTGTAATGGTGATCTTCCTATCTAGTTCCGTGCATCTAAGGTCAAGACATTTACCTCAGCACCTATGTCAGCCAAAATATTACTCACCAGTTAGCCATCGATCACTGCATCTAGTGTAATTCCCTTATCATTCCCATGGTTTTGTGGTGGCAAATTTTAATGAAGTATTTGACGCTCGCGCTCAACTCTTGCGCGCGGTGCCTTCTTACTCAGTCATTCCCCTAACAATGGGATGATATTCTCCTACCTCAGCATCTTACATACCTCTTTCAGATCATCTACATATTTCTATGGGAGCTTGATATTCTTCACATAATTTCTCTCATGCACTTGTTCCTTCAAACATTGAATCTCCCCTTAAAAGTCTCTGATAACTCCCATGGTCTCTTGATAGAATTCCTTGTGATGGGAAACATTTGGATACTTCACATGCATAATTTCATCTCTCCTGATGAGAGGTTTTGATTTAAGAGGTTCACATGCACGCATTGCTTTTGTGTGAGTAGTGACTAACATGTCCAGTAAATCTAGATCAGGAGTATTCTTTAGCATCCATTGTTCACTCTTTGTGCATTGTACCTTAATCATACCTGTGCCTTTGTCCTTTTTATTTTTACACATGTGCTCATAAAGATCAAGGCAGTCCTCAACCTTATGTTTCTTTCCACAATACACACATACTTGAATCTAGGGACACTCATGATGGTAATGATCTAGGGACCCACAAGTATAGCAAGTCCCTCATGTAAATCTTCATCTACCACTGTAGACACCCCAATTTCACATCTATCCTAAATCAATTAATTCCCCTTCCTCATTTCCCACAAAAATACACTTCGAATTAATCAAATATAATTTGATTAATTATCCATTTCAAAAATCTAAAAAATAACCCAATCCTCATCACATGTCATTATTCTCCATGTTTTTCCACTATTGAATTAAAAATTTAAATTCAAATACTCACCCACCCTTCGTGGTCCCCACTCACCTAAAATCCTCCATTTATGAATTAAAAATATAATTCAAATCTTCACCCATTCTTTGTGGCCCCCACTCATCTAATCTTGCCCACATTTTCAAACCACTCACCTAATCTTGCCCACATTTTCTTAAATTAATTTAAGTTAATCACTCCCTCTGGCTATAAATACAACCTTACCCCTCCCCTCTAAACACACGGAGAATAAGCTTGCATGTCATATCTAATTTCTTGCATCCTTTGAAAAAAGAACATCCTTTTGCCTCGTCCTAATGCAAAAATAGCCTCATTATCCTTTTTCCCATCTAGTGCAAAGTAAGAGGATCGTTGTTGCAGGAAGGTCTTGCTCCATCTTGAAGAAAATCACCTACATATCACAAAATTAGGGCTCAATCCAAGTTTCCTAGCCCATTCTGAGGTTTTCTACGGAACGCGAAGAAAGAGGTACGATTATTGGTATTTTATTTCCTTGTTAGTAGTGTATTTTTTATAGCTTACATTCTGGCACGCCCGGTGGCTTTCGATCTGTTACCATTCATTTCCCAATTAGTGGTTTTGTATGTTCTTTGTTTATTATTGTTCATTATTATTTCCTTTTATGTTCCTTATGGTCTTCTTTGGTTAACCTTCACGCTTTGGGTAGTGTTTTTGTTGTGTGGTGTCTTGTGGGGTATCTGGAGGTTATAGCAACAATGAAACTCTGAAGCTCATCCTGTCTTTGATCTCCTCGGTGCTTGGTGTTTAGTTCCCAGTTTTGATTTTGCTATTTACTCGTCATCTGTAGAAACACATGAAATATCCATTAGTTTATCATCTTACTGTCATGGGACAGCCAATCCGGAAAATGCATTTATTTATTTACTTTTGCTAAAATAACTGCTTTGTAGGAAGTTAATCATTTTTTTTCTTTTATTTTAATCAATCATTTTGTGATATAACTCTTTCTTTCTGTTTATTGTTCTTTTTTAATGTTGTTTTCAAAATTTTAGCTTCTCAGGTGAAGTACAGAAGTCAGAAAATTAAAAAAACCAGCTCCTGGGACGTTTTTCTCACGTTCAAAATTTTCATTCAGAGTGCTACCGTAGCCCATCTTCCGGAAGCCATAACTTTTGATCCTGAACTCGGAATGACTTCATTTTTTTTTAATGGAAAGGTATTGAAAAGATATACACAATGAAAAAATAATTTTTAGATTTAGACTTACAAAAAAAAATTTGTTTCATTTCTTCTAACACCTGTCTTTTTAACCAAAAACAACAAAATTATAGTTTTTTTTTTAATTATTATTTTTATTTTATTTCACGTAACAACCTCACACGTATACTCTTTCCTCGCACTTCAAAAGTGATCTTGGAAATCAGAAACGTGAGGCCACTCAGGCTCTGCACAACAATTTTTTTTTTAATTTTTAATTTTTTTCGCCTTACATTTCAATTTTCCACAACACTTATAGGTAACGTTTTCTCCCTCTTCTTTCATCGTTTTTCTTTTTTTGTGAAAATAATCATTATCGCTATTTCACAATCATGATTAATTAAGATAATTATTAACATTTTAAAAATATATATTCCAATTTTATCCACGTATGCTCTTTTCTTCCGCCTTCAAGCGATCTGGAAAATCAGAAACGGTGACAATTTTTTAGTTTCTTGTTCTAACATTGCAGGATCCTCTAGCTTTATTTTCTAATTGTCATTTTAATAATTATTTTCCTTTGTCATATTCTTAATATTTATTTGGTCGTTGGTTGTGTATGCTCTTTTCCTACACCTTTGAGCGATCTGGCAAATCAAAAACAACCACGATCACTTTTTTAACATTTCATTTGCAGGATAACTACTAATTTGTTTTCTGTAGAACCGCGTTGCTAGAATATTGTCAAAAACAAAAACAAAAACAAAAACAACAAAAATCCCACAAAAATACCACCATTCAAAGACAATTGCTGAAACCAAAAAAAAGTATGCTCAAGTACGCAATTATTTTTTGTTAGTGATTTATTTCAAGTTGGAAAGAACCCTGCGTTTAATCACTTTATCATATTGTTTTGACACGTAGACGAGTTGGATTTCATCACCACTAAAGCTACACTAGTGACGTGGACTTGACCACCACGCACCAACAGCATTTGCATCTGCATTGCACTTTGAGACCTAGTCTCATCACAGCGTTCGGTATTTACCTCACCGCTGCTCTTCACTTACAGGTAATGTTGTCGTGCAGTGCATGCGAGTCACGCCTAAATAGATGTAACAACAAAGCCTGGGCATCGTCCCTGTAAATCTTCGGGGAGTTATAAGGATGCCATACACATTCATCCCTCCATCACCTTCCACCTTTTCACAAAACCTGTTCTGGACATGGTGATTCACTCCGAAACAGGCAAGTAAGAATTGGTGAGTCTCCTCCAATGCTCTAAGGGTTCCCCGTACCAATTCTGTCCCCGTATAGAATTAGGTATATCAGGACTAGGGTATATCGGAGGATGCATCTTCTTGGAGTAATAAGAGTCTGCATCCACCATTTCACAACATACTTGTATGATTGCATGAAACAATGATCATTCCTGAAGAAGTTACCTCATAAGCCAAAACAATTGAATCCACATGATTTCTTGATGTTTGAAAACACAATAGTTTAGCATTGTTTTATCATAAAACTTGGCTGATATCAATGTGTTCATTGTAAAAGTTCATACCCTAGTTGTGTTCCACAAAAAAATCAGTTCTCGACCAATTCAATACCAAGCGAAAACATCCAAACAATCCAACAACACAGATCAAACCATCACACCAATTTCATTAGCTTACCTCATCCAACAATACATTTGTCATAGCTTGTCTTCGACTATATCCAACCGATATTGAGTGACTAGCATTCACTCCCCATATTTTCAATTGTTAAAACATCCTTCATAGCTTGTTTCCAGCTATATCAAACTAATATTGGGTGACTTGTTTGAGTTCACTCATTATTTTGTCCACCATCGCATTTATCCAAATCACAGCCAACACAAATCCTTTCACAACCATATCGTGATTAACTTATTCAGGTTACTCTCCCGTCAATAGTCCAGAGCTTGTTTAAGCCAAATCTACACAACGTGCAACAAATCCTCTAATAACTCGTCTCGAGTTACATCATCATCATATTGAGATAACTTGTTTGAGTTACTCTCCTTATCAGTCATCACAAGCTTATTCGTGATAAATCCAAAGTAATCAAGTTCTCATTTCCTCACACCTGTTCAAAATTCCTACCCATTTTTTTTAGCTTAATCAGACACATTTCATCATGGTATTCACTTACAGTCACAATCATGAAAATGATGACAAATAAGTCACACAACCAGAACTCACCACTGAAGAACAAGAACAAGTCAATAGGGTGATAGAAAAAAATAAAAATGAATATCTGTTATGTATCCTAGCCATGGGGTAAAACTACCCCCTGACTTTGAGATGGAAAATTTAAACAAACTCATCGACAATGGTGAATCAAGTTATCACAATGAAATACCAAACAATCCAAATGGTTCTTCGGCCGAAGAATTATTCACTAAAATCCAAGATTTAACAAAGAAACTTGAGGAAGCAACGACTAGAACTGAAAGATTAAAAGACCTCAATCCAGATTCCAATACCCATGACATATTTGATAAACCGTCCCTTGATTCTCCATTTGCCCAAGAATGGAAACTTATGAAAGATACCATTCAGGGACTGCAAAAACAATCGAAACAATTTAACTTTGAAGAATTGTGTCCTTATCCATTTGATACAGAGATATCACAATTACCATTTCCGTCATCCTTTGAAATCCCTAAGTTTGATAAATACAAAAGCAAAGGCGACCCCCGTGAACATGTCAAGGAATTTTACATGCAATGTCAGGAAGTTTCATATCAAGACACGTACCTTTTACGATTATTCCCCCAAAGTTTAGGAGGACAAGCTTTAGACTGGTTTTTCCATCTGCCCAAAGGGTCGTTCACAACATTTGCAGACTTATCGGAGAAATTTGTCAAACATTTTTCCTATAACCTAGACTCAGAAATAACCATGCTTGATCTCTGCAACACTAGGCAAAGACCAAATGAAAATTTTCCTTCCTTTTTACAACGATGGCATGGAATTGCAAGTCAATTTCCCTGCTCAGTACCCGAGAGACAACTAGTTAGCATTTTTGTCCCTAATCTCAATACTGAATTATCATTCCACATGTAAGTGCATTGTCTGAATAGTTTTGAAGAAGTCATTGAAAAGGGGACACAAATCGAAAAAGCCCTCATTTCTAAGGGCTTACTTAAAGCACCCTTTAGAGACCAACCTTATCGAGACACTCCTCAGAACTAGGAAAAATCTAAATTATTTAACCAGAATTGAAATATCGTCAACAATGGCATTACTGATTCCTGTCATGTCTGAAATGTCCAAAACCATCCCACCAACACATTGAAATCTAAACAACCCACCATTATCCCTAGAAAGGAAGTTCCTTCCAGGGATCGACGAAGAGAGTTCACTCCTCTCGGAGAAAGTCTATCTAGTGTCTTTCCTCATTTAGCAAATGCTAATATGATTACGTATCCCATTGTCAAACCCTTCGAAGAAAGACAACCCAAACCAAATTGGTATAAAGACAATGAATATTGTGATTACCATCACATAAAAGGGCACTCCACAGATAGATGCATGCAACTCCGCCATTACGTCCAAGACCTGATTGAACATGGAGACATAGAAGTTGAAAATACTTCTGAGACAAAAACACCTAATGAAAAACTTCACATGTTAAAAAATCCGTTCCCTAATCATGATAACAATTCAAAAGATAAGGGTCAATCATCAAGTAATGTCGAGTTTGACTCAATCATCTCGACCATAGATTATGACCAAGACTTAGTGGCAACTATAAAGATCAGAACTGACTGTGCGATTACCACTAGATAGAAAAAAATGTGGGTCCCTATAACAAAAAAATCTTCCACTTCGTCCCCGGAATCACCTCCTAATCCACCATCTAATTCCACCACAAATTCCTCTCCACAACCTACGCCGTCATTTAATATTGTCAAACAATTAGAGAAGACTCCCGCACAAATTTCAATCATGGAACTACTTAATTCTTCTCCCGCACTACAACACATCCTTATGTAAACATTGAATAATACTCATGTCCCTGAGGACATCAATTCACAACAATTCCAGGCTTTAATTGCACATCTTACGGTCCCCAATCCTATTTTATCTTTTGGTCCTGCTGACCTGCTTAATCCCAACATTGATAATAATCATTCTTTATACATCGAGGGTTATGTAACTCATCGTAAAATCAAGCGCGTCTTAATCGACAATGGATTTGCATTAAATATTTGTTCCATGAAACTTTTACGTTGTCTAGGCAACACTGAAAATTATTTACAAAACAATATCATAACCATTCGTGGGTATGATAATAGCGAAAGAAAGTCTGAAGGCACAATCATGTTGCCTCTCCAAGTTGGACCTATCACCTTAGACACGGTCTGTCATGTGGTAGATGTCGAAGTTGCATGTAACATTCTTGTCGACCGACCATGGATTCATGCCATGAAAGCCGTCCCATCAACATTCCACCAATGCATTAAGTTTCCTCATTTAGACAAGGAATTTACATTACGTGCAAATCCCCAACCTTTTGAGTATTGTAGATTCCTCAAAGGATGGTATCGACATGATCACTATTGTCCATCAACAAATAAATATGCTCCACCTCGTATAATCCCTAATGAAACACGCATTGATCCTAATACACTCCCTAACAATAATCTGAAACCATCATCTCATAACCAAAACACATTTTCTAATCCATTATCATCTGCTAGTCAACCTCCTTCCATCAGTCCTCCTCCCACTAATCAATCATCTTCTTCCACTAATCAATCTTCTTCCTCTAGCAACAATTATTCTTCCACCACACCATCTTCTTCTTCACTTCGCCAATCTTCTTCATCCAACCACACCTCCTCTATTAAGACACCTCCTCCTGTGAACAACCAACCTTCATCCTTCAATCCACCCCCTTCTTCTTATAACACATTCTCTTCATCTTTTAAGACTACCAAATTAACTTCCCCACCACATGAGGTACCTATTGGTCCCCCATCTCACGCATTCAAAATTATTGACACGGGATGCGGTGAATATCAATTTCAAAAGATGGCAGACTCTTTTTATATCACCAAATCCCCACATAGCTACGGCAAACCTAACGCTCCACATCTGAGAATCCATCCCAATTACCAAATGGGTCAGTCAATTTGGAAAAAGTCTAGTCATCTTGACAACGAACATATTCCAAGTTCTTTAGGATCTTGGTTCTCTAATGACGAATTTGCTCCATGTTATGAGTCCCCTCAATTTACCAAAGCTCACCGAATAATGAAAAATATGCGATGGCAGGGTAAAGGACTCGGTCCAAATGAACAAGGTCATTTAGACCCTATAAATTGCACACTACATCACGGTAAACATGGTCTAGGTTTCAAGGTGTTTGATGTCGCTCCCATAATAATTTCGAGTGACAATGATGACACCAATTTTGATAATGACATTAAATCTCCATGTAGTCTTTTTGAGGACCTCGCTGAAATACATCTTTCCTTTGAACATTTCTCTATTAATGTCATCAATTTTGAGCCTACACATCCAAGTCTCATAGACCATGGCCAACGACATCATGCAGCCATGGATATGTTCCAAAATGATGAAGCCATTAAAGAATTCCTTGGAACTCGTGACCAAGTACCTACTTCCGACCATAGAAAAGGATTTGAAATCAATCTAAATGAATCGGCCTATTTTGGCGAAGAGATAAAATATTTAGATCCTTCACCCTCAGTAAATTTGGATCAAAAGCGCAAACAGAGGATTTCCCATCGTCAAAACCTCACCGCCACCCTATCCAATAAACATGTCAAAAAATTCCAACAAACACCCGACACTGATGACCTACATCAACCATTAGCATCATTCTCCAAAAAGGATACATCTAAAATGCTTGTAGAAGAAACAAAAGACATAAACATTGGCACCACTGAACAGCCAAAATTTTACAACTTGGCATTAGTCTGTCTGACCAAGAATGCATGGAATTCACAACACTCCTTATTGAATTCCAAGATATATTTGCATGCATGTATAAGGACATGCCAGGCCTAGACCCATCTCTTGTAGTACACCATCTTGTGGTACATCCGAATGTAAAACCTATAAAGCAAAAACTACACAAAATACATCCCCAAGTTGCATTACTTGTTAAAGCTGAACTCGAGAAACTCTTGGAAGCTGACTTCATCAAACCTATTGATTATTCAGCATAGATATCTAACATAGTTATCGTTGCCAAGAAAACTCCCGGCATCAGAATATGCATAGACTTCCATGACATCAACAAGGCTTGTCCCAAAGATGACTTTCCCTTGCCAAATATAGACATGATTGTTGATTCTACGGCAGGCCATGAAATGCTCTCCTTAATGGATGGATTCTCTTGTTACAATCAAATACATATTGCTGAAGGAGATCAACATAAAACGACATTTACTACACCATGGGACACCTTCTGTTATAAGGTCATGCCTTTCGGCTTGAAAAATACTAGTGCCACCTATCAGCGAGCAATGATTGTCATCTTCCATGACATGTTACATGATATCATGAAAGATTGTGTTGATGATATATTAGCAAAATCTAAAACACGAATAGGGCATCCAAGTGTGTTGAGATGCATTTTCGTTAGATTATGCGAGTATAAGGTTCGTCTTAACCCAAAGAAATGTCTGTTCGGAGTAACCTCTGGTAAATTATTAGGTTTTATTGTCTCCCAAAGAGGCATAGAAGTGGATCCTACCAAAGTCAAAGCCATTATGGAAATGCCTCCTCCTCAAAACCTAAAACAATTACGCAGTCTTCAAGGAAAGATACAATCTATTCGGCGTTTCATATCACAATTGGCTGACAAGTGCCATCACTTTAATCAATTGCTCAAAAAAGATGCACACTTTCACTGGAACCACGATTGCCAAGACTCTTTTGCTAAATTAAAAGAATACCTCTCTAGTCCACCTGTTCTTATGTCACCAGTTGCCGATAAACCTATGTTGCTTTATACATCTGCCACTGAACATGCCATAGAAGCTCTACTAGCACAACATAAAGATCAAGGAAAAGAACAAGTTGTATATTACCTTAGTCGAACACTTATTGAGCACGAAGTACGTTATTCCTAAATCGAAAAAGTATGCTTAGCGGTCACCTTTGCATTCCATAAGTTACGTCATTACTTGCTCAATCACACAACTAAGTTGATTGCCAAAATTGATCCTCTCAAGTATTTGTTGTCCAGACCCATTCTCACAGGAAGAATGTCTAGTTGGGTCGTATTACTTAGTGAATTCGATGTCGAGTTTGTTCCG
The DNA here is from genome assembly GCA_019776745.2 of Taxus chinensis. Taxonomy (NCBI): domain Eukaryota; kingdom Viridiplantae; phylum Streptophyta; class Pinopsida; order Cupressales; family Taxaceae; genus Taxus; species Taxus chinensis. Next base: position 526,234,169 of record CM034153.1, read on the forward strand.
CAGAAAGTAATTAAAGTACAAGCCCTTGCCGACCAACTTGCCGAGGCACCCCTTCCTGGCACAGAACCACTTCAGTTCTCTTTTCCTGATGAAGATATTCTACACATAGACATCGCGCCAGCTTGGACTCTATTTTTTGATGGATCTTGTAATATCCATGGCTCAGGGGCTGGTATTTTGCTTATCACACCTAGCAGACATGTTATACCCAAATCATTTCGCTCAGCATTCCCATGTACCAACAATATCGCAGAATATGAATCTCTCATCGCAGGATTAAAACTGGCTATATCTTGGAATCTTACAGAATTAGGTATATTTGGTGATTCTTTACTTATCATCAAGCAAGTTACCGATGAATACCAGGTCAAGGATGAAAAACTTATCCCATATAAACACATGGTGGATAGTCTTCGAAGCTATTTTTGATTAATTAGCTTTGATCAAATTCCTAGAATTCGTAATAAATCTGTCGACGCTATGGCAACCATCGGATCCTTATTAGAAATCGCATCTAGTCAACCCCAGGCACATTTTCTCATTGAGCATCTCTTAATGTTTGCCTATGATCTTCCTGAAAACACTATGGTATGTGAGATCGTGGGTCTAAATAACCCTTGGTACCATGATCTTTATACCTTCATTCGTGATAAAACATTTCCTGCTGGCATGAAACCAATGCATAAACGTGCTTTAGCACAACGTGCTTCTCGTTACACCATTTTAGCAGAAACTCTTTATAAACGAGGATATGATGGCACCCTGCTCCGATGTCTTAATCAGGAAGAATCCTCGAGTGTCTTAGCTGAAGTCTATTCTGGTATCTGTGGAGCACACACGAATGGTATCGCCTTAGCTAAGAAAATCCTACGAGTTGGATATTATTGGCCCTCCATGGAAAGTGACGCATGTCATTTTTTCAAACGTTGTCAAGCATGTCAAAAACATGGAAATCTTATCCACGCACCTTCCCAGGCATTACAATCGATAACCACACCATGGCCCTTCTCTCAATGGGGACTTGACCTCATTGGTAAAATCAGACCAACATCTTCCCATGGACATAAGTTCATCATTACCACTACCGATTACTTCACTAAATGGGTAGAGGCTATGCCTCTCACTTATGTTATCGGTAGCCAAATATCAAAATTTATTTTCAATAATCTCATATGTCGATTTGGTATTCCATCTGCTCTGGTTGCAGATAATGGCAAATCATTTAAAAACCAGGATGTAAAATACCTAGCTAAACGTTTTCACATCAAACTTAAATGGTCCACTCCATACTACCCTCAGGGTAATGGTCAAGCGGAAGCAACCAATAAGACCTTAAAATCCATCATAGAAAATATTGTCAACATCCATGGACGTAATTGGCATACTCAAATTTACCCCACTCTTTGGGCTTACCGTACATCTTACCGCACACCTATCGGAGCCACCCCATTTTCCCTTGTTTATGGTTGTGAGGCCATTTTACCTATTGAGATAGAACTCCCATCCTTGAGGATCTCCCTTAAAGATGTAATTAATGAGGATGAATACCGACAGTCACGGCTTCAGGAGCTTGAGCTTCTCGATGAAAAACGACTTAATGCTCTCAATCATCTTCAAGTCTATCAAAACTGACTGCAACGCAGTTATCATAAAAAAGTAAGACCCAGAGAATTCGAAATTGGTGACCTTGTTTTAAAAGAAAATCAAAAGAATACCACTAAAGAACGAGAAAAACAAAGAAAATTTGAGCCTAATTGGTTAGGACCCTACGTAATCACAGCTAAATTTGGCTCTGGAGCCTATAAATTGGCCACTGCAGATGGTCAAGATCTTGATGAACCAATGAATGTAGTTCATTTAAAGAAATTTTATCCTTGAGATGTTCACTATTCCTGGATACAACATGTACATTGTTCCTTTTGTCTTGCTTATCTCCGAATAATTTAAATTTATTTATTTTCATTGGTAGATATTTTCTTTATCAAAATCACATCTTCATATTTATCATCATGAGACAAGTGCTAGTATAAATCCTATTAAGTTTGTGAGTGTCATACTTCTTCTATTTTCTGTCGCTTTCCTCTATGGTCATACCTAGAAGCTTACTGATGGTAATATATTCCCTTCAAATACATTCTCTCTTTCATAACAAAGCTTTAAACTTCATTACCCAATTCGTTTGGTCGTCCATCTCAGTCTTCGGTGTTGAACCCTCGCATCCTACTAGTTGTGTGGGGCTGAGATTGGGGGCAGACGTTTCTTCCCAAATACAAAGCACTATTGTAAAAAAAAATCCATCAATTCAATAACTTATGAATAATTCATTGTCACATCTTTCATCCTTCATAGTCTTTGGTGTTGAGTCCACACTTCTTACTGGTAGTGTGGGACTGGGAATGGAGGAAGGTGCCCTTACTCGTCTACATCTTGCCTTCGATGATAAACCCTTGCCTCTTACAAGTGGCATGGGGCAAAGCGTAGAGGGTCATTCTCATACAAGCATAAAAACATTGCAAAATATTCAGAAAAATAAAAACAAAAAAAAATACAAAAAGGGAATTCACTCGCCTATATTTTGCCTTCGGTGATAAGCCCTTGCTTCTCACTAGTAGCATGGGGCAAGGCATAGGGAGTCATTTCAAAAATACCAAATCTTATAGTGCTTACAAATTATAGAATCCCCAAACACATAATTTAGATGCCTAAGTGAAGAGAGAACTATCCCTTAACCTCATATCTTACCAATCAGCAGGCCACATAACTATCTAAGTCTAGCATGTGACTCATAAAGTGAAAGTCATTTTTGAAACTGGTTCAGTACCATTATGAAGAATGGAGTCACAATTTCCCAAAGGGATTGTTGTTAACATTTGTCTATATATTCATTATCTACCTCTTGCGTCCTTTTTGATTCTCGGTGATGAGCCCACACATCTTACTAGTTGTGTGGAGTCAAGAATGGAGCTGGAATTCTTTTCATCATATCATCACCACCATATCCTGCCAATGGAAAGAGAATTTGTGTTATTCTGAGCATAAGTTACAACACGGAACACGGTACATATGGATAATATCCATGTTTATTGCCTCTCAAAAATAAGTCTGCACTTTGGTCCATAAATTGCCAATCACAATGTAAAAATCCACAAACAATGTAAAAATCTAAAAATCTAAAAACATTTGAAAATCGTTAAAAATTCAAAAACAATGTAAAAATCTAAAAATCTAAAAACATTTGAAAATTGTCAAAAACCCAATAACAATGTAAAAATCCAAAAATCCAAAAACATTTGAAAATCGTTAAAATTTCAAAAACAATGTAAAAATCTAAAAATCTAAAAACATTTGAAAGTCATCAAAAATTCAAAAACAGTTTAAAAATCCAAAAACATTTGAAAATTTCCAAAAACCCAAAAACATTAGAAACAATCGTCCAAAATCCAACAAAAAAATTAGAACTCGTCAAAAATCCAAAAACATTAGAAATACTCGTCAAAAATCCAAAGACATTTCACAGAATCGTCAAAAAAATTAAAAATATTACATAGAATCGTCAAAAATCCAAAAACAGTTGAAAATCGTCAAAAAAGTCAAAAATATTTAAAGCATTGTCAAAAATCCAAAAAATATTAGAAAATCTATATATATATATATATATATATATAATAAACAAGAATAAAAATATTGTAAACTCCACAAAATCACAAAAACTCTAAAATAACCAACACAATTCAACCTTTGGACTATTATCCCCAATGAATGATCCAATCACCTTATGACTACCAAATTCAAACCACTTCTCATCGCGTGAATCCTCACTTGGGGCAAATCCGACTCTCATTGTTTCCTTGTTTGAGGACAATGACCCAATGCTTTACTATGTCCTCATACCCCTACTTGGGGGCACATCTAATCAATCCTCACTGTGGAACACGTTAGGGACATGGTTATTGGTTCTTGTGTTGCATTATTAGTTGTAAATTATTAATTGCTTTATTGCATCTTGATATATATTATAGGGGGCATCTTGATTTTATGTATCCTGGTGTTCTCTCTAATATTCTTACGTTATCTAATTGCATTTCATACTGGGGCATCATACTTTCTTGATGGCCTCTGTCTATGCTCTCTTCCATTTGCATATCATATTGGGGCATCAAACCTTTTTGATGGCCCCTGTCTATGCTATCACGCATATTACAGTCTAGTCATCCTGATCTTTTATATCACGATGCATCCTGTTATGTGTTATATTAAAATTAAGATATTTTTCGTCACGTGAGTATCTTCCTGCATGATCAACATCTTACTTTACACCCCATCCATTCACCCATACTAATGCATTCTCCAGTTTGGGAATCCTACTTGATCACCATTGCAGTTTGCGAATCCTACTTGATGGTCTTTCTCAAGTAGCATTCACTATCCAACAGTTCCTTCTCCCCCACCATGAACACTATGTATTTTATCCATTCATCCTCGCTCCTCATTTTTACTCCTCCGCCACTTATCCCCATATTAATCTTCTCACCATTCCTTTCCCCTCTCACCCATTTGTATTCTTTGCTTTCCACCTCTTCTACTTCCCATTCTCACATTATTACTCTCACCACGCGGGCATCCCAATTAAGGATTTCCCTCACACTCTCCGCCCTCCACTACATATACTCCTTCATCCATTCATGTTACACTCCTTTGTTTCCTTTTTTTCTTATTATCACCTCATCTCATATCATATACCACTCAGACATACCCCACTCTCTCTTTTCTCATCCTTCCCCAAATATGTCTTATGCCTGGTCATCCTACTTACATGCTTTCGTAATATGGCAGATTCACTTGAGGGTTCCCCTTCAGTCCATTTTGTCATACCCTATTCCCACCAACTCTAACATCATCCATCTTCTTCCTCAGCTTGGCAATCTTACTTAACCATTCCGGTCGCATGGCAATCTTACTTAAGACTTCCACTTAAGGTTGATCTGCCTTATGGCCTTCCCCATCCCATCATATTTCTCCCATCTTATTTCTCCCGCCTCTCGTCGCGATCATCTTCTTTAACCTACCATTCCACCCTGTCCCCAATATCATCTTGTCTTTCTCCTTACATATCATCCATGTCGGTTGGGTGATCCTACGCAACCTCTCCAGCAGCATGACGATCTTACTTAATAGATTCTCTTAAGCATGACATGTCATCTTGCACTCGCCCATCACTCTACAATCTCACCATCCATATTTTCTCTTCATTCCCCATCATCACATCTTTTTACCACCACTATCACCCTCCTCTGCTTGGCAATCTTACTTAACCACTCACCTGGCATGGCGATCTCACTTAAGAGTCCCTCTTAAGGATGATCTGTCTCCTTGCCTTTCCCCATCACTACCCACTCTTCACCCTTCATTTTTTCTCAGCATTCCCCATTATCACATCCTTTCGCCTCCTTTTCGATTCTCACAAACACCACTTCTCGCTTGACCATTTGTCGTCTCCAGTTTTTCTCATATGGTAATCTTACTTAACCACTTCTGTCACATGACAATCTTATGTCAAGGTCCTCCCTACACTTAACTTGTCATCGTGAACTTCTCCCCCACCTCATTCTTCGTTCACTTTGTTGATCACTTCTTCCACCTTGTATCTCGTACTACCGACTTTTTCCTCCTACCATTATCCTTTCTCCACATATCCTCTTACAACATACAACTAATCTCTTCCACCTACAATCACATTCTTTTCCCCCATTTTCCCCTTCTTGATCCATCACCCTTCATACTGTTTCTTCCCATTCTTTTCATGTCTTGGTTCTTCATCCTCTCCTCGCTTTCACTTAGTCCCAACTCCTCCCTCCCATCTTCTTCACTCTTTCCACTTCATCTTCTCAAATTCCCCCCACATTTCTACCCACACACATATTCGCCATTATTGTTAACACTCCTATATCATTCTTTCATCATCATCTTCTCTTCCTACGCTAATAATTGTCAACGGGTTTTCCCTAAAAATTATCAATCCTCAATCCGCACGACCTCATTCACTCCCTTGGACCTTCTAGAGTTTCCCTTCATTCCTTCCCTCCTCTAAGCCCACCATTCATTTTCAAAGGGTTTTCCCGAACGTCCCTTTGTTGGCGTTACCCTTTCCAGTCCTCATTCGCTTTCTCCTTTTCTTCATTTTTTCTTTCACCCTTCCCCACCACTCATTTTCAAGGGGATTTCCCTAACATCCCCTCATTGGCATTGCCTCTTCTATCCCCCATTCTCTTTTCTCTCCTATACTTTTCCCTCACTCCCACCGTTTCTTGTCGCTTTTTACCCATCTCTCCATCTCCTCTTTTCCCTCTTCAATATCTTTATTGTCTTCATCATACCTCCTTTTTCTATTTTCCTGTTATCCTAGTATCCTCATTTCATGCATCTCCACATCTTTTCCAATCGATGTCATTCCTCCCCTCTTTCTTCTTTGAACATTCCTTCTACCATTTCCTTTCCACTTATTACCCCCTTTCTGTATTCCCTTCCTTCTACATCATTTTCTTTGTTATCCTCTTCTCTCTCCCACCCCTCGTCTTATTTCCCTTCCCCTGTATCATCTTCTTCCCCTTTTTCCATCACGTTCCCTCCTTACTTCCCCATCGATAACCTGGTTGTTCAGCGTTGTCTTGTCTTTTTTATTATACCACCCTCCACATGCATCTCCATACGGTCTGTTCCATATTCTTTGCCTTGGTCTTCCTCGCAATGACACAATTCTTTCAATCTTCTCCTTGTATTCGTTCTATCTTCCTTTCCTCTCCCCTAATTTTCACGTTTCTTCTGACCACTTCCCCTTTTCTCTACCACCCCTACCTTTTCGTTCATTCTGTATATGTTTCTCTTCCTTTCTCTCCTCTTTTTCACACTTTCCTCGCCCCTCATAGTTTCTTTTTTTCTCCGTTCTACTTCTTCTTTCATCCTCTTTCCATTTTCCTCCATTTCACCCCTTACTCCCACCTCGTTTTCTCCTTCTTATTTATCCTTTCCCGTTTCCTGCTTTTTCACTTCCACGCATCCCTCTTTACTATCTCTGTTGCTTCCTTCATTTTGCACATCTCTCTATTTTCTCCCCTTCACCCTCTATTCTGTCATTTTTTTGTTTTTGTCTTGTTTATCCTTCATCATTCCCTTCTTCCCCTATCATCCCTCTCTCTTATTTCTACTTCTTTCATTCCTTTTGTTCCCCTCCCCTATTTCTCTTACTCTTCTCATAATCAACCCCCAATCCTATCCATTCCCTTTTCTCTTTCCCACACACCCTCCCACCTAGCATTCAAGGTCGATTGAATCCTTCCTCCATTTGCGTCGTGCAATCATTCCAGTCTCTTCCACTCCATTATCGTCCTCTTCTCCACCGAATCAATTTCCCTTCTTTTCGAGAGTTCTGTCGTATATTCCATTCTCGTCAGTCCTCTCGAGGGGGCATCACCACATCTATCAATAATCACATCTTCTCATGACATTTTTGTCTTGGAGGATATTATGACATCCGTCACTCACCACTTTCTATTCTCCCCAACAAACATTCGCTCTACCTTTTAAAAAGTAGATTGAATTCTTCCCCCATATCGTCTACTTTCTTTGAAAGGACACTACTTTCATAGTACCCTTCCAAAGAGGGTCAAATGTAGACACCCCAATTTCACATCTATCCTAAATCAATTAATTCCCCTTCCTCATTTCCCACAAAAATACACTTCGAATTAATCAAATATAATTTGATTAATTATCCATTTCAAAAATCTAAAAAATAACCCAATCCTCATCATATGTCATTATTCTCCATGCTTTTCCGTTATTGAATTAAAAATTCAAATTCAAATCCTCACCCACCCTTCATGGTCCCCACTCACCTAAAATCCTCTATTTATGAATTAAAAATATAATTCAAATCTTCACCCATTCTTCGTGGCCCCCACTCATCTAATCTTACCCACATTTTCAAACCACTCACCTAATCTTGCCCACATTTTCAAACCATGATTACTTAAATTAATTTAAGTTAATCACTCCCTCTGGCTATAAATACAACCTTACCCCTCCCCTCTAAACACACGGAGAATAAGCTTGCATGTCATATCTAAGTTCTTGCATCCTTTGAGAAAAGAACATCCTTTTGCCTCGTCCTAATGCCAAAATAGCCTCATAATCCTTTTTCCCATCTAGTGCAAAGTAAGAGGATCGTTGTTGCAGGAAGGTCTTGCTTCGTCTTGAAGAAAAGCACCTACATATCACAAAATCAGGGCTCAATCCAAGTTTCCTAGCCCATTTTGAGGTTTGCTACGGAACGCGAAGGAGGAGGTACGATTATTGGTATTTTATTTCCTTGTTAGTAGTGTACTTTTCATAGCTTACAACCACCACGGCCTATGTTCCTATATCCACCCTAGAACCCACCTTCTCCATTGTTGTGTCCTTCCATAGGTTGGGCTTCCTTCACCTGAGAGCTACTTACCGTAATATTGTTTCGTAATCCAGTATCACATACCTCATGAATTTTGTCTATCAACCGACAGTCTTTCGTATCATGGGTGTTCACATCGCAAATCTTGTAGTACATAGATACATTCTTCATTTTCGAGCATTGTATCAGGAGGTAATTCCAAACATCATGATTCTTAGGGAAAATCTCATAAGATTATAATAATGTACGCACAGTCCTACGCGGACACTATCCTTTGTATGTCCTACGTCATAATCAATGCACCATAACCCAATGTGTGTCTCATGCGCTGAATTAGTAGAAAGCTTATTCAATTGCTTGGCCACAACTATTATTTGTGCCTCTAGAAATGGGCTCACTACAGTGTCAACAATCTCAACTGCTTCAGCACATAGAGATGCTTCCAAAGATTCACGCGGATTTGAATATGTCTTATGTGATAAAGCCCTTCGAAACAAAGTTAACAATCCTCCCATGAACCACTATGCATGTTGAATTGGATGAATATCATAAGATAATTTGGATAAGAGAGTTTTAAAACATGCATAATATTCCCTCACACTCTCATAAAAGCCCTACTTAATATCTTTCAGTACGTTGATACTCTATTGCTCAAACTCTGGAATATGAAATTAAGCCAGAAATGCAACGTGTAATGTATCATAATCCACCGCAGTCTAGTGTGGATCATACTTTATATACCAACTATGTGTGAGCCCTTGAAATGTGGTGGAAAATTGACTTGTCTTTCTATCCCGGGATGTAATTACCTTAGTTCTCCATAGTAGTTCACACTTTTGTACATACTCAACTGCATCCTCCACACCTCTATATTGTGGCAAGTGAAGAGACATATCAAAGTAGACTTGAGGTGTTTGTTGTTTTGGTTGTTGAGGTGGTATCTGCGCTAGCTAATTCAATGGTGGTTTTTGTGGTTGCGACCCTACCCTGAATTAGAACTAGGCCCAGATCCAAAGCCTCCTCCAAGATTTCCCCTGCATGATGGCTGACCTAAACCTCCTAAACCTCCAACACTGCATGTCGCAACCTACGGTCCTATAGATGAACTTCCTTATGTCCTAGTTTTTGTGTTGAACTAAACACCCACTGTCTGTGGTGTCGCAACACCTATAGGATTACTTCCAATGGTCTACACGTCAACACTTTATCCTAATGACGCTCATGTAAAAACTCCTCCAAAATTACTTCCAAACATTGGTGCCTACTGCACTGACATGTGCATATTCTTAATTTGTTATGCTTCCTGAGCTGAAACTAAAATATATCTACTTGTATCTCCTTCCCAATGTGGATATCCTACTTGCTTGCCTTCACTATGATGTTCTTCAACAACTAGTACTTTTGGATCTTGAACACCTTACGCAAGGGCTAGGTAGTCAAGTTGGATCAGATGCGCGCCTATGGTCCTCATTCTCTCCTTTGAAGGGATCTCATCAGAATCCGAAGGGGTCTCTCTACTGCGCTTTCCCAATTTCAAGAGGACATGATACTGCAGCTCCTCATCTTCCACGGAGCTCTCATCACTTTCACCATTCATCATTCTTCTCGACATTAGCGTTACATCAACCACCCTCTGTTGTGCTTCATTATATTTGAGTCATCTTTCCTCTCTCTGCCTTTTGTCCATCAGGGCCACCGTCATCCTTCTCCACAAGTGCTCATGCCCCTACGCATAGTGGGGGTTTAGCTAGCCATAGGTAATCTCTCCAGTCCCAATTCTATCATCAAGATCTTGATAGTGAAGGGTATCACACATAAATAGGATCCTCTGGGCTCACGCAAAAACTAAAACTCTACTTCCTCAGGGCAAGAATATGTGGGAATTATGTACTTCAAAGTATAGTTGTGTCGTACACCTTCCCACCAACGATCTACATCTCTAGTCCACACCTCATCTGAATCAGAAAGTGTTTGATAATCTTCCTACATCTAAGCTCTCTTTCATGGGCAGAAAATTATGTTTGATGCGTAAGCTTCCAACCACTAGTATAACTCTACTGGGAAGAAGTTGAAGAACGTCTCATACATGTAGTCATAAAGATTATCTTCTACCCACTTTCCTGCATTAAAATCAGGTTCAATGTTATATCTTTGTGCAAACGCGTCTTGTTTGTCTTCTACCCAACTCTCAATGCTCTCCAAAGATAGTCGATACGCCATCTGCATGCAACATCCTGGTAGACAACTTGAAAAGAGGTCCCGTCAACAGAACCAAAATGTAGTCTTTTGTTACCCAAACTAGAGCTATGCATGCTAGCACTTCATCTAGACAAATCTAAACGCTCACCCAAAGTACATGCAACCACTAGGTCCCTCCTTTGTTATGCTTATCAGGAAGTTAGCATGCTTAGGAATCATGTATACATTAGTATGCTTTAGGACCTATAAATGTACCCAAGTGCATAGATTTTGTGTCTACGTATATATAGTTGATATTTTGTTAACTTTCCCATTGAATGGACCAAAAAGTCTCACCTAGACCAACCACACAAAGTGCCCAAATAATAATATGGTTGTTAGAATATGGGAGGACAAGTTTATGGCATGTGGATAATACCAGTGGCAACACTATCCAAACCATACTTACCTATCATGTGATGAAAAAAACTCAAATAGAGATGGAGAAGTGTTTTACAAATATCTAATAACAAACTTTTAGTGTTTTTGACAAGTTGAACTGGAGAAGGTGGATGTAGGGTGCAGGAAAAGAATGAGAAGGTATTATAAGTTGGCCAAAAAATGTTTAAATAGTAGATATATTAGGATAAGTACAAAATGCCATATTGTATTAAGACCATATTTTTGGTAATACACATAGCGAAGCATTATGTAAACACCTAATTTGGGAAAAAATTAGTTATTTGCTATCCAATGTTAGTGTATTTATTTGTTTATCAATTATTAGTCCAAAATAGGATTTTTGAGTATTACTTGTGTTTGCTTGAATTTCGACTATACCTTCCTCTTTTCAATCCACTATTCTTCATTGTCTGTCATTATTTCCTTTCCTTTATTCCCATCTTCTCTCTCCCCCATCTATTTCCCTACTATTTTGGACATGATACTATTTTAGGTTTGGTTTTCTAAAACCATACTAGCACCCATTTTTGTGGGCACTCTAACCCTTGAATTGTCTATAATGATGTTTGTGGCCCTTCTTTGTCGACCTTTTTTGTTTGTTGTGTACCGACGTGCACACCAATAAGGTATTAATTTGAATTCAAGAAGTCTATGAATATACCATTGTAATATTGCATTTAGGACGAGGAATGATCACAAGAGAACTATTTAAAGTTGTAAGAGCATGAAAATTACATGTCATAAGAAGAATTCAAGCATTTAGAGAAGAACATCCAACATTTTACTTATAGTAGTAATTAAAATGATAAGGATTGGGACACTTGCATTCCATTGAACTACTTGTTGAACTGCATTATATTCGGAGTATTGTTTGGCAAACTATTCAAAATCCTAGGGGCTTGATAATAATCGAGGGATAACATAGGGCCGCATTAACTCCCTGTAGTTTTTATAGTTTTGCAAGGTGTTACAAACTTACTAAAAATTCAAGGAAGGAGAGCAATTTTTAAGTGACTTGCAACAAATTATGGGAAAGCAAGTTAAGTTTTCGAATCCCGAAAATAGACAAACATAGTCATCAAATCAATTTCGCATTTATTAAAAAATGTTATAATCATACTATTATAGTTTTTAATCACAAATTTTTTACCCTACCTTTTTCGAGTATCCTTTTCTATCTAAAACCATAATTCATCCAAAATACATTATTTTTGTAATCATAAGTTAATTGACCCGAGATCATATCGCGTTACTGGCATGTTCTATGTAACACAAGTCTAAAACCTCCGCTTGAGAGAGGCTATCATAAGTATGTCATGAAAATTTGTAAGTGCCTTACCAAACACCCTAGTTTAGTATTTTGGTATCGACTTACATTTAAAAGTTAATTGACCCAAGATAACCTTAATTAAAATGTATTATTAGTTTAAAACCACTTTTTACCCATTTATGTATACTTATCTACTCAATCGCAAAATAAAAACTTAATAATCTCAAAGTTCAACTACTTAATTTTTTAAAATTGGTGGGTGTGATCCATAACAAGGCACGGATAACACCAGTGAATTATATCTATAAATAATTTAGATATTATAAAAATAATAAAAGGTGTTAGCCTATGGCATTAATTGCGTACACTATTTGCATTAATATTTTGTATGATCTTTATCTTAAATAATAATAAGCAGCACCCATGATTGAGAGAGAGACGCGAATCGGGGATATTTTTTAAAATAATAATAATAAAAAAAATAGAGTCCATTATGGAAAGTAACGTAGCGTAACGTCTTGGCTAAAAAGAGCTCTAAGGTAGCAGCAGGCATACTCCAACTGCCACGTGGCAGATGGACGCCCATATTTGTGGTGAAAAAATGATGCAATTTTGTTTTGTTTAATAAATTGCGAGGGGGAGATATTTATTATTCCGCAATCAAATAAGGATGGTAAAAGCGCGTCCATATGGAAGAGATTGGGGCCGGGCAAGTGGAGCGCATGTTATTACGTTATTGCGAGGAAAGTGTGAGGGGGTAAGCCCTCGGAAACCCTATAAAAGCCCGCCTCGCTTCCCCCCTTCCTCTCGTCGAATGCATGCTTTGCCTTCTGTGTTTCCAGACGAGGAAAGATAGATTGTGAGTTGAGTGCTCTCCCTTCCCTTCCTTTCCCTTTCCCTTGCCTTTACTGCGCCGTATTTTCCCCTGCGAACCCTTTTTCCTCCATTAATAGGGTTTGGTTTGGTTTGGTTTTTTTGTGTTTTTCGCGGGCTTCCTTTTTCGTTGAAGGTTTGTGGTGTATTTTAATCCTCCCGTGCATGAGCGCCTGTGTCTGTTAGGGTTTGGTTACCGGGTCCGTGACTAGATTTTCGAGTTTTTGAGTGTGGTTGGTCTAGTAGAGGGGGAGCCGAGGCTGCGGCCTCGGCGGCTTTTAAAGCCCCCCAGCCGTGAGTGAGTCCTGAGCTGTAGGCACAGGGCAGGAAGAGATGCCGCCCCTCGCTTGCGTAAACGCAGTGGAGCCTCCCCATCCTCATTCTGCTCATTCTGGTCATTATGCCTCCTTCCGCATGCCGGGGGAAGGCTCTCTTCCTGCTGTTGATCTTGATCCCAGTGCCTTTTACCCCGCCGGAAACCCTTGTCTCTGGTCCGCGGCGCATTCTTCCGCGCTCTACAGAGTGGACGGATGGGGAGCGCCATACTTTGTGGTGAACGATAACGGGAATGTGGCCGTCCGTCCGCACGGGCCTCGCACGCTTCCTTCCGAGGAGATCGATGTGATGAAGGTCGTGAAGAAGGTGGTCGAGTCCAAGACGTGCGGCGGGCTCGGAATGTGCACGCCGCTCATTATACGGTTCCCTGATGTGCTCCGTCACAGGGTCGAGTCCCTCCAATGGGCCTTCGACTCGGCGATAAACCTGCAATCTTACGGGTCTCATTTTCAAGGCGTGTACCCGGTCAAATGCAACCAGGACCGCTACGTGGTGGAGAATGTGGTCGAGTTTGGAAAGAGGTATGCTTTCGGTTTGGAGGCCGGATCGAAGCCTGAGCTGCTGCTGACCATGGCTTGTCTGAGCAAAGGAAACCCTAAGGCTTTGCTCGTCTGCAACGGCTACAAAGACGAGGAGTATGTGACGCTGGCGCTTGTGGCGCGGCGCTTGAATTTCAACAGCGTTATTGTGCTGGAGCAGATAGAAGAGCTGGATGTGGTGCTGAATGCGAGCCGGAAGCTGTCGGTGAGGCCGGTTATTGGCGTGCGGGCGAAGCTCAGAACCAAACACGCCGGCCACTTCGGCGGCACCTCCGGGGAGAAGGGCAAATTCGGGCTCACCACTGTGGAAATCCTCAGAGTTGTAAAAAAATTACGGGATGCCGGCATGCTGGATTGCCTGCAGCTTCTTCATTTCCACATTGGATCGCAGATCCCGTCCGTGGAGGTGCTCAACGACGGCGTGAGCGAAGCGGCGCATATTTACTGTGAATTAGTTAAAGTCGGGGCGAATATGAGAATCATTGACACTGGCGGAGGGCTCGGAATTGACTACGATGGCACCAAATCGGCATCTTCAGACATGTCGGTGGCTTATAGCTTGGAAGAATATGCCAGCGCAGTGGTAATGGCTGTCCGGATGTCCTGCGACCAGAAAGGAGTTGCGCATCCCGTGCTCTGCAGCGAAAGTGGCCGAGCTCTGGTCTCTCATCACTCTCTGCTCATTTTTGACGTCCTTTCTCTGCAACAGAAGGCCGTTTCTGCCGGGGTTGGGCTCGACCTGGATTTGGAAACCCTGCCTGACGAGCTGCTCGGGGAATGCAAATCCATGGAGGCTTACGCTCGCCTTGGGGACTTTCAAAGGAGCTTAGCCTGCGCGGATCGCCTGAAAACAAAAGGCGTGGATTTGTTCAAGGAGGGAAAGCTCGGCCTGGAACAGATGGCCATGGTCGACGGAGTATGCGACGCGGTGTACGCTCCAGCTCCCGCCGTTTGCCACGTGAATCTTTCCATATTCAAGTCCGTTCCAGACTACTGGGCAATCGGGCAGCTCTTCCCCGTGATGCCCATTCACAAGCTGAACGAGAGGCCCACCGTGCAGGCCATTCTGTCGGATCTGACGTGCGACAGCGACGGCAAAATGGACTCTTTCATCGGCGGAAGCGGCGGTGGCGGAATGGCGGTGCATCCCCTGGTCGAGGCGGAGCCATATTATCTGGGAATGTTTCTGGGCGGGGCATATCAAGAGGCGCTGGGCGGCCTCCACAACCTGTTCGGCACTCCTAATGTGGTCCACGTTGTGCAGAGCAGCGGACCCCATTGCTTTGCCATCACCAGAGCTCTGCCTGGTCAGACTTCCGCCGACGCGCTGGCGATGATGATGCACGAGCCGAATATGATGTTCGATGCCCTCAAGTGCCGTATCGAGGACCTCTCCTCCCTCTCTCCAGAAGACGACCACCACCACCACCACCAATGCTCCGCCGCTTTCACCACCATCGCCACCGCTTTTCACAACCTCCCGTATCTCTCTTCCTCCTCCGCCGCCATTGCTGAAGATGCTGAAGATTACTGGTCGCATTGATAAAAAAAAAATACTCTTTCATTTGTCTTTTTTTCCTTTTTTTTGCAAACACTTATGATTAGTCTCGGTAGATGATAGATAGCAGATGTCTATCTTGGCTTTTTTGTAGCCTTTTCTTTGAAATTTTCGAAGACCTAAAAAAAAGATTTGTATAGCAAATGTCTCTCTCGCATTACTGTTTGAGAAATAGCTTTATTTTAATTGATAACGACTTTTAACGGTTATGTTCAGGAATTCATAATTGATGTTTTCGAACATCTTTCTAGCCGTTCTGTGAATAATTTCGAATATCTCTGTTGAAATCGCATTATTGTTGAGAATGGCATATTTTTACGATTTGGAACATAATTGATAACGACTCTTAACGGAAATGTTTTAGCAATCCAATCCACAGCAGGCAGGCCCACTTGTGCCTTATCTAAGCAAGTCAGAAGGTAGATTCGTGTCCCCGTTGGATGGAGGTAATTAGGTATCAGCGAACAGAAACTCTCTGGCAGGTCAGAGATGGTCTTACAGAATCCTTGATTGATGGGACACGGCTTAACAATTCGTGGTTCTACTTCTCTGTTCCTGTTTAATTTTTAATAATAAAAAATTTAATTTTTGCGGTCTGCTATTCGTGTTTAATTTTTAATAATTAAAAACACGGTTTTGATTTCTTGGTGAAGGGGGGGATTGTGGTCTATACTGCACGAGATTCGACGGTGGGCCCCACCCGTCAAACAAAAATCTCAGTTCTGCTGGCATGGTTGAAAATAACAAATTTACTACGCGTTATTGTGAGCAACATTGTATTTGTTATTGACTAACTACCTGTGTAACATTGATTGCATTACTCGTCAAATATTGCGGGTAATGGAGTTTCATTCAATAGAGTATGCTTTACGTCATATCTGCCAACTACAGTGGAAAATAAAAAAATATTTTGTTTTGTATTTGGAAGTTGGACAAATATCAAATTCTTCTAGAACGTTAAGAAATTTCAAAGATTATGTATGTGTGGAGTTTTCTTTGGACCAATTCGATTCATCTAGGTATAACATTTAATATAAAGTAAAAAAATCTGACACATGACATAGTATACTTGCCTTTGGCATATTGATAAAGAATAATTGATGGCTAACGCCAAAACTAGTCAAACTCTGCAATAATAATGTTGTGATATTAACATTCATTATTGTGGAATGGTGGGTCCTCCATGAATACTAATTGCTGAACAAAATTGAATTAATATAGAAGAACACAAAAAGTGGGCTTAATATTTATATTTTGATTTTGCTTTTGTTCACTTTAGTATATGTGGGAATATATTTTCTCTCTTTCTGTATGTGAATATGATAACATTGACACCATATATCATGAATTAATTTTTAAAATGTAAAAAAAGTGATTGAGGAGTTGATTAATGTGGGATTTGTTTTGTAAAAAATGTGACAAATTCAAGATAAACGGCTTGAGATTAAGACATCTTAATATTTTTTCAAATAGATATTTTTTTACTACTATTGAAAGATACATGCTATTTGAAGTCTCTAAAAAATATATGAGAATATTCAAATTGATATTTTTTTATTATTATTGAAAGAGACATGCCATTTGAAATTTCTAAAAATATATGAGAATATTCAACTAAATTAAATTGTAATCTTCATTTGACTTGAATATCGAAAGATTGAATCGTTTGAAAGATTAACTTTGATCTAAGGTGTATTAGATTTTACCAAACACAATTGTAAATATCTTTTGGACTGCCATATATATAATATCTCATGTTCACCATTAAATCAATTCAATAAATGAAAACTCTTCATCTTTTTGGACTGAATAGAAGAAACAATGTTGTAATCACATGGAGTGTTGCCTCTCACAATGGTTCGAAAGTGTCCTCCATCTCAAATTCTACACCAAGTTCCCAAAAAGATGAAATGTATATTTATTTAATACATTGCAACCTTTTGTATAAACAATTTCCTCTTATGAATTGATGTGGTTAATTTCAGTTGTTCCCTCCTAGTGCTTAAAACGAACATAAAAAAGTTATTACGTCTTACAAAGACAAGGTAAAGCTTGGACCTAAGTCATATGGACTGGTGGAAAGGTGTTGAAAACAAACTCAAATTTTACCATCGTTGACAAGCTTTCCTAAGGTATTTGAAGGTACAAAAAATGTGTTCACTAACTAAAACATATCAAATCAATATAATATCTAAATGTTCTAATATGCAACCAAACATTTTATTAATGTGTAGTATGGGTGTGCCCTTAGTCCACAAACATAATATTGTGTCCACGTAGACATCCACATAAGTCAATACAACTCATCTAATTTCTTTCAAAAATAGGCCACACTGACACAACATGTGGAATTGCTTTTGAAACACAAGGATAACTAGTGTTAATGTGAGAAGCAACCATTGGAGACAAGGTAAAACTTTGGCCCCAGTCATATGGACTAGTAGTAAGGAGATGATAATAAAACCAAATATTATCATTGTCAATAAGATTTCTCAACGCACAAGAACAATATAACAAATATGCACACTAAAATCAATTTAATGTAATAACCCAATTATGAGCTAACATGTAACCAAACAGTTTATTTATGCGCATATGGGTGTACCCTTAGTCCACAAATCATTACTAAACTGGCTTTATATGGTGTCCACTTAAGCATCCAGACAAGTGTATTTGTAATGCTTAGTGCCAACAAAAAAGTCCACATAGTTTGAAGGGGCATTATGTAGAAGGTACAAGTCAACCTAAAATCCACTCTTCTATTAACACAAAAGGTAGCATCAAACAAATTATCTATTTGAAGGCTTCTATTTATGGTCACTCTACCATACTCTCGCATCGTATGATCACTCCACGTGTCTGCCATTGGAAAATGCTTATGTGAAATTCGCTTGTGTATGTTGTACTTGTAAACCATTGTGGAAGAGATGTAAAGAAAAGTATAGTAACCTCATTTTTCATTTGGTAAGATAATAATTTCACCTACAAATTGGATATTAGCATAATTTCTTGTCCTCTGCAATTATTATCTCGTCCTCCGCATAATTTCTCTACAAATTGGATTTTTATCAAGATATTGCATATTTTCTCAGAGAAAAATATTTTTGTTGCAAAATATCATTCTCATCACATAGTCATATGATTCAAACAACTCTTCCATGGTTAGAAAGAAGACTTGAAGAGATTTCTAAAAAGTGGTCATAATAAAGATTTGGAGCGATATCAAGGTAGATATGGTGATATAAAGTTGACCCTATGAGCGTAATTTTTGACAAATTTATTAGGTGTGACCCTAAGAAAATTGAATCTTTTTATTCTAGGTGAGCAAATCAAAGGTCTTTTTATGCAATTGAAAGGGAAAAATTAGATCTATCTTTATGTAAGATTTTATTTTCATATCTATGTTAGAAAGGTGATAGAATAAATAAATTGAGCCCTATTTTTTATGGATTTTGATCAATTTGATCTAGATAAATTGGAAAAAACTAAATAAGGGATGTGAAGGCCGTAATAGTATTGTTTAGGGACCTCAAGATGGTTTTGATAAACTTTCCCTTCATTTACATATGAAAAAAAGGATATGAAAAGGAAATAGGTGAATAGAAAAATTGGGAGGATAATTGTAGGAAATAGTGTGAGGATTCCTTTCAGTTAAATAACAATAATTTATTTGAGTTTCTCTTCAAAGACTCCAAATAATGATGAAAAAAAAAATCATCCTACTTTTGTTTATTCCCAGTTACTAAAAAAGTTTCTTCTAATTGTTGTCAATGATCTTCTACAAATTTTATTTTCTTCATTAGACACTTTTGATCACATGTTTGTAGTTGATGTTATTTTATTGCTCGATACCTCCATATATATGTATTCTTCCCTTGAGCATCAATCTCATATTATAGTGAATGAGTTCATTATGTTTGTCACGGCGTTGTTATACATTATCATCTTCAAGCAAAGAAAGAATAAGCAAAAGAAAAATGCATGCATATAAAAGCCTCCATTTCACCCCCAAGATTTGGGCACAACATATTTTGTGATGTAATGTAAATGAACTATTTTTAAAAATGAAAAAATTACTCATATTTTGTCATGTAGTATTTTTCATACTTTGACGACGAAACATGTTAAGGGGGGTGGAATGTAATGTAACTAGGGAGATGATATTATTATAAATATTAGTGGGTGGAGATGTCAATGTGTGGCATACATCCACTTAGTGGGTATTTTATATTGACTCGTATGGGTAACTTGTGTTATTAATAAAATCTATGGATGATATGCTTTACAAGTTGTCCCTTGAGCTATTTAGGATAATCACATAATCATGGAAAACATTATTTGGCTAGAGTAGTATTAAAATAAATAAAGTGCATAGGGTAGAGTAAAGGCATCAATGAATTATACTATAGTTGGAGCATATGATTTAATAAGGAGGTTCGCCCCTCCAAAAGGCCAACAATAATGGATTGATTCCTTCCCCATAAGGAATATTTTATGATGTTTCCCTACCTTACAGGTATTTTTAAATATAATTCATACCAAGGAATGTGGCCCAAACATATCTTATGTTGTGCAATCTACATTTTTTACATATTATTTGACGTATTTTTGAAATTATATGTGATGTTCTTAATGGGTGTGTTGTACCCTTCCTAACGTCAATTTGTGTTTAATGTTACAACTATGTCAAATTTTTGGCACATTGTGACCAAATGACTTTCCTACATACATCAATGTCCTTAATAAGGGGTGATTGACCCGAGTTGCAAACAAGTAAAAATGAGTATACCCTCAAAATATTTTTTGTTGTGTTTAGGAAGGCCTCACATAATAAATTATTTATATAGTTGAGAATTTTGAACTCATCTCATCAAGGACACCATATTCTATGTATCATTTTCCCTTGGAAATTTGAGAGTGCTTGTCATTATGAGAATAGGTGTGGCATAAAGGTGTTGTTTGATACCCTTGAAAGTGTGTTGTTATGAATACGCCTAATCAACCTTAGTTTTTGCATGTGTTACCTAGATGAGGGATCACAATATGTGTGAGAAACCAAGGACAAAGTTGCGTTAAAAGTTTGTGAGTCCAAAAATCCATGATTATGTGAGATTGTATACAATTGGACAATCTTGGACCACTTTGATCATATTTAGATCTTCTAATGTGTAGCCCATGTATTAGATTTGTGTGTTTCCAATTGTACACTTAGCCAAGTTGGCTTGCAATTTGTGTTGATGTGAGGTGTTTAAAATGCACAAGATGTGCTCCACAGGCTCTTCCCAAGTCTTGCTAAATATGATGATAACATCCAAGTAAAAAAAGATGACAAAGGATTTGAGGACGCGTCTAAGTAGATCGACCATCAAGCACATGAATTTCGTTAGCACATTGGTCTAGCTGAAAGGCATAACCAACTATTTGTACGAATCCTTCCCATGAATAGAAAAATGTCTTCGAAACATCCTCTGTGTGGAAAAGCACTTGATGATATCCTAACTTCATGTCAATCTTGGTGAACTATTGTGCACCTTGGAGTTGGTCCACAAGGTTGTCAATGCTCGATAATGGGTAACAGTCCTTTACTGTGATTTTATTGAGTGCATAATAATATATGCAAATGCGTCGAGTCCCATCTTTCTTAGGAGGGAAGACTACCCAACTCACGTAAGGGGAAGAGCTAGGCATGATCTTTCCCTAATTGAGGATCTATTGTATTTAGCACCAAACATCATCATTCTCCTAAATTTATTTGCAGTATTATTGTCATGTGTTTTAACAAGGTCAAAAATTCAATCTTAAACCATGACAACTAAACCTGAGTGTCAAAAATTTTGATAGAAATCCATCCCGAAGCATTCATCTTGACCATTATACCCTATGTATGATGCCTATATCCTGATCTTTCAAGACATCATATGTGTTTTTTAAAAAAATTCCCTAAGTGTTTGAAATATGGTGATAAGGTCATTCAGTTTCTTTCAGTAAAGTGCTTTTAGTGGTGAAATCTCTGATAGCCTAGAAAGGCTGTTTTTAGCCTTTCCAGGATAGGTGTTTATCCTCTGGGACTGATCAGAAATATCAAAAATCATATGGAGGTGGTGTTGAATAGTTTTGGAGAGTAATGGAACTGATTTAGGAATATTTAGGAATGTTTCATAGGTTTAGGGACAGTTGCAGTGAAAGCGGAATTTTTTAGGGTTAAGGAGCTTGCTGTCTAAAATGGTACCTGAGCCTTCAACTAGAATGATTTTGGGAGTTCTGTAATGAGTTGGAAATCAAAATAAGTACTTCATTGGAAATATTTAAGATTCATATACATGATGGAACCTTAAAATATTTCACAAGACAAGTTTACTTTCTCAAGGCATCTCAATTTGTGCAGACACACCGTCTTGTCCCAAGTAAAAACGAGAAATTTCAAGGAGTTTTAGGAAGAATTGGAGGATGAGACCCATCCCATTTATCTTGGATTGGATGATTGGGAGTATTCAAATTCATATAATTATTTCATTAAAAATAACCTCCTGGAGCTCCATGAAAACTTCGTCGACAAGTCTCTCTCTCATGAGGTATGTTTCCTATACATAACCAATTTTTCAGTGAGGACACTTGTCACCTCCAGGTTGAGGAAATTTTCTCTGTCCCTCCTATCCCTATCCCAAGGGTACATAGGGGACAATAAAATTCTCCCCACCCCAAATTTTCCTCCAGGTTCCTCACATGACCATGATAAGCACTTTGTAGGCCTATTTACCTATTTCTAGCCCCTCTCATTGTGCAATGAAGATGTGCCACTTGTCAACATATGAGGGAACACATTTATGTAGTCCTCTTTATCCCTATCCAAGGGGACAAGGTGGACAAGAAAATTCACCCCACTTTATCCCTTGTCAAGGTTTCTCATGTCATCAAGTTTGAGCTCCGCAGTGCTTAAACAAGCCTTTACTCACTTCCCTCGCACCGAATCAGATTGCACCACTTGTCAAGTACCCACATGAGGGAAAAGTTTTTCTATGGCTCTTATCCCTCATTCCCAAGGGGAAATATGGGAAAGTAAAATTTTCCCCACTCCAGCCCCTATGTCATGTTTCTCCATGTGACACCATTTTTAGCCCTTTGGTGTTAAGTGCTAATTTTTCCTACATTTCCCCATCATGCAATCATGTAGTGACAACACTTGTCAAGCCCACATGAGGTAAAAATTTTTCTATCCCTCTTGTCCCCTGTCCTAAGGGGAGGGGACCAGAAAATTCACTCTCCATACCAAGAAGTTTAAAAAACCTAACAATTAACTAAGTGTTACTATTTGCTACTACCTGCTTCTACCTCATTCGAACACCAAAAACACTTTTGGAAGCTTTAAAAACATAAAATAAATTCTACCCACCTCATTTCTTCACCATAACTCCAATTTTGTTGAGAAAAAATATCCAAAAACCTGAATTTTTATCAGATAATCTGTCAAAATTCCTCCATGGCTGCCATATACACCAAAACCATAAAAAATATTCACATCTTTCAAACTTGTACAATCCATTTCAGATGAATATTTTTATTAGTTGTTCCTCATTCCAAGACACCTTCAAGAATAATTTAATAGTAAAATATATGATGCCTTGATTTTTTAATGGCAAAAACCCTAGTTTCATGCCCTATAATCTTCTTTTTCATTTTCCAAGCATTCTAGGGGACGGATCGAGGTGAAATTTGGAGCACAAAGTCCCGGAGAGCAAGCAAAATCTAGTGAAGACATTTTCATTATAAAACGTACATGGATAAGTTTTGATTTCTAAAAATAGTAATATATATTGGTTCCCTCACTTACTAAAAATACAACTTACCAAAAATAGTAAGTTCCTCTCAGATCAGTGCACTCAAAAACAATGAAGATGACAATTCAGACAAATTTTTCCAAAAAAGGAAAAAAAACAAAAAATAACTTTCTAAAAATAGAAACTATCAAAAATCACCAAGAAATAGCAGTAAATGTATTCTTATCATGTTAAGGGTTTCAGAAAACTGAATTCAGGTAAAAAATCATTTTTTCCCAAAATAGCAACCCTGAACCCTAGCTGCTAAAAATATAGAAAGTCTCCTGATTCAGTTGCAGAAAGTTGCTATCATCTTCATTTTCCCTCATCTTGTTTATTTTTACAAGTATGAATTTCAAATTTTTGTGTCTAGAGCCTGTTTCAACCTTAAGTATTCAAAATACCTAGGAGTGGGTGATGACGATGTTGCTCATATGGACTTGGAAGATCTAAAGAATCAAATGCTTGATGGTCCTAGAAGAACCAGTGGAGGACAAGGTGTTCACAAGTGGATTGTATGTTGTGGGTGGTCATCCTGTATCTATTCAGAGTACATGGATTTGGTACTGGCATGTTGCTCATCACTATGATTTGGAGTCAAGAATCATAAGGGCAGATGATAAATCAATTCTAGTAGTGCTCACTCCTAAAGGAATTTCTCAGTGTATGTAAATCCCAACATGGAACAACATGGTCATCAATACGAAGGAATTTGCATCAGCCAAATGGTCTAAAATGGAATCATATCTTCAAGGCCTTGCATTGGGTTCATGGTTGAAAAAGGGAAGGAATCCATCTCACATGCCAAAAGCTCTATCTAAAAGTGAGTTTCATGAAGGCTTTTCTGGATGCAATCATCCTATTGAGCAGGGTGATGGGAGAAGAGGACATGAGGTATTTTTCAGGATTAGATGGCATATTTCATCCTTTTTTTCATTGAGGGTAAGCAAATGAATGACTGGGGGTAGACAATCAACAAAAAAATCCATCAACAATTAGTCCAGTTTCTGGATATGAAGAAGTTTTCAATGACATCTTACTTGGTCTATGCTCTTGCAACCACAATACCATTCGTAGGCCTTACCCTCACTCAAAGCATTTCTCAGAAGACCCCCACTTATGATAAGTATCCAAAATTGATCCTAAAGGATAGAAACTTACATTTTGTAATACTAAATGATGCATTCACTATGTTTATCATATGGTTGCTCAAAGGAAATATTGAATTGAGACTTTCTTTGCAAGATGTCACTTTTATCAAGAGATATGGGTCCTTCTTCATGTAGTTCTCAAATTTCTCATACATCAGAGTATTTGGGTTTGATCTCACTCCACCTAAGTTACCAAGGTACCTCAGTGATAAGATCATAATGTTCAAGCTATTCAGGTAGCTCACTCACATCAATAGAAAGCTCAAGAATCATAAGAAGAAAAGTGTTTCATTCCCTATCTTTCTTGGGATCTTCTCCTGTAAGAATTCCAATGATGCTGAAAACTTGGAAGCTTCCTTCACTCCTTTAAATCTCTACTCATACACACCAAGGGTGCATTTTGACATTAAGAGCAACCCAAAAACATTCCACCTTCCTGATTTGCACCATGTTTCACAAATTAAGGACTATTGGGTGGATTCTCAGATGATTTTGAGGTTAGGGAGTGAGATTAGATGAGAATGACAATCGGACATATGCAAAAATTAAAGTTTTATTATTATGAGTATGGAATTGAAGATGATGGTACTAAAATGTATGATCTTGAGTATCAAGTTGTGAAGGCCTCACCTCTTCCACAAGTCTCTTGGAGCATTCATGAATCAAGGGGACATAAATGAATGAACCGAAGCAGTAATCTAGAGATCTAAGGAATGGTTCAAAAAGAATAAAGTTATACTCATTAACATTAATGTTTCCCAACTCTCAAAAGGCAAGAATGTCACCTCTCCGCTTCAAGGGAAACTAGGAAAAATTCAAGCTCTTCTCACCCCAAAGAAATCTCAAAAAGGAATTTAGTGGAATATAAAGTCTCACACTACATGAGGATTCACAAAAAGGAAAAAGTAAATTAAAATCCTTTATAAGGTTTGGAATAAGGATAAATTGATCTAACTCATCCATCAATCCCTCAACGATCTCAAAGTATCTCCTCCTCTACAGTTGCACCAAATCAACTGGTGTAAGTTGTACCTTCTCACCCAAAGTAAGAAACAAAAATCATGCCAAATTTTGAGCCTAAACAACTGAAATATTCCCATGGGTGCAATAGATGATCAGAGGAAATACCCACATAGTTCAAGAAGTAGTGGTTCTGGATTTTCAAGCCATATCCATGATGGTGAAAATGAAGAAAGGAAAGTAAAGCTCAAGTTGCTTCTCACTTCTTCAGTGGTGCTTGAAGGAAATCAGTACATGGAAGTAGTTCAACCAAAGGTAATCAAGCCTACTGGTGAGATGACCCTGTCTAAATACGAAATGAGCACCAATTCTCTAGGGTTGGTAACACATGAGGGATATGCCCACCTATTCAAAGAATCTTCCACTCACCTTCTTGTGAGAAACGAGGAGTGTAAGGAGAAAATTGAACTAGAGGGTCATGTAAGAACCCTCACCTCATATGTGAAAACCTTCATGGATCCAAATTTCATTCTGTCTCTTCTAGTTGAGGACTTTACTCCCATTAGTAGCTTTGATCCACAATCCATCAGAAATACTGAAGGCTTCACAATGTAAGGTAGGTCAAATGACAAGTGGGTGAGAAAGATTAATGAGAAAGGTAGTACATTGCTTCCTGAGATTCTTTCATTTTTTAAATACATGATCGTAACTTACACAAAGGATGACTAGAGAGGAAATAAAAAAAGAGAAAGAAAATTGGGACTAGGTGTTTCCATTGGTGGTTGAAATGGGAAAAATAAACTCTTCCATACTGGTAAGTAGAAATGTATTCAGCTCCACATTTGAAGACATGTCTCAAGTTTTGGCGAGAACTCTTGTTGCTCGATACAAAATGCTAAATTATACTCTTGATTAATTTGAATTGTATGAGGTTTGTACTTCAAAGATGAAAGAATATATTAATGTGGAAGTATAGAAACTTGGAGTACCCGTAGTGGATGAAAACACTTTAGTGGATTATTTATTGAAACTATTTGAAGAGTTGATTAAGAAGGATGTTTTAGATCCATTTTATTTCAATAAAGACACACTGGAGTCTCTTCTTGAGATAAGATATGTTATATCCAACACCACAAAGAATTAGCATGCATGGTTCACTAAGTGAAAAAATATCAGTGCTACCTCTAAGAATTGGATCATAGCGTTGATTTTTTTACGCATTCCCCAAGCTGAGAAGGTTGCACCCACAGTGGCTCAGTTTAGTAAGGAGTTCAAAGGGATTGATATCTTTCTAGAGGAACTCTAAAAAACTCCATCAGAAAGTGAATCTCCATCAACAAGTTCATCATCTTCATCTGATTATTTATCTCCTCTCATTTCTCTATTTACCACCCTTGTACTCTCTTCTTTCGTGTTCTATTTCTTCATTGGGGGGGTTAATTTTCAATTTTTTATTATTCATTAAAATTTTATCTATAGTTATATGTTGTAATGATTTTCCTCCAATTAATAAAAAGGGACTCAATTTATTTCCTAGGAATGTGAAATATCACATGTTGTAAAGGTTAGTGAAATTTTATGTGGGGCATAGGTGAATAGTCATTTTGAAAAACTATATATTTTAATGAATTCCTAATTTTAAGGGGTTGTCAATTTTGTGAGTTCATGAGTAGATAGCTAGTGCTTTATAAAGAACAATTAAATATAGAATTTCCCCTATTCCCTTTTCATTTGTTCATCTCTCTCTCTTTGTAGGTTTTTGAACATGTCAATCTTCTATGACCAAGAAGAGTGTAAAATATTTTTATGAATTAATGAATGAGATTTTATGTTCATGGTTCATTTTTTCTTGTCATAACTAGAAAATTTGTTTTTCCTTCTAACTGTGTGTTGATAAAATCTAGTTAATACTTGTAAGAATCTATTTGATCCTACTTGCAATATTAACCCACTCTCTCTAAATTCTCACTCCCAATTTCTCACCTTCCTTGAAAATTCTTCTCTTGCATGAGGTGTAGTGAAGTGTTCCTATTGGATCCCTAACCTATTGACCAACCAAAGAGGTTTTTTGTTTACATACAATAAAGGGAGCCTCCCCTTTTCCAAGCAGGAGGGACGTAGTCCCAGAGCGTTGGTGAAAATCAGCTAATTTGTTATGGAGACAAATTATTTCACCAAGTACATAGGAATATTTGGAAGAAAGAGGGGATTCAAGGACCAAAGTTATGTGGTGAATTATTCTGTAATGTGTAGGAAGACCATTGATCTATACAATACTTCATTTTGTTGTTTTAGCAACTTTTTACGATGTTTCTAATACTATGATGATTATTATATTTATGTACACTACCAATATATTATGTCTATCCCGTGTAGGTGTCTCAAGGAAGATCATGAGCAACACAAAATTTTATATGTGTGAGATTAGTCTACATCATTATTTGGCATAGGCTAAAGTGGATTTATTCATTAGAGCTAACTCTAAGAGGTTGAGGAAGTGATAGTTTACATGCATAGTGGGTTGATGTGTAGCATCTTAGTCATAGTACAATTTCCCAATAAGATGTCAAAGAATGCTAGAGGCGTGACATTAGAATTGATCATGTCTTATATAGGCTTGATTTTATATTGTAAAGTGTATTACCGTCAAACTAATATATCCTTTCCCTGTTAAAGACACCCCAATGAATATGGCATGGGAGGAATAGCAATGATAAGGCCTAAGATTTAGGTTTTTTCTTGTGTAATGGTGTTTTTATGGCTCCTAATGTCAATGATAAGATGAAGAAGTTGACCCTTCACCTAAAACTTGGTGTGAAAGAGGTATTCATGTTTCTCGAAGGTGTTTGTAGCAGTGGTGATGGTACTCAAACACAACATCTAAACTAGGTTCATCCATTTAGGAAGGACATGATGTGGACTGCACAACAGGGATTGTTTCACGTGACATTCAAAATTGGCATGGGTTTATGGGCAATGATGGCGGCACAACTTGTTACCCAATTTCTTCTTGCCTTTATTTGAGTTATAAGATGTAGGTGCCTTGTAATATTGTGCAACCTTCTTAGGTTTCTCTCATATGTGTGATAAATTTTTCCTTTATTGAGCAGGAGGATGAGAATGTGTGAGGTTTGTGAGCTAACGCTTGGGTAGGTCATTTTAGCCATATTCACGACCATTGAGACGTGATATGATTTCCCTAGAGAGTCAAAAGGAAAGAATCCTATCTTGGCACATAAATAAGATATTAAGACATGAGGCTAGTGATGTACTTCATCATCTTATGTTGTTCAGTAAGGTATTTGTGCAAGTGTGTTATGTAGTCATCGAATTTAGTGTAATCTTCCCTCGGTTGTTCTTTATGATTTTGTATCTATTGGAACATCATGCATTCATACTCCTATTGTTTGGATATTAAAACTCCTTCTACATAGCATTGAAAAAATCCCCACATATTTAGACAGGCTCAAAGGATTTCTCATGTTATGTGTTGAATGTTTGTCCCACACTTAAATGGACATCTTCAATATTATAAAGGTGATTAATCCTCAACACCAAAGTGATTAGTGAAGAAGTAGGCCTTAAGATAAAAAATTCCACTTATCCAATTTTGTGTCACTAATCTTGTCTTGGAACATTATAATGCCGATATTCACTTGGACCTTAAAAGGGGTTTGATGTTGAAATATTTGATGAGATTTCTATGATAAGGAGTGTGTGTTCGTTGGGTTGAGATGAAACATGAACTCACAGAATTGGCCAAAAATCTCAATGCATTTTTGCTTTTAGAGAATCGTTATTTAGTTTTAAGACATCTCGGGTTGTCTCGGGTTACTTTTAACATCAACCATTTTTCTCTTCTAGTCTTGTTCTTACATATATGTAGAAACAAAACCACATTCTTGTCCTTCTTTCTATCTTGGCACTCTAATACCAATGTGTTGGAAGCACAATGACTGAGAGGTGGGGTGAATCAATATTTTACAATTTTTACTTAATTTATCTTAACTTGCATACATCATTCAAAGCATCCATTCAACATTTGTTGTCCAATGCAAGATTTTTAAGAATTAAACAACCATTCGCAAGAACATGAAGCAATAGAGAACACAAGAACACAACATATAAAGTGGGAAAACCTCAAGGGGAAGAAAGCCCACTGAACCTCTACATATATTACTTAATACAAAGGAATCTCATGAATATTACACATCACAAGAGATTTATTTAGTTAGGCACCAACCCCTAGTTTAGTATGGCACTAACCCTACAAGGAGGCTACAACCCCATAAGATGACTAAGCACCCACCCAGCCACCTGAATATGAAGATCACCTTATGTCCTCGTTTCTTCAACAACTATTTATGATCACTTTGTCAGCTCCTCTCACTATAAACCTTCTCAAACTTCACTCTCTCATTCTTCGTTCATACATGGATCATAAAATTTTGATTAGATCAAGTGACATTATAGATCCTTCTTCTCTTACCTACTCAAGTTCTCATACTCTTCTCAAATCTACTATTTATCCCATATAACACTCTCCACACTCTCCTCTTCCTTGTTCTTCACTCTCTCTTTTTCAATAGCACTAATAAGCAAACATAACTTGCCTTGTATACATGAATCTTGTCGTAAAAAATGACATCTCGTATATGACCATTAAGGTTGGTCATAACAACACAAATACACACTCTACACCATCATATAAATCACACAAAGGGACCTTATAGGTCGACATTAGCCTACATAATTCAAACTAGCTTGCAAGGGCTAAAAAAGGTATTCATCTCCAACGGCCACATTATGAACTCCAATGGGATAAGGCATCATCATCAAGACTCCACAAGCTCTAAAAAATTCATTAACATCCTCTCATAACCATCAATGAGCTCAAGCAACTCTGTAACCTTCATTTTGAAAAAAAACACCACTCCATTTGGCGAGCTTCATTCATAAGTCGTAAGCACCTAATTTACACTCCACAAAACCGAGCAACTTCACACCTCATATTACCTCACCAAGGAAAAATCAACACATAAATAGAAATGTATTAATGTCATGCAACTGAAATAACTCACAAAATTCACCAAATTAGAGCATAAGATCCAAGAACACCTCCATCTCTAAAACAACTCAAACTTGCTTCAATGTCTCAAGAACCAATCTTGAGAAATCAAGCTCCATCACCTTAATGTTCAATTCCACACTCAACCACGGAATGGAACACATCACCAGGGAATCCACTAACATGCTCAAGCACACATAACCATATGTCACATGAATAATTTGACTTTTGCATACCTATTTCATACACCTTCTTGACATGCCTAATAGGGTTGATTAGGCAATTAGGTCTCAAACCAAAACACACCACTTATGATCACACTAAGGATTCAAACACATCATATGAGACACCTAAAATATATATGAATTCTAATTCATCATTGTTATAACATGTATGGTAAAAAAATCCTTCTTGGACCTATAAGACTTGTTTTGCACCCTTAAGCCTTTTAGTGGCAAGTCACATTGGAAGACCTGTTTCACCAAGTTTCTCCATAGAAGTTGCCCACTTATTTTCATGAGAAATTATAACACATCTAAATATATCTGAAATAATTAGTTTTACATCATGAATCTTGCAACACATGATTGTACACACAAATATTCTCAAAAAAATATTTTTTATGTATCTTACCAGCAGACCTGGAACATGAAACCACCACCAACATAAGATCTGAAGAGTCTTCTTCATGCCTAATTCATCGGCAATAGCTTTCCCATGTCATTTTGTGGCCATTACACCTCATATTTTCTCAATTGCTACAAGACTAGGGTTTTGGGAGGGTTTTAGACCTACTTAGCTTGTTAACAATCACGCATAAATGATAGGGCATCCTCTAAATTCATTATAAATGAAAAATAATATTAGCTCCATGCCTCAACCATGATGAATGGATCAGGTCCCCATGAAAATATTTCACGTGCAAGTGAGCACTCCAAACTTTACCTTTAAGCTGGGAATGAGTTTTTCGTGAGCTCGATAGAGCCAAAAACAACTTTTCTTGGTTTTCCTTCATTCTCCCAACCTGAAACTTTGAACACAACACTACAACAACCTCATTTAACTATCCCAAATCTCATTCATGTTCGCACACCTCTTAAACTCTCCAAGTTACTTGATTTTCCCATGTATATTAGCCTTTCTCGTTTGAACTTGTCAGCAAAGGACCTTGAACTTACACTATACCTCTGAAATCTGACTTTGTACACCTTATATGCAATGTCACAACATACCTCACATGTTTATACTAACATGCTCTACTCCATACTTTATGCAACCATCTCTCTTGCATACACTAATTCTATAACTAGGCCTAGAATGGCTTGTACCAACCCATGTCACATAAGAACTGACTTGTTCTTCACCATGTAGACACTCACACACCTCTGAGATACCTCATTGATCATGCCAGACCATATACCAACCTTCATACAACCTTTGGAGCGCACACACAATATATACCACCTCTGACTCCCTTTGACATCAATGCTACTTGATATCAATGACAACAACAATGACTCCCCTTTGTCATTGATGACAACCATCTTTAGAAACATTGATGGAAACCAAACATGCAAACACCTTTAGAGCTCAAAATTATTATTTCTGAGCACACTCTCCCCCTTTGAAATCTATCAAAAAGGCTACAAAAACATCTTGACATAAAAACATAACAAACAATGCATGAACTTATTTACATCTCCTCTTGAGTGTATGTTCACCTTATTAGCTTTGTTCATACCTCACATGTTGTAGATGATCCATGGACCTATCTTTCAAAAAAATTCAATTCTCCCTCTAAATAAATACACACCACTTTCATCTTCATGCTTGTTATAGGCATCTTCACTTTGACCCATACTTGATCAACTAACAACTGTAACACTGAGATTGTAACATTGTCATCCTACTTTCTAGATTTCCATTATCCTTTGATCACTTGACACCATTCACACAAGGAAATATACCTCATACATTCTTATCTTCAATTCACACATCTCATACCTATCAGTTCAAGATCTTAAAACTTTTCATTACAACTACATTGTAGCATCCTTGACTTGATCATCAACCCTGCTCATTTCTTGGGATGTCTTCATGACTAACTCAACTCCCCCTGAGATAGTGCATACTCAAGCATACTAAGATTTTTCAAAACATGTCATGGCATACAAGCTACCTGATATACTACCTTCAAGGACATGACCATAGACATACCTTCAAACTTAGACCTTACTAGTTTTCCTTGATTCAACAGAGACATACCATCTTAACATAAAATAAGATTTATTTCTTTAATATCATAGAGAGATTACAAAACTTCTTCATAAATTTATACTATCTAAACATATTGATCTTCATCTCCCTGCATACCCAGCCTTCTCAATATGGTTATCCCTTACATATGCCTTTCTATCATAGTTATTCTTTCTCCATTTGCAATATCTTGCAATATGCCCAAAATTGTTGCAATTGAAGCAAACAATATGACTCTTACCTTCATTTCTCCAATTTTGACTAGGTGGTTCATAAAGACAATATATAACAATGTGACCCTTCTCATGGTAGTTATAGCAAGTAATGTTTCTTGACTGGTCATTTCTACTATCTCTACATGGATGATCATTCTTGATTTTCCTTCTATATTCCTTAGCTCTATGACCAAAATTAGTGCATGAGTAACAATAACCATTGAACTTACTTGAGAAATTCAATGCATTTGGTTGTCTTATGAAATTCTTGTAAACATTGATATCCTTCTTGACTTTAATAGGGCCTTGACTTGGCTCATCATATTTTTCATCATTCTTTGTTTCTACCTTGAAGCCCAAATGACATCTGTCACTAGAGGGTCTTTGACTATTCAACAAATCGGAAATATTTTGTGTGCTATTCTCAAGTCTTTGGTACATATTCATTCTACTTGAGGCTAGGTCTAGCTCTAACTATAAGGACTCTATAGCCATACTGAACTTGATACACTCATCCTCCTTGGCCTTGAGACTGGTTGTGAGCATTCCAATCTATGTTTCAAAAATTTTACATAACTTGGTACATTACTTCCCCTTTGATTCTAGATTTGTTATGCCTATTTCAAGTTGATCCTTTAATTGTTTATGAATTTCTCCAAATTCTTCAACATCCTTGATCAGTATTCTCTCTATAAAACTAATTTGTTCTTCATAGTCCTTATTTGATGACTTCATTTTCTGATTATTCTGCTTTTGAATTTTTATCTCCTCTAGGGCATGTTCATAGTCTATCTTGAAGTCAACTTCTTCCTCTTCTTCATATGAATCCCATCCATCACCATAAATCATAGAATATTCTTATTTGGATAAATTGGCTTCATTTTCCATGAATAGGGTGTCAAAATTATTATCCTTGATGGTTTCATCCTCACTCTTAGAAGTGCTACTATCACTGCAATCAAAAGAACTATTATTTTCTTGGGTGTAAATAATTTTCTTGTTCTTAGAAAAGTTCTTCTTACCTTTGAACAATATGAAGTTCTTCTTGCTCTTGTTGGTCATATTGGACTTCTTGTCTTCATCATGGGATACCTTAAGCTTTTCCCACATGGCCTGGGAAGAAGTACAATGCACTACTTTGATAAGTTTTGATTCTCCTAAACCAAACATAACGACATTCATGGATTTAGAATTATCATTGTAAGCTTTCTTACCGGATGCATCTGTTGGAAGAGTCTGAAGAACAATATACCCATCTGTCACTGACTTCCAAACATCACATCCCAAAGAAATTATGTAAGCCCTCATCCTGATACTCTAAAAGGAATAGTTAGTCCCATCAACATAAGTTCTTTGTTAGTAGAAGAGATACTCTGCTGACTCACCTTTTTTGTGCTTCAATGATCTCGTTCAAGTGGTGAAACTTGCTTCAAAAGGACCTTTCTCTGAAACCAATTTTTGGAAGCACAATGACTAAGAGGGGGGGTGAATCAATATTTTTAAAAATTTACTTTACTTATCATAGCTTGCATACATCATTCAAGGTATCCATTCAACATTCATTATCCAATGTGAGCTTATTAAGTATTAAACAACCATTCATAAGAGTGTGAAGCAATAGAGAACACAAGATATAAATTGGGAAACTCTCAAGGAGAATAAAACCCAATGAACCTATGCATATATTACTCAATACAAAGGACTCTCATGAATATTACATATCACAAGAGATTTTTTTTGTGAGGCACCAACCCCACAAGGAGCACCAACCCCTAGTGTAGTAGGGGACCAACCCTACAAAGAGGATACAACCCCCTAATATGACTAAGTACTCACCTAGACACATGAATATGAAGATCATTTGATGTCCTTGTTGCTTCAACAACTTATTTTGATCACTTTGTCAACTTCTCTTACTCAAAACCTTCTCAAACTTCACTCTCTCATTCTTCACTCATACAAGCATTATAAATTGTTGATTAGGTCAAGTGACCTTATAGCTCCTTCTTCTCTTCCCTTCTCAGCTTCTCATACTCTTCTCAAATCTGTTCTTGATCCCCTGCAACACTCTCCACACTCTCCTCTTACTCGCTCTTCAATCTTTCTTTTTCACTAGCACTAACGAGAAAACATAGCATGCCTTATACACATGACTCTTGTCATAAACAACCATAGGTCAGCTAAGACCATCAAGGTCAGTAATGGAGACACAAATACACACTCTACGCCATCATATAAATCACATAAAGGGACCTTATAGGTCGGCATTAGCCTACATAATTCAAACTATCTCACAAGGCCTAAAACAAGGTCTTCATCTCCAACGGTCACATTATGAACTCCAACGATGTAAAAAATCATCATCAAGACTCCACAATCTCTAAAAAACTCATTAAAATCCTCTCACAACCATCAATGATCTCAAACAACCTTGTAACCTTCATTTTGAACAAACACCACTCCATTTGGAAATCTTTATTCATTACTTCTTAAGCACCTAATTTACACTCCACAAAATCGAGAAGCTTCACACCTCAAATTACCTCACCAAGGCACCATCAGCACATCAAAAAAAATGTATTGATGTCAAGAAACTAAAATAAATAACAACATTCACCAAATTAGAGCACAAGACCCGAGAAAACCCCCATATCTGAAATAGACCAAACCTGCTTCAATGTCTCAAGAACTAGTCTTGAGTATGTACGCACCCAAAATTGCACAAGTGCTACATCAGAGGTACGGTAAAACTATCCAATGATGATTTTTTTTCCCAAAACAATGATGAGATCCAAATCCATTCCCTTTAGCATGTTTATTTGACTTTTTTATCCTTCTTTCTAATTCCCTTAACTTTTATTTCCTTCGCAAACTATTTTCCACCCCTTTTCCTTAAGTTTTTCTCCTTTAGTTACGTAACTGTCGGTCTTCCTAGACCAACAGTTACGTAACCACCATGGTGGTTGCATAACCTCCAGCCTATGCAGATCAGTTGTTCCATGTGCATTAAACTAAAAATCCAAACTGCATGTTTTTAACATGTGTCTCAAGTTTATGAGTTTTTTTCTCATCCACTCTTGACCATTTTGCTCGATTTTTAGCTTGTTGGATACTTATTGGAATCCTCTTCTCAATTTATTATTATTAGAATTTTGACTCCCAATTTCTTGGATGATCTGGCACTTCTTGATTTCCATGTGTGCTAAACTTCTCTACCATTTTTCTATAAAAACCATAATTTCACCCGTACCATGGGTTAGAGAGTTTTGATTTGAATTACACCATTACTCTGTAAAAATCCTACTAAGAAGTACACAGACAACATAGTACATTGTTATGTTTCTTCCCGCTTGCATTTGTGATCATTTTTCTTGCAACTAGTCTACTCTAGCATCTTCTTGATTTCATCTACAACTAGCCAGCATTGCTACCTGGATCACTTGGACTCTCATCTCTAGAAATGAAGTTGAGGAGACAAAATAATCATCACCACACTTGGAAGGTATCACATTTCTACAATAATCATGTTGGGTTTGTCTTACAATTTCTTCAAATCTTTGATTTTAGAATATTGTCGTTAAAACTAAAAGAAGCAACACACTTGTTTTTAAGGGGTAGAATTTATAGTTTCTTTATTAAGAGTAAGAATATCCCATTGACATTTTCTTCCAGGGTTATCCATGTGGATCTACAAGGGAAAGAAACTTGAGGAAGCTTTTATGTTTGCACTTGTCATTTTATTTCTTCATTGTTAGTTTACCTGTGCAACTGATTTGTTTTACCAGGGAAGTCTCATGGGAAAGAGGAAAGTGCTTCTAAGAAGCTTTCCCTCTTGCCGTGATTCTGAGGTGAAGAAATTAGAAGAAGCTAGATTTCCACAATTATAAATTAGAGTACATCTTTCTTTAAATTAGATTTAATGTCATATCTTGCAATAAAGGAATCGCTACATCCGGCTATTCCCAGTTTGTTTCATTTTAATGTTAAAGTAGATTGTTTTATTTTAATTAATTTCTTTGTTTGTGTCGGTAGATTTATTTTATTTTATTTCCAATAACTAGAAAATAAAAAAAGGATAGATTAGAAGTTAAGGTAGATTCATTTGTTTATTTCTTTTTAAAGCCTCATTGAAAATACAAAAAATAATTAGATAGTTTGCTTTACTTTTCTTTAATTAAATACTTGAAAATCAAACTTAGTTAATTAAAAGGAGAAATTAATCATCTTTTATTTAATTCAAGTTTATTTGTTTTGTTTACTTAAAAGTAGGAATTAAATGTAATTTAGATTGGAAAGAATACAACTTATATTTCCCTAGCCACCTAGGCTACCTAAATTTAGCTTTCAGCCCCTCTGGATTCTAGCTTTCTTGTTTTTTTTCCATTTCTCTTGATTAGGTGCCCACATGACCATTTTCAGTCCGACACAGTAACGTATTAGAATTTTCAATCCACTTATAAGACAACCAAACATTGAAAGAAACCAAATTTATATTGATCAAGGCTTATGCTAGTTGGTCTTCACAATGACACCCGTGCCTCCTGAAATCATTGTGTTGGAAATTAATAATATCTAATGCGGAATAATTCCTCATAATTGCAATAATAAGAAGTATGAATAGAGTTACAGAAATGAAATATGCAAAACATGAAGACAATATTTAACGTGGTTCACCCAATGTGGGCTACATCCACCAAGAACACTTGCTCAGATTTTATTACAAGCCAAAAGTCTTCACAATTACAATAATCAGATCTTGTTTGGAGCTGCGCTCAACAAACCCTCCCGAATTCGCACACTCTATTCACCTTCTCAAAACACACTCATATAAATCATATTGTATGTCCATCTATTTATAAGTACATCAATAGGTAGCCAAAGAGGTGGTTTTACAAAACAATGGGTACCGAAAAACTATGGGCCCAAAAACAACCCATAACGGTTACCCATTACCCATGGGTTAATAAACCACCAATGAAAATTTGCCATAAACCATGGGGACCGCCATAAAAATATCGAAGTGTAACACATGGAAGGTGTACCAAACTCTAACATGAAAACAGGCTCCATAAACATAACACATTGGCCAACTCATTTCCCTTAACGAAAAATCATATATTGCCGAAGAATATTGGGCTAACCAAGTAGACAGGATTAGGCCCTGTAACCCTTTATTTGCATTTTCCACACATCTTCTCTCATACCTTCATGACCCTCTTCAAAGAGGAATACACAAAATATGAAGAACAATTCCCTCACATTCCATAACCAAGTCAAGTTTTATTTGGATCCACCAACATTGACACCGATCTACAGACCGTGATCATCCTTGATCCTAGTATCACCCCCGTACAAGTTAAGAAAACATTCATCACTCTTAATGAGAAAATTCCCATTTTACAAGTTGAGAACCTTCAATTTCCTTGACCCATTATTATCATTCCCACCTATTCCACCTACAATCTATTTATATACCACATTATCACCCCATCCATCACATTCTAGTTATCCCGACACGACCTCGGGAGGTCACATGTGTATGAAATCACGTGTTGATTTTCAGGCGTACAAAAAAATTAAGCTCCATCACCCTAATGTTAACTTCCATTCTCAACCACATCATCGAACACATCACCAAGGACTCCACCAACATGACCAAGCACACATAAAAATATGTTACATGAATAATTTCACTTTTGCATATTTGTTTCATACACCTTCTTAACATGCCTAATAGGGCTAAGTAGGCCATTAGGTATCAAACCAAAACACACCACTTCTGATCACACTAAGGCTTCAAACACATCATATGAGACACCTACAAGCTATATGTTCATTCATCATTTTTACAACATGTACAACAACAAAATGCTTCTTGGACCTATAAGACTCATTTTGCACCATTATGCCTTTTAGCGGTAGGTCATATTGGAAAAATTGTTTCACCAAGTTTATCCATATAACTTTCCCACTTATTTTTATGAGCACTTATAACACATCTCAAGCTATCTAAAACAATTGGTTTTGCATCATGACTCCTGCAACAAATGAATGTACACACAAATCTTCTCAAAACAAGAGTTTTTCTTTACCTTACCAGCAAACCTGGAACAATGAAACGACCACCAACAGAAGCTCTGAAGAGTACTATTTATTCCTGAGTCATCACACT
The DNA here is from genome assembly GCA_019776745.2 of Taxus chinensis. Classification (NCBI taxonomy): domain Eukaryota; kingdom Viridiplantae; phylum Streptophyta; class Pinopsida; order Cupressales; family Taxaceae; genus Taxus; species Taxus chinensis. Next base: position 526,273,464 of record CM034153.1, read on the forward strand.
ATATTTCCCAAGTCATTTCATGGCCATACACCTCATATTTTCTCCATCGCTACAAGACTAGGGTTTTGAGAGGGTTTCAGACCTACTTAGCTTGTTAACAATCGTTCATAAATGATATGGCACCATTTAACTTCATTCCAATTGTAAAATACTCTTTGCTACATGCCTAAAATATTATGAATGGATCAGGTCCCCATGAAAATATTTCACATGCAAGTGAGCACTCCAAACTTGACCTTTGAGCTGGGAATGAATGTTTTGTGAGATTGATAGAGCCAAAAATAAATTTTCTTACTTTTCCTTCATCCTCCTGACCTGAAAATTTTCACACATCACTGAAAAAACCTCTTTCAACTATACCATATGTCATTCATTCCTGCACACCTCTGAAACTCTCCAAGCTACTTGATTTTCCCATGCATACTAGCCTTGCCTTCTTGAACATGTCACCAAAGGACCTTGAACTTACACTATACCTATGAAACCTAAATTTTTACACCTACTATGTAATGTCACAACATACCTCACATGCTTATATTGACCTTCTTTGCTCCATACTTCATGCAACCATCTCTCCTACATGTGCTAGGTCTAGAACTAGGCCTAGAATGGCTTGTACCAACCCATGTCACAAAAGAACAGACCTATTATTCACCATGCAGACACTCACACACCTCTGAGACACCTCATTAATCATGTTAGAGAATATACCAACCTTCATATAACCTTTAGAGCACACACACAATATATGTCACCTCTGACTCCCTTTGACATCAATGTTACTTGACATCAATGACAACAACAATGACCCATTGTCCAACACAATGATTTACACCATGGGGTACGTGACCTTGTTTGAGGAACAACCCTATACTTAGAGGTAATAAAAAAATAGTATAGAGAGTATGTGATAGTTAGTTTTCAAAAGTCAAGCCACTACACAAGTAATAAACAAAATTCTAATTTCTAGACATGTAAATTCTAGTTAGTATAAAATAATATGAAGAAAGTAAAGATGTGTACAATGTTGTAACAAGGCTATTAACACAAGTTCCTATGATAAAAAGGGTAACACTTTTTCTTATTCACCTACACTTAACATGTAAATACATATGCCTATGCCAAATGATACTTAGGGCTTACCAACAATCACTACTATCTGGTTTGGCTCTAAAGGTCATCTACCCTTAGATTGAGAATATTGCATATTTATACTACAAAAACAAGAAGGTAGTGAAAAATGGGGATGGTTACAAATCATTTCATCATCCAATTGAGTGATGGTTGACCTTCCCATCAAGAGGTTATCTAAGAGATTCCTTCACATGATGTATAATTGGAAAGTATCACTTGGCAAGCCACACATGAGCATGAAGTTGTTGTGTGGTTATTGTGAAAATTCATGTGTAATGTGGTGGTTGTGCAAGATTCTACGACAATGAAGATGCACTAGTTCTGAGTGAGGAAAGCTTTGAGTGGGGTATGAGATGTAATATTCCTACAATACTCAAGTGACTTTGCAAAGAAGATGAATGTTTTGTAGTCTTGTGATGGTAAACAAAGATGTCACAAGACTTGTGTGTGTGTGTGTACGTTGTAAGGTATGGAACACAATGTAAGAACTTCAAGCTGAGATGTGTGTAGGATGCACTGGTGCATGAAGGATTGTATGTGATTACACATATATCATCATGAATGTTATCCTTATGTCATTTTTTTCACATTAGCTAACTAAACTCAATGCATGAGAAGAATATTCCATAGTTAATTTCCAACTAAAGATCTAGCCATCCATTTGGCATCAAGCATTTTCCTTGATTCCAAGGGTCGTTAATACCCAAACCTCTCTTGTATTTCGTCTGAGTGCAAAGAACCCAATAAATTTTTGGCATACCTATATAACTATCCCACTTACCTCAAAGAAATTGTAACACCTTTTGAACTAGATTGAGATAGTCAAGATTAAAGGATAATCAACATGAGGAGAAATATACATGAGTGGCTAAGGAAATGTTAACAATTTAAAATTTTCTTCCTAAGGATTAAAAAAATTCACCTCTTAGTTATCTATCTTTCTATAGAACTTGTGTAGAAACCACACCCACATTTGGGAAAGCATATATTGATATCAAAGGGAATGCCTAGTTATCTCATAGTTTTGTCATGCTTAAATTGTTTCCATTTTTTATGTATCAAATTTGAAGGGCTTTCATGTTTACTAAGTATGTATTTAGAACTTTATGTGGTGAGATTTTTGACCTAAAGGCATTTAAGAAGATATTAGAAATCTCTAGATTATTTTTCACTTCAACTTCCTCATTTTGAAGGAAGAGTGTGATGTCATTTACAAATTGTGAATTGAGCACAATGTTTGTTGGGGAAGATATATAACCAAGAATGAAACTTTCTATAACATGCACCCAAGAGCATCCACCATTAGCACTAGGGAAAGTGATTCATTCATGGTTAAGGGTCCCAATGAAGGGATGCCTAATATACCATGCAACCCATAAATCTAGAGTTCGATCTCATCAAAAGAAACCTCGTGCAAAACTTTGAAAAGATAGAATAAAATATTATTTTATTAATATGAGGAAAGTTACAATATTGGAAATAATGGCTTTAAATTTAATGATAGTATTATAACAAGACTCTTCAAAAATTCTCTAAGACTCGTCCTTGAACCTATCTTATCCTAAGCCTGTAGACTCTGCTAAACTTCTATAAAACTAGACTTGAATCAATTCAAAAATGCTCAAAATGCCTCTCTAATGGATAACCGCTCCACTCATAGTTGAAATGTGACGATTTAATATCTTCAAAGACAGGTAATGCCTATATGTTCACAACTCCCTACTATATGTAGAATATTTTAAGACTTGGGTAGGAGAACAAAGATGCCTTTGCAAGTAAATATACCCTGTAAAGATTCCTCAAAATGCCTCAGGTTGTCATTAACATGCCCAACTAGTTTACAGATGGTTTCCCATGGATTTCCCCTCCATTAGATCACTATTTACCATGCCATATGGTTCATCCTTAGGTGAGTGAAATGGATCAAGGCCCACATGTGCTTCCCCCTAATAATAATGATTTTGACTATATATTTTGTTAGATGCAAATCTAATAAAGGAAACATACAATAGTAATAATGCATGATATGAAAGTCTTCGTAGCTTCATCAAGTGTATTACGACATCAAATAAGGCTTACCAAAATTACACAATACTTTGTGGCTTTTTGCATGCAAGAATTGGCTAGTGTAAGAACAAGATAAGAAATTTACAGTTATGCACGACACTAGGGTACCATGTGACATTCATAGTTTTTTGCAGCATCAGTAGTGATCTTCGTAAAAAAGATAAGCCTTCACAACATGCATGGAAAATAGACAAGGATTCAAGTTTTGTGTGGCATGCTCAAATAGTAGCACGAAATTGTACAAATCGTTTATTCAATTAACTCTAAATATTTTTGGTTAACGCAAAATTGCGCATGAACCTAGATGCTCCTACATCACACACCTCATGTAAGAAGAAACTTGAGCCCCAACTCAAGCGTGTTTATGAAGGCCTTCAATGGAATTACCAAGTATAGAAATTTTTGTATCACTAATCTAAGATGGATCGTTAACTTCTCTTCCTCTTTAGTTCACCGTATATTCTTTACACTCCTTTTTTTGTGCATTGTCTTTGCTACACACTCATCTAAAATGTGTTCAATTTATTTATGCCTATTATTTGGTAATTGGAATCACATATCTACTTTTGTGTGGTTTATTTCTCCTCTAGTCTATCATTCAAAATACAAGTATAGGTCTACTACATTGAAGATAGGTGAAATGTTTAATCCCTCTAGTAGTTCTATTTCAGACTCATGCTTCACAAACTTTTTTAGGAATTTGTAAGGTTCAATCTTCTTCCACTTGATTTTTTCATATATTCCTCTTAGGAACCTCTAATTGCATACGTATCCATAAACTAAGCCTCCAACCTCAAACTCCAATTTTGTTATCCTCAAGCGTGTGCACTCCTTGTAATGTGTATTACTTTGCTCAAACTATTTGTGTACTTTAAAGTGTGTTTCTTTCATGTATTTTGCAAAATCCTATTCTTCTATATTTCTCCCTTTCTATCGAGGCAACTCTCATAACTTGTCAATTCCTTAGGGACTCACTTCATACACAATATGGAAAGGTGACTTCCTAGTGCTCCCATTTACATAGTAAGCAAACTCTACATGTGCAAGAACATAATCCCATGTTCCTACCTTCTCCCTAACCAAACACCACACCAAATTTCTAAGGCTCTTATTGACAACTTATGTTTGACCATCCATATGTAGGCAATATGTTGAACTAAACTACAACCTCGTGTTAGGAGTCTTCCATAACGTGTGCCAAAAATAACCAAAAAACTTAGTATTTGTGTTAGATACAATACTTCACGATATTCCATGTAATCTCACAACTTCCCTAAAAAACAAGTTAGCTATATACGTAACATTATTGGTTTTCTTGAAAATGATAAAATGGCCCATTTTTCATAATCTATCAAAAAACAATACTGTGACCCTTTTGTGTTCTACGAAAAATTCATTTTCAGATGCTCTCGATATTTTTGAGGCACTAACAATGGTTGATATAATCATGTGTTTTGACTCTTCCCCTTTTCCAACTAGCATACTTTCCATCTGTACACATATATGTAGCCATATGTAGCCAGAAGCATCTCTCACTTATATGTGTCAATGTTTTATCTATTCGAAATTACCTAGATAATCCTCTAAAAATTCTCTTAGATCAAATTCTCCCTCACTAATCTTCATGGCACACATATATTTGTGTCTTTGAATGACAACCCTTCCTACGAGAAGTAATTTCAGGCATACGATTGACACTCACTAGTTCTGTGCATTCTCTCCTTGCTTCTCCAAATTCTTCATCTTCTACATAGAGTTATTTCATTGCCTCAAACCCCACTACTCCCACTTACATCTCACTTACTAAGATGCATTTTCTACTTAATGCATCTGCAACTCTGTTTGACTTCCCAATTTTGTGACTCAAGAAAAATGAGTAACTATGTAAGAATTTAACCCATTTTATGTCTTTAGTTCATCTTCCCCTCACTATTTATAAATTGTAGTGTTTGGTGGTTCACGTACAACAAAAACTCCTTGGAAAACAGGAAGTGCCTCCACTTCTTCAGTTCTTACACTATGGCATAAAATATGTGATCATAAATTGAATATATCCTTCTAATGTCATTCAATTTCTCACTACAATATGTTATGGATCTTCACTCTTGACTCATCACAGTTCAAATGTATACTCCATTTGAATCACAATCAGCCTAAAATACCTTATTGAAATTAGGAAATGCCAACACTAGCGTCTTTGTGACCTTCTTCTTCAGGTTCTAAAATCCATACTCCGCATTTGTGGTCCATGCAAACTCATTATTCCCCTCCATCACAAATATCATTAAATCCTCTGAAAAAATACCTATAGAAGCTTTCCAATCCATGGAATCTTTGTGCCTCTACAACACTCTTGGGTGATAACCAATCTGATATAGCTTACACCTTCTCAAGATCCATCTTCAATCCTTCTTGAGTTATCAAAACTCTCGAGTGCATCAACTCTCTCCACATGAAACACCTTTAATAAAATTCACTAGAAAATTATCCTCACATAAGCGCTCTAATAATTTCCGCAAATGAAACAAGTGTTCTTCCTATGTTTTTCTAAAATCAAATTATCATTAGAAAAATAATGTAAAACTTACCTAGAAAAGGCTACAATGCTTCGTTAATCAACAACATGCTTGGTACATTGGTTAGCCAAAATGGCATGACCAACCACTCATACAATCCATCATGTTTTTTTAAAATATTCTTCCGCTCATCTCCTTCTCTTATCCAAATTTGGTTGTATCCACTCTTTAGATCAATCTTCATGAAGTATCTTGCTCTAGTCTAACAACCCATCAAATCATATGTGCATGGAAATGGAAATTTATACTTGATGATAATCTTATTGATGGTTAATAAATTAATGCACATTCTCCACTTATCTCCTTACTTTGGTCCCAATACTGCAAGGTATTGTACGGGCTCAGAGACTCTTTGATCAACCCCTTATCAAGCAATTAATGCACTTGTTTTCCAATCTCCATATGTGACATCTAATATATGGCCTTACTACGCTGAAGGCGTTCCCCCTATGGTAAAGGACCTCCGGATGTTTCTGCAGCTATGTTAAATTTGACGGCCTGTCAGACGTTTTTTCAATGCGTTTTAATTTGACGGCCGTTTGGATGTTTCCGGCTATTTTTAATGGTGGCTATTTTTAATGGCGAGACAGTTAAGTGAAAGGAAAAGCAAACAGATGAAGCGGTCTTGCTTGAATGGACAGTGTTGGAATCGTCTCTTTCTCCTCAAGGGGTCGGGATCGAGGCTCCCGTCAACTATGGGAAAGGAGAGTTTGCAGTGACAATCAGCATCGGAACCCCGCCAAGAAAAGTGGTTGGCATCATGGACACAGGCAACGATCTGATATGGATGCAATGCCAACCCTGCACCGCCTACTTCTCTCAACCCGACCCCATCTTCGACCCCTCCAAATCCACCACCTACGCCAAGGTGCCCTGTGATGCCACCTCCCTCTGCTCTTCCCTCCGCACAAAATCATGTACCTCAGACTGTGAGTATTCATACGAATATGGCCGCGACGGTTCCGTGAGGACAAGCGGCATCTTATCCGTGGAAACATTGAGCATGTTGGTTGGATCTCGACTGTGGAAAGTTGCAGAGTGCCCATTAACAATACGTGCTATGAAATTTGTAGAATACCCATTAAGAATACGTGGTAGCTGGGTGGATAATTGGGACAACCGAGTATTGTTTCCCATGTTATACTTTAAACTGTGCATGCAAGTGTTTAAGTGAAGTTTTCTAAAGGTATTTTTGATTTTGTTGTCTTCCAAAAAATATGATTTTGATCTAAGTATTTGGAGACATTTGGGTGGCTCGAGCCCTCGAAGGCGGTAAGGAAATTAAGAGGGTTTTACTGCGTCGATCTTTTGGTCTTTTGGACGATTTTGAGGAGACTTCCAAAGAAAACATTCAGATCTTTGATAATGAATCTAAACTGGCATGATTTTTTCTCCTTATCATCTTTGTAGTATAGCGTTATAATATTTCAATGCCTTGAAATCATTACATTATTCTTCTTTGTATCTGTATGAAAGATGGAATAACGCATAGGTTCTAAGTAAAAAATTATGTGTGTAATTATCTTTTTGGGTGGTATATTTCATTTTTGAGAATGTGTGCTTTTGGTACCTTCATTATATTCCTGAGAAACCCATTACGAGTTCACTCTTGATAGCGATACTATGTTTTATCTTAAATAAAAAAATATGGGTAAAAGATCTGGTTGGGCATGCGGGATTTAACTGTTGGTTGGATGGTTAGCTACCCATTAAGGCTTTAGTCTGTGTGTGGTTTAGAGAACTATTCAGTTCTATATTATGCTTCTTTTCTTCACCCAAGAGGAGATATTGGCCTTTGATGTTTTATCCAACTTGACTACAGTTGACATTGTCTGTTTCTAGGCACTAGCTATTGTAGCCGAGTTTGTTTGCTAGAAGTATGAATAAAGTTAAAACTATGATAATCTATACGAGTTTCAAAATAAGTGAATGTTGTTGTGTGAATAAAAGGAAACAATGAATAGAATGATTCTATTTTATTATGTGAATATTTTAGATTGCCAAATGAGTTTGTGCTGAGGCACTTAATGGAATTGATGTCTACTTTCTGGTATGGAGATAACCTTAGAAATAATTTTCTTAAATCATGATTGTAACAACAAAGTATACATATATATCAAACTAGGATAAAAAGGGACAGTAGAGATTTTGAGTTGGAAACATTAAGTTATGATTTATGTTTCTGAAGTTTGTCTTAGTCCTCAACATGTTATATGCATTGTACATTACTTAACTATGATGTGGAAGTAATTTAATTATCCATATTATTTTCTCTGATGTCATTATGGAGTTTACTCATTGAGTTATTTTAATGATATAAACTATAAAGATGACAATGGTAGCATATCATGCCAGTTCGGTTGGAACTGACCATGTACTATTTGTACTTAATCATTTCAGATTTGTAGGTAAAAAGGGGCAATACTAAAGTAATACATGTAATTTGAATCAATGGTTTATGGTTGTGGAAAACGAGTGGGAGATTCTTCCTCGCACGGAAAGAGTAAGTGGTTTGTGCGAAGGAAGCATTTTATCATTTTCCTATTTTCACTGGCTTTCCTCCGCTCTTTCCCTTGTAGATTCAGCCCTAATGGCGGGGTTGCATACATCAATAAGAGCATCATGAATAACAGTATGCCACTGTATGAGGATAGGCCAATTGGTAACTTTTTTTATCCACCAAGTGATATGATTCATTCACAAGATTCCCATCCCATCTTGCACCTTCAGCATAATCAGGGGCTTCTCTGGTGTAAAATCCTGCATTATGAGAGCTTCCCCTCCCAACACACATGATCTGTGATTATATACTTCATTTTCTGAAACAAATTGATATCCCTGATAATTACTATTTACTTTAATATACATGTAACTTTGTTGTGATAACTCTGCAGTATAGGTTCTTAATGGGACACAAAAAGAAGCTTGATATCCCCGAGACTCCCAAATTTTATCTTCACATCATTTCATATTCTATTTATAAAAAATATACATCATGGAGATTCGAAGTACTTACAGTTTAAATCCAAAAAATCAATTGGGTTTACTTTTGTGTCTATGTACAACACATATTTTACACTTACGAATAGTCTCATTTCCTAATTATTTCTAGATATATACAAATTTTTATCAATGCAAAAAATGTCAAGTGAAGGCAAGAAGTTGTTGTATTAATCACTAAAAACTAAGCCTCCTCTGGCCAAGATCAGTCCAAGGCTTCTTTGGATGGATAGGCCAGTGAATCTAGCTTAGAGATTGAAGCTCATTGATTTCCCTCTTTTTATAATTAGAAACTTTAGTACAATAATCAAAGGACTACCCAACCAACCCTCGACTAATATGAGGCTGCTTAGGAACTATCCCTGCTTTGGTCTCTTCTTCCTCTTTTTGTTTTTACCACTTTTTTTGGTAATAAGATCTATAGTACAATGAACCTCTCCACCATCAACTTTCCTTTCCCTATTCATTGGTCAACTTGTAAGCATACCCTGGCTTTTCATCTCGTTTATTGAAACTATTTCTTTCTGAATTTATTTTTCCTTCAGGTCATTATCATTAATGATAGAGTTTCTTCCCAATGGATTCCAATAACAAGAATCAAAAACTGTTTCACCAATCATGATCTTGTTGTTTCACCAATTTTCTTTCATACTTCTCAAAAATAGGACTTGAGTGGCCGTGTACAGATAAACTTTGGTATTTTACAAAACCAAAATTTACATTTGGAAAGGTATGTGCCATTTGCTGGAAAAATAGTTCTTCCAATCTCCTTGCACCTTCCTGCAACTATATTTGCAAAATGTTAATAGATAAAAGATGAATCCCAGTTAAAATCAAAACACTAGAGACATATCATTAAAGAAAACTTATGATACCTTTGCAGAATTGCTATGATACCTTTGCAGAATTGTTATGATACCAAATAGCATTTTCAAGCATTAATCACACATCTGCTGCAAAGTCTAAGACACTAGCATACTCATAGTGATCAATCTGTTGCATGATTGTTTGAACAATTAAAGGATTTGGAGATAACCCTAGAGTAGCTTGGAAACTTGTCCCACTTATGAAGCTCCACTAAGTGAGCTACTCTTTTCCTTGCATCCATCATCACTGAACTCAACAGTTTGCTGAAAACATTTTTACACTGCAGACAACAAGGCCATTTTGTAATTTCCAGAGTTAATATATTAGACACTGGAAAAAATAGTAGATTTCCCACAAGAAGCTAACATCATAACCGACAGATATAGTAAAGGCATTTGTAAGGAGTTCAATACGAAGCATTTAGAAATACAAAACATAATGCTCTTAAATAAATAGGCAATGTGACAAATCTATTTTTCAGTTTTTATCACAAATATAACAAGCCATCAGATTTTGTTACTGGTTGGACTCAAAAAGATGTAGATGATTTATACAGTTATATATACATGATGTGCATGATTTATACATTTATATATACATATGCATATATATGTATATAGATAATATATACATATCATACATCTCTCTATCTACATATAACCTCTAGAAGACAATATTTGGAAAACCTAGTGACTCAAAAGTTCAATAATTATTGCGTCGATACATATACATAACTTGGTTTTCATATTGTTTTACGGCTTTAAGCATCTTATGTCTTGAGATAAACTCTGGCCAATGTTAAATAGAATATACTTCCATAACAGATAACTTACAGTACCTTTTGAGTGTTCACACATAAAATGCTTTCACCAGCACAACATGAAGTCTCAGCAAGCTCTAAGGGTTTATTAAACTTGTTGGATTTATCCACACAATGATTGAAAATATGTATTCCTATCCAACAACTTGTCCGAGCACATACAGGCTCAAGAAGTCTCTGCCTCTTTAGGTGCACACCAATTTCCATGGATCCATGATTGAATGGTTCCCTTACAAAATTTTCTTCCTGGTTAAGCACTGTGTGTAATCCACATATTTTGGGTCTCCAACTCAGATTGTCATGGAATTTCTCATAGAAATATGGGCGTAACTTCACTGCAGACCACTTGCGGCAATGTGATCCACTTCGCTTCCATTTTCTTTTTGTTAGTAGAAGGTACGTATTTCTCCTCACCATCAGCCCTTATTACAAAATATAACTCATGACATAAATAAAAAATACTAGAATTTTGTACATTATGAGTTTTGGATAACTTATATAAAATTAAATCTTACCATCAATTGTTGGGAGTCTGGCTTTACCTATAGGGCTGCCAAGGATACAAATTTTTTAGCAGATATAGGTTGACACAATGCATATTCTCCACTTAACTTCTCATATTGAGATGAATAATTCTAATGAAGTATCCTCCTCGTCCTTTATGTCTTCTCCAAAGAGCACATCCTTATCATTTGCAACATGACTTGCATAATTCGTAGCTCCAAAATTTTATGTCTGACCTTCCTTGTGCACACAATCTATATGATTCTCTTTCTAAATAGTTTCATTACTTGGCTCTTCCTTGTTCAAGTATTCTATTGTCTTTTTGTCTTCTTTGTGTACAGATAAATCATCTTTCTCTTCTGCACTTGTTTCGAGATCAACTTGGACTTCAACCTACATACATTGGTCATCTCACCAGGCCAATTTCATTCCTCGTCAATTTGGTCAAACATGTGGACTTCCTCTTCACTTCTTGCAATTAATCTATTTACTACTTGCATTGTAGTTACATCATGAACAATTTCTTGGCACCACTCTTCATCAAGCAAAAGCACCTCTAATGTCTTACGTTGTTCTTCTTGTGTCATCCTCTGATCAAAGCACCTTGCATTTATCACCTCATCTGCCATGTCCATCTTCAACTATTGAATGTTATTACGAACAAGGCTTTCCACATATCCCATGTAACTAGCTTTTCCTGCTAGCTCATCTCCAACATCTAGCATGCCACCACTTCGTAATTCATCTTCCACACGACATAAAGATATTGTGTCCACAACTGATTCCATATATATCACTCTAAGTTCTTTCTTTTGTCCAATTCGATGAGCCCTAGCTACTGCCTACTCCTCATTTTTTTGGTTGGCATGTGGATCAATAATAATGACCGTGTCTACAAATTGAAGATTCAAACCCCTTCCAGCAGCACGAATGTTGAGTAGAAAGACAAAGCATTCACTTCCAAGCTTGTTGAAATCAACTATAGCAGATTCTAAAAATAAAGGGTAAAGCCTTAAAATATGAGTCAAAATGTAGGACTAATAAAATACTTTTGAAAAATCTGCAATCTTTAAAAATAAATGGACAAATATTATACAAAGAAACGTGCAAAGTGTTTTTTAGGTCAACAATCACACTCCCAAGTCTACACCAATCTTCAATCATCACTATTACAACATATATATAGAAAACAAAACAATGTTAACAAATATATTACACAAATATAACATCAAACTTGAATTACAAACTAAATTTAAATTTTAATCCTTTTTATTTATTTTGATTTTTTTGGTGTGGGACTAGGTACAAAGGAAACTTTATGATGAGTCTAACTTCTTGTAAAAAATGAAGGGGAACCATGCATGGTGTTCGAATATTGTATAGGTATATCCTCGTATTTTACCTCTTTCAACTTATATAAGTAATACTTAAAAAAATCAAATAAATTGTTTAAAGAATGCAATATGCATATTGGGCGGCATCAAGCCCGGAAATCCATCTGTGCCTACATAGTGCAGAGTCAAGACCAGAGACTGCAAAGTCCCAATCTATGATGAGGGGACAATAGTCATTATGAGAAGAGTGCATTGGCCATAACTTACACTAAAATTTGAACACATTCAGACTCAAAGTATATAAACATGAATAGATTGTCAGTGAATATGAGATGTAGAAGAACAAGGTCTAATGGCACAAGAAATGAAATTCTTAAACGCATAATTGAAGAGATTGATGAACCTAAGAAGATAAAATTTATTAATTAAACATGAATGCTAAAAAAAATCCAATTAGGCTTGTGATATATATCAAGATCGAGATGATCAAGAAGCACTTTGATATATAGGTGCATTTCTTTCCCTGTTTACGATAATTAGTAATCATTATGTCTTCTTTTATTTAATAACATGGAAATAAATGGTTACCATTTTGTTTAATGGTTTTTAAAATATTCAATGGTGATTTTTTTAGATTTGAAGAAATTTAGTTTTGGTTTACTTACTCATATTTGTTTATAAATGCTTTAAAGTAAAAAATCAAAGTTGTTATGCTCTAATTACTTGTTTTCGAGTACTTCAAATTAATGTGTTTCGAGTAAATGTGCAGAACTCACAAGTTTAGGGATTGGCATTCTCATCATCGATGTGACTTTGTCATGTGGACGCTTTTCTCACTTGATTGAGGGTTTCTCTAATTCAAAACTAATAATTCCAACTACTGAACTTGTCCCCCTACAATCATTGTTTAACGTTGGGGTCCAACATCGTGTAAACCTTTCATATCGAGTTCACTTTTAGACCGCACTAGTGCAATCCAATTTCGTAATTCTCATGTCATGTGTTGTCTCTGCACTTTCTCAAATTGCCATCCTTGCCTTCAAGGATGCACCCCCAATATTGATTTTGACAACACCTAGAGGGAAGGACTTACCTTCTATGCTATCTCTAGAGTACCTTCATTATCCAAACTCCACCTTTCCCCGCCATTTACTTCTATCGCTATTCTAAAATGTCCAAATACCCTCTCCTGCAAATCCGCTTGAATGAAGAATCTTACTAAACCTCTGTACTTTAAAGTAGTTCATGCAACTTCTGCTTACGGTTTTGTCTTTGTCTCCTTCCACGATTTTGTCTTTGTCTCCTTCCATGTTCTCTCTCAATTTTTCTCCCTTTCGGCGTACACATCGCACTACTTACGTGCGATTGCTAGACACATTCACCATCCCCTTTCACCTCATTCAGAAAATACTTCCCTGAAATCAAAAATATTTGGAACTCCTCTCTACCTCTACACTCACCGTCTTCAAAGGATTGAAAGTGTACTTTCATATGTCCTTCACCAACATGTATGTATTTGTGTGGCCATCATGTATTGCCTTCTTGTCCTAGTGCTAAGGTCGACCAAGTAAAACATGGCATACATCCATGGGAATTGTATCGCGTGGAACTTCACCTACATATATGCTAATCTTGAACCGTACATTACACTAATCATTCAAAATCAATTGATGTCCCTTCAGTAATCAAGAAACCTTATATAGATTTAGATATGCAATTCTCTTCAAATTTACACATGGTTCTAAACTAGATTTTTTCTTTATGTGGGTGCATTCTCTACCTTTGTTGGCTTCAACAGAACTCTCTTCATCACGAGAGCGTCTTTGCACTCTAAATATTTTGTATAAGTGTTTGACGCATTTCTCCCTATATTTACATGCTACCCAACATGGTTGCTAACATCATTTTTTCTACTGCCACTACTATGAGTGGTATGTAGACATTCAAATGTAGGATGTCCAGTCTCTCCACAATGAAAAAAGGTTCCACTGAATCCTCTATCTCTTTTGTATCCTCTTCCTTTAAAATAATATCTATCTTTGCTTCTCTACATATGACATTTCTCATGTAAGAAGATTTTTCAGCTTTGTGTGCAGATTTTGTGCAACAATGTGCCTTATTTTTTGCATGGCAACTTATTTTTCACCTTTAGTGTAAACTAATAGGCCACCCCCAAAAATTTCAATCTACCCATACTAAAATCATGTTGAATAGAAATGTGTAATCAATCAACATAGCTTGAGATTTTTTCACGTCATTCTCTACATGACCTACTCTAATGGTGACTATGAAACTATTATCTGTACTTCGTACTGATTTCCTTCTAACACAAATTCTACAATAGTCTAAACAAAAAATGTTGGTTATCCACAAGCAAGAACTTCTCCTTCAACTTTTTCACAAATATATCCATACTCTTGATCTTGTCTTTACCTCTACGTACACTCTCGGTATGCACGTTTTCCCATCACAATGATACATGACTCTTAAACTTGGTATAAGAAAATTTTACCTCCTTGGTATATTTTATGCCTTCGTGCTCAAAATGCTTCTCTATTTGTTTGATTCAGTTAATGATTTCTTTTGGATTTAAGCTCTGATAATAACTTGGAACTTCTATTTTTGGCTTCTTGTCTATCATCATGATCGTGTGCAAGAATTTATGTTCTTTCTCATCAAAATGCTCTTCTTCAACATCGTATTCCTTAGGTTCTCTTTCCATGTGATCATCATTGCTAACATCATCCACCGCTACTCCCCCACATTCTACAGTTTACATACCATCCAGACAAACTTGTACTCCTCTCATCATCTTAGCCAAGTTCACAAATCTTGGAAATATATTTTCTCTTGTGACCATTATATTTACCATCACCATCTCCCTCACAATTGCTCGCTCACCAAGATTGGTCTTACACCTTATAACCAACAACACAAATGTTGCAAGATGCCTACAACTATTTTCTACCCACACACACTAGTATGAAAAGTAGAAAATATAAATATCACTCATTACACTAATTATCACACACAAACACATCAATCCACAACAAGACTTAAAATCCCTTCTTTGATACCATATGATGCATTCGTGGTTAAGGGTTCCAATAAAAGGAGGTGTTAGACCTTACAACCCACAAATCCATTGTTATATCTCACTTAAACAAGACTTTAGGAACAATTTTGACTTCAATAGCATGGATCCATGATCGACCCATTAAGATATTTTGATGAAGAACATCATCCACAATGACTCAACACAGTTAAAATGATCACACCCTACTAATATAGTCGAGACATGTAACCGCCCTAGATTCTATAATTTTATGCTCACACTTTATATACACGAAAAGTATTGGGAACACATCCCACTCAATATAGCTTCATCTAATAATTTATGTACATTGGAAGCACTACACACTCTTGGTATTACCCCATCAAACACTATGCATGTACAGTTGCATGAATTTCAAGGTTTTATTATGCGATTTTTTATAACAACAAGAGTGTGGGTAGCCTTCGACCCCCAACCAACTCCTCTTTATTTTTTAAGATCAAGGTTGCGACATTTGAAAGGCATTATTGATGATACCAATCACATTATAACCTTCCCTCATCTCCATATGTCAGTTATAATTAATCACAATCTCCTTGATTACCAAAAATATGACACATTGTAAATGTACTATGGTAAAGCAAGGCCCACCCTATATAGACAAGGATTATATCATGAAACTCTATTAACTTCAACAAACTGGACATTTAAGTTTCCCTTGCCTTCGTAAGCTTTATCATATATTCGATCCAAGACCAGTAAGTTACTATCTTACTACAAATTACCTACTCGATATTGAATAACACACTTGCAAACATTTTCAATATTGTGAAAATACCAAAAAAAATCAAAATATGTCAAAAATACAAAAACATTCATTTTTTCTACAAAATACAAAATCAAGATGAACATGACTTTATCGACTAGTTTTGTACTTTACAAATGTTGTTTGTTACATGGTTTGATAGGTAGCATATTCTATATTCTAAACATGTGTTTTACGAGGTATGTGAGAATGATGAAGGATACACAGGATTCCACATGATTGTAGATGTTGGACTTTCTCTCTTACTTAATGGCCTTGCTAATCTAAGTGCGTCTTCTATACTATCAAATGTTATTATTTCATTTATTAAAGAGTGTTCCTTACATGGCTTCATTATGCTTATATTATATGTGTTAATTGCCTCCTAATTCTGGACAAGAAGCTTAAAAAGGAAAAAATGGCCCCGACACCTCTGGTTTGGGTTGTCAAGAGAAAGAAATTGTTGAGATCAAAAAGGACACCAACAACATGAAAGGAAATACCATCAAACTCCAATCTGAAAAATATGACAAGATTTTCTGGAATGGGCTTAGCCACATTAAAAAATTGGAACATAAATGCAACCTCAATGGGGAAAGTTTGGTCATTTAAAATGGGTTGTTGAAATCTATTGTAAAAGAGCTCAAGAACTCAGATAGAAAAGGGAAAGGAAAGGAGATCAAGAGGAAGGAGATAAAAGAATGTGACAACCACATCAAGGATCTCATCAGGATTTCTACCCAAATCCTAAAATTTTAATATTTTTTCTTTCCATATGCTTTGGGTTGTTTTTGGCTATTGGGTGGTTCTTGTTTGATCTTTTCACTTTTAGTATGTGTTTTGGCTTGTTTTGAACTTGTTCAACTGGTCTGTGCTTGTTGCACTAGTCCTGTTTGATATTTGGTTCCTTTTTTGTTTCATGAATTGTACATTGATATATCTAGATTATAGATCCATGTTGTAATAGGGAAGGGCCCCTACCAAACCCCTCTTTTTATCCAAATATCAAAAAAAAATGTTACTTTTTTGAATCTTTGGGAATAGGAAATGTGGATTATACAATATTAATATGTCTTGTTCTATGTGTGTATTGACTAATGTCTATTTCTTATCATTACACATTGGATTGCTTATCCGCTTGTCTTGTGTTTGTGGCCCTTGGCCTTCTATATGTTTGTGTGACATTATTATGTTCCTTATTTGTGGCCTCACCTGCATTTTCTTGTGTAATCATTTCACTCTTGTTTGTGTGTGTGACACTACTATGTACCTTGTATGCGCCTCTTGGCTTTCTCTATAACAGTGTGTGTGACATTGATTTATTTACTTGTATGTTTGTGTTTCTATACTTGCACTTTTTTGTGTGTCGTATCTCTTTGTACCATGATTTCTATCATGCAATCTCTTGTAGGCCCAAATTGTAATTGGTGGCCACCTACAATTATCTTGTGTTCCAACGATGATTATTTATTGTATTTTTCATGGACACACTTCAATTATTTTGAGCCAAGTGAGCTACAATATATCTCATTCACCTTAAAATAGAGGGCATTTAGTGGGGTTATCATAAGAATATCAATGCAATTTAGGTACACATGCATATTACAAATTACATAATACAATGGAACATGTTACAGGGACACAAGTATGGAAATAGATAAAAAAAAATACTTCACATAACTTCAATTTGGACAAAATCGTCCAACAGAAGATGAAACCATCAGACATTATTGCCTTAACGAATGCCACTATCATGTGTACATCCAAGGATTTTTTGGAAAAATCTAATTTTTCACAAGTCTCTAGTTTTATTCAAGGACAAATACATAGTTTCAATACAAAGTTCACTACATTTCGGTACATAATGCGAGGGGCGGTTTCAATACAGATTTCACTACATTTTGGTGCAGAATGTGAGGGGTATATTAACAGTTTCAATCCAATATCATGTTACTTTCTATTTTTCATGCATGTGTGTTTTCAAATTGACACAATAGTAGCATGAGCATCAACATCATTGCTTCTGCATCTTTCAAAGTTTCAAAACACTAATACAATGCACAACGGGGACATGAGTGTACTTCATTCCCTTTCAACCTTGCACCCTTAGAACATATGTAGTAATACAATGCATAGTGGAGCTATGAGTGTACTTTATTCTCTTTTGACTTTGCATCAACTTTACACATTTGGAATCTAGATTCATTTTTAGCAATGTAGTGTCATGGGTGGGTGGTTTTACTTTGAATCTAGTGACACTGAGGAGTACCATTCCTTTCACTCTCTTTTAGAGATCATTAGGCTAAGTGACATCCAAATTTCTTTTGTTGTTTAGTGCATTGGGTAACCTACAAATTCTTTTGATTACTTTAGTGCTAAGACACACAATTACCTTTTGGATCACACTACTACAAATTGGGGATTTATCACTCCCAAACCTCCATTAACAAAATTTCAATCCCTCTCTCCAAGTACGACAACAAGAATCTCCTACACTCGTAAGATAAACAAGTGTACTCCTTCCATGCTTTGCTCAGTATCAAAATTCAAATTTCAAGTTTCAAGTTTCAAGTTTTATTTCAATTTAGAGTTAAAATTCAATCCTTTCTATATAGACATTGACTACATTGTATATCGTAGGTTTCACTTTAGGGATCTTATAACCACTCAAACAATTAAGCATCTCAAGAAAAGACAAAGTGTGTTTAGACACTCAAGTATATTTTCCTTTAAGCAATCAAATTTTATTTCTTAGCTTGAATGGAGGCAAATGTAAACACCTAAATTTGGAAATTTATCACTTGATTATGTTAGTATTGGCTTAATACTTTAAATCATTACTTGTACACTTATTTTAAGCTTAATTATTATATCCTAGTTCATCATTAGTCTTATTACAAGACTTTCTCTCCTCATTGGATTGATTAGTCATCAACATAAATGTTCACATCAGTCACAAGCTTCCACTTATCTTGATTCTTGTGCACATAACTTTACAACACTTTATCCCACTCCTGGAAAAAACCATCCAATAGTTCAATTCTGGGTTGAATGATCTTGTCTAGGGGAACCCAATAGTTAATTCTCAATTTATATATCTTTTGTGGGTCGGTAATTTCACTATAGGTCAGATTTAATGCAAAATTATATTCACAAAACCTTATATAAGCAATTCTATTGCACTCATTTACTCTCCTAGCAATCTCTGACATTCTCAAGAGCTACCATAGCAAATATCTATCAAAATTTATAAAAATATCTCCTAAATTACCCTAAAGCAACAATAGACATTTGAAGTAGCCCTCACATAGGTTTCAAGCACTTCAAACAAAGTTTAAGAGTCGAGTTTCCCAAACCAAGAGCCATTAAAACCAAGTCAAGCACGAGCAAGACAAGCCATTACAAAGCATTATCAAGTGATCGAATTACCAAATATAAATGCATCCATATAATATTATGTTGCATTTCTAAGTGAATAAGTACGTGCAATTTGAAGCCTCATTGAATTTGTGTCAACGTAGGTAGTATACAAATTGTACTTCAACACAACCACTAACATTTTTGTAAAGGTCTTATTGTAAATTAGGGTTTTTCGGTTGTGTTGGTTGATTTCAATGGGTTTTGTACATTTTTGAGACCTAATATTTTATAGTAAGGCACATACAAGTCATTTGTGGAGGCCCTGGAAGTTACAAAGCGTCATTTACAATCAAGAAAAAATCATCCTACAGGACAGAGCCACCAAATGGTTTGGTCCAAGACAAACAGTTATGTCCCTATGAATATTACATCTCTGAAAGCATTTGTAGGAGATTTCCAACTAGTTTATCCCCCTGTCACACCTAGATCACCACTTGAATTAGCTAAGTGGCCATTCTAACCTTAGTTTCTCTATTACTCATTTGGTTGAATGTTTATGAATGCAAACCCTAGTTCCCAAATCTATATATTAAGGTATATTATCTCATTACTTAATTATTCCTTTAAGATTTTCTATAATTAGTAATATTCCTCCAAATTTAAGAGTTTTTCTTTGTGTGTTATAAGAGCTTTCTATTCTTCAAACTTAGCTTCTTCGATAGTTACCTAAGTCTCGAGGATGATGGGGCAAGATTTATGAGACAACAAAAAAAAATCCTAGGTCAACAAGGGTATGGCTATCAAAATAATATATGAAATTAATACTTTAATATTTTATCTTTATACAATGAAATTTAGGGGTTAAACTACATTTAATGTTTTTAGATTACTTTCAATAGTAGAATTCAATGTTGTTGGTAAAAATAACATTTTAAATGTAAAAAGCATTAGAATTTTTTATTCTCAATTTTTTAAGGATATCCCCTCCAAGTCCCTGAAACATTCACTACATTACTAAAATATAGGGGAAAAGTTCCCACCTAACACTAGAACTATCGTCTCAATTTTGCATCAATTATTCTTTTCACAATAAATATCCTCTCGTCTATTTTTTCAACAACTGGCAAAATTTGTTCATAAACTTCAAGGAAACTATTTAGCATAATGGATTTGGTCTCTCATCTATTTTTCCACCTACACTTATAAGTTGACTTTTGAATTATCCCTCATTGAACAAAATTCCTATAACTTGGAACCCTTAATGTTTGTAGGCCCTTGTAGGAGGTGGTTTCATATCCATTGATTAACACATCGGTAGTTTCGAAACTATCAATTTGTCTAAAGCAATGGTTTCACTCACAATATTTGCATAGGTGTAAAGTAACAATAGAAAAATAGGCTCTTTAGTTCCAAGATGTTGGGAGTTCTTTAGTGCACAAAATAACACTCATTCATGTTTAAATTGAATGACATTTTACACATTTGTAATGATTTTTGTTGTATAATATTCGCAAAATTGAAATATAACCATCTCTTCCAACTTGCAGATTTAAAATAAGGCCCCCTTTTCTTATATATATTATATTGATAAGCATAAGTATATATTAAATTTTTCTTGAAAATAAATAATGGGCCACCATGTATATTTTTGCCAATATTGATTGTGATAATAATATTGTTGTGCACAATTTAAAGGGCAATATAGAAAAAATTTCCATCATTGAAAAATTGTTTGATGACTAATAGGTGGACATTAAATTTAAAGTATGCTTCGTAGAAATAACGAGGAGGAAAAAATCAGAAGAGGGCATAAGTATGTAAGTGATAGAGTTGGTGATCAATTAGTTGGAGGAAGAAATGTCGCAAAGAGGACTTGTGAGAAATCAACATAGTGCATGTAGTAATTGTTCTAGAATCTCTTTGTATAATTGTCTTTAGTCCTAAGAAAGATAAGGTGTGTGGTAGGCAATTCCAATTAGATACTCCCTCTTGAGGTTTTCCAAGTCAAAATTCTTGGGTTCATTGTGTGGGAAATTCATGCCAGTTGTTCTTAATGTTCATGATTGATTACATTGTGATTTTTGTATTGCAAGTTTTGTTTCATATTACAAAACACATTACAAATATAAGCCCCTAAAGCATTCAAAATTGTCAATTTAGAGTTCAATATAAGTAGGACCGCATGTTACATTGCAATTTCTATTAAGCACCCATACTTAAAAGAGTCGCAAATTATTTGTATATGAGCAATATTAATGATGCAAGAACATCTTGAGGTTGTCAACATTTGATATTCAATTGTTTAAATTGCTTTATGTATCTTAGGTGTGTGGGGAGTGAGTTTTCCCTCCATTAGTTTCAAATTTGAATTTGTATGTGTGATGTAATGGTAAAAGTGATATGTTTGTAGTGAGTGTCAATTATCAATTAACTAAATAAGGAAAGATTAAAACTAAATAAGGTCTTCCATGTCATGTAATCAGGTGTGCACAAATTTATGAGTTGGTTCCAGGTGACTTTATCATGTTTTCTTGTTTAGTAGGTTTGTTGAGGTAAATCTAGGTTTGGTTGAGTCTTTCAAGGATGTGATTCGAGAGTGATTCAATCAATCCTCAAAATGGAAAATGAGGAGATTCGAATGAATTATTGTAATGAGAGAAACACAGAGATTTGAACGTAATATATTTGATGTTTAAAATAATAAAAGAAGTTAGTCTTGGGGATGGTTTTTCATAAGATTTTGGATTGTGTGTAAATCTTGGGACATGGGCAACAAGAGTAAACTCTTTGTATGGTCAAATCGATTCTTCTCATTCTGACTGCAAGATTTGAAGTGAAGGAAATAGGTTGAGGATTAAATTGAAATTTAAACTAGATTATAAAAGTGTATATTAAAAGAATTATACGTATTTTTTCCTATGTTGACAAGAACTAGGGCAGAAGATTAAATTTTTTCTAGCTGACAGAATTAGCTAAAATTTTCAAGAAATCTATGCCTGGTTATAACAACCACATCCACCAAAATTCAGCCTCCAAAACCATTGTGTAGGTGAAGAAATCAAAATCATAAATTTGTCAGGTCGTACAGGCTATACATAGTAATTCGGAGTTTTTTTATTGGATTTGATCAAATTTGATGTTTTTCAATCCTGAGATCAATAATGATTGATGTTGAGAATGATTAATCAATTGAGTGGTAGATTCAAGGCCAAATGAGATTCGTTTTAGCCTATTGTTATCATACACTATTTAATCAGACCAAAACAAGATTGTTTCTTCAAGTTTCTCTAAGGAATCCCAGTGAATTTGCATATGATAATTTAGCCATAAAGATTATGCAAAAGACGTATGAAGGATTGAGGCCAGTTGAAGAAACAGAGACTTAAACTATAAGATCATTTCAAGTTGAGAGTGGAGGAAATTTTGGGGCATCTAGGCATCAAAATATTGGCAGAGCAAAGATAAGACTTGATCAAATCAGGAAAATCAGGATAGTCAAAGGAAGGGAGAAAATAAGCTACAAAGAAGTAAGAACAAGAAAAGAAGGAAGGTTGTTTGAGAAGGTACAAGAACAATGGCAACTAGAGAAGGACGAGAAGGAAGAGGTGGAGCAAGAGCCAATTAGGCTACTTAGGCCCAGCTTATGGAAGAGATTAAGAATCTCAGAGAAAGGCTTTGAGATGTTGAAATGTCTCAGAGGAGAGGCATTGAGTTAGGGGATGTTAGTGAAGAAGAACCAGAAGTGGCAACAACGGTTGGAGAAGTAGTTGTTCCAGAGAGAGCAAAAGAAAGATTGTTGAAGGCCATTGTAGGGGCTAGTTCTAAGCCTAAAATGAAGATTCCAATGTATGAAGGTACCTTGAAACCAGAAGAGCTCATTGATTGGATAGATGTCATGGATAAGTACTTTGAATGTGAAGAAGTGATAGTTGACAAGAAGGTCAAATTTGTTGTTACCAAATTGAAGAGTCATGCATCCATCTAGTGGGATGGAGTACAGAAGGAGAGAATCTGGGATAGAATGGTGTCAGAAAGGTAAAACAAAAATCAAAGACTAGGATAGAATGGTGTCAAAACTCAAAGGTAAATTTTTACCAAAAGATTATCAAACTAGTCTCTTTAGATCTCTTCAAAATTTAAGGCAAAAGGATATGTCTATGAAAGATTATACTGAAGAATACTATAGGTTGACTATAAGAGCAAGACATACAAAGGATGATTTAGAGAAGGTAACAAGATATCTTAATGGTCTGAAATTTACCATTCAAGAAGAGATCAACATGCTATCACCCAAGATAGTTGAAGAAGCCTATCAATTAGCACTCGAAGTTGAAGAGAAGCTTTCAAGGAAGCAAACTTCCTATACAAGAGGAAGAAGCAAAACCTTTAGAGGTAGAGGTCAACAAGGAAATAGAAGGAAATTGCAATCATATCAAGAGGAAGCTAGCAGCTCAAAGAGTTCAAGAGGAGGCTATGCACCAAGAGGAAAAAGACCTTATCAAAGAGGTAGAGGAAGATTCTTGGGTAAGTGTTTTAAATGTAACAAATATGTAGGTCATAGGTCTTATGAGTGTCCTGAAAATCCTTCAATCAGCCAAGAAAGAGGTGCTCATGTGACTCAAGGTGAAGAGGAGGAAGAAATGGAAGAATCAGAGGTTCATGAAGACTTGTCAAAAGTTGGTGAATCACTCTTGATGAAAAGGATTTTGCTCAAGCCAAACAAGGAGGTCATTGAACCACCTCAAAGGAAGAATTTATTCAGAACTGCATGCGAGAGCAAAGGAAAGTGTTGCAAAGTAATCATAGACAATGAGAGCACAGACAATCTTGTCTCAACGGAAATGGTGGAGAAACTTGGATTGGAAAAGGTAAAACATCCTACTCCCTATAAAGTGTCATGGTTACAAAAAGGACATCAATTTTTAGTAAATGAACAATGTAAGGTAGATTTCCAAATAGGGAGCTATAAGGATCAAATAATTTGTGATATTATGCCTATGGATGCTTGTCATATTTTGCTTGGAAGACTATGGCAATATGACAGGAGGGTAGTGCATGATGGAAGGTATAACACCTACACCTTTGAGAAGGATAGAAAGAAGCGTGTTCTCAAACCTTTGCAAGAACATAAGGCAGCCTCTTAATCAAGCTCTACAGTGTTAATATTAAGTGGTAAGGAATTTCTACATCAAATGAAGCAAGAAGAGGTAAATTTTGCTTTAATAGGCAAGCCTAAAAGTGTTGTTACTAATACCAAGCTTGTTGATTTTCCTCAAGAGATTCAAGATATGTTGAATGAATATGTGGATATTGTGGTAGATGATCTTCCTAATGAGTTACCTCCAGTTAGAAGAATTAGCCATCATATAGATCCGATTCTCTGTGTTAATCTTCCAAACAAAGTTGCTTACAGGATGACTCAAAAGGAGAATGAAGAGATCAAAAGGCAAATACAAGAATTGTTAGAGAAGGGGTTGTTCAAAGAAAGCTGGAGTCCTTGTGTTGTGCCTACAATATTGAGTCCAAAGAAGGATGGAGGATGGAGAATGTACACAAGTTCAAGAGCAATCAACAAGATAACCATCAAGTATAGGTTTCCATTACCCATAATTTATGATTTACTAGATTGTTTGAATGGATCCAAGTATTTTTCCAAGATAGATTTGAAAAGTGGCTATCATCATATTAGGATAAGAGAGGGTGATGAATGGAAAACAAAATTAAAACTAATGATGGTCTTTATGAGTGGCTGGTTATGCCATTTGGCCTAACCAATGCACCTAGTACCTTCATGAGGCTTATGAATGAGTTACTCAAGGAGTTCACAGGTAAATTTGTGATAGTTTACTTGGATGATATTTTAGTATTCAGTATATAAAAGAGGATCATTTGAAACATTTGAGAATGGTATTGGAAAAATTACGTCAAGAGAAGCTACTAATCAATTTGAAAAAGTGTAGTTTTATGAAGACATAGTTGATCTATCTGGGTTTTGTAATTTCCCCTGAGGGGCTGAAAATGGATAAAGAAAAGGTCAAAGTATTCCGTGAATGGCCTACACCAAGAAGTGCATATGAGGTAAGGAGTTTCCATGGCTTGGCTAGTTTCTACAGAAATTTTATAAGAAACTTTAGTGGTATTGTTGGTCTTATTATAGACACTATTAGGGGTGGTAAGAGGACTTTCTTTTGGATTGATGTTGCTGATTAAAGTTTCAATTTGTTGAAGAAAAAGATAACAGAACAACCTATATTATTTTTTCCTTATTTCAACAAACTATTTCAAGTTGAGTGTGATGTTAGTGGAAGTGAAATTGGGTTGTTTTGAGTCAAGAAGGGAAACCCATTGCATATTTCAGTGAGATGTTGAGTAATGCGAAGAGAAATTATTCAGCATATGACCAAGAATTCTATGCCATCATCCAATAATTGAAAAATTGGAGACATTCTCTCATGCCGAAAGAGTTTGTATTTTTTACTAATAATTATGCATTGCAATCCATAACTAGTCAAAATAAATTAAGCCAAAGGCATGTAAAATGGGTAGAATTTTTGTAAAGTTTTGCGTTTTCAATCAAGCATAAGAAGGTACAATCTAACAAATTTGTTGATGCCTTGAGTAGAAGAGTTATAATCATGCAAGAGACCCAAGTGAACATCTTGGGATTTGAAGATTTGAAGAGCATGTACTAAGGAGATCCAGATTTCAAAGAGCCGTATGAAGACTTGAAGAGCATGTACCAAGGAGATTCAGATTTCAAAGAACCGTATGAAGACTTGAAGAGCATGTACCAAGGAGATTCAGATTTTAAAGAGCCGTATGAAGCTTGTATGAATCTAGTGGTGAGTGATAGGAGTCCATGGATGGAATCTATCCTCCAAGAAGGTTTGTTTTTTAAGGGCAGCCAGCTATGTATTCGAAAAACTTCAATGAGGGAGAATCTACTAAAGGAGAAACACAGTGGCAGCCTAGGAGGATATTTTGGGAAAAACAAAACATTAGCCCAATTAAGTGCATTGTACTATTGGCTAGGCATGGGTGCTGATGTTAAGAGGTTTGTTGAAAAATACCATATTTGTCAATATGCCAAAGGAAGCAGCCAGAACACGAGTTTATACCAACCTCTACCCATTCCCAACAGGCCATGGGATTCAATGAGTATGGATTTTGTGCTTGGTTTGCCTAGAACACAGAAAAGGCATTATTCTATTTTTTTGTTGTTGATAGATTCTCCAAAATGGCTCATTTCATTCCATGCACTAAAACAAGTGATGCTACTAATATTGTCAATTTGTTTTTCCAAGAAATTGTGAGATTGCATGGACTTCCAAGGAGCATTGTTTCTGACAGGGACACAAAGTTTGTTGGGCATTTTTGGAGGACTTTGTGGAAAAAGTTGGGTACACATTTGCGTTTCAGTTCATCTTACCATCCTCGGACAGATAGCCAAACAAAAGTAGTTAATAGAAGTCTTGGAAACATTTTGAGGAGTTTGGTAAGTATGCATCCTAAACAATGGGATTTCGTGTTTGGACAGGCTGAATTTTCTTATAATGACTCTCCCAACAGAAGTACAGGGATGAGCCCATTTCAGATTTTGTATGGAATGCATCCTAGGGGTGTATATGAATTGAGAAATTTTGAGAAATATGGAAACAAGGAGTGCAGATGGAGAAGAATTTTCCAGTGTTATGCAAAGCTTGCATGAGCAAGTGAAGAGGAAATTGGAGGAGAGTACCATCAAATACAAACAAAGAGTTGATCAAAGGAGGAGAGAGGTAAGTTTCAGTGTGGGAGACCTTGTACTTGCACATCTCAAGAAATAAATATTCCCAAAGAAAGAATATAACAAGTTAAAGGTAAAGAAAATTGGTCCATGTAAGATTTTGAGAAGATTTTTTGCTAATGCGTATAAGATTGAGCTTCCAAAAGGGATTAGAATCTCTCTAATCTTCAATGTTGAGACTTGTACCCTTATAAAGGAGAGGAACAATCAGCTCAAATACCTAAAACAAAGGAGGATCAACCAATTAAATGGGAACAACACTGCCAAAGAAAGTACCAAAACAAGATGAGACAATCCTAGTCAAGAAAGTGATAAAAAAATACAAGGGACAAGAAGTACTTTTAGTATTTAGTTAAATGGAGGAATCAACCAACCGAAGATGCAACTTGGATGATAGAGAATGACATCATCAAGTTGGGCACCAATGTGGAGGCATTGATGCAAGAAAACAACAAATGAAGATAGCTTCTTTTGCAAGAGCATCTTGAGGTTGTCAACATTTGATTTTCAATTGTTTAAATTGCTTTAGGTATCTTAGGTGTGTGGGAGGTGGGTTCTCCCTCCATTAGTTTCAAATTCAAATTTGTATGTGTGATGTAATGGTAAGAGTGATATGTTTGTAGTGAGTTGTCAATTAACAAATTGATTAAATAAGGAAGGATATAAGCTAAATAATATCTTCCAAGTCATGTACAATAGGTGTGCACGAATTTATAAGTCAATTGGTTTCAGGTGACTTTATCTTGCTTTCTTGTTTAGTAGGTTTGTTGAGGCAAATCTGGGTTTGGTTGAGTCTTTCAAGGAATTGGTTCAAGAGTGATTTAATCAATCCTCAAAATGGAAAATGAAGAGATTCGAATGATTATTGTAAAGAGAAACACAGAGATTTGAACGTAATATATTTGAGGTTTAAAATAATAATAAATGTTAGTCTTAGGGACGGTTTTTGATTAGTTTTTGGACTATGTAAATCTTGGGACAGGGGCAACAAAAGTAAACTCTCTATATGGTCAAATCAATTCTTCTCATCTTGACTACAAGATTGGAAGTGAAGGCAATAGGTTGAGGATTAAATTAAAATTTAAACCAGATTATAAAAGTGCATATTAAAAGAATTATACACATTTTTTTCCTATGTTGACAGGAACTAGGGCAAAAGATTAAATTTTTTCTAGCCAACGGAATTAGCTAAAATTTTCAAGAAATCTATCCCTGGTTATAATGACCACGTCCACCAAATTTCAGCCTCCAAAACCGTGTAGGTGAAGAAATCGAAATCAAAAATTTACCAAGTCTTATGGGCTATACACAGTACAAATTTGGAGTTTTTTTTAATTTGATTTGATCAAATTTGATGTTTTTCAAATCCCCAGATCAATAATGAATGATGTTGAGGATGTTTTATGAATGTTAGTGGTAGATTCAAAGCCAAATGAGATTCATTTTACCCTATTGTTATCATACACTATTTAATCGGGCCAAAACAATACTACTTATAAATTGTTTCTTCGAGTTTCTCTAAGTAATCCCAGTGAATTTGCACATGATAATTTAGCCATAAAGATTATGCAAAAGACGTATGAAGGATAGAGACCATTTGAAGAAACCAAGACTTAAAATATAAGATCATTTAAGTTGAAAGTGGAGGAAATTTTGGTGCATCCATGCATCAATTAATCTTTGGGTATTGTGAAAACTTGTGATTTATTTGTACAAAAGTGACAAGATCGAAAGGAGGGTGGTTGCTACATTGTGATCCAAATATTTCTATACATTGGAATTAGAAGATGAAATAAACGATGAAAAAATGTGAACAAAATCTTGCCAAGAGAGTTGTTACCATAGGAGTTGTGCATATAAAGCATGATGAGGCCCCAAGTAACTATCACCAAGAAACAAGACCTTTCTGCTAGGAATAGAAAATCCATGTATGGACATGGTGATTCTTGACCTAGCCAAGAAGTTTTGCTCAATAAAAGAACCCTATGAAGGAGAGTAATAATTCATAGGTGAAGATGAGCAACCTCCAAAAAGTAAAGGTAAAGCTAAGGTAAAATTATTCGATTATACTCATTTCAAAGTGTAAACCAAAGTTGAAATTAGATTTTTTGAAGGTCAAATAGATGCCGAATTGCTAGAGAATTAGTTGAAACAACAGATGTAATTTTAATGTGCATAACGTCAATGAAGCACAAAATATTTATTATGCGCATATTGAGGTGTAGTAATTGGGGTCTCCATACACATCTAGGGAGATATCTCAAGCCAAAGGATCTCGATGAGGCACATGTACATGTATACTGCATTAAGGAAGAAAGGAGGCATGGAGAGCGAGAATACTCAAAACAAAATTAGTTATTAAATCCATCCAAGTAAGAGTAAATTCAGCATTACAAAGCCTATAATAAGGGAAAGTGAAAAGGGCTGAGAAATGCCATTGCTTTACATGTAAGATTCCAAAGAAGCATTGTACTCGTTGTGAAAGGTTCCAAATGCCATTACTTGAAATGTAATTTTCCTAACACTTGGCTTTGGCTCTGTAGCTACATCTGGGGCAAAAGTTGAACCTAGTGCTCAATTATTGCTCTTGAGATAGCTCCATTACAAGCTTCCAATTGGTGAAAGACGCAATTTCTTCAAAATATCCTATTTTCATGTCCCTTGTGAAAAAGCAAAGAGAAAGTTTTACATGCTTCCTGGAGTTGCAAATCAATTAAAGGCGTTTGGGAAAAAGTTCGACAAGAGTTGCTAGCCCTTTTCACTTATAACCTTGCTCTCCATGGTGTGAGGCTATCCAACAATGTAATCTCAGAAACTACAATGCAAATAATTATTTAACCACATTTGGAAAAGTAAATGTCATTCATGCTTCTATAACAGTACCACTCAGTTATTCAAAGATTTTACTCTTGGTTCATTTAAGAGTTATTTTCCTTGTATCAGGTTATGCAAACTACTCTTCAAGCAAACGAGGACTTCACAAAGCAGATGGAGCTTGAAGTACAGATGACACACCTTGCACAGAACCAAGAAAATATGGCCAAAAGGTTGAAGAACTCAGCAATTATGTGACTGTTTTCTTGGAGACTGCATGCCATAAACTATTTCCCTTGGCTCCAGCTGACCCTCTCTCTCAGTTAAACTATTCAAACTAGGGATATGTTCTTTCAAAGACCTTTGGCATCCTCTAATGACAGAGCAATCTTTTTGGCTAGGTATGAAAAATGTCGGCTTACGGATTAAGACAAACCAATCATTGCCATTTCACTTCACTGGTTAATGACAACCTTCTGATCAAGATGACCACTGAAATCCCATGCAACTTTACCAAAGATTGGGGATGGTCTAACAACTCAATTTGACCAGATTCCTCTTAGAATTTCTTACCTTAACCTTTTGCCTGTCACTCATATTCAGAAATGACTGGACATGAAATGGAGATGTAATGTTCCTGAAAATAATTGGCTTTGGCTATGTAGCTACATCTGGGGCAAAAGTTGAACATAGTTCTCAATTATTGCTCTCAAACTTCCATTAGGTGAAAGACTCTATTTCTTCAAAATATCGAATTTTCATGCCCCTTATGTTAAAAAAGAGAGAGTTTTACATGCTTTCGGGAGTTGCAAATCAGTTAAAAGCATTTGGTATAAAGTTCAACATGATTTGCTAGCTCTTTCTCTTATAAGCTTCCGTGGAATCGTACTCCATGGGATGTGGATATCCAACAATGTAGTCTCCGAAATTTTTAGGCAAATAATTATTTAACACATGGAAAGATAAAGGTCATTCATGCTTCTATAACAGTGCTACTCACTCGATTATTCAGAGACTTTAATCCTTCATTTTACAATTCTTTTCCTTGTATCAGGCCATGTAAACTTCTCTTCACGCAAATGAAGACTTAAAGCAGATGAAAAAGCATGAAATGCAGATGACACACCTTGCAGAAAACTAAGAAAATCTGGCCAAAAAGGTTGAAGAACTCAGCAATTATGTGAATGTTTTCTCGGAGACTGCATGCAATAGACTATTTCCCTCAGGGGGACTGCTGCCAGTTTGTTTGGCTAGTTATTTGAAAAAAAAAATCTGTTGCAAGATGTATAAATATGACATAAGGTTATGATAAAGATGTGTCATTCCAACCTCACATTTGTATATCTTTCTATTAATGTCTCTTTTATTATTTTGTTATGCATAAATTTGATGAGTGTCAATTTTCTTATGGTTTACTATCTGGTACAAATATTTGGCTGTGACGTTCATGGCTGACTTCTGTGGTAAACTCTCTGCTTATCTAATCATGGATCAATCTCTATAATTGGATTTTCAAAGAAATGGCTGGAACCAGAACAATCTTAAAATTTGCTTTTAAAGTAACACTGTAGAATCTAGAATCTAGATCAAAAGCGCAGCGTGACATTTGTCCACACTAAAAATCTATATTAAACCTACAAAAATCAGACAATTCGATGAGTCCTAAAATCTATTTACTACAAAGATCCCATAAAATATTATAAAAAGTAAACTAATTTGAAATTAAAATTTGATACAAGTTCAGCATGATAAGCATCAAGAATTAAAAGGACTCCACAGGCACCAAATATACTAAAAACAAGATGATGAATTTACCGACATTCATCTGAATCACTTGGCATGGGTCCATACTAGCGTTTGTGTGCATACACAACTCTCTCTAGACCTTAAGAGTAGCTTAAAACTATAATTTAATGTTCTTCTCAGAAATAGCAAGACTCGACTACTTCCCTTCAATAAATATAATTTGAAAGACCTATAATATATTTTCAATGTGAGGTTACAGGAAAATATTACTAAAATTGCTTAAACAGTTAATAGCATAGGAATCTAGCTAATTATTTTCCAGTCTGACATTCCTTTCATCATCCTGATAAAATAGCAAGCATTGCCTGTGTGCTTCCAGTTTTCTGGTATGCTTTACATGTTATACGGGTTACAAAATTCATTTTATTTTTGTAGTTAATCAATGCTATTTGTACCAGATATCATCAAAACACCATAATGGCAATCATAATCTCAAGAGTTGGTACATTTTGAGCAAATGAGAAAACATAAAGAAATTAAATTTAGAGAATAGATATTTAGGAAGGATATACTCTCTAAATATAACAACAAAAATAAAAATGAAAACAATTATAAAGAAATGACATTTAGAGAAGAGATCTACAGGAAGGATCTCACAAACGAGCTTCAGCTCGTCATATTTTTATATATGATCTGCAACTTGAAGACATTTACATAATCCAAAGCAGCATTTGTGATTACGTTAAACTTCCACAAGAACTAGTAAATGATGGTCTCCAGCTAGCTCGGAACAAATAAGCAAATAATGTCGCCGTCAAGATGAAGAGAATTGGCAATCAAACTGCACCTACTAATTTGAAGTAAAACTGAACAACTAAATCTTTGGTACACTGTTAAAATGAAAAGCATTGATTGTATTCCTCAACAATGCCTGCTGATTAATGAAAGCATCTGAAGTATATAGTGGAAAAAAATGAAATACATACACAGCAATGCAATCATCATTCCTGACTAAAGGAGGATCGACTCCCCCCTAGCTGAAACTTTTAGAGACTGACCCTCGAAAATTTGGGCATCAATTCTCAACTTCACTCCAAAATAGATAACTAAAACATCGAAACGGCCACACTAAAAGTGACTGCTCCATATTACCATCAGATCAAAAGGATACACACTATTGATGTGCAAGTGATTCAATTTAAATTGTAGCTGCTCCTGCATCAAAAATTGGCAAAAACTGCCAGAAGCTCTATTGATTAATTCCAGCTATGGTTGCGGGCATAATCTGCCTAGCAAGGCAGCCATAACAGAGTAACAATAAGGTACGAGATGCATTACAATACCTTGTTCAATTCCTGACCCATAATACCAAAAGCCTCATGTCACTCAGGTTTGACTAAGAGGGAATGGAACGGGATGGAAATTAATTATCCAGAGCAGTTTACGTTTAGGAGGACTGGACATTAGCAATGAACATAACTAATTAATTTAAACCCTATTCTCTATAAATGAAGCTAGCTAGGTCTAGGTTGATGGAAAAGGTGCGACAAGATGATCAAGCACATGTGCATTATCTAACTCCCAATAAGCAATCTGATGGTCAATGCTGCATTTCAACAGTCCAAACACACAATACAACCTTAATGGTAGTAGCTATCTAAAGTAGGAGCTCAGATAAAGTTGTACAGAAATATCACAAGGCATAATATCTCCTAACCTGTCTCTTTCCTTTACGTTGGTATGATGAATTATGTTTGATGTATCATGTATTAGACAATGAGAGAATAGTATATCTTTGTCTATCGCATTACTCTTACAGCCCATGCTTACCACCAAATGGCATTGCTACCCTTGGTCTCGAGTTAGACCTTGCTTACTATTGTTACTTTTACAACCTTAGCATTCTAGTAAGACACGGGCCTTTGAAACCTACGCCTTCAATACAAGTGTGGAATACTCTCTTCTAGATCCACGACTAAAATGCCCCTAGGTGCTATCCTTAGCTTGCGTGTTGACCCTAGAATGGTCCTCTACTTTATCCTAATCTATATTATTGAGAAGAGAGGGAGGATAATCATATTGACCATCTTAAAGAACATACACTATTGATGATCCTGTACTGCAACAATTTGGGTGTTACATAACTTGTTTGCAATACAGTTTTCCATGAGTGCACAAAACACATTGAGGTTTAGTGCCATTTCATAGTGAGCGTATTCAACAACACAATATTCAGCCTCGGTTTTACCCCACTCAAGATCATTCTGCAAATGCCTTCACCTAGTCACTTGCATGTGAAAAATTTGAGGCATTCCCAAATTCTCTCTTGTACTCTTAAGACTATGATGAATTTAGAGGGGAATGTTCAGATAATTAATTCATAGTCTATAAAAGAATATAAGTGGTGTTGATATATATTAATTTAACACTCACCTAGACTAGATTGGGTTTGGATGCTAAACTAATTAAAGAACTACACATACTCATAATAGATGTCTTTAGCATTAAGTTAGTTTTTGATAGTTTAGACTTCCTAAATGATAGAAGGTAAAGTTAGTCTATTCAATGTATAAATAAACACATCAGCCTAATGAGAAATTAAGCACAAACTATTTTTTGTGCTCCATTGCATTGACTTTTTACTCAAGTGCTAGATAACTGGTTGATCAAGTGATAAACAAGAACTAATTGACACTGAACAGGTTATAGGCATGCATTTTTCTGATTGTGGGATGACATTTTATTCGTTTTTCCCTAGCAGAAACTTTTCTTATCAAATCCTAAAGAGTTAAATGGAAGTCCCCTAACGTTTTGAATAAGCACCAAGGTGGTTCCAAACTAAGGTGGAAGGGATGTGATACCCTATGCTTAACTTTGTGTCTCTTAAATAATGATGTTTTGATAAGTACAGTTATATTTCGTTTATTTCATTGCACATATGAACATGGCCTAAATCTTGCAACTTCTTGTGTGGTTCTTGTGTGGGCATCACAGATCAACACATGTATCATGAAGGCGACCAATCTGAAATAGAGAAGAATGATCTAAACCAAGGACATCGATGCTATTAGCGCAAACATGTGCATCTCACTTTTCCATGGAACTTTTTGATTAAAAATCATATGCATGACTGTCTTGAGGATGCTAAGATTTGAGTTTGAGATTTGTTGCTATAAGCATTATGTGCATATTCTGCAATCATTGTTTTCCATGAGGCCACATCTAGATGATGCATTTTTCCAATTAATTCACGTGTCTTTTGTATGTGGCAGCAGTTTGAATAAAAGTCTATCGTGGCAGTCCCAACTGCAACATTCGACAAATCTGCCTTCGATTATTATTTTTTGATCTTTATAAAACGGATCTTTAGTAAATGCCTGATCAATTTATCTAGGCAATGGAGCATGTTATAATGATTTCATGGAGTTAACGCATGGAATAGCTAAACAAACACTCAAAAAAACCATTACTTTCAAAAACTGAAAAT
Organism: Taxus chinensis; assembly: GCA_019776745.2. NCBI lineage: Eukaryota > Viridiplantae > Streptophyta > Pinopsida > Cupressales > Taxaceae > Taxus > Taxus chinensis. The sequence continues at coordinate 526,308,819 of CM034153.1, forward strand.
AGAACCTTAATCCTTTTCATCACTGCAAAACTAGAAACCATGCACCTTGTTGTAATGAACGCTTGTATTTACAATTTGTTTCACTTAGCATTAGCAATCATCCCTATAAGACAGTCTACATGTTTGCAATGATAGAAACATTTCACATCTCTTGCAGCAACCTGTTGACCCACAAGTCTTCCTTGCACAAGCACAAAAACATCTAAGAAATAGTGCTCTGCTTTATAATGTGTTATAAATTATAATATGTTTGATAAATCTGTCAGATACAGGTTTCTTGTGGGTTAGTTGTCATTGAGTGCCATCATCAGCTTTGGTAGAGGGGAAAAAGAAAATGGTCTCTACTCTAACTGCCTAACAATAGAAGGGAAAACATATGGAGTGTGTCTGGCCTGCTGCATTGGAAGATATAAATCATGCTCATACTTATATCATCATGTCAATGAATTGAAAATGATTCCGCTGAACATTCATCCATTTTTAATTTTTGAGTCTGGGAGAGCACCCAAAAAAAAATCAGTATTTGAGTCAACCATAGAAATGTAAAATTCAGTACTCCAGGCATAGATGGATCAGCGAGTTAAGAGTTTAATACTGAGCTTGGTCATTAGATCAAAGCCCAGGAGTACAAAAAATTGAACAATTTTATATGGTATAAGGAAAACAACCCCCTTGGGGGCTTCCATTAGGGGTGTCTCATACACTAAATTGATCTCTCTTGGCGGTGACCTTAAAAACCACCTTTAGTTTTACCTAATAATAGGACATCACAATTACTCTATAGGTTCTACAGTCTGTTGCAACAGAAATATTGTATCTCTTCAACGCAACCTTTATGCTTCACCAATATCAATTAATCCAAGAGAAAAGTGAAAAATATCCACAACAGACTATTGGTGCCAAGGGTCCTAATGCAATAGTCTCCCATATCCAGATACTTGCCCTCCAGAACCTCAAAATTGCCATACATGCAGGTAAACTATGATGCAAGGAAGTGCCGCCCCACCCGCACCCCCTAGAAATGTTTCCGGTATGAAAATGCGAGGGAAACGTCACTGAAACATCGGGCACATTCCAGAAACACCGCGGATACGGCTCTGCCATACCCGGGACGTTTCCGGGTCGTACCCGGTGTGTTTCTAGGCCGTACCCACGGCACAGGCTGCTTATAAAAGCCAAAAACAAAAAACTATTTTTTAGCCTTTATTGTTTCTAATCTTAATCTACTCGTCCAACCTTCCTAAAGACACTTCCTAAAAGCTATATAATGACATTTTTGGTCCATTCTAAATCACTCATTTTTTCTCTTGTTGAATTTAGTTTTTATTAAATTAACATTCAACAATGTGAAGAGCAACGAGACATCAAGGAGCAGCTTGAAGGAGGAGTTTAGGAGGTGTTACTAAGAGCTAACAGCATCAAGGAGGAGTTTAGAAGCACATTATAATCATAGATGCATGGAACATTGAAATTGTAACCATGTTGAATGATGAATCTTTTGAACTTCAATGAATACAAAATATTTTGACTGCTTAATCTCTTATGGTCCATGGACTAAAATTTAGAAAATGAGTACTATGCATATATATATACACATTATATACATATATATATATATATATATATATATATATATATATATAGTACGGACGTTTCCGTAACATTTTGTACCCAAGGATTTTTAGAAAATCAGGGTTTCCGCGTTTCGGACCAATACTTGTACTCATACCCGTACTTGTTTCCTGGGAACATAGCAGGTAAATAATAGAGCCAATTATTTGAAGCACCCCTCAAAGAAACAAATGTAACTACACCTTTCCCAAATTATAGATAAGGGTCCTACGTGATTTGTAAGCCAAGTGGATATTTCAGACTAGACTTCACCAACACGAACCCCAATGATTCCTATCTTTCAAAGAGACTGTAAAAATGGCACAGTTACATGCAAAACAGAGCTATGGAGTGCTCAAATGAATGTGCAGCATAATTAAAACATACACACGAGAAGTAAGGAAAGAAAAAGCATAAGTGAACACCATATTTATCCTGGAGAAAACCCAATACACAAAAAACTCTAGTGAGGCAATTGCATTCCCCATTACTATGTAATTCACTCAAATGTACAAGTTATTGTCATTAACGGCCTTTATGGAGCAGAGCTTCATTCTCTCTCCAAAGCTTGCACAAAACATGCTTACACCTTCCAACACTCCTCTAACAACAGAACCCTCAAGAAACAACCTCTCACTACTGGGAAATCACTATGTAACCCTGTACCAAGACTCCAACTTGCTGATCAATAGCAATGGGAATCCAATTCCATGACTCCTTTTACATTTCTTCAAGATAACTAACACCCAACAGACCTGCAAAGATGCCTGCCATGAGAAACTGCCCAGATACCGTTTTGCAAATCGAAACATTCTCATCCGTTACGTTTCAAGTGTTTTCCTTTGCTATGTGATGAAACTGCCCCTTTCTGTTGGCGGCAGTTATGAGATTGTTGTGGCAGTTATGCAACCGTTGTGGTGGCTATGCAAGTGCCACTCTGCTTCCACCGGCGGTTTGGCAACCAAAAATTCTCAATATTCCAAAGGCCATATCTTTTGCACACGAACTCGAAATTGGGTGTTTCTTTTTTAAAGTGAGTATTTTTCATAGAGTAATCCAAACATGTCATCAAAACATATAGGTTTTGTTGTAATTTTACAAGAAACGTCTTTTACAAGTTTTTACAGTACTACATGAGTTGGGCATATCTCAAATCTAAATTTAGACCATAACTCCCCAATTTTAGGCTTTGAAGTCCCTAAAAGCTTCAAGAATTAATTAAGGAAAACCCATCCCCACACCACCCTCTCTTGGAAGTGCAGCATGTGAACTCCAACGTTCACCTTTTCAAGAAGAAGGTCCACTGAACTCAACTATCCAGCTATGTAGTCTTACATTAGAGCTACTTTGCAACCACCTCTAATCAAATGCCATTTAAATCTGCTTGGAAATGGTATTTCAATGCAACTTCCATCTGCATGCTCTCCTCTACTTAACACTCTTTCCTCCAAGTGCAACACAACATCTTTATCCAACTCCTTTTGAACATTAGGAGAAAAGATTTTACTTCAATGTTAAGAATATAAGGCTTTAAAAGAAACATCTCTATAGGATCCACACTCTGTCTTTGTAGATGTTGGGGCTGACTTTTGGCAATTTGAAGCTCTTTTTTATGATTTGAATTAAGCACAACTAATGGCAACTCCTTTTGTGGCTCTAAACTAGCCAAATACTTGATTGGACATGGATTTCTCATAGTTGATAAACTGATTTTTCTGATCTGCCCCTCTTCTTTGTGTGTAATATCATCATTTAGAGTACTTGAGGCACTTCCCTAATCATAGTGGATGCTTGTAGACTGATCTATAATGTTTTCTACTCCATCCTTTGCAAACAACCTCATATTTGACTCTTTTTCAAGCTCGAAATAAGATTTAATAACAAAAGAGTCTTTTTTGAAGAAGAAAGGTGATGGAGGTGAAATACTTACAATTTCAATTGGCTCTTCCTCATCATCAGAATCTTCTAAGTCTGATAAAACCTCATCCTCTTTATTGTTCATGCTTGAGGAAAACTCCTTTCGAATTTGAAAAAAAAAATCTGATTTCCTCCTTTGTATTACTGTTTGCAAGCTGATTTGAAGATTATATAGGCTCAAGATTATTGATATGATCCTTAGAAACACTCATATGTTCCATCAAAACATTATCTTTACATGTATCTCAAGAGATTTGAGAAAACTTTGTCTAACCTTTGCTTGTTGGTCATATTCCTCCCGTTGCTCTGTAATTTCAACCACTTTCTTGCACTCGTCTATTGTAGGCTTAACCAACTGTGGAATTTGTATGTCCTCAAACTATAAGCTCCATTTTGTTAGTTGGTTGCTCTTCCAAACTGATTTGTTGATTAGTTTCATTCCATAATGGATTTGGGAATATGAGGGGAGGGGTGGGTTGGGTTGTTAACTGATTTTGCAATGGTTGAGATGAATGGAGAGGCGTAAGATCTTGTGGAGAAGCTTTAAGAAAGCTAGGAATTTGGAATTTGGGTTGAGATTGAGTAGGTTGGGAAGTAGGAATGGGAGGGTTGGAGGATGATAATGAAGAATTACCCCATTCACAGGTTTTCTCAACACTATATTGGTAAGCTTCCATCTCTTCATTCCACTCTAATATTTGTGGTATCAATTCAAACACAAAGTCTATCTTCTCTAGAGGGTTATACCTGTGTGGCATAGGACCGACCCATGGGTAGGGTACCATGACTCCAAGTTTGGCTGCCTTGATGGAACTTGTTGCCCTCATTTGTACCATTTTATCTCCAAGTGTTGTACTTGCATCTGCAAATCATCATTAAGCATAGAACTGTTTCCATAATTTGCATATTCATGCTCCTGAAAAACACCATGATTATTATGATAACCATACAAATTGTTTGGATCATGGGCATATTCATTATGATAGGGCTTATAATACTGATCTGGAGGAGGATTTTGGGGAAAAGGAGGTGGAGGGGAGTAATAATTCCCTTGAGACTAGGAATTCCAATGAGGAATTGAAGTCATGATTGCACAACCTCATAAAAATATGGAAGGATTGAGTAAATGGTCTACTGATTGAGTAAAAAGGATCTTTTGGACAATGGAGTTGCCAGATGTTGAATATTTGTGTCTGAAACCTGGATATTTGCTAAAAGAATAACATCAACTTGTTTAGCAAATTTTTGTACTCTCCCAACTGGGTGTGCTCAGTAAATTGTTGGTTTCACCTCACTCAGTTACACCTTGATAGAGAATGGTGTCACATGGTATTCTTCCTCATGCTCTGTTGACAAAATCTGGAAAACTCTTCAAGGCTGTGGGTGACCTCATGTCTGAGGTACAAACTCTCCAACTTCTATGTCAGGGCTTGCATCTCCCTTGTTGATTTCCACTCTTAAAAACTTAAAATTGTTGACAAGGAAAACTGGGAGAATATGAATGCGAGAGAAAAGGGAAATAAAGGTGATACACGAATAGAATTTACACAGAATGCATGAAGAGTAACTCTGCACATAGCAGACATTATTCAAAGATCCATCACTCTTGCACAACTCTGAAAGCTATTTTGCAAAGTGGATAAAGTGGTTACAAGGGTTTAGGAGTTAACACTTAACTAATGGTAACATAACGGGAGTAAATAAGCCTTACATTTTAGATACACCCACTTAAGGCTTACTCTATCAGAACACAATGACAAAATATTAAAAAAACGATAATGAGACAAGACCACACATTCTTCAGGAGCTTTCCCTTTTGAATTCAGAGGTGCAAGTGACCAAGGCTAGAATTTCCATCAAGCTAAATCAGCCCGATACTCGTGTATGATGTAGTTCAATAAAACAAAAACTCGAGTTCCCTTATTAGACCTGCTTGCGCCCCCTGAATTATAGAATCTTCCGAGTTGTTGGACATGCTATTTTTATTTTATTTTATTTATTCCTTCAGTGCTCCATCAAGTTGGCGCATGGGGCTGCATGCATGATTTAATTAATAAAATTTCTTCTTGACTCCCGAACTTTTTGGACAGCCATAGTCCATGTCTATATTGTTGTATGCATCTTTACATTTATTTCTTCATGTCTCTCCCAGTCCTTAAGGTGCCATGTCTGAAATACCAGCAGCTGTATGCTTTTCTATTTAATTTATTTATTTCAGCACTTCTCCTGGATTTTGACACCAATTATAGGACTGCATTTGGTTTGTCTTGGAATTTATCTTTCAAAGTCTTCTCCTTTTACGACCTATTTCTATAATGGAACAACTTACTTCGCTCCAATTTAATAAAAGCTATGGCTTGTCATCAAAATTCAAGACTCATGCATCCCCTTCAACTGGCCTAAATAATAGGAACTGGAACGATTTCCTATTGTCACATAGCAACAATTTCATTGTATTCGGCATTGCAACTATTTTTAGGCCAGATGCTATTTTGTAGTCACTTGATATTGGAAGAATAGAACTGAAAACGTGCCCTAGTTTGCTGATTTGTGACAACATATAGGCAATCGCAACTGAATTTCCGATCATTGTTTTACAACTCTTACCTGAAACTCAACTTGTCATCCACATATAGAACTATGATGCCCAAAATTCTGTTCCCTCTTTAAAGCTGAAACACAAGACTGTATTTTTCGTCTTTGATTGTGCACAAGGCTAGGTTTTAGCGACATAGCTGAAATTCAAAGATTCGTGATTGTATATTAAAGGCACATATAGATGACTTCTGTCAGGCTAGTAGACCAAGTCCTCAAAGGCCTTTGGACTAAAACATTCTGGTTCGTATCATGTAGATTTATGCCCTCAAGCTTCCCCATGCGAAAATCACGTGTTTGTATACATCCATTGATCTTATCTGCCAGATCACACACAATGACAATATCTAAAAGAAATATAGATTTGAAGCCAATTTGTGCAGGATTCATGATTGAGAAATATCTCTTCCGAACCTTAATTGCAACTGTGACCTAATGACAGAATCCTTTGGCAATTAGGCGAGCCTTACTCCAATTGACCTTACGCATTGCACTTCTTCTTGAAAACCCAATGTGCAACGGGCTTTACATAATGTTTGCTGTCTAGGAGGTCAAAGCCCTTCTTGATGACCATAGTCTCGAAGTGTGACTTATCTAGACTGACTTCAATCTCCTCCTTCCATTCTCTTTCTTCCAAAGCTCGCCATACTCTGCACACCAAGAGCTTCAAGCACTATCTGAGGATCATCACCATCAATTACTAAAAGTAATGAATGCAAAATGAAAGTCTGAATGGGCTATACCTTTCAGGTACTCTGCGCACCCATCTTGATCTTCTTTGTGTAGGGGTCCTTCAGGTTCTTCATCCTCTGGGAATGCCTCTTCTTCATCATACAAACTTCTTACAACCAATTATTAGTTAACTCTTCAAACTCTTATGTCAACATAACACCAGTAAATGACTCTTCTTTTGGCTGCTTTTTCAGATGTTCCAACTCAACTTCACCATTGTGCACAATCTCTTTTGTGCAAGAATCCTCTTCAGTCTCTTTGAAGACCACATTCGGATTGCTATAGACCACCTGCTTCTGTTTCTAGGATTCCACAGCTTGTAACCTTTAACACCATTCCCATATCCAATGAAGACACACTTCTTAGACTTGTACTTAAAGCTTATTTCCTCTTTTCCTTTGGAACATGAACATATTGCTTCACAACCAAAAATACTTAGGTGTTTTAGGGACGGCTTCTTACTAGTCCAAGCTTCTTGGCAGAGTCTTATCTTGTCAGCAATTGATAATTTTGAGTGATCTATTCACCAAGTCAGTGACACAATAGTAACTGCATCTAAGCCCAAAACTTCTGCTCCAAATGTGCAACCACTTAACTTACTCGAGGATCCTTATCCATCAACGTCTTGTTCTTCTACTCCGCAACTCCATTTTGTTGCAGCTGAGTATGGAGTTGTCCTCTGTCTCTCAGTCCTACTCTATTCCGCAGATTTTTTTGAATTCCTTTGATCAAAATTTTCCTCAAATTGTTTGTGCATAACATTTTGATCTTCTTCTCCTTCATGGTCCATTCACAAGCAATTTATCCTTTTTGCAACTCAATTTTTTTGAAAACTCTCAGACTTCTTTCTAGAGAAAGTATATCAAAGACATTCCCGGAAAAGTCATCTATGAATGATACATAGTACACAGACTTTCCCAAGTGACAGGAACCCTCATCATTCCTGAACACATCACTATGTAGTAACTTGGAAGATTCCATCTTTTGCATCGCAACTAGTGCTTGTGGGAAATCTTGTTTTTGCTCTGCTTGTACCATACACATAATGCTTACAAAAGTCAAAGTTCAAGGGGCAGATCATCAGATCCCTTTAACTCATAATTGCTTTGGATCACAGTGAGTGCGACACCTACCCTTTGAGCAATATAACCCAACCTTTCATGCCAAAACATAGTCTTCTCTATTGGAAGCATGTTGCACTCTTTCTCATGGTTGACTTCATTGGCCTCAAGAACAACAGACATGTTGCAAGCATCAGTAACCACAATAGCATCAAGCCTTAACAAGGTACCCATGCGCACTCCTCTTGCCAATACCATGGCACCATGCACCGTTTTGCACCCTTCTTTGCTTTATGAGACTTGTACACCAAGGTTATTCAATTTGCTTACAAAGATCAAATTCCTAGCCAAACTAAGAACATGTAAAACACCACAGAAATTCTTGATCTTGCCATCTCTAAACCTTAGCTTCAATCTTCCTCTCCCCAACACTTTGTAGGTTGCATTGTCTACTAGAAAGACATCATTGCCATCATATTCTTCATATTTGGTGAACCACTGCCTATGAGGAGACATATGTTAGGGAGCACCCAAGGCGATCAATTATGCATCATGGCAAATATGTCTTCTTGAAGTTGTACAATATACATCTCCATTCTCATCACTAGAGACCTTAATTTCTCCCAAGAGCACAACATCCCATGGTTTATTCTTTTCCACCGTTTTTACTCAACAGTTCTTAATGCCCTATTTTACCACAGTTTCAACATTTCTTCAGAATTATTTTTGGAGTCTTATATCTTCATCTAGATTTCCTTTGCTTATTCTCATAATTTTGTGCAATAATTTTGTATGATCTACCCCACACAATCAATGCATCCTTGGTTGGTAGTCTTCAGAGAATTTCAGCCTCATTTCTTTCAAAAATAAGGCTTAAATGTCATCTTAAAGTTTTACTTAGATATGGTAGCAATACCAATACTAGATTATTTGAAGAGTTTGGCAATGAACAAAAACAACAAATACACCTTTCTTCTTCATTAATTTTAATTTCAACAAAAATTAATGTTCCAATGTCCACCATATATTATAGGCGTTCAAATGTTCCGCCACAAAGTCCCCATCACTCAACCCCATCGAATATTTATTTCACAGGAAAAGTTTGTTCACTAAAGACTTTTGGTACAATGCTCTCAACTTATCCTAAAGTTGCTTTGCAATGCTTTCAGCTGATTTATTCAGCATCACTTAATCTAACTAGCACAATCTGATAGAGCTCTTAACATTTTTGTCAATCTTGTTCCACTTTGTCTCTCATTCCCGTAGGTTGTGCTCCGGGCACAACAATCTAATGATCTCTCCCTACCAGGAGTCTTTGATTTCTAGTCATGGAAACTAAAAATACTGACCATTGATTTTATCAATCTCTATTCTTATGCTTCCCAACAATTTTTTTGTTGCACAATATCTTCTCCTGCAAAACTCATTTGAGAAGTGATATGCTTTAAATGACGAGGGAGCTGAAAGGAGACAACAAGATCAAAGGCAAGCATATTTGGTGTACTGATTTCAAGGTGGAAGGTCACACCAAGGTAAATTTCACAAAGAAAATGTTTTATTAGGATTTGTTAAGTTATAGGGTGTTCAGTCAAGGATTGCCCCTACAATTTTCGGAGCAAGAGTGTCCATGTACTTTTAACACAAGGGGGGAAATTTACACCACCAACCACATCAGCAAAGTTGAGCAATTACTGACGTCATAATTATAGTGGTGGGGGTAGTCGGATTCAGTATGGCTCTAAGGACAATTAATTCTGCAGTGTCAAAAATGTAGCGAGTGGGATCATTTTGCAAGAGATTATCCTACAAATCCAAATAATGCTGGAAAGTTGTGTAGGTGGTGTGGGCTTAGGGAATTTCTATAAAAATGTAATGGTTGATGGGATGTTCAGTAAGAAAATTAAAAGTACTTTGGTTGTGGCCATACAAAATTCATAAAATACCGAATAACTGGACCAAGCAACTAGCGGATTTGGACAACAAGATGGGGTGTTGATGTGTATGAATGGTTCAAATTTAAAATTATATTGGATAAAGACATTGACTATCAATATGATTGATATCAAGCTTCTATGTATGAATGCTACATTAATTGAGGTACTCGTTGAGCAAAAAGAAAAATGTGCCAAAAAATATATGATTGTTGGAAGGCAAAATAAAAAATAAAATCAGTAATAATTATAAAAGTCAAACGAAAAGGCAATACATGCCATATGCACTGAGACTGCATGCTGAAACAGAAGGGTGTGATTCACCATATGACCACACATATACTGCCATATGCTCTCCATCGCCAAACACTGTTAAACCTCATCCGTATGTCTAGTGGTTGTTATGTTCACTATATGAAAGAGTAGTATGGTTCCTTCCAATCATACGCCTATACAGATTTAATGCCACACATCCAACTTTCCAAGTCTACGTCGCCACTGTACGCCCCTGCCTTACCGCCAACCTTCCTTCCATCACCCTTAGGATTTCTAGCAACACACTCCCTGGCCATATTCTCTAGTTGAAAGGTTGTACGGAGAACAAAATATCAAGTGGTAAACTACCTGTCCATGGACCCTCTTGGCACTTTATGCCCATCTGCAAGGTTCTTTTACCTGCATTACCAACATATGCCCCTGCCTCTCTGCCAACCTTTCTGACCCTGCATTAATAACATATGCCCCTGCCTCTCTACCAACCTTGTTGTCGTATGATTTTCCAGGCCTACCTTAACGCAACACATCCAACTTTTCGACCCTACATCACCACCGTATGCCCCTAGCTCACTGCGAATCTATCTTCCATCACCCTTCGGAATTCAAGCAATTTGTTCCCTGGCCATATGCTCTAGTCGAAAGGTCGTACAGAATAAAATATCGAGTGGTAAACTACTAGCCTTTATGCCCTCTTGGCATTGTAAGCCCATTTGCAATGTACTTTTAAACTGTACGGCTGCCCCCAACCATATGCTTCTACTAATTTAACACTGCACTTCCAACTTTTTGACCCTGCATTACTACCGTATTCCCCTGCCTTCCTGCCAACCTTGCTGCCATATGATTTTCCTGGTCTGCTGTATGCCCGAGATGCAAATCCTTCACTGTACCACATTGAACAACTATTGCCATACAACCTTTTTCCATATTGCCAATCTACCCGCAGTACGCTCTTTGAGAGTGGACCGTATGCCTCTTTAAATTGCGCAACCTTGTCAGGTGATTTAAATATGGATTTTCCCTGCCGTGCAACGAGCAACATCTTTTTCCTTAATAGCCACAGAAGGAATTGCTGGAAAAGACAAAAAAATAACATGAAGAATATATAGTTTTTGGATTCATGGGCTTTCAAAATCATATTCATGCAGACATTTTATGCAGACAAAGTCAGCCTAAAAAATTTGTTATAAGCTTCAGCTTTTACGCACATATTTTAGGCAAGGTCTTCAGAAGGTTTTGCAGCAACAACCACTAGAGCGACTGCCACTCCTTAAGGGATGTCTTTCGTCTTTCCTCTTTCTCTTCAATCTTTTGTTTATAATGTTGTATTTGGGCGGAGTGGGTGGGGCGTAAGCGGGATGATGTAGACAATAATGTTAGTATTGTTATTGTTATTGATGTTGTATTAATTACATGTTTTAGTAGCCCACATTGTTATGTTATCAATAATCGTATTGGCAGATATAGGGAGTATTGTAATGACTCTCTTTAGTTACGTTTGGTTGTTAAAGGTTGTGAGTTTAACCAACCACCATTGAATCTTGTCATAGAAATAAAATGATGTACATTGGGGCAACAGGACTGTGTATTATGTCCAACATGTACCCAGAAACTTGTATCAGCCACTACCTATATGATATAAAGATGTTATTACACTCATGTTCTTCTATGCTACATCATGGTATGCAATTACCATTCTGCAATTGATGTTCCTTTGGTAGTCTAGTTTGTATAACATACATTTAGGAAGTTAAATATTATTTTATGAATGGGTAATGGACAGTTAATATGACCCGAGAGTCCTAATAATGCTTACTATTGTTATCCTAACAAGGACCAACATCAGAATTTATTGGTAAAAAGTTAAATATCACACTTGCATTTGAACAATTTATTTTTCCAAAACTTGAACAATTCAAATTAGACTAATTTTGTGTTGTGCGACCTCAATCCAACCTGTATGTCCCCATACAAAATTTTATGGCCTCCCAGTAAGAAAAAAAAAGATATTGCTCATAGGTGAGCAACTACACATTGAAAAATACAAAATGCCTGAAAATGACATTAGACCAAAATTCTTGAAGCCTCGTTTCTTTCTGTTGTATACGTTATGTATTATATGTTTACCACAGTATTACATGGGGGTGCATCCCCTAGATTTTGGTGACATTCCGGACGTCCCGAACGTTTCAGGGGCTTGGAGACTTAGAGGGTATGTCCCCTATTTTTTTAAAAATATTTCAAAAAAATTTTGATGTTGTTCCTTTTAAAATGCTTTTTTTTACTAAGAACATTAAATTATGATCTTGAAAGCACCCAAAATAAATTGAACAGTTTAAATCCCTAAATTTCATTGAATACAATTATAATATTCAAATACCTCTTGTCTCGAGTGGAAAAGATTTTTGAAGAAGGGATGGGGCAAAAAGAAAGAGCAGAGCAGTCACAACATGGGAGGTGAGCGTGTAAGGATTGAACCCACCTCGTTTCAAGCAATCAAATAGGATGTCACGGTGTGGCGACTGTTGAGGAGGGGCAGATTCACCGAATTCATCAAACGTATTAAAGGTAATGACCCTGGCTTAGCCCTGGATTTTGGCAAAGCATGGGACCACGATAGAGTTAAATTTAAGGGGGTTCAAATGCATGTTATTGAACAATTTATTGCGGAAGTAATTGGCATGACAACGGGGGGGGGCTTAAATTGTTCAAAGAAAAGAATCATAGTAACCATGAGACTTCTACTTTTTTTGGGCCCACTGAAAGGGTGCACCTGTATGATGATGGCATTGCAAGGAAATGTCTGCCGGAAAGTTGGGTTGATGTTTGTAAGGTGGTTGTGAAATATTTAAGCCTAGAAGGCAAGTTCCGAAAAATCTACACACATCACCTCTCAATCCTCAACTATTTCCGTTGTAATCAAACAATGAGTTTCCCTTTTTTCTTGTTGTGGTCTCTCACAGTGTCTATTTCAGACTTCAAGGAGGAAAAAGTTGATACTCCCCTGCATCATGGTTTGATTATGTTATTGTTCTAGAATGGTAAACCAATTTTGGCCCCCATCCCGCAACCCACCTGCTCATACGAGGAAACCTTAGCCAACAGACTGAGAATTATGAAAAAGAAGGGTCCTATGGAGAGTAATAGTGAAGACGTGGCTGTGGAGATGCTCTCTGTCATGAAATGGGAGAATCCTCTACAGGGAAGGGCACTGCGGATGAAAATCTTGGAGACCCTAACAGGGAAGCCAGCTCAGCAAATATGGAGGTTGTTATTGACACCTTGCTCAAGGTGACCAGGACATGAAGGAGTGGCACATTAAGTTGGCCATCCAAGAAAAAAGAATCAATGGGCTCAAGGCAGATTTCATAATGCAGGAGCAGAGGATAATTATTATGCGGGATCAAATTGCCAAGATGGACAAATAGAAGAGGGGTACACGTATGGAACTCAGCAGCACTACCGACGACGAGGAGGCACCGACGACGACGAGGAGGTTGCTAGTAGCATGGATGAAATGCAGGAGAGACATCTTGCTCATCGGCAGAATTTGGAAGGTCTGAATCAAGGTCTTAGCTCTAGAACTAGGAGCAATAAGAAAATGAAACACTAGCTGACCTTGTGTTGACTGCGTCATGGGTCCTTTTGGTTTTTGTCCTTATGGTTTTTTCCTCTGCTCTGTGTAAGTGTTTAGGGGTATTATAAAAAAATATATTATGTAATCAAGGTTGTGTGTGCCTTGTTCCTTGTTGGGATTTTGTGTTGGCCAAGCTATTTTGTCCTATTTGGGCCCTTGCTGGTTTTTGGGGTTGTTCTTTCACCCTGGCTACTTTCGGATCTTTTTGTACTGTGGGTTTTTTTGGTCCCCCCAAAACCAAATTGTTACCTACTCTAAAAAGAAAATTATAATATTCAAATATTAATTTTTATATATTATTTTAATAGTCGTCCCCTTTCCATTCCCAAAAAAATTGGGAAATCTTTTACCGTCCCAAAAAACCCAGTCCCCCCATCCCCGAGACTTAGGTAACTATTGTCAAAATGAGTTCACCCTTCATTTTGGGCAATTGGTATCAAATCCTAACCTTGGGAACATTTGATTTTGATTATTCATGTTTTCCAAGCACCTTAATATCTTCAAACTTGTTCAAATTACTTGCATTGATCAGCTTTGGGTTCACACAGCTCGAAAGGTTCAAAAATTGATCAAAATCACTTGTTTCGGGCTCAAAATGCGTTGGTGACATCTGAATCCATGTCTTATTTTGATCTCTAAGCCGTCAACTTTAATCGTGCTAGAGGTTTTGGATTCTCGAGAATAAAAAATTGGCTAAGTGTTGGAACCAAGAATTTTTGCCCCCGAGAATCACAAAAGCTAGTCATTGGTCCACGTGGACCAATGACGGTTGAGATCAACGGCTTAATCGCAAGCCACAGTTGGCAAAGGGGCCAAACTCTTGGGGATCGGGAATCTCGGTGAAGCAGCAATAACGACCGGGTCTCAAGATCTCAAGATCCCGGGAAATCTAAGACACCCCAAAACTTAAATCATGGGCTCAAGCTAGAGCGGTTGGAAGAAGGGTGACCCCAGTGACCCCATGAACACAAAAGGGTCGTGATTGGTCTATGTGGACCAATCACGGGCTGCTCTAAACCCAAAGCGACTAAGGTGATCCCTGTGAAACTCAAGAGCTCGGGATCCTCGAGAACATAAGGTGACCCCAATCCAATCAAATGGAGACACGTGGCACAAGTGATGGGCAAGATGCAAAGATCAAAGCACCAATAAGGGATCGACACATAAGTAAAGGTGATCATAAGGCTAAAATTGATGGCCCTGTGGCTGTCATTTGTACCAAACAGCATGGTGATCTTTAACTAATCCTATATTTTGATCAGGACCACTAAATCACGCAAAATCGGTCTTGTTGGAAAGTTGTTGAGGAGAGGATCATGATTGGAGTGGTTGTGGGTCCCTTCAGGTATATTTTGTGACCAAAACATCAAGTTAAAGGGCCCACAACTAAACTGGAGCTCAGCGACCACATTTGAAACCAGTTCCAAATGCTCATATCTTTTGATCCATAAACTTTGTTCACCTACACATGGTATCATTAGAAAGGTCTTGATCAGAGCTTCAATTTTGGATCAGTTTTAGAGCAAATAACAGAGAGTTCAAGGAGAACATTATGATAGAGTTTTGGGTCTTTTCAAGCTTGTTTTTTCATTCAAATGGTGCCCAAATTAGATCAAATCACTCCTAACAACCAACATTGAATTGTCCTGAGCAGCCCTGGCGTGATCTGATTTGATTTTGCATCATCCAAGAAAGTCATGGCGCCCATACTTGGTCTGCACATATTAATGTTGATTGTTCTTTTGGTGGTTGAGAAGTGGGTGATCTTATTGATTTATGGAGATCCTTTGATCCTCTATCTTCTCTTCTTTCTTTATTTAGTGCAACTCAGAATTCATTGTAATAATCCTCTCCCAAATGTAAAGTTACCATGCCCAAATGGTGGTTGAACATTCTGAGTTATAGACCCTTGAATTAGACTTGTGCAATGCGTTCAGTGCCTTCCAAATTGTTGAAAACGGACTATGTATATTCTGGGACAATAATATGATGTTTATTGTGGCTCTCTTCTGCCCTTAGGCTCCTATTCTTGTCTCCTTGCCTCTCTATTTTTCCATTTCATGTTATGTGTGAGTTATATTTGCATGGTTTCAGTTCACTGTGCCAATCATGTAGGGAATCAAGTTTGATGACACGCAAAGTTGAACTGTGGCTTGTTTCTGCCCTCTTTGCCTTGCATTTGTCTTGTTGTTTCATCTCAAGGAGAACGATCCACTTTCTATTTTGGTGTGATCACCACCCCTATTGCTTAGTTTATTTCATGCATTTCTCCTTCCCCTTTTCCCCTGCAATCAGTAGCCTAGCTTAAGAGTAGTGTTAACATTAGACTAGATGGGTAGAGGAACCAACCTTCTCTGGAGGTCTTTCCCAAGGAGCAAGATCCCACACCTTGGGGACATCCCAATGTTTTGTTGAGGTGCTAAGCCTGGGCTCAACAAAGGGTGCAATCTTAGGTGACAACAATAACTATGGTTTATCATGAGATATAGTAGTCTTGGATTTCTATAAAGGTGACTGACAGTTTCATGTTCGGTTAATGATTAATCTGATAACCATTCACATCCAGTTTTTAATCCCATTCTTTATCTCCTGTAATCATATGTTTGTGCAGCTTTTGTACGAACCTATAGTAGGTATAAAATGCTTCATTCAAGATTTTCTCAGGGTTTCATACAACAAAATTCCTATTGAAGGATTTCAAATCTAAGGAATTGCTAGCTAGACTAAATATATACCTCTCTTTTGCCCTCCCCTCTTCTGTCAAACGCAATGCTGGTAATTACTCCAACAATGCCAAACATTTTCCAAATGCCTAATCTTCTTTCTCAGACTATTGTCGCCTTCACGTAGTATTTGATGGCAAAAGCATTTATGCGAAGTTTAGTTTGAGCGAAGTCAGAAAATTTACATATTCTAATTATGTTATTACCTATATCCAATAAAGTTATGTGTCAAGATAAAGAAAGAGGAAGACAACTAACCTCCTGTAAGTTGACTTAAGGCATCTTCAACACAATTAGTCTCATTATTACAAGAAGTTGCTTGTTTGACGACATTTAATAATCAGAAAGTCTAGCTCAAGAACCTGCATTGATTGGTTGGTTCATCTAAAATACATAGATGAAAGATGCTTAATATACTCATAGGAAATTCATATAGCTCAAATTAAGAAAAATAGTGGCACAACCAGTGGTAGTGAAAGATGAACTTGAGTATATGTATGGACTACCAAATAGTTCTGATGGTTGCTCTTATCAATTGAGATGTCAGTCGATTGTGAATTCAACATTTTAGTCAAAATTTCGATAGATTTTAACATTTAAAAATTGTAAGCTTCACATGATCAAACTAATTTATTTATGAGATTCTCAATAGTTGTGTTCATACCTAGCCAAAATGGACTGGCTAGGACTCAAAGCTAGGTCCTCCCAAATACCAGTCTAGGTCCTCTAACAACTCAGCAATCAGTACTTTGCGAGCTCAAGATTTTAAGGTAAACCTTTGGTAGGCAATTCAGATGGTTGAAATTAAGAAAAACAATGGCACAACAAGTGTGTACGAAAGATGAACTTAATTTTATTTATTAACTCCCAGACATTCGTGTTATAATACCTAGCTAAAACGGAGTGGCTAGGACTTGAACCTTGAAACTTCCAAATACATGTTGGGTTGGGTGCTCTACCAACAGAACTATTAGGCATTTTGGAATTCAAAATTTCAATTTGAGTTCGATAAGTTGAACACTTTAAATTTGTAAGCATCACACAACCAAATTAGTTTATATATGAACTTTTGTTTTTTAGATAGTTGTGTTTATACCTAGTGTTAAGCACACACTTATACTAAGAGGGGGGTGAATCAATATAAGATAAACTTTTACTTATTAAAACTTATATCCACATTAAAGCATTTAAAAGCATTCAAATAACATAACATAGAGCAACCCCAGATTTATGTGGAAAACTCTCTCTCAAGAAAAACCACAAAATAAGGCTACTTGGATCCTGAGTCACCACATTCGGTGGATTTTATGCAAGAAAATCGAAATTCGCATAATTATTTATTAAACCCAAAAGTTCGTTGAAATTCGTCGAATCTAATCACCTCGATGAAGTCCCATTTTTCAAGGGCAAATAGTGTTAAAAAATTCGTTTAAAATTCCTTCAAATTTGTAAAAGGTGTTTTAGGGTTTTATTCCTTTAGATTTGTAAAAGGTGTTTTAGGGTTTTATTCCTTTAGATTTGTAAAAGGTGTTTTAGGGTTTTATTTTAAAATTGTAAACGACCATTTGCAAAGCAGTAAAATGACCATTCGCGAATTAGTAAAATGACCATTCACGATTCAATAAAACGACCATCTCTGGAGTTTGCAGGATTTTTGGCAATTTTATTATGTTTGTCTGTCGTTTGCAGGTGGCTCGGGTTGTCGTTTGCACTTGCAAGTTGATTTATTTTGTCTGTGGAGTGTGGACTTCGAACCAGCCAGCCTTGAACCAACGTTGTGCTTGCTTTTATACGATTAAACCAGCCAGTCTCAAATCAACATTCAATGTGCAATTTAAGTATTTTATATACGAGCTTATAGCTTATATAGTTTACTTTTCGCTTTAAGTATTTTATATATTTTAGGTTTTTTAATATAGTTCATATTATTAGGTTTTTTAAATATAGTTACATATTATAATTTATAAAAATATACATATTTTGATTTTTTAAAATTCAAATCGTTCATGTTTGGTTCTATATTATTTATTTATAGTTTTAAATTTTTCTATTTAGCCGAATTTAATCATGAATTTTATCCTTATTTTTTTAACAACGAATTTTATACACGGCGATTTCGAATGCAGTGACTTAGCTTGGGGATTTGTCATCCAAATCCAACCCAAAATTAAATCCTTTACAAATGTTCGTAGGCACCAACCTATTGGAGACACCAATCCCCAATGCCAAGCACCAACTCAACCAATTCATGAGCATCAACCCACTAGAGACACTAATCCTCAATTTTGTGAGGCACCGACCTCAACTATATAAACTTCCACCATGCGTAGTTGCTTCTTCGACCAGATGATGGCAATTCCGCTTCTCTTCATACACACAAATCAGATCATACTTCCAGCATAGACGCTGGTCTAATTAATGAAATCAGATTGCTTTAGATTTCTTCCCTTCCTTCTTACTTTTTATTCAAATTATATTCTCATTTACTTCTGCTCCTCTCTCTCACTTCTTCTCTCAAATGATGTATCTATTTCCTTTTTTTGCTTGTCTTTCTCAACCTTTTCATCTATCTTTTATAGCCTTGTGCCTCTTCCCAAGAGGGGCGACTATCAAAAGATATGTCTCTTAAATTAATATTAATTAACTTCTTTAACTAACCAAGCATCTTTCCAAATGGGTCGGCTCGGCTTGTATTTAATAGCTGTTTATTTCTTTTATTTCACTAGATGAAATCACTGGCCCTTTCATAATTAAAATGTTGGTATACAATGTGATTGTTGTTCATTACATTCACTGTTATTATATTAAATATGATCGCTGTTATACATCAAGGACACTATTTCTCTTTGATCGCTGTGCATTCTCTTTTGACATCAATGACTCCTATTCTGTGCATTCTCTTGTGACATCAGCTCCTTTGAAATCAATGATAATATTTCCAACACCTAGCACAAACCCAATGGATAGGACTCAAATCTGGGACCTCCCAAATTCCGTCTGGGACCTCTAACAACTGAGCTATCAGTGGTTTGTGAGTTCAGGATTTCAAAGAAAACCTTCAGTAAGGTTACGAATCACGATTTATAATATTTCAAGCTTCACACAACCAAATTAATCTGTATATGCGCTTCCTGAATATTTTCTGGTATCTATTCGATTTAGAAATAATTGTTTACCCCTTTTTTTAAATGCATTTTTATTTTCATTTGCTGTTAGTTTTTCTATTTAATGTTACATTTCATTCATTGTCATATGTGATTCTAATAACAGTTTTTCACCTTTGTAGGCAACACAGTTTTGCAGATGCAATGTTAAGGAGATTAGAAGAGCGATATGTTTTTCCACAGTGAGATTAGAAGAGAGATAAGCTTTTTTCTGCAGTGTTTTTGTTTTTGGTCTATATTTTGTCATAAAAGGTTACTATACAATTGGTTCTATTATGTCCTTGCACACTGAGTCTATAACACTATTTACGTTACCCTAAGTGTAAAAGCTTACATAGCTAATCAGTCACTTTGTACTAGGATCAATAGCAAAGAGTATGTGTAAGAGGTTTCTTCATGTTTTAAGTTTTAACACATGCTAGCAAGTTATAGACCTTTCTAGACTACCGAAGCCTAGGGTCAATGATTAGTCATTGACTGACATATCCACGAGGCTGCAATGTGGAAACAAATATTAGAAATTGTACTCTATTTTGTGTAGTTTGATCTCTATGTTTTGGTACATTGATTAAGAACATTGGAAATGACAAACGACCTCACCAGAAATGCCTAACTATTGAATGAATGTATACCGTGGAATGCAGTTATTTTTCTCTTGATTTATGTGGACTAGAAAGAAATTTATTCAAAGATTTCTTATGATAGAAGTTTTCTTTTAGCTGCCAATAGCCCAAATATCTGTTCGGGTGACAAAAAGTGTCGTATAAAATGTGGGCATAAATATTGTAGTTGAGAGAATGAAAGATAATTTATCTGGTTGCATAATGCCTTAACACTCCACTACCTAAGCTACAACTTACCTGTTTGGATGCATCCCAGATTAAGGGTTAAACCCTTGTCAAAGTTTTCATTTTGTCATACAGCTATCATAAAGCCTTTATTTGTTTGTTTTTGTTGTAAAAGATTCCTATACAATTGGTTCTGTTGTGTCCTTGCATTTGATCTATAACACTATTCTGGTTCACGTAACATAAATCTGAAAGCTTACATACTTAACCAGTTATTTTGTACTAGGATCAATAGCAAAGAGTATGTTTAGGAGGTTTCTTCATGTTTTAACAAATGTTGGTAAGTTATAGATCTCTCTAGACTACTGAAGGCCAGGGTCCACAATTAGTCATTGGTTGACATATCCACGAGGCTGCAGTGTGGAAACAATTATTACAAATATTACTCTATTTTTTTGGTAGTTTGATGTCAATGTTTTGGGTCATTGATTAAGAAGATTAGAAAGGACAGAAGATCTCACTCCAAATGACTAACTATTGAATGGATATATACTATGGAAAACCATAATTTTTCTCTTGATTCATGTGGGGACTAGAAAAGAAATTTATCTGAAGTTTCCTTTTTTTCACTTTCTCGTTTTCTTTTAACTTGCTATTTTTGGGAGTCCATTAAAGTTTAGCCCTAAAACTTCCCCAGTTTCTTGGATAAATAAACAGACTAGCTATGTTTTGTATCAATTGTTTCAACTGGAGTACAAATTTCTTGTCCATGACAACAGCCGTCACTGCCCTTTATTCCTATGTTTGTTTGCCAACAGGGGCTATAGTTATTCAATTGGAATATTAGCTAGTTTAATCAAGAACTAAGGAAAGTTAACTTATGTGATGAGCATTTGTGGACTAAAGCCTGTGTAAAGAAATACCCATCATGCATTCCCAATGTAACAGTGGATGAGGTAATTGTGATTCCCTAATGGTATACCCCACATGTGCCCTCATAATTGTTTTTCTTCATTTGGTTTCCCTGAGTAACACTTGTATTTACTTGATTTTGGCACTAGTAGAAGAATCTTTTGCACAACACAGTTTGGTTTGGAATGCCTTTTGTATTATAAAGTATTTTAACAGTTTTGTATCCATGCAGCTCCCTTTTTGTTCTTTCATATCTATTGTTGAATCTCTGGAGCTCTATGATCCTATTCCTTTTCCATATCTCATTTCTTTTCATCTATGCTATCAAAATCTGTGTTGAACTTGTCAATTTTGTCGTAATCTTGAAAGGTACATGTCACAACCGTATCTTGTTTTCAAGTGTGGGAGTGCACACTGCATATACTTGCTAATTTATTTGGCAATTTTCCTTCTAATCAGAGTGTTATTCTATCTATGGCCTTTGACCTCAGTTTCATGGATTTCTTTCATGTTAACAAACCTACAATGGAAGTGTATTGTTGCAAATCGAAAGACAAAGAATTGGCTGTGCATTTGAAACATATAAGAAGTGATTCATTTTTTTGAATTTTCGTTCTACCCTTAACTTTTGCAATTTCCGGGCTATTTTCCATTTCCCAACATGTTCCACCTAACTATTACTGTCATCAGTTTAAAGTTGCTATTTTTGTTTTTTCGAGGTTACCATCTTTATTCTTTTGCATTCTCATTTTTCTTTATTTTGTTCCGTGAAAATCTGCAGCAATGTATTTTTATGCGCCAAGTGATCATGCTGAAGGCGTTTACAATTTGGGCTCAGCCCTCGCCTCTCCGACAGCTGACAAGACACGGACGGCCAGGATTGAGATCCTTACATGGTCAACATATTAATAATTTAATATGATCTGAAAGTGGAAACGTGTGCAGCTAATGTTAACAGTGTTATTGTGTGGTTGGTCTACCCCTGCCACTGCGACTAAAATCAATACATCTACACATTACGCCCCTCCTAATCCTCAATCTTCTTCTTCTGCATACGACAAACAAAACAGCGGCAGCCGGCAGTAGTTTCCTCTCAGAGACAATTGAACCTGCTTCAGATACAGATACAGATCCAGATCAATCAATTTGTACGTAGTAAAATGACGAGATATTAGGTCTACAGATTTAAAATGGCGAGATATTAGGTCTACAGATTTATCTCTGTGTGCAGGTCTGATTTAACCCATAATGGTGCTGATTTTAGGACGGCTATTAACGAGAGCTCCATTTAGCACAGTTCCCCCTAACATTCTGTTTATTTATTTAATTTTTTTATTTATTTAATTTATTTCTGGCTGCAACTATCCAATTACTGCTAAATTTACAATGTTAACTTGGGTTTTAGCATGGTTAACGCCTCTGGATCTCAAATAAAGTGCTTGTATTGTTATGCAAGGAAAATGACAGGTCTGCAACGCCGTTTAGGATGTGTGGCTCTCCATGATCTGCTTTGGGTTTTGAAGAGCAATTAACCCGGTTGGTGGGTTTGTTTGACATAGGTCTATTTTTCTCACTCGACTTTTATTTTGCTGTTAAATACATGGAGAAACAAACAAAAGATATGATACTTTTGAATCTATACGATTCATATCATATCTTCTCAACCGCAATCTTAGCAATCTAAGGAATATCTATATTGAATGCCCTTAAAAACAAATTTAAAATGTGTCCTAACTCTGCAAACCCTAAATTTCGACAATATAGATTAACATCCGAACATCGATGACATAATAATAATTTAATTTGACCTAACCGAAAGACTTTGGGTATAGGTGCTTTGCGTCACCGTTCATCTCCTTCGTGCCAAGTACAGGGCTCTAGGCGACGACGGCCATTCGATCGTTATCACGCATCAATGAAATAAATCCTCACCATCCACATGAGCAATCAAGCAATAGGGTGTTCACAATTGGGTTGAGGCGTCCCCCCTTTGACAGCGGGCAAGGACGTGGACGACGTAGATTAACATTCGAACATCGATGACATAATAATAATTTAATTTTTTCTAACCAAAGGACTTTGCCTATAGGTGTTCTGCATCACTGTTCATCTCCTTCATGCTAAGTACAGGGCTCTAGGCGACACCAGCCGTTTGATTGTGGGCATACGTCTCACGTTCTCCCCAACAGAAATGTTGGTTTACTGATTCAAAGTTAGGGTTGACTATCTGACTTATCCGGTTGTTGGCCGTCTTCCTTTTGGGCAGTCTTGCGGAGGTCGATCTACCAACAGATGGGGCAGATTCCAAGAAATCGTAAGGGCTTAGTAGGTTGAATTCGTAGTTACGAATGACCCATGTGCCGTATCCCCTTTCTGCGTAGAACATTTGACAAAATATGCACATGTCACATATGTTCCTCCTCCTAAGAAAGTTAACTTCCTCAAAATGGTTCCACCCGATAATATCATCTCCCAATTGCTTCTCCCTCCTCTAACCCCCTCTTCTACACCCCTCTTCTTCCTTTCATGTTTTCATCCCTCAAATTCAACCTCGTCTTACGCTGCCCCTTCGGCGTTCACATCACAAATTTCATGTGCGATTGCTAGCATAAACATAATTGATAGTATTAGTTATCAATAGTCACCCTGTGCGTCCATAGAGACAACCTTATGCTATGTGTTCCTTGTATCCTCCTTAAAGCCTCTGTCTTTCCTCTTAATTCACCTATATGTCTAAATTTGTATCGTCTCTGTTTAGAATGTAATAGTGTAGGCAGCATAGGGATACCGGGATGCAGCTAGTTTATAATTGATCACCAAGTAGGCTAAGCTGACAATGTTGCTGGACATATAATAAGTAAGTTAAATGATAACCTTATACTCATATTTATGTGAACTCATTCGAATCTATGAAATCGTGTATTGCTGCTATTTGTTTACATTTCATATTTAATACTGCTGTACATTTGTCGTTACCTTACTTCTGTGTATAGCCCTTAAAGAACACAGTAGGTTGAATGTATGCTACACTTTGTGAACCTAACATAGCAGCATTAAGGGAATTTTTTTGTCATTGTTTGCAGACAACAGTTTTAATGTCAAGGAAGTGATAATAGGCATCAAGTAAGAGGCAAAGAACCTTGCAGAATGTAAGATAAGGAGATCTGCTAGGTTGGGAAGAAAAAAAATCCAGTTGATATTGATATTAGCCAAATCCGTGTTTTAGAAACAGAGGTAGTTACATTATTTATGCAGATAGGACAGCATGAGGTGTCATAAGCAGAACCAGAAGAAGAGGTAAAAGAGACATCAATTGCCAAGAAGGATTCAGAATTGATGGTCTATAGCTGGAGAAAGAATATGCAACTAATGTCACAAATGCGAAAAATAGTAGAGTTCAATATAAGTCGTATAAAAAGGAAATGAATGAAGTCAAGTTCTGGTGATGAATTTTGTCAGCATCTAACAATTTAATACCTAAACTGAGAGTACCATTGGAGGGCCAATGGGATTAAAGAAGACAAAACCTGATTGGAGTACTTTCTCAGAACATTATAGGATTAGATGTTTAAGTGTTATGACATATTAAAAGCGGAACACAGAGAAATATAGCTGAAGTTAAAGACTTCCTTCACAAAGGAATTTAAGAAGTGGCATATAGATATGCCCAAATACTGAATGAATTGACAATCATAAAACAAGGAAAGGACCAATCAATTAAAAGCTAAAATAAAAAAAATGTTGAACTTGGTGCAAATGCTGGGTAACCTGTTAGGGGATGATTTTAAACAACAATATTTCATATATGGATTATGAAGGGTGTTTAAGGAAAACTTGAGGATTGTGCCAAACTGAAAATATCAACACACATACCAAAGAATGCTGGATGTGGAATAACAAAAATATTTACAAAATCAGATTATTGATGATGATGAGGTTATATCTAAATTGTAAGAAATAATAAAATTACTTAATAAGAAAAGGACAAAAAAGTACAGACATGAAAAATTGGAATTTGTTGTCTAGATTGTCAAATGGAAGGGTGCGAACAGGAAGATTTCCCTTTTAAAATATTGTAATCTGCAATGCAAGAACATGTGACATAATTGGATCTCCATTCTATTTGAAAAATAGCA
The DNA here is from genome assembly GCA_019776745.2 of Taxus chinensis. Taxonomy (NCBI): domain Eukaryota; kingdom Viridiplantae; phylum Streptophyta; class Pinopsida; order Cupressales; family Taxaceae; genus Taxus; species Taxus chinensis. The sequence goes on from CM034153.1 coordinate 526,334,302, forward strand.
AAGTGGGAAAGCAATGCATGATGGTACATCAAGCACCATTAATTGGAAGATACAGAAAAGAGAGGAATCAAATGTCACCAAGCAACAGTAGCAGTGGATTTAGAGGACCAGGAATTCTAATAATGTGGATTAAGAAAGAAAAACATGTAATCCAGTGCAGGAAATGCAATGAGTGTGGACACTTTTCTAGGGAATGTCCCAACGCACCTGCACATATATCTGAGTTGTATATGTAATGTGCTCTAAGTGACCATGACAATGACAACAGCACAAAACTAAAAGCAGTCAATATGGTGGAAATTGAACAAGAAGAAGATAAATATTTGTTGGAAGTTAAAAAGGGCAACAAATTAAAAGGAATTGTATGTTTTGATGTGAAAGCATTGAATGCAAGATGCAATTCAGGCTGTGAAGGATGTAGATAATAAGTCAAATGATGTGGGTGGGTCTCTGAGACTGCACCACCACCACAAGCTTGAATGGGACAACCACACAAAAGAACAGAAGAAAACAAAGAAATCAAGGAAGAAAAAAACCTATTACAACAATTAGTATCATTAATCAATGGTACCATGGTGATGGTGCCGGTGAAGTTTTTAATGGGAGGGTTTACTAGAATTAGCAAAAGCAAAAACATTAACCCAACCACAAGAGACACAAAAATCAATGAATGGACACTTTGTTGTTAGGAAAGGAAGGTGTTCCAAAAGTAGCAATTGAGATCGGACACATTATTCTTGCTAATGCTTTAATTGATGGCAGATCAGAGGTGAATATCTATCAGAAAATGTAAGAAAATTTTTGGGGAGACTAGCATTAATCTCTGCAGATTTCAGATTGAAATTATCAAACCAAGAAAGGATCACTTCTTTAGATATTTTTATAGATCAAGAAAAAGTGCTGGCCAGGGAAAACCGTAGTGTGGTTTTTGACATTTGTGATAATATGAATGGAAAATGTGTTGATGGTGCCATACCCGGATGCCCATGGCATGAACATTTAGAAGCCATACATGTTTGAATGAATGAAAGATTTTAATAACGTCCACAAGACCAAACAGTCTGTGGGACCAAGAACCGCAAAAAGAATCTGTCCAACTAAAAACAAAACATCAGGTCACAGAGGTTACCTATTGATATTGCAAAAAGTTTACTCCTTTCTCGATGTCAACTCTTCTACTATGTATCTTGATTAAAAAACTTGATATTTTGATTAGGCTTTCCTCTTGAAACAATTCCGTTAACTTGTCCACGCTTAAACCATCCTTGTAGCTACTCTGAATGTCATTATAAGCTGCACACTCCAAGCTGAAGTGTCATTCTGTCTCTACTACCCCCTTGACACAGAATAAACAAGTTCTTGTTTCCCATTCTTCTTTGGGTATTGCCCACCTACTTGTTTCACATCTAAGATGGTGTGAGCTGGTTCTCAGTTGGGCAATTAACATCTTTGTTTTCCATTTAATTTACGCTCCTATGTATGTCTTTTCTTCGTGCTCCCAAGTGGGATTAAATTGATTGATGTAGTATGCTTTCTTCCGTCATATCAGCCTTGTCCACATGGCTGTCCTGAACTTCTCCTTCACGTACTTTTTTATTTCCTCATTTGTATTTGGACATTCTTGCATGTTGATGTCCCATTTACTCATCCATTTGTTTTGCTTCATCCATGTGTTTTTCCTTCTGTTTAGTTCTACTTCAGCTACTATTTTGGGTCATCAATGATTCTCCATTCCTTGCACCTTTTTAAAAGAGTTCGAATCATTGTTGATGCTTCCAGCAGAAAGGTACTAGATTCGGCCAAAAGAATCTCATATGGAACCGAGGCTTTAACTTTGAGGCTACTAGGTATTAAGTGCTTTTGGACCCTCTCTATTTGTCTCCAATTCAATTTAAAGAAACATTGCTGCCCCAAACTTCAAACTCATATAAAATCACTGGTGTGACTAGCAGGCCAAACAAGGTATTTTTGGTTTTCCAATCCCACAATTTTGCATTCCTGCACCTGTTCTGCAATGAGTATAAGGCCTTCCACCCACCTTGGACTCTTTTTGCCATGCATGTCTCCCAACTAAGCTTGTTGTGAAAGTCAAGCCCAAGATATTTGTATTGTTCCACTATTTTCAATGTGTTTCCTTCAAAAAGAAACTCATATTGCCTATTTTTTCTCCATAGAGAAAAGATCGTGATTTTTGTCTTGCTAGTATGCACTTGCATTCCCACCACTTGGCCAAAAAGCTCTAAAGCTTTCAAATGATCTCTCAAACTTTGGGGCGTTTTTGCAATTAGAATAAGATTATTTGCGTATAGAAGTAGCCTTACAACATAGCTAGCTAAAAGGATGCCCCCTCCACCAACGTTATCAATCCACTCTAGTTTATCAATGTAGAGACCAAACAAGGTTGGGGATAAAGGGCAGCCTTGTTTGACTCCAATGTCACTTCCAAAGCATTCTGACATACCATCACTTGTTTTGATTTTGGCCCTGACTTGCTCATAGAGCCTATGCACTACTGCTCTATACTCATCTAGAACACCAAGCTCCTCCATTCTGCTCCAAAGTTTACCTCTAGGGGCTGTGTCAAATGCTTTCTTGAAGTCAACAAAGCAACACAAGGCTTCCTCTCCCTGATTATCCCATATTTTTTCCACCAAGTGTCTAAGAATAATGCAATGATCAATAGTGGAGTGTTTTGGCCTAAAACCTCCTTGTCCTTCTGCTCTTTTACCCTCTTTTTCTGCCTAGCTGCTGATTTTGCGCTCTACCATGCTACTAAATAGTTTTCCAAGAAGAGGATTCACCATGATGGTCTGATAATTGGACAAATTATTGATGTACCCACTTTTATAAAGATGTATAACGACACTAGTCGTCCAATCTGCTGAAAAGTCTTCTTGAATGATACCATTAAATGTTATCCAATTTAATGGCATCCACTAAGAGGTTTAAGCTTTTAGTTTTACCTTTGAATCTTCCTTTTCTCAAGTACAGGCATACCTTGTCCTTCACAAGTAAACTATGCTCAAATCCATGTTGGCATGTATTGCTCTTCACTTTGTTGGAGACTACTTTAACCCCTCTTGCACAGAGGTATATCGGCTAAGCTGAATGATTAGCTCCATGGACTTATGTCCACCTTTTCATGCCCCTAATGTGATTTTCTCATCCTTCAACGATTGTTGGTCATGATCATCAAAACATTGTAACCAACCAATGCCTTGTACCACCTTTTCTTTATAGGCATAACAGTGGTACCTTTAACCCCACCGTACTGCCAAGGAAGCAAGACAAACTCTACCATCTGCTATCAGGGTAATGGGCATCAATCTGCAAAACAATCACCCACACAAGCCACATACCTCAGGAACACAATCTAACACAAATTGCGGAAAGTGTTAGGAAAACCGTTTACGGCAAAAGGATAACCTACTCTGATACCAATCTAATCGGTATTTTGTTTATAGGCATAATAGTGGTACCTTTAACCCCACCTCATTGCCAAGGAAGCAAGACCAACTCTACCATTTGCTATCTAGGTAATGGGCATCAATCTACAAAACAATCACCCACACAAACCACATACCACAGGAACACAATCTAACACAAACCACAAAAAGTGTTAGGAAAACCTTTTACGGAAAAAGGATAACCTGCTTTGATACCAATCTAATCCCTATTTTCTTTATAGGCATAACAGTGGTACCTTGAACCCCACCTTATTGTCAAGGAAGCAAGACAAACTCCACCATCTACTATCCAGGTAATGGGCATCAATCTGCAAAATAATCACCCACAAAAAACCACGTACCACAGGAACACAATTTAACACAAACAACGAAAAGCGTTAGGAAAATCTTTTACGGCAAAAGGATAACTTGAACTGATAACAATCTAATCCCTAAGCCAAGTGGATATTCCATACTAAACTTCACCAACACGGACCCCAATAATTCCTAGTTTTCAAAGAGACTGTAAAAATAGCACAGTAGCATGCAAAACAAAGTTATGGAGTGCTGAAATGAATATACAACATAATTAAAACATACACACGAGAAGTAAGGAAAGACAAAGCATAAGTGAACACCATACTTATCCTAGAGACAACCCAATACGGGAAAAATTCCAATGGTTGAGGCACCTACATCCCCATTACTATGTTATTCACTCGAATGTACAACTTATTGCCATTAAAGGCTTTTATGGAGCAGAGCTTCATTCTCTCTCTCCAAAGCTTGCAAAAACATGCTTAACACCTTCCAACACTCCTCTAAGAACAAAACCCTCAAGAAACAACCTCTCACTATTGGGAAATCACTATGTAACCCTAAACCAAGACTCCAACTTGCTTATCAATAGCAATGAGAATCCAATTCCATAACTCCTCTCACATTCCTTCATGATAATTAACACCCAAAAGACCTGCAAAGATGCCCCCTACCATAAGAAACTGCCAAGAAACCGTTTTGGAAGTCGAAACATTCTCATTTGTTGTAATGTCCCCTGTTCCAAATCAAAGACCTTTGGCCCATTTTGTTGACCCGACGGCCAAAGGAAAAATATAAGGGTAACTTAAGTCATAATAAATTAGTATAAAGTGCCTATAAAAAATAAATTAAATTATTAAAGCACTTATATTAATTTATTTTGGCTTAAATTAAGTATGCACTTATAAATAAGTGGTAATATCTAGAAAAAATGCATAAGGAGTCTAATGCTATGTTTGTATCATTCCTAGGAAGTATGGCGACTTACCTAGGGAATGAATATTGGCCCCTTTTAGATGTATATGGCCCATTTCTAAATTTTATCCTCCCTATGAGGAAAATGCGACCAGCCTAGGCATTAAAAATGGGGACTTATGTTTAGATTTAATCACTGATTGTGATTGGTGATTGGGGAGGTTACCTTGGGGCCATTTCTCCTATATAAGGGAGAGGTCGACTTGAAGAGGGATATCACTTACTCATTTTATCAAACTCTGATTTTTGTCTAAGCTTTGTGCTTGTTGAAAAACTCTGGAGGACGAAAACCCTCTGAGAAAATAGAGAGAGATTTTCACACAGGAAATCTTATTGTGTTTACAAGGAAATTTCAGTATTTTCCAATTGTTGATATTGAGCTTTGGGCTGTAAAGGGACTGAAGATTATTGCAGCTGTGACATGACATTTTCTGTATGTGGAGCGACATTTAGGCAGGCTGACTGGTATTGCACATGTAATATTTGAGGCTGCATGCTACTGTCCTCTGTTTATCAGTACCTCAGAACTTCAAATCACCTACATTCAGTATTTTTGGCGCTGCCCAAGGTACCTTTTTCAATGCTTTTAAGTCTGCAGATTTCTGGATGCTGTTACAGTTTATATATGTACTCACAATTCAGATTTGTTCTCTATAATAAATTCTGAGTTGATATGGCAAGGATAGATACGGCTGGGTATTGTTTTATTTGAGTTTCCATCATCAAACTTAGCCGCCATTATAAGGGAAAATCTACATCAGTTTGGGATTCATTCACAGGGCTTGTTATTGTATGCTAACTACTTTGGAATAAGAAATCATCAAATTAGTTGCTAGCTGAGTTGGTTCTCATGATATTTTGAGTCACTTTTCAACACTGAAGGTTCTGATCTGCTGTACTAAAGTCTGTGTATCTTTTATTAATCTGAGCATGAGTGTGGAATCACCTAGAATCCATTAAAGGGTCGGAGTGTCCCGTTTAGGGGATCTTTCAATGGTATCAGAGCATCAATCCTCCCACCTGGAGGGTCTGTTTGGAATTGTTTTATGCAGCCTACAGAAGTTGGGCCACACCGATATTATACAAAGAGTCAAGCTCATATTCGGACAGATCTGAATACTAAAAGTGGTTACCGGATCATGGACAGAAGGGAGGATTCCCACACTCCTCCACGACGAGAGCGACCTGATCCAGATGCTCTTTTCAGCGGTATGATCGATTCCCATCAGGAGATGATGCAGACTATGAGACAGCTGATGGAGAATTTGATTATGGATAGAACGAGGAATCGACATGATAGAAGGGAAAGATCTGCATCCATAGCCAGCAGCCACAGAAGGCACAACAGGGTACCTACTGAAGTGGGTAGCGTGAGAGGTTCCCCTCCACGTGATAGGAGATATACAGAGGAAAGGAGACCCACGAGGACTGCGGATCGACCTATGCAGCCTAGATTCCTGCAGAGGGAGGAGCCACCATTAGTTGAGGAGCCATTTGAAGACATAGCCTTTCAAGATACTGTGATGGCAGCGCATGATGAGTGGAGAGCCCTACCACAGGAGGTTCGGACTGCCTTTCCCCTTCATCAGTATTGTGCTCAAAGGAGGGAAAGCTTGAGAGCTAGACAGGTACGGAGGCCTAGAGAACAGCAGAACAAGGAGTTGAAGCAGGCCACCAACAAGGTGACCCTTTCCACATTTGATGGTAGTGGAAAGATTAGTGCCAGAGCATGGATTCACAAGCTCGACACATATCTCACTCTCAAGCCTATGCAGGAGCAGGAGGCTATCCAATTTGCCACGTTACACCTTGAGGGAGTAGCGTATGATTGGTGGCACCATGGGCTTATCACTTAGAGACATGATCTTCTGCAATCATACAAGGAGTTTAGTGAGAAGCTGATTGTGAGATTTGATCGCAGGGATGTAGAGCTTTACTATAGGGACTTGGCACAACTTCGACAAAGTGGACACGTTGATGCATACATCAACGAATTTCAGCGTATAGCAATGATGGTGCCAGAGATGCCTGAGAGGCGAGTGGTGATGTTGTTCATTGAAGGACTTCATGACAGGCTGAGAGGATTGGTCAAGGCTCTTAAGCCTACTACTTTGCATGAGGCCATTCAGACAGCCTTGGACTTAGACACTAACTCCAGTGCAGCCCCAAAGGAAGAACATCAAGGAGGAAAAATCAGAACAGCAAGAGCAGCCCACTTCTTCGAAGGTAGAGTTTACACCCAAGAGGGAGACTGTTTCAAAGAGTGAACTTCGCCGGAAAAATTTATGCTTTCATTGCAATGATCTGTGGGAGCTGGGGCATAGGTGTCTTGGGAAAGGCAAGATCCATCTCATAAAGGTTGAGGATGAAGAGTCCGAGGATGAACGGGAGCAGCCAACACTAGGTATTACAAATGAAGGTAGACTCACCTATCTTTCGGGAGCACCCAAGTATAATCCATTCATGTTTGAAGGCACAATGTTCGGGTGTAGGATCATGGCACTACTGGATGGTGGATCTACACATAACTTCCTGGATGCAGGTTTGGTAGACCAAAAAGGTTTACAATGTGATAACTTTGAAGGCTTTGATGTGACTATAGCAGGAGGTCTCACTCTTCCATGCAAGAAGAAGGTTAACCAAGTCAGCATTTTATTTGGTGAGTATACACTTTGTGATGATTTCTATGTCATGGATTTGAAAGATAACAATGTTGTGCTTGGCATGCAATGGCTTCATTCGTTGGGGAAGAGTCACCCAAGATGTGGAAGCTATGGAGTTGAGTTTCCAACACAAAGGGAAACAAGTCACATTGAGAGCACTCAAGTACACGTTGCCCCATCAAATGGCAGCTAAGTCTATGATAGTTTGGGACCCAGAACCATCTCGTGAGGACATCTACGCAGATTTTTCACCGCATATCAGCATGGACCAGCAAGGAGATGATGAAGAGTGCGGCAAGTTCGAAGCATACATGAGGACGCTGGTGTCACTAATGACAAGTAAGTTGCATAAGTTTTTTTCTGCAGTATTTAAGCAGCATTGTATAGTGCACATAAAGCTAGTAAAAAAACTTCGGCTGGTCTGGGATCCTGGAACGGGTAGAATGCAGAGTTGCAGTTTATGATTGCTTGGGGGCAAGCAATCTCGGGAAGGGAGGACTGTAATGTCCCCTTTTCCAAATCGAAGACCTTTGGCCCATTTTGTTGACCCGACGGCCAAAGAAAAAATATAAGGGTAACTTAAGTCATAATAAATTAGTATAAAGTGCCTATAAAAAATAAATTAAATTATTAAAGCACTTATATTAATTTATTTTGGCTTAAATTAAGTATGCACTTATAAATAAGTGGTAATATCTAGAAAAAATGCTTAAGGGGTCTAATGCTATGTGTGTATCATTCCTAGGAAGTATGGCGACTTACCTAGGGAATGAATATTGACCCTTTTGGATGTATATGGCCCATTTCTAAATTTTATCCTCCCTATGAGGAAAATGCGACCAGCCTAGGCATTAAAAATGGGACTTATGTTTAGATTTAATCACTGATTGTGATTGGTGATTGGGGAGGTTACTTTGGGGCCATTTCTCCTATATAAGGGAGAGGTTGACTTGAGGAGGGATATCACTTACTCATTTTATCAAACTCTGATTTTTGTCTAAGCTTTGTGCTTGTTGAAAAACTCTAGAGGACGAAAACCCTCTGAGAAAAAGAGAGAGATTTTCACACAGGAAATCTTATTGTGCTTACAAGGAAATTTCAGTATTTTCCAGTTGTTGATATTGAGCTTTGGGCTATAAAGGGACTGAAGATTATTGCAGCTGTGACATGACATTTTTCTGTATATGGAGCGACATTTAGGCAGGCTGACTGGTATTGCACATGTAATATTTGAGGCTGCATGCTACTGTCCTCTGTTTATCAGTACCTCAGAACTTCAAATCACCTACATTCAGTATTTTTGGCGCTGCCCAAGGTACCTTTTTCAATGCTTTTAAGTCTGCAGATTTCTGGATGCTGTTACAGTTTATATATGTACTCACAATTCAGATTTGTTCTCTATAATAAATTCTGAGTTGATATGGCAAGGATAGATACGGCTGGGTATTGTTTTATTTGAGTTTCCATCATCAGACTTAGCCGCCATTATTAGGGAAAATCTACATCAGTTTGGGATTCATTCATAGGGCTTGTTATTGTATGCTAACTACTTTGGAATAAGAAATCATCAAATTAGTTGCTAGCTGAGTTGGTTCTCATGATATTTTGAGTCACTTTTCAACACTGAAGGTTCTGATCTGCTGTACTAAAGTCTGTGTATCTTTTATTAATCTGAGCATGAGTGTGGAATCACCTAGAATCCATTAAAGGGTCGGAGTGTCCCGTTTAGGGGATCTTTCATTTGTTATGTTCCAAACGCGCGTGACGACCCCTTTCTCCAAGTGGTTATGAGACCGTCGTGGCGGTTGCAAAACCACCACTAAAGGTCGCAAAATCCTCGCGGCAGTTGCGCAACAACCACTTTGCTTCCACTGGCAATTTTGCAAACAAAAATGTCCTCAATCTTCCAGAGGCCATAGCTTTTGCATACAAACTCGAAATCTGATGCCTTATATTTTAAAGCATGTATTTTTCATAGAGGAATCCAAATATGTCATCAAAACATATTGTTTTGTTATGATTTTACAAGAAATGTCTTTTACAAGTGTTTACAATGCAAATTACATGAATTGGGCATATCTCAAATACAATTTTGGATAACACAGAGATTCTATGCAAGTCTTGGGCGATTCTATGTGAGATTATAGATAAGGATCCTGGGAGATTTTATGTGAGTAGAAGGAACATGGTAACTGCAATAGGAATCAAAGCCCATGAGATATGCTCCATCTTGGACATTATTTTGAGGCAAACTATAAAAGAGCTCAGTATGTTTTACTTGACTCCATATTATTTTAAACAAGTCTCATTTAATGGTCGAGTGAAGATGTTTGCTACACACTCCTGATAAAATTGTACTAGAATGATAGCACCCATGGAGAAGAACAAGGGTTATTTGGTGAAACCCTTTGCATGTCATGTCCTAAAAGTATATTTCTATGAGGTTACTACAATGTATATTATGACAGTAAATTTGTTTTGCTCTCAAAAGCTTGTCATCTCATGTCTCTCTATGTATGGATGTTCTATTTATTGGGTTGATAGGTACATTGTTATGCTATTGTGTTTTTCATGCACAAAAGGTTGACACAAAAAAGTTGACCATGCACAATTTTTTTTACTTAATAAAAATTTGTAGTTAGCTCCAAACTCTCCAATTTTCCATTTTATTCAAATGGAAAACGATAGAAGGTGACTCCCAAATGATTTGTAGAAGCTGTAAAACAGGAAAGCTGTCAATTAGCACTTAAGAATGAGTGGAAGACATTCTGCTCATTGACCCACAAGATTTGAGTCTCTGCTGTTTCTATGGTAGGCATCCCCTCCCACCGTTAGACCACAGACATGAAAAATTAAAAAGCAAGACGCTCAGGATAGAAAATTTGCTTTTTGTGCCCAAAACAATAAATAAAGAAAATTGTGGAAACCTTCAATATAAATATCCCTTCCTTTGCTTTAGTACCCAAAATTTACAGATATGGCCTACAAGATTTAGATACGAGTGTCCATAAGTGACCATGAATAGCTAATGAGAATAAAGAAAAGAACATAGGTAAAGAGGTACAGAAAAGGAGTGTCTAGTGCATCTCCAGTGAAGAGATACATAGATTGAAGTAAAACTAGAACATAAACCAATAGAAAAAGGAAAAATAAACATGAAGCAAAATGTATAATGCCTGAAAAGCTATATCAAAAAACCAATTTCCTGACATTGAAGTTCATAAGATATCGGTGATGAGATGGTTTGTATTGATATTTGTCCAGTGCTATTGAGATAAAAGCTGTCTGATAGATCTTATCCTTGTTTGGTTGCAAGGTCTTTATGTTTCCAAGTAAGAGCGAACACTTTAATCAGTCCATCAGGCACAGTGTTTCAGAGAATAAGCTCAGGATAAACTAAAATTGCTCCGGCTCAATACAGAAAAGGAAAGAATTTATATTTGACACTTTTCCTGTAACTTGTATAAGCTTCCCCAAAAAGCTCCACCATGCTGTCCTCTTCCAATCTACTTCTGAGCTCATAATACAAGAAGCTTACCAGAAGAACAAAGGCTAGGCTTCGATAGGCACGGAGAGCAATGCAAAAACCAGCAAATAAAAGCATATTGCTGGTGTACATGGGATGACGGATCAATCTGTATGGACCAAACGTCACCACAACAAAAGGCTGGTCAAGTCTCTTATCTGAATACTTGTCAAGGAACCATATCGCATTGTATTGCAGTGCCATTGCCAGTAAGAACACAATCCAATACATGGAATTACCCCCTCCTACCTCACCCAAACTCTCATATAGAGCAGCCAAATGCCCTCCATACACACCCGCCACAAAACCAATTTGGACAATTTTGGGCAAGCTAATGGTTTTCCACGGCTGCTGCCTAAATGCATAGAGTTTTTCCTTACTATTTAAATCATTCCCATACTTAAATGACCTAATGTAGTAGCCAGTGAGAAAGAATGCAAAGTAAACGAGACAAAGCATTATGAGCCCACCTTGTACAAATCCATGGACGTGTGCAAACGGAACTATGATAAGCGATGTGAGCGCACCTGCTACAAGAAACATTTGCTCCAATTCTGTAGCCTTTCCTTGCATTTTTTTGTACGCAAGAAAGAGAGTGGCGATTCCCACAGCAAGAGCCACTGGCAGAGGCCACACCACAAAAAACCAGCTGGCATACATCAACATATAGGGATTGAACAATGCACCCACTATGAATTTGGTGGCCCGAATGGAAATAGCGGCCATTACTACCCATTTTGACACCTCCAGGGGAGTCACCTCTGTCAGTGCAGGAAGTATTCTTTCATTCCACAGTGCATCTGCCCTGTTTCTGTACCATTCTGGAGGGCTATCAGCAGCATTCACGCATTTTATCTCGTTTGGGATTCTGCCTTTTAGTCTTGTGGATTTTAAGACTAACCCCTGTGTAAACCCCCATTGTGGTTTATGGCGAGGAGATAACGCAGGTAAGTGCCCGGGTTTGTTTCTGAGGATGTATGCAGCAGCGGCACGAGGAGGGGCAAATGATTGCCTGCCAAAGAAGGGCTTCAACTGGGGGGCTGAAATAGATGCCATCGCCATTAATTCAGAATACAGCACTGCTAATATTTATCTTACCCGTTCGAGAATGCCAAGCGCAAACATTTTTATGACTCAACCTTTCATCCTTGTCTCTGCCTGCCTTCAAACTAAAATTGCTTGTGTGATTTCTAATAAAAATTCAAACTCGCAAACCCGGATCGGTTGAGAACTACTAGGGTTTAATGTCCTTTTCTATTGTGCTCGTATAAAGTTATTAAAATCTGTGTTTATGAGTTCCTGCCACAGGCAGGAATACTATACCTTCCAGTTCAATGTAATAATTTTTTTCAATAGACCAATCACAAATATTTATTTTTTGCTTATTACTGACATTTCTAATGTTTTTTTTTTTATGTAAATAATTTGGCAATTTAATTTATTTAAGAAAAATCATTTCCCTGATTTTCTATTGGTTAGTTAAGAATGATTTGACAAATTTGAGGCCTTATTCCAACACTGATTTTTCAAAAACAATTAACACTTAAATTCTTAAAGTGACATGTGTACATGTTTTAATGTTAGATTTGACATGCTAAACAAATTTCATGATTTACTTCCATGTGTCCTAAGGACTAGTCAATTGCTGATGTAGCAAATAGTAAAAAGCTTTATTTACATTTTCTAGGCTTATCCAAATATGCGGACAGGGAAGAAATGATGTTCGCTGCAATCAACACCTCGAGCTTGACCACTGAGTGGGCAATGTCTGAACTTTTGGCAGGCCCGCCTTCCTTGATGGAAAAAGTGCAACACGAATTAGAGCTGTTTTGATCACACAATTCTCCGCCAATAAACTTGTTCCGTTTTCATAGACAACTATTTTGATCACACAATTCTTCGACAACAATAGAACTGGAAGTGCTTTTCTCCATCTAATATTGTTCCATCCAGATTTGCTGACATGGGAAAAACGAAGGAGATGCCTTCAATGAGACAGGGAAGGCTAAATTATTTCGTATATTTCCTGATTATCAGTTTCTTTCACATAACTATTGGGGATCCGTTGATCCTGATGCTCTATGTTGCCTTAGGTCAAAGTTTAAATATCTTCTTAGCTACCGCTTTTTCACATTTGATACATATTGATCAAACTTTCAGCGGTTATTTTGTTGCACTGGATGCGTCTGGCACAGGGGCTATGCTGCAAATTCTTATCTGGCAACCAAATATAAGCTATATTCTATTGTGTATAATTTCAACATTTGGAATTGGGAAATAAACGATGCCTTATCTATTGCAATTGCATTGTGAAGTGCACTGTGAATATACATAATTTATTTTGAAATGACCATAGCCAGCGTCTCTCAAATTAAAGGCTTCAAATTTATCATGATTAGCGTGTATGATAACTAGGTATTGATTTTGTTTTGTGTTCTTTATCATAAATCTTCCATGATATGCAATTGCAAGGGCGTATATATCATATGAAAGATATGTTTTCTTTGATTTGTGTCTATTCACATTGTAAATTGATTTTCTATATTGCAAATATTCATCACCAGAGTAACCTTTCTTTTGCATAATTTGTGTTTCTGATACTTTATATCCAATTTGAAAATGCTAATACTTTTATTTATTCATCTCGCAGGAATGTGTAACAGGTGCTCTTGGTTAAAAAACAGTTTTACTAGTTTCAGTGACTAGACATCCTAACCTACTTTCTACTTGTACCGTTGTTTTGATTTAGTATTTGCTATTAGTTGTTTTGTTTTTATTTTCCACTAGTAGATCATGAACAAATCTCATGTTTACAATTCAAATATCATACAATCTATATGGCAGGAACTAGCCGCTTCGCGGCTCTTGTTTATATATCATTGTTAAATGGTGTATGGTATATCAGGCTGTTATTTGAAGCAATAGAGTTTTGTTAAGTATTTTTTATTTTTTGTTTCATTTATTTTATACAAAATTCAGCTTTTGAGGTGGGTTTATGATTTAGAATTTCTAGTTGATGTTTTGTCAATTTTTAACTTCAACAATGCTCCTAAAGGGTAAGATCGGTATACTTTAATATTTTAGTTTATCAAAGGAATTTCTTGTGCAAGTTAACGTTAGCTAAAATGGTCAATATGATTATCCTCTCTATTCTCCGTAATATAGATTAGGATATAAGTAGAAGCCCATTTTAAGACCAACATATGAGTCAAAGATAGAATGTCAATTGATTTAACAATAATAGAAGTTAATGTTAAATTCTAATTATAGACTCATAATGAAATGATATAACAATAAAGTACATGTCTGACCTAAACAATAAGCTATAGAATATGAGACCCTGGGTGCAAGAAAAGGGATAAAGTACTTAGTTGATTTTGCAATTAAACATGGATTGTGTCGAACTGAAGAACTGATGAACAGGAGGAGGGAACTATCGCAATCCAGCTCAGAAACTTGTACGACTGCAAGATCTGTCTGAACTGGGGTGCCTGAATCAAGTCAAGGGCGCATGGGCATTGTAGACCATTGTTGGGCACTTGTGACTGTTCAGAACCTCAAAAAATAATTTTTACGGTGTCACTTTTATGCCACTGCCCTTCATTGTTGATCCCCTGTATGTCGCACTAAGTCCGCAATATTCGCATGTAACCTACAAATAGACAGAGCGCCTGTGAAAACCCAAAACCCATCAAATCCTAAAAAGAAAATGATGCAAATGGGGATCTAGACTGACCCTAACGGTCACCCGACTGAGTGAACTTACGATCCAGGCGCTGCACTACATTTCAGACTTTATGTAGTTCTTTGTGTGTGTGTAGAATCGTGCCCTCGGTGGCTCTTGTGTCAGACACACGTGGATAGCGTGCAATAACTAGATGTAGAAAATGTAAATAGATGTGTGCAAGGAAAAATGAACTTCCCCTCCTATGAAGTGTATTTCAATCCCTTGTCCCTTGAATAATAGCTAGATGGATGTTTTGATGTTTTTGAAATGCCTTTGGATGCAACCTTAGGTGATAGTAGTAGATGTTTGGAGCTTGGTCCTTTATTGTGGTCACATAGCTTTGTATTTATATGATTCCCTTGTTTGAATGTTGTAATTAACCACTTAAAGGCCAACCACCAAGAAAACAAGATGCCTAATAGCTATAAAAGATCCAAAAGATGCGAGCAAGATACAAAGAGGTTTAGGGCACCCATAAGGAACGAGGGTGCCTGGGCACTGGCGTCCTAGTTGAGCGCGAGTGTCTAGACTCATAAAAGTTAAAGTATCAAAATTCAGACTGGGCAATAGGGTTTGTAATGCCAAGAAGGAAACCAAAAAGAAATCATAGGCCAAAAATAGTGGTCAATTAGTATTTTTCTCGCTTAGGAATCATATGAATAGTGGTATGTGATCATGACCTATAAATATACCCAAGGTTCTTGATTTAGTGCCTACACCAACAAATGTGATAAGTTGTGGATCTAAAAGATAGTGGTATAGAGTTCTAAACCATGTCTAAGATAAGGGATATGATCTTACTAAGATCCTAGGGTTACAAACATAAAGGTAACAAGCAACCATCGTGGGATAATAGTTAAGGGTTGTAATACAATAATGCAATCGACAAATATATGTTACTCCATTTTAGTCTAATACATGATACATTAGGCATATCAATCATAGCAACATAAAGGAAAGAGAAGAGTTACTGATCATGTGCTTGAATTTCAACAATTGCATCTTTGTACAAGATTAGGGTTTCTTCCTTATGCAAACCCTAGTTCTCCTTTAAGACCTAAAAGGGGGTTATTCCAATTGGGTTGGATTGACTTCACCCTACCCATGTGGTGTGATGAGCATTGCACTATGTACCAATACTTCAAAGATAGATCAAACCTCACATAGTTCTCCCTCCAGGTGAATGTGTGTGAATGTATAATGAATGTATTCTCGAGATCCTAAAATGGCCTCTAGCACTTAATAGTGATCTCGTGTAGATTGTAGCATGTGATAATGAACTAGGGCAACCTTGCAAGAAGTATTCAAAATTATAAGGTAATTGATGTGCTTGAGAGAGTGATTTTATAATTGGGTGCTTTGTTGTGATCTCTTAGGTAGCCAAAAGATGTCAAAAGAGAAGCCCTCTAAATGGGTGGGGTGATTGTGTTTTTTATATGTGATTTTTGTAAAAGGTTTTCATGCTCAACTAACACTAGACTAATTGGGATAAGTGGGTTAGGACTGAGTAAGAAGTGTGGCCTAGCAGCCAAGGAATGCTAAATTCAGTGAGAGGCATATAGGAATGAGTCATTTAAGTGCATAACATGAAATGAGCTAGGATAAATGCTAAAATTATTTGTCAAATGCCATTAGTCTAATTTTAGGGTACTACATTTTGCCCCCATTTTAATCCAACAACTGAAAAATTGGTGGATTAAGATAAATTAACTATAACCACAAACCTCATGTAAGGACAAGGCATGCACAAGACTAAGATGTGTATGTTTCAGGTTCTCCTTTATCTTTTCCATACACATGAGCATGTGCGCCACATGCAAAAAACATGTATAATGTCCAATCAAGATGCTTATACAAAATCAGTAAATAACATAAAATAAAAGTAAAAACATGAAACATGTACACATGTATGCCCCTATGTCAAATGTAAGGGATCAAAATATTGAAATGTAAGATAACTATAGCAATTGAGCCTGTTATGTGAAGCCAACTATAACAACTAAGCAACTTGTTATGTGAATCCATCTATAAAAGTTGAGCCTATTATGTGAAGTCACCATGTGTGCATGTGTGCATTTGAGTATACCACATAGCCAACATGTGTGCATTTGAGTCTGCCACTTAGCCAACATGTGTACATTTGAGCCTACCACAAGGTTGTAGGCACCTAAATTTGGCAATTAATCATTTGATAATGTCAATATTGGCTTAAGCCATAAATTATTACTTGTGCACCTATTCTGAACCTAATTATTATATCCTTAGTTCTATTGCAAGAGTTTATCTCCTCCTTGCACTGCTTAGTCACTCACTATACATCTTACATTAGTCCAAAAAATCTATCAATCATAATTCCAATACTCAAAACTTTCCAACACTAAACCGCCAAATAGGGAAAAAATGCCAAACATGGACAAAACCGTCAAATGGTTTTGTACAAAACTAGTGGTTTCATCCCAAGCCTTCCAATAGTTAGATTTTCAATTTAATATCTTTTATGGGTCAGTAATTTTCTCATGGATTGGCCTAAATATCAAATTACACCTAGGATACCCTATATAAGCAAGTCAAATACACTTGTTTACTCACTTGTTACTTTTCAAGCACTCAATAAAATATCTTTCAAAAAGCATTCAAAGCTCTCTTAAATCTCCCTAAAGTTACAACACACATTAGCAACATCCCCGACATAGGTATGAAACATTCCAAACTAGTTTCTAGAGTAAAACATCCCAAGCCAAAGACCATCAAAGCCAAGTTAAGCACTAAGCAAATAAGTCATTGCAAGCATTACTAAGTGAGCTAATCATCAAATATAGTTGCATCCATATAGATATCACATCTCTAGGTGGAGAACTATGTGTAGTTTGAGACCTCTTCAGAGTAGTGCCAATGTAGGCAGTGTATAAATTGCACTTCAACTCAAACACTAATTTTTTGCAGGGGTTTCACACACGATTAGGGTTTTAGGTATTTTCAATTGATTTCAAAGGATTTTACACGTTTATAAGACCTAAGTTCTTCTAACGAGGCATATTTTAATGTATCGCAAGGGCACAAAAAAATTCAAATGCTTTTTATTTGACTTAATTAAAATCACCCCTACATATAAAGACATTCTCCATGAGGTGATGTGACAAATTATGCTCCCTATAAATCTAGAACCAAAGTATGTGGTACCTATTCTCGATACATTGTGCCTAATTGAAGAAATCATATCATTTGATGTAGAGGACCTCTCTCCCTAACACGTCATAGACCGTTGTATCCCCGTGTATGTTCAAGTCGAGGTCCAAAATTATTAGTTAAGCAAGTACTAGTTAATAATCAATTGATTCAATGCAAGAATTTGGAAAATTAAATAGTAGACTACAGTTTTTTGGAGTGTCCATATATGTTTCTTGTTATATAATATCATTTTTTATCACCTTGAAATCAAACACGAAATTAGATACCATAGAACTAAAAAAAATGGTGTCCATATATCAAGTTCAGATTAAACACTATTATTAAATACTAATTTTGGTAGTTTGGTCTCCACTTACTCTTTTCCCACAATTGAATCCTAAATAGGTTTTAATTATTTAACATTATTATAATATTAGAAAATGGTTTGATTTGTATATTTTCATGGAGGGATTTATTTTCTGTTGTTGTGGAGGGAGTTTGTACGGTGCCTACGAACTACAACATTTGATGAAAATTCACTTTTGATTATGCGCTTATGGCAATTCCATGTTTCAAAGCCCCAATATTATTTGGAAAGTTTGGTTTTAAGTTAAAGGAGGTTGTTTTGTTACTTTACAAAGGAGAGGAGAGGAGGGAAACAATTAAAGTGGAAAATTGGCTAGTTTGTAGAGGAGAGGGGAAATATTTGCAATTGAAGAGGGGCTCTACAGTGTAGAAGTAGAAGTAGAACGAGCCCATACAAGGGACTATTTGTATAATCACCATGTGCCCCATAGTAGGGATTTCTTCCCTTCATTTAGGTTTTGAGTTTCTTTCCTTTGAGCTATTTTCTTTTATATAGCGAAAGTATTGGAATCCAATTGGGCCCACTCCCCTTCCTTTGAGAATATTCATTTTATCATGAAATATTATAATCACAACTAACTTAAAATACGGGCATCCTCATGAATCATTGATATTGCTCCACCAAATACAAACAACAAGTGTCCAACCTAATCAGTTCTTGTTTGCTAACATACTCCCAATCTAGATTTGTAACATTGTATTGAAATTTACTAAAGCATTAAGGAGAAGGGACTTTTATCAAATGTTTTAGTTAAAAGTGCCATGATAAATATGTATGTAAAATGTGGAAGCATACACAAGGCACATGAACTATTTGAAAAAATAGAAAAAATAAATGTGGTCTCGTTGAATGCAAGTATCACATGATATCCATAAAATGGTTTTGTTGAAAAGGCCTTGAATTTTTTTTAATAAAATGCAATTAAGAGGTGTAAATCCAGACTCCATAACATTTACCAACATCTTCCCAACCTATGTCAAAATGGGATCTTTAGAGTAGGACATAGACATCCATAAAAGCATAACAGAAAGCAACTTTTTATCAGACGTAATTGCAAGTGCCCTAATAGACATGTATGTAAAATGTGGAACCATATGCAAGGAATGTGAATTTTTGACAAAAAAAACCTTAAAGAGATGTGGTTTCATGGAATACCATGATTACAGGGTATGCACAAAATGGATTTCACAAGTATGTTATCAAAATATTTCTATAAATAAAGCATCATGGACTATACTCTTACCATGTAAGCTTGATTTTTATTTTATTAACATGCATCAATGTAGGTTTAGTGAATGAGAATAAGTACCAAATACCATCTCTAACATATCATCTCGTAAATTAAGGGCTTTTTTCAATTCCTCTTGGTAGTGAAGCAACCTCATACTCAAAATGCATGTTTAGGTATAAAAAAAGCATCAAGTCTTGATCATTATCCTACACACATCTCGCATCTCTTCTGACTATAGTAACCATGATCTCTCATCCATATAATAATATTTCAAGCTCAATCATTCTGGTGAATGAATCCTAGCCCACCAATTAAAATTGTGCAAGTCTTCAATTTAAGATGAAACCTCCTATCTTTCATTTCCTCTACAATTTTTAAAACGACCCTCATTCCCCTATCTCTATTAAGTGCACCCATATATTTTCAAAGTGCATGGAGTGGCTATTATAGGTAGAAATATTTGTTCTTTATCCCAGTTGCAACTATTCACCATAGAAACACAAGGCTTTTTAGAAATTTGCCAACCTTTGCAAACGTAGCCAAAACTATTTGCATTGTGTTATGGGTAATTAGTTTCAAATCATGACTACGTGTTTTCCATTTCAATTCCCATACACTATCAATTTTTCTCTTTATTTCTAAAATTAACAAAATTTATTTGTATTGTTTTGTGGTGTGGGAATAATGGGTTGATGACTGGATAAGTAAAAAATGTCATTGCCTTCAATCAGTTGTCATTGTTGAATTTCACCCTTTTCAACACTTTTTTATTTATGTGTTAGTAAAAACTACACCAAATGTACTGAATGAAGGAAATGCAGGGCTTGGAGGAGTGCATGTAAATTATTCTAAAATGGTTTATATATATTCTACCCCTAATCCTCCTCTATTGTTAAGGAGGGGCAATGTGATTGTTCAAAAAAACCCACCATTGAAGGGATTTGTTGGGTTGTTTTTATGTAGAACAAATGTTTTAGTTGCAAGCTCCCTAGTGTATATATATATATATATATATATATATGTAAAATGTGGAAGAATGCACAAGCCATGTGAAATGTTCTATAAAATGGCTTTTTTAGTAGACGAAGGCTATAAATATTGTGAATGCCTCTCATAGCAGCATGCCTATAATTGATCATTATGTCTACATTGTTGACATTCTTGACCGATGTGGCTATATTAAGGACACTCTTTAACTTTATCATTGACATACCAATTTAACATGTATTGGTTGTGTAGTGTGTTTTCTTCATTCCTCTAGAGTACATTAAAATATGGGATTGTGATTATTTATAGCAACTTTTCTTTTTTAGCTAGATCCTCAAAATGGTTTATTATATATTCTTTAATCAAATATATATGTAGAAGTTCAAAGGTAGTGTGAATTAAAATGGTAAGTAGATTGATGAAAGATAGAGGCATTAAAAAGATACTGATATATATTTAGATTGAAGGTCATAAAATTGCACATGCTTTTGTGTAAGAGACAAATCATACCCATATGCCCAAGAGATCTATGCAAAGCTGGAGAAATTGTCTTAGGGATTGAATGTAGCAATATATTTTTCCAAATCAAAAACATGTCCTAGATGACATTGCTATAGTGGAAAAAAAATATTCCTCTGCCAACATGTTAAGGAGTTAGCAACTACATTGGATTGTTAGACATACCCCGAGGACAACTATTGGAGTCATTAAGAACCTTGGAGTATGTGTGTGCGTGATTTTTAATCAAGGTATTAATAATATTTGGCTCTATAATTAAGTATATTCCCTTGAGGTTTTTGATGGGAGAAATCCATTCAAATTTACACGAACAACTATGTACTATGTAGATCAAATGTTATATTTTAATTGTTAATGTCTACTATGGTGTGATGGAAAGTTAAAAAAAAAATTCCTTTAAACAACAATCGTAATATTTTTGGATTGAATTTAAATTAGGATGTTCCATTGCACCTTTCAAATGATAAGAAAATAATGTTTGTATTCAAATGATGGAATCAAGAGATAATATATTTCCCACCAACTTACAAGTATTGCCAAAATTCATAACATAATTTTAAACATAATTACAAAATTGTTGCACTCTTTCACCTATATTTAGAATATCATTTTCTCGCAATTTCTAATTCTTATTAGCTATAATTTATAAGTTTTTATTAGTTGCAAGTTATGAGTTTTTATTAGTTGTAATTTCTAAGTTTTGTTAGTTGCAATATTGGGATGTATGGTTGGATATTATGATTTTATTTTTTGAAATTGAAGTGCAAAAAATCTTTAGAGTGAAATTATTAATGTGTAGTGAGAAAGGTGAAAAGTTTAGTAGTATACAAACTATTCATATCCACCTTAGTTCATGAGTTCAACTCTTTACAATCATTTAAATATTGTATAATAGATTTAGTATGAAAAATAGAATGAGAATAGGAGGTGTCACATAATTGTGTAATGTTTTTCACGTGATCCTAATTGAGGGGTTATTTAAGTCGCACATATATATCTAAACACATATAAATCATTGTGAATTTTAAGGATATATCTCACCAATTCAATGTTTGGTTGTTTCTAAATGGATTATATATTTGTGCTCAAAGAACCTCTTTTCTAGAAATACCCACTTAGATTATTTTTATGAGTAGCAAAATGGCTCCATGTTTTAGTCAGAATAATGTTGCATTCGTCATTTTAATTATTCCACTGCAATTGTATCAAGTTATGCTCATTGGACCCTAACACTAGTTAATATGGGTATTGGTCAATCCTCCTTGTAACTTTTCATCAAATGTTGATTAATTTATTAGAACTCGAGACTGAGTGTTTATGATTCAGGAAGTTACATCTATTTTTTGTGATAATTATTTAAAAATTGTGTTTATGAGTGTGCAATGCTCTATAACATGATATTTGAAATCAATTTAAAGGATCCATCAAATGATTCACTTATAATGCTTTGAAGAACTCCAAATAAACATTCAAACTAGGTTTTCTTCACTATAGAATATTCTCATTTAGCATGTTTTTAATCAAGAAATAAGGAATTACCGAACTTAGTTTGGCACAATTTGTATTTGACTAAGGAATTTCCTCGTGTGTTTAGTTTGATGGTTGCGTCAAAACCTTGCACCCTATTGTAAATGGATGTATTCTTGCAAAATGGGGTCAATATCATTACATGGAAAATTTGAAGAATCATGGAATCAGTGAGTGTTTTAGTTCTTTTTTTTTTTTTTGAATATTAGATTTTGACTAATGTACCAATATGAAAAATTGTTATTTCATTAATTTTATCTATTCACTATATAATTTAAATCATTGTTCTCTATGAATTATGGTCTCTTAGCTCTCATAGGTTTTGGAGGATCATTGTGATATTGTGTCAATTTATTTGTTCCATTTTTTTACCATGTCAACCACTAATTTGTTAGGATATTGTTTTCATATTAAGTGTATTTTTCCATGAATATTTCCCTCTTGAGTCTTATTGCCACAATCTTTTTCTCTATAACTCATCGATTACCACCTATTTATTTTAAATTTATATGATTTGTCTTTATCAATATCAATTGACATTGCATTTTTCACATTAAAAGAGGTTTGATTTTTGCTACAACTATGTATATGATTTGTCTTTAATCATCTCAATTAACATTGTACTTTTTTTACATAAAATGAGGCTTGATTTTGGCTAAAACTTTAATGCAATACAATTTACAAAATTTGAGTCTTACACAATGAGTGGTGGGGAATTTGGGGTGCATTGTGTAACATAAATTACTAGTAAATATGTCTTGAATATGTGTGTGTGTGTGTGTGTGTGTGTGTGTGTGTGTGTGTGTGTGTGTGTGTGTGTGTGTGTGTGTGTGTGTGTGTGTGTGTGTGTGTGTGTGTGTGTGTGTGTGTGTGTGTGTGTGTGTGTGTGTGTGTGTGTGTGTGTGATAAAATGTATTTTTATTTTCATTGATGTTTAATACTTTTCTTTATATACGAACCTACAAAATATTTCATAATTTCTTGTCATCATCCATATAAGGTTGTCAATAGGGGATTTCGTCATGAGAAAATGACAATAACGAGCTATGCCAAAACGGTCGTGATGTTTATTACTAGGTTACATCTCTGAACTAATGAACAAAAGCTATAGAATCATACTTTATGGATAGAGTGTATCTATTTTGAAAATAACCTCCATTTGCATGATTATGTGCCTTGTTGGAACTCGATATATTCACAACTATATGAGAGTCATCTTAAAAGGTGAAATATTTAATCTCCAACTTGATATCTAGTCTTATTCCTTGCACCTCCTTTTCATATAGTATGATTATTGGTGTCTGGCCTTATGAGCTTACGAGATTATATTAGTTCTTTTACTTTGTTATTAATTATTAATCATACCTCCATACCTTTGTATTGAGATTATTTATGTTAACCCAAACATGATTAAGCTTGAACGTTCCATTCTAATGTGGTTTCTAACATTATTTATTATTTCTCTAATTTTTTGGGGCTCTCTCTCCTAATTTTAGCTAGCTTATATTATCATCATTTAATATAGACCTAATTTTTATGATCCTTATTGTCATCATCATTTAACTGTGTGTTTTCATCTTTTCCCTGGTGAGCTACAATTGATCTCTTTGGAAACATTTTCACCTATTGAAGACATCACATAATAGCTTTATTTAAGAGATGAATAACTTTATGTCAATGATATATTTTCCAAGTGTTAAACCTAGATGATATCTCTTGTATACTGTATTTTTCAATCCTTTATGAATGAAGGGTGAAGAAAACTAATCTTCCAACAACTAATTGATTGAATTTTCATTTAGTTTTTCAAGGTTGCATTCTACTATATAATGTCCATATAGATTGACAAAAGTGACAATGAGCGAAGATGTCACTGAGTTTTTACCCACCATTTTCGCACCGTAAGGACACTAATCAAGGCCAACCAATCCTTTATTTGCCATATTATGCAAGGCAAGTATTTGGTTTTTGCAAGACAAATAATAATAGTTTCCTCAGGCCAAATATTCGGGTGTCATTTTTTATCCATGTAAAACTTGTATTATCATCATCCCAATTTATTGTAGGTCCATAACCTCTTCTAAATGATTCCTCTCTCTCACCTTTCCACGCTCAACTAACATTATCATTACCAAATTATTTTCCTATTTTGTACATTTCTTGCAATTATTGTACCCCATTAGACTACATCTTGAGATAAATTTGTTCAGATAGTTCATGTGTCATATGTATGCTCCCACATTTTGCATACATTGCATAAGTGTGTGTCTAATGTTCAAAGCATCCATTTACATCAATTATAATATTTCAATTGCTAGTTAGAGTAATGACACGTTCATAACTACCACATCAAGCTAGTAAGAAGGTTGGGGAAGGATTGGTGTCATTCTTAGATGGAATTGAAGATTCACTACAGTAATTGTGATGATTATGTGCAACAACCCCACTATGATATGATCCTTTTTAGATAGGTAACTATCAATTATATATTCATGGAGGTTCAACTTGGATATAATTGAGGCATACATTGGAGAATTAAGCTACAAATGTAGGAAAAATACAATGCACATTAAACACATCATTGAAATTTATAGTGACACATAATCCATGAGATGACTGTCATAATTGAATCCAATTTTTTTTCATATTTAATCTTGAGACCAAGTGAATAGGACCATGATCCATACTATAAGAAGATCAACGCTAATATTTGCATCCATGTATAAGTATTTATAAGCATAAGTTATAAATCTTGATAAAATTGTCTTTCAAATTGGCATCAAGCTTGCACATATCAACTAAACTATGAAACTTATAAACCAAAATGGGGTTGTAGTTCATATAATTGAAGGTTCTAAGATGACATGAGAAATTTAGACTTCATAATCAACATCATAAACAACAACATCATAACTCTTCGGGCCATACACCATACTGGATTAGTCTAAAAAAAAATCTCCATGTGCTTTTAGCTATCTTTTGTTGATTACAGTGAAAATGTAAAGATGATGCATGATTTTGTTAATAAAGAACATTGCAAATTTATTATGGGATAGTCTCTTGGTGTCAACCTATGTCACAAGGTACACCAAATTTTATAGAAAATACTAAAAAAATATCAAAAAAATTCCATGTTAAACATTTACTCGAATTTGATCCATTTCTTTAACCTAGGATTTTGACATGATTTTGTACTATGTTTATAAGTGTGTGTGTTTGTGTGTACATATGTATACCAAGTGAAAGTAGAAACCATCATAAAATTCTCTCTAGTTTGTTCCTATAACATATTTATGAATTTTTAAAGAAAATTTAAATGATAACACAATCTTTTGTTTGAACTTAAAGATGGTTTTTTTCAAACTTAATCAATTGATAAATTGGAATCAAACTTTACATGAATTCAATTTCATGACTTAACTCTGGATTGAGAAATATTAGGAAGACATTGATAATTATTTAATTACATGGATGAATTTTACTGCTTAGGATTGTAATTTTGTACTAAGTTATTATATATTTTTTTGTTTTATTTTCACATAGGTGTTGAGCTAATTGAAAATACCATCTCAATCAATATATAGAAATATGATTGTGGGACTTGAGTGGGGATATTATACTAGACCCATCTCGTTAATCTTATGACACTCAATCAGTATCTAATGTGGTAAATCAACCAAATTGTCTCTTACTTGTGAAATCAACCTATTGATCCCTTCACAGACTTCAAATGAAGTGGCCCATTAATCATATTTCCAAGTTTTTGTGTATCTATTCAACTATATAAGCCTGTGTGTGGCAACCATTGTCGTATAGTTAGATGGATCTCATCTCATATTTAGTTTTTACGTTGCATCCAACCTACTGCAACATGCAACCCAAAAAGGGGAAAAATGTAGACGTCATAAAATGTAACTTGCACATAAGGTCCTTGTTGTCTAGAATAACTCTCCTAGTTATTTTGAAAACTTACAATTCCACTCTGGCTCTAGTTCAAGTTTTCAGGTTGTGTGCGCCATTAGATTCCTTCCTTAGTACAATGCATGGCTACAGTTCTTCATGCGCGCCCTTTCTACTTCTTCCTTTTGCTTTTTCTATTCTCCTTTTCTTCCTTTTGTGTGATTATGCCTTCATCATCTATTCTTATGTCTCCTTCCATTCCCCTTTGTGTGCACTCTTTGCATTCACTTTCCTTTCCTGGTCGCTGGGCATCCCTCTTGCGCACACCCACAAACTTACATTTTTTTTTGTTGAAGTCCCCGACATGTTTTCTTTTGCTCAATTATTTCCTTCCTGATTATGCACATCTCTCATGCACACTCATTCTCCTTTCGCATATTTCCTCGCGCACTTTCCCAGTGCATTTTCTCCCACACATCTTTGTCTTACACGTTCACCTTCTTATTTGCACACTTGCATATCTTGGAAAGAATGTAACCCTTCCTTTCATCTTTGCGTAACCTCTTGCGCATGTTGACAGATCTCTACTTTTTTCCCTATCGCGCTTCCTACTCCCGCCATGCACCAAGCCATAACCTTCTATGTCAGTCACTGAGTACCATGTGTCACTCCTGGGAACTTGTCAGATAAAGTACACAACACACAACCTATTGGAACATGTCAGTTGTATGTTGAATCCTTACAGTGAATGAATGCATGACATGTGGCAAAAAAAGACAAAACAAATAGACAGTTAGTTGAATCCTTATGCTGATAAGGTTGTGACACATGTCTTGTGTGTTCATCTTATACTATAAATCTTCAAATCGCCATAACTTCTGCTACAAAGCTTATATTTTGGTGCACTTGGTCTTGTTGGAAAGATGTTGATGTGGGCTACACTCTGGGGTTTTCAAAATCATTTTTTTGCAGGATTTGGCAGGTAGAAATAAGGAAACATGACCCATGTTATTAATGCACACATCCAGTTGACTCAACCACCCAAATTTGATTGGATGAGTCACATATGATAATAAATGTTAAAATATAGTTTTGACACAAGTAATAAGCTAATAAAATATAAAGCCCTAAGTGCAAGAGAGAGAGGAATGGAAATAGTTGATTAATGCTTAATCCAGGATTTCTCTAGATTGGGAAAACTGTTGAACATGAAGTGAACAGTGTCGTGAATGCTCAGGATAAATTACAAACTACAAGAATATGGTCGGACATGGGCGCCCATGGCTGGGCAGGGGCACATGGGCATTGCAGACCTCTGTTAGACGCTTGTGACTGTAAAAATGGTCAGAACTTGATCTTCACTATGTCGCACAAGTGTCAAAAATATTTTGTGTTGATTGTCTATGTGTTGCAATCTTATCATTGAGGTACCTATAATCTACACAGAGTGAGCTTACAACCGAGCATTGCACTACATCTCAAACTCCATGTAGTTCTTGTGAGTATGTGTAAGAATTGTGCCCTAGGATACCCTTGTGCAAGTGCACTTGATAGTGGGTTGTAGCTAAATGTAACAATGTAGATAGATGCGTGGACGGAATAGAGAAACTTCCCCTTATTATGTTGTGTATGCAAAAAATGCATTGTCTTGTCCCTTGAATGGATGTTAGATGGATGCCTTGAAGTGCTTTAGGTGCCTTTGGTAAGATTAGGTGATGAACACATAACTCTGTATTTATATGACTCCTTTGTTTTAATTTTGTAATTTACAACTAAAAGGCCAACCCATAAGTGAAAAAGGTGCCCAAAAGATAAAAGAGACCCAAAAGAAGTGAGTAAGGTGGAAAAGGGTCATGGGCACCAAGAGGGGACATGGGCACTTGGGCACTCTTGTCCTAGATGGGCGCCGGTTTTTGGAGCCATAAAAGATAAATAAGTTAATTACTAACTAGTTTGTGGGGTGTGAAAGACCAAATAGAAAACAAGAAACAAAGACAAGAGGCCAAAGACAGTCGTCAATTAGGACCTAGAAATGTACTTAGGAATAATATGAATGCTAGTATGTATTTAGGACTTAGAAATGTACGCAAGTGTGTGATTTTGTGTCTACACTATTATTTGTTTATTGATTTAGTGATTTTCTAACTTCATCCCTACAACAAGAGAATTAATGCTCCCATGGCTACAAAGATATACCTTAAACATGGATGGACCAATTTTGGGCTACCGCTAACCATTTTGACTAACTTCAATTAAAATTTCCAAAGTTACTCTCGCTGGTCTTTATGAAAAATTATTGATTTCTTTTTGTTATTTTTGCACATATTTCAATTCACAACCTCTAATTTAGTGAATAGAAGATTAGCCCATGCTCTTTGAGTTTATCGTTAAACAAGCAAGTGGTGGGATATGTACCTCCATGATATAAAATACAATTATACTCTAGCAAAACCTGCATCCATGGGGAATTTTCCATGTGAAGCTTGTCACTGCACTCTCAACTTCTATCTCCTTATGAGATTCCTTTTGCTCTTGCTACTCCCTCCACATTTCATGAGAAAAAGAACAAAATAATGTTATATCTTTGAGAACTCTTAGCAAAAAAATAATGTGAAGATATGGGACATAGTTGAACTTAGACATAAGAAAAAATACAAATTCTTCCATTATCAGCATTGGGTTGACTATTAGGTACGGTCTCACTTGGTAAAACATATGTTTGAGAAAAAGAAACATCAAACAAACCCTTTGATAGAAGCTATCATGGACAAATTTTGATTAGTGAAATTTTGGTTCCAGCGAGCTTTACAAAACTTTCTTTTGATAACATCTAGTATCATGTTCTAGTTTCATGTCCTACAAATGCCACTCTAAAATTATGACCTATTTTAGTTGAAAATGAATTACGTGGTGTGTGGAACAGAACTACTTGTCAAAAGAAGAGTGGAAATTCTTGGTGGGACACAAATGTTATCCACATACCTAGATTGAGTGGGTGTTTCAGTCAATTTGGCAAACACTTTCCCAACATATAATAAAAAAATGTGGACAATTTCATCTTAACAAAGAGGAAAATATGAGAACTCGATAGAAAAAATGGAAGTATATTGTTAAGGAACTTGTAATAATATTTTACTAAGGAGAGTCTTAGTGTAGCTTAGAAGATATCTTTAGTAAAGATGTATTCCTTGCATTAGTTGTATGTTTTGCCTTATAGCAGGCATGCATATTACAAGTTTTTGGTATTTCTATTTACTTATAAACTTTAATGAAGAGTGTACAACATGTTCATTTACATCTAACTCTTATTTGTTTTGTTTCTCTCATGTAAATTCACATCACCGAAACACTTGAATACACCCTTTCATTTGATTGTGGTGATCTCTTATTCCATTGCTCACTCTTATGTGTAAGTTCACATTGTAGATAGACTTAAAATACCTCATTTCATTTGATATTACAACTCACTTAGTGATGGGCTTCTGACTCGGGGTTGTGACTCGTCATCTAAGGTCTTCTAGTTTATTTTTTCTTTTGTAATGTCACCTTTGCTAGTATGTGTTATCGCAGGCAAGTTGAACTCTATGTTGGAATCGCCATTAGTGCCCCATTTCAAACGTGCAGTATTCATTTAGTTGAAAATAATTTTTTTTCTTGGAGTTAAGGTAAGCCATGTCATTTTTCTATTATTTCCATAGCATGGCATAGTATGTGGGCCTCTGTACGTACCCAAAAATGTAGGTATTATACTACCAGAAAGAGGTTACGAAAACCCCAATGATGATTCAAGTCTCTTCGCAAGGTGTTCGAAATCCAGAAAAAGCTCGCCAGGTGTATGTTTGCATCCCAAATGCTTTATCCAAGCTTCATGTGCTCCATTCTGTTCTTTGCACTTTGGTCTTAAGTGACAGGACCGCTGCCCTGCCTGGGCATCGGTCCTGTGACCACTGCCCAGGACAGGACGGCAGTCCTGTAACCGCCCTACCCTATGCAAGGCAGCGGTCCTGTGCGCATTTTCCAGAATGCTCCGACGAATGTGTCAAACGTAAAAATTCAACTTTCACCCTCATTCTTCAACCACTCTGGCTTGTATTTATGTTTTGGCCACCTAGTAAATAGTGTTTTCCCTTTGTTTATAGTAAAAGAGATCAATTGGGAGTTACCCTCTGGTAAATGCAATTGCTATAAATAACCAACTTGTTTTCAAACAAAAGGCCCCTCTCCTTCTCTGTTTAATTATTCAGTTTGCTTGAAGTTCTTGCTTAGATTTCCAATAGTTTCATATTTTGCATCAGTTATCAATCTTCCCTTGCTATTTAGAGATCATTTGATCTTCTTGTTTCCATCTTACTTCACTATTGTTCCATACAATCAGTTTAGCATGGGATAGTTTCATTTTAAATTAAAATCCATCTTAGAGTTGCAGGTTTTGTTTATCACAAAAGATAGTTTCTAGAATTCTCGACGTATTTGTGTTGTATTCCCGCAATAAATCCTGCTAGGAATTACATGGTCAAGCTTTGTTCACTTGCACTATTACTCTCTTACTTTCATTGTATTCGGTCTATATCTAAAGCTGCCATTGTTCGAGTATCTTCTTCTATTGACGCTATCATATACATGCTTTTTTTGATTCACGTGAACACAAAGGAACGAGGAGATCACATTGAGGGGACAAAGTCACACACAATCGGATTTACCACTGTTATGTAAACTCCAGGTTTGAGCTATAAAATTTCTAATTACAATCTATCAAATAGAGTAGTAAATTATTTCATTTCAGTTAAAGCTCGCTTTCGATATTGCAGGGAAGTTGTGGGGAATGATAGTTTTTGAGAAACTATGATTCATTCCTCACTTTTGAGGTAGGATTGAGAGTCTTTCGATTAAAATTAGTTAGTTATTTAAATATTTAGGATAAACTTACAACTGCACAGGCAAATAGCTATACCAGGCTACGTTGGTTGCTTTGATTTTGTTATTAGATTAATCGTCCATTTTCTGAATATATTAGAATAGCTGCTCTTTTAAATTCATTAAAATACTTCATCGAAAATACAAAAATAAAAGAATGTGTGCATAGTGTAGATATATCTTTCATAATTAGCTTATTTGTTTCAGTTAAAATTGAATCATCTTGGCATGACAATCACGGGACCTAGAGAGCCCAAAGAATACGTATTTGAAACAATGTGCCTCAACAAAATCTCCCACAAACACTAGCTGATATAGATCAAGACCTTAGGATTCAGGTTTTTCAAACAACAGTAAACCTACGAGTAGTTAGTGAAAATTTGAGAGAGTTGAATATTGAGGATGACAAGGCATACACATTTTGGTCAAATCACCCCAACTACAAACTTCCTTGATAGGATATCCGCATGACCATACAAGAACTCGAAATAGAACAAATATTTGGTTGCAATCCTTTAGTTCCATAGCCCAACGTAGGAGACCTCCTCATCGACATAGATACTAGCTTACGTATTCAAGCTGTCAGAACACCTGTAAGGTATTCTAAGAAAATTACACAACTTCTAGTTCTAAACATAAAGGCTGAAAAAGCTTATGACTATTGGATAGTCGGGAGAAGAGATTGACTCCTCATATGACCATAAGAGATCCACCACAACCACGAACTTACGGTTGTGATCCACAAGTCCCACGACCCAACGAGCTTACCGATCAATCATACATTGACGTTGGTTTACGCACACTAATATTCAAATCCTCACCACTTCTACCATATATCATTACACAATTCTCCATATTAAATATAGCAGCCAATCAAGCTAGGGATTTTTGGACTAAACTAGAGAATCGTCCATAAAACTCCGGAGGATCCACCACACCTCTCATCACCATTTTCCATGACCTTGTCTGGAAATATACACGAAACTCCTACAGGTCTTTTTCAACATATCCAACAGCCAATAAATAGGATCTCGGCAGAGCTCGACATTAATTGGAGCCTCCGAGTAGCTATTATATCCAAACGATCCATTACACCAATTCAAGTTAGGAGAGCCTTCTTTGCCTTAGATTCGCATATTCCATTATTGTGCGTCAAAGATATAAGATTGCCCAACTAGTTTGTCTGTATCTATATATATTCCATTCTCACCGGCACGACCTTGGGAGGTCAAGTACGAAGAAAATTCACTTGTAGATTCTCATGCTTGCATATCACTTTTCTATCGTACAGCCTCCTTGTGTTCTCTATTCGTATTTAGCCTTTGTTGTTTGTTTTCTCAATGAAAATTAGGTTCTCCTTGTTGGTTTGGCTATATTAATATGACTTCTTGTGTTATCCAAAGTTTTCTTTAAAATTCGAATGATATGTTTTACTTTTCCCAAGTAATATGTAAGAAGTCAAAGAGGAAAGAGATGACAAGTTAAGGAATTCTTCCTTTGGGATCATAGCCTCCCAAGGCATGACATTCTCACTTGCAAGAGGCCTTGGACTATAAGGACATCACTCTTATCATTTTATTCTTATTTTTTGAGGAATGTTTGTGAGCCTTGAGAACTAGAAAAAAGATTTTGTTAGGAAATAAGGGATAAAATATGCAGAATAGTCCCGTGTAGAATCGCAATAGTAGAAACTAATATGCAGAATAATATAAAAGATCTAAAATAAAAGTGTAGAAAATAAAATAATACAACACAAACATAATATTTAACATGGTTCACCCATTTTGGGCTATGTCCACCGAGAATCACTTTCTTAGATTTATTATAGGCCACCTCCTTCTCTCAATACAATACCTAGATCTGTTTGGAGCTGTGCTCAACAAAACTCTCATGAATTCACACTTGAACTCTCACACATCTACAATCCAATGTCTCACCTATCAAAAGCACATCAATAGGCAACTACCTAAGAAGTTTTACAATACCGTGGGTATTAAAACCATGGGTCAAAACTGCCCATAAACCTATGGGTCAAAATCCCGCCCATATGAGAAGAGGACGTTTCCTAAGGTATCATGCACATTTTTCGAGGCCTAAAAATTTATGGAGAGTGTACAATACTTTTAGTGTATAGTCTTCAACACTTCCACACATGAAAACAAGATCCACAACATAACCCCACTTTGAGACTAGTTTTCTTCTGAGCAAGCTTCTTAACCGTTCATTGTTGTCCATGAAAACTAACTAAAGTTGAACATAGCTTTAATTCTCCCTTGTGACCACCTTGTCTCATGCCTGTAGGATTCTGACTGGTATGAATCTTCTCCAGCTTCAACTTCCTCATCCTCCAAAGTTTTCCTAATGAAATGATACCTTAAGTTGTATATGTTTCATCCTAGAGTGGAAAGTAGAGTTCTTAGTTACGTGTTAACACTTTGACTAGCACTATCATATTCCTATCCCTCGTGTTTATGCCCAAACTCAAGCAATTTATGTAACCAAATAATCTCTTTGTTTGCCTTGTTGACAACAACATACTCAACCTTTGGGTTAATAAGCCACAGTCTTCTGTAGTCGTGAATCCCAAACCCATTATTGTCCACTACAATGAAAAGGATTTATAAGTAGATGGGCTCCGAAAACTGTTGAACATGAAGTGAACAGTGTCGTGAATGCTCAGGATAAATTACAAACTACAAGAATATGGTCGGACATGGGCGCCCATGGCTGGGCAGGGGCACATGGGCATTGCAGACCTCTGTTAGACGCTTGTGACTGTAAAAATGGTCAGAACTTGATCTTCACTATGTCGCACAAGTGTCAAAAATATTTTGTGTTGATTGTCTATGTGTTGCAATCTTATCATTGAGGTACCTATAATCTACACAGAGTGAGCTTACAACCGAGCATTGCACTACATCTCAAACTCCATGTAGTTCTTGTGAGTATGTGTAAGAATTGTGCCCTAGGATACCCTTGTGCAAGTGCACTTGATAGTGGGTTGTAGCTAAATGTAACAATGTAGATAGATGCGTGGACGGAATAGAGAAACTTCCCCTTATTATGTTGTGTATGCAAAAAATGCATTGTCTTGTCCCTTGAATGGATGTTAGATGGATGCCTTTGGATGCAAGCTTAGGTGATAGTAAGTATGCTTAGAGCTTGGTCCCTTATTTTGATCACATAGCTATGTATTTATATGATTCTCTTGTTTGAATTTTGTAATTGACAACTTAAAAGGCCGACCCATAAGTGAAATAAGATGCCCAAAAGATAAAAGAGGCCCAAAAAGAGCGAGTAAGGTGGAAAGAGGTCAGGGGCGCCTAGAGGGGACGAGGGCATTGGTGCCCGAAGTCATAAAAGATAAACAAGTAAAGTCCTGACTAGGCTATAGGGTGTGTGGGATCGAATAGAAAACAAGAAACACAAACAAGAGGCCAAAGATAGCTGTCAATTACTAGTTTTCTTGCTTAGGAATCGTATGAATGCTAGTATGCTTTTAGGACTTAGAAATGTACCCAAGTGCGTGATTTTGTGTCTACATGAACAAAAAAAGTCCTTGCACAAACATTGTGGGTAAGTTAACGACTTCAGTACAAGGGGGTGTGGATCTATGTGTTAACAAGGCCTAAGGGCTTATTTATAATTCCATTTTTTTTGTTTGGACTTGTTCCTTTTGTGCATGTGGGATAGTTGCTGCTATAAAAAATTCCATTAACTAACATAAAGTACAAGTAACTGAAACATTATTGATTTCTTTTTGTGATTTTTGCACATACTTAAAATTACAACTGGCTGGCACAAAAGTTTATCAACTACCAGAAAGTATGACTCACATAAAACTCCATTAGCTAACAAAAAAGATAACACTGTTAATATTTCCATTGACCCACACAAATGCCACAAATAATTCAAGTGATCAAATAAAATATCACTTTTTAGGAGGTGGATCATTTCTTTACTGGAAGTAAAAATGTTGAGACTGGACTAATGATCTAGAATGTCAACACTGGGGAAAAGGAGTCATCTTAAGCTACTCCCTCCACAATTCAGTGAGAAATAGATATCTAAGTAATGTTATGTGCTTCAATAACTGGTAGCACTATTTAAAATAATGTGAATATTTTTTACATATTTGTACTTAGATGTTAAGCTGCAGTAGCAAATTGTTCCATTATCCAGCATATTACTTGACTATTAGGTCACATGATCTCATTTTCTAAATTCATATGTTTGCAGAAAAAGATTTAAGATTTGCAAACAAACCCTTTGTTTGCCAAGCCTATGATTTGTTAAATGGTGATTAGTGAGATCTTAAGTTCCAGCGAACTTTAACAAAACTGTGGGAATGATAACATCTTGTTATCATGGTTCTAGTTTCTTTTCCTTTTTCGTGCAGGTGTTACAGTTAGTTTCATATTAGCAGGAGCAGCTTGCGTACTCAATGCTTTGTGCTATGCAGAACTATCATCTCGTTTTCCAGCACTTGTTGGGGGAGCATATCTTTATGCATATTCTGCCTTCAATGAGTTGACTGCATTTCTGGTCAATTTGTTCAAACACTTTCCCATGCATATGATTATCATATGTGGACAATTGCATGCTTAGCATAGCACGAAAGCCTGAGCAAGTCGATTTGGCGACAATTTTGCAACTCTTCCCTTCTTTAAGGGATCACCTGCCAGAATGGCTTGGACCTAAGGTGAGTCTTGGAGTAGCTTTGGGGGATATCTTTAGTAAAGATCAATCTCCTTGGCACCAGTTGTATGCTGATGCCTTATGAGCAGTCATACATATTGTCAAGGTGTACGAGAGTCATCTTCACTGATTTGCTGTCATAAACTGTAATGAAGAGTGTACAGCATGTTCATCTACATCTAACTCTTATTTGAACAGTATCTAGAATAGTAAATTACATCATCACCTGAAACACTTGAATACATCTTTGTGGCCAGTCCTAGAATTGTGAGTGATCTCTTATTGCATTGCTGCACTCTTATGTGTAAGTTCAAATGTGTAGAGAGGGCATAAAGAGTACCTCATCTGCGGGTGATATGTACAATTCACATAGTGATAAGATACTAGAAATCGAGAGTTCTGACTCGTCATCTAATGTCTTCTAGTTTATACTTGCATATGGTTGTAATGCGTGACCTTTGCTAGTATGTGATACTCTGCAATAGGCAAGTTCCACTCTATGTTGGAATCGCCATTAGTGCCCCATATCAACACAGTGCAGTATTCATTTAGTTGAAAATAATTCCCTTCCTTGGAGTGAAGGTACAGCTTTAAGTCATTTCACTATTACTTCCTTAGCATGGCCTCACTATGTGGGCCTAGGTACGTACATAAAACATTTTAAGTATTTATACTACCAGAAAGAGGTTACGAAAAACCCAATGTTGATTCAATTTCTCTTAACGCAAGGTTTTCTAACTTTATCCACAGAGGAAACCCTCATCCATTTGTCCAATTGTGCTTTCGTTCCTTTCAATTTCTAAAAATATGCATGCAATAAATCATTTTGATCCATGACCATTCTTCTGAAGACTTTGTAAAGCTTCTTTCAGTTTTCAGTCGACATTCTGCCCTAATTGGGCATCATTCGAGTGATTCCTCTGATGTCAACCAGGATATGGACGGTGGTCATGTAACCGCCCTACCCTATGCAAGGCAGCGGTTCTGCTAGTGCATTTTCCAGTGGTGCTTTTGACGATTGATGTGTCAAACGTAAAAACTCAACTTTTGCTCCTAATGGAGTCTTCAAGCAATCTGGCTTGTATTTATGTTTTGGGCAACTAGTAAATAGTGTGTTCCCTTTGCCTATAGTAAAAGAGATCAATTGATGCAGTTGCAAACTCTGGCAGAATGCAATTGCTAGGAATACCCAACTTGGTATCAAACAAAAGGCCAGTCTCCTTGGTCTGTTTAATTATCGCATGCTTCTGCTTTCAGTTCTGGGATTAGATTGTGGGGGAATAGCATCACATATTTTACTTCAAGGAAGAAAGAGTTCCCATGCTATATAAAAACAGGGGTTTATAATTTTTTTAATGGAATGGAATATTATTTAAGTAGTTAGACACAATATATTGTACACGTTGCTAGTTTCAGTTTTGAAATTAAAATCCATCTTAGAGTTGCAGGTTTTAATTATCACAAAGGATAGTTTCTATAATTCATTGTAGTTAATATTTTGTGTTTTTGTTTTTCAGAGGGATTTGCCAATAGGCATACTTGTTAGCTTGATGGCTTGTGTAGCTTTGTATGTTGGTGTCTGCTTAGTTTTGACTGGCATGCTACCGTATCAGTCTCTTGGTGGAGATGCACCTTTGGCCGAAGCCTTTTCTGCCAAGGGCCTAAAATTTGTTGTTGTCCTTATTAGTGTTGGTGCCGTTTCTGGTCTTACTACAACACTCTTGGTTGGATTATATGTTCAGGTTATAATTCTACTACACAATCTGCAAGTATTACAGATGCATGCTTTTAATAAGCTCGTGGTAGTTTAAATTTATTATGAACAAACTCTTTCAAATAGACTAGTAAATTATTTCATTTCATGTTAAAGTCACGACTTTCGATACCTTGGTCTAGGGACGTTGATGGCCTGTTACCATCCTTTTTGAGCAACTATGATTCATTCCTCACTTTTGAGGTAGGATCGAGACCCCTATCCATTCACAAATTTGGGTTGGATCTGTTGCCGGAATCCTGGCAGCCTTCTTCAATGTCAGTACGCTTTCTCATATTTTGTCAGTTGGTACACTGGTATGCTTTCTGACTTGAAACTTTGTTACCGTTTGTTCAAAATTTATAATTTTTTTTTATAACTCATACATGGCAATCTAGCTTTTTGTCGAGAATAGAAAGATCAATCTAACTGCAATATGATATACCTGTAGTCATGTAATCATGTTGTTCTAATGTAAACTAAAATGTGAATTATCCTGACATGTACATAGTCACGGGACCTATTCGAGTTGTTTCAAAGAATACGTATGTGAACCAATCAGTGCTTCGCATACCAAAACTCCCCACAACACGAGCTGAATATAGAGCTCCTGACCTTAGGATTCAGGTTTTTCACAACAACAGTAAACCTATGAGTAGCTAGTGAAAATGTGAGATTCTTGAATATTGAGCATGACTGTGGCTTTGCACATTCTGGTCTGTGTTACCCCGACTTGACAAACTTCCTTGATAGGATTTCCGCGTGACCATACAAGAACTCGATTTTGGGTCAAATGTTTTGCTGCAATCGCTCTTCAGTTCCATAAGCCCAAGGTAGGAGTATCCTCTAAAAGTTTGAATTTATTTTGTGTTGATGCAGAAATAAATATATCAAAATAAGTGAAAGACATGGAATGGAATCTACTAAAATGAATTTCTATATTTCTTTATAGAATATTTGAAAACTTGGTAAATTTTATCAAATAACCTAAATAGCTGTAGCTAGAGATTGACTCCTCAAACTGACCATTTGATGTTTGACCATGACCACGAACTTACGGTTGCTGGTCCAGAACTCATATTCATGGACAAACAGATTAACATTCCCACAGTCCGCCGCATATGAACTGAGTAAGAAGGGATGGTAGTTTGTGGAAGAGCACCAACATTTGGTCAATATGAGTTGCCCAAGTTTTTGTTTCATTTATAGCAGCCAATTTCAAGCTTGACATATCTGGACTCAGAAATCAGAGAATCTTTCCCATAAAACTTCGGAGTTTCCACTCATGTTTTTTTCCAACACTTTATTTCCCATGACTCTTGTCTGGAAGCATACACGAAACTCCTACAGATCTGTTTGGTCAACCTATCCAACAGTGGGTGAAACTAGGGATATCTTCAGAGCTCGACATGGGTAATTGAAGACATCCGAGTAGCCATTGACATCCAATCGATCTTTTGAAAGGAATTCAAGATATGAGAACCTTATTTGCACTTAGATTCGCAGAAGCGATTATTATGCTTCAAAGATATAAGATCCCCCAATTTGTTTTATCATTTTTTTATATTATCCTTGTTTCTTCTTTATGTCGTAATAGTTGTCCAGCATGAATTGAAAGTTCACTTGTAGATTCTCATGCAGGCATATCACTTGATTCAGTCAGTCCATGAAAGCATCCTTCAGGTGTTCTGAAGACGTATTTAGCCATGGAATGCTGCAGAGATTGGCTACATTTAAACTTAGGTTCTCATATCGTTGGTTTGGCTATATTAATCATGACTTACTGATGCTGCTGCCAAAAATCCTGCTCAAAAGTATAGCAATCCCACCAGCTGTTATGCACTTCGGAATCTGTCATCCAAGGTCGATACACCCACCATACTTATAATTTGATCTTCTATTTGAAACAACTGTTGAAAACTTGAGTCGATTACTCTAACCCTTGTTTGGAATGCTGAGCTACCTTTTTTTAAACTTAAGGACAAACATTCTTAACATTTTATTCTGATTTTCTGAGGAATGTATTGTGAGCCTTGAGAACTAGAAATCAGATTTTGTTAGAAAATAATGGATAAAATATGCGGAACAATCCCACACAAAATTGCAATAGTAGAAACTAATATGCAGAATAATATCACAGATCTGAAATAAAAGAACACAACATAAAGACAATATTTAACGTGGTTCATTCAATTTGGGCTACATCCACCAAGAATCACTTGCTCAGATTTTATTACAAGCCACCTCTTTCTCTCAATACAATACCTAGATTTGTTTGGAGCTGTGTTCAACAAAACTCTCATGAATTCACACTTGAAATCTCTTTTCTACAATGTTATGTCTCACTACATCAATAGGCAACTGCTTAAGTAGTTTTACAATACCGTGTGTACCAAAACCATGGGCCAAAACTGCCTTATAAACTTATGGGTCAAAATACCGCCCATATGAGAAGAGCACATTTCCTGAGATATTGTTTGCATTTTTCAAGAACATTTTTTTTTTCTCGGGGCTGTGCTCCTGAACCCCTGCTAGTGGGCCCTGCTGCCCCCGCACCCTCGCTCGGGGCTTGACCCGACCCTAAACCTCGGCGAGAAAATTGTGGAGAGTGTACAATACTTTTAGTGTACAGTCTTCAACACTTCCACACATGAAAACAAGATCCACAACATAACCCCACTTTGAGACTAGTTTTCTTCTGAGCAAGCTTCTTAACCGTTCATTGTTGTCCATGAAAACTAACTAAAGTTGAACATAGCTTTAATTCTCCCTTGTGACCACCTTGGTCATCATGCCTGTAGGATTCTGACTGGTATGAATCTTCTCCAGCTTCAACTTCTCATCCTCCAAAGTTTTCCTAATGAAATGATACCTTAATTGTATATGTTTCATCCTAGAGTGGAAAGTAGAGTTCTTAGTTACGTGTATAACACTTTGACTATCACTATGCATATTCCTATCCTCGTGTTTATGCCCCAACTCAAGCAATTTATGTAACCAAATAATCTCTTTGTTTGCCTTTGTTGCAACAACATACTCAACCTTTGTGGTTGATAAAGCCACAGTCTTCTGTAGTCGTGAAATCCAACCCATTATTGTCCCACCTACAATGAAAATATAACATGTCGTGCTCCTCCTGTTGTCTACATCTCTAGCCATGTCTGAATCTACATAACCACACAAAGTGGCGTCTGATCCAGTGTAGCACAAAATTATCCCCATGGTCCCTCTCAAGTACTGAAGGATCCACTTTATTGTCTGTCAATGATCTTTACCTGGATCACTCATAAATCTACTCATTGCTCCCACTACATGGGCAATATCAGGCCTAGTGCACACCATGACATACATCAAACTACCAATTGTTGATGCGTAAGGTACCTTGGACATCTAGTTTCTTTCCTACTCTGTCTTGGGACATAAATCCTTTGATAACTCTAAATGTCCTGCCAAACGAGTCCCAACTGGTTTAGCATCTTGCATATTAAACTTTTCCAAGACCTTCTTAATGTACTCTTCCAAAGATAAAGTCAAATTTTGTTCCTTCCTATCTCGAGATATCCTCATACCAAGGATTTTTTTAGCTGCCCCCAAATCCTTCATAGCAAAGGAGTCACTTGGTTGTTTATTGAGTACTTTTATTTCCTGCATGTTTTAACGTGTAACCAACATATCATACCCATACAAACATAGAATAATATAACCGCCATTCTAAAATTTCTTTATATACATGCAATGGTCAGAATGGCATCTAATATAACCTTGCTCTATCATGGAGCTATCAAATTTCTTATACCATTGATGTGGAGCTTGTTTCAGGCCATACAAGATCTTCTTCAGTTTTCACACCATCTCTTCTTTACCTTTGACCTCATAGCCCTCTGGCTGCTGCATATATAGATCCTCCTCCAAATAACTATGGAGAAATGCAATCTTTACATCTAGTTGCTCTAAGCGTAAGTATTTTTCTGCCACTATTCCAAGAACAATTCTAATAGAAGTCATTTATACTACAGGAGAAAATATCATCAAAATCTCTACCCTTTTCTATGTAAACCCCTTGACCACCAATCGGGCCTTGTATATTTTCTTGCCTCCTTCTTCCTTTTTAACTTTGTAAACCCACTTGTTATGCAATGCTCTTTTTCCTTCAGGTAGCTTCACCAAATCCCAAGTCTAGTTCTTTATGAGAGCCTGTTGCTCCTCATCCATGGCTTGCTCCCACTTCTTCCTAGCATCTACTTGCATTGCTTCATAAAAGATTTTTGGATCTCCATTATCAGTGAGTAATAAATAATTAAGAGAAGGAGATAAATGTTCAGGTGCTTTTTTTACCCTAGAAGACCTCCTTAATATATGAGTTTGGGGTTCTTGCTAAGTAGGTTTCTAAATTGATTAATGTGTCACTTTCCCATCCAGAAGATCCTCTACCACTGCATATTCTTTCCTGGATTCTTCCCTATTTTCCTACAATTGTTGCTTATACATAACTTTCTCATTAAAGACCACATCCCTAGATCGAATAATTTTCTTGTCCTTAATACTCCAACAATTATATCAAAAGTCATCACCACCATTACCAGTGAAAGTGCATTTATCTGATTTAGCCTCTAACTTGGTCCAATCATCCTTGTCAATATGGACAAACACCTCACATCCAAAGACTCTAAGAAATGAGTAATCAAATTTCTTACCAGACCAAGGCACTTGAGGCTCCTCTATTTATCAAGTAAACAATTGTGCTCACCGCTTCTACCCAAAAGGAAAGAGACAGACCCGCATGTAACCTCATGCTCCTAGCTCGTTCCATAATTTTCATGTTCATCCTTTATGACACCCCATTCTACTGCAAAGCTCTTGGAAACGTCTTTTGCTTGTGGATTCCATTCTTAGAACAATAATCATCAAACTCATTACTGCAATACTCCCCTCCATTATCTGACCTGAGACATTTTACCTTAAGACATGTTTCATTCTCTACTAAGGATTTCCATTTAACAAAAGTGTCAAATACATAAAATTTATTTCTAATACAACATACCCAAAATTTTCTTGTTACATCATCAATAAACATGACATAATAAACTAAACCTCCAAGAGATGATACCTGAGCCAGTCCCACACATAAGAATGTACCAACTCTAACTTACTCTCTTTCTTTGTAGGTCCAACCTTGAGAAACTTTAATCACTTTTGTTTCCCATATACGCAGTTCTCACATAAATCCAAACTTGTTTCTATATATCTGAGAAAATTCTTCTTTATGATTTGTATGCCCTTTGGCTCATATGACAGATCATATAGTGCAACAATGTTGTATTTGCATCTGAAGCCACAAGATTACAAGCATTAGTGTTACTAGTAGTTAAATACAAGGTTCCAACCTTCTTACCTCTTGCCACCATAAGAGTACCCTTAGTAACAGTTGTCCAAAATAACCCCCTGGTTATTGTGACAACTTACATCTTCATTCTGACTTTAAAGTTCAAGCATTTCAGGTTGCACGCACTATGGTTGTCCCCTTGGCCTAATTTGTTTAGCTATAGTTCTTTTGTGCACCATCACATGCCCTTCCTATTTATTCCTTTTGCTTCCTCCCGTTTATTATTTCCATTTCCCCTTCGCACCCTCCTCTTGTGGGCTTGTTTTCATTCCAGTAGTCTCACACACCCTTTTGCGCAAACCTATAGAGTTGCCCTCCAAATTGGCTAAGTTCCTAGCGTGCCTTTTGTGCGCATTCCCTTCCTCTTAAGCTCCACATATTTCCTCACACTCACTTTCCTTGTCTGTATTCTTCCCTTATGTATCTTGCCATCGCGTTTGTGCATTGTATACTTCCTTTCCTTTTAGCATGTTTTGTGCGCCCTTTCGTCTAGTCCTCGTGCGCTCATTCATTCTAATGCCTGCACCCACTTGCATACTCTTATCCTTCTATAGAGATTACCCTTTCCTCCACACCTACATGCACCTCTTTTTCACGCCCGTCTTCTGCATTTTTTTACCCCTGGCTCTCGCGCGCTTCATGTACATTCTCCCACGCCAAATCACTGTTCCACGTGGCAACTTGTCAAGTTTGAGTGTGCTTCATGCAACCTATTAAAGCACACCAACTGTGCATTGAATCCTTGTGACAAACCAGTGTGTAACACATGGCAGAAAAGATAAAAAAAAATGAACAGTTAGATGATCCTTCAGCCGATCAGTGCACGCCACGTGTCATTCCATGTTCAGTTTGCCCTGCAAACCTTCATATCACAATAACTTTTGCTACAAAGCTTTGACATACATGCACCTGGTCTTGTTGGAAAGCTATTGATGTGGCCACATGTTGGACTTTTCAAAATCATATTTTGGTAGGATTTGTTTAGTGGAAAATAGGGAAATGTCACTTGGATCATTAATGTGGACATCTAATCAACTCAACCACCATATTTTCTTCAGATTTTGCCTTTTTCCTTTTTCCACAAGACAAACAGACATGGGGATGCACATCTGACAGCCTTGTAGGCATTTATTGCTTGTTATTGGTGGTTGGAATTTTAAATTCGAGTTTCCCTCTCTTTTTCCTCCTCTTCTCTCCTTATTCTATAAATTGTAGAGCTTTGCTCTTTGAAATGGGTCCCTCTTTGTTATAATGAATCCATGCCAAAATGGTGGCCGACTTCCCATGAGTTTTAGACCTTGGTCTTAGTCTCTGCAATGTATTCCCACCTTCTGCCTTGAATGTAATAGAATGTGCATCCTTTAAGAAATACAACTGGGTTTTGTGGCACTTATGTCTTCCCTTTCTCATTTCTATTGTGTCTTGCATCTATGTTCACATTCCTGGCATGACGTGCACATCTTTGGCTTACAGGTTTCATTTTCATATGTTGTCAATGTGTAGGAAAGCTGAGTCTGCATGGTTCTTCTCTATGGCATGCATGTCTGCCCTCTCTCATGCGTTTTCTCAATTTCCTTCCCCTCGTGGAGTGTGATCACCCTATTTCTGGTGCTATCACCACCCCTTTTAGCTAAGGATTTCCCTTATTCATCTCCTTCTAACCCTTGTCCTTTGGAATCTTAGAGTGGTGATAAGTAGTTACATTTCCCTTCATAGGAGTAGTTTTAGTAGTAGAAATAGGTAGAGGAACCAACCTTCTCTGGAGGTCTGTCTCAGTGCACAAGGTCCCACAACTTGGAGACAATCCCATGTTACCTCAAATCCCCAATTCATCCTAATCTAGGACGGGTGCAAGTTTGATCTCCAA
This sequence comes from Taxus chinensis, assembly GCA_019776745.2. Lineage (NCBI taxonomy): Eukaryota > Viridiplantae > Streptophyta > Pinopsida > Cupressales > Taxaceae > Taxus > Taxus chinensis. The sequence goes on from CM034153.1 coordinate 526,379,271, forward strand.
AATTTTTTGGCATGCTCGGTGGGACCAGTTTGAAGAGTAATTTTTATGCATTATTGTTGAGATCCAGCCTTTAGAGGCATCCCTCAATACATCTAGCGACTCCCAACATCCATATCTATTGGTTTCAACAATCATCGCCCTCTGTCATCAGAGGAGGACAAACACAGAAGTGTGAACACGTGTGTAAGGCATTGGCATCAGGTACACACAAAATATATTCATGGATGTGTGCGCATGTGTATAGTGCAATCAAAGTAGAGATTTAGTTTGTGTAAATTTGAACAAGAGTCAACACGCAATCCAGTTCCACGCACGGGAGAATGCGCCCTATTTCTTCATTTGCCAAATTAATGTGTTCTTGGTAAATTTTCAGCCTTTGGAGGCTATTCTTAGCACATCTGATGACTCCACTGATTCAACCAACCCATTATCTCATTTGTAGAACTTTCCCTTCATTCTTTCATCAAATTCCCTTCTTTCCATTTTTCTCCTTCATGAAGTTGTGCAATCATGGCTTCATTCCCTCACTTGAATCCCCAATTTCAAGAACAAAACCATATCAGTTTTATGAGCCCCATCATCATGAATATATGTAAAACCCAAACCCCACTAATCTATATGGTTATCCTTCTAACCATAATGTTTTCTAAGAACAAGGTTATACAGGTGATGGCAGAAACTTCATGCAAGATGTTGATTTTTAGAGGCAAATTTAAGAAATGGAGATGAACATGATTGTTGTTTCCTGAAAAAAACTTTTTGTTTTCCAAGTTAAATTCAAAATTTCAAGCTCTCAGCCTCCTAAAGCATTTAAGCCAAGTTGAAAGTTCAGTGAAATTAGCAAAATTCGTGCCCTAGTGCTGTTTAAATCTCTATTTTTCTCATTTTGAGAAATTCTCCATCTCCCGGTCTGTGCACGTAATATCCTCTTTACAATCTCCTTTTTTGATCAAAATTATTCGCTTGTTCTATGGCCTGGGTCGTCAAAACATTATTTTGCCTCCATGCCTCCGGCTGGCGAAGGAAATTCAGAAATTGGACTCAAAATGATGTTCTCTTCCTCTGTGTATTTTTCCCACAGTCGGGAACGATGGGTGTTTTCTTCCCCATCAAATTTTGGCCCCATCATCCACAGGTACGTGGACATACCTAATTGGAAGCGGGTTGGTGGAGAAATTTGTGTTTTTGAGCCTCTTTGTAAAAAATGTAAAAAGTTAAAAAGTGACCTGCAGCCCCGATCAGGCTATAAAGGTAAAAGTCAAAATTTGAGCCTGAGGAGAAAAAGTCAAAGTTGAAACCTACATAGAAAAAGTCAAAGTTGAAGCTTGCAGGGAAAAAGTAAAAGGTGAATCCCGTCGTTGAAAGTCAAAGCAGACAAGCGGGCCATTGGGGCACTTTTGGAAATTTAACCAAATTCCCAAAAGTGAAGTAGAAGTTCTAGAATGCTTTGTGGCTCCACCAAGTTCTCGGGCCCGCCGTTGAAAAGTCAAAGTGGGAGAGCAGAACGACGAAGAACTTTGAGTTTTTGAGCCTTTTTCCAAAAAGCTTAAAATGTTGAGAAAAGGGCCGCGACCCCATTTCCAATTAGAGGATGCCACGTGTCAAGAATTTAATCGGAGTAGCGGGTCGGCAGAAGACTTTGAGTTTTTGAGCCTTTTTCCAAAAAAGGTTAAAATGTTGAGAAAAGGGTCGCGATCCAATTTCCAATGAAAATGTGTAACGTGCCTAAGTTAAAAAGTAGAAGCGGGGGTGCGGGCCAATTTGTTCCAAATTGCCAAATCTCTAAAAAATCACAAAACGCAAAGGGCTTTCCCCCGTACCCACTCCAATCTCTTCCTACCACGTGGACGGCCCAATTTCAATGTTATAAGAGAAAATCAAACGGTCTGTATTCAAACTGGCAAATCAAATGTAACGTTCACATTGTAAGATATGGTTTTTAACCCACCATGATTGTTTTCTTCACAATGGAGGAATTTGAAGAGGTGTAAATGATTTGTAAAGTTGTAACCATTCTGGCATGAGATATAATGGATCCTCGAAGCCATTCGAGGGGCTGGTGATTAATTTCAAAAAAAGACCAGAGTGCTCTATACCTGGAAAAGACAAAAAATGCCATACTTCTTCTATTTTCCCTTCTCCTTAAAATTTCCTATATTCTCAAAGCTCTGTACAAACTCTGCTTTAGCTTCAATAATAAAAGAAGGAATTTTCACCTTTTTGATTGAGGGATTGATTGGTACCTTAAGACCAATGAATTTTATTTGGTCTTGTAGCTTCTCATGCAGATTTGTTTTTCTTCTAACTATAAATGCATGTAAATGAAATTTCTAATAAATGTTTGTGGGCAAATGATATTCTACTCACAACATTAGTTTTCTCCTACCTCCATTTCCACTCCCCCTCCCCTTTCCAAGACAAAGTTTCTTCTCTAGTGAGACATTGCTAGCTTTGTCATAGGGTCAGTGGAGTGCCCCTGTTGGATCTCTGGTCGAAAGGCCACCATTGAAATCCACCTTTTATGCATGCACCTATGGAAGTTGCACCATTCAAGTAGAGGGAATTAGATTCCCATAGCGTTGGCTTGAAACCCACCAATTTGTCCACAAGACAATTTTTCTTACCAACAATGATGTAGGTTAGAATTACTGGTTCACTGAAGGGAGTCAAAGTTAGTTTTAGGAGGCCCTATCCATGGACTGGCCCTATACCAAATTGGTTTAGCCCTCAGCAGAAGCTGAGTTTTATGGCTAAGATCAAACCTCAAATTGAAGAGCGGGTTGAAGAATTGGAGGCTTACCAATCTAGTGTTAGGCAACCCTATCAACGGGGAAACCCTACACTGTCATCTTATAGTCATCCCATTCCTCCTCCCTAAATTATTCCATCTTAGCTTACTTTCCATGTTCCTGGTTTTCTTCCCGCCCCTCTTGAGGATTCTCATTCCCCATCTCCTTCCCTTCCATCTCACCTTTGTTTCTCTTCCACCACTACTTTCACGCCCGTTTCCATTCCTTCCACGCGCATTCCCTCAACGCCCATCCTCCCATCTCCTTCCAAGTACCCTCTATCTAACTACACTATAAACGAACAACCCCATACCTATGTACCATCCCCAACTAATATCATCATGTTCAACAACTGTAGAACTGTTGAAGAATGGTGTGACTCTGATTGGGATGATGAGATTGTGCAAAGCGATAAACAAAGGGCATCTATTTTAAAAGAAAGTTAGTTAGACTCAGAGGGCGTAATTTTAAAGGAGACATAGTTGTTTGTAGAAGAATAATAACGCGACCCATCCTAAAAAAAGTATCCTTCAGGAGGAGAGTCTACATGATGATCCCATATGTGGGATTAAGCTTCAAAGAAATGAGTAAAACACGAGGATTAGGTCGTGACCAATCAAATATCTGGCTAGTCTAGAGCCAAAAATAGAGTTTCCGCCAATCGTTCTCATTTCAGAGCATGAGGTAGAGTTTCAACGCACCAAAGGTCAACAACGCCTCCCAAATCCAAATACACAACAACTAAAAGAGGTATTTGTTTTGTTTGTTGCTGATACTTTGAGGAGGGTGAAAGGTCATCTACAAGTTATTTTTTCACTCTTGTCACAAACCATGTTCAACACCAAATCAATTACATAGTCTCAATTTGTGAGGAAAGGCAACTACTTCTCCCTGCTTGTTACAAGTTTTGTTTGAGCTTCCTTTGCCTCTGGTTAGTATAGGTTTACTATCAGTAAAACAAGTGTTTATGCAAACTTTGTATGTTTCCACTTGGGACATGTATGATTTTTCAGATTTTGTATATAGTTATGTTTCTTGTTGTTTGACACACTCCTGGTGTTGTGTTCTTTTCTTCCGTGCACTTTTGTGTGCCCCTTTTTGTTGCTTCCTGGGATGAAAATTCAGTTTTCAAAAAAGATAGTTCCAATAGTTCACACACATTTTCCACTCTCATAATTTCAAATCAGAACATCTTTTCTTAAGAGTAACAATTTGTTCATAGTTCAGGTAATGCTTTAAGTGACTTTAGGGGTGTTCTTTAAGTTGTAGATTAGATCTCCGTGTTTCCAGGAAAACTCCATGCCCAATCGATGCTTTTAAGGCTACTGGTCTCTTCATCTAGTAGGCAAATGGCCCCAAAAGTCACCAATCTATTGTCCAAAATAACCCCCTGGTTATTATGACAACTTACATCTTCATTCTGACTCTAAAGTTCAAACATTTTAGGTTGTGTGCACTATGGTTGTCCCTTTGGCATAATTTGCTTAGCTACAATTTGAGGGTGCAAATTAACTTGCAACAATTAATATGTTGCTCATTAATTCACAATCATTTAATCATCAAACCAAGGGATGTAAAATTTCAATAATGTTAGTGTTATATGCACGGTTACAAAGCGTTTAGGAAGTATGGAAAGGAAATAGTTGTCACTACTATACTTAAAATAATAAAGCTTGAAAGTACAAGGCTGAAAAACAAACTAAACACAAACTGAAAGTAAATAGCTTCCAAATACTATAACTAAAACTGAGCTTATAAATTCACAATATAGATAAAGGAATGAATTTATTGCTAATCTATTCATGCAATGAAACAAAGCAACAAACTATGGAGGGGGTTAGCAAACCACAAGTGAGCCCTACCTTGGGTGTTAATCCCTCCTAAGGCTTATACCTAAGAGTTACTGAACAAAACTCAGATTCTTTAGTCTATTTTATAGTTAAAATGGGTTGAAGGGGCTCGTTCCCTATTTACATAAACAGAGGCCAAGCCTCAAGAGTTGAAAGCAAAAACAACAAAATGCCAAGAGAAAAACAAATGGATATACACGAACATAGACCAACATTATTAGAGATATACTATGACTATAGTACTAGGTATGAGAGGAGTTACTCCCCAGTCTCCAAGGAGAAAACAACACTAGCAGCCTAAGACACCCAACCAAAGATGTCAACTTCCTCCATTTCAACTTTCACTTCAGCATTCACCCAGCTCAGCTAGAGGAAGTCATAGGCCCCCGCCGCAGACTGCCGCAACTCCGTCCACACAGGTGGGATAGGTTCCAACGGAGCACTGAGACTCTTCACATTAGGGAGCACAAGGTGGGCACGGTTGACAGCACGGTCCCGGGCATACAACATCAGTAGCTCAGTGAAGTCCAGGAGAATGATGAACTGTTTTTCAAGTTCTCTGAAAATACCCACATCCAACCCCGACGCACTCGACATCAACTCATGCACAGCCCAGAACACTAGACAACAATTCACCACTTCGGCGGCCAGGTTACCATAGAATGCTGGTCGAAGTCAGTGCAGAGCTAGATTCACCGCATCTACCTTAAAAGGACAGATTATCAACAGATGCTCTACGAACACAGAGGTAACGCCATTGTTGACGCATGGCCAACCTTCTGCAGATAGGTAGGCACCGCCCAAGATTTCTTTAATGGCTTCCAACTCTTTGACACATGAGAGACAAAAAATTATTTTCAGTCAGTTGTCCATTATCCTGGAACGAAATGCCATCTCACGCAGATCACAACTCAAGGTAATTTGTGGCAGGCGTGGGACAACCATATTCAACAAAATGAGGGAGGAATAAGATACAAGGAGAGACCCTTGTCCAAAGCTTAAATAGACCATTCACTTCACACAAGTGCATCATTAGACAACGTGAGCACTTAATTCTGCCTCGCACAAGACCAATATCCCCAATCCTTCCCACGCTTTGGAATTGAATGCCACTTTCTCCTATTGTGATTGTTCGATCCCCGCATTCGCCAGCTTGTCTCCACGCAATGATTACTTTCCTGAAACACGTGCTTAATGTTCCAGGCGCTGAATTTCCCAAGTTGCCAAAGGACCTTTTTCATTCCTAGGTCCAGTTTCCAAGACAGAGCTTTCTTTTTAATTATGGCATTCACAATTACTTGTGAATCCCCTTTGATTTCCAGATTTTCCACCTTTAAGGAGGCCACTAGTTCTAGACCTTTACTTAGAGCTTGTAGTTCAGCTGAATTACATGTGCCATCCCTGAGCTTGTAGGAGGTGATACCCACCAATAATCCCATTTCGTTTCTTATAATGCACCCAGCGCCAGTGGCACCCGGGTTACCTCTGGCAACTCCGTCAAAATTTAGCTTGAGGAAACCTGGGGTGGGAGGGGACCAACGGGCTAACCTACAGAGTGTGGCAGAAGATATCGTAGGGCGCTGAGCACCCGCCCCAGGCTTGACGATTCTAGGCCAGCGCTGCTCAATTTCCCTGTCAATATTGGAGAAGTGATGAAATCGGGACCAATTAGCAGAAACCGCCTCAGAGATAGCCCATTCCAACCTGAGGATGACCCTATCCACCGAGTTCTGCTCCTCCCTAAAGATTCTTTTGTTACGCTCCCACCATATGTGCTAGAGAAGTAGCATAATACCACACAGCCAAATCGAGGAGAGAGCACCAATATGGAAGTTTACAGGCCAAGCCAAAATGGCTTTAGGGAGTGTAGAGGGTTGGACCCATGGAAGATTGAGCCAAGCACACAACTAGCTCCAACAGTCAGCAGTAAATGGGTAATGAAGCAAAAGATGATCACGATCTTCCTCATGCTTCGCACACAGAAAGCACATTGAGGGACCATGAAAACCAAATCTTTTCCTTCTTTCCTGAGTGATAATTTTGCCTTTGAAAGCCATCCAAGTGAAAAGGCCAGCTTTAGGGGGGCACGAGGAGGACCAGCATGCCTTCCAGATCAGAGTCTCAGCATCCTGCTTAGCATGCAATAGTTTGTAACCACAGCGAGGAGTATTTCCTAGAAGAGGCCGCATAGTCCAAACAATTTCATCACCCCTAGAAAGCATAATTTGTCGTTCCTGCAGAGCCGAGTGAAAGTTATCCTTAGTTTCCAAAGAGAGATTTAGGTGATCAATACTTTTCCATTCCAATAATGTGGGAGTATTTTCTGGAATTAGCCCATAGTTGGAAACATATGGTCCCCATTCTTCAACCAGGAGCCTCTTGATTTCCCCAAACTCAGGGTTTTCCCCAAGCATGGGAAAACCATTCCAAGGATCATCCCAAAATAACACCATGTTACCTTTTTCAATTTTCTAGGCCGCATTGAATAAGAAGAGCTCCTGACATTCAACTAAGAAATTCCATATGTGAGAACCACGAGGGGGGTTAGCAATGCAGAGAATCGATTCCGGAAGATGGGCCCCCAGATATTTTTTTTCCACCACTTGACTGCAAAGACTCGGTGGTTTTGTGAGAAGATTCCAGACAAGCTTGGCACCTAGGGCCAAGTTTTGAAGACCCAAGTTGAGGATACCAGCCCCGCCTAGATATTTGGGTTTGGAAAAAGTTTCCCAGCTAATCAATGGGATTTTCCTTTCCACAGAGGGACCTTGCCAGAGGAAATTTCTCATGATCCTGATAAGCTTCGTTAGAACACTTTTGGGGATTTTCAGAATGGAAAGCATGTATAAGGGGGAGGCACTGAGAATAAATTTGATGAGAACCAGTCTCCCAACCAATGATAGCCATTTTCCTTTCGAGGAATTGAGTTTCGAATTAACCGAAGAGAGGAGATTGTTCCACATCGAGGTCTGACCTGAGCCACCAAACAAGGGCACACCAAGATATTTGACCGGAAGGGAGCCTTTTTTGAAACTGAAAAATTCCCAAAATTCTAGCTTCCAGTGGAGGGGGGACATTGAAAAAGAAGATGAAGGATTTAACAAGGATGACCTCTTGTCCAGCAGTGACTGCATAAGCATCGAGCAACCCCTTCAGTTCTCTAGCCTCCTGAATGCTGGCTTTTCCAAACAAGAAAGTATCATCTGTGAATTGATGGTGTGAGATAGGGTTCATCCCCTCCGTAATTTTTAAACCCTGCAATTTGCCTTCCCGAACTCTATTACTGATGGCCCTACTCAAAGAATTAGCCACTAAAATGTAAAGGAAGGAGGAAAGAGGGTCGCTATGTCTTATACCTCGATTACCTTCAAAGAAACCTTCAACATTACCATTAATTAACACGGAGAAAGAAGGCCTAACAATGCAGTTGAACACCCAATTATAAAAATGAACCGAAAAACCAAACTTTCTAAGAATTCTGATTAGAAAACGCCAATTGATTTTGTCAAAGGCCTTGTTGATATATAGTTTTAGCAACATACCTGGAGATTTATTGCTAGAGAGAGAATGAATGAGCTCATGTGAAAGAAAAATACCATCAAAAATCGACCTCCTCGACAGGAACCTAGATTGCTCCGGAGAAACCAGAGGATCCAGCTGCCCTTTGAGTCTGGAAGCAATGGCTTTTGAGATGATTTTGTAGGAAGTATTGCACAGAGAAACCGGCTTGAAATCCGCGAATGAAGAGGGTTGAGGTATCTTCGGGAAGAGACTAATAAAGGTACAATTCAATGATTTAAGCACAGATCGGGATCTGCAAGATTCTTCCACAGCCACCCAAACATGTTATAGCCAACAATGTTCCAAATTTTCTGAAAGAAATCAGCCTGAAAGCCATCCGGACCCGGAGCTTTGTTTTTGGCCATGGAGAAAACTACTTTCTCCACTTCACTCATAGAGAAAGGCTTAAGAAGGGCTACATTTTGAGCATCAGTGATCATCGTCGGAATATTGTCAAGGAAAGAGGATTGCTCTGAATCAAAGGATGTGATATCACCTTTAAGGAGGGAAGTAAAGAACCAGACCCCTTCATCAGAAATCTGTTTTTGATAAGAGAGAACAATACCTTCGCAACTCTTTATCTTGGAGATGAAAGACGTGCTCCGCCTAGCTTTTACGGATGAATGAAAGAACTTTGTGTTCTTGTCCCCATCCTTGAGCCATGATTCCCTCAATTTTTGTTTCCAGTAGACCTCCTCTCTCAGAAGTAGCTCACCAAGTTCGGCTGATAAAGAATTCTCTAGAAGAAACTCCTCCTCCCCCATGCTGAAAGAAAAAATTATCTCGTTTAGAGCTTTCAACTCGGCTTCCACTCTAGCCTTTTCCTAAAAGATATTTTTAAAACAAGATTTGTTCCAAGTCCTCGTATCCCTTTTGAAAAGTTTAAGTTTTTGTGCAAGCACCAACATCTTTGAACCTTCAACCTGATAGGAATTCCACCATTACAAAATGTTGTTTTCCAAAGAGGCATCCCTCAGCCACATAAGCTCAAACTTAAAAGGGGATTTGCTAGGGGAAAAGTCGATATTAACTTAAAGGGAAACTGAGAAGTGGTCTAAGCCAGACCAGGGCAAAATTGAGCATTTTAAAACAACATTATTCAAAGACCACTTGGGACCGGCTAAGAACCTGTCAAGCCTTTCAGCAATGTTACTGAAGCCCTTCCTACAATTGCTTTAGGTGAACCAACCATGCTTGGGCTCAGTATAAAAAAGAGAGTTGTTAGAGATAAAGGAACAAAAATCTTCCTGGGATTTCCAATTCCTAGTAATACCACCTTTTTTATCTTTCTCAAAGGTAATAGCATTGAAGTCGCCACCAAGAAGGAGAAGTTGATCTTCAAGGGGGAGAAAGGACCTGGAGATGTCTTGTCAAACCTCTCTTTTGCCAATCATGCTATTTGGACCATACACATTAAGGAGGTAGAAGACCGATTGAGAACATTTCGGGAAGACCCGACCCAACTGTCAACTCTGATTCTGGAAGATAAGATCGACCTGTACCTGACATTCCTTCCACCAGAAGCCCAAGCCCCCAGAGGCCCCAATAGCATCGGAGAAGAAGTACTTCCAGCCCTTAAATGAGTTCCTCCAAAGTGCAGCTGCTTCCGCAACAACCATCTTGGTTTCTTGAAGCAACACCACACTCGCCTCTGAGGTGAAGATATAACGCTTAAACAAGTGTTGCTTATCAGGGGTGTTGAGACCCCTGATATTCCAAGAGAGAATAATCATTTAGGAGAGGGAAAGACAGTCGCCTTCCCAGACACAACTTTGGAAAAGTTCAGGACACTTTGTTTGCCCACATCCACTTCCAACAGTGCCAATTCTTGTTTAGATTTTCTGCCTTTCTTACTGGCTGAACCAAAAATGGCCTCCTTCAACCCTGCTTGAACATAAGCCAATTTTGAGGGGGCTAAAGCCGGTACCAGCAGATCCTGCTTAAATTCTCCTTCCTCCGAGATGCCATTACCTAAAAGGGACTGGAGCTTATTTGCCTCGACTTTATCCAAGAGCCAAGATTGTAGCGAATTCAGAGAAGTTGTTTGCCCTTGATCGAACCCTTCCTTAATAAGGGAAATTAATTCCCCAGAGTTTTTATGCACTTCTTCAGTTTCTTTTAACAAAGAAAGAGGTGAAAGATCACCCACCAAGGGTGGAGCCACATCGCTCTCCTCCAGCCCTTTCACCATAGAGTCAACCTTCTTGGAATCCAACTCCTTGGAAGCCTTACCAAGTTTCAAAGAGCAAGCCTTACTCAGATGACCCAACTACCACAATAAAAACACTTTGTATTTAGACCCTCATAGTCAATGTCAAAGCACTTAGGGCCGGATTTTGTTTGGAGAGTCAAAGATGGCGGTAGAGGTGTAGTTAGGTCCATCGCCACACAAAGACGCACCGAGATTTTTCGCCAGAAATTCAGGGAAGGATTACGGATGGGCATGAAAACCCCCAAGGAGTTCGCAATTAGCTTCAGGACAGACCGTTTGCGGAAATCCAAAGGCAAATCATGAATACTTAACCAAAGCGGGGCCTTGGATATTTTTTCCTTCTAGGGGTCAAAATTTGGTGACCAAGGATGAAAGTACAGGCTGGAGGAGTTCATGAACCAAGATCCATCTTTAAGCACCAAATTCAGCAAATCAGGGGAGGGAAAACTAACCTGGAAAAAGCCGTTGGCAAGGAAACTGACTTTTGGTTTAGCTTTTGTGCCCCAGAAGTATGCAACCCAGCTTGAAATCCTCCTTCGAGAGAAATGGGCACCGAAAAACTTGTAGAAGATCACCCTTTTCACCCGCGAATAAGAAAAATCCAGCTTTAGGGGAAGGAGGCACTAAGAGTTGTAAGCTCTCTACATCAATTTTGAAATCGATTCCGTCGACCATGAAGTCTTCCGATCTCTTCAGCCTATCAGGCACAACTAGAGCTAAATTGAAATGGACCTCCTATGTCACCTCTTAGAGCAATGCAACCTGCACCAAAATTTTCTCCATCGCCAAGTTTTCCATCACCAACTCCCTGAACAAGGAAACTAGGGTTTTAACAACCAAGCAAGCGCCAAATTGTTCAACCAATTCAGAAACTACCTTTTCCGCTTCAAGCTCACGAGTAGATCCATGGGTACCTTCTCTCCTACCACTTCCCATTGGGATCTTTTTCGCACCAGTGAGTACCCCAGCACCCGACGCGGGAAAACCATCTCCCGCCATGACCTTTTATTTTTTTGAAAAAACAAGCTTTTTGCCTTTTTCGCATTTGCCACAAATTTCTCTATTTTCACAAATTTCACATAATTCACAGTTTTCACTAAAGCAACACTCCATCCCTCCACAACCTCATAAAATAATGTCAATTGAATAGTATCAAACTCATATTCTTTATTGATTTGGCATGAAGGTTACATTTAGGAGCAAAGCAACTTTTGTATCTATGTATCCTCTATTCTAATTCTTTGTCTAGATCTCCATTATTGAAAGGAAATCTGCTGCCACGTTTGATCTAAAAAATATTTTTACCCCCTGGGTACTATTTTAAATATTTCAGATACTTATTTTTTTTATCAATTTATCCAAGATGTCATTACTGATTTTAGGAAGTAAAATATGATTAAAGTACTTATTTAAAATTTGGAATTAAAATCAGAAATCAGAATGCAATCAGGGATTAAATACGACACCAAAAATTGATAACGGAGTTTAACATGCAAGCCTACGACTCCGGATTCTCAACAAGAGAATTGATCTATTTAACATCCAATGAAGTACAATAACCCTTCAATAATGACAAATAGATCACAAAACCTACAATTGGGTTGGTTTCAGACCTCATGGAAGTTTGTAATATGACAAAACATGTTCCTGAGTCAATTCACGACCCCTACAGTGTCTTTGTAATGTGATCCTCCTACAAATGTGATAGAAAATAACCTAAAAATGGAGCATCCTAAACATTACATAAAAATAAATGGAATCCTTACAGAATTCCAAGCAACTTTCTTTTTTACACCATGGACAAATTCTACCTCTAGGTCCCCCAAAATTGGGGTTGAAAGCAAACTACTCCTTAAGCCTTGTGGCTCTGCACAGACATGTATTCTTTTCTAATACCATGAGCTCCTTTTTATAACTTGTTGAGCTCTATGGCTCATTTGTGGAGTATATCAACTTTAACAAGGTTTGTGAGTAGTTCAAATCCCACCATCAACTCCACTACCTTGCTTTTGATAAGGCGGGATTTGAATTTGATATCCATTTTGTTTGTTTGTTTGCCACCATGTGGCTTTACTTCATTTGCTACTCCCACATAGACTGCTCCATTATACCTGCTGACCATACTTTCCATGTAGCTTGCATAATAGTTTGGTTGGATGCATATATGGTTTCCACCCTCCGCGTGGCTTACCCTCTATGCCGACCTAATTTCCTCGGGGCTCGGGTTTTGGTGGAGAGGTTGCGCCTTTGTCCCATATGTGTGGGAGTTGAAGTGGGGAGAGCCTTTTTAATAGGCTTGGTCGACCGGCTTTGTCGTGGCTTGGGCCACATTTTACGTTTTTACCACCATTTATTTCATTGTGCATTTGGACTCTTTACCTCCATGTTGTGTGGTCCGAGTCATTTGAATTCTCTGAGTTGAGTTTGATGCTTGCGTTGAAACTGCAAGGCTATGGGGCTAAGTCGTGTGTTCGTTGCACGCATTGGTGACAATGCCACGTTATGTGGCGAGTTGTGCCATGTTGTTGACTTGGTTCGTCACTCGAGCCTTAGGCCAAGCTATGTGAATTAATCTCCCCATGTGTTAGCCGAGCATACGGGGGATAAGGTAGGTTTACTTTGTTAAGCCCACGGTTTGGGATGAGCTACTGAGTTGTGAGGTCTATCCTAAATCATGTGAACTAAAATAATAAAATGATCAACTCAACTCGGTGGGGATTTGATCACCCCACCAAGCTATCAAAATAGCTCTCTCTGGTTTGATTGCAACCATGCAATATGATATGGAATATAATATCGAAAATTGATAACGGTAATATAATAAAGGCGGCAAAGGTACCCCTCCTATAAAAGAGTGTGCCAAACTTAACTGAGGGTCCCCAACCAACAAATAGTGGGGCCTACCATTTTTTCATTTGTCGAAGACTAGAGGTGATCACAACGCAAAATGTCACTTTCTACCTTTTTCCAAATGCCATATGTCAACGCATAACTTGCCTGTTGACCCCTGTTGACCAATTTCCCAACTTGGACTTTGCCTGACCATAACTTGAGCATATGAGCTTCGTTTTCTGCATTTCACTTGTCATCGGAAAGCTCTCGAAACACTCTACCACTTGGTCATGATTTAGGGAGATTTAGGGTACTCCCGAATGTCCCAAAATGTCCTCTGGATCACACCTCCCCGATGGGAAAGGCTTTTGTTCCACCAAAAGCTTACTAGAACTTTTGTCACCCTGACCTGAATCTGACTACTATGTTGTCACATCAAAAGTACTATTGCAGTGGACTCTCTGGTCTACTGTACTGCATTCTTCTCACTTTGACAACTTATTCTCAATCTTGGCTCTATGGGTTATGATCCCACCATGCTTATTTTGTTGAGTTGATTGCCACATCTACCCTCTAGGGGTCTTACACTTCGATAATTCTTGATGCTTGTACTACCACATTTACATGCTAAGGTCTTAATCTTTAACAACACAAGAAGAATATATTTCTACATATGCCCTCTGGGGGTCTTACACTTCAACAACATATAGTTTGCATGGAAGTAGATATTTCCACATCTACCCTCTAGGGGTCTTGCACTTTGACAACACCCAGAAACACGTATTGTCCATGATGATCAGCTACCATTCTGCTACACGGCCTTAACCTCTACACATAATGAAAATACAAGTTGATTCTCCACGAGCTCAATAATGACGAATTCAACCCCATTGCATAGCTACTGCCTCTACACAGTACAAAGTCTCTTGTTGACGATGACTACCAGGTACCATCCTGCTGCACACCATTACAAGGCCTCTACATAGAATAAAGATCTGACCTGATGCTAGATGTTAACGGTGATCAACTACCACTCTATTGCACGGCTACAAGACCTCTACACAGAATGACAATACGATATGACACCTGCGAGCTCAACTATCTACACAAATGGCTGACAAATCAAAAGATATTGTAATGTAAATTTCTAAAAATATACATTCAACCATGTCCACTGAGTATGTATATGTTGTTAGAAATCTCTCAAGCTGATAGATGAGTTGAACCCAACTATACCAGAAACTCAAAGATGAATTAAGGAGATAAAAATGGAGTAATCCAAATGTAAATGCAATAAAATATTGAGTATGATGAACCTATCCCTCAGTCTATCCCACAAATTTTGAGACTCCAAATAATCTATTACATGTTATACAATCAAGAGCTATGCAAAATAAAGTTGAATTTTTTTTTTACAAACCCATGCTAATGAACTTTCCTCTGCAGGTATTACTTGATCCGGGGTTGACTTTTCAACTGGTGGTGGATTAGGAACTTCCTTTACCTTTAAAACAAGCTTATATTCCATCTCTGGCTTGCCACTACACTGGTGGTGAGATGGATGAAGTTTCCAGCAATTGTCCACTCGATGCCCATTCCTCTGACAATTAGCACAAAATGTCCTCTTTATCCTTCTTCTGGGATGAGGAAACATCGCTACTATTTCTCACTTCTGAATGATGAGATTGGTCTTTTCCATTTGCCATGTTTTTAATGAACGACATCAACTTCTTCATCAATGTTCTTCTCTTCCAGCAACTAGCCACATAATGGTTATGCAATCCATAAAAAGTACAGGGAAAAGCATGCCACATTTTTTGAAATCATAGCCATACTTCTTTAACTAAAAGAGTGGATCTGAAGTTTTACAATTTTCATGGTGCTTATGATTATGGTAAAAAAGTGGAGGTGGAATCTCAATACCTCTATGTTGTCTCTTCTTACCATCTCCTCTTGTTAATAAAGAAGCACATGATTCCTACTCGTAATCTTCTTGCAGAACTAGTGGGGTAATCTCTTGGCTTTCGGAAGCTTGTCTCCCATCAGCGTACTTGGATCATTCTCTAATATCCATTCTCGCACTAGTAAAACCCAATCCTGTAAAGCAAGGATGATCCTCAACCTGCATTGGGTTAGCAATTCCTTGGTTATTTTTTCCAAGACCTTTTCCATCAAAACCCATCTTATATAACAATTTGGATCTAATGCCTCTATTATGTCTTTCAAATGAACTAAAGAAATCATTACCTGAATCCACAACAGAATGGGAGGAAGAACAATATGGTGAATAACTTACAGTGCATTCTATCATGGTCTTTGCATCTGAGGTAGAAGTAATTCCTTCTTATGGTCACCACACTACAAACTGATCAAGAGCTCGTATTTTGATTCTAGCTCCTTTTGTAACCGATCAACTTGCTCTTCGAGGGAATAGAGCTTGCATCTCAGGAACGCATATTCCTCTTGGATTTTCTTGTTGATGCTCTCGAGCTCTTCCAGTATTTCCCTCTTCAATGCTTTCCCCATTATAACCTACAAACCAATTATCTTCCAAAATACTACAAAACTACCAAGTAAGAAGATCAAGCCAAATAGTCTGCACTGATGGGATTAGCAATCATAAACTGGTATACAAGTATACTAAAGCAATCACAAAACTAGCTTTGATACCAACTGATCTGAAATTTTTTTTTACCCCTTGTTACCGTTTTAAATATTTCAGATACTTATATTTTTTTTATCAATTTATCCTAGATGTTGTTACTGATTTTAAGAAGTAAAATCTGATTAAATTACTGATTTAAAATGTGGAATTAAAATCAAAAATCATAATGTAATCAGGGATTAAATACGATAGCAAAAATTGATAACGGAGTTCAGCATACAAGCCCATGTCTCCAGATTCTCAACAAGAGAATCGATCTATTTAACATCCAATGAAGTACAATAACCCTTCAATAATGAAAAATATATCACAAAACCTGCAAATGGGATGATTTCATACCTCATGGAACTTTGCAATATGACATAACACGTTCCCAAGTCAATTCACAGCCCCTACAATGTCTTCGTAATGTGATCCTCCTACAAATGCACTAGAAAATAACCTACAAATAGATAATCCTAAACATTACATGAAAACAAATTACATATTTGGAATCCTTATAGAATTCTGAGAAACTTTCATTTTTACACCATGGACAAATTTTGCCTCTAGGTCCTCCAAAATTGGGGTTGAAAGTAAATTGCTCCTTAAGCCTTGTGGCTTTGCACAGGCATGTCTTCTTTTTTAAAACCATGAGCTCCTTTTTATAACTTGTTGAGCTCTATGGCTCATTGGTGGAGTATGTTGACTTTAACACTTTTGGTGGGTGGTTCAAATCCCACCACCATCTCCACTACCTTGCTTTTGATAAGGAAAGATTTGACATTTGCCCACTATCACATTTTGTAAATGTTTGACACCACGTGGCTTTACTTCATTTGCTACTCCCAGATAGACCACTCCATTATACCTATTAACCCTACTTTACACATAGCTTGCATAGTAGTTTAGCTAGACGGGGATATGGTTTTTCCACGTTTTTATCTATGCCATCCATATGTTCCTTGTGGCTCATGGTCTTTGGTGGAGAAGACTATTTCCTTATCCCACATGTGTGGGGAGTAGAGTGGGGATACGCCTTTTTAATAGGCTCGATCGACACTCGCCATGTCTTGTAGCTTGGGCTACATGTGGCGTTTGACCTACTCTTTATTTCACTGTGCAGTTGGATTACGACCTGAGTTGGATGCTTGGACGTTTGAATAATGAGTTCAAGTCACTTGGTATTCACTGTGCTTTGTTTGAAAGGCCATGTTTCTAACGTCATGGTGTGCATTTGTATCAATACCACGTATATGTGTGGCCTAGGCAAAATGTTATTGGTCTGTTGGCTTTTGGGTCAAGAAACACTATAGGCCAAGCCATGTGAAGAATATCCGCACGAGCTAGTTGAGCATATCCCAACGGGATAAGGTCAGGTCTCCACCTTGTGTTAATGCCCACGGTTTGGGTTGAGCTAACGAGCTATTAGATCCATTACGCCAAGCCATAGGCTATTCCAAACCATGTATCAACATAACTTGGGATATAACGATCAACTTGACTTGGTGGGGAGTTGACCACCCCACCGAGCTATCAAAATAGCTTGCTCGAGCTCGATTGCAACCATGTAGTGCAATATGGCATATAATATAAAAAATCGATAACGATAATATAATAAATGTGGTAAAGGCACCCCTCCTATAAAAGAGTGTGTCGAACCTGAATGAGGGTCCCCAGCTAGCAAATAGTGGGTCCTACCATTTATTTATCAGTAAAAGATTAGAGGTGATCACAACACGAACTTTCACTTTCCACCTTTTTCCAAAATGCCACGTCATATCAACGTGTAACTCGCCTATTGACTTTTGTTGACCAGTTTCCCAACCTAGACTTTGACTGACCATAACTTTAGTGTATGAGCTCTGTTTTCCACGTTCCACTTGTCTTCAGAAAGCTCTCAAAACAATCTACCACTTGGTCATGATTTAGGGAGATTTAGGGTACTCCCGAATGTCCCAAAATGTCATCTAGACCAACGTTATCCTTGTCAGGCTTATCCAATATTGTGACATCAAACTCTTGTAAAAGGAGGAACCATCTAATTATTATGTTGCTTACTACTGGTTGTTTATAAAATATTTAATTACAACATGGTCAGTGTTAATGAACACTGAATAACATGTGATGTAGTCTCTGAATTTATTGATATCATATAAAACTGTCAATAACTCCTTCTCTGTTACTGTGTAGTTTAGTTCAACATGTTGCAAGTTCTTACTAATATAATAAATTGCATAATTTAGAACTCCATCCTTTTGTTCTAAGACATCTCCAATGGCATGGTCTGATGCATTATTGTGAATGTGGAAGGGAAGGTTCCAATGAGGTCCTCTTAATACATGAAAAAAAGTTAACATTTGCTTCAAAGTTTGAAATGTAGTCTCATATTTTTTAGTCCACTCAAAGGCAGTATCATTTCCTATTAATACAAACAATGACATTACAATATTGTTAAAATCTTGTATGAATCTCCTGTAATAACCAACATGGCCTAGAAAGCTCCTAACATCCTTTTGCTTCCTTGGTGTTGGAAGATTTACAATAATAAATATCTTGGCTAGATTGACCTTGAATTCCATCAGAATAAAGATAGTGTCCCAAAACTATACCTTCAGACATCATCATGTAGCATTTATCATTTCTTAAGGAGATATTGTGTTGTTTGCATCTCTTCAAAACTTTGTCCAAATTTTTCAGGGCTTATTCAAAAGTGCTTCCATATACCTGTGAAATCATCCATATAGATGTCTATGTAGCCATTTTTTAGAGCTTGAAAATATGTTCATGACTAGCCCTCTAAAATGTAGCAGGTACATTACACAAGCCAAATGGAAGAACTGAATATACAAATGTTCCCCATGGGAATGTGAACGTAGTTTTGTCTTGATACTATGGTACAATATGAATTTGGTTATAGCCACTATATCTATCAAGAAAAAAGAAATACTTTTTACCAACCAAAGTGTCAAGTACCTGATCAATGAAAGGTAATGGAAAATGATCCTTCTTTGTTGTTGCATTCAACTCTCTATAATCTATGCATAGCCTCGATTTTCCATTCTTCTTTGGCACAGTGACAAAGGGTGACACCCATTGACTGTCTTATATAGGATATGTAAATCTGGAATCCAATAACTTCTTCAATTCTCCTTTTGGAAGAATCTCCTCTTACTAGTGGGTTCATTCTTCTTTATGGTGTCCTAATTGCCCCTTACAAGTTTCTTTGATATATAGTCTCAATGTGTGTAGAGCCTAGGATGAATTCCATGCATGTCACCATAATCCCCATGTAAATGTTGCTTTATGTTTTTGTGTAAGGGAAATCATGAATTTCTCTTGTTGCATGCTTAGCATCTTGTTTACATTAAGTGGAAATAACTTCCTAGGAGTTACTTCTAATTACTTAGAGAGATCAATCATTGAATATACATTTTACACTTACAGAATTCAGTATGCAAACACGATGAAGAAGTTCATGGAGAATACAATTCTTACTTGTAATGGAATCCATGGTGCTTTGTACACAGTAAAACTTGGTTCAAGGGACAGTTTTAAACACCTTAATTTGTCATCCACTTCTTCATTTATTCCATAGTTATTGTAGTAAGGAGAATTAGAGAGAAGTTATTGGATCTGGACTTTTTGTCCTTTACATAGTCAGTATGAGACTTCTCCAGTCATCATAAGTTAATGAATGGAAAATTAAGATCTACTTCTAGTTCTTCTACCCAAATTGTTATAATGTTTCATCATTCAAATGGTTTGGTAGGAGGATAGATCATCAATTATTTAGTACCACTTCCATTAGAAATAATCATGTTGCCAGCCCTGCAACCTATGAATGCATCAACAATGGCCAACCATGGCCTCCTTAGAATGATAGGATATCCTCCTAAACTTGCTTTTGTTGAAGGATAATAAATTCAACATGGTATTCCCAAGATTTTACCACCACAACTATGTCCTCAAGGACTCCTTCATGTCTCGCTATTGATTTATCTATAAGTTGTAAGACTGTAGCTTTTTGCCTTAGTCATTTCGATTTCAAATCATCCATAATTTCCTTGGTCATGACGTTAGTGATTTCCCCTAAGTCAATAAGAGTATTATTTATTGTTGTGCTGTTAATTGTAACGTTTACCAAAGGACTATCTGGATCTATGTAATTGGGTAAAACTGAATTCCCAAGCATGATATCGGCCAATTGTCCAATAACTTGTACAGTGGATGGTTCCTTTCTTCTTCTGCCTACCTTTTTAATGCACGGATCCTTAACCAACTTGTTGTAGATGGGAATATCCTCGATGACTTGAATCAATGGAATTTTGACACAAATATCCCCCAGCTGATTAACAAAATCAGAATCAGATTTTGATTCGAGGTCAATCTTCTTTTCTTGTAATCTCTTTGGAAATGGTGGTTCATTAGCTTGCACTTTACCCTTGCTGAAACTCTATTCAGGTTGTTGTGGATTGGCTTGCAGTGTGTTTTCACTTTGCTATGGACCAGTCTGCAACAACTGTGGTTCCTCAGCAATTTCTGTAATGGTGGGTCCACTTGGTGGAGGAAGTGTTCTTCCTGAGCGAAGATGGATATTATTAACATCAACAGAATAGGTAGGGTATTGAGTTGGTTCAGTGGAATAGGCTAGCTGAGCAACTTTATTGTTGGGGTTAAGTGTTGGTTGAGTTGGTAGTTGAGTTGATTTTGGCTGAGAGCTAGGTTGGGGGTTTAACATTAGAGCTTACTGTTGTGGATAAGGGGGTTGTTGGTAAGATTGTCGGTAATTAGGAGGTGGGTTATTCCATTGCTTCCCTCTTCTCCAAGGTTGCTGCCATGATTGAGGGGGTTTTGCCATTGTTGTTAGCCTGTAAATTGAGGTTGCCACTGTTGTTGATATTGGTTAGGGTATGGAGCCTAACCTTGCTGCAGATTAGCCCAAGGTGGTGGTTGTATATATGGATTATTATACCATTTATAAAATTATGGCATAGGGTCTTGTGACATACCTCCTTGTCTTGGTGGCCACGATTTTATTTGAACAACATAGAAGACTTGTCCATCCTCTATCTCCAACATCTTGAATTCAGGTGAAGCCTCGCTTTCTTGTGTAATGCTAGCAAATCCTCTGCATCTGCAGTGATATTTCTTTCTTCTGCATGCATGAAAAAACTTTGTAAGTGTTTCCTCTACATATTCTCTTTTCTTCTTGGCATGCAAAACATCTAATTGAGTGACCATGTCATTGGCAATATCCTACTTCATGTTCTTGAACATATTAACAATTTATGACTTGGATATGTCCCCAATTGTTTTGGTAGTTGATCCACCTTTTGATCTTACATTTCTTATCCTCTTCATCGTGGCTCTAGAGTAATTCCTACAGGCTTCATAAATTTCTTCTAAGGTAGATTTTGAAATTTCTCCTGCTATAATATCAGATCTAAAGCATCTATGTCCTCCTCACTGAGTTCCTTCAAAAAGAGTAATTTGAAAGATTTAGGAGGTAGTCTTGTGTGCCTTATCTTCTAAACATAGAACAAGAATATTACTAGATAGTATTCTAATTGTTCATCCTCCTTCTGTTGCCATTTTTTAGATTTCATCACCTCCTCTACTACTTAGTCGACAATAGTCCTGATACTTAGTGAGAAATTCTCCTTCATTTGATCCCAAGTGGTAACGACATTTCTTCCTAAACCCATGAACCATCTCAAGGCTACATCCTTGAGTGCAGTAGGAAATAGCTTCAATTTATGTGCATCGGTGGTATAATCATAGCTCTCTGCATAATAAATGTCAAACTCAAATAAAAAGTGTCTAGGTCTTCAGCTATGGATCCATGAAAGTTAGGCAAGGATGAGGGAGAAATATTCTTCATAGCAACAACCTCATAATTGTTGGAAATGGGAAACTCAAAGGTAGTTTCCATGTCTTCATAATTTTGGTTAATTATTTTGCCATGTCTGGCTGATTAGGAGAAAATTCATAACTTTCACTTGGAAGGGATCTTCTAACAACAAAACTTGTACAGAGGAAAGTATAATCTTCTTCAGAATCTGATATGAAAACTATGTGCTACTTGTGGATTGGGTAAAAATATACCATGGGCATCTCTTGGATGGTGCATGCATCAAATACTGAACTTATTCAACATATATTAGTGGGGGTTATGGAGGTGAATTTCATAAAACTTAAATTTCTTCTAAGAAATGAAAAATCTCTCAAAAACCTTTTAACTTGGTAGTATCCCCGGAAACAGTGCCAAAAATGGTGGTGCAAAATAACTTGTATCAATTAATATGTTGTTCATTAATCTACAGTCATTTAATTATCAAACCAAGGGATATAAATTTCAATAATGCCAGTGTTGTATGCATAGTTATAGATTTCAAGAGGTAGGAAGGAAATTGATGTCACTATAATTCTCAAAATAACAATGCTTGGAAACAAACTAAATTCAACTGAAAGTAAATAGCTTCTAAATACTATCTAAGGCAAAGCATGTGAAATTCAGAAAACAAATAAAGGAATGAATTGTTTGCTACTCTACTCGTGCAATAAATCAAATCAACAAACAAAGGAGGGGTTAACAAACTCACAAGTGGGCCCTACCTTGGGTGTTAATCCCTCCAAAGGCTTGTGAATACAACTAATGAACATAACTCAAACTTTTTATTGCATTGGCATAAAGATTACAATTGTAAACACAACGATTCCTCTATATCTTGTATCACTATTCTATGTATCTTCTTTTAGATCCTTTTCCTAGCATTAACCTTTTCCTTTTATACATCTCATTACAACAGAAGCATGTGAAAAATAGAGTTCTGTTAGGAGTTTTAATTAGATCAAGTAAAATATATTAACCAAATAATTTGGAGACTAGATGCATGCAACATAATTAATCAATGGGTTTTTTCATATCAAACACACAACTTAAGTAACCGATTAGTTTGATCAACCAGTTCCTAAATCATGAATTAAATCAGTTAGTTCCTTGTTAAGCTGCAATGCAAATAATCAAATGTTGGAGTTGAGTCATCTCTTAGTTCTTCATGTTGGAATTGTATTTTCTTCTTCCCTTGATATGTGCAAGCTCAAGTGTGATGTCCAAGTTCCATGACCTTCTCATGATCATGAATTATTCATGTTGTGTGACCTCCTTTGGTTACAGATGCTTTGCTATAGACAAGTCCTTTAGCTGCATGTGAATCCCTTTACTGCAGATGATGCCTTCACTATAGATGATTATTTTTGGTTGCATGTGAGTTTTTACATATACAAGTTGCTTACAACAAGAGGCATCACATGCATCATCAACAAAATATCTTATTGTAATCATAGAGAATAAATGTGTACTCACAATACTACAAAATAAAGCTAATTACTAATAACTATATCAATAAGTATTCATGCCACATATGTTCAAGTTATAATGAAATGTCTCAGCAGTATAACATGGGAATACAAGTGTAAGGATACAAATGGCTCAACAAAATATAGAGGATGAGTTATTTAGAAAGAGAATTAAAAAACTTATCAATAGTGATGATGAGGACTATGTCAATGTTGTCCAAAATAACCCCCTAGTTATTTTGACAACTTGTAGTTCCATTCTAGCTCTGATATCAAGTTTTTAGGCTGCACGTCTCTAGTTTATTTCCTTGATGCATATGCTTGGATGCAGTTCTTCACGTACTCCCTTCTGTGCCATTATTTATTTATTCCTTATGCTTTATCTTCCCTTCACTTCCTTCTGTGTTCTTCTCCCTTCTTTCCTAGGTCCCATGAACCTCCTTGCATGCACTCATTTCTCTTCCATTTTCTGCCTTTGTGCACTTTCCTTGTGCAATTTCTTCCATGCATCCTTGTCTTACATTTCCTTTCTTTCTTGCATACTTGTATATCTGTATAGATATTTACCATTTCGTCTTGTGCATCCTCTTGTGTGCACTTGTATACCTTATGTATTCTTCCTTCTTGTGCCTCCTCCTCTCGCATATGCTCCAACCTACAACCTTTTACACCATTCACTATGTGTCATGTATCAATCCTTGGAACTTATTAGATGAACTACACAACATGTAACCTATCAGAACATTCCAGTTGCGTGTTGAGTCCTCATGGAAAAAAAAATGCATGACATGTGGTAGGAAAAGAAAAAACAAAAGACAGTCAGTTGAATCTTTCAGCTAACCAGGTCGTGACACATGTCTTACATGTTCATCTTGTACTGTAGGTCTTAAAATCGCCATAAATTATGCTAGAGAGCTCAGATTATGATGTGACTGGTCTTGTTGGATAATTGCTGACATGGGCTACATATTGTAGTATTCAAAATCAATTTTTTATAGGATTTAGTAGGTAGAAAATAAGAAACGTGATTCAGGTCATTAATGCACACATTCAGCTGACTCAACCACCTAGATTTGATTAGATTTGGTCTCCTTCCTTCTTCCACAAGATAAGATTACATAGGGAGGCACATTTGACAATGCTACAAGCACATTTATTGGAATTTATTGTATGTTATTAGTGATTGGATTTAAAAATATGAGTTTCCATATTTTCCCCTCTTCTTCTCTTCTCCCTGCTTCTATATAATGTAGAATAATGCTCATTTGTAAAAGTTGGACCCCCTTGGTTTGCTAAGATCACTATTCATAGTAGTTTTCCTTAGAATTTTAAGTTTCAAGCCTTAGATCTAAGTCATTACATGTAGATCCTTTCCTTTTTCATCTTTGTAATCGATTTTGCATCACTTAGAAGTAATAAAATTTGTATTTTGTGGCTATATTATGCCCTATTTTATATTTTATTGCATCTTCTTTCCTTCTCTTACATTGTCAATACGATGTGCATATTTCCTATCTCTTATAGGGATTTTTTTTGTGCTATAGGAAAATGAGTGTGTGAGTATTTTTTCATTTTGTGGCATGCATGCCTTCCCTCCTTATGCACATTTTCCCTTATTTGCACTCATCTAAAACTGTTCATTCCCCTCTTTTTGGTGTTTTCACCTCCCTTTATCTTAGGTTTGAATTTTATGCATCTCATTTTCACCTTGGTCCCTTGGATTCATAGAGTATTGATATGTAGGTTCCTTTCCCTTTTTAGTAGTAGAAATAGGTAGAGGAACTGGCCTTCTCCAGAGGTCTATCTCAATGTGCAAATTCCCACAACTTGGAAATAGTCCCATGTTGCCTCAAAGCCCCAATTCATCCTAATCTGGGTGGGTGCAAGTTTTATCTCCAACAATAACCTTTCAAGACACTGTAAATATCACAATACAACCTTCATTTCCCAACTGCCCCGCCGATACCAAGTTTCATCTTAATGTAGGCACATGTCTGACATCCTTCAATAGCCATGTATTCCCATTATATATCTTAACCTAAACACAACCTTTGCCAACTGTGTTGCAAGGCTCGTCATCACCAAGATAAACATGCTCAAAATCTCCTTGAACATAATCAACAAAAAAATGCTTATATGGAGTGGCATGGAAAGAAGCCCCCGAATCTAAAACCCAAGATTCAACAATATTATCCAAAGAGAAAGTCTAAACATCCTGATAGATATTACATGTTACCACATTCACCTCCTTGTTTTCTTCTCGTTGTTTCTTCTTATCCCGAAGATACCAACAATCCTTCTTTGCATGACCAACCTTTCTATAGTGTCAGCATACCATCTTGCTTTTGGATTTTGACCTTGCTCGATCTTTTGATTTTCCATAGCTTCCTCTATTCTTTTGTCTCCCTCTAGTTTCCACTGTTAAAGTATTCCTTGAAGTAGAAGATTCCCCAAAGCTTTTTCTTCACATTTCCTTGCTTAGAATCACCCCTACAACATCCTCAAACTTCAACTTTTAGTTAGCTAGAACTGAGTAACTTACCGCCATAACCAGGCTATTCCAACTCTCGGGTGAGGAACACAAAATTAATAAAGCCCTAACTTCTTCATCAAATTCTATTGTAACCGAAGCTAGCATATTCACAACTGTATTCAAATGTTTTTTATTGAACTATTCTCAGACATCTTCATATTAAACACATTTTTCATTAAAAATATCTTGTTAGAGGCAGAGATTTTTTCATATAACTTCCCTAATGCATCCATGAGTTCTTTTGTATTTTTAAACTTTGAAACATTAAATAATACCGAAGATACAAGACATAGCCGGATTGTCCCAAGTGCCTTCCTATCCCACAAATCCCAATACACATCCGACATGCTCTAGGGTTTGGTCCCTTTTCTAGACAACAGAATATAAAGGTCCTTCTGATAAATGTAATCTTCCATATGCATCTTCCAAAGACTAAAATTCTACCCATTGAATTTATCAACCTTTAATCTTCCATCATTTGCCATAGCTCCCACTCAAGCTAAAACTTTCCTTGTGATTCAACACTTCAACAAACCAAACCAGGCTCTGATACCAATTATTAGGAAATAAGAGATAAAATATGTGGAACAATCCCACACAGAATCACAATAGTAGAAACTAATATGCAGAATAATATCACAAATCTGAAATAAAAGTGCAAAAAATAAAAAAACACAACACATAAACAATATTTAACGAGGTTCACCCAATTTGGGTTACGTCCACCAATAATCACTTGCTCGGATTTTATTAAAGGCCACCTCTTTCTCTCAATAGAATACCTAGATTTGTTTGGAGCTGTGCTCAACAAAACTATCCTGAATTCACACTTAAACTCTCACACATCTACAATCCAACACCTCACCTATCAAAAACACATCAATAGGCAATTGCCTAAGCATTTTATAATACTATGGATATTAAAACCATGGGCCAAAATCACCCCATAAACCTATGGGTCAAATCTCACCCATACGAGAAGATCACGTTTCCCGAGGTATCAAACATGTTTTTTAAGGCCAACAAAATTGTGGAGAGTGTACAATACTTTTAATGTACAATCTTCAACACTTCCACACATGAAAACATGCTCCACAACATAACAAATTTTCTCTCCTTCAAACAAAATTTATTTAGACGAAGATCTCACGTGACTCCATGCTGATAAGCTTCAAAAGGCTTGCAATCAGGCTATGGCTACAAAGAAAGATATCATATGGGTATTAATATGCAATTGTGAGGTTGTGATTTATGATTCCCGCTAAGGTGCTGACATCCGTTGATGACCAAATGATGGAAAACTAGGTCCTAACAGTTTGTAACTAGTCTTTTTACTTCTTGTCACATTTTTAATGGTGCAATGCAGCCATATTTTGTAATTTCCATGATGTTGTCTTTTCTAGAAATATTATGTTTCTCACTGAGAACATGAGAATCTTAAAAAATCCTTCCCTCTTACAAATCAAGAAAGTAATGGATATAATAAAATGAGAATAAACAAGTAAGCAAAATTTTAGAAGAACCTTCAAGACCGAGGGCTAAAGAAGAGACTCTCGAAGCGAAGTTTAAAAGGTACTGCAATGATTTCATATTATAGTATTTTAGTGTTGAAAGATTGCAAACATGCATCATCTGGTTACAGTGGTCCTTCACAATGCCTTAGCATCATTTGTGATGAAATTCTAGATCTCCTAGTGTTCACTAGTACTCCACCTAAGACTAACTTGTTTCATGTGTAAAATAAGATATTCCTATTTGTAGTCTCGTACCATACGAGAGGAAATCAACAAATCAATATATGAAACTCTCTTATTCATGAGTATGGATATGTTAATCATAAGGAGTAGGAATATGTAGTTGATGTTATGAACTACCTCTTCTGTCAACACTTGCAGTTGCACCAGATGACAAAAAGCCAAGGTCCAAGGGAAGACCCATTAAAAAATTTAAACCGAAAAATAGATTATCCAAGGGCATGACCATCGAACAAACCCATTAGTAGACACACACTCTTCATATTCATTGTTAATTCTCTCGTGGGGATACATTAACTTATAAAGAATTGAAAACATAATTTAATAATGTCTAAACCTCACCTTGTTAAGAAATTAAAGAGTTGAAACATGTACATTTTCTTCTAGGGCTTGATAGTGGTAAATATGGGGCCTTTATTGTAAGGAGACAATTTCAAACCTAGTGCACTCTATCATGTTTTTTTATCCAAATGAGGTCAGGCACAAGTCCTGACTAACTAACAAAACCATGCAAACCCAATAAATTTTTGCCATTTTGTGGATCAACATAGTGATCAACTTCCTCATATCCAGCTAATTGGCAGATGAGTAGTGCTTTTGTTTGCATGAGAAGTGATTGCCCCTTGGTCGTGGCTTATGGGACTGTTTTTCCTGACTAGATATAGAATTGGATTTGTGGGTTTTCATATCTAGGGGCTTTTATTGAAGCCCTACACTTTAGTCATGCAGACCTAGGGCTGAATCCCATTGTGTGGGAATCTTTTGTAATCCCTAGTTTGCTTTTAAGTATAACAGGGGTAGGACTAGGAACAAGATGGCTGGTAGCCTCGAAGCATGATGTTGTTAGCTTCATCAGATGGCTTGTTGTTTTCCCTTATGTAGGCCTAGGAGCTATGGGAGCTGTAACATGATAAAAAGGTTGTCTTCCTAAAAGAAGTTGTTTTCTAAACCTTTCCTTAGATAGTGTTTTCAGTTCCTTGACATTGTCTTCTCTCGTTGTTCTGTTGGACTATTCAGTGAGTTCTTTGAATGCATTTTTAGATGCTATTGTGGGCTTCCATAGCTAAATTTTGGTTCTTGCGGATATGTTTTTATACTTAAGCTTCTTTACCATAGATGCATGCATAATATAGATGCCAACATACGATACATGCCTGCAAATCATTGCCACTGTGTACTTGTTTTCCATCACTAGTTCGAGTGCTTCATTTGGCAACAATGTATAAAGACACCCTCCTCTTCAATCTTTTAACATTTGGAAATACTGAAAAACTTATTTCTTTAGATCCTTTGAAGTCTTCTCCTTGAACCAAATGCAACAAACTGTGTCTTTTTTTTAGAGGTAAAACACAAACTTTGCAACATGGTCGATGTCTCAAATATGCAATCTTAGATTGCAATAATAAAATCTTAACCCTATGGTATCCACTTCTGTGACATTTAATTATGTCTGGTACACATTACCCTGCCCCAAAATTGTCATAAAGATAGTGCGCTACCCATCCATCAAATCTTCAACAATTATTATTATTTTTTTCTCTCTTGGTTTTTGCCACCTCTTTAACAATTTTTTTATTTACATAAAACCTCACTCAATTTTACCTTCCAATCATTTCTATCAAATTAATTTTCCAACTTTAGGGTTAAAGAATTTTTTTCCATGTGACATCTTATTATTGATCATGAGAAAAAATCCAATCTAACTAGAAAATAACTTTGCACCTAATAAAACCTCAGCCAATAAAATTAAATTAGAAGGTTTATTTTTTTACAAATAAAATAAATTAGGACAATCAAATTTTAGTCAATAAAAAAGAAATATAAATACAAGTGGCACCCTCTAATAGGCCACTTTGATTTTACCTTTTCTAAATTACAACCATTTACCATACGTTCCATACAAATATAGGAGAACGATGAGGCTTCTAGATAGAAAGCCCTGTTAATTTCTGTAGCTATTTAGCAATGGCCAGTGATGGAGTTCCAGCAGATGTGATAAAATCCGTGGAAGCTGTGACTGCTCATTGTGAAGAGGTGGAGTGCAATGTGAGAGATGTATTGGCAGCCAGCGATCCAGACGTTTTGGCTGAATTGCCCCCTCTCGATCGAGCTTACACCTTTCTCACCTTGGCAAAGGCAGTCTCCACATTATATACTTGTAAGCTTCCTGTAAAAATAATTCATATGCATACATCTTTCAGCTATTAGTTTTCCGCCGCAGTTCTAGGGAACCTGCGTCATAATTCTTATTGTCATTTATTTAGGCGATAAGAGCACCTAATACCGACTTTGATTACGTTTCTTGGCGGCGTAAGATATCTTGAAACCCTAATTTCATGTATTCTCTTAAATTCAAAACCGTAGGTTCTCCTTATTGAACCCCAAACCCTAGATGTATATTTTAAACCTGAAGCCACAGGAAATAAGTTATTTGGGTTGTGATGAACGTATACATTTTTCAAGTTCCTTGAATACGGTGAATTGCTTTTGCAGTGCAACTGCGGTGCAGAGGAGAATCCCCAGAGTATCATCCTTTCAAGAAGGAGCTGGTAAGATTTTGGGCCGTGTGTTCGACTCTTGAGCCAATGCCTCTGAACTTTTATAGGAACCTCGAAATATCTAGTATTCTAAAATTTGTAAAACACTATTTTTTGGTGTCTTACTATTGTCATGGTTTTTCCAGGAGAGATTGGAGCTGTACACACACAAGGTGGAATATTTTATTAACAGTAGTAAAGGTAAAGAGCATATCTTAACAAAGTTTTCAGAGATTGTGGATTCTTTCTTTTCTCTGTTTGTATGTATATTGTGACTTGCAGTAGATCTTTGAACTGGGATCTAAATCACTCTAGTATAATTATGATTTTTAATTTAAGGCATTGATAATTATTATTGATTACCCAAGTTCAAGCTCTGTTGACTGTGCTCCTCCTGTTAAATTGGGCATGTTAATGCAACCATGTCTCATCAATTCTGGGCTGCAAGTCCTGAGAGAATATGGCAGAATCAAAACCCATGGATGTTGTTCTGAAGCTTAGCAGTGAAGCAGAGCTTGATGATATGTTCTCTGCATGTTTAGAAGATAATTGATGAGTGTCACAATCTATAGAACAAAAAAAAAATAGCTATAAATTGTAACTCCTATCTTTTGATACACAATTTGGAAACTATAATTGGATCATTGTCTGTAACCCCTCAGGCCTAGTGAGGCCCCTAAATTGATATATAAGGGTTCCCAAGTATGAGCAGAGTTTCACCCCGAGTGCATCAATTATGACATTATTCCTGCATTTTCTAAATAAAGCATGCTAGATTGTAGGGATCAGTGCAAATAAATGTCAAGATGTCTTTACTCTGTTCATCTCTTAACAAGTTTAGGGTCCCCTATAAAGGCACTAATGGCCAAGTCGGATTGGCCCTTGTGATTCACATTGGCTAAATAGTATTTATAATCAGAACAAGCCTTCTTTATTTCATGTGCCGCTGCAAGTGTCAAGAAACAAAATGCTACTTTTTGGAAATGCCTTTGCTAGGCAGGAACATTAGCAGTTAGAACTATATGCACAAAACAGTGGAGCTATGGAAAATGTAAGCATCAACTGCCACATAAAACATGTCACTAATTGCAAGACTCACAGGCTTGAGACATGGGAATAATCTTGCAATGCTATAAAAGCAAATGAAAGTGGAAAGTGGGATTTTAGTGAAAGAAAATATTCAACATCGATTTTCTCCATGATGTAGAGAACAATGCCTTTGAATAGTTTGCATATTTGTAGCAAACAATTAATTGGAGAGGAGGGGACTCATTGCTAGGGAAAACAACATATTGTTGGAGTGACCTCTAAGAATGTAGCTGGAATAACGAATGCATTGAAGTTTGAACAAAGCAATAACGACAAATGAGCAAGCCATTGTGTGAGAGAAATCGAAGAGTTGAAAACAATGCAAAATAGTTTGAATCAACAAACAATTCCTCTTTGTAAATCAGCAATAGAATAGGTGTACTATATAGGAGGAAGAAAGTGTAACTTCCACCTAGAATCATGGAGATAGCTACCATTATACTAGTGAAGAATAATCCTAATTTAGAATGTAACTGCCACTTAGCTAATAAATGTGGTAGTTAACTCTCGAAGACTAAAAAACACTGAAGCAAGCTAAATCTACACGTGTAGGAGTAATCCGAATAAATAAATAAATGGAATAATTAATATCCTACACCAACACCCCTCTCAAGCGTAACTTAGGTGGGCAAAAGAAATGGGTCCTGACAACGAGACTTGGTGAGGTACCCAAGTATATTGCAACTCTCATAAAGTGGAGAAAAGGAGAGAACCCAACGGGAAAAAAATCCCCCCCCCCCCAAAAAAAAAAAGAAAGAGAATAAGAGAAGGTAGGACTAGAAATACCCAATCAAAGATACAACTACCTGTAGCCACCTAGTATCCTACAAGATAAGGCCCATGTGTGCCTCCACAAATAAGCAGAGATAAGGTGAACACAGAATTTTTCACAGGCGAAAATTTTGTAGTAGGTCCCTCTGTGCAATAAATAATGTCTCTTCCTTTCAGAATGAAAGAAACCCCAAGTAATCAACCTAATGCCTTTCCACTAAAATGGAATGCTAGGTAGGAATTAGGATATAGAAGTATGGAAAATGATCAAATGTATCCAAGTGAGTACTCAAATGTGCCAAATTATGATAAGGAAATTAAGGCATAGCTGTAGAAGATCGTATTGTGGAAGCACAAAATAAAGGAGAGAGAGCATGAGGGTTTATAAATACCCTCATTGCATCCATAGATAAGAAGATGAAAATCCATAAGTTTTTGTCAAAGAGAAGACAAATGTCCTCAATGGTGTCATCTATATTTGAAATGTGAGACTCTACAAACAAGGAAACAATGTCTGGTAAAAATGTGTTCGCAATGAGGTGAATCCAAAAGACACATGTTATCCTGTTACAATGAATCATTGGAGGCTCTTGAAGAAGAATCAATGAACTCTATCTAGTAGCAACAAGAGGTGGAGGAAGTGAAGATGACTCATCCAAGTTATGAACCAAAAACAAGTCCACTTGAGGAGTAGAGCATAACTCATCCATGGTAGTAGGTGGTGGTACCTCATCCATAATCTCTATAAGTGATAATGGAGGTGCCATGTATCCTCTAAGAATCACGTTCTCTCAATAAATGAAATGAGTATGAGTAAAAAACATATTGGATGAGTAATAGGTGCCTCAAAAAAACCACCTACAAGTGTGTCATGTATAAGAGGAGAAATACCTGACAATGGGAGAAGAAATAGGAGAAGCGGATACCAACAAATCCTCATGCAAGTCACCAAAAATATCATCGCAAAGAAGGGGATGAGAAAAATAACTGCAGGAACAATAGGAGGTGGAGCAACAGTGGGCTCCCAAAACAACTGATGTAAGTATATCCCAAACTTCCTTCAGTGACATGTGAAATGTGCAATGTGAGACTGTAGGAAATCTAGAGATGTTGAGGGCAAATACAACAAAGGGCCCCCAACTTGTTTTGTCTCATATCCAACAATGTCCTTTCTCCTTAGAGAATCTTTGTACATGCGTAGCACTCGTATTGAATCTATAGAAATTGTTCGGCATCAAATCTCTCCTCATATCCTCTATGTCCATGTGTCATAGTTGTTGGTGTTGAGTGATTCGAAGAACCATGAAGCCTGATCACAAGAATAAATTCAAGGAGTATGAATTCCTCCCACAAATAGGAATCCATCTTTGTCTCAAAATCACCAACTAACAAATTCGAAAAACGTGTATGTCACATAAAAGAGAGATTGCATCCGAGAAAATATAAGATGATAAAAGGCTCCATAACCCACCTAAAAACAACTTTGATCAAACCCCCCTAGAATGTGGTACTTTATAATTTAGTGTATTTTACAATAAAAATGGAACCAACGGATGGAAAATGGAATAATAGTCACTTTTGAAGAAGACACCACTCAATTCCAAGTTATTGACCAAAAGATATTAAAGAAATCGTTTCCCGTCATTAATAGCCCATTTAATTAAATTGGCACTAAAACTTAAAAAAACACTAGAGGCTGAAATCAAAGGTAGCCTTGTAAATATAATACCCTTGAAAATAGTTTCTAACAGATTTGGATATTTCGTTAAACCCTAGGGCAATAGTATTAAAAATCTAACTTTTATAACAACAATATGATTTTTTATATAAAAACAACGAACCATAATGCATAAAAATCAGTCTTTTATTTATTGAATACGGGCCAACTACAATAAAAAATACCCATGTTTTAATACAATTGTTTGGAGCTGAACAGGCAGAACAATTGCACCTTGAATTGTCACTGCAACCCCTGAAATGGAATTGCCCAGCGGAGAAGTGAGGGATTCCGTCCTCAAATATGTGTGTAAAGGAGGGTTTTCGTCCTCTATTACGGAAACAAAAGCATAAGCTACTTGCAAACCAAGGGAATACTTGATGAATTTCCAAGATGTGTCTATAGTAAACTCTAAATTTGCCTTTATAATCTCCGATCCTCTTCCAAAGTGGGTGCCCCCTTCTGGAAATACATGCATGCCCCCATAAACCAATAAAATAATACTTTTTCCTTCCTAAAGTTGGCACCCCATTCTAAAATTAGGGATATGCAATATTAAAAATCTTATCTTCACTTATCGTAAAAATAGGATTTGATTTTCTCATGCAGCCCACTCTATCCTTGGCGCACCCATTATAGACGGCTTTATTTAATTATTATCCTAACTTCGCGCCTAATAATAGAAGTACATCATTCTATTATTATTATTTTATTCTATTTCTGCTTTTTTAAAATACAATTCAAGTGTCCTTTATCCAAATAAAATATAAAAATACCCTTGGACCACTTATTTAATTTATTTTCCTTTTTTAATCGCCCCTTAGCCTACAGAGAATAATAAAAATAGGTTTCAGGTATCCAAAATTAATTAATTCTGAAAAGGGGACATTACAGTCTGCTCTTCCCAAAATTGCTTGCCCTCGAGCAATGCCATTCCAATTCTCTCATTATGAACTGTCCTGCAAATACATGGATCCCAAATCCATCTTTGGAATTTGCGATTCCCAAACCTTAAAGCTGTTGGCTTTTGCTACACCTCTCTGATATGATTAGGAAACCATGCACTAGGTGAAGCTCTTTCAATAACCTCAATAAAGGAGTCTAGAGTAGTGGAATCATACATCAAGTGGGATCTGGAAAGTGTGTTAACAAGTGTAATACCCTCCATTCTGCTAGCTGAAATTGATGTTGTAACTTTGTCAGTGATCCTGTGGATTACCACCTCTTTCCCATCTAACTTAAACTTCAGCTCAATATTATGAATTTTTTTGATGAATTCCCCCAACGAATGCAACCATTGCACTCCTAGCACCAAGTTAGTCTCTTTTAAACCAACAACATAAGAATTATCACTCATCTGATGGTCATCCAATGTGAAGCTAAGTTGTTCAATCTTTTTCCGACAAGTTATGGTAAAACTATCAACTACAATGATGTTGAAACCTATTATATCATTTGTCTCCAAATCTCTCCTATTCACTAATCCTTCATTTACAAAATTGCGGGTTGCCCCACTATCAATCAACACTATAATGTTTTGCCTAAGAAGGACTCCACTAACCCTAAAGGGTTGATATTGTAGTATACCTATAAGTATGGCAAGAGTGCTTCCTGTTAGGAAATAAGAGATAAAATATGCGGAAAAATCCCTCATAGAATCACAACAGTAGAAACTAATATGCATAAATTATTACAGATCTCAATAAAAATGCAAAATAAAATAACACAACACAAAGAGACAATATTTAACGTGGTTTACCCAATTTGGGCTACGTCCACCAAGAATCACTTGCTCAGATTTTATTACAAGCCACCACTCTCTTAATACAATACCTAGATCTGTTTGGAGCTATGCTCAACAAACTCTACAGAATGCACACCCGAATTCAAAGCACATCTGCAATGTTTTTCATACATCTATCATATGCATAAAACCATATAAATAGACAACTACTTAAGCAGTTTTACAAAACCGTGGGTATCAAAACCATGGGCAAAAACCGTCCCATAAACCTATGGGTCAAAATCTCGCCCATATGAGAAAATCACGTTTTCCGATATATCGGGCACGTTTTAAGGCCCAATTTTTTTTTCGGGGGTTGCGCCCCTGAACCCCTGCTATCGGGGGCTGCCGCCCCCGGACCCCCTCTCGGGGCCCAACTTGGCCCCGAACCCCGGTGAGGATACATGAAAACTGTACAATACTCTTAGTGTACAGTCTTCAACACTTTCACACATGAAAACAGGCTCCAAAACCTAACACTTCCTACAACCTCTAGTTCTTCTTCTGAATCTTCATCCAATATCACTTCATTTTAATGCATCTGTCCCTTTGGAAGACACTTATGACCCGGTCCCCATGGATCCTTGCAAGTGAAGCATAGTTTCTTCCGCTTGAGTTCATTTGGAGTCTCATCCCCCTTTGTCCGTATTTGCTCAACATGTGCTTCCCCTAGCTGCCCCACAGAAGATGTTTTTGGCTGCTCGGAAGGTATTGTCTTTTGCTGTCCCAAAGGTGTTGTTCTTTGCTGCTCAAAAAATGTAGTTCTTTGTTGTTCTATAGGTAGAAATTTTCCTTTAGGGGCTGCTATTTCTACATCAAAAGCCTTTTTGATGGCTCCTTGTAGAGAGGTAGGGCTAAAAGCTTTCACTAAACCCCTAAGAAATTCAATTATCCCTTCCATGAACAAAACAACTAATCTCTTCTCTGTTACATCAGGTACCATCACAGAAAAGATTCTGAAATTCGGCTACATAGTCACTTACTGAATGCAATTTTTTGAGTTGAGCTAATTCCCGGAAAATGAATTTCTGGATCAACTTTGTCGAATCTCTCTATCAACCTATCACTGAAATCGCCATATGAGTTGTATTTGAAAAAACCTCTCATATCACAAGTGAATAGCCCAAGATCATCAAGACTCACTGTGCTAATAGTGACTAGTCCATATGAAGGGTTGGAGAGCGTTGATAGGCTTCTTATAACATTATTGGCGTGAGCTAATAAGTGTGGGTATCC
The DNA here is from genome assembly GCA_019776745.2 of Taxus chinensis. Taxonomy (NCBI): domain Eukaryota; kingdom Viridiplantae; phylum Streptophyta; class Pinopsida; order Cupressales; family Taxaceae; genus Taxus; species Taxus chinensis. The sequence continues at coordinate 526,415,941 of CM034153.1, forward strand.
AACTTATTGTAACCCTGCACGAGCTATACTCTTACCAGATTCATCAAGCAAATAGGGAGTGCTAACTTCCTTAATGCTTGCTGCAGGTCTCTCTGATTAGCTTGTGGTCCAAGATCAACACTTGAGATTCACTCTTATTATTCAAATTTCATAATCATGAATTTCGTGAGGGGAGGTCTTGTTTATCTAATGCTTGACCTGGAAGTACCCTGTACTCCTCATAACCGACAACAATATCATCTGCCATAAATGGTTGAGGTTTTACTTCTTTCCTACAAAGGAAACTAGGCTGAAAGGGTCTGGCAATAGAACCGATGACTGTCTTTTGAGTGTGTTAGTTGTGGTTCACTCCTAAAGAGCTTCCCTCACCGTTTGGAGCCCTTTGCACATTCATGTCACTGCATGCTGTAGAGACATAAATTGCAGCCACTCTTTTAAGCTAAAAATAATATAGTCACAAGCCATGAGGCTATCAGAAAGGGACCTATACAATGTCTGGGTGATGCTACCCATGACTTTTGGAATTTTTATAGCTTTCTTGTCGTTCAAAGATCGTTGGTAATAAACTTCGTGAATGACAAATTAAACTTCAATGAAGTTCACGAGTCCTAATGTTCACTCTCAAAATGGTTTGTGCATTTCTGATCTAAATAATTAGAAACCTAGATTTTGGAATTCACTTGCCGCACCTGTGCATGCACAGCCAAGCTCTGATACCACTGTAGATACCCTTGAACATAGTAACTAACAAATATGGATATTTTGTTCATCTGTTTTGCAGTTCATAATCTGAGAAATCAAACGTATTTATAACAACATTGATAATCCTATTTTACATATAATAATAAAACAGAACCATGATTTGACAGTGCACAATGAAAAGGTCAATCTTTGATTTTTGTGCAATGTGACTACACATTTAGAAAAAAGCAATAAGCAGAAACAGATGTCTATCTAATACAATGGATAGAGAGCTAGAATCTAGGTCCTGGCCTAATCGTCTGTGCATCGCGCCGCTTTGTCACTGCAACCCCTTTAACGAAATTGCCCAGCTAAGCTTTCAGGGATTGCGTCTTCAAGTCTCCCAGTGCAAAGTACCATATATTCGTCCTGCAGCATCTGCCTCTTTTCAAAGTGGGCTCCCCCTTCTGGAAGTACATGCATGCCCAGCCGTAAACCAGATTCAAGTTCAATGGCTTTCTTCCTCCTAAAGTTGTCCAGTCCCTTTCTAACATTAGGGGTCCCGCACAAAGATCCCACCATTCTTTCCCTGTATGAGCCGCACATATTGTAAAAATCTAGAACTGATTTAAGATGGGAGGAAAGAGCTAGGTGGAGTTGAGTTATCCCAATCACTAGACAGATGCAGATATGTACATTAGCGATGCCCGCATAACTTAGTTGCCTAATAAAATAAGTACATCATTCTATTATTAAGTGATTCTATTGCATAGATATTTACAGTGGTAATTTTAAGATATAATGCAAGTGGCTGGTTCCAAATCACATAGAAATCAATTTACCCTTAGACCACATATTTAATTTATTCTTCCTCTTTTAGATAGCACTTATCTCTTTGGAAAATAATAAATATTCTTAGCTGACGTGGTATCTGGGATACTAGTTAATGCTTGATATCATACAGTGACATTACATGTTTAGGAGGATATTTGGACAGTCAACGACAACAATTTTACATCCCATATATTTATTAAGCTTGATAGACTGGAAACAAGGCCTCCTGCCACTAAGCATACCTCGCCTTTAATATTCGACAGGTCAAAACTACATGTGGAGGCTCTCTAAACTAATGGAATTTGAAGATATGTTCTCCAATTCTAAATTCCAGGGATATTCACATATTGTGATTATCTAGAACTGTGATACATAGGAGTAAACAGTAGATAACTCCTCGAAGCAATAGCAAAGTCAACCACTCAAACTCAATTACATACTTGCACTCATAGTCGGCAATTTATTTGTCAATAATTATCCAATGGGTATTGCAAACAGAGGGTAAATCAATCTCATTCACTAACTGAACACTCGAAACAAGGTGTCGTGTCAAGAACAAAACAAACCTCATTTCCAAGTTTGCTTTAGGGTTTATTTCGAAGAAATGTAATGCAAACTTTAAAACTTAGCTTGGAAATGATGTAAAGAATATCAATAACACAAACAGGTCTTAGAAAGTCTCGATCCGTGGCAAACTTAGCTCATCAAGTCTAGGAAAGAGTCCACCAGGAAAGAGCTGGACGACTGTTTTAATAGTCCTCTCTGCAAAATACTCAAAATCACGATATGAATAAACTCTAACAGAGCTGACCCAGAACATGTGACCTCCATGACTAGGAACAAAACCCAGAAATTAGGTGTCACTAATCACACATTTGCAAAAGATGTAAATACAAATGCAGAGCTAAAAATGCAGAATTATGCAATAATAAATGCCATTGTAGCAACCTGAAACTTGATCCTGCGTGGTATTGGCCGTCACAAGATGTAAACAACGTACTACTAAGTATTCTCCTGACAAGAATGAATCAAAAACTTTCAGTAAATAGAGAGATTCAACGCTTGATAGATTTTTAATATGGAAATATTAAAAAAATGGAGAGCTCAAAGGGGGATATACATGAAGTATTATGAAATGGACCAGATCAATTTGACATAACTAGGCCTGGTGCCTTCATACCATGTTGGAGCTTACTATCCAGGATATGCAGTTTTAGTAACGAATGCACTGAATCTTTTGAATCACTTCAATAACCGCAAATGAGCTAGCCAATGTAGGGTAGAGAATTTGTTTCAGATTTTAGTATTTTGTCATTAATAGCTTTGTCATCAACTTAATGAATGTTGTACATTCAAATCCTAAGAGAAAGTTCTGCATGATTTTCAATAGGTGTACGATCGAGACAGCGAATAAAATGGATGTTGTCACCTAGGATTGATGGTGATAACTACCATTAGACTAGGTGTTAGAATAATTCATTTGGTCAGAAAGTGTAACTGCCAGCTTGGCTAATGTAATGTGGTAGCTGAAATCCCGAGTTGTAAAAGGCACTAAAGCTTTGCTGGAATCTACATGATGTACGATTTACATCTCATTAACATTGCATAAATGTTGAATAATTAATGGACCCTTCACCAACATATGACATTACTAATAAATAATTAGATCGACCCACTAAGAGATTGAGCTATTTGAGATTGCGGGGAATTTGCAACTCAATCTCCTGTAGATTGATGTAAGTTTCTTTTGTTATTTCTAGCATTTTTTCACTAAAGCATTGTGCAAATCGCAGTAAGCTTTGATGGATGAAGGCAATGTGTTGCATCTCGGTGCAAATCTGATTACCTACATCCTTTACTTGAAGTGCTTAGGTATATTTGGTCCCCCTTTGAGATCTCCATTTTCATTTTCCAGTCTTCTACGTAGTTCTCCATACTATCAAACCCTTCAGATTCAAAGTTGCTGTCAGGTCCATTTGTGTATGGATGTTGGATGATTTTTAACTCTCTAAGATAGTGATTTCTGCACAGTCTATGAAGACTATGAATTCGTAGAGTTTTTGCATTGCAGAGAAATTTCTGATCTGTATCTTAGTCCTGCAAGTGTGTGATTAGTGCATGAAGGCAATACTTAATTGGGCGCCTAGTCCCGGAGGTCAGCATTTGATGGTCAGATCTTAAGAGCTTACTTCATGGCTGATTTTTGTATATTTTATGTGGGAATTTGCCAGGGACTCTCTCCCCTATGGCCTTGCAGAACTTTGAAGAGTAGATCACTGAAGACCCCGTGTCTCAGTAGTTGGCCTCGGATCTCAAGCTTGAATTTGTGATGAGAGATCGCTTGCTACAACGACCTATTTTGTCTCTTCTCACCAAACTCGCAATTATTTGGTGCAGATTTGAGCTCCAACACCTTGCGGCGTCATAAATTTATACCTTGCAATTGTGTGCTTATGGCTCATGGGTTAACCAATTCTGAGGCTTACCCCCCACTTTGCTTTGCTCACCTTTCTTTTGTACTGAGATTCTGAATTACTTCTCATAGCCTAGTGTCTTTATACGTGGCCTAGTGACTTCACTGGCGGCATCAATTGCACACGTACTTTTTGAATATCCGTTAACCTCTTTTGTTATTCGTGGAAATTAATAGTCTTTTTCTTATCATTGATACAAATGCCTTCATTCTTCTGATTAGGTAGTGGCATTTACGGTTAGGTTTTTTAAAATCTTTCTTTTTTTTGGTTTTAAGTTTTACTTTTTTAACTTTTTAACTTTTCTTTTTTGAGTTAAATGTATGGTTACTTTATTAAAGCTTTTTTTAGTTTAATTTTATTATTTAGCTTTTTTCTTTTTTAATATTAGAAATAATAAATTTAAAATTTATAAAGATTAAAATATTAAATAAATGATCCTCTAGTTTTCACTTGAGTCAGGATAGCCCTCGCCTAGTCCTTCCGCTTGCATTGGCTCCCCCGCAGGCGCCGTGGACTGTTGTCATGAAATATAAGGAAAAGAATGGGTGCTTTGTTGCTCCTGCCTCTCAAGGGTCCTTCGGTTCTCCTGGTCCTTATGTTCCTTCGTCGTTGGATGCATTTACTTTTAATGTTTAGTGTTATTTTGTTGCTTTCCTAGGCATGGCCTAGTTTGTTTGTGGCTTTGGGGCGTGCTCTCACACCGCCCGCAATTTTTTGTTGAGAGAATCTTGTATCATGTTGCATTTAATATAATATAAGATCTTTTTCATCAAAAAAAAAAAAAATGATTATTTTATTTTTATTTTGTAGATTATTTTATTATTTTAATAAAATTTGCAAATTTATATTAGTCAATTTTAATTTAAGATTTTTTTTCCGAATTTAATACGAATTTTATGTTTGTCGAACTCGAACACGAACATGAACCTTGTGACATAGACTGAAACTGCTGAAGATAATCATATGATGCTATGAACTGAAGTTCTGAAAACTAAAATTGATAGAAATCTATAACAACTGGAAATTTGGAACAGAATCTGCTGGAAAATTGCAAAAAATATGAAAAACCATTAAAATCCAAATTGCTGTGAAGTGTAAATGTAAATCTGCTGGAAACACTAACACAGAAATATGGAAGCTATAAACCGTAAGGCAATATCCCTAGTTCTGCAAAATCTGAATTCTGAACTTGTGCTAAAGTAATACCTCAATTTACTGAAACTGGATATAGAAAAGCTTTAATATTACTGAAAACGGATAAAACAGCTCATAACAGAGATATAATCATTCCATAAGGCTATGGTTTCTGACTCGGGCTGAATTCAGGACTGCATGAATGCCGCCCTGGTCCAACACAGTCTTGAGGCTTGTGGACAAGATTTGTTCTCTTCAAAATATGCTCCAATGGACTACATAGAGTTTTTTTATAACAGTTTTCTTCTTTCAGCTCTTTTTCTTTTTGCATGTGGGATGATTTCGAATGGACCTACGAAACTGGTCACAGAGGGCCCCAGAAAGTACCCAAGAAAGGAAAAATTCAATGCGCCCCACTGACTGAAGTGCTCAATTTTGAATATCATAATGGTTACAAAAAATGTTCATAGCACTCCACATACCACTGTTACTGCTACATGGCTCTTTTTTATAGTGCAAGGCTTTCCTATTTTTTATGGATTCCAGTGAAAAGTTTGACAGAGGATTCACCTCTGGGCTCAAAATGTTTTTGTTTTCCTTTTTAGTATTTTACTTTATAGCATTAGCCTAGCCTCACCAGGTGTTCAATATTTTTTGCAGATTGCCATTCAATACCTAGCTTTCATTTATTGCAATTTCTGGCAAGAGTTGAAAATTCAACTTCGTACGTTCTGGGGTTGCATGTTGACTTCTTTACATCTTTGTGTCTAATTTGGTCTCTAAGGCCTTCTGAAGTTTTCAATTATATTCACCCTATGGTAGTATTTTTTAACGGTAATGCATCTTCTGAGCACCCTCGTGATGTAGCTTCCTACAAAAAATGTTCATATCACTCCACATACCACCGTTACTGCTACATGGCTCTTTTTTATAGTGCAAGGCTTTCCTATTTTTTATGGATTCCAGTGAAAAGTTTGACAGAGGATTCACCTCTGGGCTCAAAATGTTTTTGTTTTCCTTTTTAGTATTTTACTTTATAGCATTAGCCTAGCCTCACCAGGTGTTCAATATTTTTTGCAGATTGCCATTCAATACCTAGCTTTCATTTATTGCAATTTCTGGCAAGAGTTGAAAATTCAACTTCGTACGTTCTGGGATTGCATGTTGACTTCTTTACATCGTTGTGTCTAATTTGGTCTCTAAGGCCTTCTGAAGTTTTCAATTATATTCACCCTATGGTAATATTTTTTAATGGTAATGCATCTTCTGAGCACCCTCGTGATGTAGCTTCCTACAAAAAATACATGCAATGCCTTTCACGGTGTCTGTCCTTCTATTATTCAGAGGGAGTAACACATTTATCTTGTTGGTTCATCAGTTGGACCAGAGGGGATTCATGTCTGGATGCTAGCATGTCAGAGTAAAATCCGTAGCCAAGAGACCAACGAGTTGCTGATAAGCTTTCAAGAAATGCTTAACAGCATTGAAAGAAATGCATGAAATACAATATGATCGTGACCAGCATTTTGTTGCCATCTAAACAAGAAATCTATATGCAAGAGTTCTGTGTAATTGATATGTTTTTTTTAAAATGTGCGGCGTTTGGCTATTTATTTGACAGGGTAATTTTATTCCCAATATATTAAATATGAGAGTGCATGTTATTGGGCACTGGTAGACCATTTTCAAATTTTGGTCATGGTGGGCTAAGGGGGTTCATCTGTATATATTATTTACAAGAATTAACCTGAGTATTGACAAACATACTGTACACAAATAACCAACTTTTCAAAATTGATAATGAACATTGGCAATCAACAGCTATACTTACTATCATTTTATATATGTAAATAATAAAAAATTCACTGATAATAATCATTCAAATTTCAATATTAAAAGGAGAAGAATATTTTTTGAAACATAAACGCCTTCCAATTGTGTGGTCTCCTCTTTTTCTTGCCCTCAAAAAAGGCTTTTTTTAATCAAGGAAACAACCTTAGTCTTCTAAAATGTCAATTCCTGGAATTGAAGAAGAATTCAAGCTGACGATTTTCCAGTCAGTAAAATTTAAATTATCAACTTGTTGGTTGCTGTGAAAGAAAAAGAAACTCTTCACCACAAAAATAATTTATGAAAACTTACTCTTCTTCAAACCCAAAATGACTGTTGTATAAAGCTTTCTTTGACAAAGGCTACTGCAAAAACCTGCAAATATATTTCCAGGATGCTGTCTTATTATGTTTTTTTTTTTTTTTGATTGACCCTGTATTTTTGCACGGGTGAGGTGAACAGAATTGTTAGGCTTAGATGCCAAGGACTGAGGGGTTTTCATTCCGCCAAATTCTCCCGGGGCACGATCCCGGCCTCATCCCTTATTACGGTATCTCCAGGGCTTTGCACTCAGCAAGAATTGAACCCTGGTGGGCTCTTTGTGAGCCAAGCAACTTCACCATTGGGCCAACAGCCGTTCGATTGTCTTATGTTTTAAAATTTATTCGACTGTTTTTTTCATTTGTGTTTGGTTTCGACTTTTTTTTGTAGATTTTGTTCTTTCAAGACATTGGGAAAGTTTAATTTTCTCCCTTTACTGAACTTTTGGACTGCTAAGTTCTGTTTTGTTTATATATTGGCAGCTCGTCCAACAACCAAGATAAATGCAGTAGCAGCAACTCGTTTTATTGAGCATTCCTTACCCGATCTCACACCAGGTAAAGTTGTTTTGGCTGCCAATTCAGCATCTCAAATATTTGCATCTTGATGGTTTTGTATATATCCTTCCCAATTTTGTGATAAAACTCTCTTCTTGCATGTAGAGCAAAGGAGTGAGATGCGCAATGTAAGCAAGGGACAAGGAACTTGGAGTAGGTCTCAGGAAGCTCGTGGTAACAAAAAGAAGAGAAAACATGAACCGTCTGGAAAACCATCTGTTGCTGTAGCTGCTGCAGCATTTTTGGCCGAGACAAGCAAGGAGCTCTTTGGTGGAGGCAATCCAGGGGAACAAGTAGAAGAAGTGTCTGAAGAAGGTGAAATTGAGCATGACTGATCAAAATTTGATATTAGGGCTTTCTCATGTGTCTGGTAGGCAAATTAGAAGCTCCATAGAGTTGGCTAAATGAAAACATGAAGATTTGAATGGGCGTGTGGAGTAACTGTAATGGACCTTTATGAGGGTACTAAAAGATTGCATGCCCTTACGTGCAACAGGAACGATTAGATTAGGTCTATTAGATTCGTAGGATTAAGATCAATTTTGTAAATCATGGGATGTAATTCTGGTGCTGTTAATTTATCTCATTTTGAATGAGTTGTTGAGGGATTTTATGGCGGGCATTGTAGAGATATGTGGGATACTCTCCTCAATTGTAAATCTCTTATTAGTATCGTGGATCTGATTGCTTAATAGGCACTGGAGTATTTTGTCTCGAAAGATGTCATTTTTTGACCCAATATATTTCCATGGCCTCACTTTTTTATGGAAATGGGAATTGAATTTTTGTCTGGGGATCATTCTTGGGAGAACATGATTGAATGGAAGTTAGTGTTTGAAGGTTTATACAAGAAGATTATATCATTCTACTTTAACACAAACAACGACAATGAAACTTCTGTAGAGAAACGGATGCCTGCAAATATTAATGTTGCTCGGGTATGCAGCAGACAAGTAATGTTAAGTGTGAACCCCAAATTTATTGATATTTATAAACAACATAGCACAACAACAATGAAAGTTAATGTATGAATGTGTATATAAGATGCTTGATAACTAAAGTAGAAAGCCTACAAAATGATGAGAAATGCTGTTCAGGACAACTCCTTAGATGCAGACGCCATTACATCATTGTAATATTGACTAGCAAACTGACTAAACAATTCAGAAATGTATTAAAGAACAGGAAAAAGTACATTAATGATTGTGTAATAAGGGTATAACACTCTGAGATAAGATAATTCCTGCAATAGCAAATGACAAAGAAAATCAAGGTTAGAGGTAGTATATAATGTACTAGTAGATTATATTTATTTCATGATTGTTACTTTAAATGCCAGGCCATTTGGCATAAGCCTCCCTTGTATCCAGTTATTTGAGTTTATAAATGTGCCTCTATATGATAATTCAACTTGTTTTGGAGGAAAACAATCAAGGAGACTTATTCCACAATCAAAAGAAAAGAATAAATAAATTATTGACGATGATCCAGGGCCATCTCACTTTAGGGCAAGGTACCTGCAGCCTCTAATGACTGTCTTTTATATGATGTTTTCAGTACATTTGTCGAGGTTTTATAAAAAAATCTCCATAACACAAAGCCACAGATTTGTAATAAGATTATTCAATCATATGCTCTTCATTAAAAATGTATAGAGCACATCGAAAGGAGTGTACTCTAATTGATGGAAATGATAAAATATATTAGATTCACGAGTACAAATATTTGGGTTTAAAAAAGGCGGGGGGATAACGCTGGGCTCAAATCCCAGTTGAAATGGATGCTCCTGAATCTTTGAGGTAAAATCCTCCTGCAAAGTTCCAATCAAAATGTTTTCTCTTTCAACCAAAAAAAATTATAACAGCACTGCTAAAGGTTTAAATATTATGTATATCATGGTAAAAAGAAAGGGACGAGGAAGATCAAAATGTTTATCTTAAAGGTTTAAATATTATGTATAAGGATTATGGTTAAAGGTTTAAATACTAGCAATCGTCTGTGTACAATGCAATGTGAACACCGAATGGTATATGTTATTAGATTTAGAAAGACAACTATTACTTTTGTAGTTTATGTTGATAAGGGGTGTGATTGACAATACTGATTTTCTATTCAAGTCCGAACAAATGTTGTGAAATATATTAGAAGGGATGTTAGATAATAGTTAGTTGTGTAATAATTGAATACAAATGCAAGTGAGAAATGTAAGTTTGCTAATACTTACTCTCAAGAATGTAGTAAATGTGAAGTGTTGTTGTCGAAGTAGATTGAAAGAATGACTAAGTTTTTTAACATATTATCTCTTCATGAAACTAAAATGAGACAAAATATGCAATTGTATATAAACAAATTTGAAATGGTTATGGTACATTCCAAATTTATTTATTACCTCAATGATTTTGAGAGCATCATTGTTAGAGCTATTTGGTGCATATCTTACAATCATAACATTTCATGAGACCACATTTCTTTGAGGCATTTTGCAAACAAAAAACGGTATATGTTATTTGTGTTATAGGGATAGTTTTTTTTTGTAGTTGTGTTTGTTTAAACTATGGGTGATTGATTTTGTATGTGTAGAAATATAGATGAGTCACTTCTTTTAAAATGCGCAAACAGGAAGTCTTACCCTTAAAACTATTCAAAAATGCCAAAAAGTGATATAATGTACAAAGCTTTGGATGGAAACAACTATAATTTGCATGGTCCTTTCTCGACATTTTAAATTTATAGGTATTTGTGTGCAGATGAAGACATTAAAATGTGTTTTTGTTGGTTAACATAAAGAAACATGAAACAATAAAAAGGAAAAATCGAACATGTATCTTGAAACGTGTAATTTTGTAATTGTAGATATATAGACGAACCACTTCATTTAACGGTTTCATCTCTTCATTTCAAAGTTGTTACAAATTCGTACATATACATTTACAAATCTCATATCATGAGTGGTATCGTTTTGCGGATTGTTTTATTGGAACTTAACATGAGAAGAGTTATATCATGAATGGTAGCCTTTTGAGGGTAATTTTATTTTCGGTAAACATGAGTACATTTGATACCCCTTTCACGAAAATGGTGTCTAGGATAGAAGAAGTGTTGAGTAAAGTAGTAGCGAAGGTGTTATCAAAGTAGAGTATAGTATTTATGAAGGGTTGAGTGATAGTAGTCTTGCTTCCTCCTTTCTTTTTGCTCCAAGTGTTGCTACGTGTGCCATTTTTGAGTACCTTTTGACTGAAAAAAGAGGTGAAATGAGCATATTTGCAAGCGAGGAAACTCTAGAGAAAGCTGTGAATGTCGCACCCTGCCTTTCATTGGTTCCAATCTCGATAGTTGCTCTATGTATAGTAAGGCCATGGGACTTGTGGATGGTTAATGCCCAGGCTGTTTTGACCGGTAATTGTCTTCAATTCCCTCTTGAAATAGGGGGTATCAAAATATGTAACGGGTTGGAGGGATCCCAACATGGGTCATTGTATCTATCAAATTTGACAACAAAAAATAAAGGTAATGCTGGTGGTGGAATTGATGCATTGTAGACAATGTTAGTGATTGTTCCTATAGCACCATTTATGAGGCCTGCGTCAACCCATAAATTTGCAATAAGCTTGATTTTTTGTTGTTTGCAAAGTAGAACTTTGTGCTCCAACTGATCATCATCAGGATTTCTTGGTCCATCCCACCTGTTACTTTCAGCAATGGATTGGGCGATCAGAACGTTCAATTCCTTCAACATTTGAAGGTTGTGGGAGTCCACAAGGTTGTTTTTTGCAAAAAAATGTGGTGCGTCCTTAAAATTTTTGAGCTCTTGCTGAGTTAGGTGTGTGTCTGTGCAATACATTAGGAGTTCTCGGTCCTTAATAAGAGGGGTTGAATCTTGCATGTTGAGCAGTAAATTTTGGAATGAAACTTGTGCATCGGTTGTTCCTTGTTGCCGAAATATTGTTTGCAATGTAATGGAAGAATGAAATCCCTTTCAAAGGGTGGCTCCATAGGATTTAATTGCATAAAGAGGATTGTCCATAACTGGTGGTAATTGCCTGAGGTTGCCGAGGAGGATGACTGATATGTTTCCAAATTCAAATGTTTTTGAGGTGGAAAAGCCTCGCGTAACCTACTGTCAATTTTTCCTAGCAACTTTGGGCTGATGAAACTCATTTCATCAATAAGAACATATTCTATATGTTTTAGTGACTCTTGAAAAGACGATAATGCATGGCCTTCAAGGGGTTTTAATTCTTTGATTGGAATACGTAGGGCTACATGGATTGTGGGTGTGGAGATCTTGAATGTTGAAATATTGGTAGGGGCGAGCAGAAGGAGAGGTGAGGGAGATGTGGTTGATGTTGCTGTAAATGAATTCTAGATTTTATTTATCAGAAATGATTTTCTTGTGCCAGCTATTCCTTGAATTATCAATCTTAGTGGAGGTAGAAGTGTTTTGTTTGATGAATGGTATCAAGTGTTAGGTTGTGGAATATGAATATCAAGAGCTAGTTGTTTGGGGGCGACATCCCACAAATTTTTTTTTTTTAATTTTTTTTTGTGCCTCGAAAAAAACACACCCGACAAGACAAAGGTAGTGTGGTAGTGTTGTTGTTCTGAAGACAAAGGTAGTGTGTGCTTTGAATTCGGCTGTGAATTCTGTAGAGTTTGTTGGCGAGATTTTTAATGGCTTGAACGATTCTTGGTGGAAGAGGCCCCGTGAAGTAAATTTTATTTGAGGTTTGCTAGTTTCTAAATTGAGTGCTAACATCAGTTGTTGTTCTGAAGACAAAGGTAGTGTGGTAGTCTAGCGAGATTTTTAATTCTGTGAAGGATGGCCGGCCGCCAGAAAATTGTCCGTGAAATTGTTGTGGGATAAATCTAATGACGTGATGTTGGTAAGCTTGGAGAGCTGCCGCGGTATTGGGCCTACCAGATTTTTGCCAGATAATACTCAACAAAACAACACTATTAGCGAATGAACTATGGGTAAAACGGGGAAGCGAAGAATGGGAGGAACAGAAGAATTGTTCCTCATGTTCCATCAAAGTCCGCAATAGCTACATAACACTCAAAATGACCCAAAATTCACTAACTCCTGAACTTTTTTCACTCGTTAGACTCCAACAAAGGCAAATACATCAAGGCATGGGGTCACTTAGCCAAAAATTCAAAAAAATCAAAAATTGCACATTTTTAGTAGGTGACAACATATCTAATCCAAATCTAACACACAAAGGGACCAGGGTTAGAAGGAGATGCATGAAAATGAAATCCTAAGCTAACAGAGGCGATATCACTAAGAAAAAGGGGGGGAAAGACAATCTCAATGAGGGAAAGGTGGAAAGAAATGATGATGAAGAGGGCAGACTTGATTGCCACAGATCTAAACAACTTTTAAACTTCCATTTTCACACAAAACACAACAAAAATAAACCCTGTAAAGTGAAAAATGCACAACACACCTGCAATGAATGAAGATGCAAGAAAATGCAATAGAACACAAGCTAGGATAGAGAATAACCACAAAACATGAATTTTATGGCCTTATAAGGATGCACAGTTCATTACAACGAAGGAAGAAGGCACAAACACATTGCAGAAGTCCAAATCTAAGGCCTGCAGCTCAAAAACATTCAGCACAACACTTTGAATGATGCCCTTACATTTCAAGAGGGTCCAACCTTTATAAATGGGCACCATTTTACAATATATAGAAAAAAGAAGAGAGAGAGAGATGGGGAAAAGGGAGGTAAACTTGAATTCCTGGTTGCAACCACCAACAAGATGCATTAAAACTCTAAAAAACATGATGGCACCTCTAAAAGACAATCTCCCATGTCGTTTTCCTTGCAGGGGAAGGTAAGAGCCCATCCTTCATCAATTTGAATGGTTGAGCTACTTGTAACTGTGTTTTCAATGTTGGACTATTTTTCACCTATTTCTCCCACCTTGAATGATGCCCTTGCATTTCGAAAGGGTCCAACCTTTATAAATGGGCACCATTTTACTATATGTAGAAAAAGGAAGAAAGAGAGAGATGGGGAAAAGGGAGGGAAACTTTTTTTCTTGGTTACAACCACCAATAAGACGCATTAAATCTCTTAAAAACATCATGGGCACATCTACAAGACAATCTCCCATGTCATTTTTCTTACAGGGGAAGGTAAGAGCCCATCCTTCATCAATTTGAATGGTTGAGCTACTTGTAAATGTGTTTTCAATACTGAACTATTTTTCACCTATTTCTCCCACCTAACTCCACCAGCTTCTGAAATGAATGATGCCAAATTGAAGTGCATGACAAGACCTTTCCAATGAGACCAATTTCATAAGATTTGGAGGCATGGTGAGAAAGATATGATCAAACATGCAAAACGCAGCTCGGGCCCTAGAGCGGGTTTTGCTATGGTACTATGAGCTGCAATTTTGGTTTGAACCTCCATAGAGATGCCATGTGGCGTTAAAGGATTAGACAAGGAAGTCGGGTCCTCGATCAAATGCAAACTGCGAGTCTACTTTTTCCTTCCCGAGCTCCCAGAATGCACCACGTGTCCATGTTGCGATCGGGCCTCGGACCTCCGAATGCATTTTGTAGTTCTTGCAAGACTGCAAGGGTGACAATTGCTTCCCTGATTCCGATGGAGCTACTTTTGGGGCTCAGACCTCCGGTTGTAATTTGCACCTGCAACACTGCAATTTCTCAGAAAAGGCCTGCTAAGGCCCAAAAGGGGGGCTAAGTCCAAAATGAAGATGTGGGTTGTTAGAATAGCTCCAAGGGGGTTATTCTGGACTATAGTTAGTTCTACCATATTATTGGAGATGAAAGGATTCTATGTAATGCATCATGATGTGTGAAGACCCAGTTCATGCTAAAGGAGCTTGAAAGCTGTGTTGGGAAATTGTGTAGATACGTGTGTGACAATATAGAGGTAGGAGCATTATTTTGAACATTGGGTGTGGGAAGAGGTTGTAATGATTTTAAAATTGAAGGGGGCATGAACACACTTGGGAAATATAAGCACAAAAGGCCTGACACCATGTCATACCATAAAGCATAGGATGCTTTGTTGAGGTTCCAGATGATGAGCTATAGTGTTGACACCCAAAAGACTTAAAGACCGGTGACCCCCATAAAAAGAGGAGGTGATATAGAACTGTTTGGTATTGGACTGATGTTTGTATGTTTGTAATGGAATTCTAGAAATGTTACTGAGGAAATTGCTCTCTCCCTAATGTGTTGCATGGCACCAAAGAGATGGAGTGTCAAAGGAGTGGGAACGGCAAGGGAATTCTCCACTTAGGAGATTAAGGGAGTTTAAGAGGATCAAAGATCGCATGCAAATTAAGGCATAAAATGTAAAGGGACTTCAATGATACCAAAAATCCCTCATTCTCATTCATGGTTTTTGTTAAGTAGTATTAAAGGGTTTTTTGGTTAGACCTATATTTTTTGATGCAACATCTTGGGTTCAATCTTTATCATATGCAACATTTGTTCTAAAGTTCACAGATCAAAATTTTGTTGTACTAAGGCATACCTGGGAGCTAACACATCCCAACTCTAATCTACGTTGAGCATTGCCTAATTCTAGAGTTTCCACTAGCATTAAGGAGAGCCCTTAAATTTGGTGGAGGGCATGTGTAACCATAGCGCTGAAGTGTGAAAAGAGAAAAGCAAGGTCGAAAATTGAGTGAAAGAAATGAGAGTAAGAAATTGAAGAGGGATGGGGATACCTTCTTCAAAATGACCTTGTTTAAATTCTGAAAGCCACGGTACTCCTGAATGCACTTGGTCCGTGAGCCCACCAGTTGTTCCCTCTCTTTTTCCACATTGGAAGGAAGCATAGCGCCTGCATACACAATTCCAAAGGAACCTTTTCCTAGTCACTCCCCGAGAGCAAAATCTGTCCTCTTGAAATTTCTACGCTTGAGAAGAAGATGATCGAAGAGGAATTGGAAGGGAGCAAAGATATAGGCGTTCAACGCACCAATGAGGACGCTAGGTGGAGCCATCCCGTAAATCCATCCACCAAACAACGTCCCCACAACAACCCATTGTTGTTTGTCAGGCAAATCACCCATTAAATTTCCTGCAATCCATGTCAATTTCTGCTGCATTACGCCCACCATCTCTATCTCCGTCTGCCCAATGCACTTTACAAGGATCTTCTTCTTTTTAGATTGCTGGACCAGATTCCTTGCTCTCAGCATCATTCTTATTCTCGCTCTGCTCCTAAAAAATGGGCATGCAACTGGAGTTCACCTTGATAAAAACAGTAAAAACAACGTTAAAAAAGTAAAAACGTCACAACCCATGTCCAAATTGTCAAAACACAGCAAAAAACGAAAACGTCCAGGACGTCAAATTTAACACAGTCATAGAAACGTCCAGAAGAGCCTTTCCCATAGGGGGAACGCCTTTGGCATAATAACTAGCAATCGCATGTGAACTGTGCGATGTTAACGCCGAAGGGGTAGTCTAAGATGAGGTTGATTTCAAGGGAGTTAATCATAAAAGGAGGAAAAGGGGTGTAGGAGAGGGGGTTGGAGGGAGGAGTAGCAAATGGGAGAGGAGCACATATGTAACAATTGATATTTTTTTTTTCAATTGTTCGATAGAGAAAGGGGATACGACACGTAGGGCATGTTGGCAATATAGTTTGAAGATATCTTAAAAAACAAGGTGCATGTGGGACTTGTCCCTTGACTTATTGGTTGGATGTTTTAATATTTTCTTATGAAATACTAATAAGACATTTGAGCTAGGTGCAAGATCAATACAATATTATAATAAACAACTATATATGTTTGTAAGAGATGTGGAGTTAGAATGTAAAATGAATAATTTTAACCTTGCCATAAGTCAAGCTCTTCGGAGTCACCAATGAAAATAGTGAAAAGAATACCACCAATATTGAACCTGAGAAATATGTAATATGGAGTTACAACGTTCATGCCTGGATGTCAAGTCAAACGTAAGATATATTGATAGATTCTTCTTATGTGCATATATTATACAATACAATATTTTTCTCATGCTTCTTTGATTTTATAAACTTAAAAGTTCCATTAATAAGATTTAAATGACATTGATAATACATAACCAAGATTAAACTATAGATGTTTGTCGGTATTCCAATAATACAAGGGAATGTTTTGCATAAATGGAACCTCTTTCAAGCCTTTGGAATGTCGAACAACTTTGCAACTCATTGTTGTCAAGCATGATGAAAGTAAGGAAACTGTGCCATTTTGATACAAAGAATAACACGTTAAAAATCCATTGGAAATTTTGAACATGGCATTATTATTCTTAAGGTGTCATGAACTGAACCAAACAAAGAGGAAAACATTTTGTTAACATATGAAAGATAGATCATAAGAGATTGAGTTCAAAGCATATTGATTTGAGGAAACATTGAATGAAATAATATCTCATGAAGTATTCTTTCTTTTCCAAGAGTTACGAGAATCAATGCGAATCCAAACCAGAACATAAGAAAAATATAGTTGGTGAAGCAAGACTTTTATGAAATTACGTAGACCATCAATGCATGTAGGAAAGTTTGAAAATAAGATTAGATAAATACTTCGATAATTTCCTGACACAGAGCTCAAAATACTAATTCATTTGAACTCTCAAAATAATAGATTTTACTAGAAGAACATGGGATCGATATATGCCTTTTCTTAGATTTGACAAATGAAATCTTTGGGATTCATAAGATTTTTTCTAATGGTGTCAACATGTTTGAAAAAAGTTCGAATGTGACAATTTCTTATTTAATATTTTAATAATTTATAATTTAATGTTTCTTTAACATATGGAAGGGATGTGTAATTTCTCAAGCTTTGTTTTAATTCTTTTCTTCATCACTCATTTGGTTTTTGGAGTTTCTTTGTGCTTTCGTAACCACAACATTAGATTGTCACATATTGTATCAATTATTTTTTAGGGAACTTTGTGAGATATGTTTCGTTCAAATAAAAATGTTCACCACAAGATATATTCTCAACATTGCAGTAAAAAGTGTTCATTCTTAACTCAAAATGTAATGAAGAGGCATAGAGACAAATAATTACTTGTTTAATTAAATTTAATATTTAATTAAATAATTAGTTAAATAATTTATTTCACAATGAATAACGATGAGTAATGAATTAAAGAAATATATACAATTATTTAATCCCTAGACGAAAAGGCCATTCCAGACCACGCTTCAATTCAAATCCCGAAGACAAATTTCTTCACGAAATCTAATATTCACACACGGTCTTTTCCTTCCATTTTCGGGCTTTGCTTCTATTTATCACGACAAAAGCTAAGGAAACCCAAAAATGATATATCGGTGAACAACAGTTCACAAATTATGCTTGGTAATTCGAATATTGCAATTTCACTAGGGGTATCATCAAAATATTTAATATAATCAATAACGATAAAGGATAAAGGAATGAGAAAATTCACCTATTCCCCAAAGAGCATTTGTTGGGCAAAACTTCGGTTATTTCTGTGCCGGCTATTTCCGTCATAAAGCAATAACATGTACTCCCACATATGTTAAAGTCGAACTCATGATAATCAATACTCAGACATCATTTTTTTGACAACTTAATATGGGCCTTTGGCACAATAAAGTCAATGTTGCATAATCCATCATAGAAACATGTTTTTCGACTAATCTTGTTATGAGGGAAAACACTTTCTCTTATCAATTAGTTAAAGACCAAAGAGATATCAGAAGATATCCTTTAATGCCAAAGTCTGCTATTCTTTTGGGACTTGTATTAATGATACACCCGGACCTCGCAAACTTTGCTAAAGGCCAGTTGACATAAACAATTTACTCTATAGATTAAGTACAATTTTTTTTGAATCGCGTAAGTTTGAGATCTTTGAAATAACTTTGAGGAAAGATTGTCTTCATTTGTCATTCAGTAGATTCAATCTAAACTAAACAAGTTAGATGGCAAAAAGTAGCTTACATTTCTAAAATGAAGTGACAAGTGTAATTCCATACTGGCTCTTTTATCATGCTTTAGGAAAGATTTAATATCAAACTTCACCTTCTATAGTAATGAGACAGGGAAGATGACAAACCCAAAGGCGTTGCAGTTTTGAACAATTGCATACGATCTGCTCCAACTCTCTGGTTTCTGCTGCCTTCAGTTTCTATCGTAGATTTGCCATATGCCTGCGGGGAAGTAGTGTTGGTGACGGTGTTTTTTGTGCACTGTGCGATAAATTTGTGTGTTCTCTGTTTTCTCCTCCTTGTTTTTATAAGTTTTTGAGCTCTAAATATGCTCACCGTTTCTCTGTTTTTAGCTCATGCAGCTCACCGCCTATTTGTAGCTCATGGAACTTGAGTAATCTTCACATAACCCCAAGAATAACAGGTGGTTGAACTGTGCGTTGCAATCTTCACTTAACGCTATCAAATTTCCGACTGTAGGGCTAAAATTTTAGTGAAAATAGTCAGGAAATGTGAAAACGTCAAAAAGGTCGGCATACCTATCATTAAGACGATCAAATTTAATCACGATGCAAAAACGTCCAAACGAACGTCAAATTTAACATAGTATTAGGAACGACCGCAAAGGCCTTTCCCATTGGGGGGAATGCCTTCGGCGTAATTATGTATAAGGATTATGGTTAAAAAAAGGGATGAGGAAGATTAGACACATGAGAACGCTTTTTTTTTGTTTTTGAAATATTTTTAAATTTAAAAAATAAATTTTTATCTAGATTTTCATTTTCTTCAATTTAGTTAAATTTATTATTTGGATGATAAAAAATTAAATGTCAAATAACAATCAAATTGTAAAAACCATGAGGCAAGGTTTATGAAATTTGTAAGTTTGAATGATAGAGGACAATTTATTTGTGGACTATTTTATACAACATTTAATTTAAAATTTATGTTCTCTTTTTTTATTGAATGCTTAAGCATCTCAATTGGGTACTGACTTACATAGATTGTCAGCATCTCTGTCCATGTTTCGGAGGAAATATATAATGGAAGTACAATTTTGAGTAAGTGTTCATGGGTAAATTCTCGGGGTGTTAGAGGGTTTTTGCTCTACGACTTCTCTCTGTATGGGGGTGTCTACGGCCTTTCCACTCAAGCAAGAATTGATCCCTGGTGGGCTCTATACAAGCCAATCAACTTCAGCAATGGATGAAATGGTTGTTGACATCTTACGACTCTTTAAAAAAAAAATATTAAAAATAAACAACCTCTCAAAAAATTATGTTTGTTTTGTGGATTAGTTTGAATTGAAAAAACTCTTTTCAAAAAATTGTATTATCTCTTCATATACAATTAGATTAGTTTGAATTGAAAAACTCTTTTCAAAATGTTGTATTATCTCTTCATATATTACTAGAAAATTAGAAAGATGACAAGACATGCGTATTTACTAAACTCTCTAAATTACCAAAAATAAATAAAAGAAAATGCAATATTTCATTTTTACAATTATTTAGCATAGGATAATTTCAAGCGTCTACAAAACCCCTTGATGAGATATTTTTGATATTATAAACTTATAAGATGTTCCCAATGAACTATAAAGAATGATAGTGATACGCCAAAATAATTAATAAAATGATAAAATGCAAATATTAAATAGACCAACAAAATCTTTTATCATCGGAATTTGTAGAGTTTCCCAATCTTATGGTTGTAGCTATTATGTTTCTTATTTATTTTTACACATGTTGCTATCGAGTGTATTTATATGGGAAATTGAATTGATTTCAGTCTCGATGATTTTTCTAGTCATCTAGATTTATATTTTGATGGATGAAATGGCAATACACTTGATATTAAATAAATTTCATTTTTTATTAATATTTTATTTCATAAAATTTTGTCTTTAAATTATTAATATAAGTGTTGTCACTAAAACGTGTGCACCCTTGACAAGATCACCAAATCAGGAGGACTTTGTGTATCTCAACAACAATGATGCGAGTGTCTTAAACGTGTGGGACCTTGATCTTTGAGACAAACCTTCGGAAAAGGCCAACTTAGTGGCAGTGAAAAAGGAAGAAAGAGAGCATGAAGTAAATTAGAAAGATGGTGATGCACCAACACAAATGGGGCCTTTGTCCCCGAGGGGAAGAATAAGAATATAAACACATTGTAGAGAGGGAATAAACAAGCCACAATCAGCCCTGCATCAAATCAGACTCTTATTCCACACATTTACGACATAAAGAAATTAAATTATGCAAGTATAGCCCACACACATCAAGCCATGACCGAATAGAAAGACAAGAACACAATAACACAAGTTAAAGAGCAAGAACAAAGACATAAAAACATGATATCATTGCCTTAAGTATGCACAATCAATTACAGTAATAGGGAAGACACTGAATGTATTGCAGAAGATTAAGACAAAGGTCTGCAACTCAAAATGCTTGGAAACCCAATTAGGCAAAGTTTCTTTACATTCAACAGAGGATATTTACAAATATAAGTCAAGTCGCATTATATAGAGAAAGAAGATAGAAGAGGGAATCATAAGATGCCAATATATCTCTTCTCACCACATTTATCCCTTCTACCTCCTTCCAAAAGATCTTCCAAGTTTGTTCAACTGAAATGATTTTCCTAAGAGTTTAGCATATTCCAAGGGATCTGCAAGAGTATGATGATGATACCAAACCAAGAATGCATGTCTTTGGGGGATATTTTTCTTTGAAGGTAAACTATGAGAAAGACCAAGGCGTGCCCATGAGATCAGGATGAATAGATGAAGATTAAGCAATCATTTGCTCTCAAATGGTCATGATTACAACCTTTTAGACCTTTGCAACATGTCCCCCATGATCAACAGCATGTCTAACCTATTTCTTTGTGCTTGGGTGAGTCATGAGGGGAATATCCAACTAGAGGACCATCTTCTAATAATGAAAAGATCAACCAAAAACATTTGTAATTGATTTGGGAGTCAAAGGATTGATAAAAAAGTTGAAAATGACCCAAAACTCTGTCACTGAAATCTCTCATATTTCTCCACCATTC
Organism: Taxus chinensis; assembly: GCA_019776745.2. Classification (NCBI taxonomy): domain Eukaryota; kingdom Viridiplantae; phylum Streptophyta; class Pinopsida; order Cupressales; family Taxaceae; genus Taxus; species Taxus chinensis. Next base: position 526,437,796 of record CM034153.1, read on the forward strand.
TCTATGAAACAAGTCTTTAAGTGCAACCCTCTAAAATGCGCTTCTAATGCCACCTATTGTAGGTTAAAAGGAGTCGTGAGTCAAACGATATGGAAAAATAACCAATCTTGTGTTAGCCACCATGATGACGTCCCCAAGCCCAAATTTGCACTAGCTTAAAGAGTCAAACTTAAGCTAGTGGAAATCTCTATAATGAAATTTAAGCCACACGGATCTTTGCCACACGTCAAGTATCGAGTCAACCTCTCTCCATGTGGTTATACGGCTTGCACTCTGCCATCTCCATACATGGGAGGCACTGATGTGAGACACGTGTTCTCCATCGGTGCTCTCATTCACCTCATAACTAAGGGTTATATCCAAGTGCCGATTAGTGCCACATGTATTCTCGTACACCACGTGTCAAGGATTGGTCCCATCTAAGACTATCAAGCGGGTCGTTAAACCTTAGCATTAAACTAAGAGCCCAAGGAAACCGATCATCGACATGCATCTTAACTGCCAAGTGTTGATCATTGGAACACTACCATGTGATTAGGTTTAACAACGCTAGAGAAACAATATGCAAGCATCTATAGGCGACACGCGTTGATCATTAGAAGCTCGAGAATTTCTGGGGTGAGGACCAATAGGTAACACATGTTGCTTATCGGTCCAAGCCATAAAAGCAACTGAGTCAAACCTCAAGGGGCATTGTTTGTTGACAAGTGTCCAATCTGTGCTTGATTTAAAATTGACGGCTTCACTCCTTAAGGAAAACAATGAAATTGATGGCACTTGCTCATTTTAAGGCCAAAACTCAATAAAATTTGTGAAGTGATGCATGGTTTCATCAATAAAGACTTAGAGCTACCATATAAGAGAAATCTTAAAAGTTTTAAGATATCAAAATGCCTAAAATGGTTGCATAATCATGCTTAAAAACCTCAAGTTCAGAATTTGAAGTCAGTTGTAAAAAACAAAAAAACAGGAAATATCATTTGACATACTTATAAAATTCAATATACATGTAACTTAACTTTTAATGAAAAAACCCTTCGAAATAAAAATAAAACCATCATACTCGAAGACTTGATAAAAACGTAAATACATAATTAGATGATCACAACGAATTACAATAAATAGAACAATATCTTGCATTATAAGCTAAGATATTCTATTATCTTGAAAGGGTTCATGAAAACTAAGTATTTAAAGCCACATGTTACCAAATGTTCACTTATTATAAAGAACATATAATTGATTTTAGTTTTAAATTCAATGGATATTTATATCTTATATAACTTGGTTTAGATATTTTAAATATATTTATTAAAAAATTAGAGATTTATTATTTTTGAGGCTCCTATATTCTATTTGTTACATATTCCACTGTATTAAAAGGTTCCATGTTGATTAATAATCTCATCACCTTGTCTGCATTTTTTATAAAAAAATAACAAATATTCTCAATCTAGTTGCAAATTGCATCGGGATGGAAAAAATATTTCCAAATAAAAACAAAAATATTTTAAACTTTGTTAAATGCCTAAGATATCACATTTTTCGAATAACTTCTCCAAAGAAGAAGAAAAAGTATCTGTGATGGTCAAATGGACAACAAATTTAAAATCAACCATTTTAGAAAATTTACTCTATAATAATGAAATCACGATCAAATAAACAGTAAATTTAAAATCAACCAATTTTTGGCATACTCAATGATAAGTTACTCACACTCCTCTAGACCCCCTTGTCTACCGATGCAGTTTACTTCCCTCAACGTAATTAGAAGTGTACACTTATAGAAAAAGAATGTTATATTCACATATAACGAAGAATTTTACATAAACATATTTACACTTTGGATTGCATCAAAATTACAATGGTGTCGTGTGTTATATTGAAAGATTACACATGATTAACAATTGTTAACCTACAAGAATTGTCATATGTGCAAAAGGTGTTTTCTAGCCTAGATGCGTCAAGGTTACAAAAAATTTAAGATGCATTTAACAGGGTCACGAAACAATTAGTTCATAAGCAACTAAAGTTTAATATAGTTTTATAGTATTGTTGTTTGTATTAAGTATTATTATATTTCTAAACGTTCTCTAAAATCGTTGTTAACAACTATAAAACATTCACCCACATACGTGCATACACTATAAATCAATGAAAGCTTAAAATAAAGTCAACACAAATTTATGATTCAAGTAGCATTACTACTTTTTATTAAAAGTTTTGGCTTGATTCACCAGTATACCCATAACTCTCTTCCACAATGAATACCTCAAACACTAGCTCTCTATGTTTTTATAAAAATAAGTAGAGGTTATTATTAAGGTTTGGAGAGCAATTAGCTTGCAAAACAAGTTTTCTTTAATCTATTAATAACGGAACTCAATCAAGTCAAATTGATTGATACTCTTCTCTATAAATAGATTAAATATTATCCATGAATTATATTATAAGTGTATCTTAATCACAAAAAAATAGTATATGGTTAATTAAATACACTAACAAGCGTATTAATCATGGCTATATACATATTCCAATTTATGTTTATTAAAAGTTGGCCTAGGTAATGTTTTATATTAGTAACTTTTTTATTTAAAAAATATAATTAAAAATTATCATTGGAATGTGGACTTGTTTTTCCCATTTTAGAACACTACTATATAAAGTTCAAAAGGGATCGATCACTTTTAGGGTCAAAATTGCATAAAAAATCAATCTATTATGATATTTTTAGCCATGTTTCTTTGAGGAAATCACATCATTTTAAGTGACATTAAAGTGATGCAAATATGATGTGACTAAGCATTTTTATTTGTGTCACTTTTGCATCACCCATAAGCAACAATAAACTTGTATTTGTGCCACTACTAGGTAGCGCAAAAATGGCACATGTCTCATTCAAATTACACACACATAATTATATTATATTTATTTATAAATATTAAACATTACATATCAAGATATTAATTTTATTTTTAATATTAAATATTAAATGTTTTTTGTTTAATACATATAAATAATAATAGTGGTGTAAGAGGGAAAAATTTAAAACATCTAAATGTTATAGGTAATCAAAGAAGACATTATATCAATTCCGATTGTTTTTTATACAATATTGTATAGCACTACACTTTTAAGGGAGTCCAAATTACAAAATAAATACATACAGAGCTACATCCTAAACGTTGGAGCGATTATTGTACTCATCCTTATCCTCATGGTCCTCTTGAGCTTGATCTTGATCCACCACCTCCTCCTTAAATCTCCTTCTCGTCCTCATCCTCATCTATTCTCTCATCATCCTCCCATTTTCTTTTAACTTACAAATATATAAGTGTTTAGTTAATAATTTTTAACGTAAGTAATGTATAAATATTCAAACACCACATGCATTATAGGCACAAAGTAATTATCATGGGTCCACATGTGTCCCATCTCATGTTTTTCAATGTTGCATGCACATTCTCTGTCGTGCACTTGTTGAAGTGCACTTCCTACGAAAATAGTTTATGATGAAATTAAATATGTCAATAATATGTTTATTTATTTATATATAAAACCAAAAAGATATAATTGTATTAATAAGTTATATAGAACTTAAAATTTTGTTAGCAAGATCTTCTTAGTTTCGTTGTCCCATATGATGAGTCGCCAAAACCTTTTTTGCACTCTTGCTTCATAACCCTCTAGTTTGTTACTTTTCTTAAATGTTTTAATTATAATTATCTTAAAATATTTAATTATTAAAAAATTAAAAAATTGCATATCATGGTAACTAAATTGCAACCTTATCAATGTCCTCTACTAGCCATTTTTTAAATAATCCGTTCTAACCACATTCTAACCATCTCTTTCTATTCGATGAGGTTGACACTCTCTCCTCTTTACAACTGTGTTTCTTTAGTATTGAAGCTATAAATTATAAAAATGAAAAAATATTAAAATATATATAACATTTTAAATAAAAATTAATATTTATGCAACATAAGTACCCTTGTATGATTCTTTATTCTTTTGAATCCTTCTACTTCATATGTATCAATTAAACTTATCTTATAGTGTGTCTTCCCAAAGTCGACCTGAATTGTTTTTACCATATTTTTACATTTCTTAAATGGTATTTGCAACCATTCTACATGGCAATATGAAAAAAGCAATTTTGAGTTTTAGTCAATTACTTTGTCTTGAAATAGCTAAAACTAAAAAATATTGAAATCACTACGAATGAAATATAAAAAAATAAAATAAATTACACAAATTATCACGACTTAAATAAAACATATGAAAATACTTACTTGCCGTGAACATCTACTAATATCATCACTTCATTGCTAACATGGAGGTCCATTCTGACATTCCCTCCAACTCGGAATTTATACTTATTACAAACAAGAGGAGAGGATCTCTCATTGTCTGACATTAAGGGGTGACACTTCTTTGTCATCGCAGTCCCCCTGTAATGAATTGGGGAATATATCATTGATGCTACTTGGGGAAAACTCTCTTTGTTTGAGTTTTTTTAAAAATGTGACAAGGGTGATAACATTCTTCCCTTGACGAGAATCTACGAAAAACTCAACTCGTTATAATTGAATTAATTTAAACCAGTTTAAATATACAAATGATAAATTCATAACTCTGTGTAAATGACACTCTCATCCTCACACTAGTCAATAAGAGCCGTTGTAGGATTGTCATAATCAAGTCGTAATAAACATTTTAAATGAAAAGAAAAGAAAAGAAATAAATTGCAAATGTATACCTTTGTGTAGGTGGATCCCTAGAAGTAGATGAAGGGTGTCTAATCATCCCAACAATATCATCATCCCATTAGTATATGAAAGAATTAGACATGTGATACACAAGTTATAATAGATTGTTCGATGAAATTAATATTTTCATAATAAATAAATAAATATATACCTCCATGTTGGTTCCCTAAGGTTGAAGGAATTTTGGGAGTAGCTTGTTGATACGAATCCATTAAGTCCCTCAAAATAACACAATGTTATTATCGATTTGTATTATTAGAAATTATAGATGAGAATAGGTGGATCATAAGCTTCATCCAAATCTTCCTCTATGTCTTCTTGTGCCAAAGCACAAATACTAGAGCTACCATAGATGAAGGTATCAAATTCCCTTCTGAATAACTAGTAGGGAAATATGTTCTATTATTTCCATTACGTCATTTCTAATATTAAAAAAAATTTAATGGAAGTAATTGATTCTAGGGTATGTAATTTTGAAAATCCATTCATCTTCAATTTATTTTTTGCAAATAGGGTTGTTAATGGGATGCCCAATTTTTTTGTAATTTTTTTGCTACAATTTTTTAGACGTAGATAATTTATTTCCGAAGGTGTACACAATTTTCCCTATAGTTTACACAATTTATTCTAAGGTTTACACAATCTATCATAGGGTTTTTAACACTTTATCTTAAGATGTACATTATTACTCCTATGATTTATACAATTTATGTTAGGTTTTCTACAATTTATTCTAGGGTTTAAAAAATTTCCCCTAAAATTTATCTTAGGGTTTACACAATTTCTTTATAATTAACCTAGGGTTTACATAATTTCTATACAATTTACATTTCAAATTCTAGGGTATACACAAATAATTCATCAAATTTATATTAAAATCTATACACCTATAATATGGTATCTGAAACATACTCTTGTTTTATTCCTTTACTTGCATTGAAGGGCTTTCTCGCATTCGAGGTTTTAGTTCTTCCTGAGACTACTATGTTAGTATGTCATTTTCCCTCTAGCATCCTTTTTCTTTTCTCTTCCCCCTCTCTCCTTTCACTCTCTATTGTCATTTTCCCACCTCTTTTCCTGACTCCTATTTCCTTCGTCCTCTCTTATCTTTTTTATTTCTCCTTATAGATACCCAAATTTGGCATTTTGGTACTTGATGATGCTAGCTTTGGCTTATATCTTTTACATGTGACTTGTGCACACAAACAAAGCTAAAAAATGCTTTCATAAGGCTTGCAATCCCTCATTCCACTTCTCACACACCTACAATAACACTTCTGTTAGTGCAAAAATCCTTATATGTCCTTCGTAACTTTCACAAATATTCAACTGAGCTTTTCTGTCTCATTCGACATAACCACCCAGTAGGGAAAATATCTGCTAGTCGATCATGTCATGTTGGTCAATCTTGTATGAGTCCCTATAATAGTCAAAATTTGAAATGGGTTTTTTCTTATATGATTCAACCATTTCTCCCTAGTTCAGCCTTACTGCAAATATTACCTATGGAGTGTTAAAAATACAAATCAAACCCACTCATTTACTCACATGGTGACAGTTCAAGGGATCCTTTATAAATATCTATCAATTATCAAGAAAATATACCCTGTTCTTTCCTAAATCAATAGAACACATTGAGAGAAGACCTTATAAAATTTTAAAGAAATCTAAACTAGGTTAAGAATAACCAAATACAATAAAAAAACATTCAATCCAAGTAAAAACAATCGTTATCAAGTGTTCAAGGGATAAATTCTAGTTGTATACATGTAGTTGCATCATCACAACTAGTCGATCATGTCATTTTGATCAATCATGTATAGGTCCCTCAAATCAAAATTTAAAATATGTATTTTCTTCTGATTCATTCATTTCTCCCTAGGTAATCCTTATTGCAAAAATATTACCTTTGTATTCCTATACAAATAAAACCCACTCATTTACTCACTTGGTGATTTTCAAAATCTCCTTCAGAAATATCTATTGAGTATCAAGAAAATATACCCTATTCTTCCCTATACATGTCTAAAGCACTCCACACCAGGTTAAGAGAAAGCAAATACAAGCCAAAAGCATTCAAATCCAAGTCAAAGCAAGCATTATCTACTACTTGAGGGCTAAATTCTAGTTGCATACATGCAGTTACATCATCACAGTTGTAATTTTAATAGGAAAATAACTACATAGGTTTAAAGCATCTTTGGTATATTTCTAAATAGGTCGTGTGGGGGTGCCTCAACCCAAACCGTTGACCCCTTTTAAAATTATTTCAAGGAGTCTAGGTTTCAAGAGAAGAACAATGATTACAAGAACATTTGTGTGCATCTAGAGTGATCACAAGTGAAAAAGCGAAGAGTTGACAAAGACAAAAGCAAAAAATTGGAAATAAAATAACATGAACCAATTGGACGTGTCTATCAAACACATAAAAAATTGTAAGGTAATTTTTCCCTCCTTTTGATTATTTCTAAAGAAGAATTCAGTGTTAATTTTGAAGAGGAAATAAATACATATCATTTCCATCATTTTCCTTTGTTTCCACACCTATATCAGTCTAGAAACTCATAGAAAAATAAGTGAGCTCATTCATCTTGTCATTTTCTATATTTAGTAGGTGCCCTAATTAAATTCAATATCTCAATAATTTACCATACTTTCATATATGTGCATAAATATTTATTTGAAATCCGAATGTACATCTTTTCCATATTTCAATCCTAATTAGGTACAAACCCTAGTGTTTGCGGGAATTTTTTATATTTCTCAATCAGGGTTAAATCATTTGGTGAACCCATTTATTGATCCTACACACTCTTGTCACCCAAGATTTGGCATTTTATGATCTATATAACTCTACGGTATGAGCATTCTAGAAGCATGTTTTATTTTTCTATTACGAAAAATTATCTTGATGATGTAATCATGGTGGTCCTTACTGAAAATTTTCGAGGGGAAGTTAGTAGAGATGATACTATTCCCGCTACTACATTACAACAGTTTGATCCTATTGATGAGAAAATGTTTATTGAATACCTAAATCTTAACCTCGGTCACATTGATGCCTTACTATTCATAGCCAAAGAAAAAATAAAAAATGGCATAATCTAGAATGAGAGCACCCAATATCCCCCCATAAGTTTCAATGCCTATTCGTACACATAATACGAATACACCACCTTTTATTCAGGTGCATAGGCCCTCAAATAACATGTTCATTTTACATTCCCTGGAGCATAAAATTATTTATTTGCATACCAAGGTGTTGCACTTAGAGTAGGGTGTGTCTAGAGTTTCTCATGCCATGGATTCACATATCTTGCTTCACAATCCATTAACACTCGAGGTGGCATCTTACCCTCTAATTGTGGCCTTTTTTGCCCCTAAGTTTCCACTCTACAAAGGTAAAAGGGATCCCAAACAACATCTATGATATTTTCATACAAATTGTCTAGATTACACTTACAATGAGAAGTTACTTACTAAGTTATTTCCAAGGAGTATCAAGGATTACACATTACACTGGTTCTGTTATATCCCTCTACAATCTGTCAGGGAATTCAATCCTTTGGGCTACCAATTTCTAGCACATTTATCAATCAATATTGGTGAAAATTATCTTACACATAAATGGAAAAAATCCATAAAAGTTCCAATGATTCAATCAATGAACATGTGTTGTGCTAAAAGACCATTCTTGTTAAGATGAACAATCTATTTGTGGATAATGAGCTTAAAGATCTATTCACAACAAATATATTAGCTCCTTTATAATATAATATCATGTTTGATAGGTTTTTATCTTTCAATGAGCTATGCCACACACTTAAAGAGAGAGAATTCAAAATCTAGACATTAAGTATACACCTAATGTTTCAAAGTAAGAAAATTTGCAAAGAAAAATATAATGAAGGGAAGCAAGAAGTGAAATTGGTAATCAATGTTATATCTCAATCAACTACTAACATTCAATTACAAACTCCCCATAGACAATAATTCATGCGATCACCATATCTGCCACATATTATACTTCAAAATCAGCTTAAGTATAACCTTAAATATCCACCTCCATCAATAGAGGTTGATATGAGTAAACCTCAACCTAAGCATTTAAATTCCAATGCTTATGATGATTACCATCGGTGTATTAGACATTCAAATAATTATTTTTTTAAGCTAAAGAACATGATATAATAACTTATCAATGATAATTATATTGAAGCAAGCATTCCTCAAGAAGAGTCTCAATAATAATTCTATGGATCTCTTGGAGATTTTTAATGTTTCTGACGTTCAAGTGGTGTCATGGAAGCTAAAAAAAGAAGCAGACTAGATGACGTCTATTGGATCATTGTTTTCACCAGCTAAAGATCTCATCTAGGGAAATAAACAACATGTTAAGATGATTGCAAGACCATGACTCATAGATAATGAATTCAACTGATAGATATTTGATAGTGATGAACAAATTGTGCAATTTATCCAAAATTATGTTGAATTCTCCTCAAAGTTGTAATATGGTTTATATGATGGTTATGGGGATCAAGTCATTCAGCTAAGGAATTTTTTTTCCGAGATGGTTGGTTGCTCTTGAACACAAATTCAGTCCTGATGATGAGTTCAAAGGAGAAGAAAATAAGATGACAACAAAACAAGATGATTTCCAAGTAATCATTATTGCACAAGACAAGGAGCTATTACTTGGAAAGGTATGTGATGAAGCTGAAAAGTAAGATTTTATAACCTTATGTCAGAAATATAATGATATAAGGTTTTTATCCCCAAAATTTCTCAACACACTATAGATCTTGATCTTAGTGCCAAGCCAACCAAACATTAGCAAAGGCCTGTCAATCCCAAAATTGAGCCCCTCATGAGAAAAGAGATAACCAAACTCATTGAAGCAAGAATTATATTCCCCATCAAGTATTCCTCTTGGGTGGCTAAATTGGTCCTAGTTAGAATAAGAATGGATAAATTAGGCTATGCATGGATTTTATGGACTTGAACAGGGCCTCATTAAACTATAATTATCCTCTGCCCTCTATTGAACAAAATTTGCAGAAAGTAGCAGGAGATGAAATATTTTCTATCCTTGATGGATAATTAGGCTTCAATTAGTTCAAGGTTAGAGAAGAGGATCAGTATAAGACTGCATTCATAATTAAGTGGGGAACATATGCATATGATAAAATGCCCTTTGGTTTGTCAAATGTGGGTGCCACATTTCAAAGAGAAATGGATTTTAATTTTAAAGGATACATAAATGATTCCATCCTTATCTACTTGGATGATATCATTGCTTTCTCAAAGAAAAGATCATATTAGTCATCTCAAGAAAATCTTTAAAAGATGCAAGGGGTTTGGGGTATCTTTTAACCCCAAGAAGTGTATTCTTGTAGTGTCGTAGGGTAAGCTATTAGGTCACATTGTTTCTAAGGATGTTAGTGCTATTGACCCTGAAAGAATTTATTCCATTGTTTCTCTCTCATTTCCAGTTCACAAGAAGGCATTGCAGTCTTTCCTAGGCAAGATAAATTTTGTTAGGAATTTTATTCCTAAATTTCTAGGATTGATTAATTATATCACTCTAATGCTCAAGAATAATGCATTTCTTTTAAATGAATCGCGAAAAGAAAAAGAAATCTTTGCTAAGATTAAAACATGATAATTTCTCAGGTTCCCACACTTATTAATCCTTGACTATTCAAAGTATTTTACCCTTTACTGCATGTGGAATTTGAGGCCGATATTACTAGTGGTTTTGACAACAACAAAATGATAAGGGTGTTAAGCAACCAGTGGTGTTCTTCAGTCAAACATTGAAGGATTACAGAGCTAAAATATAGTCACATAGAGAAGTGGGTATTTTCTCATTATGAGATCTCTCAAGAAGTTTCAAGAGCATGTTTTTTGTTAACCTCATCAAAATTTTAGTCTCACATCCCAGTGTAAGAGACTTCATCATGAGAGCATAAATCAGTGAAAAGAGAGTTGGATGGGTGACCAAGATTATGGAGTATGATGTGACCATTAAGGCCAAAAAATTGGTAAGTGGAAGATAAAGCACTTTGTGAGTAGTTGGCCTTGGATTGCTTAGGGTAATTAAGAATCCTATTTCTTTATGAAGGAAGAGCACGAACAAACTACAAAGCATCCATGGAACTTAGAGGCTCCATGCAAGGTGAAGATCTGTGGAATGTTCCAAATCCATATGCAACACTAAAATTCCACAAGTCATGGGAGATCAACTTAGTCATGACAAGCTGGATCAACAACATGGACAACATAATCTTAGCAATTGGCGGCTACCCTCTTAGTTTGAACAAAGAAAAGAGGTGACATCTAAGATTGCAATCAATTCCCCATGCATTAATTAGCGGGATTATTTTTAAAAGGAACCTCGATGGAGTGTTGTTAAGGTACATTAAGGGGTGAGTAGGTGAATAAAGTCTCTTGGTGTAATTCCATAATGGTTTCTCTAGAGTGAAACATTCTCTATGCCAAGGCCATAATCAATAAAAATTATAAAGGCAGTGATACTTCTGGCCCACATTGTTCATGTGGATGCTCATCAATGGGTCAGAAAATGTAAAGAATATGTTTTCTTCACTGGTAAAAAGAGGATGATATCCCTCCCACTTCATCCTATTCAGGAGGATGAACCCTTTTCTCAACGGGGAATTGATTTTATAAGTTTGATTAATCCTCCATCAAGTATGGGTCTTAAATGGGTCTTGACAAGAACTAACTATTTTATTAGGTAGACAAAATATGTGACACTCAAGGAAGCTACTGAGTTAGCCATCCTTGATTTTATCGAAGACATTGTAACAAAGTTTGGGGTTCCCCAAGCCATTATTTCTGACAATGCAAAAGCCTTCTCTAGGCTCTAAAATTTATGGATAGGGCTCTTAGATTTGGAATATACTTTAAGACTTTTTCCAATTACTACCCTCGGTGATAATGGTTTGGCAGAGTCTACTAATAAGAACTTTGATCAAAATCATGAAAAGAAAATGAAGATCCAATTAGAGACGATGGCATACTTAGGTGATAATTTCTCTATGAGCTGATAGAATTACATCAAAGAAATCAATTGGTAATCCTCCTTTCAAATTTATCTATGGTAGAGAGTTCATTCTTCCTTTATCTCTTGGAGTTTCCTTCATTGGATTTGGTTCAGACAATTGGAATTGGGAAAGTGCATATTAAAGAGAAATTAGAGTGGTGGAATTGATTGAGATCTAAGAACTAAGAAAATACACCATGACCAAGTTAGATAAGCACCAATTGTCAACCAAACAATGGTTTTGAGAAGAAAACAAGGCCATGGGATGTTCAATTCAAGTGATCTAATCCTTAAATGGGGCATGGACAGAGCCAAACCAAGAATGACATTCTAATTTTTATGCACTTTAGAGTGGGCCATACATCATCACTTCATGTAAAGAGGCCAACTCTTTTGAGTTTTTTAACCTTGATGGAAAAGTGTTTGCATATCCTAACCAATAGGATTTATCTTCAACATTCCCATTAAATTGGTTAATTGCATCTTGTACATAGTTTTTATTTTGTTACCTTTCTCTATTTTGTTAGAGGCTCCCTCCGTTTTTGTTGTGTGTTGATCACTGGTTAAGTGTCTTTTCCTCGATCCTTATGGTGATCATCTTTGTTTGTAATAAGTTATTGTGCATACTTTGCATGTTTCACTTGAAGCATATATGCTCTTCTTATTTTGCACACGGGGTTTTAGAGATCCATTGTAGTCATACATAGGATCATTTCAGTTCCCTCCTTCCATTGTACAAATTGAGAGATTTTGGGGTAGTTCCAAGTTTTATTCAGATCTCCCAAGGATTAAAATTTAGAAGGAAAGATGCAAATTAGTGTTAAGTTCGTGTAAATTCAAGGAAACTTATAAAATTTTAAGGATCAAATGCAACTTTCTAGCCTAAATCCATGCCCAATGGATGCTTCGAGGCTATTGGTCTTTACATCTAGTAGGTGTATTTTCCCCTAGAGGTTATCAAATTGTTATCCAATATTCCTCCATATTTACAATTTTGGACAACTCATCAAGTCCCTAGTTGAAAAGCTTGGTCTAGAGCTAGCCATAAAATTGGTCTAGAGTTGGTAAAGAAGGGATGGGGGCATGTTTATCCTTATTGGGTCAATTTTTGGTGTTTCAAGGGTTGTAAACACCTTTGTGACATTAGAACCAGAGTTTTTCAATTCCAAAAATTGGATAAGGAAGAAGGTTCTAGAACACTGAAAGGTTATCCTAACCCGCATAATAAATGATTCAATTTCTCACGGATTGAATGTAATTTAGAGCACTTCAGGGTTTACATGCCTATAAAAAGTTAGAAAATTAGATAAGGATAGGATCTGCGAGGTGAAGAGTGGAAATAAGGTTAATGATTTGCAGAATGGAAAAGCACAGGTTTATGCTAACTTGGAAGATATAGAGTTTTGTGGAGTTTTTCAAGTCCACGAAACAAAACATGAAGTCTTCCCAAAATAAATCAGGGTGTAAAGGAGAAGTGTTATCAAGAGTTGTGTTGTAGAAGATTATAAGTTTTGTGTGACTAAGGCTGGAAGCTGTGAAACACTAACTTAGTGTTCCACGGGCTTCTCAAAGAATATTTTTCCACAAACTTCAAAACCCATAGAATAAAGGAACAAGGTCGCCAATTCAAATTCCATGGATTGAAGAATTATACTTTGGCAAGATTTACAACCAGTTTTCTACAATTCAAATGGAAAGCTGCGAAGGTCAAAAAGTTTGAAGACAAAGGAGATTCGACAAAACAAGAAAATCTTAAAAAATCTGCATGATAAATAAAAATCTTATGAAACATAGCTGTGTAATAGTTGAAGGCCGCCGATTTCTCAATCCTCAGAGGTAGGTAAAACAAATCCACATAACACATTGTTTTAACTACCCAAATTTAATGAAGCATGACGTTGTCTTGTGAAGCTTGATGGCGTACGATTGAATCAAAGCACCCATGCCATGGTGGTTAGTTCTCTTCAATTTTGTGCCCATGTATGTAATACAAATCAACACTAAAAAAATCATGGCATACATGCTTGTTCACTGAGATTTCAGGGGTATTGGTACTCCAACATGGTAATTATACTTTCCCTCATATTTTCTCTCTCTTTCTTCACAATTTCTATATATGTAAGTGCTTAGGAACATTATACAGGTTCTTTTCTATTGAATCAAAGTTCCTCCTTGTGATCTTGTGAAATTATTTCTCGTGGCCTCTGTAATTTGCATGTAAATCTCTCCTGCCTCAGCCACGTGTTTGTAAAATGGTTAGATGTTGAATTAATGAAAATGTGATCTCGTTCCTTTGAATGCTCTGCATTTGATGCGAATACTTTTTGTCTTATTTCATGTCTTCACTCTTTTCCATTTTATTTATCTATAAGATATGTGCATCTTTAAATCTTCATTTGCATGTTTACATTTGTGCCTTTTAGATCCAGAATCGGTCCATTTTAGTTTGGTGCATCACCTCCCTTTTATTTTTCAGTTTTCTCCTCCTTCTAACTCTATCTTCTTGGAATTGATAGCTTAGGTTAGATAGTTTAGAGTATAAATATGGTATAGGATTATTTGCAGTGAACTGGGGTGAAAGGAACTATTGGTGTATATGACTTGTCTTGTCAACACTCGGTGTCTTGTCAACCTCATGTGGTTAGTCATCTCACTTAGGGAGATCATAGGCCATTAGGGTTAGTTAGGGTTATGTCCACATGTCATGCACATGAGTTATACATCGCTCCTATATGTACTTCTTATTTTTGATCTATGAGCATGCATAAACTGTATTTATTTCTACTTGATTTTCCTGTTGTGATTCGATTCTATTGTTGATTACGTGAAGCATTATCATCACCATTGGAAGTGACAACCCTCTGCGATGTGTACTGAGGTTATCATATTTATCCTCACAGAACAATCCATTATGGTATCATAGTGAGGTATTAATTCTTTTAAGGTAAGGGGGGGTTTTATCATTGTTTCCGATTACTGTCATTTTTAAATTATCGATGCTAATAATGCATAGTTTTAAAGGGTGATTAATTTAATTAAGTAATCTTAATTCAATTAGGCATAATAATCTTTTTTCTTTGAAGCCTTAATTAAATTTAGATTAGTAGTAAAAAAAATTACGTTTAATAAACATAATAATCATCTCTTTTTGTCCTTTTAAATCTCTAGATTTATACTAATTGGGCAAATTTAAAGTTTGTTTTATAGTGTTATTGGACGATTTTTTTCACTGATCATTTTTTGGAAGTGTATAACCCACATTCTAGTAATTTTTTTGCCTTCTGGGAGCATTTTCAATGTCTTGGAGGTCCCCAAGACTCATCTTGAGACTGTTTTGTGCAATATGTAATAGCCCTTATTATTACTTGCATACTAGTGAGCGTGTTTTCCATAGTCTTGCAACAAGGGGTTTTCTACTGTGACATGAGACACTTTTTCTCACAACAGGACTTGCTTTCACCCCTTCTCT
Source organism: Taxus chinensis (assembly GCA_019776745.2). Lineage (NCBI taxonomy): Eukaryota > Viridiplantae > Streptophyta > Pinopsida > Cupressales > Taxaceae > Taxus > Taxus chinensis. The sequence goes on from CM034153.1 coordinate 526,453,106, forward strand.
TGTTTTTTAGCTCATTGTGCTTGTTTACAGCACCGAGTTGCTGTGATCAACGAAAAATGATTGTGGTCTCCAATATTACACATTATTACATTTATTGCAAGGTGAGTGACCAACTGTTTCACGACACACATTCGCACCTGATAGTATCCAATGCACTAAACTGTAGAGTGTCAAAATCAGGGAGGTTATAATATTTTCTTGGGTGGTGTTGATTGTTTTTCTTTCCTACATTTCTTCTTTTTCTCTCTTTGCTATGGATACACTTTCAATTCCTTTGCTTACATTGTTCAAATTATTTGAATGGAGATAAAAAATGGTAATGAAACTAAGGGGTAAAGGGTTATTTCACACCACCATGGGAGCTGAGACTGAACCTGATGATGAGCTTGAAAAATCTAAGTGGTTGAACTAAAGTGATGAAGCCTTAGGTCTTCTTTGTATGTATGTTTCTCCTGACTTGCTCTTCCACATTGAGTCATCCAAAACACCTAATGTTCATGGAAAATGTTAGATGATATGTTCGGACAACAAGATGACATGAGAGCGCATGAGTTGGAAAACAAACTACTAGGATTAAATCCTAGTGACTTTGAAAACCTACATAGTTGCATTCTTCTCAAATTTCATCCACACTAGATTGTTGTTAAAGGAATGTAAAGTGGAGAATAAATATTCCCAGTTGATCTTGTCGATTCTTTCTAAGTTAGGTCCCGAATACTCTGTCTTCATGTCAACTTTTCATGCTACGAAAGCCGCTCTGGGCAGTGCTTGGAATATGCCCTCATTTGACAGTTTTTCATCCCAACTCATTCGAGAACAAGAAAAACTCATTCAAATGGGGACTCTCAAGTCCAAGTCACATGCCCTTGTAGCAAGTACTGGTAAGGGAAAGAAGACTGAAAAGAAGAAAGAGAAAAAGGACCAACCTAAGAAGGAAACCAAGACCAACCAATCCAAAACTAAACCTAATATGAACGCTTCAACTTCTGAGCCTAAAGTGAAGAAATAAAAGTGTAAGTGTTCCTATTATAAGAAGACTGGTCATGAAGAGCATTAATGCATGAGAAACAAATTGATCACCTAACTCATTTACTCAAGAAAAATCATATAAGTGTTCTTGATTCTATCAAACAAAATGCTCCAAAATCCAAGTCTTCCATTGCAAAAGAGTCTAAATTTGATAAGAAGAAAGGAAAGGCCCTTATAGCTAGAGTTTCTCCTTCATTGACATGGATTATAGATTCTGGTGCCTTGCACCATAGGGATTCTTCATATGTTGATTTATCCAACATCAAACTATGTGGCATGTCCCAAATCACGTTGGGTGATGACACTATAGTGTCGGTTTTTGGTAGTGGATCGGTAGAGATGGATGGGGGATCATTTAACCAAGTGTTGAGTGTTCCTGATCTCTCTACCAATCTCCTATCGGTTTACCAAATCACTCACCTTGGTGAAGGAATGTGAGTGGAATTTGGTCCTAACTTAGTGATTATTCATGAGCTTCACAATGACACTACAATGGTTGAGGGAAAGGTAAATCACCATTCACGGTTGTACACCTTCTCCCACTTTACTTCTGATTTGATGCCTACTTCCTTTCTCACTCATGCAGATGATGTTAAAAATCTATGCCATCTATATTTTGGCCATCTAAACTTTTGTTACCTTGAACAATTGAGTCAAAATGAAATGGTTAATGGGTTACCAAACGTCATATTTTCTAAGGGTCTTTGTGAGGGTTATGCCCTCAAGAAACACTCTGAAAATAATTTTGACAAAGGAAAATCCTAGAGCGCAACTAGTCTTTTGGATCTTGTTCATAGTGACATTTTTTTCCCTTTCCTGCCTCCTTCATTTACTAGAGCTATTTATATACTAACCTTCATTGACGACTTTTCATGTTATTCTTGGGTGTATTTTCTTAAGCTTAAGTCTAAAGTTTTAGATCACTTTCAAGAATTTAAGGCTCTTGTTGAGAAACAAGTGGAACGGTCTATCAAGGTTCTTCAAACTAAAAATGGAGGCGAGTATGTGAGAAATAGGTTCAAGGATTTTTGTACCTCTCAAGGGATTGAATTGTAGTGTACAATTGTTTATATCCCTTTGCAAAATGGAGTTGTGGAAAGAGAGAATCAAATGCTTAAGGAGGTGGCAACTTGTATGGTTCACTCGAAGTCCCTTCCTCCACAGTATTGGGATGAAGTAGTGAATTATGCTTGTTACATTCATAACCGTGTTCCACACAAGGCAGTAAGAGGGATGACACCCTTTGAAGCCTGGTTTGGATGCAAGCCTGATGTTGAACACTTTTGAGTCTTCGGATCCAAGGCTATGGACCTGGTTTCCCAAAAAGAAATGCAAGTCTTTCAAACCATAATCCAAACCTTGTATCTTTGTAGGGTATCTTGATGGTGTGAAGGGATATTGATTGTTTAACCCTACTAATCATGAGATTTATATCAAGAGAAGTGTGAAATTCGATGAGTCATCTTCGAATTATACTTCTCTAAATTTTAAGGTCCTTATGTTCTCTGATTCTAAATCCGACTCTTTGGATGATGATATTATTGAGCATGTTCCTCCTCCACTTGATCCTCCTATGCACTCTCCGACCCTCATGCTTTAGAGTCTTCTGATTTTGATGAAAGTGTTGATTAGAACCTTTTTCCTTCTCACTTGAGTGATGAATCTTCCGACTTTGAGCCTGATCCTCTTGGTCCTTGTTGGGCTAGGAAAACTTTGCTGAGTGTTAGAGATTAGATGGGAGATCCTTCGGACAAGATATGGACTCGCTTAGATTTCATTGGACCGCACTCCTTCACCTCTGCTTCTGACCCTCAGTATTCTTTCCGGGAGGCTTCTGGTATTCCTAAGAGGGATTCTTCGATGGATGAGGAGTATTCCTTCACTCATGAAGAATGATACTTGGGATCTCACCCCTCTTCCGAAAGGAAGAAAAATCATTTGGTGTAAGTGGGTGTTCTGAAAAAAGTATGGTGTTGATGGAGACATTGATAAGTTTAAAGCATGACTAGTAGATAAGGGTTTCTCCCAGGAAGTTGGGGTTAATTATTCAAAAAAATTTGTTTCGGTTGCAAAGATGAATTCTATTTGACTAACCCTTTCCATCGCTGCTATAAATAGATGGGAAGTCCATCAGATTGACTGTTAAGAGTGCCTTCCTTCATGGGGACCTAGAGGAAGAGATCTATATGGAACAACCTCCGGGTTATGTCCATGATCCCTCCCTCATTTGTAAGTTAAAGAAGTCTCTTTATGACCTTAAACAAGCCCCTCGGGATTGGTATGCCAAGATGGACTCCTTTATACTTACATCAGGGTTCACTCGGTGTCACTCTGACCCAAATGTTTACATTCTGTGGCAGGATGACTCCATACTCATCCTTGTTCTGTATGTTGATGACTTGTTGATCACAGGCAGTTCTTCCTCTATCATTGATTCTTGAAGATTGCCTTATCCAACAAGTTTTCTATGTTTGACTTAGGATTGCTTCATTACTTTCTTGGGATCCAGATTTCACAATCTGACTCAGCAATTGTGATTTCACAATGTAAGTACTCCCTTGATTTGTTTGCTCGATTTCATATGTTTGATTATAAGCCTTCTCCTACTCCTTTCCTTTCCGGGGTTAAGTTGGTTTTAGATTTCTCTACTCCCTTGGTTGATGGTACCCTTTATTAAAAATTAGTGGGGAGCTTGATTTACCTTACTCACACTCGTTTAGATCTATCGTATGATGTTGGGATCATGTCCAGATTCATGCAGTAGCCACATGAGTTACATTAGAAAACAACAAAGTGGATCCTTCACTCTGTCCTTGACACTTATATGGATGGCATTCACTATCTAGGAGTAAATATTGACTTGGTTGGATATATTAACTTTGATTGGGCCGGTGATCTAGATCATCAAAAATATACCTCAAGCTATAATTTTTCTCTTGGTTTGGGTCTTATTAGTTGGTCTAGCAAGAAGCATAATGCAATTGCGATATCTTCTACAAAGTTATAATACAAAGGATAAGTTAATGCTGCCACAAAATTTGTTTTGTTGCAGGGTATCTTGACAAATTTTGGTATTCACTATCGGATGGCCTACTATCATCTACTGCGACAACATGAGCACCATCTTGATTTGTTGAAATCCAGTTCAACATCAGTGGATGAAGCAAATCGAGATACATATGAACTTCATTTGGTAGTTGATTCACGATGACATCATCAACTTGTAGTATTGTCAGAATTATGATATGCTTGCATACATTTTCACCAATCCCTTCACTAAGGAAAAATTTCTTCACTTGCGGTCTCTTCTTGGGGTGAGGTCTTCTACAGCCACCCATCTTCTTCGCGCTTTCTAGTCCTCTTCTCCTCTTCTTATTTTCTAGAGAGATGTTGTTTGTACATGGATACCTCATCAGGCCTTTAGTTGCTACGACTACTATGACACATCTTTCTTAGGTTATTTAGAGGATTCTTTTATCTCTTATAAGTAGATGTTTTCCCTTAGGGGTTTTTCCTCCATTACTTGAGATCCTTATTGTACATGGGTACCTCATCATGCCTAGTTGTCGGGACCCATTTTTCTCCTCTTCTTTTTTTCCAGAGAGATGTTGTTTGTACATGGGTACCTTATCAGGCCTTTAGTTATTAGTGCCCATTGACACATATTTCTTAGTTTTTTAGGGGAGTTATCTTTTAGTTCTGACTTTACATGACCTCTACCTCAGCTTTGATCAAGGGGGGTGTTGGTGTATATGACTTGTCTCATCCACACTCGGTGTCTTGTCCACCTCATGTGGTTAGTCATCTCACTTAGTGAGATCATAGGTCATTAGGGTTAGTTAGGGTTTTTTCCACATGTCATGCACATGAGTTACACAACACTCCTATATGTACCTCTTATTTTTGATCTATGAGTATGCAAAAAATTTGTTTCTTTCTACTTGATTTTCCTTTGTGATTCGTTCTCTTGCTAATTAGGTGAAGCATTCTCATCACCATTGGAAGTGTAACCCTCTTCAATGTGCACGAGTTTCTGTATTGATCCTCGTAGAACAATCTAATAGGAACCAACCCTTTCATGTGGAGAAAGATCACGAGTAACCCAAAAACTCATATTCCAACAATGTTGCACTAAAATTGTTGAACCCAGTTTCAGCAGGGTGTGTATTTCAGCTCTAACAATTCCCACAACTACATGTATAGAGAGGAAGAAGAAGGGAACATTAGTTTTGACTAAAAATCCAATTCATGTAACTAAGGAGGAGTTGGTGGAAATACAAGAAGATGAAAATGAATAGTTGAAATATTCAGAATCCTATTTCTTGTTATGTCAATTCATTAATTCCAAATTTTCTCTTGGCCTATCAATGTCCCATTAATTATTTGTAAAATTAGTTTTGATTTTATTTGTAAAATATAAATTGACATAATTAACTTACAAATGTAAGTCCATACCAAAACATAATTTATTGTAGCCTCTCTTACTCTTTGTTGAGATAGAATATATTTATTCATTTATAGAATTTGAACTCAACTCGGTTAACTTGTAAATGTAAATTATTTTTTGAAGTCTACCCCAATTTTGTATATCACCATTTTAATATATATGAAGTGAGATGTGGGTGATTAATTTTTTTATCAAGGTCAAATAATCATTAATTTAAACTTGCACTATTAGCCTCGAATCATTTAATTTGTAAGTGTAAATATTTTTTTACTTCAACATGAAATAAACAATAATTTAATGTATATAAAGTGAGATGTGGTAATTATTTCTCAGATCAAGGTAAAATAAATACCAATTTGGTGTATGAAACTTACCCTCTAACATCAAATCAATTAACTTGTAAATCACTTAATATCGAAGTAAAATAAGAGATGAATAGGAATTTGATATATTAAACTTGGTTTTCTTACGTTCACATCATCCCAAAATGAAGATTCACATGTTTTTAAAAAATGTAGGGGGGAAAATGCGGCACACATTTGCACCATGTCACAACCTAAATATAAAAAATAAAAACTAGGCCAGCTAAAAATTCAAACCCAATTCATTTGACATTCACATAGAGAGTGACTAAAGCAAAACAACCGCAACTAGAGGAAAAACAACAGTGAGAGGAGAATAAAGTGAGAGATTTTGATAATAATTTGAGAGTGAAAAAGAAAAATGGCACAACAATGTAGAAAATGTGGGATTCAAAAATTCCAAATCTACTCTATGGACCCAACAATAGAAGGGGAAGATGAATACGAAGAATATGTGAAATCTCTGCACAAAAGACCGTAGATAGAGGTATGTTTCTTTTCATTTAAATTATATAATTTTTTTAAAATGCAAAAAATGAAATATAAATTAAAAAACCTGACGTGATTTTGAAACCCAGGGATGAATTACTTAGCATAAAACAATATACCCTATGGTAACTTGTGTAAAACATTAAATAATTTATGTAAAACCCTTCCTGAATTTGTGCTATAACCATGGTCCCGAATAACATTCCTCCTCCTCAATATTTGTATTTCTTGTGGTTTTTTTTCCATATTTTCTTATTTTCCTATGTCAAAATTATATACTTACAACTCTCCATGTTCATGACATTAAAATCTTGCTTGGCCTCTGTGATTTAGTTCTATACCCAAGTGAATTTAAACTATTTGGCTTGTTACTTCTTAATAAGTCTTGCATAACTTGACAAACAATATAAATTAGTGGGATTTGACATCTAGACATATTTGGACCTTTTCCCACCTTCATACAAATTTTTAGGAATACTCTTCTGGTTTAATAGAAAATATTAACAAGGAAAGACCTATTTTATTGAGGAGACTTGGGGAACAATGCAAAGCAAGATTTGCACACTTGGAAGCATTCAAAATCAACAAAATTGTTGGGTAATTCTAGGTTTAAAACATCAAAAATCAAATGTCTTTTTATTCTATGTACGTTTCCAACTAAAATTTTTATTTGTCAAGCTTCCCGTGATGTTGTTATGTGCTTGTATGTAAAGTTCATAATAATTGTTTAATAATGATTTCATCCATTGCAACATATGAATTTGGTTTAGAAAATTTGTTTCCTATTTAGACTATCTTGCAAGGGAATTTGATCTTAAAAGTATCCTAAACTTCCAAAATCTATTCCTTTAACTGAAAATTATTTTTAGAACTACGACTCTTTCATTGGGTTTTACTAGACTTTAACTAGAGAACCAACTAATATAGTTGAAAATGCATCAAATACACATCTTGAAATGAAAATTACTCTTTTATGAGTCCTTAAGAGTCACACATGTTGGTTCAAATTGCAATAGTTCACTCTGATATATAATTTTTCATACAATAAGATATTGATAAATTGTTCTAAAATCGCGTACTTATTTAAGGAAGTGTAAGTAAGTAAAATGAGAAATTCAATTTCCAACACAATGTCATTTCAAGACTGTTAATTACAAAACTCAAATTTCACTTTTTTTTGTTACTAATACACAAAAACTTCTTTCTACAAATAAATAATAGATGCATTCTACCAATGTTATTTTCAAACCACATTTCTCTTTTACTGGAATGCACCCTTCGGTAGGATCTTTTATAACACGACCTTGTATCAAGAGTCACTAACTACAATAAAATTAATTGAGTTTAATATCTCAAATTTTTATGGGTTTTATATCAAATTCACATATAACTTGTAAAATATATTATTTTAACCGATAATGATTTTTTTGAACTACAGTTCATTCATTGAATTTTACTAGATTTTAACTAGAGAACCAACTAATACAGTTGAAAAGGCATCAACTACACATCTTGCAATAAAAATTAATCTTTTATGATTCCTTACGAGTCGTATATTTTGGTTCAATTTGTAATAGTTCATTTCGATTTGTAATTTTTCATATAATAATATATTAATAAAATTGTTCTAAAATCGCATACTTGTTTAATGAAGTGCAGGTAAGTAAAATGAGAAACTCAATTTCCAGTGATAATGTCATTTAAGGTTGCTAATTATAGAACTCAAATTTCACTGTGTTTCCATTGCCACTACACAAAAGCATCTTTCTACAGATATATGATACATGTATTCCACCAATGTTATTTTCAAACCACATTTCTTTTTCATTGAAATGCACCCTTCGGTAGGATCTTCCATGTTGGAGATATAATCTTAACCCTTGCATTTAACTTTGATCTCTGATAGCTACATATTTTGGAAAAAGGGAAAATATTTTCATTCAATGGAATGATCATATTTGATCTAGGATATTCTTTCTCATTCTGGAAAATTGATTAAAGTTTTCCTAGAAGGAATGACTAATGTGCAGCTATAGGGAATTAATTTCTGAATTGAATGTATTATTTTATGTGTGTGTTGCATTTTTGTATGGAGGAGTGAAGAGAGAAAAGAGTATGTAAGGGAAGAAGAAGAAAAATAGAGTAACGAAGATCTTCTGAATATTTTCTAGAAATCTAGTATACATGCAGCTGATTTTTATTTCTGATTTTTGCTATGCATTTTGTGTGTTGTGTCCTCCATTGTTGTGCATTTATTTTATCAGTTTTATTGTTGTTGAACGCATTTTAAGTTTATTGTTATCTTCCTCTGCCTCTGCCCTTTAGCTGGTATCAGAGCAGAAGGTTTTAGTCATTAAGATTAAGTTATTTTTCTTCCAGATCTTTGCAGAGTTTATTGCCAACCATTAATGGTATCCACATCTAGAGCATCTTTTCCAAGTCTACAGACTCCACAGTTTACTAAAAAAATTATGAATATTGGTCCTTGACTATGAAATCTCTTTTTAGATCCCAAGATGTTTGGGAGATTGTTGAAAATGGGTATGCAGAACCCATAAATGTTGTAGCATTCAACACACTCACACAGGCAGAAAAAGATATTTTGAAAGAAAAAAGGAAGAAGGATGGAAAATCACTCTTCTACATTCATCAAGCTATGCATGAGAGCATTCTTCCTAGATTTGCAACAACAAACCAATCAAAGGATGCATGGGAAACTCTCCAAGTGGCATATCAAGGTAAGGATAAATTTAAAGCAGTAAAACTCCAGTTGCTTAGAAAATATTTTGAGAATCTAAATATGAAATATTTAGATTCTGTAGAATCCTTTTTTACACATGTTGTTAGTATTGTAAATAAAATAAAATAACATGTGGAAACCATAGAATATCAAAGGATAGTTGAAAAAATTATGAGAGTTCTACCTGTTAAGTTTGATCCTTTAGTTATTACTATAGAGGAAACTACTGATTTAAGTTAGATGTCAATAGATGAGTTGTATGCCTGCTTGATAAACCGTGAGAAGAGTTTGGATATATCACATACAACCATAGAAAATGCATTCTCATCTCAGGATTTTATAAGCTGTGGAAGAGGTATAGGAGGTAGATTCAATCCGAGATGAAGAGGTAGAAATACATTTAGAGGACGCAACAACAATTCTCCAAACAAAGGTGGAAGAGGACACAACCATGATCATTCACATGGTCATAATCATTCAATTAGTCATAAACAAAAAAAGTCTCATGTTTAGAGTCATTATTGCAAAAATTATGGACACTACTCTTTTGAATGTAAGAAGAAACAATATGATCAAGGAAAACAAAATCATAATCAACATGAAATTTCTACAAAAACTTCTATGTTTATTGCATGCATAAAGATTGCTGAAGCAATTTCCACAAAATCGGTGGGTGAATGTAATATGGTTCAAAAAAGTCCACATGATATCTGGTGTTTATATTCAGGTTGCAACAGTCACATGTCTATAAATCTAGAGTTATTTTCTAGTTTGGATGAATCAGTAACCTCAAATGTTACTCTTGGGAACAATAATGAAGTGAATGTAATGGGAAAAGGGATTGTTGACATTCTAACAAAAAAGGGGGAGAAAAAGGTCATTAATGATGTTTTTTATGTTGTTCGTTTAAAGCATAATCTTATGAGTATTGGATAATTGGTACAGAAAGGATACAAGGTTTATATGGAAGATAATGAGTGCGTGATTGTGGAAAAATCCCTTAACACTCAGTTGGTTGCAAAAGTGAAGATGAGAAACAATATAATGTTTCCCTTGATATTACAACCATGAAAAAATAGAAAATCATATCTGTTTGCAGCAAAATCAGCAATTCAGTTCGTAGCCAAGTCTTGTGCTAAGCTCAATTAGTCCTACACTCAAACAAATGAGGCTTGTGTTGATGCAAGTGAGTCTTGTGCTCAGACCTGTGCTCATACAATTGAGTCATGTGCTCAAGCAAACGAGTCTTACGGTAGTGTAAGTGAGTCATGTGCTAAGCTAAATGAGTCCTACGCTGAGTCTTGTGCCAATACAAATGAGTACTGAGCTAATACAAATGAATCCTGTGTTGAGTCTTGCACTGATACAGTTGAGTCCCGCACTCAAGGAATCCAATCAACCTTTCAATCAGTTTTGAAAGATGAATCATGTATTTGGCATCTCAGGTTTAGACATTGAAACTTTGGAGGTTTGAATTTATTACACAATAAGAATATGGTAAAATATTTTCCATTGATTTAGAAATCAGAAAGATTAAGTGAAGGGTGTATTTTGGGGAAGCAACATAGAAATTCTTTCCCAGTTGGAATATTAGCAAGAACAAGTGCACCTCTTGAGATAGTACACTCAGATTTATATGGACCTATGCAAAAAACTTCTATTGGAGGTTGTTCATATTTTATAGCATTCATTGATGATTATACAAGGAAGGCTTGGGTTTAATTTTTGAGGGATAAATCTGATGCTTTTGGAGTCTTTCAACAGTTCAAAGATCTTGTGGAGAATAAAACTGGTTACTACATCAAGGTATTAAAAACTGATAGAGGTGGTGAGTATATTTCTAATTCTTTTCTAAATTTTTACAGACAACATGGTATTCACAAACAATTTACAGCTCGCTACACACCTCAACAAAACGGTGTGGCTAAAAGGAAAAATAAAACCATCATGGAAATGGCAAGGAGTATGATGAATTCAAAGCATTTACCAAATGAATATTGGGCTAAATCACTAACAATATTTGTTTAATTTCAAATAGATGTCTAATTAAAAGTGTAAGGAATATGATTCCTCAAGAGGCTTGGAGTGGTAGAAAGCATAGTGTTGCACAATTCAAATTATTTGGCTATGTGCCATATGCTCATGTTCCTACAGAGCCAAGAAGGAATTTGGATACTAGAAGTGATAAGTGTATCTTTTTTGGGTATTCAAAAGATAAAAAGGCTTACAAGTTGTTTAATCCAAGTACGAGAAAATTTATAATCAGTAGATATGTTCAATTTGTTGAGAATGAAGCATGGCATGGAAGTGTAGAAAAAATAAGAAGTGTCGCAACAACTAATTCACATGATGATATGGCTGATGAAGTGTTATAACATCAAGGTATGCGTTAAGCAAAACCTCCTTCCACTCTCGGACGTGCACCACAAGTTGTAGCACAAGCTACACATCCATCTATAACAAGGAGATCTTCAAGAAATCAGAATTTTACACCTAGGTAGTAGAGTTCACCAAGAACGCCATCCATGAAGCCTTTAGAAATGAATCCACCAAACTTAGTTGATAAAAAAAGTTCATCAGATCCTACATTGGCAAGTTTATTGCAGCGAAAAACAAGGAGTTTAAGAGATATTTATGAATCTGGTTTTAATGTTGATACAATAAATTATTTCTTTGTTTTTACTTTATTTTCAGAAACTGTCGATATGATGTATTTTGATGAAGCAATAAAAGATAAAGCATGGGAAGAAGCCATGGATAAAGAGATTGAAGCTATTGAGAAAAATAACACTTGGGAGTTGGTGGATCGTCCTCAAGAAAAAGACATCATAAGTGTAAAATGGATTTATAAAACTAAACATGTTGTGGATGATAAAGTGCTAAAGCATAAGGCAAGATTGGTTACTAGAGGTTTCACTCAACAACCTGTATTGATTACAATGAAACATTTGCTCATGTAGCGCGTTTGGATACGGTGAGAACTGTTCTGGCCATTGCAACTCAAAACAAGTGGCTTGTTTTTCAAATGGATGTAAAATCAGCATTTTTAAATGGTTATCTCCTGATCATGCTTCTTTGAATGCAAACTTCAAGAGTATGCCACTCTTGTATCATTTCAACACATGGATCTATCATACATCTTGTATTTTTTTGACATGTTTGCATAGTAATTTGCATTGCTTATGCCACATATCCTGATTTCAATAGTGCCTCACAAAGCAAGCCCGTTGTTTCCACACTCAAAACTACTTTTTGTCATTACCATGGTTTTCTATTACCAAAGGTTATTTAGCTTGGTTAATTACTTTTTTATATAGCTTTTAGATTGTTTTGTTATTTTAAGGTATATAGTTTTATCGATTTTGTCTCGTACTCTTAAAAAAAGTCAAAGTATTGTAAAAATTATCATTTTTTCATTTTATATCCATGTGTTGATAAAAACGTCAATTTTCTCATTTTATAATTGATCCAAAAAATTGATGTCCATGGTTGTTATAGTTCAAAGTTTAGTAGTTTCTTCAATTTATTATAGTGGGTTACTAGGTGTCATTTTAGAGTTTATAGTTCGTTTCTTAATCGAATTAGTTTTTAATAAATCCATTAGCTATATTAGAAATTGAGGTTAAAATTATCATATGTCAAGATTGTATATCATCAATAGTCTTATGTATTTGTAAATTGTCCACTATAAATCAAGTATAAACCAAAAGTCGGTTTGAATTATTTTATTGTCATTTCAAGCATTGTAGTGTCAATTGTGGTAAAAGTCAAGTTTGTCATTATCAGTGGATTTAATCAAATAGAAGAGTCATTTAAAAAAAAAACAAAAAAATTACATTACGAATGCATTTTTGGTGTAACCCAACATTCCAAGATAAAGTGTTTTCACATTGCAGGAGGCAGAAAAAAATAAAGTACAATATGGAAATTGATTAGCTTCAATGTCTAATTTGAAGAGTGAGCAACATGATATTGAAGGATGGATGCAACGGAGGAAGGATGAATGCAATAGAGGAAGGATGAAAATTATCATCTTCTCTCCAGCCACAGGGCTGCACAGTGATGTTGTGGCATGTTTGTGTTTTTCAATGATTTTTTCAGAGTTTGATTTTTCATTGTGTTGTGTTGTGTTGATATGTTTAGAGTACGTATTTTGTGTGGTATGATTCAAATAGAATTATATTCATGTTCATGTGTGTAAGAAATTTTGATGTATCCCCTAATGAAAATTTAGTAGAAAAGTTGAAGCACTTGTGTAATGTAGATCATGGGTCTTGAAAAGGTTAGTGGTAATCCAAATAACCATATGAGATCAACAGTCGATGGGTTTCTATTCATGTCCAAGTTTGTGGTAATCATATGGAAAACCATGGAAGAATGATGAGATATGTATTTCATTTGGATCAAGATCATGAGCCACAAGAATCAAGCATGCCACGAGAGTCAAGCATATTGTTGTTGAAAGTGTGAAAAAATTCTAACATGTTCGTACCAAGGAGGAATGTTACAAATATTATTGTTTAGTGCTTTTAATAATGAACAAATATATTTGTATGTGGTTTTAATATGTGGGAAGTAATTATTATAGTGAGATATATTGTCATTAGTTTGGTATATGAGTTGTTTCATTATTGAACCAACTCATGTAAATAGGGAGATATTGGTTAAGATATTTGTTGAAGAATCTCCTAGTTTGTAGGAGAGAGAAACTCTATATAATCTCCCATCAAATTCAAATATAAGATATATGAATGGATTGAAGTATTGTGTATCTGTGTGTTATTGCATTAGAATCTCTTGAAAATTTTTCACAAGGGTGCATGAGAATGTAGGCATAACTGAGGAGGATTTTATTGGAAGGAAAGGGCCACCAGCTCTACATCGATTCAGTTTTATGGTTGTCGATGAAAGTGACAGATTTTTTTGGTATGAGGCAGATCAAGCCAAAGGGCTTTTCGTGTGATTCCTTAAAATGATAGTCATATAATATTTATATCAAACCCTGGACGAAATGGAGAGCGCATAATAATCATGAAATGTTTATTACAAAATATGTAACTAGGTCTAAAGTAGAGGGTTTTAAATAAATAAACCAATGCATCCAGAGCTCCACATTATGTATTTAAATAAACTTATGTAAAAAATGTAACATGTTATATTAAAAGTGTTGTATAATTTTAAATGTTCTACAAAACTTATAAGTGTATTCAAAGTGTTGTATAATTTCAATCTCAATATTCTTATATTGATTTTTTTGCATGTTTTTTTAATATCAGAGGTGATGTTGAGTTATGGGTCATTTCACTGACATGATTATGTGTGGAGGCTCTAGCATTTTTGATTCAACACAACATAACATAAATGAGGAATTGGACTGCCCACCACAACATTCTTCCACATCTACACGTTCATTGACCTCAATGCACCCACCATAGAGGCATTGGTTTAAGTTTTATTTTTTAATTCAAGAATATTTGTTCATATTTATAAATTTTAATCATAGAACTTTATAATGACAAGTCTACTAGTTTTCAGGATCGTCTTCATAGCAGTGGTCATCCCTCGACATCCAAGAACAAATCAAAGAGTTATGATTTTATAGATTTTTTCATAGAATTTGATTTGATTTGATTGATTAAATTTACATTATTTTTTAGCTATTTCTTGTCATTTAAAAACAATAACACTTCATTATGATGATTCTACTTTGTTTATAGATTTGGATGAGGATGAGGGAGATAAGAGTACACACCCTTTGTCTGTAGCGAGAGAGTCACCATTTCGGAGATATAATTATTTTGTTTTTTATTGAATATATTTTAATTAATTAAATTATGACAACTTGTAAAAAAATTACAAAGCTTCTTCAAGTGCAGGACCTTCTCAACTTACTCCAACTAAAACTAGAAAACATAGATGAAAAAATATCTCCCCATCTAGCCTCGACGACATATTATCTGATTCACTAAGGGGGTATGACAAGGAGGAGGAGGCGCCAGCCCTACCAGCTTCAGATAATGAGAGACTCTCTCTCCTTAACCATGATAGGCATCGACACAGAGTGAGAGGGGCCTTGCAAATTACCCTCTATGTAAATAAAATTGGCAATATACTAGAGGATGTTCAGGGAAAGTATGCCTTAATTAGTTTTTTTCAACTTATCATTTAACTTTCTATGAATGTCAATTTATTTATTTGTTCATTTATAATGATTGGATAAAATATGATATTTTTAACCTTTTTAATTTTTTGGTTTCATTTATTTCAAGAAAATAATTGTTGATCGAGTGCGCAACCTATTCAAAACATATTTTCATAGAGAGTGGGATGAAATCCCATAGGAAAATTGCAAGAGGCCAATTATTGAATTAACTTGGCACAATTTTAGGAGTGTGCACTATAAAATAAGATTAATTTAAAAAATTATAGCATAGGGTTTGGGAGAATTAAGAGGCACACCAGGGTAATATTGTGTAAATAAAATATTTTAAAAAAATCATATGGCTCCAAGAGTAAAATAATAAGGCTACTGGTTAGTTAACTCAATTTATGATATCTAAAATTTAAACATTTTTATTGATTAAATATTTGAAAAATATTATAATTAATGCATTGAGGAAAAGTAACTATTTATTAGGTTACGAAGGACATGTAAGAAAACGAGGACAAGTGATCCATCAAATGGAACAACACATCTTAGAGGAGTCATAAATAAATTTGTAAGTTCAATATAAGTTATTGTACACTTGTATTTTTTATTATATAAATTTTCTTACATAAATTATTAATATATGTATTTTTTCATTTCACTACTTTTAAAGAAAACCTAATACACTTGCAACAAAAGACGTGCAAACAACATTAAAATCAATAGTTTAGGACTCAATTGCATTCATCAATTGGGCCAATGAGAATGGCTTTGTGCCGGTAAGACATGTTGTTTAATTAGTTGTATATTATTACACACGCGTGCGCGCGCGCACGCACACACACACGCGCGCACGCACACACACACACACACAAGTTGAACCTATTTTTTAGCAGGTAATATCATGTCTACATGGGTGAGGCACACATAATTCTTAGGATTAGATGCCAAGGTCTGAGGGGCATTCCACTAAATTCACCCTGGGCATGATCCCTACCTCATCGCTTATTACGGTATCCCTGGGCCTTTGCCTCAACAAGAATTGAACCCTAGTGGGTTCTTTGTGAGCCAAGTAACTTCACCAATGGGCCAACGACCGTTTGATGCTACATATATTTTAAATTCAAACAATTGTAAATTTTTATCATTGTATATTTGCAAGTTGATAAATAATGGGAATTGGAAGATCAAGAAGGGGAGCGATATCATTGGGACGAGGAAAAGGACAATGGAAAGGATCACACAGACGAGGAGGAGGAGGATGAAGAAGATAAGGACAAGGACAAAGAGGAGGACTAATGCTTAGGCATATATTGATTTATTTTGTAATTTGGAAGGGAATTGGTTTCTTTTTGTAATTTCCAAATGTGATATATTATACATAATCATATAAAAATAAATCACAATATAAATATTGTGTTTTTTTAATTTTTATAACATGTGGTTATTTTAGTTTTCATATCCAAACAATATTATGATATTTTGCTAAGTTTTTAATAAATTCATTTTATTTTATATTAAAAATCCTCAATATAATATATAATAATTTAATATAATATATATAAGTATAATTATACATAGAGAGAAAATATAATAAATAATAAAATAAATTAAATTTCAAATAATATATTTACATTAAACCAATAAAATATATTGCAATATAATTATTAGTAAATAATTTATATTATATAATTAATTATATCATTTTTTAATAAAATTTATCAATCGAGTTTTGTGTCACATTTGCATGAAACATTGGTAGCAAAATTTTTGCTAAAGTGGCGCAAATTTTACAATAAAGAATGTTTTGTCACGTCGAAGTTATGTCACATTTGCACCGCCTTTCCTGACATGAATCTTTGCAAAAACATGTCCAAAAAAACTAAAAAGAACTATTTTTGACACAAAATTGACTCAAACAATGGCGCTATAAGCACTTTATGTAGTAATGATTTGAGGCTTCATTTCATATTGCTCTGTGGATTATTCCAAAGCATTTATTACATTTCTCTATCTAATTTTTTTATTTGATTTTACATACACAGAGAGGTGTTTTGTCATTGGTAGAGCCACTCGTAGAGGGAAAATGAACTTCATCATCGTCTAATACAGGATCAAAGCATAACTTACTTATTTCCTCTTCCCAAATCCTCCCCCTAATTTACAACTTTTGTCATTGTCCAAGAAGCTTTTCTTATTATTTCATGTTTATTGAAGGCCATGTCTCTACAAAAAAAATAGATCTATAGATATATCAAAAAAAAATTCTTATAGAACAGAGCTATAATGTAAGTGTCTTTTATGTTACAAGTTTTTGATACCTGAACATTGAAAAATCCTTATCTGAAAATAATTGTGACACTTGGTACAAAAAATGAAGTATGTAGAGTAAATAAGACTTACTTTGTAATATAATACAAAAAATCAAAAAACATAAAAATAAACCCTTCTTCAAATCAACACATTTGGGAATATAATTGAAGTATCCTAATCATATCTTCCTCACTTCTTCGAGAGGTTTTTTTCTTGAATAAAATTGAAGCATGTAGGACAAAAATGGTGTTAATATGATGTAAAAAAATCACTTTTACGCCATGTTAGAAAATAATTATTAAAAAAACAAAAATACAAATGACACAAAATTGACATAGTGGCGTTAATCCTACATTATGTAGTAATGGAACCACATTATAAATTTAAATAAAAGTGAACTATAATTAATACTTTTTTGATGAGTAGTGCACTCACTGGGCACTAGATTACATATATTGTTGGTATATCGAAGTATATAGTAGATTTTACAATTATGAGTAAGCGTACAACTAATCCATTTTCCCTAAGTATCATGCACATTAATAGTCCATGCTAAATTAATTTTTTTTACTTTTTTCCCTAAAAAAACGTTTGGCGCAGTGGTAGAGGTCTAAAATATGTAGTTGCGGGTCGCGTGTTCAATTTTGGGGAAGTCCATCACAAACTTGTGTGATGGATAGGCCTCTCCCAACTAAACTAGTGAGCACCTTTAGCCTAAGCAGCTATGAGTAAGGGGCAATCATGCCGTCAAAGTCACCCAGGGCACGATCCTAGCCCTAACCATTTTGACTCTCCAAGTTGGTATCTCTAGGCCTTGCACTCAGTAAGACTTGATCCCTGGTGGGCTTTATCAAAACCAAACGACTTCACCATTGAACTAAGGGCACTTCCATATAATTCATACTTTTCAAATTATGAAATTTATGATATCCCCTTGGACATGACATGTGAAAATTAAAATTTACATTTACATCAATAGACGTTGTCTAAGTTGAAATTGGCTTCCAAACTCTGACAACATCCGATGGTGACGAATATATACATCAATGACCATGAAAATTGGTGGAAAATTTTAGTACTTAGTAGAACTCAGTTGATGGGATAGGTGGCCATCAGAATGGCATCACATCCACACGCTCTCACATGATGCCTTCCCGAGCTGATTCATTAGATAGTTGTCCAAGATGCTACAACTCATCTCATGCTCTTGGGCTTCCCCTGTATCACCTTGTAGAACATGGAAGATAAAATCTCATACATCACAGACAATAAATTTACATAAGAAAGGAGTGAAATATAGAAAGTGTAAAAATAATAATATTGGTGGGTATGACCTTAAAGGATGTGAAGAATTCATTGCCATCAAGGTAGAAAAAACCAAGGTGTAACTGTCACCATAGTTTCCACATGATGGAAGTACTAGAGAACAAGGAGTCCACTTCTTATCGCCCCATTAGATGATTAACTACTTTAAACAATTTTGTGTTCAAATTTATTCATCTATGATTAGGAAAAGAAGCAAGTGGTTATTAGATTGTTGTTTCCACTACAAACAACACAGTGTTTTCCAACACCTCAATAGATTTATCCACTACACTGTGTGGTTCATTCGACACATAGATTTTTCCACCAAAAACATTCGTGGGAAGCCACTTGGATTACACCCTTTTATTGAAATGGTGTGTAAAAGGATCACACATCTCCCACTTACCCTTATTCATGTCAAACGTCTCCACATATAATGAAATTTCTTCCAAATTATGCACTTCTGCTATCAATAATATTTTACCACCATCATAATATTTGCAAACCAAAGGATTTTATCTTCACACCGTAATAGGGGACTTTGTCTTGTGCCATTTTCAACGCGTATTCATAAAAATATCTCTAACTTCAAGAAAGCGTTGGTGATAGAAAATAGGAACCCATTTCCTTCCATAATAATGGTGCCCCCTTAGGTCAATGGTGGCAAATAGATCTAGTTGTAGGCTACCAGGTCAAACTCCATGCCTAGGTATGTGCATGGATTTAGGTGACCAAAGGGGGGGGTGAAAAGTGGCCACTTTTTTCCTAAAATCAGAAAAATCAGAAAAAGTTGAACTTCAACAAGAGATTTGACATACTTATGCTAAAAATTTGATAGTTTGATAAGAAAAAAATCATAGTGCTAGGAATCTAGTTTCTAAACTTATATTTTTTATATGGTAGATATTAAGAGGATCAAATGTGGTATGCACACAAAGTGGTCTTGTTTTTGTGTCAAAACACAACATAGTGTCACATGTGTGCCCCCCTATTTTTTGAGTTTCGTAAAATATTTTACAAATACCTTTGGTATGAATTTAGCTAAGATCATTTATTAGGTCCCACTATTTTTTACTACTTTTTAAATGATTACATTATTTTCTATTAATTTTCAAAGCAAACACATCCTGAAAACGAAACAATCATGTGTACACCCTTTAATTTTGAAAAAAATTATTAAAAAAATGAATTCCTCTTTTTGAATGTGTGTAGAATGGAGTTTAGATCGTGTCAATCTATTTTTAAAAAAAATTGGATGGGCGGATCAAAAATTACATAGAAAAAATAATTCGTGTTTTTGGTGAAAACTTAAGACAGTACTAAAAGAAATTAAGGATCAAAACCTTAAACTATTCAAATTTTAGAAATAAATACACTGACATTAATTTAAGATAGAGTTTGACATCATACTCATTTTTTTAATATTGTCTTAAAACACGTAAGAAAATATGGTGTACACTCGAGATTCTTATGTTTTTTGTAAAACACAGATTTAGTCATAGAATTGACAGTCTAACCCTTAGGCTTAGATTTCCAATCCAAAGGTGGGTGGTTTCCAAGACAAAGAAAACAAAACATGCTCATGTTATTTTTCCAATGAAAAATCATTTTTACATAGTAAAAAAATGCACTCGGGTTATGGCTCGATCGCGTTACAACATGACCAAACTAGAACATGAATGTGTTATGTTCAAAATGCCTATCAAACATGTTTGTGGCCACTTTTTTGTCCCCCATTTATGTGTACATGCCTTCCTCATTTTTTTTTGGTCCCAAAACAAAAAATTATGGATTGCGTCTGTGAAGGGAACATGAAACTACTCTTAGAATTGGACTGGAAGCGATGAAATGTCGTTATTGCTTGCAAACCAGGGTTGGTCTAGGTAAATCTGAAATTGGAAGGAAGGCCAAAACTATCTCTATAACATCATCTTCTAATGACACAGACTAATTCTTATGTTCCATTGTTATTATTGATCATGGAGTTTCCATCCCATATAAAGGCATATTTTGAGGTAGAGACACAATAGTTGGAACAATGTCCAAGGTATGTGGAGCTGTTGGTCCGAAGATCTGTTGGGTGGGCAGATCTATGGATAGACGGGCCAACGGTGTGCAGGGCATATCCCTTCTTTGAGACATCAAAGAGAAACTGGTTTATTGCTATTCTACCAGCAGGAATTTGCACAAGTCCTATAGTATTCTGCCTTCAGGGGTTTGAGATCTTGTCCCAGTTGTGGTATTTTCGACTGTGAGTAGAAAGGAACGAGAGGAAGAGAGGAGATAATATAGTTCTGAAGGGACAAAAGAAATGAATTCCAAGGCAGAAAGGTCAGAGGGTTTATGTTTTGGGATTGGTAGTAAACAGAGCCGAACCTATTTGCATAAACGAACAAAGCAATACTGATGAGCAAATGACAAAAAAGTAGAGATAGATCTAACAGAATAAGTACACAAATCTGACATAAGAAAGGTCTGATGCACATAACACACGTATTCAGCCCAAAGTCTCAATATTTGTATTAATGTTTTCTTCTGTTACAAAAAGTACAAAGCCTTTCCTTCTCACTTCTATTTTTTATCTAAAAAATGTCCACCCCCTTGAATACAACAAGTATTCAAGTATTTATAGAAAGAGGAGAAGAGAGAAGGCAAAAAGGAACCAACAACTAATTACAAAATAACTACAAAATATCTAAAAGTCAACTGTTGACTTTGGGCAACTTGGTGGATGACAACATCCCATGTTGCAACATGGATGATGTCATCATTTGTGCCAACATACTTTTAGATATTTACAAAAAGAAATCCAAGAGGAGGAAGGCTATTCGTCATCGTCTCGTGGCTGGAAAGGAGTACCTTGCTTCTACTCAGGAGAGGCAATATGGAATTCGGCCCGATACTCCATGAATTTGTTGATCATCGGCTGAAGTTGATCCTGGACAGGATCCTTGGTATGATCACCGATGACCTCACAAGTCACCCGTTCATCTCTGAGTTTTTTGGGGAGCTTAAATTACTCATTACCTACCTCCATCAGGTACCCTACAAAATCGTGATAGGCCAGAAGGTTATTGATGGATTCAGTGTCAAAAGTAACTTCTGGCCCTAATCCTTGCGAGACGATCTCTTTGAAGATCTGGATGGTTTCATCTACCTTCCTCAAGGCGAAAGATGGAGTGAGTAAGCCCGGAGACATCCTTAGGATAATTTTCTCCATTTGATGCATTGCATCCAGGGCTTCCTCCTTGACCTTGTCTGTCTTCTCTAGGAAAAATTCCATCTGATCAACCCAGTAGTCCAAAGTAGCAAGGATCTTGTTGGGTGCTCTGAGGTGATCGAAGACACCGAATTTAACTAAATCTTCGACTAAACATTCAAGCATCTTCTGGAACGTCTCATGTTGCAACTTGGTATGCTCAAAATCTTCGTAGATAGGTCCTGCGATCACCTGGAGTTCCTTGTTCGCCTGATTAATGTTCTGATATAGCTTGGTGAACTTGATGATTACTTCCTCACTGTCTTTGAGGATCTGGTCTCTCCAGGTGGATACTGCCATGCCTTGTTTGCCAATCTTGGTGTATTCGTTTATGCATAGAGACTTGTTGTTGGAGTGTTGCATGGGATGTTCCTTCTCTTCAAAAGCATAACAGACCTCCTATTCTACCAACCTTATAGGATAACTCGGTTTAATAAGGGTTGGGTAGAATGTAGGCACAATATGTGAAATACCGCAACTCATGGAAACATTAGTGCAAGGTTTAGTGAAGTTGGGTAGTGCCCTGCGTAGAGATGGGAGGGAATTTTGCAAAGTATGGGGATCGCTTTAGGCATGATAAATTATTATAACATCAAATAAAGGATAAGAAAGTAAAGGATCTTCCTGATTTTGAAAGGGAATAATGAATTTTATATTTTTACACAAGGGGAAGGAAGCATTTGAGATGGTGAGGGAAGAATTGCAGTAAGGGAGATGGGTTTTCTGTTTCTAACCTGAATGAGAATCTTCTCAGCTTATGATGCAATGGAAAAATCTTCAAGAAGATTGTTGCCTCCTAGGGATTGAATTAACACAACTAAATCAGCATTAAGGGATCTCAAATAATACAAGAATGCCATACCTTGTGAGGGTATGAATTCTTGAGGGATTCTATGCGAAGTCCTTGTAAATCTAATGTTTAAATCAGAGATAAAATCCATTAGAACCCTTTGTATTTTGTTGAGATGTTCCATGAGGAAGATGACATCTACATTCTCCTTGAGCCAACTTTGTAGTTTCTCTCCTAGCTGATTCTATGTGAAAATGGATTGTGAAGCCAAATTGTTGTACTAATCTCTTACTTTACCTTTGAATGATGAAACAAGAAGTCTGAGGAAAATGTTCTCTTATATGATATTGTGAATGGCACAATGGTTTGTTACATCTTTAATATGATCAATAGGAGATTGATCTTCATTTCCATGGAAAAGAGGTAAGTCTTTCAGGGCTGATTTGAGAATATCATCCCACTACTGCAAATGGAGGAGGTTGAAACTGAAATGTGAGAATGGGAGAGCTATTTGGAGAGCCATGAAAGAATTGGAAAGATTAAAATAAATGGAAGGGTAAAGGGAAAGGTTTGCAACTGAGATAATGGGTTGGTTAAATCAGCAGAGTCACCAGAAGTGTTAAAAACATACCGTCAAAGGTTGAATAATACTAAGAACACGTCAATCATGTTGGTATGAGGTTGTAAAGCTCTTAAAATTGTCCCACCGACTGTGTTGGAACTGTTAGGAAGTGAAGGCAACAAGGTGGCTAAGATAAATACCTTTAAAATATAAAACTTTCAAATCTTTTCCCACCAGGCGTGCCATAACTATTATCACCAAAAAACATCACCCTCTGATTTGTCATGAATGGATGATGAGCAGTTAGTGTTTTTGGGTAACAAGGGATTGTCTCTCAAGTTGTGGGATTTTCTACTTGAGACAAACCTCTAGAGAAGGTTGGTTCCTCTACCTAATCCTAATGCTAAACTACTCCTAAGGAGGGAAATGAAACTATCTAATCCTACTCTATGATTCCAAGGGACCAGGGTGAGAGAAAGATGCATAAAAATGGAAATCCTACACTAACAGAGGTGATAACAACATGAGGAGGGTGGAAAGACACTCCAAAATGAGGGAGAATGGAAGAGAAATGAGAAAAGAGGGGGAAAAATTAAGTGCCACAGTCCAAAACATCATTCAAACTACCATTTTCATGGAGCACAGAAAATTCAGACCATGCAAGGAGAGTAAAAGATGCACAGGGTACCTGAAAATGAAATAAAAGGCAAGAAAATGCAATAGAACACAAGCTAGGAAATATCAATAGCCACAAA
Source organism: Taxus chinensis (assembly GCA_019776745.2). Taxonomy (NCBI): domain Eukaryota; kingdom Viridiplantae; phylum Streptophyta; class Pinopsida; order Cupressales; family Taxaceae; genus Taxus; species Taxus chinensis. Next base: position 526,477,305 of record CM034153.1, read on the forward strand.
ACTAGTATTTTATTGCTTCAAATATGCAAAATCCATTACATTGAAGGAGAAAATGCAAGGATTACCATGCAAGATATCCAAATCTTAGGCCTATAGCTCAAAATACAAAATGCATCACTTGAAGAATGTAAGGAAATTACTAGTATAATTTAGATTATGAGCAACAATATAACACCAAATAACACAATATTTCAGAATAATGATCTCAATATGCAATTGTAATAGCTTCGCCACTTCGAGGGGGTAACCTCCAAACCATATAATAAGACTCAAATGCTCAAATTGTAATGAAATTACTTTTATAATTCAGATCATGAGCATAAATATAACACCAAATAACACAATATTCCAGAATAATGATCTCAATATGCAATTAGAATAGCTTCGCCACTTCGAGGGGGCAACCTCCAAACCATACAGTAATACTCAAATGCTCCAATGATGATAAACTACTACCTTCTAACCTCTATATATACTATTCCTATGCTATGGCCAACACCAAGGCCGACCCACTAATGAAAATATAACATATATGAAAGAGATACATAATGATAAGAAGTTATGATAGCCACAAGTCAGCTATATACATCCAATATAAGATATATGATTAAGGGCGTAGCATGCCCCTCCCCTTCGAAGCAACATTGTCCCCAATGTTGAGAAGATCTGGATGCTACTGCAGGAAATTTGCATCCTCCCAAGTTGCGTCTTCATTGTCTAGATTTTTCCACTTGATCAAATACTCAATGATGACCCTTGTCCTCAACCACTTAGTGCATGTCTGAAGGATGCATTTTGGTTCTAGGATGATTCTACCCTCTTCATCAAGCTTGGGTAACACTGTCTGGGTTGATATTGTCTATTCAATTACCTTCTTTAGGCAAGATACATGGAAGATTGGATGAATTAGAGTAGCCGGAGGAAGTTCCAGTTTGTATGCTACATTGCCAATCTTCTGTAACACTTGATAAGGACCATAATACTTAGGTGAAAGCATGTTATCCTTTTTGTGTTGTTTTAAGGACATTTTCTTATATGGTTGTAAACACACAAAAACCCAATCACCGACTTCAAAATGTCTTTCACTGCGATATTGGTCTTCTTGCTGCTTCATGCGGTTTTGTGACATGGCCAAATTCTCCCTGAGACTAGAAAGCACCTCTTGTTAGTGTTGAATATGTTATTCAATTGCTCAAACCTTTGGTTAGACTCTCAAAGATGAAGTGATAGATGGTTGATGGTACCCATATAATGCAAGAAATGAGACATTTTAGATGAAGTATGAAAGGAGGTGTTATACCACCATTCTGCTAGTGGTAACCATTAGACCCATCTCACTTGCTTATATGATGTAAAACAATGAAGATATCCCTCCAAGCACTTGTTTACCACCTCTATTTTCCCATCAGACTGGGGATGATAAGATGAACTACGAGCTAGTTGTGTGCCCAAACATGAGAACAAGTCAGTCCAAAAATTACTAGTAAAGATAGGGTCTCGATCACTTACCATAATCTTTGGTGTCCCGTGTAGCTTCTGAATTGTATCCCTGAAGGTCGTTGTTACTGTACTCGCAACAAATGGATGTGATAAAGCACAAAAATGGGCATATTTGGTGAGTCTATCCACCACCACCATGATTACATTTTTACCTTCTGATTTAGGCAATCCTGTGATGAAGTCCATAGACACCTCTTCCCACCTCTGGCTAGGAATAGATAGAGGTTGTAAAATACTTGGGGACTTAATTGTTTCGCCCTTATTTTGCTGAAAAACCATGCATTTTGCCACAAACTTTTGGACATCCCCTTTTAGCCCTTCCCAAAAAAAATCATGCTTGATTCGATGATAAGTCTTTAAGAAGCCAGAATGAACCCAAATTGGAGAAGCATGGAGCGCAGATAGAACCCTATTTTTAAGTATTGAATTCTTACATAGATATAATCTATCTTTATACCATAAAACATCTCCTTTCCATAAAAATTTTTCTGACATGTTTGGATCTTGTTGGAGATTATAATGAGATTTTGTGTACCTGGGTCATTTTTCCATTCAGACCTTGCATCCTCTATCCAATCCTCCTGTAATACAGATATGGCACACAACAATGCCTAGGCAGATTCATCCTTCCGAGATAAAGCATCAGCAACTACATTCTCTTTCCCTTTCTTGTATATTATCTCAAAATCATACCCCAACATTTTTTAGACCCATTTCTGTTGTTCTTCTGATGATAAATGTTGCTCTAAGAAGTATTTCAAACTATCATGATCTGTCTTTACTTTGAAATGTCGTCCCATTAGATATGGTCTCCATTGTTTCACTGCATGAAGTATTGCTAACATTTCATTCTCATAAACTGGTTTAGAGATATTTTTACCTTTGAATTGGCAGCTCTCGAAGGCAATGAGTCACCCTTCTTGCAAGAGTACTACCCCCATACCATACCCTGAAGCATCACATTCAACAATGAATGTTTTTGAAAAATCTGGGGTGGCTAGAACTAGAGTGGTGCACATGGCCTCCTTCAACTTCTCAAAGGCCATAGTAGCTTGCTCGTTCCAATGGAAAGAGTCCTTCTTTAATAAAGTTGTGAGTGGTGCTGCGATGCTGCCATAATTCCTTACAAATCTATGATAATAACCTATAAGCCCCAAAAATCCTCAAATATTTTTTAGGGTTTTGGGAACCTTCCATTCAAGCATGGCTTTTATCTTGTTAGGATCCACTTTAACACCTTCATAAGAGACAATATGACCCAGATATTCAACCTCCTTGACACCAAAAGAACACTTAGAAGGCTTTGCATAAAGTTGATGTTGTTCAAGAGTTTCCAACACCTTATTTACATGATACATGGGTTCCTCCCATGTTTTACTATAGATTAATATATCATCAAAGAACACTAAAACAAAATTTCGAAGAAATGTCTTAAATATGGAATTCATCAAGCTTTAAAATGTAGAGGGTGCATTTGTTAGTCCAAAAGGCATTACCAAGAACTCATAGTGTCCTTCATGTGTCCTGAAGGCTGTTTTATGAATATCTTCATCCTTGATTCTAATCTGATGATATCCAGAATGAAGATCAAGTTTTGTAAAGTGAACAACACCATGTAACCCATCTAACAAATAATCAATTATAGGAATAGGAAACTTATCTTTAACTGTGTACTTATTGAGTTCCCTGTAATCTGGACACATGTGCCAATTGTCATTTTTTTTCCACACCATCACTACAGGAGAAGAGTAAGCACTTTGACTATGACGAATAAGTCCTGCTTCTAACATCTCTTGAACTATCTTCTCAATCTCACTCTTTTGCATATAGGGGTACCTATAAGGTCTGATGTTGGGTGGTTGACTCCCTGGTACTAGCTGGATTGCATGGTCATGGTCTCTTTTTGGAGGCAAACCCTTGGGCATTTCTCCAAAAATCCTTGAGTGCTCATCTATAACTGCTTGCATATCTGTGGGTATAAATGTATTGGAATGGTGTGCTTCCAATGAAAATAGTTGTGCTACAAACCCTTCTGCACCCTTTCTAAGAAATTTTTGCATCTGATGAGAACTTAGCATCTGTGGGAAATTTTCTCTTAGTCCTTTTAGTTTAAAATTCCTCCCTTCTGACTGAAATTGCATGAACAACTCTTGGAAATTCATTTTAATGGTTCCCAAGGTGGTAAGCCACTGAACTCCTAACACAATGTCTGCTCCTCCCATGGCAATGACATACATATTGCTAGTTAGCAAGTAATCTCCCATGGCGAGATTAATGTTATGGAATTTTCCTGAACAACTAACAGTTTTCCCATCAGCAATCATGACTTGACATTCTAGAGCTCGATAAACAAAGTAGTTCAAGCGTACCGCTAACTTATGATTGATGAAATTATGAGTACTTCCCGAATCAATCAACACTGTTACCCTCTGTTTTTTTAAGAATCCAACTACTTTGAGAGTTTGGGGAGTGCTAATACCATAAATTGCATGGCATGATATTGTTGGTTGGGGATCTCCTAATTCCTCCTCTGGCTCTACCTCTTCACCTTCTTCATTTTCTTCTTCTTCAGTAGGTCCCTCAATGTATAACAACTTCTTTTCTGCACACTTATGTCCTTGTCCAAATTTTTGGTCACAATTAAAACATAACCCTTTGGCTCTCTTTTCTTCAATTTGTTGAGGTGTCAGTCTCACTGGCCGAGGGAATGATGGTGGAAGGGTGCTACGATCTCTGATAGTACTGAAAGTTTGTTTCTGACTTGAAAGAAATTTTTCCTCTACCCTACGTGCCATGATCATAGATTCTGAAACCTTATGAGGATTAAACATACGCACCTCAGTCTCAATTTTTTCTTTAAGACCCCCAAGAAATAAGTCATTCAAAATATCTTTAGGAATATTTTCTACCCATAAGGAAAGGTTTTGGAATTGATGGATGTAATCTTTGACTGTTCTTGTTTATCTGAGCTTTGCTAATTGGCTGAAATAATTCTCTGACACACTAGAACTATAGTGCAATTGCAACTCTTCAGTGAATACTTTCCATGTAACATTGAGGCCACTCTTTTTCCTTTGAGCACATAACCATCGATACCAAATGAATTGGTCAGGTTTAAGATATAACGATGCCATGGTAACTTTTGTCCCAATGGAATCTGATGAAGATCAAAGAAATTCTCCATCTGATTAATTGAATTAAGTGGATCCTTTTCATCAAACTTACACATTTCCACTTTTGGAAGCATGTTATGGGCTTGTAGAGTGTTTGTATTTAGATTGGTCATGTTTGCAGATCCACCCTGACTAGTTTGTTTATTACTTTGACCTAAAGATCCACCATGGTTAATATGAGTATGATTGAGTTGTGGCTCATTAGGGATGATATGATGACCCATGAAATTGTAGCTAAATTGTTGAATGAAATCCTCCAATCATTGTCCAATATTTTCTACATCTCCTTTGCTGGCCACTCTACCTTCAAGGTTTCGCAACTCTAACTCAAGATAGCTGACTTTATGGTCAGTTGAAGTAAACCCTAACCCTGAGGACTCTGTAGATACCCCTTCTGACTCTAACTCCTCAACTATTATCTCATCCTTATCAGGGGTTTTACCTGGAGTGATGGGATTCTTTTTTCTCTTGTCGAAGGCCCAACCATGATGCCTCAAAATGGTAAGATTTAAGGATCAAGGTCGAAATTTAGGGTTTCAGATTTCAATAGGAATTCAATTTTTTTTTATAAAACTCAAAGAATGAACTCAAACTAATTTTTAATCTTATTTCTGGAAATTTAAATAACTTTGAAAAATTCCACAAATTTCACCCTATGTAGCCGAATTATGAAAAAACATAAAACCGCTATAACTTTTGCAAAACAAGTCAAAAATTATTAAAATTTTTAGGGAAGCTTACTTGACTGATTTTGCTACACCACAGAAAAATTTACAAAAAAATTCACTACCAATGTTGAGATATGGACGAACCTTAAAAATTAGGGTTTGACGCAGTGTTGGCCGAGTTCAAGCTCTAATACCACTTGTAATGAAATTACTTGTATAATTTAGATCATGAGCAGAAATATAACACCAAATAACACAATATTCCAGAATAATGGTCTCAATATGCAATTATAATAGCTTCGCCACTTCGAGGGGGCAACCTCCAAACCATACATTAATACTCAAATGCTCCAATGATGATAAACTACTACCTACTAACCTCTATATATACTATTCCTATGCTATGGCCAACACCAAGGCCAACCCACTAATGAAAATATAACATATATGAAAGAGATACATAATGATAAGAAGTTATGATAGCCACAAGTCGGCTATATACATCCAATATAAGATATATGATTAAGGGCGTAACACAAATGATAATGAGCTAATACCTACAATCCTCTATATATACTATTCATATGTTATGGCCATCACCCAGGATGACCTATTAAGCATGAGAAAGTATAAATGATATGGTAAGCCACAAGTCAGCTACTCATATCCTAACATAAGCAATAGGTTAAGGGTGTAGCATGCCCTTCCCCTTCAAACTAACGTTGTCCTCAACGTTGAATAATCTTGGATGTTGCTGTAAAAAACCTTCATCCTCCTAGGTGGCATATTCTATGCTGAGATTCTTCCACTTGATCGGATATTCCTTAATGTCTCTGGTTCTCGGCCTCTTAGTACATGTTTACAGAATCTTCTCTGGCTCCAAAATGATTCTTCCTTCCTCGTCAAGTTCTGGTAACTCTGTCTGAGCTTCAAATTTCTGTCCAATAACCTTCTTCAGGCATGAAACATGGAATACTAGGTGTATGTGTGAAGATGGAGGCAACTCTAGTTTATAAGCAACACTGCCAATTTTTTGTAGAACCTGATAAGGGCCATAGTATTTAGGAGCAAGTTTGTTGTCCTTTTTCTGTTACTTTAGAGACATCTGTTTGTAAGGTTGGAGACGTACAAAAACCCAGTCACCAATTTCAAAATGTCTTTCACTACGATGTTGATCTGCTTGTTGTTTCATCCTATTTTTTTCTAATGCTAAATTCTCCTTCAAACTAGCCAAAACCTGTTGTTGATGTTGAATGTGTTCCTCAACATCTCTGACCTTAGTTTGCACCCTAAAGGAGGAAGTGATAGAAGGTGGATGGTATCCATATAATGCTAAAAATGGGGTCATTTGAGAAAAGGTGTGAAAATATGTGTTATACCACCATTCTGCAAGTGGTAGCCATTTAATCCATCTTTCTTTCTTATCTGATACAAAACAACGTAGATACCCCTCTAAGCATTTGTTGACCACTTTCGTTTTCCCATTAGTTTGAGGATGATAAGATGAACTGTGAGCTAGCTGAGTACCCAAACATGAAAATAATTCTGTCCAAAAATTACTTGTGAAAATAGGATCACGATCACTTACAATTATTTTTGGGGTTCCATGTAGCCTTTGAACTGTCTCTAAAAAAATAGTTGCGACTGTACTAGCTGTAAATGGATGTGATAGGGCACAAAAATGGGCATGTTTTGTGAGCCTATCCACAATCATGAAAATAACATTCTTACCCTCTGAACAAGGTAATCCGGTGATGAAATCCATGGAGAGCTCCTCCCATCTCTGGCTAGGTCGGTAAGGGTTGCAACAGACCTAGTGTCTTAATTGTTTCCCCTTTGTTCTGTTGGCACACTAAACACTCTGATACAAAATTTTGTACATCCCCCTTTAGTCCTTCCCAAAATAATTCTCTTTTTATTCTATGATATGTCTTTAAAAACCTAGAGTGTCCTCCAACAAGAGAGGCATGTAGCTCTACAAGAATCTTATGCTTCAACTTAGAATCTTTATTCAAGTATAACCTATCCTTGTACCATAGGGCATTACCTTTCCACTCAAATTTGTTAGATGTCATAGATCCTTGCTTGATATTATGTATTAGAGATTGTGTATCCCTGTCTTGATCCGATTCCAATCTTACTTCATCCACCCAATTAGCCGTCGACATGGACATTCCACATAGTAAGGCATCTGTGGATGTATCCCTTCTGGACAACGCAACTACTACATTTTCTTTACCCTTTTTGTATATTATTTCAAAATCATAACCCAACATTTTTGTTACCCACTTTTTTTTGTTCCTCAGATGATAACCTTTGCTCCAAACAATATTTGAGACTATCATGATCATTTTTTCCCTTGAAGTGTTTACCCATGAGATAGGGCCTCCATTGCTTGACCACATGAAGAATAGCCATCATTTCTTTCTCATAGACCGGTTTGAGCAGATCTTTTCCTTTGAATTGATGACTCTCAAATGCAATTGGTCTTCCTTCTTGCATTAGAACTGCTCCCAATCCTGATCCTGAAGCGTCACATTCAACAATGAAGGTTTTTGAGAAGTTGGGAGTAGCCAAAACTGGGGTGCTGCACAAGGCTTCCTTTAGTTGCTCAAAGGATTTAGTGGTTAAGTATGTCTAATGGAAGGCATCCTTTTTTAGCACTGCAGTGAGTGGGGTTGTTATTCTACCATATCCCTGCACAAATCTTCTGTAGTACCCTGTTAGTCCTAGGAACCCACGAATATTTTTGAGAGTTTTGGGCCTTGGCCATTCCACCATAGCTTTGATAGTCTGAGGATCAACTTTGACACCTTCATGGGATACAATATGACCCAAGTACTCTACCTCTTGTACACCAAAAGAACATTTAGATGGATTTACATAGAGAGTATGTTTCTCCAAAACTTCCAACACTTTATTTACATGTTGTAAGTGTTCTTTCCATGTCTTACTGTAAATCAATAAGTCATCAAAGAAAACTAATACAAATTTCCTTAAAAATGGCCTGAAAACAGTGTTCATCAAGCTTTGAAAGGTTGAAGGTGCATTTGTAAGACCAAAAGGCATTACCAAAAACTCATAATGGCCCTCATGAGTCCTGAAATCCATTTTATGAACATCTTCCTCTTTTATTATAATTTGATGGTACCCCGAACGAAGATCTAATTTTGTGAAATAAATAGCACCATGCAATTCATAGTGTAAATCATCAATTACTGGAATAGGAAACTTATCTTTGATGGTATACTTGTCGAGTTCTTGGTAATCTGGACACATCCTCCATGTTTCATCCTTCTTACGTACCATGACCACTGGGGAAGAATAGGCACTCTGGATAGGCCTGATGATACCTGCCTTCAACATTTCCTAAACCATTTTCTCAATCTCACTTTTCTGGGAATATGGGTATCTGTATGGTCTGATGTTAGGTTTTTGGCTCCCTGGAATCAACTGACTAGCATGATCATGATCCCTAATAGGTGGTAGTCCCTTTGGAATTGCATCAAAAAAAGATGAGTGAGCATCAACAATCGTCTGAAGATTGGGTGGCATTGAAGATTCTGTATTTTTTACTTCTATGGAAAATAACTTTGCTATAAATCCATCTACTCTTTTCTAAAAACCTTATGCATCTGATGAGAGCTAATAATTTGTGGAGACTTGGCTATCATCCCATTCAATTGTATTTTTCTTCCATCTGAATGAAATCGCATGAACAATTCTTGGAAATTCATCTCTATAGTACCTAAGGTTGTGAGCCATTGGACACCCAAAACAATATCTACCCCTCCCATATAAATAACAAACATAGGTGAGTCTAACATGTATTCTCCCATGGAATGCTTGATACTATGGCACTTTCCTATGCACTTGACTATCCCACCATCCACAATCATAACTTGCATTTCTGGAGCTGGGTAAATAAAAAAATTGAAGCGGGCAACTAACTTACTATTTATGAAGTTATGAGTACTCCCCGAGTCAATCAACACTGTCACCTTCTATTTTTTGAGATAGCCAATAACCTTGAGTGTTTGAGTACTAATCCCTGACAATGCATGGCAAGAAATTGTAGGTGTGTGATCCTCTACTTCCTCTTCTACTAGTTCCTCAGCCTCTCCTATAATTTCAGCATCCTCATCATCCTCATTACCTCCATCAATATAGAACAACTTCTTCTTAGCACATTTTTGTCCCAGTCCATATTTGCTATCATAGTTCAAGCATAATCCTTTTGCTCTCTTTTCTTCCTTTTGTTGAGGAGTCAGTCTAATTGGCCTAGAAAATGAAGGGGAAGAGATATTATGGTCTTTGGTGTTAATGAAAGGTGGCCTCCTACTACAAAGAACTTTTTCCTCTACTCGACGTGCCATGATAATAGAATCAAAAATCTTGAGTGGATTAAACATACATACCTCATGCTCGATGTGGTCCTTAATACCCCCAAGAAATAGGCCATTCAAATTCTCTTCTGGTATATTCTCCACCCTTAAGGATAGGTTTTGGAATTGATGCACATAATCTTTGATTGATCCTGTTTGTCGTAACTTTTCTAATTGACTAAAGTAGTTCTCTATAACACTGGAACTATAATGCAATTGCAAATCGTTGGTAAAAATTGTCTAAGTGACACCGAGACCATTCTTCTGCCTCTGAGCACATAACCATTGATACCAAACGAATTGGTTTGGTTCAAGATATAGGGATGCCAATGTCACCTTTTGTCCTGATGGTGTTTGATGTAGCTCAAATAATTTCTCCATTTGATTTATTCAATTCAAAGGATCTTTACCATCAAATTTGCGCATATCCACTTTCGGCATCATGTTCCGTGGTTACGAATAAGTTGGATTCTGATTGGGCTGGAAAAGTGATCCAACATGGTTATTTTTTCAAAGATTTTGAAATGAAGATCCTCCTTGGTTGATATGGGATGGATTTGGGCCATACTATTTACCCTTTACATGTTGCATGATATCATCCAACCGATGATTGATTTGGGCTATGTCTCCTTTAGAGGCCATCTCAGATTATACATTTCATAGCTCATACTCAAGTTGACTCACTTTATGATCAACTGAAGTAAACCCTAGTGTTGAGGAATCTATATTTACCCCTTCTGAATCCATCTCTTCAATCACTATCTCATCTTTATCTGGGGTTTTACCCGAAGTAACCGGATTCTTTTTTGCTCTTGTGGAAGGCCCCGTCATGATATCAAACCTTAGGTTTTAGGGTTTCGATACAAATTCAGCCGAAAAGGAAAAAAAATAGAGAAGATACTAATACTATTTTTTTTAGATATTTCTGAAAATGTAAAGAACTTGAAAAAATTCCACAATTTTCTCCCTAAGGAGCGATTTTATGAAAAAACCTAAATTTGTAATAACTTGTGCAAAATAAATCAAAAATGTCTGAAATTTTAATGGAACCTTACTTCAAAATTTTCTCAACTCTAGTAAAAGTATCTCTGACCAATTCGCTCTGGTTCAAAATATATTGCGGAAACAAAAAATTAGGGTTTTTGCCCTAATTTTGGCCCAGATTGTAGCTCTGATACCACTTGTAAGGAAATTACTAGTATAATTCAGATTATGAGCAGCAATATAACACAAAATAACACAATATTTCAGAATAATTATCTCAATATGTAATTGTAATAGCTTCTCCACTTCGAGCGAGTAACCTCCAAACCATATAATAAGACTCAAATGCTCAAATGATAATGAACTACTACCTACAATACTCTATATATACTATTCATATGTTATGGCCATCACCCAGGCCGACCTATTAAGCATTAGAAAGTATAAATGATATAATAAAATGATATGGTAAGCCACAAGTCAGCTACTCATATCCTAATATAAGCAATAGGTTAAGGGTGTAACAAAGAAGGATGCACCGTCATTGCAAGAATGTCCAACCCCTACAAATGAGTCTCTTTTTACAATATATAGAAAATGGGGGGGGAGAGAGTGTGTGTGTGTGTGAAGGAGAATAGAGGGAAATTTGAATTTCATTCCTTCACCCACCAACAACATGCATTGAAATGTCTAAAAAGTTGCATTGGCAGCCTTACCAAATCACAATTCCTCCATGGTATATCTTCCTTGCAGAAGTAAGCCAATGGGCACCATACCTCATTAAAACTAGTTGTTGAAGAAATATAGAATTGCATACTTCAATGTTGGAGGATGTTTTCCTATTTTTCTCCAACCTACCCTCACATAAATCATGATTTTCTAGTTACCATAATTATATATCATGAAGAGACCTTGCTCAACAATATTAATTTTTATCAAATTTGGAGCAATTTATGATAAAATTTTCTACGCGCATGCGGATCCACGAGTGTCAAAGAGGAACACAGGCTCCAAATGTTCATTGCTACACTTTGCATTAAACTCATTATTATCCCTTTATCTGTGCAGGATATAATGGTGGTATGAAGAACTTGAGTGGGGGGGGGAATTGTTCCATGTGTCACTTGGTTCCCTACAACCTTATCTCGCTTTTCACAACAATGGTTCAATTTATCCCTTGTTGGTCTTTGTATTTCGGGCTATAGAAAAATCCATCCTACATGGAACCATTCCATGTTCAGGCCATTTGTTCCCCCGCACAAGGTTCCAACTTCACCTTTATCCACACTTTAATGTCTCACGTACTCTAACTCCCCTATGTTTTCCTTTATATTTTAGGATTGAAATTCTCTACCTTGTGGGGAACTTGTTATCCCACATGGGATCCGTTACCATATTGTATTGATTCCTCGTGCACACCTGGTTCAGCCTAACTTCCTCCTTCATAAAACACTTCGGCACCACATTAACTCCTCCACCCTAACTTCCTTTGCATTATTGATTTTCATCACTCCATTATGGGGAACCTAGTGACCCTGAAAAAACTAGTTTCATCATGCCACTTATTTCTTCTGACAACCCTCTTTGTTCCGCACACCTTCTATCTGCAAAACACTGACTCCCTGTCGACTTTATTTCTCCTTTGATATTTTGGATGGGATTCATTGTCAAGGAACTTATACCCCTGGTTAGAACTGGCTCCACCCCATACTCAATTTCTTCTGCATGATCTTTTGTCTATAACCTATTACTCTACAATACTCGCTCAAACTCAAACTCCTTTACATTACGGGTCCAAACGACTTGTGTAGGGAACTAGTTCCAACCATGGGGAACTAGTTCCATCTGAGACCCATTACTGACCCACAATACACTAAAAATGACCAAATTTCTCATTTTTCTCCAAATTTTCCCAATTTTTCCTAAGTGTTTGGATCCTTTAATCCTTAAGAAAATGATGGAAATGCCTAAAAAAAATGCAAGTGCCCCAAGGTAATTGTAAGTTCCCCAAACATGAAAACTACATGTTTTCTCTCATTTCTTCATTAAGATCCCATGAAATTTCCCAAGTACAGATGTGTTAGTTATCCAATTTTGCCAAGGGGAAATTAGATAACAACAATCAAAACACATAAAAAAATTATGAATTTATTGTAAAAGGGTGCAAGAATGGATAGATCCAATCAGGACTGTAAATTTCCATGGCTAGATTATATAGCAGTTGTATAGTCTTACACCAACTCAATTTCAAATTTCAATTTTAATAACAAAGAATCTACAATTTTTATCTACCTTTTCCACTTGTCAACACATCTAGATTTCCTCTATTCTAACCTATATAAATAATTTTTCGTCTCCTCTTGTGCATTTGTGATATCATTTCATTGTTTATCATTATTTCAAGTATTATTGTGTTATTATGATTATAAGTGATTAATAATTAATTAATTAGATTAGAATATTATCATGTAACACGTCCTGGCAGATCCTATATTGGTATTCAACTTTTCATAACACAATTTAATTAGGGAGTAAACACCTATAAGAGATATCCCTTCACCACATGTGATTCAATTATAGGATCAATTTTTCTAAACAAGGGAACCTACAGGATGATGATGAAAGAGAATGTGGAGATTAAAAAGTAAGTCCAAGAATTTTTAGAGAGGGGACTCGTTAGAGAGAATCTAATCCCATGCATAATGCTAGTAGTTCTAGCATCGAAGAACAGGAGATGAGTGGTGTAATGTGTAATAATTTGAGGACCATCTAATAATAACACCATGTAAGTACATGTTTTCATTGTCGTGACATTGGATGATATCTATGTATTGTTTGAGAAAAGAAAAGTATTTTAGAAAGATTGACTTGAAGAGATTTAATATGCACTCTAGTATTCAGATAAGGGAAAGAGATGAATGGAAGATAACTATTTTAAAATGTGAAGCATGGATTATATGATGTCACGTGTAATGTAGTTCAGAGTATGAGCAAAGCCAAGTAATTTCATGTAGGTTGATAAATCAAGTCTTGAATCACACATTTTTAGGAAAAAAATTGATCATGTACCTATAGACACTAAATCATGCACTTTGGGTATTTATCTAGTCCTAATCACATACCACTATTCATATGATTCCCGAGCGAGAAAAGTACTAATTGATCATTGTCTTTGGTCTCTTTCTTTGGTTTTATGTTCTCTCTTTTGGTCTTACACACCTTCTTGACCAATCTAACTTTTGTTACTTCAACATTTCTGACTCTGGACACCAACGCCCAGCGAGGATGCCAACGTCCCAGGCACCCCCGTCCCTCTTTGGGTCAGCCCAACCTCCTTTATACTTTGATCACATCTTTTAGGTCCTTTCTAGCTATTTTAGGAATATCTTATTTCTTACTAGTTAGCCTTTTAGTGGTTAATTACGAAATTCAAACAAGGGAATCATATAAATATAAAGTTATGTGATCATAATAAAGGACCAAACACTAAGCATTATCTATCACCACCTAAGGTTACATCCAAAGGCATTTACAAGAGCATTTAACCATCCATATATCATTCCACACAAGGGACAAGGGACTACCATTTCTACATACACGCATAGGAGGATAAGTTCATTTTGTCATGCACACATCTATTTACATCTTTTACATTCAGCTATTGTTTGCTATCACGTGTGACTCGCACAAGAGCCACCTAGGGAAGGATTTTGACACACACACACATAGAAATACATTGGATCTGAGATGTAGTGCAGCACTCGATCGTAAGTTCACTTTGTTGACAATTGAGGACAATGTGGCCCCTCATTTTACATCTTTATTTTTAGGATTTGATGTGGTTTGAGAGTTTTGCAGGTGCTTCTTCCTGATTGTAGGTTTTAGGTGAACAACAACGAGGTCTAGCAAAGTGTAGGTGATCAAAGGCGATAATAAGAAAACATCTCATGACCCTACGATATAGGGTTTTATAGCTTTTGAGAAGTCATAAATGCCCAGGACAAGTCTGTAGCACCCCAGGCGCCCCTGACCCTAAATAGGCACCTTGGTCCTGACATTCTTGACACTCCTGCATTTTTATAGGTATGATTGTGACATTCTAAGTTATTATTTCATTTTATTTCTAGCCTGGGACAGCTCTGGCATCACTGTGATTCAACTAAGTATTTTTAATCCTTCATTTGTAACTAGTGTTTCAAATTTAAATTTTTTATTTACTTGGATCAAATTTGTATCTTATTGTTTACATCCAACATTGTTACATCCAACATTGTTACATATTTAGAATTATGCATCTATTTATTTCAATATTTACTTAATCATTTGGTGAACTCGATTCATTCGAACATTCTTAAGGTCCTCATACTTATATTCTTCTCATTTTTCTAGGATCATCTCATCATGGCTATCTCTATTCATGATTTCTTGCTATCCAATCTTGAGTTTCGCGCTAAAATCATTAATATTTTGGCTACCACTCGTATTCCTGCCACTATTCATCCTAATGTTGTTTATCAAACATTCGTCAATGCATTCCCTTAGTAGATTACTTTTCCATTTGATATATCTCAAAATCTTGTTGTAAATGGCAATGACCCTCCTCTATATATACAATTCTACATCAGTAACTTATGCGTCAAGTGCGTTTTGGTCGATACTGGATATGAGCTCAATATTTTTCCTTAATCATTCATCCATGTTATAAACCTCTTTGTCGCTAATTTTAATCCGACATCTATTTTTGTCTGAGCATATGATCCTATTGCACGTTCATGCTTAGGCACTGTCACCTTGCCGCTTACAGTTAGGCCAAAGATTATCCCAGTTGCATTTTTGTCATTGATATCCCACTTCCATATAATTTCTTACTTGGTAGGCCATGGCTTCATTGAATGTAATTTGTGTCTTCTACAGTCCACTGATGTGTTCAATTCTTACATGAGGGCTTTGAGTATGAGATTTATGTAAATAGTACACCATTCCAATATTACAACATAGATCCTAATATTACATTACCTATTCCTACTTCTATTATTGTGTTCCTTGTTGTTCCATGACCTGAACATTATCCTATGTTCAAATGAATTGTTTGCACATTAGACATTGTTCCATCTACTTTGGTATCCCCCCTTCTTCTACTACTACTATGGTACTTTATCCGGGGTCTGTCCATTCATCGGACATCATTCCACTTTCATTATCTCCTCCTCAGCAACCTACATTTGACATAGCTCCTTTCACATGCACCCTTTTCATAAACAATGCTTTCTATTCACACATTCCATTTGATCCCACATTCTCTGACACTATATACATGCTTGATGGCTTTAATCGGCTTAGTTTGACACTCGATGATATCTTACCTCCTCCACATTCACTACATCTATATCATGGGCATGCTTGCATTATTACTGCTTATGGCCTACCGAGCATTTCATCTCTCAATAGTTTTTGTACGCACTTCCCGTATTTCACCACTTACTCTTGGCCAATCTTGGGTTGACTAAATTGTCAGCATTTTAGATCCTGATCATATTGACATCTCATTCCCCATTCCTTTTGGTCATGTTTTCATTCGTGATGACTCATTTCTTAGCTACTAATAGAATATTATTCATTGTTATATACATGGATGTCCATTACCACCTTTCACTAATGAATAATAGGCACTGGGCATGTATAATCTACATCACAGTGGCTCTTTTCTTGATCAACCACATACAATTGCTTACTAGGTCTTAGATGCATCTCCGTTCAGTTTTGACCATAACAATGATGATGTTCTAGACGATGTTAGTTGATCATACTTATCATCATACACTTGGGGGCATCACGTTTATTCTCCGCCCTACTAGCATCCTTAGGTGTCTTACACACTCTATACTTCGCATCTCGTCTTTCATGCACATCTTACACATCTTGATACATATGTATCGTCATTACCCTGTGACGCACTCTCGTGCTACGGTTCACACTTGACTATTGAGGGCATACTATATACATGAACCTCACACACTGCAATTTTTACACATCACACATTCAACACATCTCTATCTCGCAACTTCTAATATGCACCATACACACTACGCGTTCTATACATTCACAACATATCTTTCTTACATCTAATTCTACACGTTGCACTCATTACCCAAGGATGCACTCTACTCTCGCAGTTCATGCTTGACTACTGAGGGTCCCAACCTAAAATGAACCTCACATCACTCACTCACACTCTATGCTCTATGCTTTCACGATCGTAGCTTTCTGGCACACACATTCAAACCATTTCCCGATGACACACTCTTGTTCTATGGTTCATTCTTGACTACTGAGGGGCATGTATAAATGAACCTCATCTCATTCATACTCATTCACATTCACTCAAGGGACAGGAAGCTCCTATTACTCACTCTGCATTTCATTTTATCTCATCCACAACATATTGCATATCTTGGTTACATTTACTCTTGCTTACTTATGCTTACATGTATAGTTCTTACACATGCTAGTCAGATATTTCGCATGTCATTAAATTTCTATATAAACATGTTTTTTCACTTGCTTTCTACTTGTGGATGCAGCTTTCATATAGATCGATATGCAAAGCATTGATGCTTAGCACAATACCTTTTACCATTCCCATAGTGGCTCCTGGGGGAATCCACTTTCGTACACTACAAGTGTTATTATTCCATTCTTCATAGCACACTACTATATTGGGTTATACACGCTTTGACATACTTTCTATCTTTCTAATATGATAGTGGGTGCTTCATGTGTAACATTTGCTTTACAGGTCTATTTGCTTCCATGGTTGTCTGATTCTCTACTTACTATTGTTTGCATTTGTTTACCATTATTTGTAGGCTTTGCCCTATGTCTTGCTTGTTCACTATATATATGCTTTTGGTCAATCTAGCCTCAATTGTCTTGTGACATCGTGAGTGATGTCCCATGTTTGCAACCCACTTTTCGCAGCCTCCTTTGTTTACACTATTACGTGTTTACTTTTTCTTCTTGCTTGCTCACTTAAATTTTTTCTTTTACATGTGTGTTTGTCTTTTCTTGCACTAACACTTGTTTTCAGACATTTTGTTTATGTGTGCTTTAGTTTCTACCAAGTACATTCCCTCCCCTTGCAGGATATTAGTTACAGTTCAGCAGTCGGTCCTCCTTTGGGCCACCTACTCCTTACAAGGTCGTATGCACCCCAAATGAGGGGGGCATCATTGGGTGAATTGGTCACCCCACATAGCAGCCTACAGTCATAATTCAGTACATAGTCAGCACAGTCTTCAGTCTCAGCAATAGCCCAAATCCTGACTTGGGTCCTCAGCACCGAACAGACACTAGCGCCCAAACCCGAACTGTAGCGCCTGGGCACCCCCAACCCTTCCTAGACGCCTATGACCAGGGGGAAGTTACACAACTTTTCTCAGTCCAGTATAGTTTTCGGTAGTTTACACAGCGGCTTTACAGGACACATAGTGATTCATCACTCGACATGCATGCATTACACTTCTTTTCTACTTTCGCATTGAATCTCCCAAAAAACTCACATTCAGTGGAACTGGAGTGAGATCACCCAAAAAACTCACTCTTCAACAACATATTTGAGATCCTTTCTATCTCTTTCACTCATCATGGATCAAATGCACATGATCCTTTTTGCATTTTTACATACTTTTTACACACTTTGTACATGTTTTCATCATATATACATGTATTTGACTACTTGTCCATTTTTCTCTTTTGCAGGCCCATCCTAATGGGAAGTGTTAGTACATCAATCACACAACTAGACATCAAAAACAAGTACAAACATGACATCATGCGATTTCACCCCTAGGGTCATCATCATTTTTCACTTCCTCTTATCTAGCTTCTACGCTTCACTTTTTATCACTCCACACGTTTTATTGCCTCTCTTGGCACGTTTTCTTGCCATCGATCTACATAATTATCAGGTACGTATCTTCTATCTACTTTATGTTATCAAGCATTTGCTCAACAACATAAAGTGGGGGAAAACGTAGACACTAAATCACGCACTTGCTGAGTGAGAAAAGTACTAATTGATCACTGTCTTTGGCCATATTTGCTTGCTTTCTATTTCCTCTTTTTATCTTACACTCCTTCTTGCCCAATCTGTCTTTTCATACTTCGATATTTTTTACTCTGGACACCAGCGCCAAGCGCCCCCGTCCCTCCTGGGCACCCCCAACCTCTTTATACTTTTCTCACATCTTTTGGTTCCTTTCTATCTGTTTGGGCATCTTGATTTTTTACTAGTCAGCCTTTTAGTGATTAATTGCAAAATTCAAACAAGGAAATCATATAAATACAAAGCTATGTGACCATAATAAAGGAGCAAGCACTAAGCATTAGCTATCACCACCTAAGGTTGCATCCAAGAGCATTCTAAGAGCATTCAAACATCCATCTAGCTTCACACAAGGGACAAGGGACTGTCATTTTTGGATACACGCATAGGAGGGGAAACTCATTCTTTCATGTACACATCTATTTACATCTTTTACATCTAGTTA
Organism: Taxus chinensis; assembly: GCA_019776745.2. Lineage (NCBI taxonomy): Eukaryota > Viridiplantae > Streptophyta > Pinopsida > Cupressales > Taxaceae > Taxus > Taxus chinensis. The sequence goes on from CM034153.1 coordinate 526,496,564, forward strand.
TTGTTCGCCATCACGTGTGACTCGCACAAGAGTCACCTAGGGCACAATTTTGACACATAGACACATAGAACTACATTGGATCTGAGATGTAGTACAGTGCTCGATCGTAAGTTCACTTTGTTGACAACCGAGGAAATTTCGACCCCTCATTTTACATCTTTCTTTTTAGGATTTGATGTGGTTTGTGTTAATGCAAAATCGCAGCACCCCCAAATGAGTTATGGATATGCTTTTCTAAGGCAGGGTCATTTGATGTGATTTGCATAACATGGGACCATCTCTCAAGTTGTGGGACTTGCGGACTTGAGATGGCCCTCTGGAGAAAGTCGGCTTCTTCTTCCTAATCCTAATGCTAAACTTCTCCTAAGGAAGGAAATGTGACTATCTACTCCTAATCTAACAATTCCAAGGAGACAAGGAGAGAGAAAGTGCATAAAGAGGGAAATCCTACACTAACGAGGTGATAGCACCAAGAAAAGGGAGCGGGATATTCTGTTGAGGGAGGAAGAAACAAAAAAATGGAGATGAGGGAGGTCAGCCAGAAGTGACACGGCCCAGATCTGCAAATCATCCATTAAACTCCATGAAACATGACATCCTACACCTGCAAATGTCAAATACATGTACAGAAAACCAAGACTGAAAGGGAGAGGCACAGAGAAACAACAAAACGATGCAAAGGGTTGAAGAACACCAAAAAACACATTTTTATTACTCTAGAAGGTGCATGGACCATTACATTTCTGGAATAGAGATACAAATACATTTGTCAGGCATGGGAGAAGGTTCGTTGCTCAAAAATGGCATCGAGAAAAAAATTTGATAGAGTTTCTCTATGCCCAGAATGTCTCTCTTTCTCAAAATGGGAAGTGTTACAATATATAAAAAGAATAAGAAAGAGAGAAGAGGGAAAAATCAAATCCCGAAATTTGTCTTTCAACCACTTTTCAAAATGTGTTTTAATCCTTCCTCTGTTGATGGGCTCAATGCAAAAGCTTATAATTCCATGTATCTACTTCGCAAACCAAAGAAAATGACCCATACTTCATTAAATATGGTGGTTGGAACTGTTTTTTTATCTTTTCCAAGCCAAAACATGTTTTGAAAATTTCTCCCACAAATCTCTACCAAAATCAAAAATTGAAGACTCCATGATGAAGAGAATCTCCAGATATTTCCATTGGTACCAAGATCGTCAAAAATGGAGCTCTGGATCAAAAGATATGGCCTTCTACGTTTTTCCTTACGTTTCCTGCAAATTTGGCTTCAGGCAAATTTTGAACTTTTTCCCCGAAAATCTGATGATGACGTGGCATCCATTGGGGTTAGCGGAGGCAAGGGCTTCCTTTTTTCCATTTTACATTTTTTGACAAAAAGTCAAAAAATCCAATTTACCTCCGAAGTCCCGCATCCCCGCATTAGCTTCGACTTGGGTTCAAACTTTGACTTTTTCCTTTGCCTCATTCTGGAATGCGAGCTTGTAGGTCCGAAACGTTTTCCCTCATAATTTCCTTATGTGCAGGAGTTTTCTTGACCAAATTTGCCAGGGGGTGAATTTGAGATAACAATTTGGCGACTCACGGGGACATCTGCCTGCTAGATGAAGAGACCAGTGGCCTTAGTTGCATCCATTGGGCATGAAGTCCAACCTTATAAACTGACTCTGATCTGAACTCTAAAATTCTGACCTCAGAGCCTCTTGGAAACCCGTTGAAACTTGGAGTTGGACTTCACCAAAAGCCAACCAAATGCACTGTTCAAGAGCAAAACAACAACACCAAAAACTATGTACAAACTGAAAATCATACATACCCCAAGTGGGATATGTAGAGTGTGCAAAAGCATTTCTTCTACTGAAAACAAACCTACCTACTCTACTCTAACCAAGAGCAAAGGGAACTCAAACAAAGCCTACAACTGGCAGGGAGAAATATCTTCCCTTCCTCAAAAATGGCAACCATGCAACTGATTTGGCACTGAACATGGCTGGTTGGATGAATGAAAAACTAACAATAAGCCGGTATTCCACCCAAATCATCAAAGTATCAGCTTTAATGGGAAATACCTCCTCAAGCTAACTTGCATCGGACTTCTGGAGCTGTTGATGGTGACCCTTGGTACTTTGATGCTCGTCCTCATGCCCTGAAGTAGGCATGACTGGTTTTGGCTTCTCCTTTCGCTCCAATGAAGCCAAGTACCTAATTGGGCATGGTCTGATCCTTTGGATGTGCCCTTTGTTCTGAGTTTTAACTCCAAGAATGGAATTTTCTTGTAGACCTTCTTAGATGAATGGCGTGGAAGAAGTGGTGAAACTCTTTTGCTCTTTCCCTTCCTCTTTCTGTGAAGGACATGGAAGAGTCATGTCTTCCAATCTTGGTTCCAGAGGGCCATTATGGAGTGCACGTTGTTGTTCCTAATGTTCTCCTCCATGGCAGCAGGTTCATGTTTCCTTCACGTACTTCACATCCTCATTCTCATTTGATCTATTTGCAAATATGGTAATTAGTCCATATGTAACTTACCAAAAGAAACAAGAGGATTATATATGGTAGAGGAGGTATTTGAGCTATTGAAGGCTTTCAACTGGGCTAACAGTCTCCCTTACCTTTACCATTCATATCCCCTTTGAATCCACTCACATTGTGTGTGTCACGTGCCTGAACTTACCACACTTGTTGTTATCCCTAACAACGTCTCCATTGCACCACTTGTGTATGATTGCTAGTTGTAAGGAAAGTAAGGTATAACATCATCATTTTCTTGAAATTGTTGAAAGATAGAATAAGGAAAAAAAGTAACAACTAATCATATGCAAGATAAATTTTATTTGTATAAAAATACAATATAATTATTTTCTTAAAGCTATAATCTAGACAAAACAGAATTGAAACATTATTGTGATTGGTTCAAAAAAGGTTATTATTTATAAAAGTCATTGTTATATTTGTATGTACTAACAAGGTTGTGAAGTGACTAGTTCATGATGTAGCATTAGAGTTTGTTATGTTTGATTTGTTTACACATGTTTATATAAGGTATACTTACTATAAATACACACATATTAATACATGTTTGTTAAGATTTAGATTAGCAAATATTTTGCATTTTATTGTAAATAGATCAATTAGAAGCTTGTGTATTGTAGACTGGCGGTAAAGAACTAGGGGCTTTACATGGTTAATCACATGTTTGAGTTTTTAGAAGCCATGGGTTATTGACTCCTCATTTGTGACATCACCCACAAAGGGTTTCATAGCTTCCCCAATTATAATATCAAAAAATGTTTATCGATTAAAAAATAAATAAAAGCAATTAGTGAATTTTTGTAATGATAAATTATATATAATATCATCATATTGATAGAATTCTTTTGGATGGACCCTGTGTGAAGATGAGAGGATCAGGATACTAGAAGAGTCCCATTAAAATTAAGATTCTACAAACCTTGTGTAAAACAGAACCAAGTATGATAGTTTGGAAATTTTTGGTCGCTAGGAATGAGAGGAATTTCTTAGGAAAATAAAGAAGAGCACTCATACACTATGGGAAGAGATTGAAAAACACTTGAATATTGCTATAAGTAACATCGTGTGTAAGAAGAACAAGGAGGCCAACCGGAGCAAGCTTGACATCCTAAGGAACTGAGCAAGAATTAGGAAAATGTTTGATCAAATCCTCCCAAACACCAAAAAGTAGGGGGAAAAACAAAATGAGACCCTCTGCCATAGGGATGGGCCAAGATGAATTTCGATGGAGCGGAAAAAGGAAACCTTAGGGAGTCAAGCCATGTGTGATTATCAGGGATGAAAGTTGTAATCTTATTTACTATGATGCAAGTTACACCAAAATAAACTCAATTACATAATGACAGTTGAAGGCCTCAAACTAAGTAGGGATTGAGGGATGATTTAAGAACCGCGTAGTGGTAGGAGACACAAATTTTGATTAATGCAGCTTTCCAAAGCAAAATTCAAAACTAGAAGATCAAAAACTAAATCAATGAAACAAATACCCTTACTATCAATTTTTCTTCCATCAAGTATTAGTATGTGCCTTGTAACAAAAATTAGGTGGGCAATGAACTCACCAACATTGCTTGTCGTATTGGATACCAGAACGTCGATAGAATGCAAATTAGTATGCTCCAAAAAATGAACAATTGGTTTCAACAAGTTCATCAAGAGTTTGCACCCATCAAACCAGACATGCACAACTCTCAGCAAGACAACAAGGAACTTATCGTGACCAAGCTACAACTTATTCATTCGGAATATCAATGAGGACACTGATAAGATCCATACCAATGCAATTTAAAGTGAATATGCCATGGATGACGCCCTGGAAGCGTTGCGCACCATTAAAATCAACTCCAATGACCTAGAAAAACCTCAATGTGGAGTTGTACAATCTCCACAACGACCTCAAAGACATCAAGCAACATGTGCACCACTGGGTATGCCATGTGCACCAAATCAATTCTAAAAATATTTGCATTAAAAAAATAGTTTTAAGGGCATTAGATGACCTACTTATTATGATTTCTACGATAAAATATATTTATATCGAATTGATTGACAGTAATATCATATGTAAGAGGTATTGATTCCATTTCATGACATACTTATTATGATTCCCATGAACAAAAGTATATCTATCCATTGGATTGATAGTTATAGCATATGTTACAGGTTTTGATTCCATTAGTCAGTATTGTTTTTACACTTGCAATAGAATTCAATCATATTATTCTTAAATTTGTTCTTGAGAAGATATCTCATCATTTGTAGAATTCAACTAATAGCAATGGTCTTCTTCGTCTTCTATATCTAGAGATTGTGTTATGCGGTAGGTTTTTTATGGTACTAGACAAAGATGACAATGTTGTGGTCATGAGAATGCTTGTGAACAAATTGAATATCATAGCGGAATTTTAAACACAAATTTGTTGTAGTGTTATGATTACTGTAAAGTACATGTTTTAGGTGGTTATGTCTTTTATCCTTTATTGTGAGTGACTTGAGAGATATTGTTTTGTTGTGACATTCACATTTTGGTATTGGTACCAAGAGAAACTTTAAATCCAAAGGCTTACTTAACTTAATATGTAACCCTGATATGTAACTGAATATGATTTTTTTTCATAGAAGCAATAAATATTCTTCTCCTTGAATATGGATCCATTAGTAAGACTCGAAATACCAAACAAAAACGTTTTGACAAAGACAAATCCATAATAATATTTTTCAAGTAAATAGATATTGGAAACATTATATGTTTACAATACAACTTGTTTATTGTGATGTATGTCATCAAAACGCTAAAGATGTTTTAATATATGCAAATGGCTTGTTTTAGGTTACCCACCATAACTAATACGAGAAAGTGTCATGCTTGCAAATTAGACCCACCCAATTGAATGTTTTTATACTACTTTCGACCCTACCAAGTTAAATCTTGTAATGGATTTTTAATAAAAGCCCGAAATTTGTTTTATATAAAATTTATAGGTTCAAGCTTAGAATCTAAAAATTAACCTCTATAAAATTACAATTGCGTATACATTCTTTGTAATCTTTTTTTTATCAAAGGATAAAAAAACCAAATCCAAATTCATATTCTAGTAGACACCTTATTATGTAAAATAGTCGAGTATTATAAAAGGACCAGACACCTTATCATATACCAACCCTAACTACATCCCTTTTTAAATCCTCCCCACTTTTGTCACTTTGTAAAGTTCAAGCTATTGGTTATGAAGTTTACAAAATTCCCTAGAATCGCCAATGTTTTTGGGTTTCCACATAATTTCTTTTGTTTCTTTTCTTCTTTTCTCCCTCCCTCTTCAATTCACTTTCCTTTGACTCGTGTTCTTCATTTTGTGTTGCATGCCTCACTTCCCCTATTAGCATTTTCATGGCACATTTAGGGTATGATTGCTAGTTATTAAATTATATAAATATAAGGAAATTGATAAATAAAAATGAATAGAATGAAAAACACCAATGAATTCATCATATTAGCTTTAACATAACATATGAAAAGTTAAATTGACATTTATAAAAAGAAATAATTATTAACAATTAATAATGTGACATCATCATTTCAAAGGTTACAGAAGGGAAAGAGGGTAACTAATCACATGCAAGATAAAACATGTTTAGAAATTCTCCCTCCCTCTTCAATTTACTTTCCTTTGATTTGAGTTCATCATTTTGTGTTGCATGCCTCACTTCCCCTATTAGCATTTCCATGGGCACATTTAGGGTATGATTGCTAGTTATTAAATTATATAAATATAAGGAAATTGATAAATAAAAATGAATATAATGAAAAACACCAATGAATTCATCATATTAGCTTTAACATAACATATGAACAGTTAAATTGACAATTATAAAAAGAAATAATTATTAACAATTAATAATGTGACATCATCATTTCAAAAGTTTCAGGAGGGAAAGAGGGTAACCAATCACAGGCAAGATAAAACATGTTTAGAAATTCTCCCTCCCTCTTCAATTCACTTTCCTTTGATTTGGGTTCGTCATTTTGTGTTGCATGCCTCACTTCCCCTATTAGCACTTCCATGGCACATTTAGGGTATGATTGCTAGTTATTAAATTATATAAATATAAGGAAATTGATAAATAAAAATGAATATAATGAAAAACACCAATGAATTCATCATATTAGCTTTAACATAACATATGAAAAGTTAAATTGACATTTATAAAAAGAAATAATTATTAACAATTAATAATGTGACATCATCATTTCAAAGGTTACAAAAGGGAAAGAGGGTAACCAATCACGTGCAAGATCAAACATGTTTAGAAATAAAGGAAATATAATTATTATTTTTAAAATTATAGTGCAAACAATATGAAATTAAAATATTTAATGTTCATTGGTTGAGAAAAAAATAATTGTTATCGAATGAAAATAATAATTAAAATCTCATAATTGACCACACTTATTTTTCTTGATTTAAGTAAAAGGTGAAATAAGATGAAAACCTTAACCACCTAACATATGCATGACAATTCATATTTTTAAGATAATATGATATAATTATCTTTTAAAAATTAGAATACAAACAATACAATATTAAAAACCTTGAATATGATTGACTTGAAAAAGATTGATTGTGCAAAATAATTGTTTTTGCAGAAGATAAAGTAATTAAAATATAATGTTAAACATTAACACCTAATTCACATGTTATTCACACGAAAATTAAAGATAAGGGTTTTAAGTCTAAAATATAGAAAACAAATATTGAAGATAATTGCATTCCCATATAATATTTATCTTTTAAAAATTAAAATACAAACAATACAATATTAAAAACCCTGAATATGATTGGCTTGAAAAAAATTGATTGTGCAAAATAATTGTCAAACAAAAGATAAACTAATCAAAATATAATATTAAACATGAACACTTAAGTCACATGTTATTCACACTAAAATTAAAGATAGTCTAAAATATAGAAAAACAAATATTGATGATAATTGCATTCCCTTTTTAAAAAACAAATATTGGATGTAAATGCTTAATAGTGACGATTTTAAATTATAACTCACAATCTCCTTTTTTTTTCTTTTTTTTTGATAAAAAAAATCGTAACTAGTGACCTTTTTTAAAATCAATTGCCTTTAACTCCTAGTGCTGCTCTTTTCGGACTTATCCTTACCCCGGTGTTTCCTGGAGATAATTAGAACATCAAAGAGATCAAAATTAATTTGAAGATTGCTCTTTTGCCAAGATGTTGCAAACTGTGGTACAAATGTTTAAATATTTGTAAATAACCAATGTGACGTAGAGCATATGAAGTTACACGTTGGAAGCACATGCATTGTTGAAACCTAGTGATGGGCATAAGCAGCATGCATCTTTGAAACTCGGTGATAGGCATGAGCGTGTTTGAACCCATGAGATGTGCCAAGACATTTATAGAAATCTAGGTGCATCGGGTAAATGAGCTACAAGTTCATTATTTTACACAATGCTTGTTTGTTCATTAAGAAATTAAGGACGCCTTAAAAGGACAATTATTTTGAGAGAACCATACCCCTGACCTTACTGGTGGATAACCTTTGCACCAATCTAAAATGTGTTTAAGGGAGGAGAAAATGGAAGCTCCTGTCGCATTTTACGTATCGTAATCAAAGGTTATTTCTCCAAAAATGGGAAAAGATGTCAGCAAAAAACTACCTACAAGAGTCGAACCTTCAATTTTTTTTAAAAGGATGGTAGTTTATGATGGATGAGTTCTTCTAGATCAATGGTATGGAGTTTTTTTTTTTTTTTTTAAATCACATAAAATCACATGAAAAATCCTCACATGCAATGGGCATAGAGCTCAATTTTGATGGAGCCATACCCATGGTCTTACCGGAGGATAATCTTTCCACCATTTTACAACACATTAAGGGGAGATGACCTGCAATAAAAGGGTATCTATCCAAAAATGGGGAAAGATGGCATCAAAAGTCACCTAAAGCAGTCGAACCTTAAATTTAAAAAGAAAACGGATGGTAGGTTATGATGGACGTAATCTTCTAAATGAATGATATGGGGTTAGAAGAAGAATTAAGAATAGTGGATATCATATGCAAAATCCTCTTTGAGATGGGCATAAAGCTCAATTTTGCTAGGGCTTAACCCTTGATCTTACTGGCAGATAATCTTTCTGACAAGCCTGGGTATTTAATTGAAGAAAAATAAGAAAGAAAATATTATGGAACAAGTACATAGATTTAAGAATTTAAAAAGAATTTTTTATAGGATGTGGACTAAGAATGGACACCTCTTCATCTATAGATTTATCAAAGAGATTGCAAGCATATGCAAACAGAGATTCATCTCAGTTGTGGCAGCCAGCAATTGTTTTGTTGCCTATTGTCAATCACCACATAATTTACTGATTAGTAGTTATTGACCAATGGTTTGGAGCTAGATATATGTGCGAGTCAGCACTTCTTCCTAAACTTCTAGTGTGCTCTATTTTGCACGGCTCAAATAAATCAGCCCAGTCAATATTTTGACCCCATCTGCTCTACAACAATATTTACTTAATGTTAATAAATTTATCATTGTCGAATGTAATTGCCTATCTAGATTGATTGGTTCAATGAAGCCATTCTCATAAACCTTGGAAGTTCTCATCAATACCATGGTAAGTGCTTTTCAACTCCATCGGTTAAAGGGTATTTCACAATTGGAGGATTTGGCGGTTAAGATTTAGCTCAATGGTTAGTCTGCTTTTATAATTTCTTCGAGTATTCCTATGTTGTTTTGCATTTGCATCCAAGAGAAAGTACAAGGCCTAGAGTGTATCAACTGGTAAAGCAAATCCAAAAAAATGTGTCGCGGAGAGTAAGGGGAATGTGTAACAAAAACATGAAGCTCTAAATTCGTGGCTTTCTAGCTCTCTTTCTTTAGTTGCAAAGGAAATGTGATCATAGTGAATGGAAAAAAGAAATTTGAAATATAACTGTTGAAATATAATTTTTGAGCTTCCCAATCATCTTCTTAGAATATCCCACTAACTCAACACCGGGTTATTGTATTTAATCTGGACCCTTTTTTTGGAGGTCTGGAGTCCATAAATGAAGGTTATGGACAACATAAAAGAGGATACTATTTTTGGGGGAAAGATGGAAAAATGTTGTTGAAATGCTTACAACAGTCAACAAACTATAACACCATCTCAACACAATGCAGGACTTAAATGGCAAGAGAAATCATAATTAGTAAAACTTTGACAGGCATAGTGTGAATACTGAATGTGCAAGATTGTTGACTCTAATTGATGTTGGCTGCCCAACTTCTTTTCACACTAAGATCTCATACGCAAAGGCGATAGTTGAAATCTATGGCAGTGGCCATCCTCTATATAAAATGCACCATTACATGATAGAAATTGTACCATCCCAACATGCATCGCTGGGTCAGAAAAAAGTCAAAATGGTACTATCCAAATAAAAATGTTGCACTGCAATTGGTTGCATTGCTGGCCATGCAACATCTCTGGTTAAAACTCTGCATTGTGAAAGCACAGGTCATGAGTTCGAATCACAGCTTATTGCATAATGGTGTGTTGAAAGAAGTTGCTGAAAAACACACTGTTTTTCAACACAAGTCAAAAAAATTCTGGATGGGCATGTATGCATCCATCATGGGCATAGGTGCAATTTGTATAGAGAATAGCCGTTTGCCAAAATTCATCACCATAACGGAAGGTTATGTAAGTTGAACAAAAGTCAAATGAATTCTATCTACAATAAATGATAGAAAATGAAGATGGTTGAAAAATTAGATATATTGAACATGTGGAATACAACACAAAATGAACATGCCAATTAATTAATATGAGCAGAGGAACAAATGAAATCCAAAACGCAAGCAAAACAATTTTTTAAAATCCTTTGATGTTTATCACATTAGTGATGACCTACTAAACAGAAACCTATTAAATACATACTTACCAAGAGACCGATACTGGTACCGGTACCTATACAACGAAACGGAGATGGGTACACCGTTTTCAAAAAAATAGAAGACAGGTACTCAGAGAGGGCAAAAAATATACATAACTAATTTCACAAATATATTTAAACATACAACTAAATTTTTGGGTAAACAATATTATACAGCCTGATAAAAACATTAAGACTTTTTAAAGTAAGGATATTTGATGTTGACAAAAGATAAGAGTAATTATATTCATATTTATCTTTCATATCTCATCATATCTAGGGTCAAAAGTACAAAGTTTTTTTTATTTTAAACAATAAAATGCAAGTCGCCAACAAGTACCAGTCACTGAGATGAGTACTAGTCACCAAGATGCATTTTTGAGACGAGTCTCCATGCAACACTGCATAGATAATTAGGTCTTCCCAAAAATTAGCATGCCTTAACCTTTTTAGGCCTAACATAAAATATCATAATTAGTAGGAAACTTCAAGTATCTAACCTTGCAAAACTAAAATATTAAAATTTGTGCAAAATTAATCTATTGCATCATCAAGTGCCATGTTTGCTAATGATTTATGCTTGTGGAGGATTTGCTTACCTAGGAAATCTGTGATAATGGGAAAAGGGGATTAACTTGCCAATGAATTGATCTCATCTGCTTAAGAATTAGCAATAAAGCATTATAGATCTCTCAATATCAGAAGGTCCAACACTGAAATGTAAGTCTGTAAGATGAGCACCAACAAGTACCAGTCACCAAGACAAGTACTAATCTCCAAGATGCATTTCTTTTGATAGGAGACAAGTCTCCATGCAACACTGCATAAAAATTTAGGTCTTTCTAAAAACTAGCATGCCTTAACCTTTGCAGGCCTCACACAAAATATCATAATCAACATGCACATATCTCCATTAGTAGGATATTTCGAGTAACTATCCTCGCGATACTAGAATATTAAAATTTGTGCAAAATTAATCTATTGCATTCTCAAGTGCGATGTTCGCTAATGATTTATGCTTGTCGAGGATTTGCTTACCTAGGAAATCTGTGATAATGGGAAAAGGGGATTAAATTACCAATGAATTGATCTCATCTGCTTAAGAAATAGCAATAAAGCACTATAGATCTCTCAATATCAGAAGGTCCTCAAAGCTCAGCAACAACAAATGTAATTCACATGATTACATTTGCTCTAATGTTTGCTACTTTCTTTGGAGCCATGAAAATGGTAGATCTTGAGTGTCCTATTGGCCTATTTTTTATGCAACATGTTTCATATAACACTGGGTACATGGTGCAGGAAAAGCTTGCAGAAAATGATCTGGAATTGACTGGACGAGGTATTGAGTGATGCAACAACATTAATCTGAGCAATGATTGATTGTCCACACCAGTTTTCCACCTTGTGACAAATAGATTCTCTCCGGCCAGTCATTATTGCTGGAGGGACTGTCGACAATCAAGATAGCAATTTAGGACAGTTATACACTTAGTCATCACAACTTGCAACAATGTTAACTTTTAGCTCCAGAAGAATAGATGTGTCTGGTAATTGGTGTCAACCTGTTTTCAGGCATCCTATAGATGAGGGGGTAGCATGGGTACAGATGAGGTGAAATAACATGCAAACACACACCACCTGCTTATGGCCACAGGAAGTAATCAACTTCACTGATTTTTTACCCCTTTTTGCAAAAGTAAATCATTCTGGGTTGAAACTATACCCATGCCCGTGATTACTAGAACATTAAAATAAAAAGAAATTAAAAATAGTTAGATGCCTAGATGGATAAAATACAACTGTTTATTACTGAAAGATCCTCAATAGATCTTTTGCCCAAATAAGAGATTTTTCCCACTTTATAAAATAATAAAATATACTTTTGGCAGATATGGGAAATAAACTAGGGCAAACTGGGATTAATTTATGTAAAAAGTGACTAGGGTTTTATATGCAAACACACCCAAAATCAGCATACAATAATTATTTTTACTCCCAAACCCTTGAAACAACCCTAGAGAATTTATGGCGAAAATCAGATTCTACAATAGTTGGAAAATAATTTAAATCTGAAACCCTAACTTTTGCAATCAAGATAGCATAACTTTCTCTACACAACTCCGATCCAAGCAAATGACATATGCCTGAACTTAGAAAAATACAAGGAACAAGATGTAAACCAAATTATAACAGCAACTACCAAACATGCAGATTTGGCCCTCCTACTATTTCGGCCCACATATTTAGGGCATCAAATGAGCTCCAAAAATTATTTTCTCTATCCCAGATGCTTGCCTATATTTTTAGGAACTCATTCATATAAAAAATCCGAATTTTCGAATGCCAAATCAACTCATAAATCAGATTTGAAATCTGATTATAAAACTGGCAAATAATCCTCAGAAGAATTATAAAACTTGGGTATTTTCATTCACATAAATTATGAGATATTAGACAATGATTTGCAGATCTAAATACCTCAATAATAATGCCCAAACAGTCCCAAAGTGAGTCAATCCAATAGAGAAAACACTGCTGGAAAAACCTTGAAATAGACTCAAAATCTTATTACAATCAATGGAAATTTCTGAGTGAAAAACCCTCTCAAACTCTTGGGTTTTTCGTCCACAAGAGGTAGAATTCACAAGGGGTTTCGTCCTTGGAATTTTTTATGCAAAAACTTAAGAGCTCAAATGCAAGAGAAATATCATATAAAAATCTGGATTGTCATAAAATATTTCTGTATTATGGAAGAGCCAGGTCGACTTCCCTTTTAAAGGAAAAGGGCCAACAACCAACCTCTAAACCAGCCAATAAGCTCACATGAAATTCCCATATTAAATGTTTTTCCCAACAACATTTCCCTTCTAGTGCAAGTCGCATTTCTCTAGGGAAAATACATAAATTAATTATGTTTTTATCTTTCCTAGGCTTCATTACTCCCCTTTGGCCCAAGTCGCCATTATCCTTTCTAGGAGGAATATAATAAATCCCTTTACAATGACTTTTGCCCCTTAAGGCAAATCGTATTTTCCATAGGGATTACAATTTATTTTTATTAAGCTAAATAAATTAATATAAGTGCTTTAATAATTTTATTTTTCTATAGCACTTTATAATAATTTATTATAACTTAAGTCACCCTTATATTTTTCCTTTGGCTGTCAGGTTGACAAAATAGGCCAAAGGTCTTCGATTGGAAAGGGGACATTACATTTTACCCCTTTTTGCAAAAGCAAATCATTATGGGTTGAAACTATACCCATGCCCGTGCTTACTAAAACATTAAAATAAAAAGAAATTAAAAATAGTTAGAAGCCTAGATGGATAAAATACAACTGTTTATTACTAAACAAGGCCTTGGCATACAGATAACCTAATAGATATTAGAATCATGCCAATTAATCTCACTCAAATATTATAATTTATTCTAAAGACTAACATTCCAGGCTTGATATACCGAATGTGTTGAGCTGTGTAAAAATAGGGAAACATGACACTCACACTGTAGAAAGAAATAAGTACTGAAAAAAAGAAAAGGCTACAAATGAATTCAAGAAGCCTGAGAATTATTTTGTATATACAACATTTTATGGGATCAAGAGAAAGGAGTTTACATACAATACGAGAACAGTACTTATGACAGAACAGACAAATGGATATCATAGAGGGTTTTAGATGATCACAACAAAACAACGAAATGCCCCATTCCACAAACACTAAATGCAAAGGAATCCTTTTAAAATCCTCGACCATTTAACAGCAGAATATAAATGCATTGTTTTAAGAAACCCAGAAAACACTGGTACTGGGGAACATTCAATAAAGAAAGACTCACATGATGTATAATTTTTTTCTCCACCAGAAAATTGTACATAAGTAGGTCATATCTCTTACTCATTTGATTGACTCATCTTTATTAGAGAAAAATTCAAAGTAGTTGACCTAGCAGAACTGGAAGCATTCGTATGCACATATGTTCTAGTCAAAACGAACCTGAACATGAACCTGAACATGCAATACCATATTGTTGAATTGAACCACTTACGGTCAATTCATATCAATCCAACGATTTTCACCCAAGCAATTTAAGATCGGTCTTCAGTTTTCTTTTCCCACCAATCAAAGAATTTTATCTGGGAATTCATGGGATCAAACTTGTACAACTGAAGTGTATGGTTTGCAACTTCCTTTCCAAAAACCCAACCAATAGCAGCTCCTGCCCCTAAAGACAGTAAAGTTCCTGAAAATCAACCAGCAAAAGGAAATAATCTTAGGGAATTACATATGGTTTATCTGAAAAAAACAAAGACCAAACTCAATGTTACACTTTATTTGAAGATTCTCCAAAAGAAAACAATCATCGCAGTTAGACTGTGATGCCAAATTCCAATGTCCGTCAAATAATACAATGTACATAAATCAACCAGACTTTATTCTTTGTTGTAAAGCTTCCAAAATCCTGCCAGAATTAGTCATATATATCAAAGTATACACTCTATTAAATAAGTTGTCAGTTAGGATTAACAGCTCCAGAAAATGCAATTATCAATATCTTACAGATGAAGAAATACCAGTAGACTCATTATTGAAATACACTAGCTCATGCTTTTGGGGAACCAATAGTGTCCACATAGACAGGCATGATTGTTCAAAAATATTTGATTAGACATGGGAGCGACTGATTGCAGATTGGTAGGGTAAAGCCACACATTTGTAGCCTCCACGTGGTAACTGAAATTGAAATTCCATATTGGCCTTTGAGTGACAAATTTATACCTATGACCATCACCATAATAATTGATTGATATATGTTAATGCTTTTAGTGGGCAATATTCATGAATTGATTAGAATATAATAATAAATACATTTAATGGGCAGCAATCATGAAATTTTCAAATGACAACTATAGACAAACTCAAATGCCTCAAACAATTTTAATACAATCAAGTTGTGCAATGAAACATCAACCCAGTACTGAATCATGTTAACAAGGATCGATTGTTGGACGTCTTGCACGCACCTAACCAGTAAAGACTAGGGCTTCACTGTACTATGATAGGCTATCTGACACTCCCACCGACTGACCCGTAGTTACAGAATGCAGCAGCTAATTTAATATAAATAAATAATTATTTTGTCTGGCTTCCTTTAAGTAGCAGATGTTCCCAAGTGCATCATTAGTGAGAATCACAATACAGAGAATCCAAGTACACATTGATCTCTTCTTAGTGGCTTCAGGTCCATGATGCACATTGGCTCTTGCCAAAATTTAACTGAGCACATTAACCGCATCTAAGGAACATGAGACTGATTAAATTCATCTGCCAATGCATAAAGTACCAAAAGGTTAGCAGATCCAACGGGCTCCACTACACACCATTAAACCATTTGATGAGTAGACAAATAATTTGTGCTAAAGTAATGATGCACCAGAACATGAACAAAAGTTTCCAAAATACCACCTTCAATATTTTCAGAAATGGGCTATAGAAAATATGAAAGACAAACAAAATAATGTAAACATGAGACTCAAAAAATAAAAATGCTCATTGCCCAACCAAAATTTACCTTCATAAAGTAAGCAATACAATAACACTTGGAGAAAAAGACACTAATAATCAAGATCAACAACCTGGACAGCATCCTGCAGCTGATATCTAAAGGTCTCATGCTCATAGACCTCAGTAATATCTGCTGCTAGTGTAGAATTCAAAGCTGAAGCAGACGAATGTTGTGCATTCATAAGTGAAGCTTCCCCAAGATTAAGTTAATCAAATGTAGGCCACTAAATAACAGCCCTTATGATTCGAATTCCACCACTTTGTAAGCCCGTCATCATACATTTTTTCTTCCTGGAGATAAGACAGATATTGCGGTGTACATAGGTAATATCTTCCACCTTTCTTTGACCCAAGCAATTATGCTTTCAAGAGCAGATAGTGCTATGGGTGTTCTAATGTAATATCCCCAGAAATAGTTTTAAATAATTATAGATATTTGCACAGACCCTAGGGCACCAGCATGAAATTTTATCTTTTATGACAGCAGCAATAATCTGATTTTTTTATTAAAAAATAGCAAAGCCGCAATATCTAGAAAAGCAGGATTTTATTTATTTATTTCAAATCAGCGTCAATAAAAATACCAGAATGTTTAAATACAATTTTTTTTTTTACGACTGTCGAACCAAATGGAAAGATAAACATAAGATAAAAGCATGCAAACTGATTTGACTGAAATCTGCCCCCAGACATGGCGCCAGCACTGTATTTTGTTCCCAAAGGATGGCATCCTAGCTGTACTTGCTGTTCTGAATGCTAAAAACAGCCCTGAATATGATGCCCTAGCTGAACTATCTGAATATTTGTATTCTGAATGATTGCTGCAACCCCTAGATGGAATTGCCAAGCTTAGATATAAGGGTTTCCATCCTCAGATCTCTGTGTAAATGAAGATTTTCGTCCTCTATTACTAATGCAGAAGCAAAAGCTACTTGCAGACAATGAAGTAGTTGACAAATTTCCAAGATGATGTAATAATAAACTCAGAAGCATGGAAACACCCCAAGGGGTCCTGTTTCATGGTAGAAACGTTTCGGAAACGTGAAACAGATCCAAAACACCTTCGGAACGTGCCAGACATTTCCGGAAATGTCTGGCACATTTCCGCCGGTTTTTTTAAGTTTCAAGCATCAAAACCTTTTTTTAAATAAAAATTAAAAGCATTTAATTAACCTAACCCTAATCTATCTACCTAGACTTGTTAAAGACACTTCCTAGAAGCTATATAATGACCTCTTGGGTCCTGTTCTAAATCACACTCTCATTTTCTCTCTTGCTAAATTCAGTTTTCACTAAAGTTCAAATTTCAATGAATACAAAATATTTTGTTTGAGTGCTTTATCAATTATCTCTTATGGTCTACAATTATAAAATGAGTATTATATATATATATATATATATATATATATATATATATATTGTACGGACATTTCCAGTAACATTTCGTATCCAAGGTTTTTTGAAAATTTCCGTTTCCGCGTTTCGTATTCATTTCCATTTCCATTTCCTTTTGTGTTTCCGTGCAACATAGCAAATGTTGATTCTCATACATTGTTAGTAAGTATTTGTCCAAATGGACCTTTCTAAATAGCCAATCTGGCTACAGAAAAATTCATGGAAAGCACAAGAAAACTAGTACCAGTAAGAAAGGAAGAGTTAAATAAAGAAGACATAAGAAGACCAATTTCGGACAGAATTGAGGAAACCTCTACAACACAGAGTATATAGCGATACAGAAAAGGGACTTGACTATTTTCAACTTGATATTTCAAAACATAGTTACAATTTCCCTATGTTTCTCAACAAATGTTGATTCTCACATATTTTTATCAAGTATTGTCCAAATGGACCTTTCTAAATAGCCAATCTAGCTATAAAAAAATTCATGGAAAGCACGTAGAGTTAAATAAAGCAGATATTAGAAAAACAATTTATTACAGGAGCGAGAAAACCTATAGAACACAGAGACAGTAATAATGTTCCCAACAAGAATAAACTTTAGGATAAACCATTACCAAGATGCATAGAGCTGAACCAAATTCTTAAAGAGAAGTTAGCTAGTACCTCAAGGCAGAAAAGTGAGCTATCGTCAAATTTTGGTTGTTCTTAATGAATGGTTGTAACAGCGCAAGCAGACCTTAATGCAAACTTGGACATCACGATTTCCACAATACAGTGGGAAAGTACTCC
The DNA here is from genome assembly GCA_019776745.2 of Taxus chinensis. Taxonomy (NCBI): domain Eukaryota; kingdom Viridiplantae; phylum Streptophyta; class Pinopsida; order Cupressales; family Taxaceae; genus Taxus; species Taxus chinensis. Next base: position 526,514,806 of record CM034153.1, read on the forward strand.
AATGATATAGAATATTTGGAGACAAAATTTATCCGGCAGGAACCTTAAGCTCAATAAGTATCTACTTCTCATACCAAGACCACATAGACTTCTATAAAACTAAATTCATTATTGGCGTACATCTACGTAGCCGGTATGTACCCTGCAGGCTATGGGTACGGATATGGTATGTCCTAGTACATAATACGGGTACGGTATGCAAGGGGTACGTCCAGGATACCTCCTGCAATGCCTGGGTACACCCGGGGACATACCCAAGCATATCCGAGCACTGCAAGAGGCACCCTAGATGTATCCTGTCGTACCCGCAACCTTAAAACATTTTTTTTTAGTCAAAAAAAAGTCAAACCGACTTTTTAAATATTAAATAAGTCTTATAAACCCTAAAATGTACTCCCAAACTCTATAACTACAACAATAACAACACATCAACCTCACATTTTCATATTTGCCTCTTATTTGCATACTTAACTCTCACCTTCATTTTTTCTCTAATTTCAATTGCTTAGGGTTGATTTCAAGTGCCATATAGTTCAAGGAGCTTGCAATAAGAGCCAAGGAGTTCAAGGAGCTTGCATTGTTGGTGTTTGGTGATTTGAGGTAAGTATTTTGTGATTTTTTTTAAGTATTTTAATTTGTATAATTGTATTTACTATTTTGCAATTGTTTTTTTTTTGTAATTATTTTAAGCTTCATTTTTCAACATTTGATTTCATTTAATTTTAAACATTCTCTCAAAACTAAATTGTTTTCATTTTTTTAAATGCATTGTGCAATTAAAATAGCTTGGAGTTCTAGTTCTATGGGTCAAGGTATTAAAGGTTTCCCTTACAAATTCGATCCATACTACCCCCTTTGGAGGCATGTCACACAGCTAGAACAAATAACATGTGGAGGGAACGTTAATTTAAGAGCTCTTATAGTCGGGCGAAAGCCCATTTGTGTGGGGCTATTGGCCACGGAATTAGAACATGTGGAGGGTTGGATGGAAAGGGGTTGCCACGTGCAAAAACCCTTGCATACATCAAAGAGCAAGAGGAAGCAGATGCAACAACTTCCCTAAAATCCAAGCCTACTATGGCAAAAAAAAGGAAGATCAAATAGCAAGCCACCTGTTTCTCCTTCTGTTGAAGTTGTGGCCCCAGATCACCCGCTTTTGTCTACACCTATTGCAACTAGAGGGGAAGAGGATTCACCTCTTTCTCACAAAAGAACAAAGGATACAGGCCCATTGGAAAGGGCGTTCCAAAATGAAAGCAGGGACATAGCTGACCAAGGTATTGAGCGCTTTATTTATGCATGTGGTGTCCCATTTAATGTTGTTCGATCACCATACTCGCAAGATATGGTGAGATGTATTAATGAAGCCCCTAAAGGGTACATTAGCCCCTAAGGTATTGTGCACCACCTTATTGTCAAAAGAAAGAAAAAAAATTGAAGAGGCATTGTTGCCCATCAAGAATCAATGGCTCGAAACGGTGTTCATCGTTTCTGACGGATGGAAAGATGCAACAAATAGGCCATTGATCAATGTGGTTGCAGTGTGTCCTAAAGGGGCAATGTTTCTAAGGGCTATTGATTGTGAGGGGCAGGTGAAGGATGCCCAATTCATTGCCGACATCCTCATAGAATCTATTGAGGGCAGTGGGCCTCAAAACGTTGTCCAAGTTGTAACGAACAATGCAAAAAATTGTAGAGTTGTAGGGTTGTTGGTTGAGGCAAGGTGCAATGGACACATATTCTAGACACCTTGTGCGGTTCATTCCCTCAACTTAATGTTACAAAAATTGGGCACAAAAATTGTTTGGATCAAACAAGTCTATGAGGAGGCAAGTGAGATTCAAATGTTCGTCAGCAACCACCACATGTCCCAAGCCATCTTTCGTAGATTCTCAACATTGCAACTATTAAAGGTAACCCGTAACATTTTTATTTTTTAAATAATCAATTAGTTTTTAAATTTCATTTTTATAAATTCATTAAATTAATTTAATAAGTTTGTAATTTGTAGATTTTGATTTTTGAATGTTTTAAATTTACTTTTCTTAATTTTATTTGTTTTGATTTTTTATTAGGTTGTTGAGACTTGATTTGTCTTGCACATACTCATCTTGAGACGACTTGTGAAGGTGCGAGAGGCATTGAGTGGCATGGTTATCAGTGACCTTTGGAGTGTATGGAGGCAAGCAAATAGTTTAGAGGGATAGAAATGTGAAATTGCTGATCCTTGATGACGCATGGTGGGATCGTGCATGGATTACTTTCTCAGTTTTACTGTGCCCATCATGAGTATGTTGAGATTTGTTGATATGGATCATCCATGTATGATTTAGATTTACGATGGAATTGACTCAATGATTGAGTCAATTAAGACCATCATAAATGCCAAAGAGCAAGATCCTACAGAGACTTTCTTCAAGAAAGTGCAATCACATCTCATTGAAAGGTGGAACAAAATGACTACTCCATTGCATCTTCTTGCTTTTGCCTTGAACTCCAAAATACTATAGCACAAAGATCTTTTCTTTGCTCAGGAGGGTCCCACCATATAGGGATGTTCAAGTTAGTGAGGGGTATAAGGCGGCATTTGCTAGAATCTTCCCAGATCCAGAAGTAGAAGACATGGTTAGAGCAGAGTTTGTGAATTTCATATCCTCCAGGGATCACTCCATTAGCGCTCTTTGTGACAAATACAAGATGGATGTTTATTCGTGGTGGTACCTCCATGGACAAGCATACACCTACCTCATGCCACTTGTAATAAAAGTTTTATCACAGTAGATTTTAATTTTTTTATTTATTAACTCTTTCTTTTTTACTTTTATAAATTTAAAATTTTAATTTTGCATTGACTTTACAGTTTGTCTCAATAGGTTGTGAATTCTTCTTCAATCGAGAGAAATTGGGTTACATACTCATTTATCCACTCGGTTAAACACAACAAGTTGGGAGCAAAAAAGGCGAAGGATTTGGTGTTCGTGCATTCGAACTTGCGCATTCTATCACATTATTGATGGTTCAAGCAAGGGCCAACAAAGTCTTGGATTAGACCCAAAGACTACAAACTGTGATATGCTTTTCTTGCCCAATTTTCATTGCTAGGCTTCATATGCAAGCTCCACTTTGTTGTGTACTCTACTAAAATAAGGTGGATAGTCATTTTCTTATTGTGGATGGTCATTTCGTTCCACCTCTTGATGCTTGTGGTTCTAATGAACCACGTGATTGGTGATGCTATTGATTGAATGGTTTACTATTACACCAAGGGGCATGAGCCACTTGATTATGATTATAATTAGACTATTAAAATATTGATGTATCTTCATTTTTGTGTTTACATTGTAACATTTGAACAATGTACTGCTTATAAGTTCGAATCAATGAATATCATGACAAAATGCTTATAACTTTTATGTAGCTGAAATCATTTGTCACCGCTAGAACTATTTCACTTATTTATGATCTCTTAGGGTGTCTATAGTCTTCTATCTGTTCTTCTTCTATTAGGCTGAACATTCATTTATATTGGTCATTTTTCAAAATCATTTTCAGAATCACCGCTAGAACTAGATTGTTCTTCACCTATTATATGATTGTACGATAGGGTGCCCAAGTGTCGTAAACCATGGGCTCTCCAAAAATTTAATTGCAATAGTCATATGTTCCCAGATCCTGGTTAGCTGTACCTGTACCGCATGTCGGTTCTAATTATGGCATGTCATACTATAAGAAACTCATAATGTTTTTATACGCTTTCCATACTTATGATTGCAACTAATGCAGGTTTTAGGAATTCATTTACTTGCTAAAATTGTTAAAAGTATCTTGATCCAATAGGATATTTAGAGTCAATTCCTTCTTGGTTTGCAAGTCTAAAGATATGTTTTTATTCGCAGTGAATATTTCCCAACCTCATTGTATACATTTTTGGTATAGACTGTACATTTATTCCTGATCCACCAAAATTCAAGAACACAATTAGAATTTGAACTTGAACCTGAACACCAAACCATACCCTAGACCAGGACTATATCCACTATTTCGATGGTTATTTTAGAAACACCATCTAAACCAAGATTTGGTACAATCCTGGCGAGGACTCACCTATCTGGGTCCAAAGCAGCACAATGAACTCAAATACATCACCAGAGAATCGGCAGCTGTAAAACTGAGTCCAAGATTGAGAGACTCACGATGTTTTCTTACAGGTCTCATTGTGTTTGCGGATTTGTAATTCAAAAGAATGCAGATAAAAAAACAAAGTAAAAAGCAGACGACACAAACCTATACCTGAAAGCGATCCCATATACATCTCATGGCAATGAATCTTACATTTATATCTATGATACCCAGTTTATCTCGAGATCACAAGAAAACCAATTTTGATCAAATGTGGCCAAGTCACCGGGCCTTGATTATCGCTCTTGGTGTAGATGCAGAAGGACAAGATAATATGCATTACAATCAGTCCGGTGTTATGGTCAAGTGCATGTATACAATGGACCCTATACAATTATCCGAATTCTCTATTAACATATGAGAAGCTTGTATATAGCCCAACAATATTACGACGACTTTTAATAATTACCAGCTTCCACCTTCTAGTTTGAATATATCTCCATTAATGTATATCCAGCCAATCTCGTTGTCCTACTTCTGAGGGCCCCAAATAAAAACTATCTACCCACTTGAATATAAACTATGATATGATATATATATACTATAGTATATATATTACTATCATATATATGCTCGGCGATTTCCTCCCTAGGGGAACAATGTACCTGATTTTGAACCACCAGTTTTTCATGAGCACCATGTGGCTAGGTGATTTCACTACCCTGACTCTCACAATCCACACTTTAGAACTCAGGATTTCCTGGAATTTTCCTATGTAAATGATCTGATTTTTTGCATGCAACGGTATTGGATCAAGCTAGGTGACCCATTAGCAGCGACAAGATATGCATTAGATTGCAAAGAAGAGCTGATTAATATTCTGTACTTTACATTAGATGCCAAGTAGGTCCAACCATATTAGAGCAATAATCTAATTTCCATTTAATTTTGGTATGTAATGCAGGAAACTAACCATTATGAAACTAATTTATAGCAAGTCTTAAATTTTGTTATCAGCTGTCAAGTTTAAAGCCACAAACTGCTCAAAATTTAACATATCAGACAGTGCATTATGATACTTCTCTTGTGTAGGGGACAAACTGTGCAGTGTTAGAATGATTAGTCTTGATGCTAGTCTTGGCAAGTGACCAATTTTAAGTTGATTTGATATGGAATGCAGTCTCTAGGATATGCCCCGACCTCACGCAAAATTCTCTTCATTTTTATTCAATTTTTTAGGATGCCTGCGGAGTCTTGCCAATGGTCTTTGTTGAGTCTTTGTTGATAAACCTGATGCTCCATTGCAGTGACCTCAATGGGCTTTCCAATGTTTTTGCCGAGTGCTTAAGTCTGCATTAGTAGTGCTCCGCTAATACGAACTACATCAGCATTCTTAAAGTCAGCTGTCACTTGACTAGGTGGTTACATCCGAGTCTGAATAGTTTTGCCATGTTTGTCCGCTATATGAATGTATCAACAAGATCATTTACTGTTTCAATAGACGATCATTGTTCCATTTGGCTCCAAATGATACCTAGCTAGTTGATCTTCGAAGATCAGTTTTCTGATCTCGTTCTCCAGTTTTCCTCAAAGTTGACTTGATGCCATGATTGCTTTGAAATTGTTGAAATTTTGCTGGGGAGTAACACCTTGAATCATACACCTACTCTACATGGTCATCTTTACTATATGGATATCCGTAAAACTAGCTTGTATGGCAGTGCATGCATACCACTGTTTCTCTTACTGGAGTGCCACCTGGACATAATCACTTACTTTTGGCTAAACAGAGCTAGATACTTCAAGCTGAATCCAATCTCCTGGTTACAACAAATGCAATTTTTTGATGCAGAAACAAGATCCTTTGACTGATATTCAAGCTATCAGATACGCATGATTCTGCATCTTTTCAATGGTCAGACAATTGCTTGACCTCCCTTATTTTTTGTTTAGTTGTCTCGTACTTCGGCTGTGTGTTATTGCTGGCCAGACACTGAAAGTTTGTGTTTACAAATAGTGACATCAAATGTTCACATGCTGTCTTGTTCACCAATGATAACAGACATTCAGTGTGTTACTACTTAGTTGGAAAGTACAATAAGCACTAAAACAGCAGTAGTGATAACGGAATATACCAGCAATAAATACATAAACTATGTATGCAATTACAGCAATGAGTAGCTAGCAAATGTTGATGTCTATCATTAGCAAAAAGAGTGAACATAAATGACATCTTTTCATAATGATAACTACTTAATTACTCCATGACAGTGCATGCAAATTGGTGTTAATCCAAGGGGGTGGCAACAAGTATATTGATTAACTTTTTTTATACATGTATCCAAGTTGTGGTGTTTATTACCTTGCCAAAATGAACCGACTAGGACTTGAACCCTGGACCCCTCCCAAATTCTGGTTTTGATGCTCTACCACCTGAGCTATTAGTCCTTATGGGTTGAAGATTTAAATTTCAAACCTTCCATAAGGTTAACACTTTAACTACATAAGCTTCACACAACCAGGTTCATTTATATTAATACTTGGGTTGTGGTAATCAAACTACACCAAACCTCGGGCTTGTTTGCTAGTACATTGGGAATCATCAGGTCCTTCACAAATACCGGTGTAGGTCCTACAACGATTTAAGCTTTAATCCCATATAGTGGTTCAAAATTTTGACATTGAACCTTTTGTAAAGTTAACATTTGAATTTCATAATTGTCACACAACCAAATTCATTTATATGCGATCCCAATAATGGAAGTTTATTACCATTTTGGCTAAGTGATATGAACACCACGATTCAACATAAATGATATAAATGGCCTTGGACATATGGGTAAGCACTTGCTAGAAGAGGCTAGCTAAGGTATGCATGAGGTGGTGACCAAAATACGGTGGGGGATGCAAGGATTGTACAAATTCAATGCGCACCCTTTGATGGTCCTCATGGGATTAACTGATGTGCCCCAAGAGTCAAAGGCCAGAAACCACATGAAATCTCATTCTTTGTTTGGTCATAAAAGTACTATGTAGCCTTGAATGTACGTCAGTTACTGTTTTGCGCACACCTTTGTGTATTTGGGACTAACATGAATGGGAAAGAGGCGTAAAAAATGAAATCTTTTCAATGTCGTGATGGTCATAAAAGCATCCAAATGTGACCCAGAAGTCAAATGTAGAAACCACAAAAAGCCTAACCCTAGATTTACACCTCCAATTTTAGGAATGGTCACAGTGGTTACCTCACATTGTACTATTTATCTCAGGACTTGCATGATGATTGACTCATCACATCTTTTGATCATGCCAATTGCTTAGAGCTGATCCTATCACCACTGGCTGAAGTTGTACTGGGGTGGGTTTAAGGATTTTGCAACGGAAAGGCTAGTGGTGTCCCCAAATTTCACCCTGAAATCTGGGACTACCCATTTAAAAAAAAATTTGTTCTTTTAAAATAAAGGGTCTTTTTGTGTTTTTATTGTCAGAAGATGTTTGAGTTAGGATATTCCCAGTGAATCATATGAGCCAATTTCGACAAATACCCAGATGCCCAAACTCATTTGATCCCTTTGCCAAGTTTTGCCTGCGGTAAATTTTTATTTATTTATTGAATAAATAATGCTCCGTTTGAAATAAATTGTGCTCCAATTGAATCCTATTGAAGTTTGCATGTGAGTACTCACTCATCTCAATAGAGTTTTCAAGGAATGAATTCAGGGCATTGTGTGCAACTTTCGGCAACGTTATTCACTTTTATTTATTTATTTGGCATTTTTCTCCGGTTTTCTCCTCAGTTTCTCTGTGAAATTCCCCTAGGTCTATTCCTTTTCCAGTATAGTCTGTTTAATTGTTTGAAGCATCTGGAGATCATCTACTGACGCATCACCAGAAGGAATCAACCTCAAAATGCAAACTTCTGAACCAAAAAAGATGAAGTCATGCACGAAAAGCCTCTCCCAGGCAAGTCACACTTTTTGGAATGAATGAGTGTAAGCTGCAATGGGAATTTTGGTAGTGGCAGGTAGACGATAATTTCTTACTTGCCTTGTAGGGTACTTTTTCCCATGAAGTCAAAGTCACTTAAGCTGCGATGGGAAAATTAAAGGCGGCAGGCAAGCGGGAATTTCTTACCTGCCTTTCAAGGTAAAAATTCCTATTATAAAATAATGTTAATATTGTACAAAAATGTTTGTTAATATCTTAAATTTTAGTTGATAAACATTGAACAACAAATTATTGGTTATCTTTTGTACCTGTGAGAGACGTTTAATGTTGATATGTTGTTGTTATTTGGCATCATGGTCGCGTACATAACACCACTTTATTGAAGTCATGTTGTACTTTCAACTCCATGAATGTCACTAGCAGCTCCAATTTCGCTCTGCTTAATAATTATTAGCCACCTATTATAAAATAAAAATGTTAATATTGTACAAAAATGTTTGTTAATATCTTAAATTTTAGTTGATAAACATTGAACAACAAATTTCCGGTTATCTTTTGTACCTATGAGAGAAGTTTAATATTGATACGTCGTTATTTGGCATCATGATCGCGTACATACCACCATATTGAAGTCATGTTGTACTTTCAACTCCATGAATGTCACTAGCAGCTCCACTCCCACTGGCACTAGCTCGATTGTCCAACCCTTTTAAAGAACTCCTTGGATTTTCAACATCAATACCAAGTAGTGAAAGTTGGGTGAAAATAGTAGTAGAAGCATCAAAATTAGTAGTCTCATGATGGATATCCCAAAGCTTGTTAGGACCTTTAGTATAGTCTTCACTTTTGTGCATTGGGAGGTGCAAAATGGAATGTACATATACCAAATCCTCAACTTTCTTAGATGCCAACTTACTTCCTTTTGCTGAGTGGATGAAGGCATATGTACTCCAATTTCGCTCTGCTTAATAATTATTAGCCACCTATTATAAAATAAAAATGTTAATATTGTACAAAAATGTTTGTTAATATCTTAAATTTTAGTTGATAAACATTGAACAACAAATTTTCGGTTATCTTTTGTACCTGTGAGAGAAGTTTCATGTTGATACGTCATTGTTATTTGGCATCATGGTCGCGTACATACCACCACTTTATTGAAGTCATGTTGTACTTGTCACAAAGGGCCTTTATTTCTACCATGTTGCCTTCAAAAAATACAAACATTCTCATTGCATTGCAAACCACACTAGCTACCAATAAACTAGGAAATAGCCTCTTAAATACTACCCTAATTCCATTTGCAACTTCTTGGTCGTCATATGGTGGTTGCCTACCAAATAACCCAACAATTTCATTGTTGTAATATTTGGGATTTAAGGCTCGGGCAAGGAGATGTAATGGGGTAGTCATTTGATTCCACCTCCTCATTATAACACTCTTAACTTCGTTATAGAAGACTTTTTTAAGGTCTTGTTCTTTGTTTTGTATAATCTCTCTAATTTTTTTAAGCATGGAGTCAATTCCATCATAAATTTCTCCTATGCAAGCATTATCTATGTCGAAATATTTGATCATAGAAAAATTGGACTTTGTGAAACTAAGCAAAAACTCAATCATCATCAAGGATCAATGCTTTTATCTTATGGATTCTTTTTGTGTGTTTGTCTCCACACAGTCCAAATGTTGTCAATCACCATACTGCTTAAGGCATGTTTTACCTTCACAAGTCATCTCCAGACGAGAGTGTGAGAGACAAATTTGATCTCACCAACCTATCAAAAGAATTAGAAATTTAAAAAGTACAGATTTTAAAAAAATGCAAATTATTGAGAGTTAAATAACTTAGATTATATAAATTAGAAATTAATAAATTGTCCTCTTACCTTCAATAGCTTTAACTTCAAGAATCTCCTAAAATGGCTTGAGACATGTGATTTGTGACAAACATCTGAATTTCGTTTACCTATGTGTAAATTTGCTCTATCGATAGGATTTTTTCAATATTTTGCAGCATAAAATTGAGGGAATGTATTGCAAAAGGCATCTAAAATATGTGTTTGTATCTCCCCTCTACAATCAACCTTGTTGCTATGCAATTTTTTGCATTGTCCATGATGACTTAGACAGCGTTTTGGGTGCCCACCGATTCAAGAGTCTCAATCAAAATGTTTACAATGAATTGTGCATCTTTTATTTCACCCTCGCAATCAACACGGCCTTCATGAACATTGCCCATTAGGGCTTACTGCAACAATGTTGACTAGGGGTATGTTTCATGTATCTTTCCATCCATTTGAAATAATTAACACTCTTGAATTTTTCTAAGAATCTCTAATTGACTACACAAAAATTTGTATATGCTCCACTTATTTCGCCAAAATAGATATGCGAACCTTCTCATAGCTAGGGCCTTTATACTGGTGCCTCATCATTGTCTTTCATCATTTGTTGCCAATATAGTGACCTTAACACATTGAAGCGCAAGCACAAATGCATAAATGCAATGAGCCACCAATTCATCAGCATTGTCCCTCTTCTCCTTTTTGAATGCTTGTTTCAAGGGTCCTTTTGTTCTCTTTCTTAAGGTAGCTTCTTCATCTAGGGGAGTTTCAAGTTGCACTAGCAGAATTTCAAATTGACTTTGAATGAAATAATGATTTGAGGGTGTAACCCCTCCTTTGCAAAGGAACATTTCTGAAGCAAGCTCTTGCAGATTGCTAAGTAGCTTTCTCTTGCTCTTTCACGTATGTCAATATTTGTGCCTTTGCAATCTTATCACACTTTCTAATCCCAGATCCCGGTACTCCAGTTAAATGTGCTTTCAGGCAAGTGCATGACGATTTAAATGACATTGAATTTGATGTCATTTATATTTTTTTAACCTACAATGAGAAAGATAAACTTAAAAAAGAACAAAAATAAATAAACAAACATTGCATCCTTTTTTTATTTTGATCACCAAATTCGCCATAAATGAGCAAGGTGAGAGCATACACATAGTTCAGATTTCATTTTTTTAAATAGGTAAATAAACTCTAAAAAACAGCAAACATAAGTAAAACCTTAGGCATCATTTTCTACTTTTGATCACCGAGTGCGCGTGATAGCATACATTAAGTTTGATTTATTTTTTTAAATCTACAAAAAAAAGTCTTAAAACAACAAAAATAACTAAACCCTATGCATCATTCTCTGCTTTTGATCACCAATTCGCCATAAAAGGTGTTAGGTGAGAGCATACACAAAGTGCAAGCAAACATTTAAAACTTTAAAAAACAACAACCCCATAACTAGTTTACAATTGTGAACTCTAAAACTAAAAAATACATACAAAACTAAAATAAAAAAATATTACATAGATTCATAGAATTAAAAAATGAGTTTGATCGTTGATCACATCAACGAGATACAATTTTATCACCAAAAAATTAAAAAATGGAAAAGAGGGTGAATGGAGAGAAAAACTTGTTTTTCTCCTTCAAGTTTCTCTTTCTTCCTTGCTCTTTGAAGCTCCTAACTTCGTCCTTCAAACTGTTCTTGCTTCTTTCTCCTTCAAGCTCTCATATTTCTCTTTCAAGCTCTTAAATTTGCAAAAGCTGGAAATCTGAATGTTTGTTTTGAAATGGAGCACAAAGGTGCTTATATAGCTTTTAGAGAGTGTCATTAAGAGGTTGGGGTAGGTAAATTAGAATTGGGGTTGCTTTTTTCTGTGTTACCAGGCAATGTCCCTAGCCCCCCATACACTGTCTGAAACATTTCCAGTGTAGAAACGGGTACGGAACGTACCAGAAACGTTTCCGGAAACATCCGGCCGGTTTTCAGTTTTAAAAGCTAAAAACATTATTAAAAAAACTTAATTTTTAACATTTACTGCTCCTAAACCTAATCTACCCACCCAAACTTCCTAAAGACACTTCCAAAAAGCTATATAATGACATCTTTGGTCCATTCTAAATCACACACTCTTTTTCTCTTGCCAAATTCAGTTTTCATTAAACTAACATTTAGCATTGTGAAGAGCAAAGAGACATCAAGGAGCAGCTAATCATTAAACTAATACATTGTACAGACATTTCCGTAACGTTTCGTACCCAAGGTTTTTTTTAAAATCGGCATTTCTGCATTTCGGACCCATACTCATTTCCTCGTACCAAGATCTGTACCCATACCAGGTACGTCCCAATGCCAGTACAAGGGTGTCTGTGGCATTTCCAGGTATCCTTGGACCTTGGTTATGTAGACAGATCCTAGTTGCTTGGTAAGAACCATTGCAGAGGTGGTATGCAGTTGTGCTTGTTTCTGAATCAAGAATTGAAACATGCTTTTCATCTGCTGTATAAGTTGCAATTGAAATGTGTTCTGTTGTTTTCATCAGTCATGTAGCTCTTAGGCAAGAAACTGCACGAAGTCGGCATTTTAGGTGGTGGCCTGGGGCCTGGTCGAACAGTCCATCAAATAAAAAGAAGAGGATACCCAAAAAAAAACTAACAGGCTATTTCTATTACTAGAAATTTAGAAAACATCTATAAGCAGAAAGCTTAGTTTACAAAGACCCTGAACTAGATCTAAAACTGAAATGGCTGCTGCTAGGCTTTGCACGTTCAAACAATAAGTAAGAAACTTGAAATTTGAAATGTAAGAGGCGTTTGGCAGCAGAAATTCAAACAGCAATTTCAAAGCAGAGGTTGGCAATCAGAAGATTTGACAACAAGGAATCTGCAGTGCCAAATACATATATGTGCATTAAAGGCTGAAGGTCAGTGCCAATACCCAGAATGATGAAAACCCACACGTTCAGAAGATGAATGCGAATTATAAAAATCAGAAACTTGGAATTATAACTTTGACTGCAGAAATCGTAAATCAGAGATATGAGTAGTAAGAGACTTGTGTTGCCAAAATATGCACTATGTAGAAATCTAAAATTTTAAAACAAGCAGAAAATTTCGGAAATAAAAAAGGCCTAATCATTAGGCTTTGATGCCAGGTGATATGATTCCATTTCTGAATTCTATGTTTACATAACAGAAGCATGTATGAGCAGGCTAAAAAATTTACACTGACATTTAGTTGTTCCCTGCGGCCCGCCTAATTTTAAATTTATTTCTATTAACCTTATCAGCTTGCTTTTAATTCATATCTATCTACCTTTTCCAGCTGTTCCCATTGTCCACCTACTGTATTTGGATGAGGATTTGATTGATAAATACTTCTAGTTAAATTACTAGCTATAGAATCTTGCCTCAGAAAAATTATATTATTGATCAAGTACACACACACACACATGCATGCATGCAAGAAATGTGACCTGCCACTTGCATTCTTGTTTCTAGCAGTATGAAACATTTTCATGTTGCAAATGGGTTGCTCTTTGTCAATAAAATTTATGAAACATTTTACATGTTTTTTAGCATGCAAAGCTTTTATAAGTATTTGCTAGTTGAAAGTTGGAAACTGAACTAAGAAACAAATAAAACTCAACATTTAGGGACCTCTCATCAGCCGATCATCAGGAGAATGGGCTGCAAAGCATGATGGACTCCTTATAGAGATAAGGTTAACAAATTTTGCCAATTGGTGGCCCAAATCCCTAAACATTAATAAATTACAAGCACCCTTCCCCCATGTTACAAAGTAAAAACACTGGCGCACATTTGGAGAAATTTGCTCAACAGTCAATAATTAGTTTGTCCTTTCCTATATAAAATTACTCCATGCAAATATTCATAGGAAATGCAGTAAAATATTGATTACCCTTCTCTATAAGGAGCCCTAGGTTGTAATACTTGCATCATGATTTATTGCCTATTCCCCCAATGATGGGCAGATGAAAGGTCCTAAAACATCAAGTTTTATATGTTTCTCAATACACAAGTGGCTCCAAAAGTCGTGCATGCGATAAAATATTTACCCTTCTCTATAAAGAGCCCAAGTTGTATCATGGTTTGTTGCCTACCCTCCTAATGATGGGCCAATGAGAGGTCCTGAAACATCAAGTTCCATATGTTTCTCAATCCACAGGTGGCTCCAAAAGTCTCGCGTATGTCTCTATTATATATTGTGGTAGCCTTTTGTCTTCTATTCATTCCATACGTGGAAGGCATACTCACACTACTTTGCTGGGGATCAGAATCTATTCTTGTCACAAGTACCTCTATTTTCTCAAAATATTGCTTGGCTTTTGATGTGACTAAAAGTTTCAACTTTCAAACACAATAAATTTTTCTCTTCCCTGAGCATTACAGAAGACATATTGGCAATCATTTGCTTAAAGAATGACAAGATCCAACACCTATACAGTTTTGTGAGATCATTTGCAACTCCCGCACACAATCAAGGACAAGGTTTGCAAAGTGATCATTGATGAAGGATCTACCAATATTATTGTAAGCACTAAAATTGATATGACTGCAGGCATGCCGGTTCGCGCTGTCACCTTGAGTGCCTTGGCAATGTGCACAACTTCGTGCATCAAACATCGTGCACATTCCGTTTAGCACAAGGAGACATGCTGCACAACTTAGACAACAACAGTGTGCCCTTAACCCGAAATGGTGCTCTCAACACCAACTAGCACAACTTTGTGATCAACAAAGAATGCATCAGCACATTTCGTTCTGTGCAACATTATGCCAATCTGCACCATGGGTACAACCTATGCACAACATTGGCCTTATGTGCAACACCCGCAAACCTACCACACAGCTCAATCCCTGTGTGCAACATCCTAAATATGCACCATCCACATGGAGACACTGCAAAACATCACACTTGAAAAGATAGCACTCCCAAAGTTTGCATCATGTCAGCACACATGTTAGCTTACCACACATTTGGAGGTCGAGCCACATAACCATCGGAAGATGAAGAGCCAACTATGGAAACCCGAGCAACTCAACTTCCACAACAGTTCTTTAAGCCTTCACAACTTTGTAACCTATGTACACATATTTGTCACCTTAGATAGCAATCAGATAGTAGAAGATAAGCAGCCATGCATCTCCCTTGAAAGCATGCCATGTACAAAATCCACATATAAATATAACTTTTTGTTCCAGTTCTATTATTATCTCTATTCTACATCTTGTTCATATTGCTTTCACAGAAGCGCATAACACATTCAAATCCTCATTTAGAGTGTTGCTTTCACATATGCACATAACACATCCAAATCCTCATTTAGAGTGTTGATCCCCAGACCTCCTGGGATCAAAATTAGAAATCGTCCAAAAGTTCAATTTAGCTTGTATTTCAAAAGATGATCCATACAAAATTTCATAGTTAAAAATTTAAAAAGGATCATAGTGTGTTGGTAGATAAATCATGTATGGTGGCATTTAGTATTGGACCATACAAGGACCAAGCGCCATGAGATGTTGTAGCTATGGATGCATGCCATATTTTATTGGGAAGGCCATGGCAATATGACAGGAACGTCATCCATCTTAGAAAGAAAATAGCTATGGAATATGAGGGAAAAATACAGATTTTGACACCTTTTAGAGAAGAAAAACCATCTAAAATTTATACTTTATTTCTTTGCATGTTTGGGTGGAAAGAATTTATAAAGGAGTCTAAACAAGAAGTTTGTTACCTATTATAACAAATGAATGAGAAGACAAAGTTTCCACCCACGATTCAAGACTTTCTTAGATAATATTCTTATTTGACCCAGACTTTCTTATATAATATTCTTATTTGACGCCAGCTGACCTACCACCCAAGATGCTTCCCTCAATTTAGTTCCCGGCACAAAACTACCCAGTCAAGCTATATGCAAGTAGCTTGACTCCCTTTGGAGAAAAAGGAAATGAGGAGATAAAAAGCACTAAAATGTTAAAAAAAGGATTTGCATGGGAAAGTATGAGCCCTTGTGCTGTGCCATCTCTTCTTTCTCCCAAGGAAGTAGGCGAGTTGAGGTTGTGTGTGGATTCAAGAGCCATTAACACGATTATAGTGAAGTACAAAAAACCTTTGCCAAGAATAGATGACATCCTAAATTGCCTAGATGGGTCCAAGGTCTTCTCCAAAATCAATCTCAGAAACGAGTACCACCAAATTAGAATTTGGCCAGTAGATGAGAGGAAAGCAGCATTCAAAACTAATTATGGACTGTATAAATGGTTGGTTATGCCTTTTGGGCTGTCCAATGCTCCTACTACCTTCATGCAGACTATTGATCGGGTATTTAGACCATTTATTGGGAAAAATTTATGGTATATTTTGATGATATGTCGGTTTTTAGTAAAAGCATGGAGGAGCAACTAAAAGTTAGAACATCTGAAAGCATTTTTTTTTTAATAGATGCTTCATATATTAAAAAAAAAATATTAACAACAAAGAGTTGTACAAAAGAATGAGTTATACAACGGCATTTACAATGAATATCATAACTTTGTCCTTACAGCCACAAGGACAGCAATAAAATCAGAATAATCTTTAGAATCAAACTTTTTAGTTTCCCTGATCAAGAGAAATCCTTTAGCAAGCAATTGCATTCTAACTTCATTTCACCAAGTGTGACAAAATTCATCTAAATTGCATATCTAAGTTTCCCGGAAGACAAAATTGCATCTAAGTTTCCAGTTAATGAATAAAGAAGAAATCTGCATACAATCCCAAGTACTCTTAAACGGAACACAAATGAGAGTGTTGGAATCACCCAACAAATCAGCCCACCAACGAAGAGATCCTTGGAAAAAAAAAAGTCATACTAGATTGGACGAACTTCCAACAGGATCTCGCAAAATAACAGTCCCACAAAAGATGTTTAACAATTTCCATTTTAGAGCAATTACGGCATAGACCATCAGTGAGACAACTCTTGGATAAATGACCCTTTGATGGGAGCCCCTAGTAGATCACAAGCCAAGCAAAAACTCAAAGTTTATATGAGACTCTGACTATCCACACACCATGGAGTCTATGTATCTACAAGGCTATTCATTAATCTAGAAATGACTCCTATTTTAAATGGATTCTAGAACACTCTTCTAAGACTGCAAGTCACAGTAAATACCTTTTTAAGTCCTACTCAAAACAAAAGAACTGTTATACATCATGCTCCTACGTCATCAATTACAAATCACAATCCTGCATCGCCTGAAACCTAGAACAGATTTTGGTAGGCTTGAAACTGATTTTTAAGAGTCAAAAATGATTCCCAGTCCTGGAACCTTTTGGAAACACTGGGAAAGGTGTCAGAAACTTCCAGAAGTACTTCTGGAACTTCTGCTTACATTTCCTATTAGTTTCTGTTATTTCCCATGTTGTTTACTTTAATTTCCTTTAAAATTCCAGCCATACTGCTTCCTGCCAGCTACTTTAAAACATTCCCAAATTTCTGCTGCTTCTTTGCCCGATCTTTTCCACTTCGTATACATGTGTTAAAATTCAAAAGGTTCCATGTACCTCTTTCTGATTCTTGATGCAACATGGTCAAAATGATGTAAAACTCCAACTTGGAACCTTTAAAGGTTTTACAAATTTTCTAGGGAGAATTACTTACAATATCCATTTGGGTTTTTTAACAAAATATTTTCAAATCATGCAATCAATCATAATAGACTTTCAGTCTGGTTGATAACAAATTTTTAATTTTTCTCTTTTTAAATATATACTATAATTTATAATTAATGGCAAACTTCAAGCACTTATAGCAAAAAAATGCCTTGGAGAAAACAGGATGTAATTTTCTTAATGCAAGAAAATTAATATCATTGCTAACACAACAAGGATAGATGATCAGCCAATTCAAATAGTAAAACAAAGTATCTACAACCACCCCAAGCTAGGTTGTTCAAAAGGATGTATTACTAGAAATATTACAGTAAATCCATTCAGGTAATTTATAGATACATTTCCAAAACTACTTTAAGGCCAGCATTATGATGTAAATACTAGAAAAAAAGGTTACAATTCATTCCATTGTTCAAGTGGTTGTTATGAAATTTAATGGAAACACTAACGGGAGCATGACCTAAGCTCAAATCCTAAACCACATTAAAGCAGAGGACATGTGACGAGATTGCAATACAACAAATATGAAATACAATCAATGGTGGCCAAAGTTTAACAGGGTGCATTCAAACACGGCCCAGATTTCAAAAATTTCAGAAACATAACTAGAGCATATTCCAAATAGATTAAGGTCAAGGTTGTTTTAAAGTCTTGACCAAACCGGAAGCCAATTTCGCATGTGAGACCTCAATAATTCATTCCAATGGTCAAGGGGTTGAAAGATAACGGTACTGCTGTACTAGTAACACCTGGTAGAATAACCTAAGTCCTAATGCATCTAACCTCAATATAGCGGGTCCCTAGGTGATATGGGGCAAGATTGTGATATAAATAATATGAGATACATTCAAGGGTGACCCAAGTTCAATGGAATTTATTCAAGCATACCCTAGATTTGAAAATCTCAATAATGTGCGTCAAGCTTATTCCACTTATCTCTCATATTGTCCAGATTTTGTAACCCTAGATTCTGACCTCTTAATTGAAACCTTATCTTTCCAATCCGCTACACCCCGAATAGGAACCAAAAAATTACCATAAAAGATGTCTACAAAACAATTTTGGAAAACTTAGATGTGATGATTTCTGTCAACTGTGAATGGTTTGTATACAATCTAAATACTAGATAATGCACACCAACTACTTTCTGGGAACTACTAATAAATGCTACGCAATGCTAATTAGATGCCTTAGGTAGTTGGTTGCAGGCTTGCAGTTATGCAAGATGGGAATGTCATGGTCTCCACCCAGGATCAAACCTCTCCCCAGTGCGCATAAGGCATTTGTCCCTATTTCCTCAGGGAGTCGGATGGAAGACGTTGGAGTCCACCCTAGACTAAGATTAGGTGTGTGTCTTTGTAAAAATGCCAGATGCATTCCAAAAAAAAACAAACTGCTAATTAGATACTTTAGACATTTCTAACCAGATAAGTCACCCATATAATTTACGAAGGAAAATAATGTTAATATCCATGTAACCCAAATTGAACATACCTATTCCGCTTTTGGAATATTTCAATGTAACTCCTGCCGTCGAAACCGCGCCGATCAAACTGCCAGCGGCAGATATCTTCGCAGCTTGTCTCGTCAGCTGCAGCTGTAAATACACAGTACAAACCAAAAACACAAAATCAAACCCTAATCCGTCTACATAATCAAACCAAAAAAAACCCAAACAAGGTTCATTGGAAGAAGTATATATTTACCTGAGGGCCATAGACAGGGTCTGATTGGACGAACTCCTCCACATCTGCGTCGCTCCATTTGGGAAGGGGTTTATCCCTGGCGTAAATCTTCTTGTACTTGTCCAGATACTCGAGTCTCTCTCTCCAGTGTGATTTGTACGTATCCCATTTTGAACTCCAGAATGAATTCCAGTCAGATGACGATGAATCTTCTGCCCCCATTTTTACTGCAACGACTACTATGATCCGGGTCGATCGCCTCTGCTCATTTATTTAAACTAAAATCTCGCCGACAGCCTCGAGAACTTTTATGACATCATGTGGGATTTAAACACTAGCAATTGCACATGAGCTGCAAGTTACACAGGATGAAAATAAAAAAACATTTATGCCGAAATAGTGTTGTTGGAATTGCGTTGCCGGAAAAGAACCTGCCGGAATTTGATGTTTTCCAGCAGGACTCTCTTCAAAGGAAACACCTCCGGTGTAATAAGGGAAAGATTCAAGTAGGAAGATTGATAAAATTTGGGGGAAAAGATTCTCCAAATTGACTATTAGGGGGATAGTATGTAATTAAGGGACTACGTTTTGCCATTACATAAGGGCATGGGCTATTATCCCAATAGAATGCACCGCCTAACATGTATGTCAATAGTATGCACCATCTAATAGGGAGATGGCTACCCTCCATTGAAATTGCACCCATGTATGTGCGGAGTCCATTTTTTGACCATGTTTGCCATCACATGCACATGTAAAATGCATGACCTGGCAACAAAAACCGGCACCGGAGGTAGTCAAATCACGAGCAGGATCCTGTATCGATTCTGGTCAGTGTGTCGCCGCTCGTGAGGGGTCATGTATTTAAGGAGGCAGGTGAAAATGGTAGATCCAAACGCCTAACCACTTAACCATTATTGAATACCAAAACACTAACATTTAACAGTTAGAAGCTTTCACTTTTGTAGAACTATTGCAGACCATAGGAAGAGTTGGAGGCATCAGACGGAACCGATTTCTTCATTATTCTGCACCAAAGAAAATCATCAGTCATCTATTCACATTTGCAGCCACTAGGAAGGGACGTTCCACTACACACAGGAGATTGTAGTCACAGGTATTTTGACATTGAAAATCAAAGGATCTTTAGGAATATATAATTTGGTTTATTTTTAATTATTTATCTTTATATACAACCATGATATTGTCCCCACATTTGATATCTTTTCCACAATCTTGCATCGGTGTTGCGTAAGGGAGGGTGTTGTTTTCTTCCAATTCAGTGTGGCATTCTTTGTCGCCTGAGATGTTACTCCCATTAGCACAGACAAGATTGCCATAAGTTTATTGTCAATCCACAAATCAATAATGGTTGGGCCTCTCAGCATATCACTCTACTAAAATTGGTGTTAGAAAAAGTAATTATCACCACCAGGCATTGTTTGTGATTGAAATCCATCACATGACAAAACTTCTTACATTTTGATAGCGGTTTTGGGGAGGAAAGCGCTTCTGATGTTATTGTACTCGAAATCTATGTCTTGCGGTGTTTGGCTTTCAACAATGCTGAAATCTAGAGTTCCAGAGATGGAATTTTTGGCTCGTCTCCTACTCATACAAAATCACAATTAACCGTGTTAATTGACTCCATAAAATTTTGGGAATGATCACTAAAAATAGGCATAGGAATTAAACAGAATACTCATATGGTTTCAAGTTGCGGAAAGTTAAAAACATTAGAAGGAAACGATCCATTCAAATTTCCATTTTCTATCATGCTGTGAAACAATTTAAACACAAACTAAGAAAAGGGTATCAGTATTAGTTAATTTTCTTCTGCAATCTATTTAAATCAGCACTTAGATTACTTTGGACTTAGATTGTGGTTAACAAGTCTAAGGAAGAAAACCATATGGGATCTTGGGATACATCTAATGAATTGTTGTTGAGGTCCCTGCGAATACCACACCCAAACAATATTATTAGACTTCGCAACATAGATGGGGGATATTTGGAGGTAGACTAGACTTTGCTAGTCTATATTACTCACAAGTATTGCAGGTTGCTCATCCCAGATATGTCAGGAATAGTACCGTTCAATTTATTGTTTGAAATATGCCAAAAAGTACAAATTAATCCCAACAGTTACCATGCTAATCTCAATATATTATCTCTCGGAATGAAACAAAAAAGCTAATGCCACCTTTATGACTATTTTACCACTCTTTGGGAAGAGACACGCTTCAATCAAGGCATGTTATTTTAATACAAATGTTTTGAATCTTACATACAAGGGAGAGTAGATTTGTCATGATTGATTAGGTCTATGATTAACATGAGTAAATCACAGCGTGTTCTTCATCTTGATGAAAAACACAATGTGTTTTTTAACGTGCTGAAAAACACAGTGTGTTTTTCAGCACGTTGAAAAACATGACGGTTTTCCACACTGTTTCATTTACGAAATTGAATTTTATGAAATCATGAACTTAATATTTGAATTCATATTTGTCAACAAGAACCTTAATAATAAATGTCTTGAAATATAATGTTCGACAATCTCCATTTTTTCCATCTACTTCTAGATATATAGTTATAACATTCTTTTTTGGATTAAACAAATGTTATCACCAATCATGAGTCAGGGGACCACATATCATATTAAATGCATACTTACATTTTTTAGGGGAAAATGTTTTCATTCGATTTTTCGTTAAGATGGAAAACTCACCGTGTTTTTCATCAACATGGAAAACACACCATGTTTTTAAGCATGTTGAAAAACACGATGGTTTTCCGCATGTTCAGGGTGGCTTATTTGAGTGTCAAGTATTAGTTTGTGTTTGTTTCCATTGATCGAGCCCTAATACACCTAATGTGACAATTGAACATGTATTAGGGCTAGATTTCGAATCATTTATAGCAATTGAATCCTAATACATGTTAAATTAATGTTAGGTGTTGTATTATAGTTTACGGTGTTGTAATTGTGTTATTTAATATGACAAGTTAGTGTTTAGGGCATCATATCAATTTTTGGGTGTTTATGGCATTGTATGATTGTTTAGGATGACACATTAATATTTAGGACGTTCTAATTGTGTTTTGTAAAGTGACCCATTAGTTTGTAAGGTCTCATTATAGTTTTTGGGGTTTCATATCAAGTTTATGGTTGTTTTTTTAATGCTCAAAGTATCTCGATTGTCAATTATGTTATTTAGGTTGACTCATTAGTATTAAGGTTCTTATATCAATGTTTGAATGTTTAGGGTGGTGTATTAGTGTTTAATATGAGTGCTTATGATATCAAATTATTCTGTAAGGTGTCCTAATTATATTATTTACGGTGATCCCTTAATGTTTACAGTCTTCTAATAATGTATAATGTGTCATATTAGTGTTTATCAAGTCTTATAAAAATTTTAGGGTAAAACATTAGTGTTTTTTTGTGTCTAATTTATGTTATTTAGAGTAACCCATTAGCGTCCAAGGTTTTGCATCAATTTTTGAGTGTTTAGGATGTCATATTAGTGTTTAGGGTGTCGTATGAGTTGACAGGGTATTACAGCGATGATTATCATTTTGTATGAGACCATGTGTTTCATTAGTGTTTAGGCTATCCTAATTATGAAATAGAGGATGAATCATTAGTGCATAGAGTATCATGACATTATTTAGGGTATTGTATCAGATCTTTAGGGTGTTAAATTAATGTTTACTGTATCCCAATTATTTTATGTGGGGTGACTAATTAGTGTTCAAGGTGTCGTATAAGTGTTTAAAGTGTCCAAAATTAATTTAATGTGGGTGACTTAATATTATTTATGGTGATAGAATTAGAATAATTACAGCTAATATTACGTTTTCATTCATCATTAGAATTAGAATACTTTTAGCTAATACTTCTAGAGATGTTATGTTAATGTTATAAACAATTTTTAAATTTATTGTTCATTTTATATAAACAATCATGCAAAAAAATTAAATGTTTTGTTATGTGGAAGGAATGCAAATCAAATCTACAATATCATCTAAATGTGGCAGGAAGTTATATTATCATAGTAATAATCTTTCCAAGAATAAGTAGGAATTACACTAGTATGTTAATAAGTGAGATCGATGAAAAATATGTATTACCTAATACTGTGAAAATAGGAACAAATTTATGTTCTTGATATACACATGGATGGCTTAAGAAAACACTTGTGGTAAGTTTTTACATAGTTGCTTGGGCATGCGTGGAGGATGGCCCAAGATAATGTTCTAGAAAGATGGCACAAACAACCTGACATGTCGTGTTCTATGGTTAGTAAATTTAAATAAGTTTCATCAGCTCAACATGTGATGTCGATATATTCTACTCCACATGTCTTGAACTCTATAGTGTCATGTGACATGTGCAAGTGAAATCCCTTAAAATTACTATGTTCTAACTAACTGTAAAACACTAGGAGTGACATTACAAAAAACAACTATTGACATTGGAAATATTAAACAACAAGGACTTTCTTTCTGAGATATCTCGAAAGTACAGTACCTCAACAATATGTGTATCAAACTCTTTTTCTTCTTCAAATGATAGTAAAAAATGGAGTATGGGGCTTATATTGAATTCTACTAGAAGGTGGGAGGATAATGGTGTTAAATATATTCTAGATTTGATTTGGAATGTTGTGCACGTGAAAGGTATGCCTAGAAATAGGTATGAATTTTGAATTTTTAGGGTTTGTACATGACTCTATAACTTGTTTAGGGTGTCATATCAATGTTTAGGATGTCGTATTAGTGAATAATGTGTCCCAAATGTATTATTGGTGGTGACACATTAGTGTTTTATGTCATATCAATATTTCAGTGTTTAGGATATCACATTAGTTTTTAAGATATCGTTTGATTGTTTATGGTGTCATATTAGTGTTAAGTTTTCCTGATTATGTTATTTAGGATAAACCCTAAATTCTAAACCCTGAACCTTAAGTCATAAACTCTAAAGCTTGAACCCTAAACCCTAAACCCTAAACCCCAAACCCTAAACCCTAAACCCTAAACCCTAAACCCTAAACCCTAAACCTTGAACCGTAAACTTTAGAAAATAATTATAGTTTTCATTATTATTATTAATTAATATATTTGAAACTATAAGAAAAGGTGGAAATTTGATGTCATATCTATTACCTAATACTTTGTAAATAGGAACAAATCTATGTGCTTGATATACACAAGGACAAATATAACATGAAACTTTATCTTAAGTACAAATATATCGAACAATTGTTTAGAAGTTTCTTTGCAAAACGAATGATGTGGTCAAATATTTTGTTAAGTATATAGACACTAAATAATAGTGTGAACTAGTTTATTATCATGGTATTATTGTAGTCACGTATTTGGTAATAAATGATAGAGGGTTCGATAATTTCTACAATTTGTGTTTATTAATCACTGGTATGAGAATAGTTAATTATGTTGATATTGCATTGGTATTGGTTAAATATGCATGTGATCTTCGAGCTCTTAGTTGTAATTTCATTGCTCTTAGCTGTGTTAAATTAAATACAATAGTAAAACTTTGATTTCCTGGATGCATTATAGTTGTAAATATTGTGAATGTGGAGATCATTTGTATGTATATATATATGTGTGTGTGTGTGTGTGTGTGTGTGTGTGTGTGTGTGTGTGTGTGTGTGTGTGTGTGTGTGTGTGTGTGTGTGTGTGTGTGTGTGTGTGTGTGTATTAAATATTGATAATTGTAATGTTGTGAATTCCTGATGTAAGTTGAAGCTATAAAAATTATGTGATATCATACTTTGACTCTCAATTTGGCATATGGGGGCAACTGCCTCTGCAAAGACAGGAATCGGTGCGTGCTGAAGTGGCTTTCCCTTTAGGATGCCACATCGATACGCCCAACTATCATTGCATGATGAAGGGGCTTGCCCCTTAGGATTCCGCATCGATAGTTGGGCGGTATACTGTGCTGAGCAGAGGTTTTTAAAGTCGCCCACCGACCTTCCACTCAGAAATGTGCCCTCCCGTAATATCACAACCGTCCCTTTTGCAATGGATGGTTGTGATATTATGGGAGGGTGCATCTTGGGTGAAGGATAGCCGTTGGCATTTATCGATACTTGAATTTGTCATGGATATGAGCTTTCTGATGTTGTGATTATTTTATCATATTGGATGACGTATATTTGATTTGACATGTATTGTACTAACGTTAATTGTATATTTATGTTTTGTACTAGTTACTCTTTTGTGCAGTGAATAAGAATACCATGAGCTAAATTTGTCCCGATCCTGTTTGTAAAACGAAGAGATACAAAAATACGAGCTTCCACGTAAACTGAAGATGAAGGGTGTTCGCATAAAAAGTTAGAAAACTGCAAGAATTCCTAAAAATAGTCATCAATTTATTAACAATTTATAAATTATATGTATATTATAGATAGTTCAGTATGCCAATGAATACTAGTTGTTCATAATGTATAGCAAATATTTTTTATTACGATTCAAAATTTTAGCACCAATTCTAAAATTCAAATAAAAGTGTGAAAATTTTGAAATATCTATATTCCTCAATTTTAGTTTGTAAGTTCAATTTTTTCAAAAAGAACGGTATTATTTTATTGTTGTTTAATTATTGTGTTTTGGCATGCATAAATGTATATATATATATGTATATATATATATATATATATATATATATATATATATATATATATATATATATATACTAAAGATGTTATTAATATTTTAATTTTTTAATTTTTTTATTTGTAACTTTGGTTTTAAATAAACATGTTCTTGTTTCGATAATTTTTATTATTTTTAGCTAAATGCAATGATATTTTCTATGGAAGTTTCTCTCCACATTGAATAAGTGTATTTGAAATAATATTAATTTTGTAGCAATCTCTATCACATTATATTTATTATGTCGCATTCTTTGTCACATTATAGATGACCATATTGTGATATGCTTCCAGTAGGCAGTCCTATAAATTGTTATTTTCCTTGAATTTCAATACTGTGTTTTATACACGTGGCTTTTGAATTAGACAAAAAATTGAATGCTTGCAATGTTTTAAGATGGTATTCATGTTGATGATGATCAATCATAACTCAATTTATTTCAAAAAGTATGAAATAATTATTTCATTAACGATACAAAACTTCATGTAATAATTTTTAGGATGGGAAGGAGGCCCAAATGGTAGAGCATGATCAATCTTTCTGTCCAAGGGATTACAGAGGAAAAGAGTCAGTTTTCATATATGATGATCTATAATGGACACCAATAGGGGATGAGCTGAATGTCGACATTTGTGCCACCATACCACTCGCAAGACTACATGCATTTCTAAAGGGGAAAGGTTCTAACGAAAGTTTTAAGACTACTTCACCCCCACAAATCACAACTCAACAAATATAGAAAATCCAAAACCGCATACAACCAAATCATATTCTAGGTTTGGAAATTTTCTAACAAATTATTTTTTTAACGTTTTTTTCGTAAACAGTTGTATAGCATTTGATGTTACCATTTTTAATGCAGCTATTGGTGTTCGTATGGTCTAGACGACAATAGAAATAAGTCAGTAACAAGTGACAAAGTGAGTAGGTGTATAATTAAAAGGGGTTGCCAATGTCATTTCAATGTGAAAGTTTTTTATGGGAGATCGAAAATGGCCATAATATTATACAACCATATGTTTCATTGTGATGTAAATGGTGAGTGTTGTCATGGGATGAACGAAAATACCATTAATGATCCCCGTCTGAATGTTTCCTGGTACTTATCAAATGAATGCAAAACTTATATCGAGAGTCTTTTGTTAATGGGAGTCACTGTGGACACGGTGTATGATAAATATAGAGAGGATCCATCAAACGTGGGTATATTGAGCAGGAGGGACAAGTACATGACAAGAAAGGACGTGCTGAACGTGTGGAAAAGAGTTCGTTGTAGAAGGTCTCAAAAGCATGTCGATGATGCCATGAGCGTGAACTTATGGCATGCGGAGGAAAGAGACATATTTTTCTACTATCAACGCCCAAATGGAACCACCGTTCCATTCATTATGGGGTTGCAAACACCGTGGATGTGTGAGAGAATGGTTCAACATTCGCACAATTCCATAATCTCCATGGACTCGACGTTTGCTACCAACAAATATGGCGTAAGTAATTGGAATGAATTTTGAAATGATGTGTAATTTACATATCATTAATACTATTCCCTTTCTGTTATATTAAACCCCATGTTACCATTTGATGTCATATTTCTTGCAGTACCAATTATACACATTGCTTGTTTTTTACGAGCAAGAAGCTGGGGTGCCCGTAGCATGGGCCATTTCTTCGAGGAATAAAATTGAAGATATTTACAGGTGGTTGGTGGAAGTCCAAAAACGAGGAAAATGCCTTCGTTTCGATTGGCAAATCAATGCGTTCATTACGGATGATGCGTCAGCTGAAATCCAAGCCATCAGATGTGTTTTTGGTTGTCGTGTAGTGCTATGCCTATGGCACGTGCGTAGGGCATGGTTGAAAAACGTGCACAAGTATTGTAGCAAGGAGTCTAGGTGGAAGATTTTCGAGAGACTAGGTACCATCATGTATGGTTCTGAAATGCATCACGAGCACACATTTCAAATCATTCAAGACTTCTTTAATGAATTCAAAGAGGAAACTAAGTTCCTCGAGTACTTCAGGAATACATGGTGTGAGAGCAAAGAACGTGTTGGTGAGTACGATCCTTTGTATGTTTTCTTATTAATTATCAACAATTATAATTCTTGGTTTATACTGTCACTAATTTTCAATCCGTGTCACTTGACAGCTATGTGGGCAACAAATTTTAGAAATTTATCCCATGCAAATCAGGAAACCAACACATCCATTGAATCCTACCATTGTTTTTTGAAGACTAGATACTTGTGTGATAGACAAAAGAAATGTGCTCACCGGATGGACTATTTGTTCTACACACTTGTGTACAAGGTGGAGCCATTTTACAAACACAAGAGGAAGTTGCAAAAATCTGGCTTCTTGACCAATTTCAAAAAAGAAAGACATCTATTGACAGTGGTTGAGAGAGCAAAGAGTATTCCTGATACAGATTGCCTTGCAATTACGCCTGATTGCAATCAATTGTGGGTGAGGAGCCAAACAACTAGAAGCACATGGTATTTGGTAAGGCAATGCGGAGCCTTGGACGTATGCGAATGTGCTTGGGCTATCAGAGGAAACACATGTAAGCATGTGTTGAAGGCGTTGGAATTTCACAAGCAATATGTGTCGATGTCATCATATCAAGCACCAGAAGTGACAAGTAGTTCAATGCCATCATATGTTACTGATGTAGATTGTTAAGCATAAGTTGTAACGAAATAAGCATTGTGTTGAATTTCTTTTCATTTCACATGCAGAAGGAAATACTTATGGGGAGACAAGCAGGGTAAATGAAGACACGTTCTAACACGACCCCTCTTCGTTGTATCCAACAACAGAAGTTGAAGGTAATTTAATGTCATCGTATGTGGCAAGTAGTGATATAGATTGCTAAGAATAAGTTGCAACGAAAAAAGCATCGTGTTGAAATTATTTTCATTTCTCGTGTTGCAGCTAATACCTATGTAAAGACAAGCACTGTAAACGATGGCATGTTATGGGATGGCCCCTCCTCACCACCTCGACACTCACTAACAGTTGATGGTTAGTTGTTAATGCCTTCAATCAATTAATTGATGCCAATGATAATGTTCGTCACACATATTTATGATTAGGTGGCATTGTGTATTCATGTGTACTATGATATTGAAAAACCTAGTGTGTAAATAAATAATTTTCTATAATGTCTTATACATCACAGGAACTCCTAAAACAGTTGGGGCTGGTGGTTTGACGATAGAAAGTGATTCAGATTTTATGGAACACACATCCAAAGAATTCTTGAAGTCAGTCTTTGATACACGACTGAGTACAGATGAACAGAAAAAAAACATTCTTTGAATGTGTTCAAAGGTTTAGGAGAGACCTAGAAGCATCAAATATGTTGGATGTTGCTTTCAAAGGAGATGTCAATGAGATTGCCACCACCCGCATGCGTCCATGGTTTAGTGCAAGTAAAAAATGCCACCGCAGTGTGAGTAAGAGGCCTGTCATTGTAGAAGATTTGAACAATCACGCTGAAGACTACGAATGCTTCCAATTTCCCAACGGCAATCGTGCAAAGAGGAGACAAACCACACAAATGGAACATACAGGTTAAAACATTGAACTATTAGTGTCAACTATTCGTAAGATATTTTAATTGTTGATGTGAAGACTAACATATTGATCATTTATTTTGCAGGTGGTTCAAATGTTGTTGAAACATCTCCCCGTCGCCGCTTATCTTTCAACAATTTAGTGTCTGCGCAAGGTTTGTATTGAATGTCCTTAATATCATAACATTTATTTACTGTATGTAAGCTAAAAATCCTTTGATACCTTGTGTAATATTTAATTCGTTGTGTTGCAGATGCAACGGATATGCAAATGGTGTATCTTACAAAATGAGCAGGTTGAGCTTTAGAAAGTAAATGTATGACATGTTGAGTAGGCATAAATTATAATTGTAAACATTTCCAATTCATGTATATGAGATTGTACATTGTGTATATTTAAAATACATAAATATGGAATGTGTACAACTGATCTACTCTTTGACTATTTTTAGATTGTTTTAAAAAAGCGTTTGGTGGTGTTAGCCAACGTAGAACCGCTCACCTAATATATGGATAATATAAAATATTTTAACAAATAGAAAGTTGATGTAATTATGATGAAAATATGTAATCAACAGTAGAAAATTATCATGTCGAAGTTTAATTGCTACTATCAAAGTGTCGAAAAATAAACCTTTTTCAACACTATATAAAATATTTCAACACATTGAAAAACGTATGGTGTTTTTCAGCATTTTGAAAATTGCGATCACGTTCACCAAAAGGTGCAACCCACTATGCTATTCCTTCTCGTTGTAAACATTGACTCCACATCAACTGCTTTTTAGGTGGAGAAGGGTTGAATTTTTCCAATGCGATGGAAAGTGGGTTGCATTTTCTGCCACGTTGAAAAACGCATGGTGTTTTTCAGCACTTTGAAAATCACGATCACGTTCACCAAAAGGCGCAACCCACGGTGCTCTTCCTTCTCATTATAAACATTGACTCCACATCAACTGCTTTTCAGGTGGAGAAGGGTTTAATTTTTCCAAAGCGATGGAAAAAGTGGCATGTTTTCTGCCACGTTTAAAAACACACGGTGTTTTTCAGCAATTTGAAAATCACGATCACGTTCACCAAAAGACGCAACTAGCGGTGCTCTTCCTTCTTGTTCTAAACATTGAATCCACATCAACTACTTTTCAGGAGGAGAAGGGTTCAATTTTTCCAATGCAATGGAAAGTAGGGTTTGTTTTCCGCCACATTGAAAAATGCATGGTGTTTTTCAGCAGTTTGAAAATCACGACCCTGTTCTCCAAAAGGCACAACTCACAGTGCTTTTCCTTCTTGTTATAAACATGGAATCCACATCAAATAATTTTCAGGAGGAGAAGGGTTCAATTTTTCCAAAGCGATGGAAAGTAGGGTGTGTTTTCCGCTACATTGAAAAATGCACGATGCTTTTTAGCACTTTGAAAATCGTGACCCCGTTCTCCAAAAGGCACAACCCACGGTGCTCTTCCTTCTCGTTGTAAACATTGACTCCACATCAACTACTTTTCAGGTGGAGAAGGGTTCAATTTTTCCAAAGTGATGGAAAAAGTGGCGCATTTTCTGCCACGTTGAAAAACACACGGTATTTTTCAACACTTTGAAAATCATAATCACGTTTACCAAAAGGCACAACCTGTGATGCTCTTCCTTCTCATTGTAAACATTGAATCCACAACAACTAATTTTTAGGAGGAGAAGGGTTCAATTTTTCCAATGCAATGGAAAGTAGGGTGTGTTTTCCACCATGTTGAAAAATGCATGGTGTTTTTCAGCAGTTTGAAAATTGTAACCCCATTCTCCAAAATGCGCAACCCGCGGTGCTATTCCTTCTCGTTGTAAACATTGACTCCACATCAACTACTTTTCAAGTGGAGAAGGGTTGCATTTTTCCAAAGCGATGGAAAATGGGGTGCGTTTTCTGCCACATTGAAAAATGCATGGTGTTTTTCAACACTTTGAAAATCGTGATCACGTTCACCAAAAGGCGCAACCCGCAGTGCTCTTCCTTCTTGTTGTAAACATGGAATCCACATCAACTAATTTTTAGGTGGAGAAGGGTTCGATTTTTCTAAAGCGATGGAAAAAGGGGTGCGTTTTCCGCCACGTTGAAAAATGCACGGTGTTTTTCAGCAATTTGAAAATCGCGACCCCATTCTCTAAAAGGTGCAACCCATGGTGCTCTTCCTTCTCATTGTAAACATTGACTCCACATCAATTGTTTTTCAGGTGGAGAAGGGTTTAATTTTTCCAATGCGATGGAAAAAGTGGCATGTTTTCCGCCACATTGAAAAATGCACGGTGTTTTTCAGCACTTTGAAAATCCCGTTCTCCAAAAGGTGCAACTTGCGGTGCTCTTCCTTCTCGTTGTAAACATTAAATCCAAATTAAATAATTTTCAGGAGGAGAAGGGTTCAATTTTTCCAATGCGATGGAAAGTAGGGTGTGTTTTCCACCACGTTGAAAAACACATAATTTTTTCAGTAGTTTGAAAATCGCGACCCTGTTCTCCAAAAGGCGCAACCCGCAGTGCTTGTTGTAAACATTCCACATTACTTTTCAGGAGGAGAAGGGTTCAATTTTTCCAATGCGATGGAAAATACACGTTAATAGTGTTTTTTCAACAGTTTGAAAAAATATCCAAAAGGTGCAACTTGCGGCCCTCTTCCTTCTCATTGTAAACATTGAGGTGGAGAAGGGTTCATTTGTTCCAATACGATGGAAAATGGGGTGTGTTTTCCGCCACATTGAAAAATGCACAGTGTTTTTTAGCACTTTGAAAATCACGATCACGTTCACCAAAAGGTGCAACCCACGGTGCTCTTCCTTCTCGTTGTAAACAGGTGTCAGGAGGATAAGGGTTCAATTTTTCCAATTTTCCTACCACGTTGAAAAATGCACAGTATTTTTCAACAGTTTGAAAATCGTGATCACGTTCACCAAAAGGCGTAACCCATTGTGCTCTTCCTTCTCGTTATAAACATTGACTACACATCAACTGCTTTTTAGGTGGAGAAGGGTTCAATTTTTCCAAAGCGATGGAAATTGGGTTGCATTTTTTGCCACGTTGAAAATCGCGCGATGTTGTTCAGCAGTTTGAAAATCACGATCAGGTTCACCAAAAGGCGCAACCCGCGGTGCTCTTCCTTATCATTATAAACATTAACTCCACATCAACTACTTTTCAGGAGGAGAAGGGTTCAATTTTTCCAATGCGATGGAAAGTAGGATACGTTTTCTGCCACGTTGAAAAACTCATGGTGTTTTTCAGTAGTTTGAAAATTGTGACCCCGTTCTCTAAAAGGCACAACCCGTGGTGCTATTCCTTCTCATTGTAAACATTGACTCCACATCAATTGCTTTTCAGGAGGAGAAGGGTTCAATTTTTCCAATGCGATGGAAAGTAGGGTACGTTTTCTGCCACGTTGAAAAACACACGATGTTTTTTAGCAGTTTAAAAATCATGACCCCGTTCTCTAAAAGGCGCAACCCGTGGTGTTATTCCTTCTCGTTGTAAAACATTGACTCCACATCAACTTAATGGAGAAGGGTTCAATTTTTCCAAAGTGATGGAAAATGGGGTGCGTTTTCTTTGAAAAATGCACAACAGCACTTTGAAAATTGTTCACCAAAAGATGCAACCCGTGGTACTCTTCCTTCTTGTTGTAAACGACCTCTAATTGCGTTTTCCGCCACATTGAAAAACGCACAGTGCAGTTTGAAAATCGCGACCCTGTTCTTGCAACCCGCGGCGATTTCCTCATTGAATCCACGTCAACTACTTATCAGGTGGAGAAGGGTTTAGTTTTTTCAATGGGATGGAAATTAGGGTACTTTTTTGCCACATTGAAAAACGCATAGTGTTTTTCAGCAATTTGAAAATCACAACCCCTTTCTCCAAAAGGTGCAACCTGCGGTGCTCTTCCTTCTCGTTGTAAACATTGACTCCACATCAACTACTATTCAGGTGGAGAAGGGTTCAATTTTTCCAATGCGCTGGAAAAATGGGTTCAATTTTGTAGTCTTAATGAATGGTAACACACATTTAAACTAACATCAATCTGTTGTAATGTATACACAGTATGAAAATTACATGCTTCAATGAGAACTTGAAATTCAAATTATCTATAATATGTACATTAACTAGAAGTAACATACACAATACTTACACATTTTAAATCTTTTTTTATTTTAAATCTTTTTAGTATGTTTTGATGGTATAATTATTATTTACTCTTTTCTTCTTTGTTACAAGTTTCATTTCTAAATCCATACTGAACTCGACACCTTGGGGAAGGGTCGTCTTCTTGTGTATTGTCTCCCAATTCTTAATTTCTAATTCCACCTTGAACATCTCCATGAGGAAGCACCTAGTAATTGGTCTAATAATTCCTTATTTATCTTTGACAATTTTAAATATTGCAGTCTAAGTATTTCACGCTTGATTTTATAAAAATTTGCCTTGTTCATTACATGTTTCATTTCTATTTCCGTACGAACTGATGAGGACGACTCATCTTCTTGTCCTACTTCAACATTTTTGTTTGCAGGGCTCTCTATAGTCTTTTCGAACACATTAGTACTGGGACTATAGAATTTTGCATAGTCTTTCGGTTTCGGCACTGGTAATTCCTTGCGCTTTCCAACCTTCTTTTTTCTTGTCATCTAATTAAACATGTATTTAAACAACCAATTAATATTTGTTAACATTCAAATGTAATAACCATATTGGTTCTTAGTCACATTAATACACATATACATAGGACAACATCATTATTTATACAATAAATGGAATGAAGCCTTGCACTTTCCAGTCTTGTCTTCTAATCACACTTATATTACTCTTCCTTATTTTATCGCATCTTGATCCATCTAAATAAACCATATTAGTGTAAAATCACATACATCTAATAATCATAATTTAACCACATATTATAACAATGCTTAAAAAGGATTATTATCTGTTACCATTCAAACATAATGTGAAAGGAAATAATGCACTTAACTTATAAGTTTGTAACTTTTTTGTCCGCTTCACACATTGTCTCCCAATTCTTAAAAATATTATCATGGATGAAATATATATGAAATCTTTGTCTTCTTTGTTACAAGTTTCATTTCTAACCACATCAAACCGACATCAAGTACTTTTTGAACATACATCGAATGATGGTTCTTAGAATGCAACTATGTAATCGATTAATCTGTTACCCACAATGCACTTAACTTATACGTAAGAAAATATTATCATGGATGAAATATATATGAAAGTAATCCAGTACAATACACAAAATTTGTAATCCATAATACACAAAATTTGAAAAAAAAATTTGTGAATTACCTGTGATTAATTACTGAACATGTCAAACCCAAGCATGCATACGAGGAATAAGAACTCAACTATGTAACCACATACCAAAAACTGTAATCCACAATCCATAGTCACATCAATACATTAACCAGATACACAGTGACAACATCATCATTTATATAGTAAATGGAATGTCACATAACAGGAATAAAAACTATCTAATGCATTATAAATAGATTGTAAATGGACAACTTTATGTAACCCATAACCACAAACCATGTTCGATATATCAATAATGCAGTACTAAGTCATATATCTCAAACACATTAAAGTAACATCATCGTCATATACACGTATATACTAATCTGATTCCTCACAATTAATGTTATGCATAAAGGTTTTCATCTCCTTCGTTGCCTAGTGTTAGCCACAGACAAAACTCCATCATAAAATCTAATATGTTTCTTCTCATTTCTATGAACAAAATTTGGTGTGATGCCAATAATGGGTGGGGCATCCGATGTCTTTATCCGAGTACGGTGCATTGTCTCAACATGTACCACATCATCCTGAAAGCCAACCATATAGTAAATAAGTGAACGTAGATGAATCTCTCTGTTAAACACATAATTAAATTAAATCATTCATCCAAAATGTCTCACTACTTGCCACTTCAGGAGTGTCAAGTTTGATATTGCTGAGATCCCAAATAACAAACCCTTTGACACACTCTGCCAAAGTGTTTGCAAATATATTAGGGTAGGGCAATGGAGCAATGGGAACAATGGCCTCATAAATACTTTGACAGTAAAATTGGGGAGTGTGATGCCATGACACTTCGCGTGTGAGCTACTATCACAAACCACTCCACTCGCGACAACCATATCATTTGAAATTAATCTGACTTTGGCCCTGCTAGGAAAAGCCTATAATAATGAAAATCTCAATTGCATTAATAAATTTTCTTAATTTCACCAAAAAGAATACAAAAAAGCAAATGAGAACATTTAATAACTTATCAGTCCAGTTCCACCCTCACTCGTACTGCCAGCAATGGTGTTTGTGTCCCTCTCCTCGTGCCTCCCCTCATAACCCTCTCTTTCCTCTACTGGAAAAGAAGTTTCAAATCTGGGATTTTTCATCTTCACCTTTCTTACCTCATGTGAAGCTATCTCTCCAATAAGATCAAAACCACAGGGTGATTGAGAAGGGGCCGTCTTATCGCAAATGTCCACCTATAACAATCGAGCCATTATGACAATAAAAGTATCAACAACATAAGGCAACATACATTTTTTGAGTGCGTGTTAAGTGGTTTTTTACCTCTCTCTATTTTGCACTACAAATCGAGTGTCTCTATCGGTGTAAGTGTCGACACAAGGGAATGTCATAACCCTACACACGCTTACAGTTAGTATATACAAAAATACTCAAAAACTACATTGTATCTTTACTTACGAAAGACCAATAATTACTTACGTTATCATTTGTAGGGGGGTCAACTTTTTTGCTACTTGTTCCACCCTCTTCTCTAGCTTCCTATTCATGACAGATTATCAAGTTTTTGATTTCCAAACTAACATTATATTTAAATTTCTATACCAATCTTAAATTTACCTCTGTTATGATATTTGAGTTTTTATTTCCTCTCACTATTAACCAATGCTCCTCTCCCACCTTTCTCATCTCCATTGAATCGTAGGCACGCATTGCATCATCCACCTCCCTCTTTCCTTCTCGGCTCAACTCCTCAAATCGATATTTTCATTCTTTTTTGCAAACGCGATCGATAACCCTCCTCCGCTGCAAGTAGAATCGTTGCCTCAGGACGTAGTTCACATCCACCTCCCTCTTTTGCATGTATGCCCTGCTTTTATCTTGAGAGATAGGTGATCGTTTCCCCATATTCTTACGGCCACACTTAGGAGTTTCCATGGAGGGACGATTATGTTCTACTTGGCGATGTCTATTTAGTCTATGCAACTCAGAAAACCTAACATCCCCACTATCAGCACATGATCCATGCTGATAGACATAACAAATATGACCATTAACATATTCAGTTTTATATTCTATGGGTGGCTCATGGATATCTAAGAGAATGGGCTCCGAAGGACCATCTGACGTATTGCCATCAACTATTGGAGGATCATCTCCCTTTTCTTCCTTTGTGACACTTGCAAAACGCGTACGCGCCATGTGATGTGAAGGTACTTGTATCTACAGAGTCCAAGTGCATAACTATTAGCCTGACATAAAATATTAAGTATTTTGCAAAATAAGTAATGTTCACATATTCGAATATTATCATCATGGAATGTGAAGAAACCTGTATGAAAAGACATCAATTTCATAATTGTTATCCCAACAAATGACATAATTGTTACTACGACAAACAATTAATGTTCACAAAGTTATATATTACCGTCTCATTATTTATGTCTTCCCCGAAAACATAAGAATGGATTGTGAACATGGTTTGGCCCATGTCGCCAAGCTTCCACATGTTTCGTTCATGTCCATTGTCATAACCATCATTGAAGCGACGCATTGTAAAACAAGTTAAACTGAAACAAATGGTGCACGAACTTATTTATTCATATTTTGCATTCATATTGAGAAAATCGTGCACAATAAACGATTTGTGACGAAATTAGCCGCACACATTATTTTTTTCAAAACTAGATACTCGACTCTAGATGTTTCTAAACTAAACATGAAATGTGAATTGCAAGTGTGTTAAAAGAGAAGATAGGATAAAGCATGATGTATCCAAAATTCTCGGTTTATCAACCAACACTATATGATGTATCATCATATTATCCACAAAATATATAATATATACGCTAGAGACAATTCACATAATTTTAGTTATTCACAATCTAATATAAATAATGTATGTCTACTATTACGCAAAAAGGAAATACACATATATCATATCGAAATGTCTTCCATGGCAAGTGCTAGCAAAGCTACCACTTCTTGGTTTATAGTGTCCCTAGACACTTGACATACATCTAACCTACCTCTGTTAACTTTTACATGCACGTATGAACATTTCACAATGCGAGATACACTCTCTAGCACTTGAACTCGAAGAATTGAAAGATTTACATTGTTACATTGGTATACACCAGTCATTTGTTTCACAACAAGCATATCGTGAGAAAACACACAAATGTTCCGAACATCGTGGCGTATCACTTCCTCAAGACCCAATATCAACGCCCTATACTCAGCCTGGTGGAAGGTCATAGTGGCATTTCCGACAACTGTACCTCTTTCTACTATCTTGCTTCTGTCAGGGTCGTATAATATGAATGATGAACATGCAAGATTTTTGGAGGTATTCGACACTCTATGAATTTCCAATCTCCAAATGGAAACCATGCTTACCTTTACAATGGACAAAAATATATCGTAAGCAAACATTAAAAAAAATAGAATGAACACTTCTAATTTGACTTTTTCAATACAAACATCTATAATTTAACATATGACAAGGCCCTAAAACATTTGCTCCTGAGTTTGTTCATTAATAACAATTTCTTATTGGAGAGTCAATGGAGTTAGTACTTTGTCTACTAAAACTAAAACTAAAACTAAAACTTCCTTACAATACTAAAACTTCGTATTTCGTATGTTAGACTAAAGTGCAAATAAATTTTGGAATATATTAGAATCGTAATCACGAGTTTGGTTCCATTCCACTCATTTTTTGAATAGATAACTTTATATTGCTAACATATAATTAATACAAACACAATTTACATTTTTTTAAGATATGTTTTCCGATAATTACGAGTTTATAAATGTAATGGGTAAATATTAAATTTGAATAAATCACTTAATAAATTGATTAGTATATTATGAATAGATAGATTTCAGTCTATTTGCAATATCAATATCTATAAACATTTGATTAATTATAGTATTGCGAACGACATTCCAATAATTGTTATAGCCTATAGTATTGCGAACGACATTCTAATAATTAGTATAGTTTATTCACTAAATAACCATTGTAATGTATATCTAGTATTTAAATTACATGCTTCAATGAGTGCTCAAGTTCTCTACAATTAACTCCTTTTCAAACAATTTTGGTTTTCTATATTATGTATATTAATTAGAAAATGATGATAATCCCATACTTAGTGAATTAGAAAATCGTTACCATTACACATTTCCTACCAAAATATAATTTTAACATAAATGAATTTTAATAATCTAAACTTGTTATACAAATATCTAAACATTAGTAATTTTAAAACTATAATCCATAGAAACACGTATTAATACTAAGGAAAACATATTTAATCAAGAATATATTCGAACAACAAAACAAAATATATTTATGTTGGTGTGAATCGACATCCAACAACAAAAAAATATTTATATAGGTTTTTCTCAAACACGTCATAAGTTTTTTATAACAAAACATAAAAAACTGTAACTATTTTTTTTTGTTTTTAGCATCAAACTTGGAGCTGCTTCCATGTGCAATCTTTTTTGTACAATTTTTTGTATCTATTTCCGATTTTATGACCAGAATTCCCATCTTTCTCAGCTTATGTGGAGGCTCATACTTCTAGGCATCCTCCATTGTGTCATACGCTCGACCATATCCTCGTGAATGCGGCCCTATAGTGCAGAACTTAGACAAATAAATAATAGAAGTTTCCGGAAAATTGAGTCGGACCTTAACCATCACTACAATTTCCAGGGGTTTGGGCGGCTTAGTCTGTTGATGATGGTCTATATAGACCACAAATGTGGACCTCCTAAAACATTCCTCCCTTTGGAATTTGGGAGTTGTTAACATTATCCCTATGGGATTCGCATGAACTGAACCTTGTGTATTCATTTTCGCCATGCAAAATACAAACTAAATACAACAACACACATGCAAACAAAAATATACAATTAACGTTAGTACGATACATGTCAAATCAAAAATACATCATCCACTATGATAAAAATAATTACAACATCAGAAAGCTAATATCCATGAAAAATGCAAGTATTGATAAATGCCAACGGCTATCCTTCACCCAAGATGCACCCTCCCATAATATCACAACCGTCCATTACAAAAGGGACGGTTGTGATATTACGAGAGGGTGCATTTCTGAGTGGAAGGTCGGCAGGTGACTTTAAAAACCTCTGCTCAGCACAATATACCACCCAACTATCGATGCGGAATCCTAAGGGGAAAGCCCCTTCATCACGCAACGATAGTTGGGCGTATCGATGTGGCATCCTAAGGGGAAAGCCCCTTCAACACACATCGATTCCTGTCTTTGCAGAGGCACTTGTCCCCGTATGCCAAATTGAGAGTTAAAGTATGATATCAAATAATTTTTATATCTTCAACTTTCATTAAACATTCACAACATTACAATTACCAATATTTAACAACTAATAACAAATACACACACACACACACACACACACACACACACACACAAATGAGTTACACATTCATAATATTATAGTTTTATATATATATATATATATATACACACACACAAATGAGTTCCACATTCGTAATATTTACAACTATAATGCATCCAAGAAATCAAACTTTTCCTAATCTATTTAATTTAAAACAGCTAAGAGCAATGAAATCACAACTAACAACTCGAAGATCACATGCACATTTAACCAATACCAACATAATATCAACATAATTAACTAGTCTCATACCAGTGATTAATAAATGCAAATTGTAGAAATTACTGAATCCTCTATCATTTATTAACAAACACGTGAATACAATAATATCACAATAATAAACTAGTTCACACTATTATTTAGTGTCTATATACTAAACAAAATATTTGAACACGTCATTCGTTTTGAAAACATGCTTCCAAACAATTGTTCGATATATTTGTACTTATGATAAAGTTTCATGTTATATTTTTCCCTTGTGTATGTCAAGCACATACATTTGTTCCTATTTACAAAGTATTAGGTAATAGATATGACATCAAATTTCCACCTTTTCTTACAGTTTCAAATATATTAATTAATAATACTAATGAAAACTATAATTATTTTCTAAAATTTAAGGTTCAAGGTTTAGGGCTTAGGGCTTAGGGTTTGGGGTTTAGGGTTTAGGCCTCAAGGTTCGAGGTTTAGGGTATAAAAGTTGTAATATAAATATTGAAATGAAATAATTGATCATAATAAGAAAAGTTATATAAAAAGTGTTGTGGAGTTAGGAAACCTAATAAATGCATTCCTACTATTTGAATAAAATATGAATGATTAGAAATTGGACTTAGACACCCTATTAAGCACGAGCCACCAAATCTAAATAGAATGCAAATAAGTGGATATCAAAGTTAGAAACCCTATGATGCACAAAGTTCTATATATAAATAAATTATGGGTCCCATGTCCAATAATTGAAGCTAGAAACTTTGTCAACCACATGACTTTGATTCTTCCACACTGAATATGAAAATGCATACGAACCTTAGGTTGAATAAGCATTTCTCTGAATATGATTATCTAATATGTGATCACCTTTTATAATTTAGGATAAGCTAATAAAGTTCACATTTCAAAAGGAAAAAATTAGATATAACATATGCAATAAGTTAAATTTTATTAAATCGTCAAAAAACACCATAAATATAGACATCGAGTGTTAGCATTTTTGGCATTCTAAGTCTTAAAATAATATTTCAATATTGATATCATTACACTAGCACTGAATTTATTCGTTACCTCTGCCTCCTCCCCCAATGTTGGAGATAACTCCAAGGCCTCACCACTATAACTAGTAACTATGGTTCTTCTTGTAGTCTCCCTCACGACTCTTTAAAATATCTTACTAGATACTCAGGCAAGTCCACTAGTGTTGCTTGAATGAATGGGGATCCACCCACCATAAAAATTATCTTGTGAGATTTGTCAACTCTTGAGCTCATACTATAATTGGACAATATGCCCATATATCATATGTCCCCATATACGAGCACCACATAATATCCCCTTAATCTCATATAATCACTTGCTAATAAATTCCAAGCCAAACACACAAATAAGGGAAACTTTGCGACAATATGTAGATCTTTCCCCATTACTATATGCATCATGAACATCTTATAAATCCGTGTCAAAAAAAGAATCACTAACCTAATCACCATATTTTATAGGGCTAATATATGATAAATGTCATGGTACAAATGTACCAAATTTATACTCATGTAATGTATTATTCCTTGATCTAGCACCACTTGACACATGGCTATACAAAAAAGTGGATCATCTTAACCTAACTTGTGACAAAATACACATGTCACCGTAAAGTTTAAAATTGCCTTATAAATATCGATAATGGTTACAACATATACATCCCTCAACCACACTAGGTAGGAATGTAGATTATAACAACATGAGGTTTTTGAATACCTATTTACTTTCTACCTCTCTACGATGTCATCTTGAGTGCCATAAAGCATGGGTGTACCCACAAATCAATTACCCTAATATTACAATTGTAGATCTCTTATCGACAAACTAGAATAAACTTAAGATATTGCATGTAAGGTAATAATGATCTATAGGGATCCTTTCTCAAAATAGTATTAAATAAATGACCATTCTAGATCCAACCCACAAAAAATACCTAGCTCAAAAAGTAATCTAGGTTTGTAAGAAAAAGTTATGTCGAAAGGAGGTTATATGTTCCTTTTATATACATTGTATGTCTTTAGGGTCTCCTAGACCTAATTTAGCCTCTCTTTATAGCTATCTAGACTTGACCTAGTACATATTTACACCTTTCTCAGGATTTGGACCTAATTTAGCCTTCCCTTTATAGTGTATTTGGACCTTTCCTAACACCCTTACCTTTGAGAGATATCTACATTGATTATACTTACTTTTTATACTCGTTTGTATACATTGCATTATACTTTTCTTTGAAGTCATTTATTGTTAGGGTTACCATGAGTAATTTTTTAAAATGTTACATGTGGTTGAGATGATGGATCCAACATCCATTCACTTGAACGTAGAAACTTAAGTAAAGGTATGCATATTTCATTATGTTTAACTTCTTAAGTTATTACTTCTTTATAGTTATTTACCTAGATTTTGGTATAGTAGGTCCAATTCCCAAATCACCATCTAAAATTACACTAAAATGGCATGCAATGAACTTTGGGTAGAGTATATGTATATGTATACAAGCTGGGAAAAAGGCCAA
The DNA here is from genome assembly GCA_019776745.2 of Taxus chinensis. Lineage (NCBI taxonomy): Eukaryota > Viridiplantae > Streptophyta > Pinopsida > Cupressales > Taxaceae > Taxus > Taxus chinensis. Next base: position 526,557,883 of record CM034153.1, read on the forward strand.
CTTTCCCAATCACTTACTAAAGTTTATAAATCTGCCAAGTGTACTTTGTTTATGTAGATACGATATTATAAATTATTTACATGTGGGGTTTGGGTGTCTACTGTTTTAAGGCACACAAATTCAATTTTATTTATGCCCCTACATAACTCTAAAAGTTGAATTTCTTCAAACTTCTTCACATAGTCACAATTGTACTCCACACAACTCTAAAGGTTTAAATAGTTCATGTTGCACACATTCCCATTTGTACATATCACATATTTATTTAGTCATACTTAGTTGGGATTTTTAAAATTATATTTCCAGAGGTTTGTGTGGATTTTTAAAATTATAATCAACAACACCAGAATAGTTTTTACACAAATTCCAACAAGAAAACCCCATTCATAGCACACATATCTCAATGTTAGGTTTTCTTCTGTGTTCAATCAAGAACTTAAACTCCTAAATGGGCTTATTACAACAAGGATGAAATTCTGCACAATGCAACATGCCCATTCACTAAAGATAACAAATTTATGGGAAATTCTAACTATGAAATTCATCTACGTTTACTCCGAGTAATCCAAATTTTGGGGAAACTCTAACTACAAATGTAAACCTAAAGATAACAAGCCTAATTATAGATTTGACAGCTAATAGTATAGTTTGGGACGCACACAAAGGAGCTATAATTAGGAAAAGCATATGTAAAGAAAATAAAAGGGACACATATGGATTGGGATAATATTAGGAATAAAGGATCTGATGTATATTCAATTTAGTCTATTATTATCACAAGTTGTAAAAATCATCTAAGCTATTGTAAACACACATATTATTAGGAAGGCACATGTATTAAGTGAAGGGAAATTCTCCACCCTAGAAATAAATGTAGCACATTCTTGTTTTATGGATATAGAGTGTGAATAGAGAGTAGATGATGCACGGTTTTGAGTGTTCTTGTTGTAAACTGGTTTTGAGTCTGTATGAGAGAGCACATGTATAACGAAATGGTGTAATGGGATGTAATGTATTCATCTCATATGTGATGCAAAGCTACAATGGAAACCGACATCACCATTCGATGAATATTTTTAATTCAAGTTATTTAAACTCATGCATACCTTAAACATCAAGAAAGGATGGGATATTCACCTTTGTGAGTAGTATTTGTTCTCCTTTAATTGAAGAATCCTGTCATATAACTCAACTCACATTCAAGTTAAGTTTAGACTCACATATGTAAGCATAGACTATGAAATCCTCACCCTGGTTTCTACTATATCACTTTCATTTTCTTCTTGGCAGACTTGGACCTTGTTATATTGCTTTGGTAACCATGTATTAAATGTGTGCACTCATGCTATTTCAAGCCTCTACATTCTTGATTCATAATGAATTCAACCATTAACCACCCTTAGAAAATATCTAGTAAATTGTCTTACTTTGATCACTTTGAGTACTAATGTCTTACCTTACTTTAGTATCATTGTATTCGTGGTATTCCTTACTTTTTCATATCTTATCTTCCCAATTTTATATTAGAAGTGAACTCTTCCATATAAATTCTCTTAGCAAACACGCCTAGTTCTCAGTTATTCTATGACCACACTCTCAAAGTAGTAGGGACTAACAATAATCCCTTGCTAACTCGGTCATTTTTAGAGGGCTATCATTTGAGCTAGTATTCATGTAAACTTATTTATGACACCTTTCCTTATTCCAACACTATATAGTATGTTAGACTCTTCCCATGTTTCATATACCTACCTTATGACCACCTACAATTTCCATTAGTTCATTGACCTTACCTAGACTTCTTCCTTGTTATATTTTCTTGTCACTGGTTGATTAGATTCAAAGTTCAATTTTTATATATTACTTCACAAAATATTCTTATCCTTGGTCACCTCTTCACATTCACGTGTAGTAATCCCTACAATTACTTTTCTCCCTACTAATAACTGTGGGTATCCTCCCTCTAATAAGATCTATGAATGGAATGTGAATCAATGTATATTATTGTGTCCCAAATTTTATCATTTTTGGTCTATCACCAATACCTTCCTCACAAATAAAACTTGAAAAAACATGTACATCCATAACTTAAACATGTATTTGAAAGAGTTTAAATTTGAAAAGGCATAATACATCCATAACTTAAACATTATTTTTCAGTTATGGAGTAGCAGTCATGAATTTTAACATGGTTTCATCACTCAGGTTCACCAAAAATGACAATCTTGCTCATAAAAAATTGGCCACACGAAAACAATCGAACAATAGAGACTATTTTTCATTATAAAAAAATTCAGACTATAAATTCAATTATAGTAAGAAATTAGTCAAACCTTTTGAAGACATTCACTTAACAAAAAGGAACTGTGTGTAGCAGGAACTTCTAGTCTAGGATAAATGTGCATTTCCCTGCACACTACATGATATTTTCCACATGCGACTACATTTACATCAATTGGCATTTTAAGGCTATGTTTGTCCTGCAGGTTTGTCTTGACATATGTTTTGAGCCCTCCACTACATCTTGTGGTCACATGTATTAAATATTTCGAGAAATTATATCAGTTAAATGTAATAAGAAAATTATATAAGATATTATAGTAGGTTTTCTTTCATATTTTATTTCCTTTACTGGTTTTTTCTATATTATAGTGCATCTTGTGGTCACAGGTATTTCCTCTTTTTAGATTTTCCTATCATATTTTATTCCTTTACTGATATTTTATATGTAGTTTCTGTAAAATATGCTTGGAAAATGACATTGAGAAGTGTGGTCCACGTTGGCCCAAATGCCATCAACCATTGAAGTAAGTTGAGGGATACATTACCCTGAATGGATATGTATGACTGGTTTCTCATGTCTCTCGGATCAATGGGGGCAGTCATCCACGACTCTGCCATGCCTGTTTTCTTTTTACTCCTTGGAGATTTGATTAATGGGTTTGGGAAAAATCAGGGCAATACTGCTAAAATGGAATTGATTTTTTGACACAGATGCTAGAACAGGGGATATTGTCTTCAACATTTCCACAGACACTCTTCTAGTTCAAGATGCTATCAGTGAAAAGGTTCAATTATTTCTATTGTTATTCTTTGGGTAATTTAAATGCAAATGTGGGTATTTTCTTTTATGCATATGTTAATATGTATACTTTTGTTTCCTGTATACTGATAAAAAAAAAAAAATTAGGCTAAAAGCCAAGTCCAGATTCATGAGTCATTACTTAAAAAGTGTTGAAGCTAGGATGAGATATAAAGCTACACCTGCCAAAAAATATATAGGAAATACAAAATCTAGGCTGAGATGTAAGTTTTCATCTATATACAATTATAAGATTTCGTGGTGGGTTTGGTGGTTGGATTTGTTTCAACATGGATATTAGCTCTTCTGAGTGTAGCGGTTATACCTGGAATCACATTTGCTGGAGGTTTATATGCTTACACTCTAACAGTATTGACATCCAAGATCCACAAGGATTATGCAAATGTAGGAAACATTGCAGAGCAGGTATGGTATGAGAATTTTAAATTTATTCTTAAGCCACATTGTCTCATATGCATTATGGTAATGTCTCGATTTGTTTCTCAGTATACAAAAAAATGTTCCCAAGTCCTAGTCTAAATTTGTTTAACATATAACAGGCCATTGCTCAAATCAAAACCGTCTACTCTTTTGTGTGAGAAAATAGAACCTTAAAATCCTACTCAGAAGCTTTACAAATCACACAAAAGGAGGGATGGCCAAGGGATATGGGTTGGATATGGTGGATACATTACAAAAAGAAAGTGAATGCAAATAATAAACCACTACCATCGACACAGATAACAATCAATATTTGGATTTGAAACTTAACTGTAGAATGATGAATTCCTTTGCAGCGAACTCCTCTGATGGCTCGCTGTAACGAATGCTGTCCTATGCAATGAACTCCTTTGATGGCTTGCTGAAATAGACTCCTTCCTCCCTTCGGATTCTTCCTCAAAAACCGTGGTCTTATTCTTTTCCCCTCGTTATCAGGCACATTCCTTGTTTCAAATGAGGGCTATGAATTGATTCAAAGGAAAGGGGATGATTCGTAGCACTCATTGGCGCGGAGGGAGAGGGGGCACGCACATTAATAATTCAAATTTTCACAGCTGGCACTTCCTCCACGTCAATCAATCTTCCTCCTCTGGGTTGTGTGGTCCCCACGCCTATTTCTAGCGTGACATCAGGATTCCGGGTGAATGTGGAATGGTCCATGGTGGGGGAGGCACCATCCATGGGTGCATTTTCAGTGGAGGGTAGCCTCACATTTTAAATGGTTTTCATGGTGCTTATAAATAAATCATGCCCCACCCAAAAAATCATGCCCCGCTCAAAAAATAAGGATTCGAATCACCCCAGGCAGCAGACTGTCCAACATAGAACGTGGGTGACCTCCATTATTGGCAACATTGGGGTCGATAGTTTTGATCACACATTGCGGGTGACAGGGCTTATATGGGTTCTATGTCTATGGGGGGCCCCTACCCTAGAAATAATCTGCTACTCTATAGAGGGCCCCCTCCCCCTCTAGATCGGGTGAAAGGGGAAGGGGCAGCTCTCTATCCCCCAGATCTCTATATAGGTTTTGGGGGATAATTCTTGGGGGGCCTTACTCGATTGACCCTATATATCTATCTGCCATATCTACAATCTCTATAGGAGGGGGGGTGGTGAGTGGAGCCCCCTACCCTCTAATATAGATTCTATAGGTGGAAGGTGGGTATGTATATAGTTTCATTGGCACTCGGCCCCCCCTCTCTATATGGGAACTATAGGGTCTTGCCCCAGCTCTATATCTTATCATATCTATCTGCCCATATATATATATATATAGAGGGGGGCCGGCCTCCCTGGGCCTCGACCGACGTTGATAGGGGCTCGGCCAGTTGATCGCCCCCATATAGAATATAGATAGGGAGCCCCTTCCCTCCACTTAGATCTATAGGGCTATGAATCATTTGAAGAAGGGCACAAACGCAAGCAGGAAACACTCGCGAGTGCCATGGTAAGAATCCTATAACCCTGTTTCTATTTTATTTACATGGTCTTGTGTGTTTCTACTTTTTTTACATGGTCTTATACAAATAGTGCGCTGCTAGATGACAAATGGGTATGTTTTAAACTTCATTCATGAATATGTTTCTCTTTATTTACGAGCATTCATGTCACATTTAGATTTCATTTTATCTCCTCCCCAAATTTGTCACTGTCTATTTCACAGGCTTAGACTAGGTTGCAAGGTGGAAGAAAAAAAAATTAAACAAAATACCATGAATATTACCATGTCCGCAAGAATATTAACATGTCCATATTGCAATAAAAGAATTTTTTTTGGATAGGGTGTTATTTTGTGGCAACTAGTCATGTTTAAACATGATGTGTGTTTTGCAACATGTTGAAAAACACACTATGTTTTTCAACATGTGGAAAAACAGTTGAAAAACACAATGTGTTTTTCAACATTTGCAAAACAAAGAGAACACAAAACAAACCTCGTATGTCATTTTGTTTTGTAATAGATATAACAATTAATAGAGTTATTAATTTACAAAGAGGTGTTTGGCAAAAGCCTCCTAGGATCAAGTCTCATGAATGCTTTCTCAAACAATAAAACAAAGAATTTGTGAACAATGTGAAAATGGCATAACTATACTTACCTTTGATCCATTATACCATCTAAATATTTATAAAACTACTTGCAAAAGTGTTGTTAAGAGCTACTACATGTTTTTATAAAATAGTGATTATTTATCTTGAAAATCAGTTTCATAGTAACAAGTGGAAGAGGTTATAAAGTGGGTAGATGATGTAGAGCTATAATGGAAGCAACCTCTCTAGACATTGTTCAAACTAAATTCAAGATGACATGAGCTCATCATACCTTAATATTCATGAAAAATGGAATATTTCTTATTCATTTGGATGTTTCATACCTATTTGACAAGTTTAAGACTTTACTTGCTTCATATTCCCTGTAAAATCTGCTTCTTGATGTTAAGAACATTTGTTATAGGCAATTCAAGGTTAGGATTATCAATAATGTATTAATGATAGTTTACTAACATCTTATAAAATCATTCCTCCTTTCCCCTACCCCAACTAATATCTCTGATTAAGAACTCTTATCTCTTATTCATTACTCCCTTACTGAAGTTTCAGATTCACCTTTCAACTTAACAAGTTATTTGCAATTCCTTTCCTTAGACTGTCCTCTAAGACTCTTCCTAACCTTCTTCTCCTATACTATATACACGTTTCTTATTCCAATTGCTTGGGCCCTATTATAATGCTCATAAACCATGCACGCAAGTTTCTCTTAGCTCATGTAAGGTCCTTCTTCCATCTAATGGGGTTATTCTTCAAGCAACTATGCTTTTTTCAAAGCCTTCTTCTAGACTGTCCCTTTGGATTGGTTGGCATCTTTTATTGTGATTCACCTCATATGAATGACTAGATGTCATATGACTTGTATTTTGATCAATAAGACGTTAGACACCTTACTCTAGGTTACCAAGATCTTTTTCAAGATTCAAATATCTACCTTCTTAAGCAAAATGCTCCTATAGTCATCACAACTTTGTTTTCTTGTTCTTTGACTCTGAGTTCTAACTTTAGTCTTGTGCTCTTCATCGATGAACGTTACCCTAATGTTTTCTCATGCTTTCTTTCCCCTTGTTACCAAGTTTTAGTAATACTTCAAATGACAAACCCTTACTAGGATTGTCATAGTCTTATAATGGATTAACCACTAACTCCTAACAAATGCAAATTGTGAGATATTCTCCTTCAAAGGGATATCAAGAGCTTAACTCATACTTCCACAAGTTTCTTTCCATGTTACAGACCACATTTGTTGGCCAAAACGGAAGACACAACTTTCTCTTACCTTAGTCCTCAACCCTACTCCAAGGTTACTTAGTTAGGTTCCAAGATTGTGTATTGACACTTAGGACCTAAAGCACATTCAAATAGTTCTCCAAACCATATATCAAGATTCAATAAGACTATTACCGAGTCACAAACCTATCTTTATGCACAAAATGCAAGGAAAAAAAGATTTTATTCATTGTTACCCTTCTTCACTGCCCTCACACAGCTAATAGCCTTGCTACTCAAGAATTTTGGAGGTAACTTTCCATAAACTCATTTTTATCATGAACAAATAACATTTTCTAGTACCCATTTGGCACTTATACTTGTCCTACCAATTTCATAGCACGATGATGAAGGATTTCCCCCCCATTTTTGAATTGACTTGATCTAATTAGGTCTCCTACTGCTCAGTCTTAGGTTGTCATAAAAAAGTATGACCTTATTATGTCTAATCAACCTGAAACTTCAATATCTCTTTGCTAGGCATGTTAAGACCCTATGTTCCAAATTTCACAACATTCCATCCATAAAAACTCAATCTATAACAATTTTTCTTCAAAGCCTAAGTTAGAGTTTCTACAGAGCCTGAGAAGGATATTTTGGCTATATATTAAGCAATTTAGGGTTTCAAACCTTCAAACTTATTTTAAAAGCTATGCACAAATATTTTCCAACTTTCTTCTTAAGATTTCTACTCATGAAAACATTCATGCCATGCCCAACTATAAAGTTTGCTTCATACTTAACACAGGGAAACCTTGTTTTAGGGTACATTCCTCTTATTCCTCATTCAATCTCACCTTATTGATATGTTACCTAGTTGAAAGTCACTATCATTCTTGTAGAAGCTTATTATGACTTACTATGCACTTGGATTCATTCAAGACTTAGGAGAAGATACAACTTACACTTACCTCAATGAACACAATTTTATGACTATTTCCTTATCTTTTCCATCTTTAAATACTCCTTTATCCACTCCTTGTGAATGTTCCAACTTCACACACCTACAACAAAGTTCCTACAACATTTTCCAATGGATTTCATTGATAATTTCATATACATTCAATAAAAAATGGTAGAATAAACATTCATACACAAGTGACATTCTCAAAGAAGCTCTTTATTGATATACAACACACTTCTACATAGCTTATTGAGCCATTAGGCTCTGATACAAAGTTTCTCCCTCAAACAAAACTACCTGCTCCACATACCTATCCCCTCCATTCGAATACCTCCTTCTCTTAATGACCAAAAAGGTGATGAATAACCAACTTTCAACCCTTACTAAGGGTGATAACCAACAACTCATGCTTAAACAAGACTAAAGGTGGTGTAACTTTAGGATTACTAGATTGAGGTCCTTTTTAGACTTGTTACATCATTACATGACCTTATTTTGCTTCATTATACCTTTCGTACTTAGCTTTACATTTCAAATATTCAAATTCTCCTTTTTGGAGGGAAAGTTCTTGATTTCAACTTTATATTGCCAAGGAGGTCCACATACCATGAAAATGTACAATCGGGTCCTGAAAACCCAACACAAAGGAATCCAAATGCACTTCGGGACAGGGAATTGAAACACATGATACAAAATACATGTTTTTCCACTCTCATGCTCCGGTGCAGAAAAAGTCTGAAAACCTGACACGCTATTGTGTTTCGGGGTTCAGGTTTGGAAAACACCCGACACAAAGAGTATGTTTTTTGACTTCGATGTCCCGATGCTTTCAAAACCCATAACCCAAAATACTATAATGTGTCGAGTTTTGGGGTCAGGAAACACTTAGCAAAATACATGTAAAATGCAAAAGGAAACCCGAAAAAAACATGGGAAAAGTACTTAAAGGCTAAAATTTAGAATTCGATTGGATTGCAAGGGCCTTGAAGGTGAATTTTTTGATTGGTTATCTCAATTTTATTAATTATCTCAAAATTTGGGATAACATGCCTTCCCATCCTATTCCATGCATCTAGGGTAAAAACAGTTACCTTTGTGCCAATGTTAATAAGGATGTTGCTCACCAACTAGCCATCAATAGTTGCATCCAGGATGATTTCCTTATCACATCCATGATGTTGTGGTGGTAGATTCATATGTAATATATCTTTCCCTGTCATTTTCTATGTGTAAAATATTCTCATGTAACCATTCACTGAGCAGGAGTGTGATATTATCTTATCTTAGCATCTGACACACTTCCCTGAGTTCATCAAAGTCCTTGTTAGGTACCTTTGTATGTCTTGCGCGCTCTCGATCCGTCGCTTGCTCTTTTAAGCATTGTATCTCACTTATAAATCTTTGATTAAGCTCATGGTTTCTTGGAACACTTTCTTTTGTTGCCTTGCGTCTGGATACTTATTGGTTAGTCCAACTTCTTTATGTCAGATGAGTGGTTTAGTTCACACCTCATCTCACGCATGTGAAGCTTCTACGCATGTGGTAACCAATAAAGGTTCCTTCTTTGCAACTACCAATTCCTTAGGATTCTATTTCCCTTGCTTGGCATGATCAATTTGTATCATCATTGCACCTCTCTTCTTTTTGTTCTTACACATGTGTGCACATAAATCTGGGCAGTCTTCTACCTTGTTCCCTTTTCCATAGTACACACAAGACATGTTCTTGGGGAACTCGCATTGAAAGTGATCAAGATATCCACCAGTGTAGAAAGTACCTCGATTGAACTTGCCTTCACGACCATCATGTCCTCTAACATGATATCCTTCCCTATAACCTCCATTTCTGTTTTGTCCAACTCCATTATTTTTCCCTTCATGTGCTTATGAACTACCCTCAGCGCTAGTCCAGTGCAACCATGTTTCAAAAGCTTCATATAAGTGATCAATCAATTGGAAATGAGTTGTATCATGCACATGCATATCACAAAACTTGTAGTAGAGTGAAACATTCTTCTGTGTAGCATGCTAGAGAAGTGGACATTCCTTGACATCATGGTCCTTGTGGCATATCTCATAAGTTGTTAGTAGAGTGAGAACATTCTTGCTCAAACAACTATTATTTATATGTCCCTCTACTTTACAATATGTACACCAAATACCACTCTGAGTGTCATGTGTCGAGCTAGAAAATAGCTTTTCCAACTATGTGGCCATAGCTGCAATCTTTGCTTCAAGGAATGGGCTCACTCCAATATCCACGCTTCTAACCACTTCAGTGTGTAGGGTTGTTTCCAAGGACTCACACGGATATGTAAAATTCTTATGTGATAGTGTCCTTTAAAATGATGTCAGCAACCCACCTATAAACCATTACGTGTGTTGACTTTGATGGATATCATATGAGATCTTCAAAAACAGAGTCATGGACCATGCATCATATTCCCAAACACTCAGAGAGTTCTTTCTTGATGTATTTAAGCACATCGATGCTCTATTGTTCAAACTCATGAATGCAAAACTCAACCGAGAAGGTAGCGGTGCAAGGTGTCATAATCCACGACTGTATGATGTGGATCATACTTTTTATACCAGCTGTGTGTGTGGCCTTGTATTGTAGTAAAAAATTGACTGGTCTTTCTGTTTGAGGTGGTGATCCCCTTGGCTCTCCATAAGAGCTCACATTTTTACACATGCTCCACTACATCTTCTACTCCTTTGTACGCAGGAAAGTGGAGTGACATGTCATAGAAAATTTGTGGCTAATTTGGTGGTATATTTTCTTGTCTTGGATTACTCCCACTTGGGGAGGACCAGATCCCGACCTTGCTCCACTTAGGAGACGACCAAAGCCTCCCTAGCCCTATGGTGTTGGAATCCTCATATGTGCACCGGTGGTAGATCTTGTTTACGCACCAACACTATGTGTTGGTGTTGTGCATATAGTGGTACTTCTAGAGAGTAATGTATCAATACTCTATCCTGACGTTGTGCCTACAGTGCTTCTCCTAAACAAATTATGTTGTTTGGTTATCAAAGCCTATTGCTCGACACTAGTCACTGCCATGTGCACTGCTTTTATCTGTTGCGCCTCCTAAGTTGATACTAGTACATATCTACCTGTATCTCCATCTTAATGCAATGATCCTCGATTACCTTCTTATTCTCCATCACTATGATGATCCTCTATATGAACTTCTAAATCTTGAGTACCAAGCGCAAGGGATAAGGGTCTGGGATGGTCTAGATGCACGCCAATGTTTTCCAACTCTTCACTATACTCACTTTCACCAGATTCTAAGAGGATCCTTCTACTACACTTTCCCAATATCAAAGGGATAGTTTTGCAGCCCCTCACTTATTGTAGGGTTCCTAACATTACCGCTCGAACCTACTCCTCTCTGTCTCAACACCTCTTTAATCACCCTTTCTTGTGCATCACTATATTTGTGCAGTCTTTATTCTCTATCAAATATTTCCATATGGCCCAACAATATCCTTTCCAACCCCTTTCTTTGTCCTTGCGCGCAACACATTTTTTAGCCAACCATCAGTAGGATCTCAAATCCTAGTTCAATCATCAAGATTTTGATAGCAAGTGGAAGTGCACGTAATTTTGATCCTCTAGGCTCGCGAAAAAACTTGAACTCAGCTTCCACTTGACACGAATACATAAAGATCACGTATTACAAAGTGTAATTTTTCAACACGCCTTTCCACCAATGGTCTACTGTGTGTTTCCATGATTTATCCAATCCAGTAAGTGCTTGATACTTGTTATGGCTTCACACTTATCTCTTCCCCATTCAAATATTGTTATTCTTCGTGTACGTTTCCAACCAATCATGTAACTCCCTTAGAAAGAAGCTAAAGAACGTCTCATACGATGAATCATATAGGTTACCTTCAACCCATTTGCACAGATTGAAATTAACACCAGTATTATAGATTTACACAAACTCTTCTTCACCTTTGTATAGCCAACGTTCAATGTTCTCCAAGGATAGCTAAAATTTCATGTGTTCACCACATCTTAAGAGTCTAAGTGAAAGAAGGTCCTGGAAATGGAACCAAAATGTCGCGTTGAAGTATAGTTTCAACATAACATTGTCGGGCACACTGACACATCACCCAAGTGAATCCTAAGTGCTCACCCAGAGCGCACACAACTCGACGAGGTCCTTCCTTGTGTCTGAGTACCAAGATGTATTTCTTATATTCATGGCTAACATAACATGCAAATACCATATGAAGAATATGAACTACTGTAACATGCATAAAGACAATTGATCATCAACCAAAAGGAACTTCATATTCATTATAATCATTATGCATTACAATAATCAGAGGCACAATCATCAAGATATGACCAAACAACCTCCATCTATAGACTCATGTGAAAGGCAAGGCTCACCATGGACTCCAACAAATTCATCACTCAATCAAGGATGGATCATTACATGGAAACTTTTCCATCACCAATTGACTCTAAAAATAGACCTCCCCTATACATAGCTTGCATGCTTTCACAACTCACATTTCCTATATTTAGACGCCTAACATGTGGCTCTACATAAGTAGCCTGCTTTATTTATGGAAGCTCCATTTTATCTTGTGCACTCTAAATAGCTTATGTTGCATGTGGTAGAAATAGATATGGCTCCTTTATGCATGTTTTATCTTTATTATTATCCCTGCATGTTTTTTATCCATGTTTTTGTCTACTTTTGGATTACCTTGACAATCACATTAACTTGTGCTTTTTCCTATTTTTAACCTTCCTTAGAAGTCTGACTAATTGCTTACTTTGTTATTCCCGCGTGCAACCCTTCACGCATGCTACTTCATACTTCCATGTGTCCCTCTGTGCATGTGTTTCAACCTTTGTATATACTTCTTTCATACTTACACACAAACCCTTACACAAATCTTTCGACCTTCACACATGTCTTATGCTTAGTCAATTTCCCGGCCCAAGAAACACCTTGCTAAAATTTAATAAAACTCATTTTATAACAACACACAAAACACCTCTCTAAACATTGTAGCGGGAAAGTCAATGTATGGCCATGTTTCCTGGTGATGTGGAAGGTCACTTCAACCTATAGAAAAAATTATTATGATCATTTGATGATTTATTGTCACGCGTCTAAGAGCCCAGTTAACCATTTCGTAGCTTTGGACAACTGCTAAAAGTTGAAAATTAAGTTTGGTTTTAGCTCATGGTTTAGGCCCCGTGCTGAGAAATGAATTATTGCCTCCTCGTACCTCTATAATTTTGTCATGAAAATGATTTTATTTTGATAAAATCACCTTGCAAGATAATTTTGCAAGTGGTTTTGTAGACCTTAACTCATTTACAACAATGGAAAATTGTCGCAATTATGATAATTAGCTCTAGAAAGGTAGTTGCAGTTTGAACCCTGGTCACCAAATTTAAGTCCTGTCAACTTCGAAAGTTTCCTTGTAGATGAGGGAATTGATGGGAATTGACACATTTTGTGTTTAAGTTTTAAACTTTGGATTTTGAACTCAGTTTCATAGCCACTTTGGATGAATTGATCATTTTCATAAACTTGCATCAATAATGATAAAACTATCATGGGACCTCCTTAAAGCCTAATAACTATTGGTAAATTGTTAGAAACTAAAACGTGACTATATAGAACCTCCTTTTGTTACTTGTTTTGGGAAATTTTCTTGTGAACAATATGGTGTTTCCTCTATCTTCTCACTCTATCTCTCTTTAGATTAAAAATGAATTGAAATTGCATATGTATTCCTTGCCCTCTCTTGTTATGTATAAAGTACTTGAATTCATTGTGAATGGAAAAATAGCCATATGTGAAAAATGTTAGTGGAGTCACTAAATCACGCACTTGGAGTCATTATTTAGTCTCGCTCTCATACTACTACTCGTATGGGTCTTGAGTGAAAAGAGTAATAATTAACCCATGTGTTTGGCCTTTTTAATTTGCTTTATGTCATTTATTTTGGTCCTTTACCCGTACTTGCCCAATCTGTATTTTCATTCTGCGTTCTTCCTATTTGTAACTAGGGCTCCCCAAGCATCCTGGTCCCTTCTGGGGCACCCCAAGCATCTTGGTCCCTTATGGGGTGCCCCAGGAACCTTGGTTCCTTCTGGGGCACCCTGATCCTCTTTGTACTTTACTCTCACCTTTTGGGTATTTTCTAGCTGTTTGAGCTTTCTATCTTTTTGGTGATCAGCCTTTTTGGGCTTAATTATGAAATTAGAACGAGAGAACCATATAAATATAAAGTTATGAGACCATAATGAGGGACCAAGTACTAAGCATCTACTATCACCATCTAAATTTGCATCCATCAAAGGCACCTAAAACTACATTTGCATCCATCTACCTCCATCACAAGGCACACAAGGCTAGTTCATCTGCATCACACCTCATAGGAGGGGAGTCTATTATTTCCATGCACACATTTACTACATTCTACATCTAGTTATTTGCTTACTACTTCACAAAGTACAACTGACACAAGAGCAACCTAGGGCATGATTTGCACACACACACCTAGAACTACGTTGGGTCTATGATGTAATACATCACGCAGTTAGTAAGTCCACCATTGTGGCCGCTGAGGATAGTTTGATCCCTTCATATGCATCTTTATTTTTTATGGTTTTGATGCTTTGTTTGGGGTTTTACAGGTTATTCCTTACTGCAAGTCTTGCAGCGACATCTAACGCAGTTCAACAACATCAGTGCAATAAGAAGCAAATATAGGTGAATATCCAGTGACACCTCAAACGATGTTTTTAAGCCATTTCCGTAGACTATGGTGCCCAGATCTCAGACCAGGGCACCCACTGGCGCCCCTATCCCTTTCCAGGTGCCCCCGTCTAGTTAGAGAGCTCAACTTTGCACTTTCTCAAGCTTTTGTGTGGTCGTTTCCTCCTCCTGTTTATCTGGTTTACACTTCGACACAGTCCAACACCTTTGTCAAATAAGCTAAGGACTTCTTAACCCTTTCTTACACATTAGGGTTTCACATTTCTATTTACTTAGTTGCTTGGGTCATTTCCTTTATTTATTTAGTTATTATTTAGTGCTTTGCATAACATCAGTTTAGGCTATAATATCACATTTTACGTTAATCATTTTGGTGAACCCAAATGGTCAAACCCTTCCTTCTCCATATGTCTTCTCCTTATCAAGTCATGGCTCAATCATCTTATCCTTCTTTTGCACCAATTAAAGTCTCTAGTATAATCACTACAACTGTTAATTTCATGCAAGTGCGTACTCAACATCCTCATCACTTTGTTATGCCTAAGGTTGATCCATCCATTAATGTAGTAACTACTCATCGTACTCACCCTCCTTAAGCTCCACTCGCTTCTATTCCTCCACCCATCACTTCAGCGGCTCCTATTGTTTCTTTTAAGGGTTATGACATCATTGAACAACTTAAAAATACACCCGCTAAGATTTTTCTTTATGACTTGTTACGTAATGCACCGGATTGTCATCAAGCGTTAGAAGCAGCTCTTCGTTCCATTCATACATAAAGTGGTAATTTTTCAGTGGCCTTTACACACCTCATACAGTCTCTCTGCAACTTGCCACATGATATATCTTTCACTGATGAGGATCTATCACCTTTTGCTAAAAATAATCCATGTGCACCCTTACTCATTACCATCATTATTAGCACCACTTACATCAAACAAGTACTTATTGATAATGGGTAGCCATCAACCTATGTGCTCATTCTCTTTTAAAACAACTGGGCATTAATGACAATCTAATTTCTAAGAATTATACTCTCATCTGAGGTTATGATTCTACCACTCACACATATTTAGGGACTATCTCATTACACATTCGGGTTTGGCCTAAGACTGTTCTCACCAACTTTTATGTTATCGATACATCATTGCAATTTAACCTCTTACTAGGAAGGCCTTGGATCCATGTAATGAAAGTAACCCCATTTACTGTTCACCAATGTGTCAAATTTTTACATGATGAATATGAACAACATTGCTAAGGCTCATGGACGTGTTTCTGTATTTGGCGGAGTAGGAGAACGTACCCGTGAAGGAAATGATCTCAAATTTTGTCACATAGACCCCATTACGGCTATGTCCATCCCTCCTATGCAACATATCCCATATAGTAGTATTGATACATATGACGTCGGTTAGTCTAGTACTTCACGCTTGTCTGCCGCTCAAATTACTCTAGTAATTTATACTCATACTACTTCCATCATTTCACCCATAACACCTACCTTCATCCCCGCTACTAATCAACCATTGAGGTTTCATCTCCTATTCCTCTAACTAGTACAGATCTTAGCAATATTCTTGACAAAGCTATACAACATGATAATGCTACCACAGATGATTCTGAGAGCTCTGATGACAAAATTGATGCTATAGAACTTATTGATGGAATATTAGGTCAACTGAATTTCACCCCTCTTGGTGTAGATGACTCTTACTTAGAAGACACCTTTGTGGCTGATACCCTGGGTGAATATAGATTCAAGACCCTGTTGTATATATCTTCCCCACCGGGTAGATATAGGGAAGCAAAAGAAAATGGAAATCAGAGAAAATCAAAGCCCGATATTTATTGCATCACCAACAGCCCATGGCACAGGTAAGAAAATGTCGACATGAAGAAATTCATGCCCTTGGCGTAGGTCAGAGGTGCATGGCAAGAGGTGTCGACATGAAAATGGATGCGCCCATGGCGCAGGTAAGAAGATGTCGACACGCCAAAATTTGTGCCTTGGCGCAGGTCAGAGGCGCATGGCAAGAGGTGTCAACATAAAAATGGATGCGCCTATGGCGCACTTAAAGAGGTGTCGACATGAAAATGGATGCACCTATGGCGCACTTAAAAAGTTGTCGACATGAAAATGGATGCGCCCTTGGCGCAGGTCAGAGGTGCATGGCAAGAGGTGTTGACATAAAAATGGATGCGCCTATGGCGCACTTAAAGAGGTGTCGACATGAAAATGGATGCACCTATGGCGCACTTAAAAAGTTGTCAACATGAAAATGGATGCGCCCTTGGTGCAGGTCAGAGGCACATGGCAAGAGGTGTCGACATGAAAATGGATGTGCCCATGGCGCAGGTAAGAAGATGTCGACACGCCAAAATTCACACCTTGGCGTAGGTCAGAGGCGCATGGCAAGAGGTGTCGACATGAAAATGGATGTGCCTATGGTGCACTTAAAGAGGTGTCGACATAAATATGGATGCGCCGAGGCGCACCTTTAGGAGGCGCAACATTTTGAGCGCTGACAGGAAGCAGACCCTGGCACAGATATTCAGACGACCATAACTTTTCACAGGGAGCTCAGATTCACGCAAGGTTGGACTTTTCGGAAAGCTTACAAGGTCCTCTATCCAACTATGACTTAATTGGGTGTGAACAAGTTATTAAAAATGCAAAATATAGTTCACCACTTTGTAAGTTTGCTAGGATTCTCACCTACTGTCATAATGAGATGAATTAAATGCAATCTGGAGGTGGTTGGGGTAGGTTTGGAATTCCTCTCTCTCTTCCCTCTCTCATTCTTCCTATAAATTGTAAGGAGGGGATTCTTTCTAAAGGTTGGACATTCTTGTTTTTCCCCTCCCTTCTTCTCTTTGGTAGGTGAATTTGTGGAGTTAAAACCTCCCATTTAAAATTGTAATGCAACTTTGCCTCTTAGCATTTTGTAGTGTATTGTATCAATCTTTGGAGCAAATAATGCATGTCTGTGGATGATTCCCAACCCTCTCTGTGTTCATTTACATCCTCATGATCTTTCACTGCAAATCTGGTTATCTGTGCATGATCTTGTATTGCATTTTTATGGTTTGTGTTTATTGGCAAGACAGGTGTTCTTCATTCCTCGGTGCATCACCTTTGTTAGTTTAGGTTTATTTTTATGCATCTTCTTACCCTGTCTCCTTGGAAAGTTAGTTTAGGTTTCAAGTAAACCCTCTGCATTTTTATGTGTGCATCTGAACAGAGGAATAGGAACCGGCCTTCATCTGGAGATATTTTTCGATTTCGCAAGGTCCCACACTTGGGAAAAGCTCCATGTTATGCAATCACACTGAGAGTCTCAACCCATCGAGTTGTAGACGTTTAGGGGTGCTGTGATTAGACAACAACATACCCCTCCTACCAATGTTATGATACTTTATCAGGGATCCATTACCACTTTAGACGTATTTCCACCTTCCACTGCATAGTCTGCATCACCATCACCGCCTTTCAGATGTACCTTATTTATCAACAATTTCTTTTGGTATAACATCCCACTCAATTGTGCTTGTTCAGATACTGTTTGTACACTTGAGGGCTTAACAAGACTTGGTTTGACGCTTAATGACATCTTACCACCGATTCACTCACCTCATATATATCATGGTTATTTTCACATTACGACCACCTATGGCCTTCGCGTGTTTCACTTTATGATCTTTATTTCCCGCACTTCTCCATTGACATTGGGGCAATCTTGGATTGACTATATTGGCGGTGCCTTAGATCGTGACCACACTTGTCTTACATTTCCTATTCCATTTGGCAACATCTCCATTGGTAATGACTCATCTCTTACTTATTCTTAGAATCTTTCTCATTGGTACACACATTACTATACACTCGTGCCCTTCACTAATGAACAATATGAAATGAATGTTTACACACTACGTTGCAATGGATCTCTATATGATCGACCTCATTCTATTGCATATCATGTCTCTAATGCTACACCAATAGGCTTTGATCTTGACAACGATGATCTATTAGACATCATCATATGATTATACTCACCAACGTACTTGTGGGGTAATAACATTCACACCCCCCACCGTAGTATCAACACGCCTCTCATCCTCACATTATCATACATCATATTTTTAGCATAGACATCACCATCTATGTATAGTTTGATCATTTCCCGATGACACATTCTTGTGCTTCGGTTCACATTTGACTGTTGAGGGCATTCTATACACATGAAACCCACACGCCACATAATAGTCATCATACCTTAGGCACTGCATATCATAACACGATCCTACATCATATACACATTACACACCACATTGCATGCTATAGACATTACGTTTCTTCATAGATTCTACATTTTGCATCCTACATCTTGTCCTACATACATCACCCCATCGTTATCGCATAATGCATGTTTTTAAACCTCATTTGTGTCATCTTACATTGTGCCTTACATCTTGTTGGTTTGAAAATCTGTCGCTTGGGTAGATCTATGGATAGATGAGCCAACAGTGTGCAGGGCATAGCCCCTCTTTGAGTCAGCAAAGCGAAACTGGTTTATTGCTATTCTACCAGCAGGAATCTGTGCAAGTCTCACAATATTCTGCCTTCGGGGGTTTGGGATCTCATCCTAGTAGGGGTGTTTCCAACTAAAAAGAAAGGAATGAAAGAGAGGATGAAGAAAGATCAGATCCGAAGGGAGAAAAGAAATGAATTCCAAAGCAGAAAGGTCAGAAGGTTTATGTTTTGGGATTGGTAGTAAACAGAGCCAAACCTACTTGCATAAACAAATAAAGCAATACTGATGAATAAATGACAAAAAAGTAGAGATAGATTCAACAGAACAAATGCATAGATCTGACATAAGAAAGATCAGATGCCCATAACACACATATTTAGCAAAAAGTCTTAATATTTGCATTAATATCTTCTTCTGTTACAAAAAGTACAAATCCTTTTCTTCTCACTTCTATTTTTCATCTAAAAGATATCCACCCTTGAATACAACAAGTATTCGAGTATTTATAGAAGAAGGAGAAAAAGGGAAGCAAAAAGGAACCAACCACCTAATTACAAAAATATCTTACAATAGATTACAAAGACATGTGTTGACTTTTGACAACTTGGTGGATGACATCATCCCATGGTGCAACATGGATGATGTCATCATTTGTGTCAACACACTTTAAATATTTTACAAGGAGAAAGTTGGGAAGAAATAAACTATTCGTCATCGTCCCGTGGCTGGAAGGGGTATCTTGCTTTTGCTGCTCGGGCGATGAGATGTGGAACTGGGCATGGTACTCCATGAACTTGCTGATCATGGGTTGGAGTTGATCCTCGGAAGGATCCTTGTGTCGATCACTAATAGCTTCGTAAGTCTCCCGCTCGTCTGTGAGCTTTTCTGGGAGTTTTGAATAATCATTCTCTGCCTCTATCAGGTACCTGATGAAGTCACGACACGCTAGCAGGTTGTTGATGGCGTGACCTCTAGTCCCAGTCCCTGTGAAACGATCTCCTTGAAGATCTGAATAGTTTCCTCAACCTTTATTAAGGTGAAAGAAGAGGTGAGTAAGACTGGAGACATCCTTAGGACAATCTGTTTCATTTGATGCATTACATCCAGGGCTTCCTCTTTTACTTTGTCGATCTTCTCCAGGACGAACTCTAACTGATCCAATCGATAATCCAGAGTAGAAAGGATTTTATTGAGGGCTCTTGGGTGTCCAAAGATGCCGAACTTGACCAGATCTTCGACTGAATAGTCAAACATTTTCTGAAAGGTCTCGTGTTGCATCCTGGCATGATCCAGCTCTTCGGAGATGGGTCCTGCTATCGCCTGGAGTTCTCTGTTCATCCGATTGATGTTCTGATATAACCCGGTGAACTTAGCAATTACTCCTTCATTGTCCTTGAGGATCTGGCTCCTCCAGGTAGAAATTGCCATGCCCTGCTCGCCGATTTTAGTATATTCATTGATTTTATCCTGACTCAGAGGCTCAGGAGTTTCAGCGGCAGTTGTGGGAGGTGCACTGCCCATCTTCTGCAAGGCATGGAGAAGGTGTTTATTTTGCTCCTTTAGCAGCCTCTTCTCTTCCTTTGCTTCTTGGAGTTTCTTGCAAAGGGCATCAACTGCAGATAGGGCTTCTCCTTGCAGGATTTCTGAAGATGTCCCCATTGTGACTTCAGTCACTGTGTAATCTGTCGAAGACAGATCATTTTTATCCTTCAAAGGATTGGGGTATGCAATCTCCATCACTCTCTCCCCTGACGCACTCTAAGAGAAGCGGGTTATGGGCTTTTGCTTCTTGGCCCCTTTTGATGGGATTACAGAGAAGTCCATCGGTACGATGGGAACTTTCCTCTTCTGTTGACTCAGATGCTGGGAGATCTAGGTTGGACTTATGGGAGAAGGACCAGAAATAGAGAAGGGAGCAACTGCAGTAGTAGAAGGGAAAAACATGGAGACACTTGGAGGCGGCATAGAGAGGGAAGCCGAGGAAATGCTCACGGGAGGAAGAGATACTGCAGGGGAGGAAGTCATAGGGATGGAAGGGAGCTCAGAGATGAGGGAAGAAATGGAGGGGGATAGCTCCGCGAGAGAAGAGAAGATGGATGAGGAAGAAGGGGGAACATTAGAAGATGGGGGAGAGGACACGACCAAAGGAATGGTCGCTTGGGTCACTCGAGGAGGGGAAGGAGGAGAGGGAGAAGGGACAGAAGGGACCTCAATAGTTATATTCGTGGCCACATCCTGAGTGGATGTGCCTATCATAACATCTTCCGCCACTTCTTCTTCTGAGCTTTCTGGGATTACAACCCGTTCTTGTGAAGCGGAAGGAGGGCTTTCAGGGGCTTCCTCTTGGGTGGAGCTGGATTCACCCTCTTTGCCTTTCTCTTTACCTTTTAGCTGTTGTTTTTCCCGAGGAGGTGCGTTGCCTAACGGAGATGTGGTGAAATCAACTCCGAGGTAGATGAGACTGTTCATTCTGCACCAATGCTTTGTTCTTCGCAGAGTCTCTTTAACCCTTTCTTCTATCATTTGGGGTGCTTTGGTCCTGTCAATTGCAGCAAACGGCCAGTCATCCCCACCCGTGTCAAGATGCACTTGATCAACTTTTTGCTCAGTAGTTTGATAGCCTTTTGGGACGATGGCCACATCGTACTAGATGATTTCAGCCAAGGCTAAGCGGGAATGATCCTTCCTCCTGAGCTCGACCTCATGATATATGTTGATATAAATGTCTTCGATCTAAGGGATGTGGATAAGATCGAGCTTGGCCCTGGGGAGACAATTCCTTGGGTCGAAGGTGGGCCTGGCCGGGAAGTTGTGCTTTAGATTCAACAATTCCAACTCTGCAAGCATCTCCCGGGCTTTGTGATGTGAAACGCAAGTATACCTGCCCACTGTAAGGGGGAAAGGAGTTCCACCCTTCTTCCTCTTTAAGCACTTTTCATGGTAGGTAATGAGCTGTCTTGATAGCTCCAACAGGATTAGCTTGGGACAGGCATACCTTGGCAACTTAGTTGGTTTTCCCAAGAAGTTGGCTGCCCTTAGGTAGGTGAAGGTAGGGAATTGCGTGAACAAGGCTCCCCACTTTTCTGTCACTGTCACAATGCTCTTAGTCGTACGATCGTGGTCATGTTTGGCCTCAAAAGGCAGATGATGTCATAGAAGAAGGCGTCATTGATCTTTGTAAATTGTGGAATACTGTTCTCCAGCTTCAGCTCTGGATAGTATTCGTATATTTTAACCTGGGGCCAAACTCCGCACCGCATTAGAGCTGGATAGTCTCTCTCTGAAGCCACAACATAAACCACATAGGAGTTCATATAGAACCTCCCCATTGTGGTAAGTTGTTGGAGCTGCTCAGATATTGTGCTGCTTATGATCTCCGCCCACTCAAAGCGTTGATCAGGCACATTTTTATTCATTGTTTCTAAGTACCTCAGCATCCACTTGTGAAAGTAATGGGCATCAGGAAGCCCAAACACTCTGCTCAGGAACGTGATTGTATCACTGAGTTCCTCTGAAAAGTCCTGCGATGAATGACTTGTGGCCACCGAGTCACCATCTTTTTGTTCTTCAGGTATACTTCGTTCATCAACTGCATACACTGATCCTCATTGTCATCCCAAGCCTTGATCTAATCTTCCTGGCTGACGGCCACAAAGTGCCAGTGGTGAGGAATGCCGAGCATTATTTCAAAGTGTCGGGTAGTGAGGTTGATTATGACCTCGCCCTTCTCATTTATGACACACCTGGTGTCTTTATTGTAGCAGCGGGCCACCACCATCGTAAATTCATTATTTACTGCATTGTCTAGGATCCCCCCAGCAAAATGCAACGCATTGCACATCAGTTTGTCCATCCAGGGACTTCTTGTAACCTTTCTAGTTCTGGCCCAGAAATCCTCCATGTCAATGTGTCTGAGCTTAGAATCCCTTAAATCTAGGTTGCATTCTGCTTAGGACTCGGGTATCCTGACCCTCTGATATTTGTACTTCATCTCTTCTTCCGTGAGTTTGGCTTTGCCCTTAGACTTGGTCAGTTTCTTGCTTGATGTTGACATATGTAACTCTGAGCTCAGTTGCAGATCTGCAAGAAGAAGGAGTGAAACCCAACGCAAGAAAGTCATATTAGCTGTTTGATCTTCCATTAAAGCGTCAACAGAAGAAAGAGTTAGTGATTTTAAGGCCTCTGGGCGCAGGGCGCATGAATACTACAGATTACAGGGCTAAATAGTATAGCGCACAGGAAAGGGCTGCTGCAAGGGATAAATCAGCGCCAAAGGGCGCATGGCGCATGGGTATTGCAGGTTACATTTTTTGTTGTTGCAAGTAGAAGTGCACCTGCGCCATGTGTATGCATTTTATAAAGGGTGTGGATATTTTTCATGTTACATGGGTACAGGATGCGCCAAAGGGCGCAAGTTTAATGCGTGTAACATCCTTTTTTCATGCGCCACAGGGGAACTTGGCGCGGTGCATGGAAAGTCTGCATAACATGATGTTGTTGTAATAATGGATGCGCCTGCGCCTTTTTTAACAGTTGTACTTGGCGCATATAAATTTAATGTTGCATACATGTAGGGTGCGCCAATGGCGCAAGGTTTTGTAATGTTGCACGTAAGTTTGGTGTGCCAAGAGGGCGCAGGGAAAGCGATTGATATAAGCAAGGGAAGTGCGCCATGAGGGCGCATCTGTTCTTTATGTAACAGGCATGGTATGTGCGCCATTGGCACAACTGTTTATCATGTTGCAGGGGTGGCAGATGTGCCAAAAGAGGAAATGACAATGTCTTATTTTCAAGCCATGATTCTCTCTCTGAGGGGTTACACGCATTTAAGCTTCTTTTTAAGGATATCTTTGGGTGATGAAGAAGCTAAAAAAAAAGAGAGTTTCAAGCAATCTTTTTAGGACAGAGTCCCCTTTACTAGCAGATCTAGAAAGAGGGGGAAATGCATGGGGAAGAATAGAGAAAAACAACAAGGAGGGGGTTAAGTTCATGGTTTCACAGTTTTATTCAACCCAATTCATACCAACAAGCAGCTAAAAACCAAACATAAAACTCACAAAGAAATGAGGACCCCCTACCTGGATTATATAATGGAGAAGTGTGAAATCGGGTCCACGAAGTGATTCGAAAATGACAGGGTAGGTGCGTTGACAGGTACAGAGGAAAGAGAAAAGCACGTGATTCTGACTGATGAAAATGACAGTGCAGATGTACCTATATATAGGCAAGGTGATAATAAATGTGCGACCCACTTTTTCAAGTGGCGCATGAAACATGCCGTCGACACATGAAAGCATGCACCCATTGGCGCATCAAAATACCTGTCATCATGAAGTTATGTGCACCTTTGGTGCACCGAAAGTTTTGTTGACACAAGAATATGTGCGCCCTAGGCGCGACAAAAAGTGGCGCAACAAAAGTATTGTTGACATAAAGGCGCATGCGCCTTGGCGCATGCAAGAAAGGCACAACATAGTGAGGCACACCAAAACACCTGTTGACACTTCAAACCGTGTGCCAAAGGATTTAAAGGGGGCGCACCTAAACTTGATGTTGCATAGACATTATGTGCGCCCGACCAAAAAAGACCAAAAAAGGTTCGAAAAACTAGATTTCCTGGGAAGGGATTTTTGTAACATTCCGAATGCAAGGAGTCCCTGACGAGGGACTGGAACAAAATTTTGGTAGGGTTATCTGTAAAATTTCCCTTGCCAATTTTACGGGATAACACATCTACTCTACATTTACACATCTTAGGTCATATACAAATACTGAATTACATATTGTTCATCCTACTATGCATAGTTCACATTTTGCATATTCACTTCTATGCATTGCACTCACTGCCTTATGATGCACTCTAGTCTCACGGTCCATACTGGACTGTTGAGGGTATACATTACAAATGGACCACATCCCATTTGTGCATTCAATCATTCAATCTTCT
Source organism: Taxus chinensis (assembly GCA_019776745.2). NCBI lineage: Eukaryota > Viridiplantae > Streptophyta > Pinopsida > Cupressales > Taxaceae > Taxus > Taxus chinensis. The sequence continues at coordinate 526,582,942 of CM034153.1, forward strand.
ATTTCTCATGTGACATTCCTAGGATTAGTGATATACGCCTTAGGCTATATGGTCACTTCTTCTAGCATCATCATCTCGTGATAGATTATAACATCACTTTCACTTACATTGTTTAGTGGTATACACTTTAGGCTAAATCACCACTCCTTTCTATTCATCTTGTCATGAGCTTAGGCTATGGAGTCATGCCCAGTTCATATCTATGTCATATTTCATTTCCACACACTCACAACAATGCGCTACACATAACACATACCTCGACCATTTCCCGATGACACACTATCATTTTTGGTTCATCCTTGACTGGTGAGGGGGCATATTAAATGATCCTCACTGCATGCAACTCCATTTACTTGGGGGGCATGTGGATCCTATCATCCATATTTTATTCCATTCCATTCGTCCATAACATACTGCATTTTATGGTTGCATTTACTCTTGTTTGCACTTGTCTTTGTATGTTCACTTTACTAGACATGTTAGATAAATCTCTCAGATGTAATTATATCTACCATACACACATGCGCGTTCACATCCTTTTCTAGTTGTGATCACAGATAAAGAGCTTCTACGCACAACAACGATGCTTAACACACTACCTACTTGGGGCATCCACATTTGTACATTATAGGTGTTATTGTTTCATTTTATACTTAGCACTTTCTATTATCATGTTAAAAATGCTTTGACATACTTGTTATTTTTCTAACATGCTAACACGTGCTTTATGTGTAACATTTGTTATACAGGGCTATTTGCTTCTATACTTGTTTATTTGTTTGCTATTTCTTGTTATTGTTTGCGGGCTTTGTGTTTTATTGTGTGCACACACTAGTTTGTTTACGGTCATGATGACCTTGAGTGTCTTGCGAAATTGTGAGTGATGTCCCATGTTTAAAACCCACTTTTTGAGGTCTATGATTGTCTTCTTGGGTGTTTACATTATCTTCTCATGTTCTAGATTATACATTATCCTCTACATGCATGTTTGTTTGTACAAACACTTGTTTTCTAGCCACTTGTTTGTGTGTGCCTTGGTCTTTACCAAACACATTTCCCTTCCCCTGCATGGCATGGTTTCACATGGTCAATCCTCTTTTGGGATGCATTCTCCTATCTACGACATCACATGTGCCGCTAAAGAGGGCAACATCATTTGGGGTGTACACAGGGTACCAATACAATTCAGTCTATAATGCAGTCTATAATATTCGAGTGGGTTCATACCAATCTACGAACCCCATACACAGTGAATTTTATAGGGTAGATTGTCCTTAGGATTATGGAGAAGAGTTATAGGTTGGAGAATACAACTAACTTTCCTCCCTACACTACTTCGGCCAGCAACATCGGATCACCCAAAAAACTAGACAGTACAGAGATCTCTTCACCAATCTCAAGGAAATAGTTATAAGATTGGAGAATAACACAACTTTCTCCCCACACTTTGATGCAGGAATATCACCTTCATGGCTTGGAGAGTATAATAAAGTTTGAATAAGCCTATGAAAGGCATGGAAAATGTATAAGGAACTATCTTAAGGGTTGACATTTGGATTATGATGTAAATTTCATTTGTGCAAGTGTAAAAGTGTTAAGCCAAAATAAGGTTATTATTGGATGTCTAGGTTGTAGGAGTTGTCTTATCCTCATTATCTCGTAGTAGGAAGATTGAAAAAAGTCTAAGATATGTTCTATTAGCAACATTAGTTGTAAAAGGTCATGATTGACCAACCAACTCTTTTATTTCAGCTTGTATAGTTGAGAATATCTCTCTTGTCTAGGAGTCTTATATCTAAATAAAGGTAAATACAACTAAGTCTAGCAAGATACAAGGGCATGAGCTCGATTTCATCATATAGAAGATAGAAAATTGTGTGCTCAATAGGGAAGAAGTGGATTTTTTTTAACATCAGTGTAAAATTAGTGTGAAAACTATGTATTAATGTGAAATACTATGATTACATAGCATGCTTTGAATAGAGTTGGACTTCTTAACTCCATAAACTCCCGAATCCTCCTTTATTGTATGCGTGTTACATGATTGTAGTGGAAAGTGCATGTTTATATGATGAATTAAGCACATTTTGCAGGTTTTAAGAGATTGTACACGGAGAAATCCTGAAAGGGCAGTGAATAGAAAACCCTCAGTCCTCATTACATGATCAAATTCCCTAGAATGTCGATATGAATATGTTCTATAGGTAACAAGGGAGCTATCCATATTTTTCATGGGCCTTAACATTGCAAGATTAGAATTTTAGAGCCAAATGTTAGTTCTTAGGCCATATTTAGGGCATATGATAACTTGAGATTCCTCTAGTAAAAATTGATGAAATTTTGATATAAGTTATGTCTTGGCATGTGCTAGAATCCCTCTAAATCATGTGTTGATTGGTTTTGCACAATAGAAGATCTTGTTGATTGTATTTTCGAGCAAGTTTTCCATATGACAGTGTACAAATTTGAAGAGAAAAGGGTAGAGTTTCTCATTAAGGATTGATTGTCATGAGTTTAGATCATGCATGGAGGTAGTGTCAGGTGTATTTCACTATAACTAAGAATCTCAAAGGTAATACATGGAGAAATATGACACCAATTTATAAAAGCATGACTGTACAGGCCTATGACTGTCATGGATCACTAGGAAGACCACATGAAAGGTCGAGATGGACAAATTATGATGGAAACAAAATACATGCAAGCTTGGAGGAAACCTATCCAGGTACTATTGATATGATTCATGATTCTAGGGAGAAATCTACCATTAATTTGGAGTAAAGGTAGACTGTGTAGGGGTTCTAGCAATGTATAAGTCACTCAAAAACATACAAAGAAGGGGAAAAAGAAAAGGCAAACTTAGATCTTACATGGAGGTCATGAACACCTCAAATATAAGTAGAGAGGTCTAGAGGATATGAAATCATGCCATGAAGACCTTCAATTTTCATTCCAGACCTTGGATTGGAGAAGCAGACCCTTAAGAACCCTTAGGAAAGAGTATTAGGATAGGTGAAGCAACTCAAGTGCTTAAATACATATATTGAAGTCTGATCATCCCAAAGAATACCTATAACCTGACCAAGGAATATATGAACACTTGATGATCCTATGGTCATATGGCTTTACTTGTGGATCTTCAATCAGAGAGAGGTAATAAAGAGTATATACAGTTGTAAAGAACCTACCTAAGTGAATGTTGCATAGAGAAGAGTTTATATATCCTAGTGCAGAACTCCCTGTACATTGAACATGAAATAGTTTGACTATGGTCATATTGGACCTCATATATCTGGTGATGAGCATCCCATAGTCTTGAAGACACCATATTTACCTACAAAGAGGGAGGACAATAACAATATATACAGTCACAAAGGGATGGATGACAAATGTACATTTTAGGGATGATGTAAGATAGTGAGAGTATATAAACTCTCTAAACCATGCTCCCTTAATCATCTTGTTGATAGAAACAACAATACCTTTCAAGCTTGGTATGGTGTCAAGTCCTTCAAGAGCACATTCCATATAGGTAAGTAATCTGATTCTTCCAAGAGATAGTTTAAGTGATTGAATAGTGCATTGGTTGGAAGTTACAAGGAGGAGGATATGAAGGGCTGTTTATAAGCTAGTTGATTGGATATTTCTTAAGGATGAGTTAAAACTGAAGTGCATGAACCTGATAACTACAGACCTAGAACTTGTTGATAAGACTTATCTTATTCTTGAACCACTATACTAGAAGCAATAAGCGAAGGCATTGACCAGGCATACTAGATGAAGGATTGACCTTGGAGCCAAGAAGGATTGATGCTTATGGATAGAATAAGTTGAGCTAAGGAAACTAGTACATTTGGGAAAAATTGAAGTTATGAGCACAAGAACAAGAGAAGAAAGAGTTTGGAAGACTCTAGGAGTCAAGTATTGAGATGGAACAATTGGAGCACTAGAGAAATAGTAAATGGAAACATTTAGGACAGTCAAAGGCATTACCTAAGGGTTAGTCATGGTTTATGCCAAGGAAATCAATGTTAAAAGTTGGTAAAAGCAGAGAGAGATAGGTGTTGCATATATTGAAGGATTAGAGGAAATATTACTATAGTTGGATGAGAACACAACATACTCCTTGTGGAGAATAAGCTGAGCTAGGATGCACCACACTTCTTCGGCCACAGTGGCATGAGATCGCCCAAAAAAATCACACTTCACTGAAGGTTACATAATATCCTTTCTACCCCCTTTTTATCATCATGGATCAAGTACACATGTTCTTTTTTCATTGTCATTTTCGTACTATTTTTACATGTTTCTTTACATATATATATGCATTTTTACACATATACATGCATATTTGACTACTTGATCATCTTCTCTTTTGCAGGTCCATATGTATGGGAAACAAACAATCAACAACAACACACACATGGCGAGTACATCTCACATGCAGTACTAACCATGTAGGTACACTACACATATTGACATATACACATGCACTCCCACCCTAGGTTCACTTTCATCACTTTTTACACTTTTGCATCTTTAGTCTCCACACTCCATCTTTTTTTCATTCCATGCTTTGTCTAGTTCTTCGACATGTTGCTACATCACTCTACATGAATTATAAGGTACGCATCTCTATCTACTTTATGTTACTGAACTTTCCTCTCACCAACATAAAGTGGGGGAAAATGTAGTCACTAAATCACACACTTGGAGTCATTATTTAGTCTCGGCCTCATACGACTATTCATATGGGTCTTGAGTGAAAAGAGTAATTATCAACCCATGTCTTTAGCCTTTTTACTTTACTTTATATCGTTACTTTTGGCTTTTTACCCGTACTTGCCCAGTTTGTATTGTCATTCTGCATTCTTCCTATTTCTAACTAGGGTGCCCAGCCAAGGACTGGGGCACCCCAGGTGCCCTGCTCCCTTCTGGGGTGCCCTGCTCCCTTCTGGGGTGCCCTGCTCCTCTTTGCACTTTACTCTCACCTTTTGGGCACTTTCTAGCTGTTTGAGCTTTCTATCTTTTTAGTGGTTGGCCTTTTTAGGGTTAATTATGAAATTAGAATAAGAGAACCATATAAATATAAAGTTATGAGACATAATGAGGGACCAAACACTAAGAATCTACTATCACCATCTAGAGTTGCATCCATCAAAGGCACCTAAAGCTACATTTACATCCATCTAGCGCCATCACAAGGCACACAAGGCTGGTTCATCTGCATCAAGCTTCATAGGGGGGAGTCTATTGTTTCAGTGCGACAGGAAGCAAATACATGTAAATATCCAATGACACCTCATAGGAGGTTTTTAGGCCATTTTCGCAGACCAAGGTTCTCAGATCTTAGACCAGGTCACCCACATGTGTCCCTATCCCTTTCTATATGCCCCACTCTAGTTAGAGAGCTCATATATGCACTTTCTTAGGATTCTGTGTGGTTGTTTCCTCCTCCTGTTTACCTGGTTTACACTACGACACAGTCCAACACCTTCGTTGAATTAGCTAAGGACTTCTTAACCCTTTCTTGCACATTAGGGTTTCACATTTCTATTTACTTAGTTGTTTGGGTCATTTCCTTTATTTATTTAATTATTATTTACTGCTTTGCATAGCATCCGATTAGACTAGAATATCACGTTTTAGAGTAATTAGTTAGTTGTAGAAGAATTATATGCCATCGTGTGTCGTTGATCAGTGACTACATAGTTTTTACAGGATGTAGGTATTGTGGTGGCATAAAATAATTGAGAGAAATGAGTGTTAAAGATGTTATGGTTTTCTAACGTTGTTTTTCCTTCAAAGGTGAAAAAATGTATTGTTTTCATAGTTAGATGTATTCCCATATGGTTTGTATAATGAAATAAGCCGACGTAGTTGTTTATGCAATGGAAAATTGAAGCATGTGAAATTTATAGTTAACACCTAAACCTTTATAGAAAGATGCATTTGAAAAATTGTTCCTAACTTTTGTAATTGTTGTGTTATTGAAGGAAGAAAAGTTCATTTTATTATGTATGTGTGTGTAATTAACAAATTGAAGAATATTTGCATTGTACCTTATAGATCATTTACATTAAAGAAAGTGTACTTAGTTGATTTTGATGAATTATAGTAATTTTGCATAATTGCGTAATAGTGAACTTAAACTTGGACCCTATTTGTGTCATAATCTTGAAAAGTAATAGTGTTGATGTTGATAGTATAGTTTGTGTCAACCCGTGAATCATTCACCCTTTTCCATCGTGTCTTATGAATTTTGCATACTCTAGTATGATATTTTTAGTTTTTCTAGCATCTTGCTTAGTACTCATAACAATAATTTGTAATTGGGAAGGTGCTTAATTAAGTTGAAAATGTGTTTTAACCCTATTTGGAATGAGATCGACCATGGTTATCTTAAATTTAACTTAAATTGTATTTATTTGACACCATGGCTATGGACAAAATCGTAACCATCTCGGGTTAAAATACTTGACTCATGTATAGTTTAGTGGTAAATGGTAACTCCTCATATAGTTGAACCTTACTGGAACCATCCTTTTGAAACTCTTCTTAGGTATTGTTCCTAGAGGAACTCTCAGGTTGTTCCTTCAAACCAACATGACTATCAAACTTGAGGACTTTGTAGTTATTACCTTACAATTGTAAATAGGGGATATGATTGTGGTTTTTATGAATAAAACCCTAAGCCTGTAAGGACTAGGAAACCTCCTAACTCGTAATGTCATGATAGCTATGATGACATATCATAATGGTTTAGTGGAATCCTTGAATCACAGGTAATGATAATGATCACTCCTATTCCACATGTTTATGGTATTATATGACCATGACATAGAGCTTGTACTTTGTGTAGTTACTCTTGCAACCTATTATATAATGTAGTTCAATTATGGAAGTTATGATCTTAAAAACTAGATAGGTTATAAATATCATTAAAGGGAATATTGGTTTATTTTTTTTATAGTATGGAAATTCCACTAATAGGACATATGTCATAATTTGGCGAAACAAAATATTTTACATATCCTTGATAACATATGGAAATTAGTTAAGAGGTTAATGGTGGAAATGCATTGTAATGGACCCCCATCATGGTTGGTGTTTAACGGGATGTCTTGAAAAGGTCAACAAGAAACTTAAAATTGCATTTGATATTGATGTTTTAAACCCCTTGTTATCAATGGAAGCATAATGATTTTTCATGCTGAAGCATGTTTCATGATAACATAAACTCGACTATTTAGTGAATTTTAGAAATCAATCATGTTAAGGATTGTAAATTATGAGATACATTACTTGAGAGTATACACTTTTAATGTAGTGAGAAATACAAAATTTTGAAGAGAGATCTTATGTATTTAGTATACGTCAATTATGGTGTGATTACCTATGTAAAACAAGTGGAGTTTTACCACTATTAATTTATACCTAATAAGTTGGATTTATAGTGTATAGTGAAATTACCTTCACTATTTTAATAGATGGTCTACCTTACGAGGTTAATAATAGTTAAATGACTTATCCTGAGTAGGGACATACCTAGTGGAAAAAGACATTTCTCTACTCGAAACGAGTGATTCATGACTCGTGTAAACTTAAAATGCTATAAAGAATGATTAAAATGCTTAATATGATTGTAATATAAAATGAACGAAATAAACATTTTCTTAGAAATTAAACATTATGAAGGGGTGAAAACTCATTATACTTAAATGATATCATATGATTCTAATTAGTGTTATTTGTGGTATAATATAATGTTCTTAACACAAGGAAAAGTTAATAATGAAGGAATACCAATCTTTGGGAACTATGTGTACAACTATTAAGGCCTCATATGTGCCTCATATAGTCATGTTATGTTCTTATGTTATGATTTTTTTAGTGAACATGGTATTAGTTATTGATGTCACACTTGTGAGATTGTACATGGAGGAAATTACTGTAATCTATGCTCTCATATGGACTATGTTATTATTTATATTTCATTTTATTGGGGCCAATGCGCCCTCATGTTATGGTTTATTTTACTTGTGTGTCTCATTAAATGTGTTAAGCGAAGCTTGAGCTTGGCATCATGAACTCTCCAACATAGTATATCTTGGCTTCCAGGTTGCACAACCTCTTTCTCCCTCTGGTTCTCATTAAAGAAGGGAATGTTAGTGTCAAGGTTTTGTGCTTGTATATTAAGGTATGTTAGTGTGAACATTCGAGACAAACACATCTAAATTTGTATTTAGTGTTATAAAAATTAATAATGTAAAAAAAATACCACAATTTTAGTTGTGATTTTGGATGTGAAATGATGTGTATTACAGTTGGTATCATAGTGAAGGTTCAAACAATTGAACATATGTGATAATTTAGAAATGAGCCTTATGTGCTTATCTGTATGTACATAGCTTGAGTGTCATGTTAAGTCCCAGTGGTATGTTATGTGGAATTATTGATGTCTCTCTGGTCGTTTTGTTGAACTATGTATGTGGTTCTTAGTGATCATGTTGTATAGTGGGTCTCCAATTCTCTTCTATAGACTTGTACTATGATAGAACCTACATAAAGCTTTAAATTATGGTTCATCGATTGCTTCGTGCCGCTTTTCGGTAGTAATACTATGGATAACATTTGGATATAAGTATGAAGAGAGATTGATTAGTTTCTCTTGAGCTCTATTTATTAGTGGTTATGACAGTTGGGTATGGTTTTTGATATGTTTAAGCATCAACCACTTGACAGTATTTGGTACTTAGAAGACTTATATTCCTTCCATGTAAACATTTGACTTGGCCATAACACCTTCCCCACATCATTTATTGCTACATTATGGATATTTTTTTGACTTATCATTGAGCTATCACTACTACAATCCTAAGGGATCTCATTCTTATTCTTGTATAATTTACAACTGATCATACTCCTCAAATTTTATAAATGACCCTATATCCTCTCTTGACATTTGATGGTAGAATAATCACACTGACATGATTTATTTTCTAAATCATGAAATTTCTACGCTAAGTAATCCTCCACCGATGCAATTACCAACTTTGGTTTCCTCTTAGATATTTAAAACTATGTACCTTGAAAACCACAACAAAAACAATCATTCTTGGAATATCCAATCAAAAAATCATGTGACTCTCTAATTGACAACCTTATTGAAAAAACCTTTTTATTTTGGTCAGGGAGACATTATTTGTGTATATTGTTGCTAGTGGAGATAAATTTTCTTATTCGAGTTATATAGAATATTGTGGGAGCTTATGATTTAGTCTGATATTATGACAGTTACATTATTGGATCCATTATTATGATTATATGTTGAGATGCATACTCAATATTGTAGTACCCCTACAGGTGTTTGTTAAAGGTTTCATGGTAACTGTGATGTGGATATTTTCATGTGTATTTTTTTTGTAAACTTGATTATCTCAGAACCGACATTTTATCTATTTGACTTATTGGGAAGTTTTGAGAATCTTCTTGTTTATTTTAGTTTTCTTGCGAGATTTTGTAGTTTGAATGTGACTACTTGGCCATTTTCCTTTGGATTTTGATATTTCTTGGGTTTTATTTCTTTTTGGTAACTCGAAACATTATGGTTTTTGAGGCCACTTGGCTAAATGTCGTCAAGAATGTTGTGTGGTTTTTCTTTCCTATTTGATGAGTTGGTTTTTTATTGTTTGGAATGTGCATATATGTTGTATGGGGGTGCTCCTAAGGTTCCTTGTCTACATGTTTGGTGTTGCATGACATGCCCTTAGTTTTGAGGTGAGTGAGATTTATGTGGTCAGGACCATGGAGTGACTTGTCCTTACTTGGATACTTGATACTCATTCCTCCTATGGTGAAGCGAAACTTGTGATACTTGGTCTTCCTATGGTGCAGAAACATGTGATATTTAGTCCTCTATGATTGAGAGACTCCTATGATATTTATTCATGTATGGTTAAGAGATCCTTACGATGCTTTGTTCTCTTGAGTGGAGTGACCTTTATGATATGCAATATCAGTAGGCAAGTTTTCAACAAGAATTTTAGGTAATATAAAACTAAAGAGACACTAAAATTTAGGCATATAACACCAATTTGTGATTCAACAACACCGGTGTTAGTTGTGTGGTAGTTTTTGGATAGCACAAAAAACCAACAACACCAAAATTGGTTATGATATATAACACCAAATTTGGTGTTACATTTAACACCAAAGTTGGTGTTACATGTAACACCAAATTTGGTGTTACATTTAACAACAAATTTGGTGTTATATATAGTGCTATATTTTCTAGTGTTATATGCCATAACCAATTTCGGTGTTATATTTTATTGTTACACAACAACCACCACACAACTAACACCAATGTTGTTGAATTGCAAATTGATGTTTATGCATGGATTTTAGTGTATTCTCTGTGTTAATTATTTAGTGCTATACACATTTGATGTTTATGCCTAAATTTTGGTGTTTTCTTAGTGTTTTTTTAGTGTTAGTCATTTAGTGGTATACACAATTGTTTTTATTTACTCATAAATTATTGATTTTGGTGTTTACTTGTAGTGTTATAGAAAATATAACTTCATAGCCTCATTATTTTAATACAACAATTATGAAAACAATTTGGGCTTAATCTTGTGCCCACAAGTGAGTTCACAAGCATTTTATTAATATCAAATTAAGAAAATAAATTAAATGGGTGCCTAAATTACATTAACCCTGAACATAGAATGGTGAAGTACATGGCCAAAACAAATGATTCAATGATTATACTCCATAAAACACCAACTACTAACTAATTACATTATAATAATTCATGTAAGTATTTGAAGAATTTAGGTGATTAGCAACCAACATATTTTATCAAACTCAAACATCATGGCCAACGAATGTGAAGCCTTGTGTGTCCTCCTATACATCAAGATTTGGAATATTATTTAGCTTCATGATATGTAAAAAATACTAATCGAATGAAACATAACAATTCATAAGTGTATTTTTAAAAAAATATTACTTAAAACCATTTTAAACATCAAAGACATCTTTAACAATTTTAAACAATTGTTAAGTATTAATTTTATTTTTTATTATTAAGTTACTTTGAAATACATCTTGATAGATAGGGAAAAAGGTGGTTATATGGCATCCTCCTCAATGAAGGTTGGATTAAGTTAATTTTTGACGGTGCCATATGGAAATTGTTTGCATGTTATTTTTTCAGGGATTTTCACTTGATTTGATAACCTCATGGATTTCTGTCATAATTACCATGATTGTCACCCATGTGACATTACTTAATTTTCTCATATGTTCCCATCTCATGGATTAAACTTAGCACAAAAAATGGTTTAGGGAATCCCCCCATTTTATTTCTATCATTTCACCCAGACCTCGGCACTCGAGTTCCTCCATTCGGAGTAGATGGTATTTCGTATTTCAAGGAACCCGTAATAAGGTGGTGTAAGTCCTTACCATATCTTTGAAATCCACTCCATATATCTATAATTCCCTCTTGGAAGCTACAATTTCAAGGGGTTTTGAAGCCAAAACTTAAAAATAGAGTTGAAATAGCTAAAGAATAAATGGGACAAAATGCTTTAAGTCTGAACATTGATGACACTTGAATGACTATTGAAGTGCTCAGAAGTTGTGGCACATATTCAAGGAATCAAGATGGATGAGATTATTTGAGAAAATGTACGGTTTTGGTAGAGTTTATGGCTATTCTTGAATAATTCCACACCAATGTGAAAAATGTGAAGATTTCAGTGACTACTAAAATAATAAGTCTAACTGACTGTCACTTTCCCAAATACAAGTATGATAATTCAAGTTAGAGGGTACTTATACTAATCTTTTGAAAATATTTCATGTAGAGGGTAAAAAATCGTATTCTTTGTATCTAAATAATAAAAATGAAATGCACGACTGGGAGCAGGTATTATGGCAGAATACCATACATGAGCAATGGAAGACTGTAGCCTACTGGATAATAAAGCTTATATCACTTGTCTATGTTAGGATTTAGTATTTACATTGGGTAAAATACTAGAGTTACATTATTTACTCGTTTGGCCAATTATCCTGCATAAGAGCTAAATTATTTGTTATTATGGTAGTATACATAGATATATTATTATTTAGCAACATGGGATATATCTTCGTATGGTTTGGAGGTTATTTAGAATTGGTTTGTTAGTAGGTGAGATATTGTAGGGATCTCACTATCTGTGTATAGGAAACATATTTCCTATATCATATTATGTGACTTGTGAATGTAATATTAAGAGACTTAATAATATAATAGAGTTTATGTTGGATTTCAATATTATATTCTATTGTAAAACTTTTTACCAAATTGGGTGTTTGTATCAGATTTGGTGTATTCTTGTCTGATGGAAGATTAATATATGATAATGGGGAAATATTATAGTTTCTAAAGTTTTCTCAGATCTCCGATGCCTAATAGTGAGCTGATTTGATCACTACTTCATTTGGCTCATCTACATGTGATGATATCTCTCTCAACACTCAACCTAAAGCTTTTTTTCAGGCTAGTGTTCTCCCTTGGATCATAAGCCAAAAAAAATTACTTTGAAATATAATATCAACATATATTTCTATCAATAATCAAAAAGTGACAATCCATGCATAAAGTTTACTTAATTTTTAGTTCACTTGATTTGATAACCTCTGGATTCGGTTAATTACCATGATTTTACCCGCGTGATGTGACTTAGTTATCACATATGTTCATATCACATCATTAAACTTGATGCATCATTAAACTTTGTTTTTTTACCTTCCCTGACCTTGGTAAATAAGTCCACATAATTTATTCATGCTCAAGCTTGCATCGCATACATGTGACTTAGATCTATAAGACCCATTTATCAGAAAAAAAAGAGCACGTCTTGAGAGCTATATTGGTGTGAGATATTCCATGCATTGAAAAATGAACACTTCTTCTACCGAGGATTCACTTCAACTGGGATCAAAAAAATTCACGTCAAGTGTAAGAGTTAAAATATGTGGTTATATGTTATTAAAATGTCATTTAGTATGGGATCGATTATAGTTTCTTATAAGAAAATCATGTTTTATTGATCAAATAAGTGAATAAGTGGTATTAAGTCATTATTTTTGTTATGTCATTTAATTCAAGTCCTAAAATTACAAGTAGTCGACTGGAAGTCTTTTTTGTTTTACTCTTTGTGTAGTCTAAAAAGTAATATTTTACTTTTGTTGTCAATAGAATTATATTAAATCCTTCTTATAGTAGATGTACCAAAATTAACATATCGTGTGTATATGATTTGAGAGATTTATTTTTCATGGCCAATATTTATTTGTAATCTCTGAATAACCAAATTATATTGTGAGTGGAAATATAGTATTTTTCTATAGGGGAATAATGAGAATGGTAAACCATTTGAGACACTCAACTAGTAAACCTAAGTGGAAAATCAATCTACCTAGGTATTTATATGACTCAATCCAAATAATGGCCAGTTGGTTTTTTCAGGGAATTAGATCATTAAAACACCATGGCTTAATGTACCTTATTTGCCAACACCATTTTCTTAAACAGTACCTAGGGGAAGAATTATGGTAGAATTTTTTAAACAAGAAAACAAGGAAGAAGAAAGTAAAACATATTGTGAAACAAGCCCTCTCTCCTAGTATAGATAAGTCAAAGTAAAAGGTCACTAATGGTCAGGATCAAACTGGTACTTCTTCTGAGACCTTTCCTTTAAACATTACTGAGGTATAAAGCTCAAAGATAATAATGGGGAATCCTAAAAAACCTATGAGAAAAAAATTATTCATAATAAAACCAATCTCAAAACACCTTCAATTATAGAGGAAAGGGAGGAACAACATGAATTTATTATGTTGTCAAAATATGAGTAGGACATATTTGTCACTCATTCCTCCCATGTGAGAAGAAATAGCTCAAAAGGTTTCTTACACAAAAACTATCCTGAAACCCTCACTAATAAAATCTAAGGATAGTAGAGAAATCTTCCCATAAGAACCTACTCCTCATTCAAGAGTGAATGACAACAGGAGTCACAGAAAACCTCTTACAAAAGAACTATGTCAAAAAAAAGCTAAGAAGAAAAAAGATACATCAAAGAGGATATCCCATACAAGTCACCTATTCCTAAAGAACAACATAAAAGGATTAGAAAAATACTCTCCCTGTAGATAAATTGGAATAAGAACTCAAAGATTGGGATATTGCTAAAATATTACAATCATTTAATTGACATTCTCTAATCAATCGATAATCACCTAGGCCTGCAAACATGCAAGAAAGATTAGATCCCACTAATGAACAAGAAATGGTAGGTATCGCAAGTATTAAAAAGATAATAGAATCCATTGATATTCAAAGATAAGGAAGATGGAATCAAAAATAGTTTCCTTTCAACCTTCTTTTTCCTTACAGGTAGACAAAGGAAAGTCAATAATAATGGAAGAAGGGCTTGAATTACAAGGTATAACAAAAGAGTACCAATATGCACTAAGCCTTAACCCTATCAAGAATAGATCTATTTATCAATCAACAAGAAGAAATTCTAAATTTTGGGACAATGTCCAGCTGAGAAACAAATGAAAATTCTTGAATTGTAAAAGCAAGTTCAAGAATAAAAATCTGAACCACAGAACAAGGATACTGAGTTAGTGAGTATAAAAAAAGATCTAGCTCTTACGAAGCAAAATACTAGTGAAAAGACAACATTATTTTGGAATTGACTCAAAAATGTCAAATATTAGAGAAAAATAATAATGATAATGACGACAAAATGTCCAATCTACATAAAGAACTTTAGGATGTAAAAATTCAAGTGTTAATAAAAGACACTCAAATTTATGATTTAAATCAGATTATGGAATCTTTTAAAGTGCAAATTCCTCCTCTACTCATTCTTATAGAAAATGATGAGAAAAAAATCTTGAATCCTGAGCAAATTATGAAGATTTAAGAAGAAACTAAATCACATGTGAAAAGTCTAAGAAGAGAACTGAAAAAGGCCCAGTAGGAAAATCAAGAATTGGCATAAGGATTGTCTCTTTCTTGTCAGTGTGGAGAAGCATTGACAACCTGAAAAAAACCATATGTAATCTTTCATTTGTTTTTAAAAGAACAATATTGCAAGTGGAAAATGTCAAGAATTCACCAAAAATTGCCTCATGAACTAGAAACTGAAGTACAAATCTTGAAATCATAATTTATGATGCAAATCCAACTCTTCTCTAACTATATTTTTATGAATTGTATTGGTTTTATATTGACAAACTAAGCCTTTATCACAAGCCTAGAACTCCTCCATAAGGCCTTAATTAGGTATCTATGATCTTAAATTTGATAACCACTCTCTCAAAGCACATGTGATGTTTTTAAAAACTTGATGCTATCAAAAAACATCCTAATAAACCATTTCACCCTGTTAAATTCATTATAATTAATGCAAAATAGTTAAAAAATGGTTATAGCTCTAGTAGCCCTCCAAAACCTGATTTTATTGAATAAATTTCAAACTATAGACAATTAAATCAAACCATTTTAGATGAAGATACCATTTATGGTTATCATATAAATAGTTGAGAGTTTGTTATTATACAAAAACTAGTAATAAAATCATAAATACATGATTTTAACGGCCAAGTTAGGCCTAATTATTACCTCAAAAGTGGAAAACCACTTTCAAACCCCTGAATACACTTGAAAATGGGTTCATAAGTCTCTTCTCATGATCCATAGGGATCCAAAAAACACCACTTCATCAGAACAACTAGTACCATAAGGAAAATAAGTAGAACCGGGAGAAAAAGGTTAAGTTACACAACTGTCACTTTCTATAGAGCGACAGTTGCGTAATTGTTGCTTCCTGTAGAGCGGTGGTTGCATAACTACCCTGATGGATGCGTAACTGATCCTCTGCAAATATTAGTGGTTGCGTAACTTCCGCTCTGTGTCCATCGACAATCCTTTCACTTTGTAAAACAAAAAATAAACCCACAAACAATCACAAATTTTAAACGTCGGAGTTGTCTCTTCCTTGGACGTCTCTTCCTATACTCTAGTGCATGGGAGGACATAGGGAAAAAGCTTTAAAAACAAGAGGAGTATGTGGAATTCATCAATCTTGAATAGGAGAAGTGAGCAAGAAACCATTGGTGCTGGAATTGTTTTGTAGAATCAAGGTGTATGAGCAAAGCAAGAAAGTAGAGAGGGTGGAAGTGACATTGTTGTCTTCCTTTAGCTTCTTGTAATTTGTATTCTTTTAATTGGCTAATATAATACTAGGAAGAGAGAGCAATTTCCCTTCCTGACTAGTTTTCCCTCAATATGGGGGTTTCTAGGATTGAAATATTGTGTTGTGTGTTGAATTATTCATTTTTATTTGCTACAAGTAGTTCTAAGTACTAACATTCATTCACTAACTTTCAAAATTGTCATTTTCAAGTAAATTGGAAGTAGAAAAAGTAGTTGTGTGGTTTTTTTAGTTCCCAAAGTATAAGTTTACAAATCATTTTGGTATTAAAGCTGACAATTATATCCAAATGACTGTGGTATTCGTTCTTATGTGATTTATATGACAAGGTCTAAAGGTGAAGAGTTAATACCTTGCAATATGGAGATAGCTACAAAAAGGTGGAATCAAAGGATTAGAGAACAAATGGAAGAAGAGAAATTGGTATGTAGAATTGAGATGTTGGAAAGCACTATGGATAGGGTGTTTCAACACCAAAGGGAACTCTCAGATCAACAAAGGAAAAAAACGATTAAGAAAGACTCCATAGACACAGTGGTTCGAGCTTTGGCAAGAAAATTTGGCATAGGAAAGAGCCATGATGAGGAAGATATGGAAGAGCAAGAAGAGTAAACTCTAGTTGATAAGGGAAAGGTAAAATATGATCATGCTCATATTAAAGTTAAGATTAAAAGCTTTGAAGGACAAGTAGATGTAAAATTCCTAGATAAATGGTTAAAACAATTAGAGGTATATTTAGTGTGCATAATATCATTGAGGCACAAAGGATCACCTTTGCACGTCTCAAGATGGAAGGACATGCTCTGGTTTGGTGGGAAACCCATCTAGCCACTTGTGAAAAAAAGAAGCATCCTATTGTAAGTTATTGGGAGGGTTTTAAATAATTGCTAAGGGAAATTTTTATCCTATTGGCCATAAGATTGACCAGATGATTAAATGGCTATATTTTAGACAGACCAGTGGTCAAAGTGTGTAGGATTACACTACGAAGTTTTAGAGGCAAGCCATGTTTCTCATTATGGACTTGGAGGATGAGGATATTCTTACCATATATTTGGGAGGACTTCACACTCACCTATGAAGAAAGGCCATCTCCATAAAACCCAAGGATATCAATGAAGCATGTGTGCAAGCATACTACATAGATGATGAGAAAAAACAAGGATAATTAGAGTCAAGGAAAAAATAATCAACAAATCAACCAAAGAAAGAGCAGGGAAAAACAAGTAATAAGGGTAAATGGAAAGGTAAAAATACTGCTACCACTTTGAATACTTGTAAAGATCCTAAGAATTTTTGTAAGAACTGTGATATCAATGGTCATACTGATGCTACATGTTGGAAGTTTCATCCGAAATTACATCAAAAGAACTGAACCAAGGCCTCCAAGAATTCCATGACAATTGTAAATATGAATGGGGAGGTAGAGATAGAGGATGATTCTGATGTAGATGAGTGGCTAGGATGCATGACCACCAACATGGACAACCAAGAATAAGAGGAAGAAATGAGTAAGCTATTTCAAATCAAAATCTAGATTAATAGGACTAAAGTAAATGCTTTGGTTGATACTAGTTCTCAATCTAATTTAATTTATGATGTGGTTGTAAAGAAGCTTGGTATTGAAACTTATGAGCATCCACACCCTTATCCTTTGGGCTGGGTGAAGAAGGGTGTAGAAATTCGGGTAACACAAAGATGTAAGTTCAAGTTTGGGATCAATTCTCAATATATAGATGTATTAGAAGCTGATGTAATTCCACTTGATGCATTTGATGTTGTTTTTGGGAGTCCTTACTTATATATCAGGGATGCTATATTCATGAGAAGGGAGAATGACACAGATGGGTCAAAGATGGAGTCAATTACAACATTCAGGCACACCAACGTAAGCCAAAAATTGCTATAGTAAGTGCTAACAAAAAAAGTGACTAATTCAGGAAAATCATAATCAGTTTTGTTTAATTTTATCGAGAGATAACCAATATGGGGTAGAATTTTCAGATGTTTCTAACCAAGGGATGGAGGATTTTGATAACATAATTCAGTCTTTTCAGGAAGTGTTCCAAACTCCCAGTGGTTTACCACCAAAATGAGAGGTAGAGCATGAGATTCAGCTATTGCCAGAGTCTCCTCTACTAAATATCAAATTGTATAGGAAATCCTTCTTGAAGAGAAAAAAGGTAAAGAAACAACTCCATGATCTATTATACCAAAGGTCGATACCGCAAACACCTTGTCATGCGGTTCACCTATTATGATGGTGCTAAAGAAGGATGGTTCTTAGAGAATATGCATTGACTACCGTGCTTTGAACAATATTACCATTAAGAACAAATATCCACTCCCACGCATAGATGATATCTTGGACCAACTTCAACATGCAAGGTTCTTCACAAAGTTGGATCTCAAGTTAGGTTATCACCAGGTCAGATGAAGGAGGAGGATATATGGAAGACAACATTCAAAACAAAACAGGGTTTGTATGAGTGGTTAGATCTTCCTTTTTGTTTGTGTAATGCATCCGCTACATTTATGAGATTGATGAATGATGTATTGCGGGAGTTCATAGATACATGTGTCATTGTTTATTGGATGATATTATGATTTTTAGTGCCAACATGGGAGGAACATCTAACACATTTGCAGCAAGTCCTGTAAGTTCTGAAGGAGAAACAACTGATATACAACATGAAGAAGTGTGAATTTTCCAAACAATCGCTTGTCTATCTTGGGCATGTGGTTGGAGGAGGAGAGCTATGAGTGGATCCGAAGAAGGTGGAATCCATCACCAATTGGCCAACACCAAAGGGATCCACAAAGACTAAGAGTTTTTTGGGAGCATTACAATACATGAGGAAGTTCATTCCGGGATTCTCTATTATTGCAGCACCTCTACACACAACGGCCACAAAGAGTAATGGTTTTGACTAGGGTAAGGAACGAGACTAGGATTTTGACTAGGGTAGGTAACAAGACCAGGCTTTTGAGTTATTAAAATACAAAATTAGTCATGCTCCAGTACTTGCTCTTCTTAATTTTCAATAACCCTTTGAAATATAGACATATGCCAATGATTATGCTATGGGAGAAATGTTGATATAGAGAGGTAAGCCAATATGCTATCATTATGAAACTTTCATTCCAATAGTTAAGGGCTATTTAGTATATGATAAAGAAATGTATGCACTAGTTCAAACAATAAAGAAATGGAAACACTATTTGTTGGGTAAAGAAACTATTGTACACCTTGACCATAAACCTCTTCAATATTTGCAACCACAATATAAATTACAGCAAGCAAGACACTACAATTGAATGGGATTCCTTCAGTAGTTCCATTTGGTGATCAAATACAAGAAAGGTAGCAAAAATTTGGTGGCAAGAATGTTTTCTACACCACCCACACAGGAGAAAATCTTTAGTTTGGCCACCATCTCTCAGATTGAGCCCTTCATGAAGGAATCTTACGGGGAGGTATATGCTCAAGAAAAATATTTTGGGATAACATATCAATAGTTACACTCTCAAGGGGCTGAAAAGACGGGCATTGATAATTGTTATCTCAAATATGGGTTGCTCTACCGATGGGGGAAGTTTTTGTGCCAAAATAAGAAAGGATTCTATTGATGAGGGAATCACATACCTCAAAAGTATCAAGACATTTTAGTGTTGGCAAGACCATGCCCACTTTCAAAGGTATGATATATTGGCCCAATATGTAAGAAGAAGTATCTAAATTCATAAGAGGATGTAAAATTTGTTGTACAAGCAAGCCTAAAATCAGGAAGGAAGGTTTGTATATGCCTTTACCAGTCCCTACTTGACCTTGGGAGGATATCTCTATGAGAATTTTTAGGAGGATTACCTATGTCTAAACATCGCATGATTATCTATATGTTATTGTAGATATATTTAGTAAAATGTGTGTTCTTATGGCATGTAAAAAGATAATAAAAAACAAGTGAGGCATCTGAACTTTTCTTTGCTAATGTATGGGTGCATTTTGGTTTGCCAAAGTCTATTGTTTCTGACAGATATTTCAGGTTCTTGGGGAATTTTTGGACTACTTTTTGGGACAAGATGGACACTAGGTTACAAAGAAGCATGACCTTCCATCCCTAAAAATATGGGAAGACAGAGGTGGTGAACAAGAACTTTGGTTAGCTGATTAGAGGATATACATACCCCCGAATATCCACGGACTTGGGATGATGTGCTTAGCCTACATTCAACATCTCTATAACTAGGTGGTACATTCATAAAAATATGAGATGGACCTTTTGAAACATGGTGGGATATGCTTCCTATCTACCTGCCATTACACAGCTACTCCAATGTAGCAGAGCTAAATAATCCTAATCTAACCTTTCCAAGGGGACTTAAGAGGTAGAGATACTTCAGAGAGAGAGAGAGAGAAGAGAGAGAGAATCCTACTCTAAGTGGTGATACACCAAAAATCTAAGTGGATGATCACAAACCCAAACTTTATGAAGGCAAGTATAAGGAAAGACAAATCAACAGAGAGGTGAGAAGAGGAGAGGGTGGACAATAAATTTGACACTGACCAAAACCTACGTGAGAGTTCACACAGAACTCACTTCAAACCCATTAAACACGGCTCCCAGAACCTACATTAGACATCAAAAATATACACAGTATACCCTGCAACGATGAGAGGAAAGAAGAGACAACCTTAAAATTTGGACCATTCATGTTACAAAAAATGCATCACAAAACATATTTTATTGCTCCATGAGTTCACACAGAACACATCAATGGGAAAGAGACAAGAAAATGGCCATTATTGCCATGAGAGGACCAAATTTAGACTCCACATTCATTTACACTTAAGGAAGAATTCACTTTGGATGTCGGTTTCTATCGAGGGAATGCATGGCCAAACCATTAAAAATGGCTCATTTACCAATATAATAATAATAAGACTTTTTCGAAAATAGGTACAAAAATATTTTCCAACCCCTGTGATGCAAAAAATACATGCTTTGACCAATGTCCCACCATCTCTTAATTTTGATGACCTCAAACTATGCCCACAATCTGTCGAGTCACGTGGGCTACCTACACATGATTGTTGGCATGTATCTAGATAAAGATCTGAATTTGGGTGGTTCAAGCAATTCGAACTCATGACATTACAGTAGAAAGGATATAGCACCGTTTTTAGGGTAGGGACTTTACATGTCAAAATGAGGAGTTTAATGCCTCCATGCCGTTAGAGGATGTCAAGACCCCAAAGAGTTGATTCAAATTTGACAGTTCCCAAACAAAAGAATGGCAATCTAAAGCTCACCTTATTTTGCACTTAACACGACTTGCAAAGTATTCTATTTTTACAGGGTGCCACATGGCAGCCTGTGGGAGCTCATTTGATAATTTTTGCCCTTTTTTATTAATCTGCTTAAAATCACCCATGAGACATGTAGGAATCATTTTAAGATACCACTTGTCAGTTCAATAAAGGCTATCCTACCTGAGTCCTTTAAACTGGTGCACTATGTCTGATGCCCAAGACAAGCTATATTTACGCGAATGTCATTGGGACTTCCTCTAATTCGGTACCTTTAAGTTCAACTAAGCCAACGCATGGAGGCTTCACATCAAGAAACCTCTTCAGATTTTCTTGACTTTGACCAATGACGTAGATCTCTTTCTTTTGGAAATCTTACAATTGCATAGAGCCGCGCCCTTTGACAATTAGGGACACCGATGATCAGGCACGTGACTCTACCCTCCGATGGCCCCTTGCATAATAGCCGATTCGGGTGATGAATACTACCTTTAAGGTATGGGATGCCTTATAGCCTGCCCCTTAAATTACTTGACAGGGGACATGTCGCATCATCTACGGTCGAATGTTGTTTCATATCTGGTTTTGACTAAGCTTTCCTTTTGTTAATGGCGAAGAATGATTGACCTGCAGAGGACTACGTGGAATAACTTAGTGCATATTTGAGAATCCCAACTCCAGATTTTACTATTTCCAGAAAGTTGCAAAATGCTGACACATGAAATTCTATCCACTTACCTATTTGTACTATAGCCAATTCGGAGATGCCCCCTTTGGGCATAATGGATGACTACATGCAAAAGGCCCGCACACATCTGAGTCTCTAGAGGAAGGTCGCGCCATTGAATGATTGCTGCCTGATGGGACACGTGGCGTTGTTGAGGCTGGCTCTCTGTACTTAGTCATTTCGAATGGATGACTATGTCCCCTTTTTGACTTGGACCACGTGGTGAGCCTACGCTTTATTTGGGGTCCCCGTTTTTAATTACTATTCTTGGAGTGAGCACCAATGAAAAACAAGTCTTGTGGAGGCTTCCACCTGTACCTGAGACTTTTCAACTAAGTGAGACTTGACTCTAACCCTTGGCTACATGGTAGATTAGTGCTTATTTGGGAACTATTCTCTTATACTTGGAACCTGAATTTATACCATTGATGATGCAATGGTGCCCCCCATGAGTTCTTTGTGTAGAAGAGCCAACTCCTAAGAAAAGTCAAAACTGATCAAGTCTTTCCTTAATTATCTTATGGTCAACTTGACTTTTTGACGCCGCTAGACCTCTTTTGACACTTGTGCTCCTTAAGATCGAGCTCACCCGTCCTTTGTTTGTCATTCTAGAACCTGATCTTGCGGGTCTAAATCATCCCCTTCAGAATGACTTTCTTTATGTGTGGGGTTGTGTGTGACCAAATTCCGCTTGGGGGGAAAATTTGGGATAACAAGAACTTTGTTACATCTAATTAGAGGGTATAATAGAAAATTCCATGGACTTGGGATGATTTAGCCTACATCCAACATTTCTACAACAGGGTGGTACACATGTCCACTATGCAGACAACCTTTTGAGATATGTTTGGGATATATACCTACGAATCCACTAGACATTGTAGTTGGACAATAGGAAAAGAAGGGAGATACATGATTCTGTAAGTGACTAGAGTTGAGAAATTCATTGAGAGGATCAGGAAAATCCATCTCAAGGTAAAAGAACAACTGGAGAAGTCTTAAGCCAAGTACATGGCTAGACGTGATCAACATCGTAGAGAGCACAAACTTCATGTTGGAGAAAATATTGGCTATACTTGAGCAAAGAAAGACTATGAGGTCAAATAAGGAAACTTAAGCCACTACGATATGGACCCTTCACTATAATCTTGGAGAAAATGCCTTTACAGTTGATTTTCCCCATTCATGCAGATATACTAGTAGTGCAAATTGTGAGAAATTACACCTATATGAGCCATCCATGCTTGACGAAGAAGAATAATGTCAGTTGTTAACTTCCATATAGGACTATGTCTTGGATTCACAAGGTAAGTTGGAGGAAGATGTAGTGTTGCAATAGAAGATTAGGGAAACAAGGAGAGGTCCCCTGGAGTCTTGGTAGGTTGGACTCAAGGGGAAGACACCAAGGTAGGCCCGGTGGTACTCGAAGGAGAAAGTGAGGGAATTATTTCCTCATCTACTCCCCCACTAAGATTTTGTGGGACCAAAATCCTCCTAAGCTAGGGAGGTGTGATCCATAGGGATCCAAGAAAAACACCACTTCATAAAAACAACCAGAATCTAGAAGGAAAAATAAGTATAGAATAGAAGCAAACTGTTAAGTTACAGAACCACCCACTTTTTGTAGAGCGGAAGTTGCTTAATCACCCTAGGAGGTTGTGTATCTACCCCTTTACAAACATTGGCATTTGTAAGCACACCTCTACACATTAATGGTAGTTGTAATTGCCACAACAGTTTTACACTAGTATGCATTCACTGATAGTCTTATCACTGATATAAAACAAAAAAAATTCACAAACAGTCACAGATTTAGAGCGTTTGGACGGTGTCTCTTCCTTGTATAGCCCTTCCTATTATCCAGTGCATGGGAGGACATAGGGAGTAGCTATAAATGCAAGAAGAGCATGTGGAATTGATCATCGATTGATGGAAGAAGTGAGCAAGTAAACCAATGGTGCTTGAATTGTTTTGTTGAAGTAAGGTGTATGAGTAGAGAAAACAAGTAAAGAGGGTGGAAGTAACATCATTTTCTTCCTTCAAGGCTTCTTGTAATTTGTATTCATTTTATTTGGCCAATATATAACTGTGAAGAAAGAGAAATTTCCCTTCCCTACTGGGTTTCCCTCAATCTAGAGGTTTCCAAGCTAAAAATATTGTGTTGTGTGTTGAATTATTCATCTTTTATTTGCTGCAAGTAGTTCTAAGCACTAACATCCATTCACTAACTTTCAGAACTGTTATTTTCAAGTAAATTGGAAGTAGGAACAACTGTGTGGTTTTGTAAGTTTTGCTACGCCCTTAACCTATTGCTTGTATTAGGATATGAGTAGCCTACTTGTGGCTTACCATATCATTTTATTATATCATTTATACTTTCTCATGCTTAATAGGTCAGCCTTGGTGATGGCCATAGCATATGAATAGTATATATAGGGGATTATAGGTAGCATTTCATTATCATTTGAGCATTTGAGTTTTATTATATGGTTTGGAGGTTGCCCCCTCGAAGTGGTGAATCTATGCTAATTGCATATCAAGATCATTATTCTGAAATATTATGTTATTTGGTGTTCTATTGTTGCTCTTAATCTGAATTATACAAGTAATTTCATTACAAGTGGTATCAGAGTTGCGATCTGGGCCGAAATTAGGGTAAAAACCCTAATTTTTTTTGTTTCCACCACATATTGTAAACTAGAGTGAATTGGTGGGATATATTTTTACCAGAGTTGCAAAGCATTTCAAGTAAGGTTCCCTGAAAATTTCAGAATTTTTAAATTTATTTTGCAAAAGTTATTACAAATTTAGGGTTTTTCATAAAATCGCTCCCTAGGGTGTAAATTATGGAAAATTTTCAAGTTCTTTACATTTTAGGAAAGCTCTCAAAAAAATAGTATTAGTATCTTCTCTGTGTTTTTTCTTGTTCGGCTGAAAGTGTATCGAAACCCTAAACCCTAAGATTTGACATCATGACGGGGCCTTCCACAAGAGCAAAAAAGAATCCGGTTATTGCAGGTAAAACCCCAGATAAAGATGGGGTAGTGATTGAAGAGATGGAGTCAGAAGAGGTAAATATAGATTCCTCAGCACTAGGGTTTACCTCAGTTGATCATAAGGTGAGCCAACTTGAGTATGAGTTACGAAATGTACAATCTGAGATGGCCTCTAAAGGAGACATAGCCCAAATCAATCATCGGTTGGATGATATCATGCAACATGTAAAGGGTAACTAGTATGGCCCAAATTTGGCCCATATAAACCAAGGAGGACCTTTAGTTCAAAATCATGGACAACTAACCATATTGGATCACTTTTCTAGTCCCATCAGAATCAAACATATTCGCAACCACGGAACATGATGTCGAAAGTGGATACGTGCAAATTTAATGGCAAGGATCCCTTAAATTGGATAAATCAAATGGAGAAATTATTTGAGTTACATCAAACACCAACAGGAAAAAAGGTGACATTGGCATCCCTTTATCTTGAACCTGACCAATTTTTTTGGTATCTTTGGTTATGTGCTCAGAGGTAGAAGAATGGTCTAGGTGTCACTTGGATAGTTTTTACCGAGGAGTTACAATTGCACTATAGTTCCAGTGTTTCAGAGAACTACTTTAGTCAATTAGAAAAGTTACGGCAAACAAGATCAGTCAAAGATTATGTGCATCAATTCCAAAACCTATCCTTAAGGGTGGAGAATATTCCAGAAGAGAATCTGAATGACTTGTTTCTTGGGGGTCTTAAGGACCACATCGAGCATGAGGTACAGATGTTTAATCCAATCAAGCTTTCTGATTCTATTATCATGGCACGTCATGTAGAGGAAAAAATTCTTTGTAGTAGGAGGCCACCTTTCATTAACACCAGAGACCGTAGTATCTCTTCCCCTTCATTTGCTAGGCCAATTAGACTGACTCCTCAACAAATGGAAGAAAAGAGAGCAAAAGGATTATGTTTTAACTGTGATAGCAAATATGGACTGGGACATAAATGTGATGAGAAGAAGTTGTTCTATATTGATGGAGGTAATGAGGATGATGAGGAATCTGAAATTATAGGAGAGGCTGAGGAACTGGTAGAAGATGAAGTAGAGGATCACCAACCTACAATTTCTTGCCATGCATTGTCAGGTATTATTACTCCTCAAACACTCAAGGTTATTTGCTATCTCAAAAAATATAAGGTGACGGTGTTGATTGACTCGGGGAGTACTCATAACTTCATAAATAGTAAGTTAGCTGCCGCCTCAATTGTTTTATTTACCCAAATCCAGAAATGCAAGTTATGATTGCAGATGGTGGGACAGTCAAGTGCACAGGAAAGTGCCATAGTATCAAGCTTTCCATGGGAGATTGCATGTTAGACTCACCTATGTTTACTATTTCTATGGGAGGGGCAGATATTGTTTTGGGGGTCCAATGGCTCACAACCTTAGGTACTATTGAGATGAATTTCCAAGAATTGTTCATGCGATTTCATTCAGATGGAAGGACAATACAATTGAATGGGATGGTAGCTAAGTCTCCACAGATGATTATCTCTCATTAGATGCAGAAGGTTCTCAGAAAAGGAGTGGATGGCTTTATAGCAAAGCTATTTTCCATATAAGTACAAAATACATAGTCTTCAACGCCACCTGATCTTCAGAAGATTGTGGATGCTCACTCATCTATTTTTGATGCAATTCCAAAGGGACTACCACCAGTTAGGGATCATGATCATGCCATTCAGTTGATTCCAGGGAGCCAAACACCTAACATCAGACCATACAGATACCCATATTCCCAGAAAAGTGAGATCGAGAAAATGGTGGAGGAAATGTTGAAGGAAAGTATCATCAGGCATAGCCAGAGTGCATATTCTTCACCAGTGGTCATGGTACGTAAGAAGGATGAAACATGGAGGATGTGTCCAGATTACCAAGAACTCAACAAGTACACCATCAAAGATAAGTTTCCTATTCCAGTAATTAATGATTTACTTGATGAATTGCATGGTGCTGTTTATTTCACAAAATTAGATCTTCGTTCGGGGTACCATCAAATTAGGATAAAAGAGGAAGATGTTCATAAAACGGCTTTCAGGACTCATGAGGGCCATTATGAGTTTTTGGTAATGCCTTTTGGTCTTACAAATGCACCCTCAACCTTTCAAAGCTTGATAAACACTATTTTTAGGCCTTTTTTAAGGAAATTTTTATTAGTTTTCTTTGATGACATATTGATTTATAGTAAGACATGGGAAGAACACTTACAACATGTAAATAACGTGTTGGAAGTTTTGGAGGAACATACTCTGTATGCAAAGCCATCCAAATGTTCTTTTGGTGTACAAGAGGTAGAGTACTTGGGTCATATTGTATCCCATGAAGGTGTCAAAGTTGATCCTCAGAAGATCAAAGGTATGGTGGAATGGCCAAGGCCCAAAAATCTCAAAAATCTTTGTGGGTTCCTAGGACTAACAGGATACTATAGAAGATTTGTGCAGGGATATGGTAGGATAGCAACCCCACTCAATGCATTGCTAAAGAAGGATGCCTTCCATTGGACAGACGTAGCCACTAAATCCTTTGAGCAGCTGAAGAAAGCCACGTGCAGCACCCCAGTTTTGGCTACTCCTAACTTCTCAAAAACCTTCATTGTTGAATGTGACACTTCAGGATCAGGATTGGGAGCATTTCTGATGCAGGAAGGAAGACCAATTTCATTTGAGAGTCACCAATTCAAAGGGAAATATCTGCTCAAACTTGTCTATGAGAAAGAAATGATGGCTATTCTTCATGCGGTCAAGCAATGGAGGCCCTATCTCATGGGTAGACACTTCAAGGTAAAAACTGATCACGATAGTCTCAAATAATTTTTGGAGCAAAGGTTATCATCTGAGGAACAACAAAAGTGGGTAACAAAAATGTTGGGTTATGATTTTGAAATCATATACAAAAAGGGTAAAGAAAATGTAGTAGCTGATGTGTTATCTAGAAGGGATACATCCGTAGATGCCTTACCATGTGGAATGTCCATGTTGACGACTGATTGGGTGGATGAAGCAAGATTGGAATGGAATCAAGATAAGGATACACAATCTCTAATACAAAATATCAAGCAAGGATCTATGACATCTAGCAAATTTGAGTGGAAAGGTAATGCCCTATGGTACAAGGATAGGTTATACTTGAGTAAAGATTTTGAGTTGAAGCATAAGATTCTTGCAGAGCTACATGCCTCACCTGTTGGAGGACACTCTGGGTTTTTAAAGACATATCATAGAATAAAAAGAGAATTATTTTGGGAAGGAATCAAGGGGGATGTACAAAATTTTTTATCAGAGTGTTTAGTGTGCCAACAGAACAAAGGGGAAACAATTAAGACACCAGGTCTGTTGCAACCCTTGCCAATTCCTAGCCAGAGATGGGAGGAGGTCTCCATGGATTTCATCACCGGATTGCCTTGTTCAGAGGGTAAGAATGTTATTTTCGTGATTGTGGATAGGCTCACAAAATATGCCCATTTTTTTTCCCTATCACATCCATTTGTAGCCAATATAGTCACAACTATTTTTTTGGAGACAGTTCAAAGGCTATATGGAACCCCAAAGATAATTGTAAGTGATCGTGATCCTATTTTCACAAGTAATTTTTGGACGGAATTATTTTCATGTTTGGGTGCTTAGCTAGCTCACAGTTCATCTTATCATCCTCAAACTGATGGGCAAACAGAAGTGGTCAACAAATGCTTAGAGGGGTATTTACGTTGTTTTGTATTAGATAAGCAAGAAAGGTGGATTAAATGGCTACCACTTGCAGAATGGTGGTATAACACATCTTTTCATACCTCTTCTCAAATGACCCCATTTTTAGCACTATATGGTTGTCATCCACCTTCTATCACTTCCTCCTTGAGGGTGCAAACTAAGGTTAGAGATATTGAGGAACACATTACACATCAACAACATGTTTTGGCTAGTTTGAAGGAGAATTTAGCATTAGCACAAAACAAGATGAAACAACAAGCAGATCAACACCGTAGTGAAAGACATTTTGAAATTGGTGACTGGGTTTTTGTATGTCTCCAGCCTTACAAACAGATTTCCCTAAAGCAACAGGAAAACAAACTTGCTCCTAAATATTATGGCCCTTATCAGGTTCTACAGAAAATTGGTAGTGTTGCTTATAAACTAGAGTTGTGTCCATCTTCACACATACACCCAATATTCCATGTTTCATGCCTAAAGAAGGTTATTGGATAGAAATTTGAAGCCCAAACAGAGTTACTAGAACTTGACGAGGAAGGAAGAATCATTTTGGAGCCAAAGAAGATTCTGTAAACATGTACTAAGAGGCTGAGAACTAGAGACATTAAGGAATATCTGATCAAGTGGAAGAATCTGAGCATAGAAGACGCCACCTGGGAGGATGAAGGTTTTTTGCAGCAACATCCAGGATTATTCAACATTGAGGACAACATTGGTTTGAAGGGGAAGTGCATGCTACGCCCTTAACCTATTGCTTGTATTAGGATATGAGTAGCCGACTTGTGGCTTACCATATCATTTTATTATATCATTTATACTTTCTCATGCTTAATAGGTTGGCCTTGGTGATGGCCATAGCATATGAATAGTATATATAGAGTATTATAGGTAGTATTTCATTATCATTTGAGCATTTGAGTCTTATTATATGGTTTGGAGGTTGCCCCCTCGAAGTGGCGAAGCTATGCTAATTACATATTGAGATCATTATTCTGAAATATTGTGTTATTTGGTGTTCTATTGTTGCTCTTAATCTAAATTATACAAGTAATTTCATTACAAGTTCCCAAAGTAGAAGTTTATATATCAACTCATGTCATTTAACTATTCTTAGTCACTTTTATCTAAAATTTGACTCTCAAAATGCAAAATTTTACAAACTTGGGGTCTTCTAGCTCTGTTGCAGTGCTGTAGGACTATGTTTTGGTATTTTCTCCTTGATCAAACCTCCTTTTGACCTATAACAATGTGGAACATTTGAATATAGCTTAAATACACATTGTTTATCAATTTGAGGGATTTGGGATTAATGGTTTGCAAATTATCAAGCCTTTTCTCTTAAATTCCCAAGCTGTCTTGCCATAGGGTAGTAAACATAGAAAATTCATAAAATGAGAATTTTTTTTTAACACTTGTTTCCACTTGAAAATTTTCTTTTTTGTGTCCCTCTAACTTTAATCTTAAGGAACCTATGGTTGATCATGCACAAATTTACCTAGATTTTAATATTTTCTCAAAACTGGGCTCTAAACCAACCCATGAGGGGTAAAAAATCAATAACTTGTGTAATTTTTGGTTTCATAACCTAAATCCAACTCCTACAGCTTTGTATGATTATTCCTCAACTTTTTTCTTTTGGAACTAAGGCTTGATAATACATTGTTTGTTCTCATCTATAATCTTTGCATGCTTTTTAGTGTTTAATACCATGCTTTGGACCAATTTTCATCTATAACATACACATTAACATTTGATTCAATAAAAAATGATCCATAACACATAATAAAATCTCATGCATACTAGAAACTTCATTCCACCAAAGAGAATACAATAATTTCTTTATTTCATTTACCCAAACCTGCTACAAAGAAAGTCTTACAAAGAATGACACCTCTTGATGATTTTTTAAACTCCATTATTCTCTTTCTCTCACATACTTCACACACCTTCCTTTACTTCCTTATTATATATCCTTCTCTTACTCTACATACATATTCCTCTATTAGTTCTTATAAAATGCATTAGAACTTATCAACATGTCTTTAATTGGTTTTGGTTTTGAAATAGACCAAGAATCTCTCCTTCATCTTCTTATCTCTAAAAATCATGTTATTTTAGCCTTCCAACATAGAATTATTCTTTTAGATAGTCTTAAGGTGAACTTACATTTACATAAAGGTAAAAGAACACTTAAAAAATAATAATAAACTCTAAATACCCCTTCTAATAGGTTCATGCCCTTTTCAACAAGCTCAAATGTTCTAAAAGCCCTTAAAACCTTCACAAACAATTTGAATTTTCACATACCCCCTTTTTGAAGGGAAAATGAGATAAGACTAGTGGAGATTAATGAAGTTAATCAAGGCTTCTCATTGATTTCTAAAGGAATTCTTAGGACCTCCTTAGACCTTATTCAACCACACCTAATCATATTTGCATTATGTCTACAATAAAGCTTATGATGCTCTTGCATCACTTAACCAGCATAGTAGAACAACAAAATCAATTATGTGAGTTATTCTTGTATGGTTACCTTTTAGGGGCACATAATTGGTTTAATGATACATTTATACCTTGGAGAGGTACAACTAAGATATTTTATATCTTTTTTTCAAAACCAAATCCTATGGAGGAAGGAACAACAAATTTTCACCAGTTTAGAGACAACCACCATCTTACTCATGAGGTCTAAGTTCCCCAAGCCCAAATATTTAATTATAACATTTTTTCAGCTAGTCTATAGTCAAAATATAGGATAACAATATTTGCTTCATATGGAAGGTGTAATTTCCGACTTCCAACATTTTTACACAGAGAAATTCACTATTTCATTCGCATCTTGTATAATGAGATGGGATTCCATGGAGTTTTATATGATGAGAAAAGAAGTTATTTCCCCTAATACTCTAACATGGATACCAAAATAGCAAGATCCATGATGCAATTCATGAGAGAATTTGGGAAATAATGGATAAGAATGAGGTATTGGCCTCCCAAACTCTTATATCCTGGACCAAATTGGAAACAATGAGGATAGGAATGTTTAGTTGGAAACAATGAGGATAAAATTAGAAAAGATAAAGGGTAGAGGAGCGAGAAAAAACTATTTTGCCATTTCATATTTCTGAGTATGATTTGATGAGACTCCGCGATGAAGAAAGAGAAGAGGAATAACTTGCAATATTTTGTATCATCTAAGCACCAGAATCTATCGACCAAGCACTATAGTTCATTTGATGAGTTCTAGAGTTTATCAATTGAGCATCATAGTTCATCTGAGGAGTGTTAGAGTCTATTAGAATAGTGTCAGAGTTCATCTGAGGAGCATTAGAGTCTATCATCCAAGCACCAAAGTTCAAATGAGGAGCACCATAGTCTATCATCCAAGCACCAAAGTTCAAATGAGGAGCACCATAGTCTATCAATATGTTTATTTTTGGATGATGTATCATGTAATCTACAAAATTATATTAAAAGCTTATAAAATTTATATTGTAACTGATCTATATTGTATTGATATTATCACTTAGGCAAAATCTGACAAAAAACACTATTTACTAGCCTTGGTATGGTTTAGATACTTGTCATTTGAAATATTACCTTTTAAAGATTTATCTAACTCACTGAGACCTAAGATTGCAAATTTACTCTCTTGAAGTATCGAGAAGGGTTCAAACCCTTGGTACCCTATTTTGGAGGCAAAGTAAATATTTCTGTAGTATGTAGGTTTGTAGGACTAAATCTTAGTTTTGTTGTTCTGTGTCGAAATAAATTCACCAAAATAGAACTAAACCTCTATAATGAGAAAATGATTGTTGTCCAAGTCTACTCCTTTCACTCTCAATTTCTTCGTAACTTATATAAAATTACTCCACTTATCGTTGGCATAACATCTGGATGAATTGTGTTGAAATACAACTCAAGCTACCACAAAATCACTTCCTTTAACAAGTTCATAATTTTTACCATCTTCCAAAAAAAATGCAGAGGTATAATAATGGAAGAAATTAATAAAATCAAATCCATAAATACCAAGGTTTAGTTGTCTTCACTCTATGGGAACATAAACGTAGAAAAATAAAGGTTACATAAGTCAGAAAAAAAACTCTTTGGAGAATATATCTTTCTAAGTATGTTTGATAAAAATCCATGATGAAGAAAGAGAACAACAATAGCTTGCAAAGGGAATTGCATGAGTTTGGGTGTGGGGGAGATTACGAGTCCCCAAAAATAGCCTTTTTTTTTCTTTCTACCTACATTATATTCCCAAGCTTTTGTATAAAAGTTGACATTGTATAAAGCATGCATAAATACTAGATTGATATTGAAGTTAAGTTCCTCCATCCTAGGATGGGATTTAACCATCTCCAAAGTATATCAACCAAGCATTGAAGTTCATCTGAGGAGTGCCAAATTCTATGAGTTGAGCATTGGAGTTTATTTTAGGAGATACGGAGTCTATAAACTAATCTCTAGGGTTTATTTGAGGAGCTCTAGAGTTCATCTAAGGAGCACCCAAGTCTATCACATAAGCATTAGAGTCACTCAGATCAAAACAAGAAGACTTAAATCTTGGGAGGAATTATCAAAACTGACTTATATGAAGAGTGGAAAAGCATACATCATTTTCCCCATTATCACCTTCTAACATATCTTGTATTTCCAATAGATTCCTCAACTCCTTTCCAGATGTATATAGATATTCACTTCCCTCTCCATTACCTTCATCTTCATCCTACAATATCCAAATAAAAATGTCACTACTCAATCATAATATAAATACACTAATTAATGTCATTTCACTTATAAATTGGTAAGAAACAAAAATGGTCTAAAACAAAATCCAATAAATATTTTTATAGCGTGCATGGTTTTAGGACTAAATGTCAGTCTTGTTGGTCTGTGTCACAATAAATTCACTAAAATAAAACTAAATCTCTAGAATTAGAAAATGATTGTTGTCCAATTCTACTCCTTTCACTCTCAATTTCTTTATAACTTTTGTAAAATTACTCCACTGATTGTTGACGTAGTATTTGGATGAATTGTCTTGAAATGCAACTCAGGTGACTATAAAATCACTTCCTTTAACAAGTTCATAATTTTTCCTGTCCTCCACAAAAACATAGAGGTATAATAACATAATAAATTAATACAATCAAATCCACAAATATTAAGGTTTAGCTAATTTCACTCAATGGGAGCATAAACGTAGAAAAAATAAAGGGTACAAAAGTCAGAAAAAAAACTCTTTGGCAAATATATATTTCTAAGTATGATTTGATAAAACAACATGAATGATTTAATAGAATTTAAATCTTAATTAGAGGACTGAGATCAAATCAATATAACCGTAACAAGAAATATCTATCATGCAAGAAACAAGTAAGTGTAAAAAATAGTGAGATAAGAGTGACTTAGCTTGTATTTAAAGATTTTGATTGATTTTGGGATGGAAACTGAGTGGAACAAACTTGATCTTAATTGAGTAAGCTTCATATAGAAAACTAGAATATGAAACTCCTTTGGATAGGACTACCCAGATAAGGACATGACCACCTGAGTGTTGGTGTCTAAATTTGGCGCTAGTATCCTGGGAATAGATCTGGATTTTATCTTCTCAAGGCTTGAATTTGTCTTCCTTATTTCACTCATTGTCTCTCCAGCTTCATTGTAGGGTTTCACTGTTGTACATGAACCTACAAAATAAACTCTAGCTACCTACACAAGGCTCAAGAAAACATTAGATGAAATAAATAATGCATATTATTGAGTTAGAATGACCTTGGTGGTCACCAAAATGTGATTTTCACCGAGTATTTTACTACATTTAAAACTATATGTATTTCTAGTGTGTGTGTGATTGAATTGTGTCCCTTAAAGCTAGGTTTCCCATGTGCTAGTCACACCAAGATATCAAGCTATAACTAATTTTTCCCCAAGATAAATGTAGAATGTGTATCATGGACTATAGCAGAGGATAAGGATCCTAGGGGTAACCTTGTGTGTGTAGTAGAAATGATGCATGCATTTCATTCTTGAATATTGCCTTTGTGTGAGTGTCTTGTGCTTGATATTGCTTCTATTTCCATTTGTGTGTTTCCTTTTTTCAGAGTAAGGCCAAACTTCCAAAAGAAGATAAGTGTACTCAATGCTCATGATACATGAAATTGAAATTGAAATTTGTAAATGTGAAAATAGGAATGTGTATTGAAAAACAAGTGAGCCAAGGATAGAACTCACCTGAGAGAAGAGATAGAATTGTTCCTGTATGATTATTTCTTAAGAGATGGTTGAAGTAGTACCAAGGATTTGGGCATCCTATTTCCAAACTAAGGATTTAAGCATCCCATCACTAAACTGAGGATTTAGGCATCCTGTCGCCAAGGGAAGAGTATTGGGAGAGTCGTAGGATTTTCCCTCCAACTATTAACACTTCCCCATGGATAAGTACCACTACATATGGTCAAAATCCCAATAGAAACTAGTTATGGATGCCATATTGTTCTAGGCATATCAATGTCCTACATATGCCCTAGGTGTCATTCCTTATTTGATCCCAATAAAATATAGTAATTAGTCGTCTTGTTCAAAGTATGTAACTTGCCACAGATTTTGTTCATATTGTACCTTATAGTAACCTATAACTGAGTACATGTTGTTGGATTTTGGAGAAACATGTCACTTGAAACCTATTGATCCTATAGTGTACTTGTTTCTTCCCCAAGACAAAACTATGCATGTGGGACACTAACACCCACCATTCTTGTTTGCATTGGGCACTTTTGTCCATACTGTGATTTTAGCCCAATTTTGATTCTAAACCTATTTTTTAGCTCGTGTTTATTATTTTTTTGGAATTAGGGTAGTTTTTGAGGGTGTTGAAAGGACCCACATCCTTGTACAATTGAGGATTTTTTGAGAGGATCCGTAACCTAGGTTACAATGAAGGGGACCACCATTAAGAACCTAATTGAAGCAACCATAAAACCATAGTGAAGATGTAGTGACCAGCGACAATAACCACAATGAGTGGAACAATAACCAGTGACAGTAGTGAGAGAAGCATCAACCAGTGATGACAGTGAGAGGAGCAATAACTAGTGATGACAACGAGAGGAGGAACCACCAACAACAATAGCAAGAGGATCAACCACTAATGACAACAATGAGAGGATTAGCCCTCAACGATGACATTGAGAGGAACAACCACTAATGACGATAGGGAGAGGAGCAACAACCAATGATGACAATGAAAGGAGTAGCCAACAATGACAATAGTGAGAGAAGCAGTGACCAACAATAACACAATGAGAGAAGAAACAACCAGTGATGGCACACAACGAGTAGAGATGCCGCATCTATTGGCCGAACCACCTATGAGGAGGATCATGCCTCAGGGGGATTTGAACACGGGTAGACAAGCACACAGCCATGTGACTTGACCGCACCACTCCCACCCCATCGACAACTCGTCTTTATTATGATTCTTCTGTGTATCAATCTATTTTTGGTCTCTGGACTACTAAGAGGGTGAAATATTCACCTAATGATTTCGCTAACTTATTTGGGGTGCTTAAGATGAACCAAGGTGAGTGCAGCCCAAATGAGGAAAGATGAAATTGATGTGCACATATGAAATAGAAATCTTGCAGGGGAAAGGAGATTGTGCATGGTAACTACCACGACACATGAAAAACAATGGGAAAGGCTAGCAAAAAGTGTTTGCCACAAACAAACACGATATGTTGTAATAGAAACTAGTAAAAACATGTAATAACATGGCAAAAGAAATCACAAATAATTGGTTGAATACATGGGACTGTCGACACTAAAATTTTCCTCCATAATTTCTATTTCATTAATGTATGTATTAGGAATAGGATGTTGTTAAGTGTAATAAGTAGTAGCATCCGATAGAAGATAACGGCGCCGTCAGTACGGTGTCGCCAATAATGTGGAGTACGGTAACAGTCAAAGTACAATAGGAATGTTGTAAAAAGTAAATATTTGTCGTAAGTGGTCCGGTAATGTTAAAATGTCAAAGTTTGGGTAATTAGAGAAGTAGGGTCTACATGATTAGGAATTAGAAATATTATATTGGTAATAAGGAAAAGGAGTGAGGTCATAAATATTTTGTGTATTTTATTTGTAAAAAGTCTAAAAATGTGGAACCCATGTAAAATGATAAGGTTTATCTTATCTTAACAGATAAGCTTACATGTACAGATAAGAGTTAAGGTATGGAATATGATTCGTCAGAGTGGATTTCTTATCCTATCTTAGAGATAGGATGGATAAGCCTGGAAGTTCTATAAATAGAGAGGCCACCCCCCCTCATTTAGCATAGAAAGAAGTAGTGAGAAATATTGTAGGAAGTGTGCGAAGGAAGCCATCAGTTAAAGGTGTGTTGAAGAAGCCATCAAGAGGTGTAATTGTAAAGTTTCTCCCATAGTCTTGTTGAAATATCTCATGGGTGAGATTGTAATAGTTTCATGTTAATATTATAATTTATTTTGATATTTCAGATTTGTCGTCATTCTGTCTTATCATAGTCAATGGTATTCTTGTGTTCGGTTGTTGTTTTGCTTCCAGATTACATCCACCAAACTAAAGGCTGTGCATTAGTAAATAATCATAGCACGAGCAGTTCCCGGTGAAGAATTATCATAGTGCCGGATTGGTGATGACATTTTGGTTCCGTTGCCGGGACCATTCCTCGTTGGTGGATTTTCTGGAGAGATATTCCCACTTAGTCAAAAATCAATTAGAGGGTAACCTTGTTTTTACTGTGCATAGTAGTTACCATGGCAAACTCATTTTACCGTGAATAGTAGTTACCATGACAAAGTCATTTTTGCTGGAATAGTATTTATCACAGTAAAGTCACTTTTTACCGTGAATAATATTTACCGCAGTAAATTCACTTTTTACCGTGAATAGTATTTACCGCAGTAAATTCACTTTTTACCGTGAATAGTATTTACCGCAGTAATTTCACTTTTTACCGTGAATAGTGTTTACCACAGTAAAGTCAGTTTTTACCGCAGTAAGTCAAGTTTTACCATAGTTACCGTGGTCATTTCTATTTTACTGTAGAAAGGTGTAAAGTCACTTTCTATTACAGTGATTCCAATTATTAGTGCACATAAGTCTTGTTGATTGTAATTGCGGGTTGGTATTTCACGGTGGTTACTTTTGAAAATGGGAAAGATTCCTATTTTTTCAGCTCAATCTAATGAAGATGCTTCTTCTTTCATTCAAGAGTTTAAGTGATCTTGTATTTGTAATGGCCTCATAAGAAGGGAACAATGGACTGAATTTTTTCCTACCTTTTTGGATGGTTCAGCACTTAGGTGGTTTGAAACACTAGGTGATAATGTGAAAAATTCATGGGATTTATTAACTGAAAGTTTTCTTGAAGAATTTGGTGAACAACAGAGATATGCAAATCTCATGATCGATATCACAAAGCTAACCCAAGGAGAGAAGGAGAAGATAAGGGATTATCATGCTCGTGTTCTAGAGCTAAGGAGGAAGCTCGATGCCCAGATCCGGAAGGAAGGATTAGCGGATGGGTTGATGAACGGCGTGGATAATCTCCTATGTAAGCACTTCATTCTTGGGATGAAGCCAGAGATTAGACAACGAGTGAAGTATGACCGCCCAGCTACCATTGAACAAGCAAAGGAGATTGCAAGAAGGCAAGAAGAAAGCATGGAAGAGGAGCCCAAAGAAATTGTTGCTAAAGTAGAGCCTACACCAGCACCTTTGGTCAAGAATCCACAACCACTCTCGGTGAGCACAAATATTTCTCCTAGTACATCTACTGAGTACGAAGATCTGCTCAAAAAGATGGGTCAATTAACTATTAATCTTCTTCAAGGAAAGGAATTTAGTTCTCAGGGAGGAGATAGAGGTCCAAAGAGAAATATTTCTGAAGTTGTTTGTTATGGTTGTTATAAAAAGGGTCATTATAAGTATAATTGTCCAGATAGAGCTTCTACATCTGGTAAGGGAGATAATGATAAAGGAAAAGCACCTGTGAATTCTTTTGATGTAGTAGATAAGAGTAGAAATAATGAAGTAGATGTGTTTGTAACAAAAAGAAAGAAAGAGAAAGATAATCAAGATGGAAATGATCCTAAGAAGATGAAAGAAGAAACTAGTAAGAAACATAGGAGAAGAAAGTTGGGTGTGCAGGATTTTCTGATTTCACAGGGGCAAGGACCATACTCCATCTTGGAAGATCTGTCCAAAAGGCCTGCAAATATTACATATGGTCAACTCTTGGCTATGTCTTCTGAGAAGAGGCGAGAGTTGCGAGGTGGACTCAATGCTTGAAGAAGAAAGGAGGTTGAGGTCCCTGTTTTGGAGGCAGAGGTAGATCCCTATGCTCCACAAGCTGAGGTATTATGTAATGGTATTTCAATTCATGATGTCTTAGTTGATGGAGGTGCTGCAGTTAATGTAATGACCGAGTCTGTAATGAATATGTTGGGTTTAAAAATTGATCACCTTTCAACACTTATGTTAAGGTCATTAAATAAGGGAAAAACTAAACCAGAAGGTGTAGTTTCAAATGTGGCAATATCTGTTATGGGTGTTGTATGTGTGGTAGACTTTCAGGTGATGAAAAATGGTACTGTTGCATACCCAATGTTGCTGGGAAGACCATGGCTAAGGAGAGTTCATGCAAGAAACTACTGGAATGAAGGTTTCATGACACTTGGATGTGGTAGAGAGAGGGTGAAGATAAACGTGATCCCTTGGCATCATAAAGCAGAACCTGTGGATTCAAGTGATGAAACTGATGATTGGACATCCTCTGATTACTCTAGTACCAGTGAAGTGGACACTGAAGATGAAGAAAGTGAGGTTGATGTTTCAGTCATGGATATCCTTCCAGTCACACCGACTCATGACCCCATAAAATTATCTGAAGAAGAATTTGATGATCGTCTCCAATAAATAAAGATTGGTGATGCTGTGATGGAGAGTGAGAAGGAATCCTACCTCCAGCTCTTTCGAAGGTACATACACCTATTCACTTTTGATTACAAGGAACTCCGTCAAGTAAGTTGGGTAGAACATTCTATTGAGCTGGTAGATGGTGCTAAGCCCATAAAGCAAATGCCATATAGAATGAATCCTAATTTTTCCAAGACTGTAAAAGAAGAAATAGATAAGTTGCTTGATGCAGGATTCATATTTGCTGTGGAGAATTCAGAATGGGTTTCTCCCATTGTGATCTCAATAAAAAAGAATGGGAAGCTACGCATTTGTGTTGATTACAGGAAGCTCAATAAGGCAACAAAGAAGGATCATTACCCTCTTCCATTTTTAGCTCAGATCTTGGACGAAGTAGCTGGCCAGGAGTGCTATAGTTTTGCTGATGGATATAGCGGCTACAACCAAGTTCGTATAGCAGAGAAAGATAAGATGAAGACCACGTTCACCACTCCTTGGGGAACGTTTGCTTATAGAGTTATGCCTTTTGGGTTGTGTAATGCTCTAGCAACATTCCAACGTTTGATGAATAGGGTGT
This sequence comes from Taxus chinensis, assembly GCA_019776745.2. Classification (NCBI taxonomy): domain Eukaryota; kingdom Viridiplantae; phylum Streptophyta; class Pinopsida; order Cupressales; family Taxaceae; genus Taxus; species Taxus chinensis. Next base: position 526,623,573 of record CM034153.1, read on the forward strand.
TCGAACCCTACATTGGGACCTTCATCAGAGTATTTCTGGATGATTTTTACATCTATGGGAGCAAGTTGGACCACCTGCACCAAATGGAGACAACATTTCAAAGGTTAGATGAAGCACAAGCCTCACTAAACCCTACAAAGTGTGTCTTTGGATGTTCTAAAGGCGTTTTGTTAGGGCATGTTGTATCCAGAGATGGTATTGGTACTGATCCTGATAAAGTTTCAAAAATCAAAGATTTACCATTTCCTATGAATAGAAGTAAGTTGAGATCATTTTTAGGCCATGTGGGTTACTATAGAAGGTTCATTAAGAATTTCTCAAAGATTGCACAGCCACTAACCCAGTTCTTGAAGAAGGATGTTACTTATGAACCAGGAAACAAGGCGCATGAAGCTTTTGGACAACTAAAGGAAGCCCTGGTGTCTTCACCTATTTTGAAGAATCCAGATTGGAGCAAGCCATTCATTGTGTACACTGATCCCTCAGATGCAGCACTAGGTAGTACTTTGAGCCAAAAGGATGAAAATGGGAATGAACATCCAATTTACTTTGGGAGCAGACAAATGAGCAGTGCTGAGGTAAACTATACTGTAACTGAAAAAGAGGCTCTGGCTATCATTTTTGCTATAAAGAAGTTTAGAAATTACTTGCTAGGGCAGAAATTTATAGTTGTAACGGATCATCAGGCTCTGAAATATATTGTCAATAAGCCTAACCCATCAGGGAGGATAGCAAGATGGATAATTTTGCTACAAGAATTTGAATTTGATATTATAGATAGGCCAGGAAAGAAGCATGTCAATGCAGATGCACTCTCTCGAGCCTATAATGGTTTAGGATCATCTTGTGATGATGATGATTTTCCCGATGCAGCATTGTTCTCCCTTGACACAATCCCTAGTGAATACATAGATATTTGGAATTATCTGAATGAATTCAAGTTTCCTAATGGTGCCAATGCAAATACTAAGAGAAAGATTACTCAAGCCAGTCGTCCATATTCTATTCTGCATGGAGCATTATTTCGAATAGGACCTAATGGACAGTACAAGAGGGCAGTTGGACGTGATCAAGGAAAGGAGCTGCTAGAAGAATTCCACAATGGTACATGTGGAGGGCACTTCTCTGGACAACTTACAGCAAGAAGGATCTTGGATGCAGGTTATCACTGGCCCACTCTTTTTAAAGATTGTTATAATTATTGTAAGACATGTGATATTTGTCAAAACACATGGTAACCGTAAGACTTCATCAACTCCATTATGTCCTATTCTTCCCCTTGGTCCCTTTGAAAAATGGGGAATAGACATTGTAGGTCCACTTCCAACTACATCACGTCAAAATAAGTATATTGTAGTTGCCACAGATTATTTAACCAAGTGGGTTGAAGCTAGGCCATTGAAAACAGCTTCCATGGATGAAGTGGCAAGGTTCATATATGAACGCATTGTCACCAGATTTGGTTGTCCATTAGAAATTGTAACAGATCAAGGAAGCCACTTCATTAATGAGGTGGTAGAAGCCCTAGTTAATAATTTTTCTATCAAACACAGGAAGGCAACAACATACAAGCCAAGCACAAATGGACAGGTGGAACGAACAAATTTTGTGCTGTGTCAAATTCTAGCAAAAGATGCAGCCTTGCAGGTACATAATGGGATAAAAGGATTCATGCAGCATTGTGGGCATATAGGGCAACATCAAAGTCAGCAACAGGATACTCTCCATTTCAAGTTGGCCTATGGCATTGATCCAGTTCTTCCTATTGAGTTTGATATTCCCACTGTGAGAGTTATGAAAAATGAAAGGATGGATGAAAGTGATTCAGTAAAAGAAAGGTTGGTACATCTTCATTGGCTAGAGGAATGAGGGAAATAGCAAGGATACAAGCCATAAGAAGAAAATGAAGCAGAAGGAATACTTTATCAAAAGATCCGATGGTCTCCATTTCATGTGAATGACTTGGTCCTAGTATATGATTCCAGATACAAAAAAAGAAGACAGAGAAAATTTCTTCCAAAATGGATGGGGCCCTACAAAATAGCAGTTGTGCATGAAAATGGTACGTATCGACTGGAGGAATTGGATTACACTCCCATTACAAAATGGGTCAACCACGACAAGTTGAAGATTTTCCAAGCACCAGAATAGTCTACTCTGAGGACGGAGTAGAAGCTAGGAAGGGGGAAGATGTCGACACTAAAATTTTCCTCCATAATTTCTATTTCATTAATGTATGTATTAGGAATAGGATGTTGTTAAGTGTAATAAGTAGTAGCGTCCGATAGAAGATAACGGCGCCATCAGTATGGTGTCGCCAATAATGTGGAGTACGGTAACAGTCAAAGTACAATAGGAATGTTGTAAAAAGTAAATATTTGTCGTAAGTGGTCCGGTAATGTTAAAATGTCAAAGTTTAGGTAATTAGAGAAGTAGGGTCTACATGATTAGGAATTAGAAATATTATATTGGTAATAAGGAAAAGGAGTGAGGTCATAAATATTTTGTGTATTTTATTTGTAAAAAGTCTAAAAATGTGGAACCCATGTAAAATGATAAGGTTTATCTTATCTTAACAGATAAGATTACATGTACAGATAAGAGTTAAGGTATGGAATATGATTCGTCAGAGTGGATTTCTTATCCTATCTTAGAGATAGGATGGATAAGCCTGGAAGTTCTATAAATAGAGAGGCCACCCCCCCTCATTTAGCATAGAAAGAAGTAGTGAGAAATATTGTAGGAAGTGTGCGAAGGAAGCCATCTGTTAAAGGTGTGTTGAAGAAGCCATCAAGAGGTGTAATTGTAAAGTTTCTCCCATAGTCTTGTTGAAGTACCTCATGGGTGAGATTGTAACAATTTCATGTTAATATTATAATTTACTTTGATATTTCAGATTTGTCATCATTCCGTCTTATCATAGTCGATGGTATTCTTGTGTTATGTTGTTGTTTTGTTTCCAGATTACATCCACCAAACTAAAGGCTGTGCATTAGTAAATAATCATAGCACGAGGAGTTTCCGGTGAAGAATTATCATAGTGCTAGATTAGTGATGACATTTTGGTTTAGTAAAAGAAAGGTTGGTACATCTTCATTTGCTAGAGGAAATGAGGGAAATAGCAAAGGATACAAGCCATAAGAAGAAAATGAAGCAGAAGGAATACTTTGATCAAAAGATCCGATGGTCTCCATTTCATGTGAATGAATTGGTCCTAGTATATGATTCCAGATACAAAAAAATAAGACAGAGAAAATTTCTTCCAAAATGGATGGGGCCCTACAAAATAGCAGCTGTGCATGAAAATGGTACGCACCGACTGGAGGAATTGGATGACACTCCCATTACAAAATGGGTCAACCACGACAAGTTGAAGATTTTCCAAGCACCAGAATAGTCTACTCCGAGGACGGAGTAGAAGCTAGGAAGGGGGAAGATGTCGACACTAAAATTTTCCTCCATAATTTCTATTTCATTAATGTATGTATTAGGAATAGGATGTTGTTAAGTGTAATAAGTAGTAGCGTCCGATAGAAGATAACAGCGCTGTCAGTACGGTGTCGCCAATAATGTGGAGTACGGTAACAGTCAAAGTACAATAGGAATGTTGTAAAAAGTAAATATTTGTCGTAAGTGGTCCGGGTAATGGTAAAATGTCAAAGTTTAGGGTAATTAGAGAAGTAGGGTCTACATGATTAGGAATTAGAAATATTATATTGGTAATAAGGACAAGGAGTGAGGTCATAAATATTTTGTGTATTTTATTTGTAAAAAGTTTAAAAATGTGGAACCCATGTAAAATGATAAGGTTTATCTTATCTTAACAGATAAGCTTACATGTACAGATAAGAGTTAAGGTATGGAATATGATTCGTCAGAGTGGATTTCTTATCCTATCTTAGAGATAGGATGGATAAGCCTGGAAGTTCTATAAATAGAGAGGCCACCCCCCCTCATTTAGCATAGAAAGAAGTAGTGAGAAATATTGTAGGAAGTGTGCGAAGGAAGCCATCTGTTAAAGGTGTGTTGAAGAAGCCATCAAGAGGTGTAATTGTAAAGTTTCTCCCATAGTCTTGTTGAAGTACCTCATGGGTGAGATTGTAACAATTTCATGTTAATATTATAATTTACTTTGATATTTCAGATTTGTCATCATTCCGTCTTATCATAGTCGATGGTATTCTTGTGTTATGTTGTTGTTTTGTTTCCAGATTACATCCACCAAACTAAAGGCTGTGCATTAGTAAATAATCATAGCACGAGGAGTTTCCGGTGAAGAATTATCATAGTGCTAGATTAGTGATGACATTTTGGTTTAGTAAAAGAAAGGTTGGTACATCTTCATTTGCTAGAGGAAATGAGGGAAATAGCAAAGGATACAAGCCATAAGAAGAAAATGAAGCAGAAGGAATACTTTGATCAAAAGATCCGATGGTCTCCATTTCATGTGAATGACTTGGTCCTAGTATATGATTCCAGATACAAAAAAAGAAGACAGAGAAATTTTTTTCCAAAATGGATGGGGCCCTACAAAATAGCAGCTGTGCATGAAAATGGTACGTACCGACTGGAGGAATTGGATGGCACTCCCATTACGAAATGGGTCAACCACGACAAGTTGAAGATTTTCCAAGCACCAGAATAGTCTACTCCGAGGACGGAGTAGAAGCTAGGAAGGGGGAAAATGTCGACACTAAAATTTTCCTCCAAAATTTCCATTTCATTAATATATGTATTAGGAATAGGATGTTGTTAAGTGTAATAAGTAGTAGCGTCCGATAGAAGATAACAGCGCTGTCAGTACGGTGTCGCCAATAATGTGGAGTACGGTAACAGTCAAAGTACAATAGGAATGTTGTAAAAAGTAAATATTTGTCGTAAGTGGTCCGGTAATGGTAAAATGTCAAAGTTTGGGTAATTAGAGAAGTAGGGTCTACATGATTAGGAATTAGAAATATTATATTGGTAATAAGGACAAGGAGTGAGGTCATAAATATTTTGTGTATTTTATTTGTAAAAAGTCTAAAAATGTGGAACCCATGTAAAATGATAAGGTTTATCTTATCTTAACAGATAAGCTTACATGTACAGATAAGAGTTAAGGTATGGAATATGATTCGTCAGAGTGGATTTCTTATCCTATCTTAGAGATAGGATGGATAAGCCTGGAAGTTCTATAAATAGAGAGGCCACCCCCCCCTCATTTAGCATAGAAAGAAGTAGTGAGAAATATTATAGGAAGTGTGCGAAGGAAGCCATCAGTTAAAGGTGTGTTGAAGAAGCCATCAAGAGGTGTAATTGTAAAGTTTCTCCCATAGTCTTGTTGAAGTATCTCATGGGTGAGATTGTAACAGTTTCATGTTAATATTATAATTTATTTTGATATTTCAGATTTGTCGTCATTCTGTCTTATCATAGTCAATGGTATTCTTGTGTTCGGTTGTTGTTTTGCTTCCAGATTACATCCACCAAACTAAAGGCTGTGCATTAGTAAATAATCATAGCACGAGGAGTTCCCGGTGAAGAATTATCATAGTGCCGGATTGGTGATGACAGGACATAACTCATGATATCACAAGACACTTGAAAACTTCAAGGCTATAGAATAAAAATTCATAATCAAGCATAAGGCATATCCTAGAAACAATAACAATCAATACACAAGCATGGATGAGATACAAATGAATCAGATAACCATGGTCGGAAGTAAGTCTATGAGACAAATGCTACACATGAAACACTCGTTAGCATGTTAGAAAAATTGATAGTATGCCACAATGTATACTACTGGAAATAGGAATGAAAGTAGTATAAATTACAATGATAGAACATGAAAATAGAGAAATGTGAAAGGTAGATTCCCTAGCAGCCTCAGTGGGACTGGTAGAGAACAATGTCAAGCATCATACATCATGTGATAAACTATAAGTATCTTGCATTCACCTCAAGAGCACAATTTGAACACACATGTGTGTATGGAAAAAGGATAGAACATATTATGAATCAAAGTAACATGGTAAGAAATGTGTAACATAGAATATTATAAGCAAGCAAGAATACATCCAATCAAGATCGAAGCTAGTATTTTTGAATTTTTGCAAATATTTGAATGTTTTTAAAATATTAGATTATGATATTCCATGACTAGGAGAGGGGAGAAAGGTTTACCTCAATGTATGTATGTAAAGTGAGGTTCATTTAGGTAATTGTGCTCTCAAAAATCATGTTTGAACCTAGAACAAGAATGCGTCATTGGATGGTGAGGGGGGAGTATGCCTCCAAGTGTGAAAGCCATGGTGATATATGTGATATCATTGAGAGAGTCATCTAAATATAAAATATAGCCAAAAGGAGTTGGATTAGAGGCATAATATGAAAATATTTTGGCTTGAAGAATCTCATAAGACGTAATTCATGCATGCCCATAGCATATTTTTCATCAATAAAAGGTGCACCATAGAACTTATGCGTATTCCACCACAACAAATTTAGAGTGTAATGAGGGAAATAATCATTATGGATAATAATGGTCTTTAAAACTACAAGATAAGTGAAGATGGTGTTATGTATGTCGATAGTACCACCAATGTAATCTATCCAAGATTACCCAAGTATAAGTGGAAATGGCTAGGGGTAAAGTGCAACTCAAACCTGCATGTAAAATACCCTTGTAATATAAGTTGTTAGGAGAAAGATATAGCCTTGATACTCATTATGTGGTTTAAGAAAATGTATGATGTTGGTAGGAGTGAGGCCCAAGTGAGTTAGAGCCTCATAAGTACATATGCTTTTAGAGAAACGAGGATTATAAGGTTCATGTTACCAACACACCTGATTAATAAATAATGTACAAGTAAATCGATCAAAAGAGGTAAGTGGCATAGGGTAAGAACCAAAAATAGAAATAGAACTATGCTCAATAAGAGTAGGAGTAATTGTAGTATGTGGAATGAGTTCAAGGGTGTGTATGATATGTTGGAATCACAACCATTGAGGAGGGAGGGTGAATCAATGGGAATTAAAAAACTTAAAATTTAACCATTCATTTATCATTCTTCAACTTAACTACTCATCAGGATCCTAGGTTATCCATTATGAATCATCAAGACAACTTAATCATCAAAGCATATGCAAGAAGAGCATAATGACACATGAACACAAAATTTAAGTGGGAAAACCTTAAGGGGAATAAAAACCACATAAACAAAACTTTATTTAACCATTGTTTCAAATTTAGTTGAGCACTAACTCAACAAGGAGAAGTGATTAACTAAAAATGTAATATGTTCACTAGTTAATCTCAGTTACAAACAATAGTAAATGAAGTAAATAAATACAATAAAGAAGTATGTAAATGACCCAAACAATTATGAAAAAGGAAATTCTAACCCTAGTATGCAAGAGAGAAGTGGAAAGAAATAAGTTAAATAAAAGATACTCAGGGGACTCTGACGCATAGATGACTGTGGAATCTGGAAACAGGAACGATTGTGTAGAAATCTCGAAAAGGATGAATCTGGGTAATACGACTAGAATGGAGCGTCTGGAAAAGGACTAGGGTAATTATGGGCACTTTGGTCTACAAATTGTACTAGTTTCCATAGGTTCAACAGATGGTCTAAAACCCTCGTTGTGTGTCGCATCAAGTTTATTGCACTACTTCAAATGTTGCTATTATTCCAAGACGAATAGAAAGACCTTCAAACCTCTAAACAAGCATCAATCCCTAAAAAATAAAAATGCATATGATAGGGTCAGACTGACCTCAGCTACTACAATGGTGGTATTAATAACTGAGCGCTGCACTATATTCTAGACCCAAATGTAGTTTTGTGTGTGTGTGTGTGTGAAACATGCCTTAGGTTGATCTTGTGCCAGTTGCACTTAGTGATGTAGCGTGCTAAGTATGTGTAGAAAAATGTAATAGATTGTGCATGGAATAGAATATAATCATCCCCCTATGTTGTGTGTGATGCATATGTCCTAGCCTTGTGCCTTGTGATGGAGCTTTGTGGATGTAAATTATCTCCAATGCAATAAATGGATGCAACTCTAGGTGGATGATAGTAGTGACTAGTGCTTGGTCCCTCATTATGGTCTCATAGCTTTCTATTTATAGGGTTCTCTTGATCTCATTTCATAATTAACCCTAAAATGGCCAAACAAGAAAAAGATAGAGACCTCAAACAGCTAAAAAGATCCCAAAAGTGGCAGGAAAGCTGAAAAAGGACCAGGGCACCCATGGTGGGACCATGGAACCCATGGGCGCCCCAATACTAGCTTGGGCACCCTAGTCAAGGCTGAAATAATGCCAAAGTGATAAAATAGACTAGGCGTATGTGTGGTATAGGTCGGGAATGACGAAGTTAAATAAAACAAGATGGCCAAAAGGTGGGGGTTAATTAGTACTTTCTTCACTAAAAAACCCTCTAAATAGTAGTATGAGACCAGGACTAAATATTGTCTAAAGTGCATGATTTTGTGTCTACATTTCCCCCCACTTTATGTTAGTGATCAGAAAGCTTAGTCACATAAAGTAGATATAGATGCGCACTTGATGCCGATGTAGAGTGATATAGAAAGTGTGTTGAAGGAATAGAAAAAGCGTGGAATGATAAAAAAAATATGGAGTGTGGAAACTAAAGATGAAAAATGCAAAAAAGTGATGAGAGGAACCTAAGGTGGAAATGTGTGTAGCTATTATTATGTGTAATTACATGGTTAGTATGCATGGTATGTCGACATAAAATGTTGTTGTTGTTGCCCCCATTTGATTACTTGTTTCTCATACGACCGGACCTGCAAGGAGAAAAAAATCAAGTAGTCAAATTTATATGTATGTAAATGTAAAAATGCAATGTAAAAGACACATGTGCACATATGTAAAAAACATGTAAATGTAAAGTATGCAAATGAAAAATGTAAATGGGACATGTGCAGTTGATCCATGTCAAGAGAAAGAGTGTAGAAAGGATATCCTATAATGTCGATGTTTTTTACGCGATCCAACGCCATAGGCCGAAGAAGTACAGGGAGGAAATCCTCTGTGTCCTCCAACCTTTAACTGCTTCCCTGAACTATGTGTGAAGAGATATTTGTATTGTCCTAGTTTTTTGGGTGATCTGAATTTGGCGGTAGAATAAGTATTGGGAGGAATTCTGATGTATCCTCCAACTGTTAACTACTCCCTTGAATGTTACAGACTACCATGTCCTGTAAAAGCGGCTGTGTAGGTAGTCCGTAGACTAGTCTAAACTCACTCGTTGTATGTAGCCCACAATGCCAAGATTGGAAAGTGCACTGAATGAAACTAGTGTAAACACGCTATGTAGACTATAAAAACCCAAATGGTACCCCCCTCTTTGGGGGCACATGCAATGTCACTAATAGGAGAATGTGGCCCCAAATGAGGACCAACCACATGAACTCTGTGCCTTGTAGGGGGAAGGGAATGCACTTGGTAGAAACCAAGGCACGTAAAAACAAGAAGGCTATCTAAAAAAAGTGTTAGTACGAAAAAACATGCATGTAGAAGACAATGTGTAAGCTACACAAATAGTGTAAAATCTACCAAACAAATGTAGTAAACACGTAAGGAGACAAGTAAGCTATACAAAGTGGGTCACAAACATGGGACATCGCTCACGATGTTGCAAGACATGCAAGGTCATCATGGACGCAAACAAAAAATAATTGTGCACACCAAATAAAGGGCAAAGCCCACATATAAGAAGCAAACAATAATAGACAATGTAACAAACATGTATGGAAGCAAATATCCATACATAACAAATGTCACACATGAAGCACCCGTTAGCATGTTAGAAAGATAACTAGTAAGTCAAAATCATGTATGAGCAAGTAATGTAAAGTGATAAGTATAAAATGAAACAATAACACCTATGAGAGACAAATGTCAATGCTCCCAGTGACCAGTATAGGAAGGGTAGAAGGCGAGCATCCATGCTACATGCAAGAGACCTGTATCTACGATCACAACTAGAAAAAGATGTGAATGCGCATGTGTGGATGATATAAATAAATGCCATACACGTAAGATAGCTAGCATGTGTAATAAAGTGACCATGAACAAGCAAAAGTAAGCAAGAGTAAAATCAACCATAATATGTAGTATGTTGTGGATGGATGGAATGAAATGCAAGATGGAGTGATAGGAGTCGTGTGCCCCCCAAGTGAATGGAAATGTATGCAATGAGGTTCATTTTGTTTTCCCCCTTAGCAGTCAAGAATGAGCTGTAAACGAGAGTGCGTTATTGGGAAATGGTTGAAGTATGTGTTGTTTGTCTAATGTGATGTGATGAGTGTATGTGTGTAATGGTGATGATATGCGACCTAGAAAATATGTATGTGTGTGAACCCTATAGCTGAAGTGTATATCATGACCAGGTTGAATGTATGAGTGATGATTTAGCCTAAACGTATATCACTATAAGATGGATAGAAGGGCGTGGTGATGTAACCTAAAGTGTATACCACTACCATATGATAGAATAGGTGATGATTTAGCCTAAAGCGTATGTCACTAGCCTAGGAATGTCGTATGATGAAAGGTCAAATAGTAAATGTGTGATGAGTGTAAGATCCATTTGCTTTGTAAACCCTTAACAGTCGAGTATGGACCGAGGAACTAAAGTGCATCATAGGGTGATGAGTGTAGCACGTAGAAGACGATGTAGTATAGGGGATGATGAGATGACCATATGATGTGTAGAATGTGCAAATATGTGATGTGTAAAATGTAATGTAAGATGTGTAGAATGTGTAAAGTGTAATGTATAGAATGGCATATAATGTTTGTAGATAAACTAGTAATGTAGTATGTAGGATGATGTAGTGCTAGACTCATATGAGATGAATACTAGTATAGTATGTAGAATATGTGTGATATGGAGATGTGTAATATATGATGTAAGGTATATGACACGAGATGCAATGTAGTGATGCTACGGATACAATGCAATGTAATATGCATAGATAGCATAATAATGTATGTAATGTATAAGATGAATAGGATGTAACACCAAAGTTGTAGATGATATAAGTATGACACATGTATAGTGGTGACTAAAATGATGTATGACTCATGTGATGTATAATGTATAGAGTACAATGTGTGGGGTTCATGTGCGGTAATTATGTGTATGCGTATGCTAGTGGATTAATGTATGAGAATGTGAAAATGATAGATGTGTGAATGCTACAATGAGTGGGGGGAGCGTGTTAGGTGTTATGTCCCCCAAATGTATGATAGAAAAGATAGCTATGGGCCAAGTATTAAGAAGATCATCGTTGTCATGATCGAAACCTACTGGAGCAACATCAGAAACTTGATAAGTTATATAATGAGGAGGGTCATATAGGAACCCATTATGGCGTAGTGTGTACACATTCATTGCATATTCTTCATTAGTAAAGGCGATCAATGTAAAACAACGAGCATGCCAACGAGAGATGTTTGGAGTGTAAGTGGGAGAAGAATCATTATGAATAGAGATATTTCCAAAAGGCATAGGAAATGTAAGCAAAGAGTGATGAGTATCTATTGTACCACTAATATAGTCAATCTAGGACAATCCAAGTGTGAGTGGTGAGTCACAAGGGGTACGCGCAACAAAGATTGTCAAATGAAAGACACATAAGCCAAAAGCTACTGTAATATGACAATATCCATGATAGAGATGTGGTGAATGAAGAGGTGGTAAAATGTCATTGAGTGTCATGCCAAACCTAGCCAAACCATCGCATGTAAAAATAGTTTTCTAAGCACGTGGAATCGATGGGGATGTGTTGCCAAAAGGTCTTATTGATGAATAATGTGCATGTAAAAGAAGGCAGTGTAGTTGCAACCCATGAAGGAGAAGATGAAATAGTGTCGACACTATTTACAGATCCTTGATACAGTATTATAACATTAGTAGATGGAGGGGTCTTAAACCTATACTCACTTAGGACATTGGCCACAAAGGTTTCTTCAAAATAAGAATCATCTACGCTAAGAGGAGTAAAATCAAGTTGTCTTAATGCTTCATCCGTAAGCTCAATAGCGTCAACTTCGTCATCAGAATCCTTATAATCATCAGTGTGAACATCATCATGTTGTATAACATTATCAAGGATGTTGGTAGGTGGTACCATAGGTGGAGTACTAGAGGGTGTTGTAATTGGTTAAGAAGGAGCATTAGTAGGAACTGATACTGTAGGTGAAATAATAGCCATAGTATAAGTAGAAATAGCTGGAGCACTGATAGTGGTAGAAGGGGATTGTGAAGTGCTAGACTGACCAATGTCATATGTGTCAAGAATATTGTATGGAATATGTTGTGAAGGTGGTATAGACATGGTAGTAATAGGGTATATGCAACAATATTTAAATGGCTCTAGATCTGTGGTGATAGTATGTTCATAACCATCATGCAAAAATTTGGCACATTGGTGAATAGTAGATGGAATTACTTTCATTGTGTGAATCCAAGGCCTACCGAACATGAGATTGAACTGAAAGGAGGCATTGATGACATAGAACATAGTGAGAATAGTCTTAGGCCCAACCCAAATATGTAATGAGATAGTCCCTAAGCATGTGCGAGTGGTAGAATCATAACCGCGGATGAGAGTGTAATTCTTAGAAATGAGATTATCGCTAATACCCAATTGCTTTAAGAGAGAATGAGTGAAAAGATTAAAATTTGATCCATTATCAATGAGAAGGCGTTTGATGCAAGTAGTACTAATAACAATAGTAATGAGCAAAGGAGCACACAAATTTCTTTTAACAAAAGGTGACATATCCTCATCAATGAAAGATATAACGTGTGGTAAATTACAAAGGGATTGTATAAGATATGCAAAGGTGTTATCAACCAATTTTGACTTCAAAAAATTAATAATAATAATAAAAAAATGGAAATTTCAAAAATTTTCAAAAGTGTTACTTTGCATGGTTTATCACTCTCATCACGACTGTCTCATTTTTGTGATCGTTTCGGTCTTCGTTTCGTCCATTTGGGCGAGAACTCCTCCCGACAGGTCTTAAATTACGTTAACTATTAATTAATTAATTAATTACTCTTTGTTTGATAAAATTAATTTTTAATAACTTTGGAGTATTTAATTAAATAAATATTAATTAAAATTCATTAGACAAGTTTTATTTTAATTGCCGGGGGAAAAATAAGCTTTCGCTTCCCATTGCCAAGGATGTCAAATTGGCTTCCCGAGCCCGGATTTCTCCTTTCCTGGAAAAATTGTTTTAAATCCGTGCTTGTGGGATTTCTTCCCCTGATTTCAAAATTAATGAATTGGCAAACAGGAAAAAAAATTCCAATTTCCCACATGGGGAAATAAAATGGGGATTGCCAGCCCTCCTTGCCATTTCTGTTGGCAATTGGCCATTGCTTTCCCCATTTCCCCTGGCAATTGATTCCACTACCTGGAAATAAGGGAAGTTGGATTAATCTTCATAAATTCCTCCGCCAAACTCGTTGGAAAGAGTCATGCAAATCTTTCCAAATTGCTTCTTATTTCTTCTAAAGGAACATAATAATATTTGTATCACATCCCTCAAACAATACTAGTTTAATGTGAACGCCATTTTGACGGAGAAATACAAGAAGGAGGACAGTCTAAGCAAAGATCCCACACATTGGCCAAGGAGGGAGATACAACCAAACAACAAAAAGAACACAACAGAGAGACAATTGTACCTTCCACACACATCCTGAAGGAAAGAATAAAAGAAGAGTATCACCACATAGCCAGAGAAAACTAGGAAGTCCACACACTCCTCAAGAAAGTTCCACATAGTAGGGGGAGGAAGAAGTCAATTTTAATGCCCAAGGAGATAAAAAATAGCATAATAGTCCAAAATTCATATCCACATGCCTAGGAACAACAAGCAAGGGAACTTAAAATAGTTTTCAGTCTCCCACGCTGGGTAAAATAGCTAAAGTGAAAGAAGTTTATCAACAAAAGTTCCACGCACTCATCCAAGAATCCATGCTAGGCATAAGACAAAACACAAGAAGTCCAACGCATGCATAAGTCTTGGAAGAAGTTTCAACACCTTTAGGGAGGAGAAATAACAGTTGAAAAAGATAAATAAAACTAGAATCCACTTTACAAAAGGGAGATAGTCCTAGATAGTTTAACCGTAATCAATAGGAAGGCAGGTTTAAGTTTCCATGCATTGGAAAAGAGAGGGGAAAATTGTAAGTTTTAATGCCAAGGAGAATCTGCACAAACATAAGACAAAGGAATATTAAAATAGAATTTTCCATGCTAAAACCAAGAGGAACATCCACGTGGTAAAGGGAGATAAATAGAGAAAAGTTTCCATGCACCAGTTTTTAAAAGCATTTTCCAACACAGGTCAAAGAACTCACCATGCATTTTTTAGGAGAAAACACAGTCCAACAAATTGTTTTCACACATGCACCATACGTCCACACACTCGCAAATGTCAGGAAGGAGGAAAGCCCAAAGTGCGCATTCATAAGTTCATGAAATAGGTAACAAGGAGAATTTGCTTAGGGAAATTAAATAAAAAAATTGGAATAATAAAGTCGAGAGATTTTGTTTATTTTAATATATATATATATATATATATATATATATATCGTTGTCACTAAAATCAAATTTCGGGCCTAGTCTCGGTGTGATATATTTAAAAAAAAAGATTTTGTAACTAGAACTGGTTATTATTATTATTATTTTTAATATAATAATAATAATATTATTAAAAAAACCATATTTTTCTTCCATTGATGGGAGTTTCGGAGACTGAGACCCGACCCAACTTGCATTGTTTTACGTGCCTGAGCCATTTTTATGTGAAATTCATAATGGCCGAAAAATCTAACAAATATGCAGGAAGAGCGAAGAAGCCAGTGGAGAAATTGAATAAGTCTGCCACTCAAGTACAAATTCCAAGGTATCATACCTCCCAGTTCCATTAAGTCAGCATATGATAATATCACTGATACAAATCTGGGTCACATCAATGTGCACCAATTCTGCAAAAGGGTGAAAACTGAAGGCAAAACCATATTCTCGGATAGGCTTTACCATAGTGGTCTACCTCAAGCAACAACATTTACTGTCTCGGTGCAGTGTCCATAGCTGATTATCGCTTACGTGAAGCATTATGATCCTGAGAGACGAGGAATTTTTAAAGATAATAGCGAGCCTTTCCTCTTAATCACACCAGAGCACATTGAGGAATTTCTCAGCATAACTGACTTTCCTGAGAATGTGGATATCATCTCGCCAGTCAGCACAAGAATTTTGGGATGAAGAACCCCTGAGTATGGAGCAAGATGGTTAATAACAACTGGTTAGTTACCAAGAGGCCTCGAATTGACTAGGCTTCCCAAAGAAATGTACCGCATTGAGTTCGTGGAAGAAATCGGGGACATGATTACTCTCCTAAGTCGAGTTTTCAGTTTACCCTCTACTAGGATTTTCCACCCATGGATGTATCAGTTTATCTGTATCATCCTTGCCAAGAAAGAGTTTGTGGATTGGGCCACCATCATCAGTAATACCCTTCACAAACAATTGATAGAAGTTAAGATGACTAGATGCTTCTACATGACATCGTATCTGACTTATGCAGTAGCAAGAAGAAAGCTATTTTCTGGACTCGAAACAAGAGGAGTCATGGGGCCGTCAAATAATGTTTTCCATTATTACCCGAAACTAAGTTTCAAAAATAGCTCTCACCATTTTAGAAGAGTCAACGATGCATTCACCTTCCGCGTGATTCGGAACCTGAACCGGAATACTAAGGAAAGGTTTTCACAAGAAGCCATGAGTGTCATTTCCCAATGGGGAACCTAGTTTATTCAATTTTCATCATTTTCCTACATTCACGTGAGTGGCTTTGTTGGTACCCCCCTCCATGGAAGCTTCCTAAGTATGTTAGTGACTGATGGGCATTAATGGAGCTTGCGCGACAACTATTCCAAGTTCACTATCTTCTCAGTGACAAGCACCGTTCAGGAATTCATTTCCCAATGTCAAATTAGGGAATACCAATGTCCAAATATTTTCAGTGCACAACTCATGGAAAAAGAGTTCACCCTCATCACAATTCATCCATATATGAAGAGAGCCCAGTTTGATATCAATGGATATATGGAGAAGATTCTTGGAGTGAAGTATCAACATAACCCTACCATGGAAGATTTCTGGCTGCCTTGTTCGGACGAACATGAAGTAAGAAGACGAGAGTTTTCTCGCCTAACACTTGCTCAGATCAAGGCCTTACACATCAAGAACCCTCCCGATTCCTTCATAAATGATGATGAAGATGTCATTGATCCCTCATATGATGCAGTTGCTTTTACCCCATTGCCTCAATTCAACTGGACCAAAAGAGATGAATTTTCTCTTGATAGCAAGAATCAAACGATTCTTGAAAAAATCATATCTTGGTACAACAGAGAACTTGCCAAGTTACAATCAATTCAAGATCATACTTCAGGATCACAAAAATTGCTAACTCAAGGAGGTCTTCATTCAACCAAAGACCCTTCTCAATCAACCTCCGTACCATCTAATCATACGCAACAAGAAAGAAAGGAGTGGTTGCCAAAATCCACTTTGCCGAATAATGTGCCATGAGGAGAAAAATCTAAAGAACCTAGCCCCAGTGAAGGAAGAGAGTGTGTATCAGGATTTTCTAC
Organism: Taxus chinensis; assembly: GCA_019776745.2. NCBI lineage: Eukaryota > Viridiplantae > Streptophyta > Pinopsida > Cupressales > Taxaceae > Taxus > Taxus chinensis. Next base: position 526,640,279 of record CM034153.1, read on the forward strand.
TTCAAGTAGAGATTCTTCTACTCACATTGTTAATAGTGCTCAGAAGCTCGTTGGCAAATGATCCTCATCGATGCTTTGAACAAGCGTACACTCAGGTACAGGTAGTCCAAATATCAAACACTTCAGAACCTAAATTTCATGAAGAAATTTCCCAAAATCTCCCGAATGATCAAGAGGTGGATATTGAGGTTATTTCTCCTCAAATTGAGGTCATGGATAGGATTCTTATAGGATCTCATGATGTCGAGAACAATGAGAATATTGATTCAAGCTCTAGGATTTTGTATGCGGAAATAGTGAATGATACTCCTTCCTAGGTTGATTCTGAGGTTAAGAAAAGGAAGAGGGTTGTCAAGGCAATTGACATTGATTTTGATGCCCTTTTCAAACTTTTGAATGATGTCATTCCCAAGAAGCCTAAGGTTCTTTCTCGAATAATGGTGGATAATGACAAAAATAGATTTGCAGATCTTTCCATCCCACAAGTTGATAAGGAGCGTGATGCCATGACACCTGCTGATTATGAAGTTTCCAGACTTGGACTTGGGAGGTCTACATTAGTAAAGTGACATGGTGATGGATCAAGATTCAATTGATATCGTGCTAAAGAGACTTGAGAAATATAAGTCTCAGAACTCTCAGCTCAAGGCCAAAAAGAATCAATTGGTGGAATATGTTCAACATTTGATAAATCCCATATCATCCACTTTCCCAGTACCTGATGCAGTGGCTGCCCCTGATGAAGAAAATATCAATTTGTCAAAAGAAATAAACACATTGGGCCATGTCACTAAAACTTGGATTTTAGATATTCTTGTTTTAGGCCAAGGGATGATCAAAACAGGGGTTAAGCTTCAATGAAGATGTAAAGGTGCATATCTTGATCCAATTCTTTCTTTCAAAGAAACTTTTGTTTCTAATATATCTGAAATTTGGATGAGATATTGCCCAGTCTGCAGGAGATGACAAGCTATGGAATCCTCAGTTTTAGCCATTGAAGGAATTCTGAAATTTGAACATTGAGGTACACATTTTCTTTGGTGTCTGCATCACAAATCAAGGAATACGCTTCTCAAATATTCTATGATCCATTATGGAGGGGATATGCCAATGAAGCCTTCACTTCACTCTCCTTGATTCAAGAATTCATAGCTGAGATCCCACTTGCAGGATCAAGTAAATGATTCATAATCCCAAGGTGTTGATCAGATTACGTGGAAGACATCACCAGATGACCATATTTCTACCTTTCTTCACTGCATGTGTTGTTTTGTTGGTAGAATATGAAGATGTTTGCTATTCGTCTGTTCATCGAAACATTGCATGATGTTGCTACAGATTGGTTTCATCATCTGCCAAATGGATGCATTACAAATTGGAATGATATGAAAACTAAGTTTGAAGATCAATTCAAAATGGCAGATAGATGAACATGCCCTTCTTGCCCAACTATATAAGGTGAAGAAAGAACCAACAGAACCCTATGAGGAACTTTCGTGGCTAAATTCAAACAAAATAGTTGAATAAAGTTCCTGTCGGGATTCGTCCCAAACCTTGATGGACAAAAATGTCTCTTTATTAATGCATAACAACCAAAAGTGTTGCTATTAACTAAGAAGGGCTAGAGTGGATACTTTGGAACTTGCTCAATCCTTGGCCATTGAAATTGAGAATCGACTTAATTATGGTCAGGAAAATTCAAGAAAACTTCCCTTAAGGGAAAGGGTGTCAAGAAACTCCCAATGCTTCAGAAGCTATACTTAATAAGTTGGCTAATGATGTGCTGGCTTTGAAAAAACAAAGTTGCTCAAAGTAGTAAACCCTGCTCCTTACAAAGACATCCCAAGAAAAGGATATATTCCCAACAAAGCCAGGATTTGCAGGTCCTCCGACGAGGCTTGCTATTGAAGCAGCTCCCGTAACTAACTCAAAATGTGATGTCATTGAAGAAAGTGACGATGAAGTTGAATTCATTGAGGTTGATGAGGAAGAGCTGAGATTCTAGAACATCTAAACCTGAAGTTGAAGATCCTAAGGGAGAAAGTAATAACTCATTTCTTTGAGTATCGTTACAGAAGAAGAAGACAAATACGAAGAATATTATAGAAGATATGAATAGTTAGTCTTTCACTATCTTCACATGCTCTCTAGAAAAAGGAGCAAAATACTACTAAGTTGGGAGATAAAGAGGTTTCCAAGGAAGTTTCTAAAGAATCCAAAATTAAAGAAGCTTCCAAATAATCAAAGCTAGCTAAGACTCCTAAGGTCAAAACTATCTTAAAGAAAGGAGAACCTTTGCCGAGTCAATCCATAGATAAATCAGCTACGAAGAAAGTTTCTTCTTCTACATTAGTATCAACCAAGCCTGAAGTGAAGGTCAAAAGTGTGCCATCATCAAGTTCGAAAGAACTAGTATCTGAAACATCAAGTACGATTACTTTGCCCAAATTTGATATCATTGATCATATGAATAAAACAAAAATTTCCATGTCACAGGAAGAGTACTTGAAGTCCAATAAGGATCAACTAGAGAAACTGGTCCAATTTATCAAAGGTGACTCTACTGTTCATTCCTCCAAAGGAATTTTGAAAACTCCCAAAGATGGGAAAACTCAAAACAATGTGGCAGCCACTACACCTTCAAATGAAAATATTGAACCTTTATTTGTGTCCTTTCTGATCAACGGATGCAAATTAAGTAATTGTATTATAGACTCTGGAGCCTTGGATAATGTGATGCTAGCAAAAGTAGCACATTCTCTTGGTTTGAATTGTACAAGAACATTCAGATCGTGTTACTCCATGGAAACCAAGCAAGTTCCTTTGATCGGGCAGATTAAAGACACCCAAATGGTTTTAGCCCAATTCCCTCAAAAGTGAGTTAAGGTAACTATTTTAGTTGCTGACATTCCTGCTTCATATGGTATGTTGTTGAGTAGGAAATTTTGTAGAGATCTAGGTGGAGAGATTCAAATGGATTGGTCTCATGTTATGATCCCTATCAATGGCGAAATAAAGAAGCTAATGACTGGAAGCTTAGGAAAAGTTCACGGTAAACTAAAACTGAAGATCCTTACGCATAAATCCTTTTCCAAGGCTCAAGTATGGGTAATTATATGATGACTGTGGAAATTCATACCCCTGAGATCAATTGCCAAGATTCTAATGAGATTTGGACTCTTGAGTTCGATGGAAGTTGTTGCTTGACGGGTTTTGGCGCAGGAGTGGTGCTCATATCTCCAAATGGTAAAGTATTTCCTTTTTCCTACAAACTTGAATTTTCAAATACTAATAAGACTACAAAATACGAGGCATTAATCCTTGGCCTCCAAGTTGTAGAGGAGAAAGGGATAAAAAATTTGGAAGTCTTTGGAGATGCAGAATTGATTGTGAAACAAGTAAGAAATCAGTTCCAAGTAAAGAATGATCGTTTGAGACACTACATAAATAAAGTGTGGGATGCGATAGAAGTATTTGATGCTTTTTCCATAAAATCCATCCCTCGTGAAAAGAATGAAAAATTAAATTCTCTAGCAGTCTCAGCTTCATTAATGATTCCTCATTCAGAGTTTTATCAAGACAAATACACCATTGAAATGGTTTTTAGGCCAAGTGTTCCTGACAATGCAAAAAATTGGCAAGTATTCAATGATGATCAAAAAATTATTGCTTTCTTGGAAAAGAGGGATAATTTTGAATAGTTTTACTTTGAGGGAAGTGATTCAATGTTTCATGAATCAACTACCTCACCCATTCAGGAAGGAGTTGAGAATGAAGATCCTGGTGATGGCATCATTCAACTCAAAGGAAATATAATTCCCAAAGGATTGGTTTCACTTGAAGAAATTTTTCATAAACATGACAAGTTTATCAAAGAGAAAGAGCAGGCAGGACCTTCAAATTCTGCTGACTATGAGAAAGTTAACATCGGTACTAAGGATAAACCTCGCTTGGTCAACATCGGTAAGTGTTGCTCACCTGAGGAGCACAATAAATTCATAAGCCTCCTTACCAAATATGCTGACATCTTGGCTTACTCATATGAAGATTTGAAGTATTTCTAACCTAGGGAAATGGAGCATGCCATACCCTTGAAGCCTGGTGCAGTTCCTTTCAGGAAAAAGTAAAGACAATATAATCCCCAGATTACAGGGACAATATTTCATGAGGCTCAAAAGATGTTAGATGCACGGATAGTGTTTCCTATTCGATATTCAACCTGGATAGCTAATATTGTACTGATTCATAAGAAAAATGGAGAAATTAGGATTTACATGGATTTCCGCAATCTTAATCAAGCTTCCTTGAAGGATAACTACCCACTGCTAGTCGTGGACCATATTTTACAGGCAGTAATTGGATCGAAAATGCTATCTATGCTAGATGGTTTCTCTGGCTATAATCATATTGAAGTGGCTATAGAATATCAACATAAAACTGCATTCACCACCCCTGGGGTACATTCATGTATAGAAGAATGCCTTTTGGTTTGATCAATATCGACACAACTTTTCAAAGGGCTATGGATATGGCATTCACAGATTATAAAGAGAAGATCATCGTGACATATCTAGATGACTTGACAATGTTCTCAAAGAAATGAGAAGATCACCTAAGAGATTTAGAGAAAATATTGCAAAGGTGTAGACTTCATAAGATCTCTCTGAATCCAAAAAATTCTGTGTCTAGAGTTATGGAAGGGAAACTCCTAGGTCATATTGTTTCTAAGGAAGGAACTAAGATTTATCCTGAGCATGTTCAAGCTATCAAGAATATTTCCTTGCCTACAACTAAGCCTGGAGTCCACTCCTTCTTTGGCAAGGTGAAATTTTTGAGAAGGTTCGTGCCAAATTTTGCCGAGTTGACTAAAGAAATTACTGATATGATGAAAGGAAAATAATCCTTTAAATGGTCAAAGGAAGGTAGAGAGGCATTTGAAAAAATCAAGGGCACTATTGCAAAATCCCCTACATTGGTGTGTCCTGATTTTAAAAAGGATTTCATAATCTATTGCTATGCTTCACTGCACATAATCTCTACCATTCTGACTCAACATAATCAAGGAGTTGAATCTCCTATTGCATTCATGAGTTTTGGGTTCAAGAAACATGAACTCAATTACACTCCCCTCAAGAGGCATACACACACGGTGGTGAGAGCCCTGAAACACTTTAGGTACTATGTGTTGAATTCTCACACCAAAGTCTTAGTACCAAACACCGCAGTTAAATCAATGCTAACGCAACAAGAATCGGGATCTAAAAGAGGTAATTGGGTCTCTAAGATCCAGGAATATGATTTGGATATCAAGCCTACCAAGTTGGTTTGAGGAAGAGGACTCTACCAACTCATCGCATAGAGAATGAACCACGAGATGACTCTGAAGAAGAACCAGTTGAGGAAAATTTACCACTGGTAGTTTTTGTCAGTACCACAAATGAATGGTATTCTGATATAGCCTACTTTCTCACATATGGTGAGTGTCTAGAGAATCTGATAGCTAAGGAAAAATTAGCTATCAAACTAAGAGCTGCTAGGTATGTCATTTGGGACAACACTTTGTTCAAGAAAGGATTTGATGACATGTTCCTTAGATGTGTTGATAAAGAGCAACAACCTAGGTTGTTGGAAGCTTTTCACAATCATGCTTGCGGCGGTCATTTCTCTGGTCCAGTGACAACCCATAAAATTCTGTGAGCACATTATTACTGGCCCACTATGTTTTCCAATGCTCAGAAATTGGTGAAAAAATACGAAGCTTGTCAGCAATTTATTAGAAGACCAAAATTGACAACTTTGCCTTTGAAGCCAATTGCCATTGAAGAACCCTTTCAACAATGGGGTTTAGATTTCATTGGGATTTTGAATCCTAATTCTAGTGCTGGTCATACTCACATGCTCACTGCAACTGACTACTTTACAAAGTGGGTAGAAGCTATACCAGTGAAACAAACATCTACTACGGTAATCTGTGACTTCATCAAAGAAAATATATTGGTTCGTTATGGAATTCCATACAAGGTCGTGATGGAAAATGCCTCAAAGTTTTCTTCTATAGAGATTATAGGTTTTTGTTATGGGTATGGGATATCTTTATCTCTTTGATTAGATTACTACCCTTAGGGAAATGGTCAAGCAGAATCCAATAACAAAAACATCATTACTATCGTGCGCAAGTTAGTAGAAGAAAATCAAAGAACTTGGCACAAAAAGTTATATGATGCATTATGGGCTGACCACATAACTCCCAAAAGAGCAATCGGGATGTCTCCATTTCAACTTTTGTATGGAACCGATGCTCAAATTCCCATCACACTGGAGTTACAACATTAAAATTAGCCCAAGCAGTTGATGATGAATGCTTCACCAATGCATTAGATAAAAGGATCATGTTCCTAAGCAAGCTTGAGGAATAAAGAAGTCAAGTGGAAAATAGGATCGAGGAACATCAATCCAAGGTAAAGAGGTTGTTTGACAGGAAAACCAAAGAGAGGCAATTCCAAATCAATGACTTGGTTCTTCTCTGGGACAAGAGACGTGAACCAAAAGGAAAGCATGGGAAGTTTGATTTGTTGTGGCTAGGCCCTTTCAAAATCAGAAATTTCTGTGGAGATAACACCTATTACTTGGCGTATCCTGATGGAACTCATTTTCCTTTTCCCTACAGTGGGAAATATCTCAAGCACTATCAAAATTGAAAACAGGTTGTTCCCCGTATGTACATAAGTAATTAGGATTTTGGTTTGTTTCTTTTCCCCGTCTTTCAGTCTCCTCTTTTGTATCACCCCATTTTTGTGCCCCATCATTTTGAGATCATCTTCATGAATTTTTTGGTCTGGGTTCGTTGTTGCGTCCATGAAGTCCTTGTCCCCAATTAGAGCCAACTGTTATCAGCCAATTTTGACTTCGCAAAATTAATAAAATAAAAAAAATGGAAATTTTGAAATTTTTCAAAAGTGTTACTTTGCATGGTTTATCACTCTCATCATGACCATCTCATTTTTGTGATCGTTCTGGTCTTTGTTTCATCTATTTCAGGCGAGAACTCCTCCCGCCAGGTCTTAAACTACGTTAACTATTAATTAATTAATTACTCTTTGTTTGATAAAATTAAATTTTAATAACTTTGGAGTATTTAATTAAATAAATATTAATTAAAATTCATTCGACAAGTTTTATTTTAATTGCCGGGGAAAAAATAAGCTTCCGCTTCCCATTGCTGGGGATGACAAATTGGCTTCTCGAGCCTTAATTTCCCCTTTCCTGGAAAAATTGTTTTAAATCCCCGCTTGTGGGATTTCTTCTCCCAATTTCCAAATTAATGAATTGGAAAACGGGCAAAAAATCTCCCGATTTCCCACATGGGGAAATAAAATGGGGATTTCCATCCCGCCTTGCCATTTCCGTTGGTAATTGGCGATTGCTTTCCCCATTTCCCCCTGACAATTAATTCAACTACCTAGAAAGAAGGCAAGTTGGATTAATCCTCATAAATTCCTCCGTCAAACTCATTGGAAAGAGTCATGTGAAGCTTTCCAAATTGCTTCTTATTTCTTCTAAATAAACATAATAATATTTTTATCACATCCCTCAAACAATACTAGTTAATGTGAATGCCATTGTGAAGGAGAAATACATGCAAGAGGACAGTCCAAGAAAAGGCAATTGCAAAGGATAAAACCAGTCCCACACCACGCCAAGGAGTAGGGAGGATATAGCCAAATAAAAACAAGAACATTAGCAGAAGGAGAGGTATTCATGAAATCCAACCATGCACAAGTATTTGAAGGAAAGTTTCAACAAGCATTAACAAAAGAAGAGATCACCACGCAGCCAGAGCAAAGTAAAAGTCCATGCATTACCCCAAGAAGGAGTTCCAACATAGTCAGGGTAAAGAAGTCAACATAATGCCCACGATGCATGAGGAAATAAAAACAATCCAAACATAATAGTCCAGAACAAATTCATTAATCTGTACGCATGCCTAAGGGAGATAAAAGCATTGTAGAAGGTTTCCACACAGGTTAAAGGAAATAATTTGCATCAAGATTTGCACTCTTTTGGGAAAACATACTAAAGTGAAAAAGCTATAACGCCCAGCCAATGAGACAAAATAACAAGTTTCCATGCAGGTCATTCAAAGAAATCTCCATGCATAGTCATAAGACAAAGGTGAAAGCAAATCCAACGCATTGGAGAAACATCAAGGAAAAAAAGTTTCAAACCCTTTAGGCCACTTGAGAAATTCCAACAGTTGAGAAAAGATACATTCATAGGCAACTCATCAAATCCACTTTTTACAAAAGAGAGAATAGTTCAAAATGCATTTTCAGGAAAATCAAAAGGCAGAACCAAGGGTTTAATTTCCATTCATTGCATGCAATAGATAAAATAAAAGTTTGAATGCCAAGGAAGAAAATGTCACAAGCATAAGAAAAAGGAAGATTAAAACAGAGCCCACGCATTCCATGCTAAACGCCTACCAAGAGGAGCATCCAAAATGTCCAGGGAAAGCATACCCACACATGCACCAAATAAGGAAAAGTTTTCATGCACCAATTTTTTAAAGACAAGGTCCAACATTCAGAAGTCAAAGTTAAAAATTCTATTTTCATGCATAAGGAAAATTCATACAGTCCAAAAAAAGAAAAATATATATCCACCACACATTCTCCAGGTGTATCAATCGCATGTCCAAGAAGATTCACTAAGCCCATAGTCATGCATCAATCAGAAGATCACATCGAAGAAGTAACATCTCAAATTTGCTCAGGTCATTAAAATCTGACGATTTTCACACATACCAAGTCGAGAATTTTGCTTGTCAAATTAAATAAAAATTGGGAGATTTTAATTATAATATATATATATCGTTGTCACCAGAATCAAAATTTCGAGCTTAGTCTCGATATGATTTGTATTAACAAAAAAATTTTGTAACTGGGATTGGTTATTATTATTATTTTTAATAATAATATAATAATAATAATATTAAAGTGAGTCATATTTTTCTTCCATTGATGGGAGTTTTAGAAACTGAGACCCGACCCAACTTGCGTTGTTTTACGTGCACGAGCCATTTTTCTATGAAATTCATAATGGATGAAAAATCTAAAAAATCCACAGGAAGATCAAGGAAGCCAGTGGAGAAATCGAATAAGTCTGCACTCAAGTATGAATTCCAAGGAATCATCCCTCCTAGTTCCATTAAGTCAGCATATGACAATATCACTAATACAAATCTGGGTCACATCAATGTGCAACAATTTTGTGAATGGGTGAAAACTGAAGGAAAAACCATATTCTTGGATAGGCTTTACCATAGTGGTCTACCTCAAGTAGCAACATTTCTCATGTCTCGGTGTAGTGTCCAGAACTGGTTATCACTTGCACAGAGCATTATGATCCTGAGAGACGAGGAATTTTTAAAGATAATCGTGAGCCTTTCCTCTTAATCACACCAGAGCACATTGAGGAATTGCTCGAGATACCTGACTTTCCTGAGAATGTGGATATCACTCGCGAGTCAGCACAAGAATTTTGGGATGAAGAACCCCTGAGATGGAGCAAGATGGTTAATAACAACTGGTTAGTGACCAAGAGGCCTCAAATTGACCAGCTTCCCAAAGAACTATACCACATTGAGTTCGTGGAAGAAATCGGGGACATGATTACTCTCCTAAGTTGAGTTTTCGGTTTACCCTCTGCTAGGATTTTCCACCCATGGATGTATCAATTTATCTATATCATCCTTGCCAAGAAAGAATTTGTGGATTGGGCCACCATCATCAGTAATACCCTTCACAAACAATTGATAGAAGTTAAGATGACTGGATGCTTCTACATGACATCGTATCTGACTTATGCAGTAGCAAGAAGAAAGCTATTTTCTGGACTGAAAACAAGAGGAGTCATGGGGCCATCAAATAGTGTCTTCCATTACTATCCGCAACTAAGTTTCAAAAATAGCTCTCACCATTTTAGAAGAGTCAACGATGCATTCACCTTCTGTGTGATTCAGAACCTGAATCGGAATATAGAGGAAAGATTTTCTAAAGAATCCATGAATGTCATTTCCCAATGGGGAACATGGTTTATTCAATTTTCATCCTTTTCCTACATTCACATGAGTGGATTTTGCTGGCACTCCATGGAAGCTTCCCAAGTACGTCAGTGAAAAATGGGAATTAATGGAGCTTGCGTGACAACTATTCCAAGTTCATTGTCTTCTCAGTGACAAGCACCATTCAGGAATTCATTTCCCAATCCAAATTGGGGAATACCAATGTCCAAATATTTTCAGTGCACAACTCATGGAAAAAGAGTTCACCCTCATCACAATTCATCCATATGTGAAGAGAGCCTAGTTTGATATTAATGGATATATGTAGAAGATTCTTGGAGAAAAGTATCAACATAACCCTACCATGGAAGATTTCTGGGCTTCCTGTTCAGACGAACATGAAGTAAGAAGACGAGAGTTTTCTCACCTAACACTTGCTCAGATCAAGGCCTTTCACATCAAGAACCCTCTAGATTTTTTTGTAAATGATGATGAAGATGTTATTGATCCCTCATATGATGTAGTTACTTTTACCTCGTTACCTCGAATTGACTGGACCAAAAGAGATGAATTTTCTCTTGATAGACAAGAATCAACAGATTCTTGAAAGAATCATATCTTAGTACAACATAGAACTTGCCAAGTTACAATCAATTCAAGATCATACTTTAGGATCACAAAAATTACCAACTCAAGGAGGTCTTCATTCAACCAAAGCCCCTTCTCAATCAACCTCCATACCATCCAATCATACACAACAAGTAAGAAAGGAGTGGTTGCCAAAATCCATTTTCTGAATAATGTGTCATGAGGAGAAAAATCTAAAGGTCCTAGCCCCAGTGAAGGAAGAGAGCGTGTATTAGGATTTTCTACTTCAAGTAGAGATTCTTCTACTCACATTGTTAATAGTTCTCAGAAGCTCATGAAAAATGATCCTCAGCCATGCTTTGCACAAGCGTCCACTCAGGTGCAGGTAGTCCAAATATCAAACACTTCAGAGCATGCAATTCATGAAGAAATTTCCCAAAATCTCCCAAATGATTAGGAGGTGGATATTGAGGTTATTTCTCCTCAAATTGAGGTCATGGATAGGATTCTTGTAGGATCTCATGATGTTGAGAACAATGAGAATATTGCTTCGAGCTCTAGGATTTTGTATGCGGAAGTAGTGAATGATACTCCTTCTTGGGTTGATTCTGAGGTTAAGAAAAGGAAGAGGGTTGTCAAGGAAATTGAAATTGATTTTGATGCCCTTTTCAAACTTTTGAATGATGTCATTCCCAAGAATCCTAAGGTGCTTTCTTGAATAATGGTGGATAATGATGGAAACAGATTTGCAGATCTTGCCATCCCACAAGTTGATAAGGAGCGTGATGCCATGACACCTGCTAATTATGAAGTTTCCAGACTTGGACTTGGGAGGTCCACATTAGAAAGTGACATGGCGATGGCTTGAGATTCAATTGATATCATGCTAAGGAGACTTGAGAAATATAAGTCTCAGAACTCTCAGCTCAAGGCCGAAAAGAATCAATTGGTGGAATATGTTCAACATCTGATAAATCCCATATCATCCACTTTCCCAGTACCTGATGCAGTGGCTGCCCTTGATGAAGAAAATCTCAATTTGTCAAAAGAAATAAACACATTGGGCCATGTCACTAAAACTTGGCTTTAGAGATTCTCATGTTTTAGGCCAAGGGATGATCAAAACAATAGTTAAGCTCCATGAAGATGTTAGTGCATATCTTGATCCAATTCTTTCTTTCAAGGAAACTTTTGTTTCTAATATATCAAATTTGGATGAGATATTGCCCAGTCTGCAGGAGATGACGAGTATGGAATCCTCAGTTTTAGCCATTGAAGGAATTCTTGAATTTGAACATCGAGGGACATGTTTTCTTTGGTGTCTGCATCTCAAATCAAGGAAGACGCTTCTCGAGGATTCTATGATCCATTATGAGAGCATATGTAATGAAGCCTTCACTTCACTCGCCTTGATTCAAGAATTCATAGCTGGGATCCCTTGCAACCTCATAAATGAACATAATCAAAGGTGTTCATTAGAATAGGTGGAAGAGCAATTTTCACAATTGTTTAAGGACATGTACAGTCCCACCAATAATTTCTCATTAGTTTCAATAGAGCGGTGCATCAAATTAAAGAACTTATTTGAGAATGCTCAATCAAATATTATTAATTTAAATGATATGCCAAGTAGGATTCTTGAATTGTAGGTATTTTGTGAGGCTATTCTTCGACCAAATGAACCTCCAGAAGAAGAAAAGATGTTTGAAACTTTTGGAAGGTTTAGATCCTTTCAACTGGAAAAAGCAAAAAATGCTAAGTTCACTGACGATTCAGGGAGATAATTTTCTTGGTATCGAACGAAGTGGGAGAGTCCATTTCTCATACGTGTGAGATAGACAAATCCCATTTCAATGGATAAGGCACTGGTTATTACTGTATATTTTTAAAAGTGGATTTTTAAGAAAATGATGTTGTTTTTTACTTTTGGGAAGTTGTGGATAATTAAGTGATTTCTATTTTTAGTTGTTTTTAATAAAGTTGGTTAGAAAAAGTCAAAGGTCACTTAAGTGCCTTATTTAATGATCATGTAAAACCCTAACTACTTTGTAACCAACTTTTGGGTTATAAAAGGAAGTGAGGGGCTCATTTGTAAAGGGTGACTTTGAGAGAGGAGAAGAAAATACTTTTGTATGCAAGCTTTACTTCAAAAAAAGAAACTTTGTGTTCTTTTGAGAAGACATTTTGGAGTTAATGAAATATGAACTTTGTGTCCCATTCATTGTCTCTTATAACATTTGATGTTCTTATGTTCATTAGATGTTAGTGTTTGAATCTTGCATGAAAATATTGTCTTTGATCTTATTGTCAACGTTATTAATTTGTTGTTCTAGTTCACAGTGATCAAGCTCTGATTATATACTTGCTCATGTGTGTTCCCTTTTACACATTCTTATTTAGCTAACTCAAACTCCATTTTATTTGTGTTAGTTATTCATCTTTCCTCTTCGTGAAATATTAGGCTCTATTTTTACCTAACTCTTACATGTTCTTTCAACTCATTCCATTCCACTCCTTTCCTTCATTCCATTCCATCTCCCTCATTCACTTTTTCTTTGCATTGATGTTCCAAAACACCCCCTACATACAATTTTGAATGTACAGATGTAAATATAGTTTTGGTTTTCAATAAAGGCAACCTCACCTTCATTGAGGAGGGACTATGTTCCCACATTGTTGCATGTCATTTTCATGTGTACAAATCCATATGCTAACAAAAGGCCACCATGTAATTATCACTTTCAACATAAATGGCCCGAAGGGCGGCTTCTGGCGTGTTACGAAAATCCAATGCATTACGTAATAAGTCATAAAGAGAGATCTTAGCCAACATATTTTTAAGTTATTCAATGATTTCATAGCCCTTAGAACCTGTGGGAGGAACTGCCGGAGTAATGGGTGGAGGAATAGATGTGGGCGGGGAAGTAGGTGGATTAGGACAAGTGTGATGAGTAATAACTACATTAATAGATGGATCAGTCCTAGGTGTGAAAAAGAGAGGAGGATGTTGGGTATGCATGCGCATGAAATCAATGACAATAGTAACTATGCTTGAAACCTTAGTTGGTGCAAAAGTAGGATAAGAAGATTGAGCCATAACGTGATAAGGAGACGATATTATCAAAAGGAAGTTTTGAAACGTGGGGTTCACTAAAATGATTAACTAAAAATATGAATATAGGCACTAGTTAAGCTAAGCTATAAACAACTGTACATGAAGTAAATAAATGCAGTAAAGAAGCATGCAAATGACTCAAATAACTATGAAAAAGGAAATGCTAACCCTAGTGTGTAAGATAAAAATAAGAAATAACTCAGCTGAATAGAAGATGTTCACAAGATGGTGTTGCAGAGATGATTGTGGAATCTGGAAGTAGGAAAAAATGTGTAGAAACCCCAAAAATGATGGATCTGGGTAATATTGCTGGATTGGAGTTACTGGAAAGGGACAGGGGTGCCTACGGGTGCTTTGGTTTGCAAACTAGGTGCCTTGGTCTGTGTAAAATCTTCAGTATTGGTTTTCACAGGTTCACTAGATGGTTTGAAACCCTCGTTATGTGTCGCATCAAGTTTGCGACAATACTTTAGATGTCACTATTATTCTAAGATGAATAGAAAGACTTGAAAAACCCTAAACAAACATTGATACCTAAAAATGAAAAAATGAATATGATAGGGTCGGACTGACCTCAGCTGCCACAATGGTGGTCTTACTAGCATTCAATCACTTTTACACCTACCTTCTAGATCTAAAACATGGTATCTCACCTCAAGTCTCCATGATATAGCTTAGCCTAACCTTCACATAGTTGCTTCAGTCCCACTTTGTGATGGAGCGAGCTCAACCCCATCAAGAAACACTGTAACTAGATGATGCATTCACACAGAATAGAATCCTCCACTATCAAGCAAACTGATGCAGACTCTTCATAGCCTTTTTCTCCATTGTCATTCAATTCTTCATGTCCAAGACAACATGACCTTCACAAATGTACCAATAAATGGAACACAACTCCAGGTCGATCAAACTAGTCACTAATGTTCTGGTACACAACATTACAAGTATTATATCCTTATGATTTAGAGGGTTCTCCTGAATATACCTTTTACAATGTAACTTTTAGGTCAGATCATGGCCGATCACTACCACAACCATAGAGACCTTAAATGTACACATTTACATACATTGGTTATCCAATTTAGTAGGCACAATCACTTATCAGGATTACCAACTTAAGTAACAAAGCTTCATTGCTTACGTCATGAATGAAAGATGCCTCTATGAAGTAGAAATGGAGACATTTTCCAATTTGTGATTTAATCACTTATTCCAAATTTAATTCATCCCATCACATCTTACCCATGAGTGATTAAATATTAAATATTTAATTTCACTTCTTCCCATGCATCTTAATCATTTATCCACCCCAAATTTATTCTATCCATGTATCACATCTATTTTTAATCTTCCCTAAGCGGGATATTTTCCCATAGTCGGGATAAGTCTTATCTTTCTCGAAATCGATCATTTTTAGGCACCTCGGGAGTCTTTTCCGCGATCGACGCCGACCCATATGGTCGGCGCCGATTTTATAGGAGCGGCGCTGATTATAAAAGCAAGCCCAGATCTCAGTTCTAGGGACCGAAGAGAGCGAAGAGACCAAAAAAGAGACTAACAAGCGAAAGAAAGCACTTACGCACGAACAGAGAGCGAGAAAGATACAGGTTGCAAGAAGGAGAGATCTTTTTAGCATCATTTGTCTCAGTTAAGGCAGATCCTATCCTAATCAATCCCTGAGAGGAGCACCGTTACTCTACCCGTATCATATCAACATTGTACACCACCATCTATCATCTGGTGACTCTGTTCCAGTGTCTCTCCATCTTCGGCACATCCTGCAGACTACATTCACCTTCCAATCCCCGAATCTCATCGCACAGTCCCTGATTGGTCAGTCTGCCTTCAGTTAACACTGATCTTATCCAGTCGACGCCGATCAGTCCCAGTCGACGCCGATCACATCAGTCGCTGCCGATTATACCCAGTCGACGCCGATTTCACTGCGGACAGGTAAAAGGTCACAGGTAACATAAATCCAGCATTATTTCGCAGTTCCCTGTTTTCTGTACTTTCTGTCTGCTGTTCAGTTTCTGTTTTATTACTGCAATCAAGAAAATCTAGTCTTTATTTACATCTTTTATCATGTATGCTTCTTTTCTTTATTGAAAACGTGGACTGACATCCGCCAAGGAAGCTTATCACTTCCCGGACCAGCTTCTCGGGCAGTCCACCCAAATATCTTCTAACGCCATCTTTTTCTGTCAAGCACCGGTGTTTTGCAGGTTACTCGGATCTATTGTGCAGATTGCTTGTGTGTGCCCGTCTTGTCTACATCGGCTTCCTCATCAGTCTATATCTTCATCAGGTATCGATTTCATTGGAGTTTTTCAGGGTTTTTGTGTTTAGTTTGGTGCATTAACTTGGACAGGTAACAAGCGCAAAATTCTTGATCTACACTAAAATGGATAAAAAGAGCCCAAAAAGTGGTGGGAAAGCTGAAAAAGGATGATGACACCAATGGTAGGACTAGGGCACCCATGTGCGCCCCAGTACAAGCTTGGGCGCCCCAGTTAAGGCTGAAATAACAAAAAAAGTGATAAAATAGATTGGGCATATGTGTGGTATAGGTCTAACTGACGAAGTAAAATAAAGAAAGATGGCCAAAATATGGGGGTTAATTAGTAATTTATTCACTCAAAAACCCTCTAAATAGTAGTATGAGACTGAGACTAAATATTGTCTAAAGTGCATGATTTTGTGTCTACAAGCACCAACCCCTAGGTTTAGTGAGGCACCAACCCCACAAGGAGCAACAACCCCTAGTTTAGTAGAGCACCAACCCTACAAGGAGGAACTAAGACCCAAACATGAATTAACACCAACCAAATCCATCTGATATGTTTTCCATCTATGAAATGTTGCTTCAAAAACTGACGATGACACAATGAAGCCCAGTCTTCTTATATCTCTCTTAAAAATGCTCTCTAGCCTTCCTTGCTCACATGCTTCTTCTTAAAGCTAATTTTAACATCTGACCTAGATTTCCCATAGCTTATCTATTTCTAGAAAATCTTAACATCCTCATTCTCCTCTCTTCATGGTCACAAATACCTCTAACACCTTCAAAAATTTCCCTTTAGGTCACACTTTTTCTCATCATCTACAACTAGCTCAAATGATCCATACAACTTGCTTTTATACATGTCTTATGAACTTAAAACATATAGGTCATCCATCATAGAGTAAATTAACTCCCCACAACATAATAAAATAATAAAAATATTATTCATAGGACTATATAGCTCGCCAACACCACCTAGAGCCTTCTAGACATCCATTAGGATTCAAGAAGTCCCAAAGCACCAAAACAAACAACTCACCATGAAGGGAATGTTATAGAACAAAATCACTTTCAAAAAAACATGGAACATACTTAGACATGTTTTTTAAGCCTTCAAAAAACTTCAGAAACCATGAAATACTCTGTAACAACTTCTCATGCCATGAAACCTACTTGAGACCATGCACAACCAAGCACCCTCAAAAGTAGTCTTCAGAAAACAAGTCATAACTTCATCAAATGACGTAAAATATGAAAGTGTGATATAACAATGGAAATATCATGACATCAAGGGCATATCTAAACTCAACTCATGCCATAAATTAGACTTTAGAGCCATGAAAACACCTCTATAACCAGATTGCTTCAAAATGCCCAAAACTGCCCCAAAATTAGTCATGTAAGATAGGGCACAATAGACCTAAAAAAATATCAACCATGATCTGAAACCATCATGAACATGAATACTATCTCCCATAATTCCTTAAATTCCAATTTAGTCACTAGGTCTAATGGACAACTTGAGCACAAACTGAACTTTTCTAGAAACTTACCTTTTTGAGTAGGGCCCACATACTGTCACAACCTCTAAATACCACATGTAAAAAGCTAGAGGAGTCATATACAACCTCCAATAATCACATTTTTACAAGAAATCAATTCTAGGCCACTACAATAAAGTTCCCTCCAGTCACTATACTCCTAGGGTTTTAAGAGGGTTTAAAACTAGTTTGCCTTCTTAATAATTTGTCATAAAAACATGATGACCAAAATACCTTACTCCACCTAGGAAATATTCATAATATACCTCTTCAACTATCCCCAAGATCTTGGGTCAACATGAAAAACACACAGTCTCCAAGGAGCATTAGAAAATTAAATTTTAGCTCAAAATCTCACCTTCAACAATGCAATAAATTTCATAATCTTCAACAAATAGACCTAAAATTTGCACCACACCTTCATATCATCATGCCAAAACATTTAAAATTCTCAAATTTTCCCAAATACACTCATACGTACTGACTCCGCCTCACAAGACATGATTTTTAAGGGCTAGGTTTAAGAATAAACCTAAAACCAATGTCTAATATCTAACACCTTAACCAATACACTAAGCCACTTCTGAGTGTCCCAACACATCATACTCACACTTCTAATTCTCTCACTACTACTACATGCCTTAATTCATCATTCCATACCTCATTTTGCTCTCTAGGCCTCAAGAATAAGCACATTGAACATGCTTGTTCCACCAAAACTGACCTTCTCATCACTTGGTTGTGTTTGAACACCTACAATGACCTTCATTACACTCCAAGACATCATTATAACATCACCAAAATAGTTAATCACCTCTTTAAGCCCTCATACTAACTCAAGAACCCATGCAAGCCACCATATCATCACTAAGACCAAACAACTCAACTGATACTATGAATCAAACTTCATGTCCCACACTACTTTTGACATCAATGACCTTAGACGACAATGACAAAACCATACTTTGACATCAATGAAAACACAATACCAACAATATCCTCCTTTCTCATTGACGGAAAACCTATTGATGGAAAAACACACAAAACAACATCTACCCTTAAGGAAGTCACATGCCATCATCTCATTCTTCCCCTTTTGACATAAATGAAAAAACAATCATACCTGCAACACCTTATCTTGAAAACAGAATAGGCTCATCACTTGGTTGGAAACATCAACCAAAACCAATAAGGCCAATTCTTCATCTTCAACTCTGATTGACTTATTTGGGAAAATTTCTCCCCCCTAAGACACACATGCCTTCAACTCTAACTCAATACTTTATCGGGTTTTTCCAACACATATTTGACAACAATAAAATTTTACAAGAAAGAATGAGCAATATTTTTCTTACCTTCCAAGTTTTAAACTAGAAATATAAGGTCTGTCATTAATCTCATCATGTCTTCAAACATATTTACTTTCTTGCTTTCTTGAGCTAAGAGTCACAACATATTATCCCTGTCTTCTTAACACCTTTCAGACATTTGATTTCCTCATATAACACTTCTCAACTCGCCTTAACTCCTAGAAACATTACAAAAAACATCACAAACTTACCTTGACACTCTCTTCATGTCTGTCTTAGAGTCCTAGTGCATTCTTACCAACTCGTCTTCTTTTCAAGCCTTCCATGAAAAATTTCAAACTTAAATTTATTCATTGTACTAGATTCACTAAGATCTACCTTTTTCATACCCTAAAGACACCTTGCCTACTCATGTAAGTTTCTCAAATGCATTGTAGACCTATAGTAGATCTTAATTATCCTTCACCATAGATATCTCTAACTCAAGTATTCATACAAATCTAAGAAACATGATTTTTTTTCTCATAGAGATAACCAAACATGCAATATTTGTACAATCCTTAAAATGTCTTTGTATCACAAACAAATTCATTAACACACTCATTTAACCAATCAGAGCATAAGGTATACCTTGTCAAGACTTGATACTGGCCACAAAGCTTCTACCAACCTTTTCATTCCATGAGTAAAACTGAATTAGATCAATACAACACATACATACCTTCAACTGATACAAAACATGATCATCTATCCTACTTTTGGAGCTCTACTCAGCTCACCTAAACTTATGTGCACCTTCAAACCTGATTTTCTCTCCCTAAATCATGTTATCAAGATCACACATGCCATTCATCCTTGTAGGACTTGTAGTCATCGACAAATTTTCTATCATTGTCTACTGGGTCTTGTGATAATCTTTTTTGCTTCTTATTACTCCTACAGACCAGTCTTCATTCCAAAGAGTGCAAAAAAACTCCTTTATAGTATACTCATACCTTCTTAATACCTATCAACAATTGGAACTGATTATCACATATCTTCAACCTACTAACCACTTCATGCCATGATTCTCTATCATCTTGCTAATCTTGCTTGATCATTCCTCTAGGAGCACACATATAGGTATATGTTTCTAACCATGGTGCCGTAGTAGTCTCAAATCACTCAAACATACCTCCAAGCTTAAAGACTCATCATATTGCCAAAAAAACTTCACATATTTCTAAGAAACATGGAATACAACTTTGTGCATAAGTATTTCTACAACATACCTTAACAGTCTCATTGTTTTCAAGGTACCTTCTTGACTGACTCCAAACCTATCTCCTTACCTTCACTTAATCTCATTTGATGCATTTCAAATGAATCTTCATAAACAAACCTTCATAACAAATATACTTTTGATTCATTGTAGAGTCAACAAGAAAACTATGAAACCATACTCACCTTTATGGGCTAAACTCAAACTTCTCTCAAACTTGCTTGGGGCAGTTAAACTCCCACTTAGACTATGCTTCTCTCCTTAATCTTACTCTACACCCTGGTGGCCTGATCATGACTATAAGAACACTCCATGTATTTGACTTCTTATGAAAATGACTGTACATATTGTCTTGGATTTGATAGACCTTACATAACAACACAACCCCCTTACATTAGTCTACATCACTTGAAATCACAAAATCTCCTTCAAGAACACTTTTCATGTATATGGAAGACTCAACACATCAAGTTAGGCCTCAAGAAATAGTTTTAGCTATCTTGTATCTCCATGTTAATCTTCAAAGAAAATTTCTTCTTATGATTTCACTTACTTGATTGTATACCTGCTACACATTTTCTTGACACTTCATACCACTTGTAAGGTTCATCAAGCATGTTGATCCAACACAGGCTTCTCAAATGCCTATCAAACCTCTATTGGGTCACAAGTCACAAAACTATGCCCATTCATGCATATATCATATAACTAAACTGCCTAACATCACTATAGACCTTCATGTACAATCTAGGAACACCTTGTGATTCTTATAAAAACACAAGAAAAAATGACTGTGCTAGACCTTATTGTACTCCACAGACTTTATTACACAAGAAATAATAGTATATCTTCATGACTGAGATTGTATATGTCTTTTGATGCAACTTTTAGGTCCATAAATGTAACTTCAGGTATCAATATGAGGAACTTAACAACAATACTAGGTTTCAAACTCAAGACACTAACCATTTAATCTTCACACAACAACCAACACCATATCCAAACTTAAACATGCACTTTTTCTCCATGACAATCCTTATATAGTTTTGACATCACTACCGTGACTTGATACATAATTCACAATTTTTGAGATTTCAACATGATTATACACTTCTTAAGGGCTCTCATAACATCATAAGATCACCAAGAAAAAGACATACCTTAAAACATGTGAAGACACAAATTACATGAATTTTATGATGAATATCATCTTGAAAAATATTCAAATGTCTTCATGGACTTACTACACAGATTGCAAATTTTTCTAACTACTCTCAAACTAACATGATGACCTCCATTTGTAACAAGATTTCATGAGTTGAGAAGATCAAGTCAACATAGCTTATTTGGTCTTCAAAAAATAACTAACAACAATTTTCAAGCTCAAGTATGCACACTTTCTCCATGATACTACTTGATCTTCAAGTCACTATCAACTAGTTATCACTACTTCCTGAATGATCAAACATTAAATGCATACCTACAATCCTTTTAAAATTACTCACACATCTCTATTGATCATTTCATACATGTACCAATCCTTGCAACATGATTTCAAAGCTTCAGATCTTCTTAAATGTTATACTGAGTCTTTAATATGATTCCATGATCTTCATAGCTGTACCTTAAATGATTTTCTAAGACACCAATCTAACTCAAGTCCTACAATCCTACTATATGGTTGTCTCTAAATTAAATTCCTTCAAACTGCACTCACTCAAGCACTCCAAAAGCATATTCAAACCAACATATTGATCTTAAAAATTGTTTAAGCTTCTTTACATCTTATAAACTTGCACACACTCTTTTACCTAAATCATCTTGTCCATGACTGTCAAGCATTCTTCTAAAATTGTACACTCAAGTCTGATTTGACTAAACAATACTAGCTTGACAAAGCAAATATGACTAATAAGACACATTGGGTCACAATATGGAGCATATCATATAGAACAAATGTTTGCAAACTTCTTCCTCGCTATTTCTTAGAGCACATAACTTCATGACTAGGATTGAATGAACCATTTGATGCAACTTTGTCATCTCTTTACAAACTCACTCACCTGAACTAAAAACATTAAGACACAATCACACAACTCAAGAATGCTTGTCTCACACTTATAGGAGCATAGGATACTAACACACATATCATTCATAGAAACCTCAATGTACAAACCTTCTTAGCATATCTTGAAACCCTAACAACATAGCTATATCAATACAACATTCTTCATGATACATACAAAGTGCTTTAACAAAATTCACTACTCAAACAAACACACAACTTATTTGCAAGAAAATATACCTGAATTCTTGACTGTACTTTGTTCCTTCAACTTATACACATGATCTGATTTCAAAATGGTCTTGACTATCATAGGTTTATCCTTATTAAATTTATTTGCATGATCAAACTTTGGAAACCATACATTCTTGACCTTGGGAGCAACAAACTTCTTGCCTCGACTTGGAGCAGCATAATGACAATACCTTATAATATGACCTTCTTGGTGACAACTATGGAAAAAAACATTATGCATATCTCTTGAGTGATGAAGACTATGATCTCTTCCATTTCTCCACGGGTACCTTCTTCAATATCTTTCCCTATGACCATATCAATAACAATCATAACAATGACAATGAAAAAACTTGCATACCTCATAAAATTTGGATACCTGATGGGATTAGACCTTGTAATACTCTTGGAATAGACCTTATTGACATAAGCACATACTTTTTTCCTTCTTTGGAACTAGGCCATACTTATTAACTTGGCATTTGAGAATTCTTTTCATCTCCATTGAAACCAAGACTTGATTTTTCACTAGATGACCTTTGACTGCTTAAAATATCATTTAGAGTCTTATATCTCTTATCTAACTTCTCATAGTTCTTCAATCTGCTAGATGTTTTCTCTGACTATGCTTTCAAGGACCTTATTTCTGATTCATACCTGATAGATTCATTTTTTCTATCTTGTAGGGATTCTATGTCTTCTTTGAGCTTTCCACATTCATCGTCCTTTCCTTTTAGAGCCACTGTCACTAACCCTACTTGAGATTCTAGCTCTTTGATGATCTTAATTCTTATCATGCTCAACATTCATACAATTGATATTTTCTTTATATCCCTTAACCAAGGAATCCAAAATTTGGATCTTTTTTCTTTGACACATCAATTCTAATTCAGTCTTAGATGAATTCTCATGATCTCTCTCCAACTTTCCCATTTTGTGCTTCAAAGGATAACCTCAAGTTGTTTAAGCTCACTTCAAAGGCCCCGCTCTAATACCAATTTTTTGAAGCATGACCAATGTGAAGGGAGTGAATAAGTGGGAATTAAAAAATTAAAACACTTAAAATTCAACCATTTATTTATCATTCATCAACTTAACCATTCATGATGATCCTAACTTATCCTTTATGAATCATCAAGACAACTTAACTATCAAAGCATATGCAAGAAAAGCACAATAACACATGAACATCAAATTTAAGTGGGAAACCATCAAGGGGAAGAAAACCCACAATTTTTTTAATTTATCCATTATTTCAAATTTAGTTGAGCACTAACTCAAAAAGGAGCACTGACCCGTAGGTTTAGTGAGGCACCAACCCCACAAAGAGCACCAACCCCTAATCTAGTAAAACACCGACCCTACAAGGAGACACCAACCCTCTAAGATGGATCAACACTAACCAAATCCATCTGATATGTTTTCCATCTTTGAAATTTTTCTTCAACAATTGATGACCACACAATGAAGCTCACTCCTTTTCTATCTATCTCAAAAGTGCTCTCTAGCCTTCCTTACTCACAAGCTTCTTCTTAAAGCTAAGTTGAACATCTGCCCTAGCTCAACCATACACACTATCTATCTATAACCTAATAAAATCCTTATTTTCATCTCTTCATGGTCACAAAGACCTCTAACACCTTCAAAAACTTCCCTTTAGGTCAAACTTTTTCTCATCATGCATAACTAGCTCAAATGAGCCACACAACTTGCTTTTATACCTGTTTTATGAAATTAAAACATGTAGGTCAGACATAATAGAGTAACTTAACTACCCAAAACATAATAACATCATAAAAATATCATTCATATGACCATATAGGTCGGTAACATGACCTAGAGCCTTCTATACTTCCATTAGGAATCAAGAAGCCATAAAACACCAAAACAAACAACTCGCCAAAAAGGGAATGTTCTAGAGAAAAAAAGCATTAAAAAAACATGGAACATACTTAGACATTTTTTCTAAGTCTTAAAAAAGATTTAGCAACCATGAAACACTTTGCAACAACTTCTCATGCTATGAAACCTACTTGAGAACATGCACAACTAAGCACCCTCAAAACTAGTCTTCAAGAAACAAGCCATAACTTCATCAAATGAAACAAAATATGCAAGTGTGATATACCAATGGAAATCCCATGAACTCAAGGGAATCACCAAACTCAACTCATTCCATAAATCATAATGTAGAGCCACCAAAACACCTTTGTAACTGAAATAATTTAAACTGCTTTAAATTGCCTAAAAAAAAGTCATGCAAGATAGGGCACAATAGACCTCCCAAAATATCAACCATGATCTGAAACCACAATGGACATGAAGAATATCTTGCATACTTCCTTACCAAGTCTAATAAACAATTTGAGCACAAACTGAAATTTTCTAGAAACTTGCCTTTTTGAGTGGGGCCCATTTACTATCACAACCTCTAAATACCACATAGAGAAATATGGAATCCTCTACAACCTTCAATCATCACATTTTCACAAGCAATCAATTCTGGACCACTACAATCAAGTTCTCTCCAGTCGCTATACACCTAGGGTTTAAAACCAATTTACCTTCTTAACAATTGTTCATAAAAACCTAATGATCATAAGACCTCATTCCACCTGGAAAATCTTCATAATAGACCTCTTCAGCTATCCCCAAGATCTTGGGTCCCCACGCAAAGAACACACTCTCTGAAAAGCATCAGAAAGTCAATTTTCAGCTCAAAATCTCACCTTTAGGAACTCAATTTTAGTAAAAATGCAATAAATTTCAAAATATTTAACAAAAATAACATAAATTTGGACCACACCTTCATATCATCATGCAAAAACATCTCCAATGCTCTCATTTTCCCAAATACACTTAGGCATACTGACTTCAAGACACCAGAACAAGCTTTCTTAAGGGATAGGTTTAGGAAAAAACCTAAAACTAATGTCTAACACCTAAAACTAATGTCTAACACCTAACCCAACACACTAAGACACTTCTTAGTGTCCCAACACATCATAGTCATGCTTCCCATGCTCTCATTGTGCTCACATAGCTGCTACATGCCTTACTTCATCATGACATACCTCATTATGCTTTATAGGCCTCAAGAAAAAACACCTTGAACATGCTTGCTCCACCAAAACTAAGCTTCCCATCACTTTTCCATCCTTTAAAACTTGTAATGACATTTATTACACTCCATGACATCATTCCATCATCACTAAAACACTTCATCACATGTTCAATCCATCATACTGACTCAATAACCCATGCAAGCCACTATATCATGATCAAAACTAGGCAACTCAATTGACACTATTAATAAACCTTTATGTCCTACACTCCTTTTGACATCAATAACCTTAGACAACATTGAAAACACCATACATCGACATCAATGACAACACAATTCCAACATGGTATTATGATAAAGAACCGTAACAGTGGTAGTAGCCTATGTAGTGGTGGATTTGACTTGATATTCATCAGGCCCAGTAGCAATATAATGGTTATGAAATAGAGATTCACCAAATCCCATGGGAGTGAAATCTAAAGTACAAAGAGTGTCATTAGTAAGCTCAATAGTGTCAATAATATCACCATCATAATCGTCAATCTCAAGATCGAATTATTATTCATAATTCTCTAGGAGGTTGGCAATAGATGTGGAAGGTATAGGGGAGGATATGATAAGAGAGATGAGATTAGTAGTGTGAGTCTGGATGGAGGAAGTAATGGGAGATGGTGATATAGAATTGGAATTATTGGATTCACTAATATCATATCCATTAAGATAATTTGAGGGGAATGGTTGAGCTGGGGGAATAACCATGGAGGTGGCAGATTTCATGCGACAATATTTGAATGGTTCAAGATTAACAATAAAAATATGCTCATAGCCATCAAAGATAAAATTGACACAATGATGAAATATAAAAGGAATATCCTACATGACATGGATCAAAGGTCAACCAAGGAGTAGATTAAATTGTAATGGGGCATCCATGACATAAAAAGGAGAAGTGAGCTTGTGGGGTCCTACTTGCAATATCAATTTTATAATTACCTATGCATGCAAAAGTGCTAGTGTCATAGCCACCAACAACAAGAGTAGATTTTTCAATTACACTATGAGGAATATTGATTTGAGCTAGCAAAGATAAATGACACATATTTGATGTAGAGCCATTATCAATGAGTACATGCTTAATTTGAAAACCTTGAATCTGAGCCATGTAGTATTTTTATTTACTAGTGCTTAGTTGGGTGCGTTCACACTTCATCCAGATAAAGTATGAATGCTCACTCGAAGCACTTGTAACCATCAGGTCCCTCCTTTTTTTACTCAAAAGATATGGCTAGAGCATACCTGCTCATCATATCCATTATCACACAATATAAAAGAGATATAACATCATGGATCGACAACACATATAGTAAGGAAATCATTCAACATAAAGAATTAGTAAGAGTATTTGAATTCCCATAATACCATGCTCAAATCTAGTAATTTTCACTACCCAAACACAATTATCCATTGCAAACATACTTTATTACATAATAAACATGCTGATTACATCCATAAGTGCTTACAACTATGCGCTAGAGCATGTGTCTATACAAAATGAACTTACATTATAATTTCCCACAAAAAGGATGCATCCAAATACAAGTCTATATATAATACAAGAATTATACACCTATTTATACCTAGTGTTGCCTTGCCCTTCACCGCTTACATGTGTTTTTCCTAATAATAGGTGTGTTAACAATAAACTACATGCTTTTACAACTCTACTTTAACTAGAGATTGAGTTATAAATAGCTTGACTTTATCTTGCTTTAATCCTATATTTAGCTTGTCTCCATGCACCAACTTTATCCTTGTCTACATGTGATTTTCTCTTTATAGACATTTCTTTTGTGCTACACCACCTTCTACTTTCTCCTATTTTTAGCTTTGCTCTAAAACCGTCTAAGTCTAGAATCTTTTGCATGTGTGCGTGCCTTCATGTGGCAACCTGATTTCCTGTGTGGTATGCACATGCTTCCGCACGTTGTGTTGTAGTAACTTATTGTGTGCATTCTTCCGCATATTCCTTCTACTTTTTATATAAATCTTTACTAACTGTGCACGCCCTCCTACACGTGGTCTCTGTGCTTATTCAACACTTGGCTATTTCTCTAACAACCAGTACCCCACATTAGAAGTATTATTCATCCTAAACAATAATTGAACCAAAGAATGTCTTCTCCAAATAATGAAAGAACGATGAAGTTAAAGAATAAAGAATATGGGCCTTCACCCAAGTAACCAATCAAAGAATATGCATGCATGTGCTAAAAATCCTCAGGCCTTAGGTGGCTAGAGAAGCTCTTGAAACTCCATGTCTAATACATTCTCCAACTCCTTCAACCACTTAAGCTCTTGGGCCACCTTTTCTGGTGCTGACTCAATAATACCAGGTACTTTCTCAAGGGCCAACTCATCGGCCTTCTCCTTCAATTATTTCACCACAACCTCTAAGTTTGAGGTCACACCCTCTAGTGCATCCATTTTGCATAATACCTTTGGGTGGATCTCCTTGAGTCTTTTGGCAAGGGTGTCCTCTTGGCCTTTATATACTCCCTTTTTTCTATGACCTCTGTCATGACCCTCTCATGTTTTTCCTTATTGTTTTTCATTATGGCTTGTATTTTATTGAGCTCTTCTTCTTCCTTGGTAGTATGCATGCTAAGAATACAGTCAAAATCTTGACATTTGTCAAATAAACACTCTTCATTTTTTTGCGGCCTCCTTAACCTCCGTGATCAAAGCCTCATACTCCACTATTCTTTTCTCCACCTCTTCTTTATTCTTTCTCTTTCTTTCTACCAGATCCTCAGTTGATAGTCCTAGTCCTGTTTTCACTTCCACCAACATCATGCAAACCAAGTCGTCTAAGTAGTGCATCTATTTGGGATACTAATCCTTGGCTTGTTCTACCAATTTTGGAGATGCGCGCGTGATGTTCACAACTATGTTTGTCACTTTTTCATAAGCATCCACTATTCACTTCTTCTCTTCCTTAAATTCTTGCATGAGCTCCTAAATCTTCCCATCCTTTTGCCTTATGCTCACATGCAGATTTATTATCGCAATTCCTTTATCTATGTTCCTCCTTGCAACCTTAGAAACCATCTTGTTTAACACATTAGAGGCTTTCTCATCGAAAATTTCTATAGGGTCAATAAAAAAGAATTTATTTTTTGGATCCCTTTTCAATTTCATCTTAGAGTATGAACCCTTACTTACATTGAAATTTGGTTCTTTCATATGTGTTTGTATACTCTAAAAAAACATCTTCCTCATGTGCATAAGAGCTGCGTCCTGATTGAAAAATTCCAAACTAAACAAATCCTCCTTTGAAACTAATCTTGGGAACATGGACCTTAATACCTTCATTTGATCATCAATAATAGACATTGGAGGTTCATGTAGAGGTTACTTTCTTCTTTCTCCATGCTTCCCCTTTGGCGTATTTTATGCAATGATGAGTTGTATGCTACTTCCGTCACCTCCTCTAACACCCGTGTCTTCCCAAATTAGTTATTCTCAATTACCTTTCTCCTCCTCTTTATCTCCCTTGGGCTCTTCCTCTTCGTGCATGTCTTCACATTTCTCTTCATGTTCTTCATCACCTATGGTGTCCTCCTTACGTGCATCACACATCTCCTCCTCATGTTCAAATTCCATAGTATCTTCTTTAGGTTCTTCTTCTTTGTGTATATGATCCTCATTTCGCACTAACATATCTTCTTGAAGCTGCTTGTTCTCACGTTGTATCTCCTCAGCCACCTTTTCTTCCAATTCCTCCTCATCTTCTTCGACATAAATCACTTGAGGTTTCTTCTTTACCAGGATTTACTTCTTCTTTAAGGGACTTAGTTTAGTGGGTATGATTGATGGAGAATCCTTAGGTGCCTCTAAGGTACTTGTGCCCTTACTTTCTTCTCTCCGCCACCTTTACATTTTCTTCCTTCTGCTCTGGTCCAAGGCAGTCTCTTCTTCTTCTTCTTCATCATCTTCTTCATCTTCTTCATTTTCTTTATCTTCTACCTCTTCTTCCTAAGAGGGTATTTCTTTGCACCTTCTCTTAGCATGTTGATATACTTCCCATCCTTCAACTTGGGCCTAAGATAGATATATGCTCTATATGCATTCTTACCCACTACAATAGTTGTGGGGTTTAAGTCCATGTTATCATATTCCACCATCTCTACATATGTTGATTTTTATGGATACACATAAGTTTGACGCAGCATATGGAAGTTGAAATCTCCACTATTTGCAATGAAGTTCAACTTGTGCACATCCTTAATGTGGTTTACTGCAGCTTGAAAGTATTCCACATGACCATTTCTCTATTACTAAGTAAGAATCGACCAAGGTAAAAATGTTGATGCACTGTAAACTCTTCCTACTTATCTAATAGTGAAGGTAGCTCCCTGGGTATGCATCATTAATTCTCAAATGCATCGTGTAGTCTCTTGTACCATTTTTCTATGCATGTTTTATAAGGGATTTTTATTGCCCCATTACAAGTGAATTATACAAACCTCTGTGCGAGAGATTTTTTCTCTAATAGATATACCCACATCTTGTTCTCCGGGCCATGAGGTACTCCTATCTCCCAAAACACAATCAATAGCAGAATTTCCCCCCTGTTATCTTTTTTCCCTTGCTTACCTAGACCTTAGCCTCCTAAATGATACCTTCAACAATATACAGGGCAATGTTATATAACATCTTCTGCTCCATCTTGTGCACGACATGTAACCACTTCTTATTCACTTCTGACCAATGTTTAGACATGCCCAATTTGTAACTTAGACCTTGTGCTTGGATCAGTTATAGTTGTGATTGTGAATGCATAATTCCCCCTCTGGTAATTAAATTGTGTTACCATGGCTTCCACCACCACATCATCTTCCAAATCCAGCCCAATCTTAGTTCCAGTAGTGCACAAGTCAGTCACCTTTCCAATAAATTACACTGTTATACACATTCTTCTACCTGTAAAGTAGAAGAAGTCCTCATGCACCCTCGACATAAGCCATTAGTAGAAGCACTATGGCTTCCCAAAATATGACAACTCATATAGCTACAGAACCCTTGTGCTCTCCAAGTTCTTCTTCACCTTGTCATCACTAACAAGTTGTCCTTCTGCCATCCTTTGGGTTAGTTAATTCATTTCATCTTTCCTTATTTATCCTTCATGGGCCTCTATGTGATGATTTTAATAACTTATCTTGCATTTTGTCAAACGTGACACCATGGCTGCCCTCTACCACTTTCAATGGGTACTACATTTTAGAGAACCGGTATTTGCGTGCTTCTTTCACATTCTTGTTTATGTTCTTGGGTGACTTCTTAATTGTAGGAAACCTCTTTGGTGTTATGGTTTTCCTTTAAAGTACTTAGATTTTGCAGATGCATGCCCTAGGTGCTAAAATCACTTACTTGTTCACTCCTTGTGCCTGTGAAGTCGAATTATCAATCCTCTCACTCAAATCTCACTCTTTTTCACATCCACTTCGTGCCCTAATCCAACTTTATGAAATCTGTGCCTTAGATTTTTCAATTTACAAATCTGTCAACCCAAACTTTGAAACACTTGTTCTTTGTCATTGCTCGCAAACCATAGCTCATTACAACTTCTCTCCTAGCTTTTACTTCCACTAAAAGAGCTCTTAAACTCAAGGTATTTGTACTCACTTATGCAACTCTGGTTCGCTTTGATTTTTTGGTTTGTTTTCACACTAGCTCCTCCCACTTAATCACACTTTCAATCACATAAACACATAAATTCTCAAAAGTAAGGTAAGAGTAACCTCGCCTGCACACTATTTATAGTTTTCTGAATTTTATCCATATTTATTACTCCTCACCTACCACCACTTTTTGCTTCCACGTGTGATAGTTGTAACCTTCAGGCATGCTACTACTTCCCAAGCCGCAGACCCTCTTATGTGTACCTTCCTATGCCACACACATTCTACCTTTGTGCCACTTTCTAAGTAGTCTATCTTTCTGCCACCTCCCTTGCATTAGATTTCACAGATCTCCATTTACGTGGTTTTTAATATGAGAAATTTCCATCAAGTACCAACATCTTTAAGTACCTTCAAAACTTCCTTTGCGCACCTCTAATTTCCATCATGCACCATTCTCTCAAATCATCACGTACACACTTACCAGGTTCCCAGGAAGTACCAACTTCACATTTTATCTTACACACACTTACATTTGCTTCAACCAACACTAAAATTATGTGCAGTCCTTTACGCATCATGATAACATAGAGTAATCAGTTCCTGCATGTGAACATGCTTATTATAACAAAACACAACAAAAAAATAAGAAAGGAAATCTAATCTAAGATGACAAGACTACCTTTATAAAAAAAGAAGAAGATTATTTATAATATGGCTTCAGCCTATTCCCATTGAAGTAACCAGGAAACATGGTGCCATCCAACACCTGTAATTGACATGTTCCTAATTCTAATATCTTAGTTACTACAAAAGGTCCTGACCAATGCACTTTCAGTTTTCCAGGATGATGCGAAAACTTTGATTCATACAAGAGTACCTTGTTTCCTACTATAAAAAACTTATTCTTAATATGTATGTCATGCTAAGCCTTTTGTCTAGATTTCTCTATCTTTTGTATCCATCTCGCAATGATGCGCTACTCATCTAATTGCATCAATTTATCAATGCACTCATCTACTGCTTTCTCATTATTCAATCCTCATACGCGCACAATGCGTAGGGAGGGTAACATAAAATCAATTGGAAAAACTACCTCTATGCCAAACACCAACTGAAAGGGTGTGGCATTATTCAACCTCTTATAATTTTTTCTATATGCCCATAACACCACTGATACCTTGTCATCCAAATTCTTCCTTCCAACATCACAATATTTGTCAAGGTCTATCCCAAATATTATTGAAGGCTTCAACAATGCCATTGGATTATGGGTGATCGGGTGTAGTCCTATGGTGTGCTACCATGAACACTGCCAACAAGATTCTGATTATTTCATTGAGAAAGCAAGTTCCCATGTCACCTGTAAGACTTAATGGAATTCCATACCTACTTATGATGTTTTCCCATAGAAATCTAGCTGTTGTTATTGCAATGCAATCCTTTGTAGGTGAAACCTCTGCCCACATTGTTAAGTAATATGTGCATGTAATGATGTAGGGCATGCATGTCCTACACGTAGGTGGTGCAATGGGGCATACAAAGTCAAATTTCCATTTCTCAAATGGTTTTGTGCTTGCCATAGGGTGCAGTGGCATCTCATCCCCATTTCTAGACTTACCTATCCTCTAAAAATGGTCACAATCCTTGACAAATTCCTTGGTATCTGTATAAGGAGTTTCCCACCATAATCCTACCAATAAGATATTATGCATTGTTTCTTCTCTTGAATTGTAGTATTTATATTTCTAACACTATCTATGCACAATGGCACTTTATCCAGACAAGTTTGAAAGCTCACCAAAAGCACGTGTAACCACCATGTCCCTCCTTTAATTTTCTTATATAGATTTTAGCATGCATGTTCATATTCATAATCATTCATGACCAAAACAACCATTCATGCACAAAGAGACATCATAATCATGACAATCCGACAACACATATAATAGGGAAATCATTCATGGAAGATAATAATCAAGATATGAATACCCATATTTGAACAAACTAATCTCTGTAATCCATAAGCATTTATCCATTACAATCCATATCTAATTACATAATATGTGATATGAATACATCACTTAGAACACCCAGGCACTGGACCATGTGCGCACTCATACAGACTCTAAAACCCTAGGTTGCTAAGTTATGTAGTCATAAAATCATGCACTTACTACTATAATTATATCACCAAGTATGTTGTTTTATATATGGATCTTGTGTAAGAAAAGTATTCACTAATGACCCATCCTCTAGTTCAGTTAGTCATCGTCATTATTTTTCTCACACAGTCATCACTTACTTACACTATTTTGGTTGTCTCTTAGGGAGTCTTAGCTGGTGTTATTCATTCAGTTGTCATCTCTGGTCTCTAACTAGGTTCCTAGGAAGGAATTAGGGCACCCTAGGCACCTTGGCCCTCATTTCTAGCCACCTGGTCCCGATCAAACTCGGTTTCTCATTTAGATGTTCGAGGTTAGTCTTTATGGTTTTCTCTCCCATTCCCCTATGTACTAGTCAGCATGTCAGGTCATTAGTTTTGAAATTTGAGCTAGAGATCCCTATATAAACACAACATACATACTATCTTATGGGTGAACTATTTCTACTAAGGGCTAGCTATCTACATAAGGCAAGGGACTGCATTTGGGCACTATTTTACATCACACACTACATAGGAAGGGGAGTATATTCTATTCCATCCACCATTCTACATTTTTATCTAGTTATTGCCCACTAATTTGGAGTCATTGTGCACTAGGGAACCCTAGACACAACATTGAACATATAAAGACACATATAACTACATCGAGTATGGGATGTAATGCAATGCTTAGTCGTAAGTCCATCCATTTGGCAGCTGAGGATAGTTCGACCCATTCATTTGCATCTTTCTTTTTTAGGGTTTGATGATTTTGTGTGGGGTTTTGTAGGAGATTATTCATTGGAGATTTACATCAACATCAGTGAATCAAGTGCAACACCAACCAGACCAAAGGTTAAGTACTGCGAAGCTTTAGTGAAAATATCATATCCAGTCTCTGCATCACTCTATAGACCAGGGTGCCCATATTTTAGACTAGGGAACCCACAGGTGCCCTTGTTCATCCCCAGGCACCCCAGTCTGGCTAGATCTATCACTCCTACAATTTTCTAAGGTTCATTATGATAATTAGTTCTACCTGCACATCACCCTGTCAAGTCCCAGATCACTGCAAGGTAAGTTTAATTTAGGTTAGTACCTTTTCCCTCATATTTAATTTCATTTAAAAAATCAAATAAATTATCTAGAATTTATATTTCACTATATTTCGATTATTACATTGCTGTACTTATTAGATTATTACTAAAACACAAATTTTTGTTAATTATTTTAGTGAACCCATACTTTAGAAAATTTTTTCCTAGGATCCACTTCAAACCCTAATGGATAAGGATATCTCTTCTCCTTCTCGGCCCATCATATCGCACTTCAATTTCAATCCAATCTATGATGATGCTACTATCACTAAGCTCACAACTCTCTATAGTAATACTATTATACTAAATCATATTTAACAACAGCTCTTAGACAGACCAACAATATGTACCTACTAGTTTTGAAAATTCACCCATTAGCATTAGTATCATTTCGGATCTGATAGCCTATCACTCATTATACACCATGCTATATAGAATATTAGTGATCCTTCTGCTAATCTTTCTAAGGAAATTCTAGATGATTCTCTTATTGATTACATGTTAGGTCCTGACAATAGCTCTCATAATATTTCTCCTCCTAATCAGATCATTGCTATGGCTACATCTCATGACTCTCCTATTTCTGATACCGCTTCTCCTAATCCATCACAAACTAGTTCACATACTCTCTCAGATTATGTTGATGATCCCTACTGATAGTACGCTTAATTACATTTTCATATCTGAGTCTTTATATGATGTCGATGATATTATTAATAGTCATGATTATACTTATTTTCATACTGCTGAGTCTTAATCTCCTACTCCACTTTCTCCTAAGGTTATATCTAGCATCATGCATGAGTCACCTCCATATATTAGCTCCTCTTGTCCTACCATCTCATTTCCTATTATGACTTCACCTACGTCTGTCAGTTTATCTTATTCTATCGAGGTATCTCCATTAGACGCTCCACCTCCTAGGGATTGTTCCATCTTCTTTGTCGACTATTACTTCTCTGGTGTAGACACCTAAAATATGGTTAGCACTTAGAATCCTTTATCCAATTAAACCAATTAATGATAACTTCGTTAATTCACCCTTATTTCAGTAATCCATTCTTGGATGTGGTATTCACGACACCTTCTCAGTCGCATAAAACACCACCTATAATCAGCTTATTTGGCTAATATCTCTCTTATTAGCTAAACATTCCTCCTTTCAACCATTTAGAACCTCCCTAGTTCTCTCTAGACCACTTCTATTGGCTTCACAGGCTATTTATTAGTCACAATTGGTTATCTAGACCCCTCCCAACTCTCAACGAGTCTCTAATCACGTGTTAATCAAGTTTAACTAGCCTGATAAACCAAGCTTAACTAAGCCTAAAACATGCTTATCCTAATCTAATCCTAAAGTGATTTTTAGACTTTAGTCCCACATGCACCCAAATTCTAAATTTTTCCAAACCGAAAGCTATAAATACAAGGCTAAGCCTACCTATTCAACTTACACCTTCACACTTAGGATATCTTATTAACACTAAGAACACCTAGTTTTAGGATTCCATTTGCATTAGATTTAAGCTATAAGACATTTGATCTTAAATGTACTCCCTTCATTGATCTTGAGATAATAACCTCCATTTGCATCCATAATCCAAGTACTTTGTGGTTAATAGAGAGACACCATTGGCCTTGAAGCCATTAATGGTGAGACTCCATTCTTGAAAGCTTGAGAACCATAAAACAACTTAATCACACCTTTGATTTCTAAGTTGATCTTCTTAGGTTCAATTTCTTAATTAAGTACATCCTAACTTCTAAAGTACCTAGAGATTAGTATATATGCCAGGTTTTGATGTTTTTGTCATTAGTTATCCATGCATGTATAGGATTAACTCTTACTTATCTCTTATGTCATGGTGCATGGATGAGTAAAGCAAAGCTTTAGGTTCTTTAACCTAATTCCATAGCTTTTGCAACTTTCCATTGCATACATCCGACACCTACCCCTAGTGTGCCTTTAGCATCAAGATCTCCTTTATCTTCTCTTGAGATACCTATGATTACTCACAATAGAATGTTACAACCACTTAATACAATATTTCCATCTCCTACTATTCCTTCGAAAAGACATTCTGTCTCTCACGCATGCCGTAGGTCACTTACAATCTTAAGTTTAGTCACTCACTTTAGAAAGTAGGGCCTATTATGCTTCAATTGATAAAAATTCATTACATGGTAACCCTAATCCTAAGAAAATTCATAATCCACATTACCTAAGGAATTTATCATGCCTACATTCACATGCTTTAATTGTAATGGTGACCCTCACTTACATATCCAAAATTACTGCATGGCTATGGATTCCTATTGTAATGATAGATTATTGCTTAAGGCCTTTCGACATAGTCTTACTGATGATGATTTACAATGGTACACTCATCTTCTAGTTGGGTCTATTAGTACTTACTATGATATGGAGGACGTGTTCCTATGTCATTTTATCATCAAAAATGGCCCTAGAGTTACTTATGATCATATACCTACTTTACATCAGGGCACATCCGAACCTATCAAGGATTACATCTTATGATTCAATGCTTGTATGCATCAATTAGTATTCCAACCTATTGATCTTCAGAAGTAATTCATCTTTTTTCATGGTCTAATTCCCACTCTCAAGAAACGATTACAATATGATACATGTGAGTCATTCATACTCTTGTGCTATAAAGTTATTGATCTAGAACATGACCTTCTCTCAGCACATGCTATTGATATTCCACTCCCTACTACTACTGTTATATCATCTAGTTCTTCTCCATTTCCACTAGTTGAGCAACCCACACAATCTCCATCTCTACCTAGCAAGAAAGCTCAACCTACTACATCAAAAAAGCATCCTTCTCCTCCTCCTCCGATAGAATACTTCACCATCTACTCCATCTATTTCACATGAGCCATTACACTTCTCTCATCATGCTCGACCACATGATGTGATTGTGTGTTTTACTTCACGAGATTCTAATTCACTTGACCTCTAATCAACATCATCCACAACATTGTCTACAATATTAGTGTGATTAACCCTATTGTAATTATCATTACATCAATGGCCATAGGGATAATGATTTCTTTTCCCTTCATGATAGATTACAACAATTAGAGGATAAGGGCATCATTTCCTTTGGCTCTCACTCACGTGAGCAGTCCATCTCTCCTCTACCATGTCGACATGTTTCTACTTGGGTTGAGTTGTCTCCTCCATCTAATGCTAAGGTTATTATCCATCCACCACCATAGGTTGTCACTCATGTATGCTCTCCACTGCATCCATCCATTGTTGCACCATCACATCCATCACATCCACTTCATCCATCTCATCCACCACATCATGATATTGCCTCACACTGGTTTCCACAGCCCTCTACATTCACCCATCCCACTGGTGCTCCACATGATATCCATTTTGGTTCATATGCTCACACTGCTTTCATGCCACATGCTTCCACTACTTCACCACCTTGGTCTTTGGTAGGTGATTACTATCACCTTACCCCCTGATGACACACTTGTGTTCTTACGGTTCTTACATGATTGTTGAGGTTTTGCTATAAGAACCTTTCATCACATGCTTCGTCAATTCATCTAGCGCACTCAATCATTTATTGATGATGAAATATTACCTTACGTGATTCATTCTTGACTACTGAGGGGTCTTAACTAAATGAATCTAATCATCTATACACTAGGGGGCATCACTAATTTCCTTCCCTTCCATATTCATCACGTTAACATATTATGATCACATCACATTATCATATCAAAAGCATTCATGATGATAGGTTATTTTACAAACCATACATTACTTATCTTCACATACATTCTACTATCATCATTACACTAGCTATGCATTACAAAAATTCCATTAACTAATGCGCACATCGCCCACCTATCAATCATCATATCTAGTAAATCAAATTACATATGTTATCTATCATCATTCATATTACACATTTTGTCTATCATTATCAACATCATAGTACAAGTATACATCAATAAAAATGAACGATACCCAACACATCACATACATTACAACAATAAATTGAATCATACATATAAATTATATCAATCATATAAGACATCAATACACATCAAAAGAAAATATAATCATCATTACTAATAAAATAGTCACAAAAATATTTCATCTGGGGGCAAATTCCCTACATCATATATCACTAAGGAAAATCCCCTACATCACTATCACTCTCACATTATTGTTAGTGAAAATTCACAGCACCCCCAAATCAACCTTCAGATGCCAAACAACTCTGCTGTACCATTAAAATGGTTAATTCACTGGTCATGTGAATGCTCAACATACCTACGTTTCCCAATAGGGTGGGACCTTTGCATAGAGTGAAAAAAGTCTATCCAGATGAAGGAATTGGTACTCCTACTCCTAATGGACTTACCACTCGCACCTCCCCCAATTCTTGTAGAGGTTCGTGCCTCATCCCTACTCACTAACTA
Source organism: Taxus chinensis (assembly GCA_019776745.2). Taxonomy (NCBI): domain Eukaryota; kingdom Viridiplantae; phylum Streptophyta; class Pinopsida; order Cupressales; family Taxaceae; genus Taxus; species Taxus chinensis. Next base: position 526,679,210 of record CM034153.1, read on the forward strand.
CCAAGTAAGACAGGGTTTTTTCTAAGGAAAATGGACTCAAACAAATGGGCATGATACACCAAAGGAATGTTGATCCACATTGCTCTAGTATCAAAATAGACAAGATCATGAGGATGCTTGACACAACATGAGTCAAATTGCAGAATGGAGGTGTCTAGTATCAAAGACAATAATAACTGCATGAGAGGATTGAAAACTGATCACAAAACATACATTTTCATTCCCAAATTTAATACAATGCATTATAATGGCTGGAAAGGAAAAAAACATGTTACAATCTCCATGGGAGGTTTGAAACTTCTTCAAATCCACCTGCTACGGGGAAAAGAAGAGCTTGTAGAAGCAAGAACATCCAACATTCCCTCTGAGCCAAAACTTGCTGGTAACCCATTGCAGAATGCAAGAAATGGAAAAAACATGGGAATATCCATCAGATTGTAGATCTCCAACCACCAACAAGTACTCCTTAAAAGAGATAGGGCACCTCTGCATCCTAATTCTATTGACTCTATTTCAAGAAATCTACCTCACCTACCTCATTAAATCTGGTACTGAAGCTATCTTTTATGGGCCCCATGTCTAGACTTTTTCCAATTTCCTCCCATGAATATCTCTCAACCATATATACAGCAAAATTGGGGATTCACATCCTAGAGCCATTTCACCAAACTTTCCAATGATATAAATACCCTGAAAATATCAGCTCTTCTATGGCACTATGAAGATTTAGGGAAAAAATCGAAAAACAAGGTCCTATTCGATCGGCGGGGTCTAACTTTACAAATTTTCCTCTTTTGGAAAATTTTCCATAAAATCCTCTGGAGATCCTCCATAGTAGCTGCAATGTGGTGCTTTCCCATTCACTGATGAAAATGTGGGCCCAAACCTCACCTTTTTCATTTGGAAATTTTCATTGGGAAAATTTCCCATTTTACCTCAGCACTTCCGCTCTTCCGCCGCTATATGCAAGTGGCGCTCCAAATCTTGGTCAACAGGGATGTGAACTCATGTTAATCATCTTTAGCCCTTTTTGGTTTTGAAAATATTCCCTTCCTTCATCACGATCCGACATGACATTATCTGGTCATATGTCAGCTTCTCATGACATGTTAGGCCTTTGAAAATCAAATTTTATGGGCATTTTAGGACAAAATAGGGAAAACTTTCCCATTATCTCCCCGTGCCTACACATCAAAAATCTCCATTCCTCCATGGGCCTGCACACATGGTTTTTTCCCTTGTCACCTCCACCAAATTCTTAGCAAACTCCAATTACCTCCACCATGCATTTACCTCGCTGACATACGTGGCACTATTTCATTTATGCGGGCCTGTCTAGGTAAAATCTTCCCCAAAAAACTCCACCGAGCCATAACTTTCAACAATATTACATACAGTTAGGAGGAATAATCATTTACCTTTCTGGAACATTATAAAGAATAATCCTATCAATAAGCCATTTCAAGAAACCCTTTGAGTAGCCATCAAAATGTGTGAAAATTTAAGTTGAATCACAGAGAAGGAAAAATGATGGAAAGTTAGCCAAAATAAGCAGGGGGCTCATTTTGGATAACAATTATCTCATCATCACTATAGCTTTCGAGTACTGAAAGATCCCTCAAACTCGATGCCTCACCACTAACTCTACTTCATTGTTCATGACCTTGATACCTCTCAACCTTCCTCCACAGTAGTGTAACCTCAATAGACTACTTTGCAAACTAATGCTGTAACTTAATATAATGTGTAAAAACATCCTACGCTAATGGACCATCACCCACCACCCCTCTCACTCATTTTGTCTCCTCACACTCCTCATCCCTCTCACTCATTAGCAATGTACACATCACTGTTGCTATAGTAACTAGCTCAAACAAATGGGCATGCTTTCCTGTAATGTCATCCACATGCTCTAGTATCCCACCACTTACAAGTACATGGGTCGGCACATTCTGCATCAATGTGTGGATGGATGTGTCCACTATCAAAGACCAATAGGATTCACCTACAAAAAAATAGAACAACATGTTAGATAAACATCATTATCACATAGGTGACAAGTAAAAAAGCACAAATGTAACTATATATAGATACTCACTCTGCAATATAGTCAACTTTTACATTATTGGGGCATGTGCTTGACCCTGATCTCATCCTCTCCTCTTTGTGGTAACTCCATTGCATCTACAAAAAATATAAATAAGAATACCCATCGATGTGCTGCCCACCATGTAGGGTACTCCTTTGTACACCCTGCATCTTCTGAGTCTATCAGCTCTATCACCACTTCTGCCTCACCTGGACTAGGAGGTACTAACTGTTCTACTGTAGGCCCCATGTCTAGCTTCCAGTCCTGCTAGGTTATCTAATAGCTCTCAACCATATATACAGCTATGGGGACATATATTGAGCCATTTCAAACTGTCGTGATACCCTCTCTACCTAGAATAGCTTAGAAACACCTAGGAATCGATCCTCCAACCACATAGTCCTCCGTATGTAATAGTATCTCTATAACATCCTTTATAAATTCTCCTATAGTCTTGGTATGGCCTCTGTATCACTACCTTAGGCCCCATCCTATCTACCAGTTCTCTATAGGTATCAATTTCCATCTTGCGCCCACACACACAAACCCATCTCCTTGCATATATATTTGGTCTAGCCCACTACATCTCAAAATACTACTATACTCATAGGCCCATACATGCAATAGTGTAGTAATTCTCCTTTCCCACCTCCATGATCCTCTTGTGTGAATATATATAGGTCACTATATAGGTGGGCCAACACACACTGCGCACACCCATATATAGTTACTCTCCTCCTCTATACAACGACATATATCATGCATCTTATACAAGATTGAAACACCTCTCCCTCTTTATTACAATAGATGAACCAACAACCATGGATATGAACTTATTCCGCAAGCGCGGAACCCCTAGACTCAAATATAAACTCATCCAAACTAATATGGGCCTTTACAGGTACCTGAGTCCACATAGAATACCATTTAGCGGCTTGTATTTGTCTCTCCATATCCTCTAATGGTATGATGTGTAATTTCTCCCAAAAAAATTGGTAATTGCAGTATGTGATACACATCCTCCAACGTAACTATAATCTCACCAGTAAGAAACCAAAAATGTACAAGTATCCATGCACACCACCTCTCACATAAGGTTTTTAACATACGCATATTATGGGGAACATCCCCTATCCATGCTATCTTTCATATGTTGGCATGTTCCATAACCTCCTAATCATTATCTGATAAACCCTATCCTAAGAAAAGTACTCAAATGAAGACCCCCACAAAACTCCCTCGAGTGAATATCCCTCTGCATAACACAAAATGACAACAAACGTAGCATTAGAACACTATATAACTCCATAAACACTCACTTATCACATTACTATATAGTAAAAATCACATTTACATCATTTTGGACTAAGTACACCCTCTCTAGACTGTGGCGCCCAACATTAGTACTGGGGTGCTTAGGAACAGGACATTAGCGCCAAAGTCTGGGTGCTCCTATCCTGAAGGCTATCAGCCCCTTCACCACTCTTGTCTAAGTCTAAAATGACAAGAAAATTAAAAATCTCAATTTACAAAAATTCAACAAAAAATACTACTACACACTCATTTGTTTTTAACGAAACAACGCACTTACCAACTCCATCATTGTACGTGATGCTATAGCGGTCACGACTATCTCAAATTGGATAGGTTGTGCTGCTCTAACTTGTGGCATACTTACTCACTTAGAGATCAATATCACTCCCATGAAAAATAAAAATGAAGTGAATAATCAATTTTTCACCTCCCTATTTATAGTTACTTTTACCTACCTAGTTTAGTATAATCATTATTTCGCTATCTTTTCCTCGATTAATACACAAAACATGATTTTTTTCCATATCTTGAGAGTTTCTACTCTGATTGAAACCCATTTTGTGGTGTTCTTTTATAAATTCCACCTATCATCATAACATGCACATGACATACATGTTATTTCTCCTAGATTTTGTATTTTACTCAATCTATATAAATTTTGGAAATATTCATCATATACTATCTATTTTGTGCTTACTTTCAGCTCACTGTTAATTATTTTCATCACTTCACCTTTCACTGAAAGGGGGGCATACAATAGGGGTCATCCTATAATTTCCCTTACACCACTATGCAATCAATTAACATGACTAATTCATCATTTTCAAATATTTACTAGTGCATCAGAAGATATTTCCCCCTAATGACCTAACTTGGGGGTAACAAAAAATAGAATTTCTCTATGTGACACTTCATCACTTCCCCCTAATAACCTAACCTATGGGAAACAAGCATTAAAATATTTCCATATGATATTTCATTCATTTCTATCCATTCCCCCTAATGACCTAACCTGAGGGAAGCTAGCGTAAAATCTCTCTACGAGTAACCAATCAAACCAATCAAAACAATCAATTAACCAAAAAATGAGTTCAATTCTGTAAATATTTAAATTACATGATTAAATCAATATAGTATAAGACAATTGTCCTCCCATATGACCTAACTTAGGAGTTATATACAAGCCTCCCAAATGACCTAGCTTAGTACTTACATTAGTTACTTTCGCAAATGACCTAACTTGGGAAGTTTTTCGATATTTGGAATTTTTTTCTAGATGACGTAACTTGTAAGTCATCATAAATTTTTTATTCACTTCCATATGAACTAACTTAGAAGCCATAATATTGTGGTGACACCCATGGAGTGGGGGAAAGATATATTTTCCTATACCACTCATATATGGGTCAGCTATTTGATCAAAATTATTTGGATCCAAAAGCCACAAAAAGTTTTATTTGAGCCTGTGTGTAGTGGAAAGATCTTGAGGATGTAGTAAAAGCTTAGAGAATAACACACATTTCTCCCTACACTCTTCCTATGGCGATAGGACGCCCAAATCCTCTAGTTTATTTTTTGTAAACACACAATCGGGTTGGGAATTGATCACTCCCTACCCCATCTAATCATCATAATAAAACATTTAAAATAATAAATTATGTAACATTACAATCATCACTTTCATTCAGGACACTTCATCACAACATTACATATGTTACTACGTTACATGAATCAACATGTTGATCCATGGTTTGGCATGCTATATGGTTCATTTGACACACTCTTTTACCACATCGGTGTGTTCTATTACAACATAGGATTATCCATATTTCTCTCAGGTATGCATCTCTATCTACTTTATGTTAGCAAGCTTTCCACTCACCAACATTAAGTGGGGAAAAATTTAGTCACAAAATATCACACTTATTGTTATACTTATACTGCTAAGTATATTGTTTTATATATGGATCTTGCATAAAAAAATTAATCACTAATGACCCATCCCCTAGTCCTATTATCAGTTTTGTTAATCATCATCATTGTTTTGTATTGGAAAGTCGTCACTTACTTCCATAGTTATAGTCATCTCTTAGGGATTCTTAGTTGTTATTTACTCAATTGTCATATTTGGTGTCTAACTAGGGCACATAGGAAGGGGAATTAGGGTTATTTGGGAGCCATGTCCCTCATTTCTAGGTGTCTTAGTCTTAGATACACTTGGTTCTCATTTAGATGTTTGAGGTTGGCCATTATTATTTTTCCTCCCATTCCCCTAGGTACTAGTCGGCATGTCGGGTCGTTAGTGTTGAAATTTGAGCAATAAATCCCTATATAAACACAACATACATACTTATCTTATGGGAAGACTATTTATACTAAGGGATAGATATCTACATAAGGTAACATACTACATTTGGGCACTATTCTATATCACACACTACATAAGAAGGGGAGTCTATTATATTCCATCTACCATTTTTCTTATTTATTTAGCTATTGCCCACTAATTTGGTGTCATTAGTGTTAGGGAACCATAAGAACACCATTGCATGCACAAAGAACATAGAACTACATTGGGTTTGAGATGTAGTGTAGCACTCAGTTCATAATTCCATTCATTTGGCAGCCGAGGAAAGTCTGACCCATTTATTTTCATCTTTCTTTTTCAGGGTTTGATGCTTTTGTGTGGGATTTTGTAGGAGATTATTCATTCAAGATTTACATCAACATCAACGAATCAAGTGTAACACCAACCAGACCAAAGGTGAAGTACTGCAAAGGTTTAATGACCATATCATATCTAGTCTTTGAGTCACTCCAAATATCAGGGTGCCCATATCCTAGACAAAGGCACCCAAAAGCACCGCTATTCATCCCTAGGTACCCCATTCTGGCCAAATCTATCACTCTTGCAATTTTTTGAGGTTCCTTACAAAAATTAGTTCCACTTGCACATCACCTTGCCCAGTCCCAGATCACTGTGAGGTAAGTTTAATTGAGGTTAATACCTTTACACTCCTATTTCATTTCATTTAAAATATCAACTAAATTATCTAGCATGTATATTTTAGTATATTTAAATTATTACATTGTTATACTTCTTATATTATTACTAAAACACAAATTTTAGTTAATCAAGTTATACCTCTGACCAGAACCTAGTCTCTATTTGCACTTGTTAAAACAAAAATACATTAACCATATTTATAATCAATGGGGAATTTTCATTCACTGCTTTCTTGCACATTCCTAATAATAGCCATGCTTATAATAGCATATGTGATTTTTAAAATCTATGCTAATAATAGATTAAGCCATGATTTAATCCTATTACTATACATCTTCCACACATGATCTTTATCTTTGCCTTGCATGTGATTTTTCTAGTTAGAGATCCTTTGTGTATGTCCCAAGCCATCTTACTTTTATCTATTTATAAAAATTTCTTAGACACCAAGCCAACTCTGATTTGCTATTTTTAGCCAATGGAACCGTCCCCAAGTTGTGGGACCTTGTGATCTTGGGATGGATCTTCAGAGAAGACCGGTTCCTCTATCTATTTCTACTGATACCGTTACTCCTAGTACTGAAAGGGGAAACTAAGCTAAGAATTCCAAGGGACCTGGGGAAAGAAGGATAATATGAAGTAAACTACACTAAAAGGTGATAGCACCAGAAAAGAGGGGTGAACACTGTCTATTCTGAGTGAGATTGACATGGAATGTGTGAAAGGAGGCTAGGCAGGAGTAGCACAACAAAACACGCATTCACCAAATCATTCTCATGGAACACAACCAAATATGGAGCTGTACAGGGGACCTGAAGTAGCACAACAATACACAATGCAAGAGAAGAGGCAAGAAGAAGGAATGAAAACATGTTAGGATAGAGAATAGTCACAAAACGATGCTTCTATTACTTCCAAAAATGCACAAAACTGTTACAATGATAAGGAGGCCGATATCCACATGCAAGAGCCAAACATGGAGGTCTGCAACTCAAAATATAGAAAATATGGAGTCCTTAGCAACATGCGTAAGGATCTAGAGTGTCCAACATAACAAATGAGCCTTGCTCTTACATTTATAGATGAATCCATGGAGGAAGAAGGGAAAAGGAGGGAAAACCCAAATTTGAAACACAACCACCAACAAGAAGCATTCAATGTCTGTAAATCCACTTGGAAATATGTGAAATATGCTTCCCCATGCTTGTTTGATGTGTTGAAGAAAAAAGAGGGTGGATCATACCAAATTGGGTGGTTGGAGCAATCAGATCTGCTCATCAATGTTCAGAGAGATGTTTTCCCAATTCTCACCTACCAGATCTACCAGAATTTGAATTTTGAATTTTTGGCACTATAGCTGATGTCAACAGCTCTCTGACAAGTCTAGGCACATGTCGATCTGAGCTCTGTAGCTAATGATATGGCTGTCAGAAGATGTTAGAGTCATTGGTGTATGTGAAAAACATGGCGCATGCTGATTGGATGAGATGGTAGCCAAATGTACAACTATTTTTCATTTCTACCACGTGTCAATCATTCATTTATTACAAGGATTTGGTGCCTTGACTGGTTGCGTGTGGCACACTTAAGCGTGCCAAAAGATGATCTGGAATAGAAGGAGGCATAGAAGGGCACATGGAGAAAATAGAGGAAAGGCACAGGGGTCACGCATGATGCACGTGTGGGGAGATGAATCAAACTGGTGAGCAGAGAATGTATGGTTAAGGCACAACTATTACAAAGTAATGGGTGTGCAACGTGCAAAGGGCCAAGGACTTAGGCATACGAGATGGGAAGAAACTGACTCAGAAGAAGGTGAACGCGTAGAAGGTGAGGGCAAGAGAGAATTGGAAGGAGAAAAGGAAAAGGGGGTGCAGGTAAACTGTGACCAAAGGAATGTGCCAAGTGATTTTGAGTGCGCGTAATTCTTCAATGAATAACCTGGGGCCAGAATGTGTATGTAAGTTATCCAAATCACTAGGAGAGCTATTTGGATAATAGTTTTGGTGACTTTCAGGGCCATCTTCCTGCTAGATGAAGAGACAGTAGCCTGAAGCATCCATTAGGCATGGAGTCTACTTGTTCAATCATGAAAATTCCCCTGTGATCACTTTGAGAATCATTTCTACACTTTGTTCTGAATCTCACAACTGCTGAGAGAAGCTCTACACTCTAGAAGTAACAAAAGAGTGTGCACAGGAAGCATGCAAGAGGAAAGAACTATGTACAAACAAACAATGTGTGTGGAGCACACTTGGAGGAATTGAAACTACTCTAATATATACAACATGATGTAGCAAACCTAATGGAAGGGTTTGAGATAGATCCCGTTTACTAGGATTTGCAGTGCGCTTCCATCTGGATGAGTTAACTCAAAAGAGTTAGCTTCTTTGTAGGACTTGATGATGTATGGGCCACTCCAAAGTGCATCAAACTTTGAATGGCACCCTGGTTTAGCTCTTTCAGCATCCCATTTTAGAACCAAGTCCCCAACTTTGAAAGCTTGAGGCCTAGCCTTTCTATCAAACCATTTCTTTGTTGCTTGCTGATGTTGTTCTAGCTTGATCATGGTAGAGTTTCTGAGCTCTTCAAGATGAACCAGCTCTACCATCCTAATTTCTCTCTGATCCGCACCCTCAAATTCTAGCTGTTGGGCAAGTGCCAATGAATTTAGTTCTAGTGTCAAAGGAAGGGAAACCTCCTTGCCATAGACAAGCTTGTAAGGAAAAGTTCCTATTTCCTTTTTGACTATGATTCTATCTTCCCAGAGTGCATGTAAGACCTTTGTATGCCACTTTCTTTGGCTAATGTTCATTGTGCACTTCATGATTCTGATCAGGTTCTTGTTTGTTGATTCTTCCAGACCATTTCCCTGAGGGTAATAGTTGGAAGAGGTTTTCAGGTAAATGCCCAGACTTAGAGCCCAATTAGTGATTTTAGCACCAAGGAAGGCCTTTGCATTATCAGAGATAATGGTTTGAGGAATGCCAAACCTTATGACTAAACCTTTGAGAAAGTCAAGGATGACTACCTTAGTTGATTCCTTAAGTGTGATAACTTCTGTCCATCTGGTGAAGTAATCTATAGCTGTCAGCACCCATTTATGTCCAGTGCTTGAAGGTGGATTGATCATGCCTATGAAGTCGAGACCCCATTTGCAAAAGGTTGATCCGCTTGGATTGGTCAGAGGGGAAGCACTGCCAATCTTTTCTTTCCTGCAAAGAAAGTGCATTCTTTACATTTTGTGACCCACCTATGTGCATCTACAAACAGGGTAGGCCAAAAGATACCTACCATTATGATCTTCATTGTTGTAGTTTTGGTAGAGAAGTGTCCACCAGATAATCCATCATGAAATTATGCTAACACTTGCTCAGTCTGTGCGCTGCTGATACATCTTAACAACACACCATCTAGATTTCTTTTGAAGAGAATTCCATCAATCAAAACATAAGGGATATATTACAACCTCAGATGCCTTCTCTTTGCTTTGTTCAAATCGGGAGGGTATGCGTCCTCAGAAAGGAATGTGATCATGTCCTTCATCTAGTCATGCGCACTGGGGTCTATATTTTGTTCATGTTCTACATGTGGGAGGTCTTCATCCAGAAATAATGAAGCCTCAGGTTCACTTTGCGCATCCTCAACAATCTACTTGCAGAGTGCACTACCTCTTACCAGCTTTTTGGCCTTAATAGTCACATCATATTCCATGATTTTTGTCACCCATCATGCTCTCTTCTCACTAATTTCTGCTCCCATGATGAAGTCTCTGACAGATGAGTGGGAGACTAACACCTTGATATGATTTTGGTGAGCATGCTCTTGAATTTCTTGAGTGCACGTGCATGATGGCGAAGACCTGCTTCTCCATGTGACTGTATTTCAATTCATAATCCTTCAGCATCTAGCTGAAGAAGGCCACTAGATATTCTATCCCTTGTTCATTTTCCTATGTTAGGACAACAACAATGCTTGCATCAACACCATAAGCATAAAGGATGAAATCCTTTGAGTAATCTGGATTGATGAGTGTTGGCGCACAAGTAATCTCTTTCTTGATCTTGTTGAAGCTTTCTCTTCCTTCTGCTGTCCATCTGAAGGCTATGTCCTTTTTGAGCATAAGGGTGATGGGCCAAACCAGTCCTACAAAGTTAGGGATAAAACACCTAACAAAGTTAATCTTGCCAAGGAAGTACTGCAAGGCCTTTTTTGTGCTGGTAGGGAAAGGGCTAGGATGGCTGAAACATGCTCAAGATCAATCATGATGCCATCCTTTGAAACCACATGGCCCAAGAGCTTACCTTGAGCCACCACAAAATTACACTTCTTGGGGTTAAGAGATACCCCAAATTCTCTGCATCTCTCAAATACCTTTTCTAGGTGTGCCATGTGATCTATGCTCTGCTTTGAGAAGATAGTTATATCATCAAGGTAAACCAAGATGAACTCATTGATGTAACCTTTGAAGGCAATATCCATGGTGCACTGAAATGTTGTGCCCGCATTTGATAGACCAAAGGGAATTTTTTGTATGCATATGTTCCCCACTTGGTTGTAAATGTTGTTTTGAATTGATCCTCTTCCTTGACCAGGATCTGGTTGAAACCCGAATACCCATCCAACATGGAGAACCTTTACGTGCCAGCCACAGTCTACAGAATCTATTCCATTGAAGGTAAAGGATAATGATCCTTTAGAGATGCCTTATACAAATCTTTGAAATCAATGTAAAGTCTGATTTCACCATTCTTCTTGCACACTCGAACAAGATTTGTGACCCAGGTTGAGTATTTGATAGGAAAGATAATTTTTTCCTCAATGAGTTTTGATAGTTCCTTTCTCATGAGGGGCTCTATCTTTGGATTGACCGATCAGTTTTTTTTGTCTGACGGGATTTATGCTAGGATCAAGGTCAATGGAGTGTTGAGCAACACTTGGATCAAAGCCTTTGAGGTCTTCATACTCCCATGAGAAAATGTCACTGTATTTTTTACAGAGAGAGATGAAGGCCTATTTTTCTTCATGCGCACAAGTCCTGCTGAGAAGTAGCTCTTTTCTGTGTGCAATAGTAATGGAGGATCAATCCTCTTGCATGGTGCACATGTATCTTTCTTCACCCTTGAACTCATCATCAGGGCTGAACATTTTCTCTAAGGTGACCAGCCCTTTAGGAAACTTATTTGTCTTCAGCTATATTACTTGGTCACCATAGTTGTCATGCAAGTCAACTTGCATACTTGATGAAAATTCAGCTTCATTCTGGATAAACTGGATGATCTGCACATCACTGTCAAACACTTGCCAGCTGGTGTTATTGTCTAGAATGGATGGTCTGATTACCATCTTAATGTGTTGAGTGTTTCCTTTGACAAAGTCCTCAGCAGGAGAAAATTGTGAACCGAGCGTGGCCATTTGGTCAGCTTCTTTGTTCATTCTATGGGACTACCTGTAGATTAAGGGCATTAAAGCTCTCAAGTAGGTCCCAAACTCTATGTTTATAAGCTTTAAGAAGCTTATTCTTTGTCTGGAATTTTTTGGTGACCTGGTGGATGATCAATTTTGTGTCCCCAAAGATCTGCAATGCTTTAATTTTCTTCTTTTAAGCAATAAGCAAGCCATGCACTAATGCTTCATATTCTGCCACATTGTTCGAACATGCAAACTACAGCCTATGTGTGAAGAATAATTTCTCATCCTTAGGGGAAATGAGAACCACTCCTGCTCCTGCACCATTTCTACTTCTGGATCCATCAAAGTATAACTTCCATAGACCAGTTTGAACTTTTTGTTTCCTATGAGCGTGCGTGGAAGCGTAGCATCTTCTTCTAGAATGCAATAAGTACCAAGCCCAGTTTCATAGGCTTCTAGTTCTTTAGCATAGGGATCAAATTTGTGATGCCTCTCCACCCATTCATCAAGTACTAGGTCTGGAACAGAGGGTGGAAGAGACTGCTCTTCAGGAACTGAAACTTGTTCTTCTTGGATAAGACAATTGGCTTGGAGAGGGGATGGGACATATGGCTCTACATGATAAGAAAATATAGGCTCAACTTGTATGGTAAACTAGGTACCATACCTTGTCTTGAGTAACATATGAGACCAATCAGAAGACAAGTAACCACCCACTTTAGCAGTAAATTCTCTTGATAGACATAGGGAAAACAAAGGAGGTAGGTCAATAATTGACACATCTTGAGTAATTGTCAGGCTTGGACATGCATGGAGGGTTAACTCAAGATCCTTGATGACTCCTAAGGTGGTTACAATTGATCCATCAAGTTATAGGACTCCTTTAGACAAAGGGCTATATTTCAGACCTAAGACATCAGCTATCTTCTTAGGCATAATAGAAGTACTAGCGCCTGAGTCAATCAAGCAGTTATGCACTAGGTGTTTGCCTATAATCAAGGACATATAGAAGGGTGGGGTTTTAGAAACTTTACTTACTTGTTTCTCCTCTTCTTGGTAGATTTTGATAGAAGCACGTGGCTTCTGCATAACTGGGTCAGTGCACAGAAGTTGCACCAGAGCTTCATGTAATAGATCCTGCTGAGATGGAATGGTCAGGGCATCCCACATTGTGACGTTTATGTTTTTTTTCTTCATCTGGTCAACAATGCTGAATGGAAGCCCCCCCACCTTGTGAATTTGGGGAACAACATCCCTTCTTGATTGTTCAGGCGCGGAAGCCTAAATTTTAGCTAGAGTAGAGGCTTGGCCTACCAAAGGATGGGTGTGTGCTGCTTCAGAAGGAGCTTTATGTGGGACCTCCTGCATAGGGATTTGAATGCTTTTGCTACAAGAGGTCTTGTCTGATTATTTTTTCTTCTGAAGATCTGCTTGTATTACTGGGACTGTGACCTACGTGCCTAACTCTAATATTATTTTCTTATATCTTGTGTTGTCTGTAACTTGGGTGTGTGGTTTGCTTGTATCTTCTATAGCTTGGTTGATTGTGCAGAAGTCCTCCGCACCAAAGAACATCAAATTGGACTCTGAAGGAACTTCTAGTCCTTCTAGATTATTTACTTCATGGGAGTTTCTTGTGGGCTCATAGGATGAATCATTCTAGATCATGAAGGCTTGGGTACACACAACATTAGCACAATGGTACTGACTATGAGGCATTTTGCAAGCGAAGCACCATTCTGACTCTTATGCTAAGTTGTTATTGAACTAGAATGAGCTCGACTCGTGTTCACGATGGGTGCTGGGAGAGAAGGTGTGGGAGGGACAACTTGCAAGGGTAGATGTGCATTAGGCTACCACCTATCATTTTGCTGGTTGGGCGCGTATCTTTGATTTCCATATTGATTCTGCCAAGACTGATTGCCTTGGCCATGTGCCTAATTGGAAATGCCTCTATATGCTTGTGCTTGCTACTTTTCTAATGATATTACCTTGTTTGATAAATTTCTGATCAAGGCCTTCAATTCTTCATCCTCCTTTTGTTGTGATGGAGAATAGGATGTTGAGGCAACCGGTTGCATGCTCTACTTCAGGAGTAGGAATAGGGGCCACAGAAGGCTGGGGTGCTTGTGACATCTCTAGGAACAAGGGCATGGGTGGTCTAGGATCCAACTTTCCTACCTGAATGAGACTATTTTCTACCCTTACTACAATGCTATAAGCAACTGGTAAAGTCCTACCTCCCATAGATTGGATCATAACTGAGATATCATTGTTGAGCACCTTCAGATAATAAAGGAAAGCATGTTGGGCTGTAGGTATTACCACAAGAGGGATTTTATGTCCCAAGTCTTCTGAAATATAATGTTGAAATCAGTCATCTTCTCATTAGGCACCCTCCTTGTTGTTGTCAGTTGCTCCACCAAAGATAGGTGATCTGACTTGTCTTCAAAATAACTACATAGAGCCGTTCCCAACTCATCCTAGGTGGTGATAGATCCATGTCTCAAGCCTCAGTACCATTGAAGAACTTTACCTTTGAAAGAGGCTACAAGCAGCCTGACTGCTACATCATTATGTGTGATCAGATAGAGTGAACACACATTTTCTACATCTTGGATATGCTCCTGAGGGGTGACTTGATTCTCACCAGTAAAGTAAGGAATACTTTTGAGCATGCCATTTGGCATATCATGTTGCATGGCCAGGAGTAAAGGACTCCCTCCATAAAAGTTTACAAAGCTTCTTAATGGAGGAGGTGGATGATGCGCCATTGTAGGGCACATAGGTTTTCTATTTTTAGGAGGAGTTGAGTGGGCATGGTGCACTAGAGATAGAGATGCACATGTGGGATTTCTAGAACGAACTATTCTCAGGGATAACTAGAGGTATTCAAAAGAATCTTCAGCTGCTGCACTTCTTCTTGTGTGCACTCTTCTCATGAAAGGTGCTTTGGGACTATCGAAACAAATATTTTAAAATATTGGAAGTCACTAGATGTGTTTGAAATGAGCCTCAAAAGGCTGAGACACTAAGTTCACACAATAGAACTTAGAGATATGAAATTTGAGATTTCAATGCTTGGTCCCACTGGGCGTGCCAGAAACTGTTGGTTTCTCAAATGTGCACCCGTGTCTTGGATCTCAAAAGGGCCAAGGTGTTTGAGACCACAATGGAACCATCCCCAAGTTATGGGACCTTGTGAGCTTGGGATGGATCTCTAGAGAAGGTAAGTTCCTCTATCTATTTCTACTACTACTACTAGCTGCTAGTGCTGAAAAGGGAAACTAAGCTAAGAATGCCAAGGGACCAGGGAAAGAAGGATAACATGAAGTAAACTACACTAAAAGGTGATAGCACCAGAAAAGAGGGATGAACACTATCTTTTCTGAGCAAGAATGACAGGGAATGTGTGAAAGGAGGCTAGGCATGAGTAGCATAGAAAAACACGCATTCACCAAATCATTCTCATGGAACACAACCAAATATGGAACTACAGGGGACCTGAAGTAGCACAACAATACACAATGCAAGAGAAGAGGAAAGAAGAAGGAATGCAAACATGTTAGGACAGAGAATAGTCACAAAATGATGCTTCTATTACTTCCAAAAATGCACAGAACTATTACAATGATAAGGAGGCTGATATCCACATGGAAGAGCCAAACATGGAGGTCTACAACTCAAAATACAGAAAATATGGAGTCCTTAGCAACATGCATAAGGATCCAGAGTGTCCAACATAACAAATGAGCCTTGCTCTTACATTTATAGATGAATCCATGGAGGAAGAAGGGAAAAGGAGGGAAAACCTGAATTTGAAACACAACCACCAATAAGAAGCATTCAATGTCTATAAATCCACTTGGAAATATGTGAAATATGCTTCCCCATGCCTGTTTGGCATGTTGAAGATAAAAGAGGGTGGATCATACCAAATTGGGTGGTTGGAACGATCAAGATCTACTCATCAATGTTCAAAGAGACTTTTTCCCATTTCTCACCTACCAGATCTACTAGAATTTGAATTTTGAATTTTAGCATTGTAATTGATGTCAGCAACTCTCTGACAAGTCTAGGCACATGCTGATCTGAGCTCTGTAGCTGATGATATGGCTGTCAGAGTCAGTAGCATATGCAAAACACATGGCGCACATTGATTTGATAAGATGGTGGCCAAATGTATAACTATTTTTCATTTCTGCTATGTGTCAATCATTCATTTGTTGCAAGGATTTGGTACCCTATTGGAACACCCTTATTGGTTGCGCATGACACACTTAAGCGTGTCAAAATATGACCTGGCATAGAAGGATACGAGGGTAGGGCACGTGGAGAAAAAAAAGGAAGGTGTGGAAGGGTCGCACGTGATGTACATGGGGAGATGAATCAAACATGTGAGCAGTGAACGTATGGTTAAGGCGCAACTATTACAAAGTAATGGGTGTGGCGCGTGAAGGGCCAAGGACTTAGACACGCGGGATGGGAAGAAACTGACTCGGAAGAAGGTGAATGCATGGAAGGTGGGTGCAAGAGAGAAGTGGAAGGAGAAAAGGAAAGGGGGCATGTAGGTAAACTATGACCAAAGGAATGTGCCAAGGGATTTTGAGCACGCGTGATTCTTTAATGAAAAACCTGGGGCTAAAATGTGTATGTAAGTTATCCAAATCACTAGGAGATCTATTTGGATAGTAATTACTTAGGCATTTTTGGGTGGAAGGAGCCTTGAAAATTCCTTGTCCAAAATATTCTCCGAATTCTTCTAGCCTTCCAAATCCTTTTCTTCTTTTATTGACATGACATCGAAAATGGATGGAACTTCTATGGGGGCCAACTCATTGATCTTTCCCTTGAACTCTGTGATTATTTTATCAAGTTCTGAGGCCCAATCATAAAGTGGATACATCATACATGTGGATAAAGGGAAGAGATCTTTTAGTCTATCCTGGAGCGTAACCTTCAAATCTGTAATCAAGTCTCCTTTATGCTTGTTGTCCACTCAAAATTCCCTGCTCTGTCAAAAGTAAAAATTTCAAAATTTTTTGAGTTTAAATGTCTTTTCTGTCGAGCTGGTGGTGTGAAAAAAGTCTTGAAGTCGAAAAATTCTAAGTTTTGGGCCATTCTGAAGTATTTCGGGCCTTTCAGACATTTTTGTCCCGCCTGTCCCAAGTACGAAAGTGTGCTCTCGTTCCCCGGTCGGCCGAAATCCTCCGAAGTTGTTCCATTTTCGGGCCCGTCGGAAGTTTTCGTCCCAACTGTCCCGAAGTGACTGTGCGAGATGTTCCAATTTCGGCCGAACCGCCCGAACCGCGTACTTCGCACTTTCTTGTCCCAAATGTCCCAATTTCAAAAGTGCGCTCTGTTCCAATTTCGCCTGAACCGGCCGAGTCGCGTACTCCGGAACTTTTTGTCTCAAATTTCTCAAGTTCAGCACTCTGTTCCATTTTCGGCCGATTCGCCCGATTTCGTCCCAAGTGTCCCAAAGTCAAAAGTGCAAGTTATTCCGATATCGGCCGATCCGCTCGAACCGCGCTTTCATGTTCCAACTGTCCCGAAGCCAAAAGTGCGAGCTGTTCCATTTTCGGCCGAAACGCCCGGACCACGTCCTTCGCGCATTTTCGTCCCAAATGTCCCAAAATGCATTTGTGCGTCTTCTCCTTGTTTCGTCCGTATCGGCCAAGCCTCGTGTTTCGTGCATTCGCGTCTCACATTTCCCAAGTGAACCTAATGCAATTCATACTTAGTTTTTCCCGCTCGACCCGAATGTGCTAAATTTGAATTTAAGTTGTGAAGATAAAATTTCAAGGACAGCTGGCAGAAGGACGAAGCTTTCAAGACGCCGTTTGCATCAGTTTTCAAAGATATCCATTGTCATCTTCAAGATGAAACGTCTGGTGTGTCCCTCGTGGCAAAGACATAGCTGAGACGTTAAAGAAATTCAAGAAGCGGTTTCTGAAGACGGTGGGCCATTCTCAGTGACTGTCCACCTGTCTCCTTCTCCATTATTTTCTCTTCTTCCTATTCCTTTCATATCCCATGTAATTAGTTAAGAAATTGTGTTTGGCAGTCCTTGACTATTTTTTAGTTAAAAGAAATGGTTACGAAGAGTAACTGAATTGTAAGCTATATAATGGCATTCTTTCCGCCATTCTAAAAAAAAAGAAGAACTGGGCATATTTACTGAAAGTGTAAATAGATCAAAAAGAAATCAATACAAAAGGGCTTTCCGTTCATCGTCTATCTATCTCTGTTATCTCTGTGCTTCTCATTTAATGTTTGTGAAGATCATTTTGTCTCTAATTTATTAGTCTCTACTGATTGCATACTGTCCGGTTTTGCAAGCACAATGATCTTGTATAACCAAGAAGGAACTTTGTGTCCTTGATTAATGAATTTGAAGAAGGTGTTATTTACAGAACTTTGTGTCTTTAAATTTAATCTTATTCAACCGATGCAAATGATCTTGTCTTCAATTCACTGTGCAACTTCGCATACATAAAGAATTACTCTGCTATCTATAATTCTGCATGTTGCCTATTCTGCTCGTTCCTCTGTATTCTCATTTCTTCTGTCCTTTTGTAATTGATGATCTTCATAGAAAACACTTTCGTGGTATCCAAGTTTAACCAACAAATCATGTCTTGTACATTTGTAAATAAGTTTGTTTCTGAATAAGGGAACCTCTCCCATTAAAGAGGAGGGACTTCTTGTCCCCTGACTGTTGCTCTTCGTAAAAAGTCCTATTTGAAAACCAACAGTTTTTGGCGACTCCGCTGGGGAAAATCACATTCCAGTTCTGTAATTTTTCGATCATTCTTTTATCTGACGACTCTGTGTTTTACTCGAGGGAGAAGGGCCCTTGGTATTGAAGACTCTCAGTTTCAGCTTTTGGAGCAGCAGGGTTTTCCTTTCCCTTCAACGAGAAATAGCAGGACTCGTTTGACAAGCACTCCACCTGTTCAAGATATAATTCCTACGGGTGGTATTCCTTCAGAGCCAGCTAGTCCCTAATCTACGAGCTTTGATTCTTGCTGGTGTTGCAGTTCCCCTCCAAGCCGTTTTTCCAAGAATGGCGGCGCCATTACCATGGGGTCATCGTGTCGGGCCTCTGGCCCTTACTCAGCCTTTGCATGAGTTACCCAGAGGTAACCAGAAGAACTTCCCCAAATTCAAAGGCGATGGCAAAGTGCATCCTGATGAACACATCGCAGCCTTCGTTGTTGCATGTGGAGTTCTGGGAGTCGAATATGAAGACATCTCCGTAAGGCTGTTCGTTGAGACGTTACAAGATAATGCTGCTGATTGGTTCTACCACCTTCCGGCCTGGTGCTATCACTGACTGGGACACAATGAGAACTCAGTTCGAAAATCGTTTCAAGCCGGCAGAAGATGTGCATGCCTTGCTTGCCCAAATCTCTCAGATAAAGAAAGATTCACAAGAGCCCATGAGAGAATTTGTGGCCCGATTCAACAGGTTGATCAATAAAATTCCAACGCCTACCCGACCTGTTGATCAAATTCAAAAATGTTTCTTCCTAAATGCTCAATCACCCAAAGTTAGTTATGCACTAAGAAGGGCTAATCTCGGAACACTTGGTTGAGGATCAAGAATCTGGCTGTTAGTATCGAGGATGACTTGATCATGTCAAGGAAGTTGAGAAGAGACCCTCCCAAATCTAAGTCTGCTGCTTCTTCCTCTTCCACCCCTGGACCTAATACTGATCCATTAGTCCAGAAACTTGCAAATGATCTTATGTCGCTATAAAGAAACAATTGGCTCAGCATGCTCCTTATGCAGATGTTCCAAGGAGAAATTTTCAGCCCAGAAATCATTTGCCTGCTTCTCAAACAAGACTAGCACTTGAAGGACCTCCTGTTAAGGTTCCTGTGAATGCAACCTGTGAAGTTGAAGAGCCAGATGAGATGATAATGAAGCTTGCGAGGATTTTGCGGAGGAATTTGATGATGAAGTAGAAGAACTTGAGGGATCTCGAGTTAATTTCTTTACCACTGAGGGCATTGATGATGGAGATGATTATGATGAAGTGGTAGCAGACATGAATAGCGAATCATTTGCTGTCATGACTCGAGAGCAGACAAAGCAGAGGGAGAAAGTGACCCAGCCACCTAAGAAATCTAAGGAGCAGTCGGCAACTATCCCTGTAATTGCAAAAAGAGGATCTCCTATCCCTACTTCATCTACACCAAAGGTGAGTCCTATTAATCCTAGTTACCAAAGTTGCTTCTTCTTTTTCTCCTAAAGTTGATAAGCCTAGAATTCCAAATGATGATGGCCCGTCCACTTCTAGATCCTTTGATATTGTTGATCACCTGAAAAAGACCAAGGTACAAATCTCAGAAGCTGAGTACTATCAAACCCATCCCAAAGCTTTTGCCAAGATGATTCAATTTGTTAATTCCCATTCTAAGACCACCTCTAAAGGCCTTTTACCTACTCCTCCCTTCTGCACCACAGCCCAGTCTGGTAGCTGCTGTCACCTCACCTGGTGACAAAATTAAACCATTTTATGTAACACTTCTCATAGCTGGCCATAGGCTCAGTAATTGTGTCATTGACTCAGGAGCCTCAGATAATGTAATGCCTGCTAAAGTAGCTCATGCTTTAGGCCTGACCCTCACTCGCACTTATGGATCCTGTTACTCCATGGAAAGCAAAGAAGTGCCCCTGGTTGGAAGGATTAAAGATGCACAAGTGGCCTTTGCTGCTTTGCCTGAAAAGAAAGTCTTGGCTACCATCCTAGTAGCAGACATTCCTCCTTCTTATGGAATGTTGCTAAGTAGGAACTTCTGCAAAGATGTGGGTGGGGAAATCCAGATGGACTGGTCGCATGCACTCATACCTGTCAATGGACAAAATGAAGAAACTGTTGCCTGAGAAACAATCTGAGTATATTGTGCAGAAAACGGATGATCCTAAGGCACAAATACTCTATGAAGATATAGGTCATGGCAATTACATGATTATGTCCCCTGATGAAATCCAACCCCCCAAAGTGTCTCCTAAAGATCCCAATGGTGTTTGGATTTTAGAATTTGATGGAAGTTGTTCCTCAGCTGGTTCTGGAGCTGGCGTCCTGCTAGTGTCACCTGAAGGATGCCTATATCCTTTTTCATTTAAGTTGCAGTTTGAAAACACTAATAATACAGCAGAGTATGAGGCTCTCATTCTTGGACTGCAAGTGGCCAAGGAACAAGGTGTGAAGAACATTCTGGCTCGTGGTGATGCAGAGTTGATTGTGAAGCAGGTCAGAAACCTCTTCCAGGTAAAAAATGGGAGGCTGAAGCATTACCGGAATCAGGTTTGGGATTCCATTGAATTCCTTGATGCTTTCTCTATTGAAGCAATACCTAGAGAAAAGAACAGCAGGGCTGATTCACTGGCTGTCTCAGGGTCACTACTGATTCCCCATCCTGAATTCTCTCAGGATAAGTTCACTATTGAAATGGTCCACCGGCCTAGTGTACCTGACAATACCAATAACTGGCAAGTTTTCAACGTTGACCAGCATTTTCTTTCCTTCCTGGAACTCAAGGGTAATTTTGAACAATTGTATTTTGAGGGAAGTGACAACCTGCCTCGTGAGAGTGTGTCCTTTGACCAAGCCGTCACCCAAGGACAAGAAATAGATCAAGATGGATGCATCAATCTCAAAGGAAACAAGATTCCTAAAGGTTTGGTGAGTTTGGAGGAATTATTTGATAAACATGACAGATATGTGAAATCCAAAGCTTCTACTGGACCTCAGCAATCAGCTGAGTATGATAAGATTGATATTGGGAGTTCTGATGACCCTAAGCTGGTAAATATTGGAAAATGTTGTACAGAAGATGAAAGGAGAAAAGCAATTGATCTTCTAAGAAGGTATAAGGATGTTCTTGCATATTCTTATGAGGATCTAAAAGCCTTCAAGCCAAAAGATATGCAGCATTCTATTCCTCTCAAACCAGGAATCAAGCCTTTCAAGCAGAAGCAGAGGCAGTACAACCCCAAAATAGCTGACACCATCTTTCAGGAGATTCAGAAGTTGTTGAAGGCTAAGATTATCTTTCCTATTCACCATTCAACATGGATTGCAAATATTGTGCCTGTCAGAAAAAAGAATGGTGAGATCCGCATCTGCGTTGATTTCAGGAACCTGAATCAGGCTTCTCTGAAAGATAATTATCCTTTGCCCATGATGGATCAAATATTGCAAGCAGTAACAGGCTCTGAAATGTTATCTATGCTTGATGGATTTTCTGGATACAACCAGGTAGAGGTTGATACTGTAGATCAACATAAAACAACTTTCACTACTCCTTGGGGCACCTTTGCTTACAAGAGAATGCCTTTTGGGCTTATTAATGCTGGTGCCACTTTCCAGAGAGCTATGGATCTGGCTTTTGGAAGCTTGAAAGGGAAGTGTATTGTCATATACCTTGATGACCTGACAGTGTTTTCCAAGACAAGAGCGGATCATTTTGATCACCTGGAGACAGTTCTGCTGAGATGCAGAGAGCATGGAATCTCTCTGAACCCTAAAAAATCTGTCTTCTGTGTTACAGAGGGAAAATTATTAGGGCACATTGTTTCCAAGGATGGTATTAAGATTGACCCTGAACGAGTTCAAGCCATCCAGCAAATTCCTCTCCCAACCAGTAAAAAGGGCGTGCACTCCTTCGGTAAGATCAATTTTTTGAGAAGATTCATTCCCGATTTTGCAGAGTTAACTTTGAACATTTCTCAGATGATGAAAGGGAAGCAAACATTTGGTTGGTCTTCTGAAGGAAAAGAATCCTTTGAGGGTATCAAGAGAGCTATTGCTAAAACTCCAGTTTTGGCCTGTCCTGATTTCAGCAAAGATTTCATCATCTATTGCTATGCTATAGATAATACCTTGGCTGCTGTCTTAACTCAAGAAGACTCTGATGAACATGAGCTACCAATTGCATTCATGAGCTATATTCTGAAAGACCATGAGTTGAAATACACCATGATGGAGAAGCATGCTTTTGCAGTGGTCAAAGCTGTTAAACAATTTCATTTCTATATCCTCAACTCTCACTCCATGGTGCTGGTTCCAGATACAACTGTTAAGTCGATTCTTACACAACAAGAATTTGGATCTAAGAGAGGGAACTAGGTTGCTAAGGTCCAAGAGTATGACATTGATATCAAACTGACCAAGCTGGTTCGTGGAAAAGGTCTTTGTGAGCTCATTGCTGAAGGAGCTAAACATGAGTTGCTGGAGGAGAAAGCTGACATTCCTACTGTTCTGTTCCTTAGCTCAGTCGATGAATGGTATGCTGACATCGCCCATTTTCTCACCTATGGGGATTGCCCCTCTCATTTAACTACCAAGGAAAAGAGGACTGTTAAATTGAGGTCAGCGCAATATGTACTGTGGGAAAATGCTTTGTTCAAGCGTGGCTTAGATGGGAGATTTTTGAAGTGTGTGGACAAGGAACAGCAGAGAAAATTGCTCTCAGCTTTTCATGATCAGGCATGTGGAGGGAACTATTCATCAATGGTCACTACTCACAAGATACTTCGTGGAGGTTACTACTGGCCTTCCTTGTTCAGAGATGCATCCAGTGTGGGTGGATAAATGTGAGGCTTGTCAGACTTTTGTGGGAAGACCTAAACTGGCGTCGTTGCCTCTCAAGCCAGTTGTGATTGAGGAACCATTTCAACAGTGGGGTCTAGACTTCATTGGTACACTTAATCCTGCTTCCAGTGCTGGTCACACTCATGTGCTAACTGCCACTGACTACTTCACCAAATGGGTGGAAGCTATTCCAGTCAAGAGCACTACTTCTGAAGTGGTATGCAATTTCATCAAAGAGAACATCCTGGTGAGGTATGGTGTACCTAATAAGATTGTAACAGATAATGCCTCGAATTTCTCTTCAGCTGAGATAATGGACTTCTGCTATGGGTATGGTATTTCTTTGGCTCACTCTTCAGATTACTACCCTCAAGGAAATGGGCAGGCAGAATCTACCAACAAAAATCTGGTGACTATCATAAGGAAGTTAGTCAATGAGTCTCAGCGAAACTGGCACAAGAAGCTCTATGATGCTCTTTGGGCAGACAGGATTACACCAAAGAGAGCTATTGGAATGTCTCCTTTTCAAGTGGTATATGGAGTTGAGGCTCAATTGCCAGTGACAGTGGAACTGCCGGCCTTGCATCTAATGAAGGCCATCGAGGATACCAGTTTCAGAGATGCCCTGGACAAGAGAATTATGTACCTGCACAAGCTGAATGAAGACAGATTGGTGGTTGCTGATAGGA
This sequence comes from Taxus chinensis, assembly GCA_019776745.2. Taxonomy (NCBI): domain Eukaryota; kingdom Viridiplantae; phylum Streptophyta; class Pinopsida; order Cupressales; family Taxaceae; genus Taxus; species Taxus chinensis. Next base: position 526,703,330 of record CM034153.1, read on the forward strand.
TATCTGTTCACCAGCAGAAGGTAAAGGTCCTGTTTGACAAAAAAGCTAGGTTCAGAGAGTTCCAAGTTGGAGACACCGTGCTGTTATGGGATAAAAGACATGAACCTCGTGGCAGCCATGGAAAGTTTGATTCCCTGTGGCTCGGACCTTTCAAGATCAGACACTTGGCTGGTAAGAACTCTTTTTATCTTGATTACATGGATGGTTCACCCCTCCCACTTCCTTATAGTGGGCAGTATTTGAAGTTGTCAAGTCCTAGGTGACTAGGGAGTCCCTTTGTATATTCTGTACAATGTTTTCCTTCTGTTGTTTTGGTGTGTTTTCCTTCTGTTGTTTTGGCGTGTTTCCCTTCTGTTGTTTTTGTGTGTTGCCCTCTGTGTTGGTCTATTTTTGACTCCGTGGCCCAATGGATAAGGCACTGGTCTACTTCACCAAGTTTTTCTAAGTTCTTGCCTTGTCTCATTCCTTGAATTTATGCCAAGTCATCCCCAGAAGGAGCCAGCTGTTGTCCACTCAAAATTCCCCGCTCTGTCAAAAGTAAAAATTTCAAAATTTTTTGAGTTTAAATGTCTTTTCTGTTGAGCTGGTGGTGTGAAAAAAGTCTTGAAGTCGAAAAATTCTAAGTTTTGGGCCATTCTGAAGTATTTCGGGCCTGTCAGACATTTTTGTCCCGCCTGTCCCAAGTACGAAAGTGCATTTCGTTCCCCGGTCGGCCGAAACCTCCGAATTTGTCCCATTTTCGGGCCCGTCGGAAGTTTTTGTCCCAAGTGTCCCGAAGTGACTGTGCGAGATATTCCAATTTCGGCCGAACCGCCCAAACCGCGTACTTTGCACTTTCTTGTCCCAAATGTCCCAATTTCAAAAGTACGCTCTGTTCCAATTTCACCCGAACCGGCTGTGTCACGTACTCCGGAACTTTTTGTCTCAAATTTCTCAAGTTCAGCACTCTGTTCCATTTTCGGCTGATTCACCCGATTTCATCCCAAGTGTCCCAAAGTCAAAAGTGCAAGTTGTTCCAATATCGGCCGATCCGCCCGAACCGCGCTTTCATGTTCCAACTGTCCCGAAGCCAAAAGTGCGAGCTGTTCCATTTTCGGCCGAAACGCCCAGACCGCGTCCTTCGCGCATTTTCGTCCCAAATGTCCCAAAATGCATTTGTGCGTCTTCTCCCTATTTCGTCGGAATCGGCCAAGCCTCGTGTTTCACGCATTCGCGTCTCACATGTCCCAAGTGAACCTAATGCAATTCATACTTAGTTTTTCCCGCTCGACCCAAATGTGCTAAATTTGAATTTAAGTTGCGAAGATCAAATTTCAAGGACAGATGGCAGAAGGATGAAGCTTTCAAGACGCCGTTTGCATCAGTTTTCAAAGATATCCATTGTCATCTTCAAGATGAAACGTCTGGTGTGTCCCTCGTGGCAAATACATAGCTGAGACGTTAAAGAAATTCAAGAAGCGGTTTCTGAAGACGGTGGGCCATTCTCAGTGACTGTCCACCTGTCTCCTTCTCCATTCTTTTCTCTTCTTCCTATTCCTTTCATATCCCATGTAATTAGTTAAGAAATTGCGTTTGGCAGTCCTTGACTATTCTTTAGTTAAAAGAAACGGTTACGAAGAGTAACTGAATTGTAAGCTATATAATGGCATTCTTTCCACCATTCTAAAAAAAAAGAAGAACTGGGCATATTTACTGAAAGTGTAAATAGATCAGAAAGAAATCAATACAAAAGGGCTTTTCGTTCATCGTCTATCTATCTCTGTTATCTCTGTGTTCTCATTTAATATTGTGAAGATCATTTTGTCTCTAATTTATTAGTCTCTCTGATTGCATACTGTCTGGTTTTGCAAATACAACGATCTTGTATAACCAAGAAGGAACTTTGTGTCCTTGATTAATGAATTTGAAGAAGGTTATTTATAGAACTTTGTGTCTTTAAATTTAACCCTATTCAACCAATGCAAATGATCTTGTCTTAAATTCCTTGCAACTTCGCACACATAAAGAATTATTCTGCTATCTATAATTCTGCATGTTTCTATTCTGCCCATCCTCGTATTCTCTTTCTTTTTTCCTTTTGTAATTGATGACCTTCATAGAAAACACTTTCGTGGTATCCAAGTTTAACCAACAAATCATGTCCTGTACATTTGTAAATAGGTTTGTTTCTGAATAAGGGAACCTCTCCCATTAAAGAGGAGGGACTTCTTGTCCCCTGACTATTGCTCTTCTAAAAAGTCCTATTTGAAAACCAACAATGCTGCACTTCAGCCATTATCTTCTCTTGCTTGACCATATTATTTTTTATTTTTTCCTTGCTTTAACTCTACCTCTTCATTGGTGGAAAAAGTGATCATGACCTGATCAAAATCTTGATAGTCGTCAAAGACAAATTCTTCCTTCATACAACCTCCTTATCCTTTGATACTAGAAAGGCTTCTCCTATCGTAGACTTTAGCCGAGTCTCAGACAATGATTATGAGTTTATTTCAAACTCTGGATCTTCCATGTGTCATTGATAGGCCCAAGAGATAATTTTATTGGTGCACGGGAGGGATTCATTCTTATCAAACAATGGCCAAAAAAATAGGTCTTATGTGGCCACCAAGATTTGGTATCACGTGCTAAGGACCTTTACAGGATCATTAATATATTACAAGTGAGGGACATGGGGGAGTTTCCTTTGCCTTCTTCCTTTCCCTCTATTTCTCTTTGGAACCTTGAGCGCAATAGAATGAATCATGCTACTAGCCTCTCCTATTCTTGCATCTTCCATGACGATGGTATCCTTATATTTCTCTTCCTCTGCCTCCTTGTGCTCTACCTCATGCTCTTCTTCATGCCCTTCATCTCCTCTAACACTTGAAACCGTTGGCCCACTTACGCCCCTTTCTTATTCATCTTTCCTTGGGATTTCTTCTTCGTACGCATCATAATCATCCTCCTCATCATCATCATCTAATTTATGGATGATCAGAAGGGTTTGGGGCACCTCCTCTTCATATGAATTCCCCAAGTCCTCTGTCTCATCCTCACTTGAAACCACCCTTGGCTACTTCTTCACTGGGGTCCTCTTTGGACTATATTTCTTTGGTGACTTCTTGGTTGCTTTAGAAGTGCTTGTGCCTCGTGCTATCTCCATGTGCTTCTGTTACTTATTCTTCCTTGCACTCTGATCCAGGGCAGGATCCACTTCCTCATCCTCTTCTTCTTCCTTATTTATTCCTAGAGGGGGAGTCTCCTCGCATGCTCTCTTTGTTCCCATAATTTGTATTTTCTTGGGGGCTCTAGGATATGAAGGTCACACTTAGTTATGTACCTCCCGTCCTTCAACTTTGTCTTGAGGTAGATGAATACTTTGATAGATTGTTTTCCCACCACCATGGTTATAGGAGTTATGCCCATGTTATTAGACTTCATGGTTTCTATGTATGCAGACTTGATGAGGTAGAAAAAGGTCTTACACAAAGTTTGGTAATCGGATTCCAAATTGTCTACATCAAAATTTAATTTTTGTATGTCGTTTATCTTATTGACCGAACTTTGAAAATAATTTTCCGTGAAGGGAAAGGGTAGTTTGCACCATGGGCTGTAATCTCCATTAGTTAATTTAAATCTTCCTAGGCTGAAGTGTGGGTGTACTGTGAACTTTTACTTTCCTTCAAGTAATAAGGGTGATTTCCTTGGCACGTACCATTCATTTTCAATTTATATGCGCATTTTCTTGTACCATTTGTCTAGGTACAACTTATATTGGCTAGTAATGACACCTTCACACGTGAAAAATGCAAATCTATGTCATGTGACTTGTCTTCGGGCGTGTAGAACCATATTTTATCCTTGGGTTTATTTGGCATATTGATCTCCCAAAAGACTATGATAAACATGATTGCGCCCCAGGTCATTTTCTCACCCTTCTCCACCTAGATCCTGACTTCATCTACAATCCCCTTAGTAATGTACAACATAATGTTATACATAGTATTTTGCATTATCTTTTGTGCTACATTTAGCCACTTCTTGTTTATTTGCGACCATATTTCAGATGCACCTAATTTACAGCTGACAAGGTGCGTTGCAACCTTTGTGCCCAGATCATTGATTCCTATAACATCCATGACACAAATTCCCCTCTTATAGTTAAGCACAAGGGTAGTGGAATTTATCACCTCATCATCCTCAAGTTGTTGCCCAATCTCTAAACCCGAGCTGTGTAAACTTGTTACTCACTTGATCGATTGTGCGGTGATGCACATCCTTCTTCCTACGAAATAGAAGAAGTCCTCATGGACACGGGACATAAACCATTGAAACAGTCTCTCATGTGTGTCAAAGAAGGGTAATTCATATAGGTGGAGTACATCTGCGCTCTCCAAATCCATCTTGATTATTTCATCATATACAAGTTTCCCTGCTTCTATTCGTTGATCTAATTTTGTTAGCACATCCTTGTTGATTTCTCCTTCGTATTCTTCCAACTGGTGGTTGTAATCATTTATCTTGCATTTGGTGAGATGGGAGACCCACAATTGCACTCTTATTACCTCTCTAAGGTACTACATCTCAAAGAACCACTCGTCTAGTGTGTCCTCAATCACTATCTTCTTTCATTTACCATTTCCTTTTACCTTTGGTGACTGAGTAGCAATGATTACTTTCTTTGGTGACATTTGTTTAACTACTCAACTTCAATACTTTACCTTTGCAGTGAATCTATGCCCTAAATGATGAATGATTATCCTCATCTACCTGTGCCAATATTTCACTCCATCCACCCTCATTGCTTTAAATTGTGCTCCCTTTAAGTAATGTTGTAACCTAGCTGAGCTCTCCACGATCATGTGCCATAAGTTAAACCCTATGCACTTAAGCTTTCATAAACCCTAGCTCAAGCCCTTACTGCTAACTTATGCTTTCAATCACCATTTCTTCACACTCCTATTTATACCCACAAAGCTTTCACATTCACAGTTGCTCTCTGGTTCATTTTTTGTACTTTGATTTGATTTCTACACTTTGGTTTGTTGCTTCACACTTAATCGATCATTAATATCTTGATATCTTCACAAGATAAGGTAGAAATGAACTCGCTCACACTCCTTTTATAGATTTACAAATTATATACCATTAATTTCTCCTCACCTACCACTGTATTACAACTTTAAATATGCTTTCTATTTTATCCCACACTTTCTTTCACGTGTGATAATCGTAACCTTGTAAGGTGCCACTACTTCCTCAGCCGCAAACATTCTTGCATGAACTTTCTTATGTCACAACCCATCTTCCTCTATGAATGCCAAGTAGTTCATCTAGTTGCTACTTCCCTTGTGTTATACTGCGCGACCTGTTTTTCACATGGTTTCCCAATTTGATAAATTCCTTGCAAGCACCATCATTCCTAAATACCTACAACACCTTCCTTTTGATTTCATGCATATCATCTCATATCCATCAAGCATCCTTATTATAAAAATTTCATGGGCACCAACATTCCAATCTATTTTGCACACAGTCACACCTGTTTCACCCCATACTAAAAGTATGTGCAGTCCTCTGCTCATCAACTCAATAAGTAGTAATAAGCTCTTGCACATGAACACACTTATTACAAGAAAACAAGCAAAGTAAAAACATGAAAGACAAATATAATATAATTGGAAAAACTACCTTATTACAAACATAAAGTAAGGTTATTTATAGTAGGGATTTATCCTAATCCCATTGAAGTAATTGAGCAATATGGTGTCCTCCAACGCTTGTAATTAACATTCATCTAACTTTAGTATCTTGGTCACTACAAATGGTCCCAACCAATGGACTTTCAACTTTAATAAATGGCACAAAAACTTGGAATCATACAAAAATACCATCTTTCCAACTGTAAAATACTTTTTCTTAATGTGTCTGTCATCCCAAGCCTTCTGTCATACCTTTTCTGTCTTCTGTATCCAAAGTGTAATGATGTGCCACTTATCTAACTACATTAATTTATTAATACACTCAACAACTACCTGTTCATCATCCAATCCACCTGCGTGTGTAATACGCAGGGAGGGAAACATAAATTGTATAGGTAGTGTAGCCTCAGTGCCAAACACCAATTGAAAGGGTGTGGCCTTGTTCAACTGTTTATAGGTTATTTTGTATCCCTAAAGAACAACTGCCACCTTATCATCCCAATCATTTCTTCTAACACCACAAATCTTCATTGATGTCTTCCCCAATATCTTGTTGAAATATTCAGCAGTGCCATCAGCCTGAGGGTGATAAGGGGTAGTCTTATGGTGTGCCACCATAAAATCTGTTAATAAAACTCTAATAGTCCCTCTATTAAGAAATGAGTCCCTCTATCCCTTGTTAAACTTAAGGGGCATCCATACATGCTGATAATATTTTCCCAAAGGAACCTTACTTCTGTGTAATATTTATTAGGCACAAACTTTGCCCACCTTGTCAAATAATCATGTGATGATTTAGTGTGCACATGTCTTCTGCGTGGGTGGTACAATAGGTCCTACAAAATAAATTTCCCATTTTTCAAAAGGCTCCGCACTCCTAATGGATCTCAAGGGAAATTCATCTCCATTTCTAGGCTTTCCAATTCTCTGAAAATGATCACATGCTTTGAAAAAATCCTTAGTATCCTTATATAATGTCTCCCACCATAGACCAACTAATATTAACTTGTGCACAGTCGCTTCTCTTACATAATGGCCTCCGAAAATGCCTCCATGTGCTTCCTCCGTAATGGCTTTATGCTCATGCTCCAAAAAACACCTGTGTAAGACCTCATCTCTACCCATTTTATATAGGTCTCTTCTAATAATCTAATATGGTGTGGCTTGAATAGAAATTTTCTTTTCCAAAGTCTTCATTCCTTCTGGAGCAATGTCAGTGCATGAAAACACTGCTATATCTTCCAAATCAGCTGGCACATGGTTCGATCTGAACAACTATGTATCAAGAATAGTGTCTTCAATACTATGTGTGTCCTCTCTAGAATAATCCATGAAAAGTGATCAGGTCCCATATTTCTCTTTCCTAGCTTTACTACGACTGTAAAATCAAATTCTTGGAAAAGAGTATCCAATGATAGATGCACCCTTGCAAGACAAGTTTGTTAACCAATTCACTTTAATGCCATATGATCAGTATAAAATATGAATGGTGTGGCCAATAAGTATTGTTGAAAATTGTGAAGCATGTAGATCATAGAAAATGCCTCGCACTCTGTCGTTGTATAGTTTTGCTCTACTGGTGTCAAATTCCTACTTGTAAAGCATATGGGATGATCCACATTACCCTTTCTTGGTTGCACCAAGACTATGCCAATAGCCATGCCAGAGGCATCAAGATGTACATGGAAAGGTTTGTTCCATGAAGGGAAGTGCAATATTGGTGTCATGGTAAGCCTCTCCTTCAATGTCTCAAACACATGCTATTGCGCGTCACCCCAATAAAAATTTCCCTTGGATTTTAGAAGTTCCTTTAGGGGTATACAAATCTTTGTATAACCCTTGATAAAATTTATGTAATAACCAGTATGTCCCAAAAAATCGTGCACTTCACTTTGATTGGTAGGTTCTAGTCCCAAAATAACTGCAATCTTAGCTGGGTCTACCAACAATCCATCCTTGCAAATGATGTGCCCATTCAGAGTACCAAAGAGTGTAGCAAAGATACACTTCTTTATGTTGAGAGAGATGCTTAACTGCCTACATCTATTAAACATCAGCCCCAACTTTTCAGTGTGATCCTTTACTAACCCATAGATGGTCCAATCATCTAGACATACATGTAAAAACTTATGATGAAGTCTTGAAATTCCTGAACAAAAATGCATGAGAACACTGCTGGCACATTCTTAAACCCAAATGACATGATGATATATGAAAAAATTCCCCATTCAATGGTGAAAGTGGTCTTCTCCTAATCCTTTTGTGCAATGTGTACCTGGTGATAGACTGAAAATCCATCTGTGAATGAATAGATTTCACGCACGACAACTCCTTCAAGGATCTCCTTTGTGAATAATGTAGGAAAAGAATCTATGACACATGAAGCATTGAGTTCCCTATACTCGACATAGATCCTGATCCGACCATCCTTCTTGATATTGATCACCATGGGGCTGACCCACTCATATTCCTCAATTGGTTCAAAAATCCTAGACTTAAGCATTTTTTCAATATCCTCTTTGAATTTCACGCATATGTTTAGATTCATCCTATAAGGCCTCTTCTGAACCAGGTGCACACCCTCTTTTAGCTTAATCTTCATCTTTTCCAATGAGGGATGCATACATTTCAACTCATGATAACCTCTTGGAAATAGATCATGGAAGTCGTGAAATAGTTCAATAATATTTTCAACCTATGGTTCTGACCAATAATCTTAAATAATAGCCTCCTTAGGCACATCCTCAGTGCCGATATTCACTTCCCTAGTCTTCATAAGTACATGGTATACACACACATTCTCATATGCAGATTCCATGACCTCGCATTAACCCTTGTATGGCTAATAGCTAGGCTGTCTACTTCTTCATCATCAATGAGTTACACTGTTTTACCTTTTTCCTTATCTTTCCATGCATGAATTAAGAGCATCTCTTCCATTTATATTACATCTTTGCGCACCTTAGTCAAAGGTTATCCTAAGAGCTAAACCACGAGTTCCTCTTATTTCGTGCTATCTCCCAGTGTGATGTGCTTCATGATCTGCAAGGCCTCATGTACTAGTGGCTTATTAGAAAAATAATCAAAAGTGTGAGCCATACCTTCTGCCATGTCACACCAACTTGTAGTCTCCTTCTTTAGCTCAACATGCACATACCATGCACGTGCACAAACCTTAAATTTGAATATAAAATTTTAACCTAAAGAGATGGCAGTAAAGCTTTCGGTCCTTGCACCCATTGTCTCTCACAATTGTGAATATGTACTAAAGCAGGCTTCTTTCCATCATACCTATGTATAAGAGAGGGAACATTACTCTGAGTAAGCCTTTTCGAAAAGGCTACCCTTACCTCATGCCATCCCAAAAAATTATTTTTGCGTGTGGCCCACTAGCGCGTTGTTGTTTTATGCAAGGTATAAACCATCATATTCCTTCTATCTCCCTCATTTTGCACTGGTATTCCATGGTATGCAAGAAAGAGTTAGGTTTTTTCTCTCTAGTATACCTAAGTAACTAAGTTTTTACCAAACGTATGATCATACACGACCTAATCATCCTGGTGAATCTTCCCTTGACCTCACGCCCTACCATCTCATATGTGTCATGGGTCTAATTTTCATAAGCAACATTGGTAGTGTTATTGACAGATTTCACATCTTCCCACTGAAATATGCCTTCCTTAGACGGTTCCATGTTCTCAAGGTCATGCACTATACATGCATAAATCCTATTAAGCTCTTCTTCACTCACATACTCAATGTAGGGTGCAACCTTCACATCATTTAGGGGTATGAAAAAACACTCATCCTTATTCTCAAAACTGATACATCTCTTGTTGAAGTGCAAGTATGCATTGTTGGCATAACACCAAGGATGCCTAAGTAGTGCTGGGAAATTATCTGCCTCAACAAGTTCCAACAATTTAAAATCTCTTGTGAATTTTACTCCTTGAATAGTAATTGAAGCATCCTCAAGTATGCCAATGGGCATACCCCTTATCTTATTTGTCATAAACAAAATATTATAAGATGTCTGTAATTGTGGCCTTCCCATTTGATTCCAGGCATCCATAGTTAAAACACTGACCTTTGCTGTTAATTGGAATATTACTCACTAGCCAACCATCTATCACTACATCTAGTGTAATCTCCTTTTCATACTCATGGTTTTGTGGTGGTAAATTTCCATGTAGGATATGGTGCTCCCATTCAAATCCAACACAAGTTACCTTCTCACACAAACATTCTCCTAGTAATTGGATGATGTTCTCCTACCTCAACATCCTACATACTTCTTTTAAGTCATCAACATCCTTCTGTGGAAGCTCAATTCTCTTTTTGCATTCCCTCTCTTATGCTTTTTCCTTCAGGAACTATATCTCACCTTGAAAATATTTGATTATCCACATGGTCTTAAGGTAAACTTCCTTTTGATGAGTAAAATCTATGTAATTAACATGTATAATATTCTCCCTCCTAATGAGAAGTTTTTCTTTAATACGCTCACATGTGCACGCTGCTTCTATGCTCGTAATAACTAATACAAGATGAAACTCTGGATCAACCATCTTTTTAGGTGTCCACTATTCCTTCTTTGTGAGTTAGACCTTGATCATTCTCAAGCCTTTGTCCTTATTTTTGTTCTTACACATGGTCATAAAGGTATGAGAAATATTCAACTTTGTGTGCTTCTCCACAGTACTTGTGGACTTGGTTCTTGGGACACTCGCGCTAGTAATGATATGGGGATCCACAAGTGTAGCAAGTCCTACTTATGAACCTTCCTCTACCGCCATAATCTCTGCTTCCATATCCACCTCAGAACCCATCATATCCATTATTGTTTCCTTCATTAGGCTGGGATTCCTGTTCCTAAGAGCTATTTTCCATAGTGGTCTATCATAATCAGGTCTCGTAAGCCTCATGAATATGGTCTATCAACCGGAAGTCAGCTGTATCATAGGTATGTGCATCACAAATCTTGCAGTACATAGAAACGTTGTTCATTGTTGCACATTGTAAGAGGGGGACATTATGAACATCATGATTTTTTTGGAAAATCTCACAATATTATAACAGTTTGCGCACATTCATGTGTCGACAACTATCCTTAGTATGCCCTTCCACATCACAATTGGTACACCATAACCCACTATGTGTCTTACGTACCAAAATGGCAGATAAATTTTCTAACTATTTAGCCATAGATGCTATTTGCACCTCAATAAAAGGACTCACTCTAGTGTCTACACTCCCAACTACTTTAGCACGTAGAGCTACTTCCAAAGCCTCGTGTGGATTAGTAAATGTTTTATGTGATAAAGCCCTTCGAAATGGAGTTAATAAGCCTCTAATGAACCATTGTGCATGTTTTCTCTTATGAATATCGTAATATAGTTTAAACAAGAGCATTTTAAACCATGCATCATACTCCCTCACACTTTAAGATAATCCATGTTTGATGTCCTTTAGCGTGCTAATACTTTGTTGCTCAAACTCAGGAATGTGAAATTCAGCCAAGAAAGTAGTGTGCAATGCATCATAATCCACTACAGTCTGGTGTGGATCATACTTTCTATACCAACTATGTGTGCACCCTTGAAGTGTGGTGGAAAATTGACTTACCTTTCTATCAGAAGTTGTTATGCCCTTAGCTCTCCATAACAATTCACACTTGTGCACATGCTCAAGTGCATTCTCCATACCTCTATACTCTAGAAAGTGAAGAGACATCTAAAAAAATACCTGAGGTGTCATTTACTATGGTTATTGAGGTGGTGTTTGTGATGGCTATTGTGATGGTTGTGGCCCTTGTCCTAGGATGGGACCAGATCCTGAACTTGAACCTCCACCAGGATTTCCTCTATGTGGTGGCTGACCTAAGCCTCCCGCTGTGATCTTTGGTCCTGTAGATGAACTCCCTCGTGTACCAGTCATTATATTGAACTCAAAACCAAATTTCTGTGCTATAGTAGTACCTATAGGATTGCTTCCAATGGTGTACCCACCAAAGCTTTGTGCCGATGATGTACATGTAAAGATACCTCCAAATGTACTTACTCCAAACATTAGTGCATGTTGCACTACCATATGTGTGTCTCTAATCTGTAGCACTTCCTGAGCGGTAACTAAAATATGATTACCTGTATCTCCATTACAATGTGGAGATTCTCATTACACACCTTCACTATGATGTTATTCAATAAATACCTCTTGATTTGGAACACCTTGCGTAAGGGCTAGGAGGCTAGGCTGGGTAAGATGCGAGCTTATGGTTCTCATTATCTCCTCAAACTCACTCTCATTAAATGTTGATGAGGTCTCTTTATTGCGATTTCCCACTGTTGGGAGGACATGTTATTGTGGTCCCTCACCTTCTGTGTGGTTCTTATTACTTCTGCCAATCATCACTCCTCTTGACCTCAGTTCTGCATCCACCACCCTTTGTCACATATCATTATCCATGAGTTGTCTTTCCTCTCTCTATCTTTCTTCTACCAAGGCCACCGAAATCCTTCCCAAACCTACTCTTTCCCCTACGCATGGTGGGATTTTAGCTTGTAATAGGTAATTTATCCATTCCCAGTTCCACCATCAGGATCTTGATAGCTAAGGGTATCTTGCACAAATAAGATCATCTTGGCTCATGTAAGAACCAAAACTCTACTTCCACTAGGAAAGAATATATTGAAATTATGTACTATAAAGTATAGCTGTGCAATACACCTTCCCACTAATAATTCAAAACTTTAGTCCACGACTTGTCAAAATCAAAGAGTGTTTGATAGTAATCCTACATCTAAGCTTTCTTTCCAGGATGAACACCTCTGTTTGGTGTGTAAGTTGCTAACCACAGGTACAACTCTATTGGAAATAAGATGAAGAATGTCTCATATAAGAAGTCATTGGATTATCATCCACCCACTATCGCACGTTAAGGTCATGTCCAGTGCTATATCTCTGTGTAAAAGTGTTTTGGCCATCTTCTATCTAGCTTTCAATATTTTCTTAAGGTAGTCAAAATGCCATCTGCATGCAACATCCTGGTAGACATATTGAAAAAAGGTCTCAGAAATGGAACCAAAATGTAGTCTTTACATTGCCAACACTAGCTATACACAATGACACTTTATCTAGACAAGTTTGGAAGCTCACCCAAAGCACACGTAACCATAAGGTCCCTCCTTTTCTTTGTTTATCAAGATGTTAAAATGTGTGTTCATATTTATAATCATTCATGACCAAAACAACCATTCATTCACAGAGAGACATCATAATCATGACAATCCAGTAACACATATAACAAAGAAATCATTCATGGAAGATAATAATCAAGATTTGAATACCCCTATTCAAACACAATAAATTTTGTAACCCATAAAAATTTATCCATTATAATCCATAGTTAATTGCATAACATGTGAGATGAATACATCACTTAGAACACCCCGGTGTTGGACCATGTGCGCACTCATACATACTCCAAAACTCTAGGTTGCTAAGTTCTAACTCTAACCAAAACCCACTCTTTATTCAAACTTGTTAAAACAAGAATGCATTAACCATATTTATACTCAGTGGGGCCTTTCCCTTCACTACTTTCTTGCACATTCCTAATAATTAGCATGCTTACAATAGCCTACATGATTTTTACAATCTATGTTAATAATAGATTAAGCCATGTTTTAATCCTATTATTCGACCTCTTCCATGTGTGATCTTTATATCTTCCCTGCATGTGATTTTTCTAGTTATATATCCTTTGTGTGTGTCCCAATCCATCATGCCTTTGTCTATTTATAAACCTTGTTTGTATGCCAATCTAACAATGTTTTTCTATTTTTATTCCTCTTGGAAAATTAGCTAAGTTCCTGATCCTCTCTATGCATGTGCGCAACAATGCATGTAGACCTGGTCCACTATTGTGCACACCCACTATGTGTTGTTCTATTTCCCTACATGCACACCCCTACACATGAGTCTCTATGCTATGTTGGTACTTAGTAAATTTTCTTCGACCAACATGCATAATATCCTCTAGTTATTACCCCATGCACTTCCTCCATGATAGATTCACTCTCATGCTTGAGCACACACTTGCACAAGATTTCAGCTCTACCCATCTTGTAAAAATATCCTCCAATGAGTTGATATGGTGTCGCACGAATAAAAAACTGCTTATTTTCTAAAATATTCACTCCTCTAAGTACAATTCCAATGCACAAGAACAATGCAATGTCCTCCAAATCAGCTGACATGCGATTCAATTTGAAAAACTAATCATCGAGCATATTAACCTATATGCTTTATGCATCCTCACCAAAGTTAATCCTTAACAGATGATCATGCCCCAAATTTATCTTTCCAGGCTTCATTATAACTAAGAAATCAAAGTCCTGAAAGAGAAGGATCCACTGATAGATGTGCCCATACAAAACTGACTTATTAACCAAATACTTTAATGCCATGTGGTCAGTATAGAATATAAAGGGAGTGGTCAACAAGTACTATATGAAATTATGAAGTACATGTATCATTGACAAAGCTTCGTGCTCCATAGTTGTATGGTTTTGTTTGGCTGGTGTCAGATTCCTGCTTGTAAAACATGTGGGATGATCAACATTTCCTTCACCTGGCTGCACCAACATTTCTCCAACAGTTGTACCAAAAGTATTGACATGCACATGAAATGGCTCTTTGTAGGAAGGAAAGCGTAAAATAAGAACGGCGGTTAGTCTCTCCTTCAAGGTCTCAAAAGCATGCTGTTACGCATCACCTTAGTAAAAATTTCCTTTGGCTTTTAACAACTCTTCCAGTGTCGCAGAAATATTTACATACCCCTTGATAAACTTCCTATAATAACTAGTATACCCAAGAAAATTGTGCACTTCACTCTGAATAGTTAGCACTTCCTGCCCCAAAATGACTTCAACCTTAGTGGGGTCCACCAAAAATCCTTCTTTACAAATTATATGTCCAAGTAACATGCAAAAATGTACTTCTTGATGTTCAAAGAGATGCTAAACTGCTTACATCTTTCAAAAATCAGTCTCAAGTAGTCACAATGATCTTTCACTAGCCCATAAATGGTTCAATCATCCAAGTATACTTACCAAATCTTTATAATAAAATCTTGGAATGCTTAAAATACTATGCATGAAAAAACCATTTGAACATTCTTTAGTCCAAAGGGTATGACAGTATAGGCAAAAATCCCCCATTCAGTTTTAAAGGTTATCTTCTCCTGACTTTTGTGCGCGATCCTCACCTTGTAGTAACCTGAAAATCCATCTGTAAATGAGTAGATCTCGTGCCCTTCCACTCCTTTCAAGATCTCTTCAGTGAATAGTGTAGGAAAATGATCTATGACACATGATGCATTGAGAACTTTGTATTCAACACAAATCCTTATTTGGACATCCTTATTGGTTCTAATCACCATGGGGCTTATCCATATAGACTCCTCAATAGGATCAATAATGCATGACTTGAGCATTTTATCATTATCTTCTTTCATCTTGACGTGTAGGGTGGGATTCATCTGGTAAGGTCTCTTTTGAACTAGTCATGCACCCTCCTTGAGCTTAATTTTTATTTCCCATAATGATGGATGTACACTTTTCAATTCATGATACCCTATGGGAAATAGACTTTGAAAGTCACGTAGTAACTCAATTATCTTTGCAACTTCACATTCAGACCAATAATCACCGCTAATTACCTCCTTTAGTGCATCCTCAGTCCCAATATTTAACTTGTTTTTCAACGACACATGGTATACACACACCTTCTCATTGGTAGAGTCCAACAACTCACCCCCCTCCAGATTCTTGACATATAGGTCTTCAAATTCTTCATCATTTATGAGGTAGATAAGATTTCCCTTCTCTTTTTCTTTCCACATGCCCCCCAATGGTATCTATTCTGTTTCCACCACATCTTCACACACCTTGGTAACATGCTACCCAAATAATTGAACAATAATCTCCTTAGCCTTCTCACTATCCCCCAATGCGATGCACCTCATAATTTATAGGGCTTCATGAACTGGCAGCTTAGTATAAAAATAATCAAAATTATGAATAATACCTTTAGTCAGGTCGTGCCAACTTGCTATCTTCTGCTTCAACTCAACATGTACATACCAGGTACGTGCACATGCACATGAAGTAGAGTAAAAATTCTGTACCCATAGAGATGGTTGTAAAACATCTTTCCCTTGCATCTAATTCCTTTCACAATTGTGAACATGTACTAGAGAAGGAGTCTTCCCATCATGATTGTGTACTGCTGAAGGGAGATTACTCCTTGTAAACCTTTTCAGAAAGGCTACTATGATTTTATGTCAACCCAATAAACTATCTCTATGTATATCCCACCAACACATTGTGGTCCCACGTAATTTGTATACCATAATATTTCTCCCATCACATTCAATACGTCAATGTTTCTCCATCATGTGCAAGAAAGATTTAGGATTATCCTCTCCAATATACTTCAGAAAATTGGTTTTACCCAACCACCTACCTATGCGTAGTATTAACATCCTGAGAACTCATCTGCACACCTCATGTCTGACCATTTCATAGGTGCCACAGGCCTAATTATCACATGCGACACTAGTTGTATCATTGATGGATTATGCATCTTCCCAATGACATCATCCTTAAATGGATCCATATCCTCATGGTCACACACCATATGCGTGTAGATTCTATTGATATCCACCTCGTTAATAGGATCCATATAAGGCACAACATTCACATCATCCAAGGGTATTACAATGCAGTCATCCTTGTTCTCAAAACTGATATATCTCTTGTTGAAGCACAAGTATGCGTTATTAACATAACACCAAGGATGTATGAGCAACATAGGGAAATTATCTACTTCTACAAGTTCAATCACCTCAAAGTCACCCATGAACTTGGATCCTTAAATATGATAGAAGCATCCTTTAATAACCCGATGGGTATGACCCTTGTCTTGTTAGCCATATATAACACATTTGAGTATCGTTGTAATGACGACCTTCCCATTTGGTTCCAAGCATCAAGGGTTACAACATTAACTTCCGTGCTTTTATCAATAAGGATATTACTCACCAACCATCCATATATTACTTTATCCAGTGTGATCTCCTTGTCATATTCATGGTATTGCAATGGTAAATTAACATGCAAAATTTGACACTCTCTTTCTACATCTGTGCGCGATATCTTGTCTCACAACCATTCTCCCAAAAATGGTATACTGTCCTCATATATGTGCATTCTACACACCTCTCTAAGATCATCAACATCCTTTTGTGGTATCTCAATACTCCTCGCACATTCCCTCTCATGCACTTTCTATTTCAAATACTGTATCTCTCCTTATATCTCCTTGGTAACACCCATGGTATCCTGATAAAATTCCTTCTGCTAGACTGCGTCTGGATAGTTATCATATACCACCTCTTCACGTATGATGAAGGTATCACCTTCCCTTTCTTGCACACATGATGCCTCTGTGTGCATGGTGACTAATACAGGTTGAATTTCAGGTTCAACAGTCTTCTTAGGTTCCCATTTCTCTTATTTAGCATGCTCTACTTTGATCATAACTGCACCTTTTTCCTTTTTTATTATTTTTACACACATGGGCATACAAATCTGGAGAATTTTCATCTTTGTGTGACTTTCCAGAATACACACATACTTTATTCTTTGGACACTCACACTGATAGTGATTAGGAGACCCAAAAGTATAAAATGTCCCTCACGTAAACCTTACACAGCCACCATGGCCTCTACTTTGGAATCCATCTCTAAAACCTCCATTCCAATTATTGTGCACTTCACTATTCTAACCTTCTTGCACCTGTGAGCCACTTACCACAATGGTTTGGTATAACCATGTTTCACATGCCTCATGAATATGATCAATCAAGCGATAATCGAATGTGTCATGGGTATGCACATCAAAAATTTTACAATACACAGAGAAATTCTTCTGCATCACACACTGTGATAGTGGTTAGTTACAAACATTATGATTCTTATGGAAAATATCACAAGATGTTAACAACGGGAATACATTCTTACGTAGACAACTATTGTTTGAATGTTCTTACACTTCTTAGTCTATACACCATAACCCACTGTGTCTCATGAGTCAAATTTGCAGGTAACTTATCAAATTGAGTGGACACTGCTGAAATTTGGGCTTTAAGGAAAAAACTTATCCTTGTGTCTACACTTCCTACTACTTCTATGCGGAATGCTACTTCCAAGGCTTTGCACGGATCAGTAAATGTCATATGTGATAGTGCTCTCTGGAAGGGTGTCAACAAGCCTCCTATAAACCACTGCACATGCTGGCTCTGATGGGTATTATAGGAAATTTTAGAAAATAAGGTCTTGAAATGCACATTATATTCTCTCACTCTCAGAAAAACCCTACTTAATATCCTTCAGCGTAATAATGTTCTACTGCTTGAACTCAGGTATGTGAAACTCATCCAAGAAAGTAGCATGCAATGCATCGTACTCAATTACTTTTGGATGTGGATCATAGTTCCTATACAAACTATGTGCGCGCCATTAAAGTGTGGTGGAAAATTGAATTGCCTTCTGATCAGGAGCTGTTATTCCATTTTCTCTCCATAATAACTCATATTTATACATATGCTCAACTACATCTTCAACACCTCTACATTATGGAAAATGAAGAAACATCTCAAAGAATATATGAGGGGTTTTCTACTGTGGTTGTTGTGATGGCTACCATGGTCCTTGTCCCGAAGTAGGGCTAGACCCTGAACCTGAACCTCCTTAGGGATTTCCTCTATGCAGTGGAGGTCCTAAACCTCTGAGCCTCTCATCGTGACCTAGGGACCTATTAAAGAATTTCCTTTTGTCACTGTGGTAGTGTTAAACTTCACACAAACTATCTTTCCTATAAATCCACCAATAGTACTACTTTTAATGGGTAGTGTGCCATTACTTTTTCCTGACGACGTGCCTACCAAATTGGTTCCAAACAAAATCTATCCAAACATGATCGCCTGTTACACTGCCATATGCATGTCCTTAATCTGATGTGCCTCTTGAGATGATACTAATACGTGCCTACCTGTATCTCCTACCCAATGTGGTGATACTTGATTAGCTTCTTGTACACCTTCACTATGATGATCTTCTACAACAACTTCCATATTCCTAACACCCTGTACAAGGGCTAGGTGGCTAGGTTGGGTTAGATGCGTACCAAAGATTCCTATTCTTTCCTCAGACTTACTCTCATCTAATGCCAAAGGGGTCCTTCTACTACACTTCCCCAATATTGAAAAGACATGATCATGTAGTCCCTCACCTTCTGTAGGGTGCTCATCACTACCTCCCATTATCATTCCCCTTAATCTCAGTGACTCTTCAACTGCACTCCCTTGTACATAGTTATACATGTCAAATATTTCTTATCTCACCATTTCTTCCACTTGGAACAATTCCATCCTTTCTAAACATACTTCCTGCCCCTATGTGTGGTGGGGTTTTAGCCTACCATAGGTAGAATTTCCATTCCAAGCTAAATCATCAATATTTTGATAGCTAATAGTGTCGTGTGTAAATATGATCCCCTTGGCTCGTGTAAAAAACTAGAACTCTACTTCCTTAGGGAACGAGTATGTCAAAATTACGTACTCTAAGGTATAACTATGTAACACACCTTCCCACCAATGATCTCAAACTCTAGTCCATAGTTCATTCAAATAAGAGAGTGCTTGATAGTCATGCTGGCTCCACACTTGCTTCCTTCCTATCCAGACACCCCTATTATCTGTGTAGGATTCTAACCAATGGTATAATTATATTGGGAATAATATGATGAACGTCTCAGAAAATAAATCTTAGAGGTTTTATTACACCCACATGTGCATATTAAAGTTAGGTCCCGTGCTATATATTAGAGAAAATGTGTAAAGACTGTCATGCACTCAAATCTCAATATTTTCCAAGGACAACTTAAACGCCATGTGCATGCCACATCCTAAGATCAGAATGAAAAGAGGTCATGAAAATGGAACAAAAATGTACTTTTTATTTACTAGTGCTTAGTTGGATTGACACTTCATCTAGATAAAGTATGAATTCTCACCTAAAGCACACACAACCATGGAGTCCCTCCTTTGTTCACTCACAAGATTTGGTTAAAGCATAAATGTTCATCATATCCATTATCACATAATATGAATGAGATACATCATCATGTATTAAAAACACATATAATAAGGAAATCATTAAACATAGAATTAGTAAGCGTATTTGAATTCCCATAATACCATGCTCATATCTAGTCATCTTTTCTACCCAAACACAATTATCCATTGCAAACATACTTTATTACAAAATAGACATGCCGATTACATCCATAACTGCTTAAAACTATGCGCTGGACTATGTGGCCATAAAAAATGAACTTACATAATCATCTCCCACACACGGCTGCATCCACATACAAGTTGATATCTAATGCAAGAATTCTACACCTATTTATACTTGGTAGTGACTTTCCCTTCACCGCTTACATGCGTTTTTCCTAATAATAGGTGTGCTAACAATGGAGTGCATGTTTTTTACAACTCTTATTTAACTAGAGAACAAGCTATAAATAACTCAGATTTATCATGATTTAATACTATATTTAGCTTGTCTCTATACACCACCTTTATCCTTGTCTGTATGTGCTTTTCTATTTATAGACCTTGTTTGTGTGCTATGCCATCTTTTACTTTTTCCTATTTTTATCCTTGCTCCAAAACTATTATGTGAATAAATCCCCTAAGCTTTTAAAGCATTAAAGACTTGTTGGATTGTTAAAGACAAGTTTTATTTGAGATTCTTTATGACAAAGATGCTGTAATAAGATATTTGATTAAAGTGGGAATGAATATCCCAAACATTTGATTAAATATGCTTAAATAAAGTGAAAGGGTGTGGAAACTATTGTTTTGGTTCATAGCCACCTATGATGTATTATAAAAATACATGTTAATGTGAATAGAGGGGAGAACACGAACACAGATTGAATGAGTTCTGAATGAATCATTCTAAGAGAGAAATAATTATAAGAGAGTCTTAAGGACTTTGTAAATTGAGTATGTGGAAGTAATTCCAAGGATGGAAATGTACAAATAGACAGTGGGAAAGAGAGAGGGGCACCAAAGGTCTCCTAAATAGGGGTACAAAGTACAACCTTGCATGGTTCCTATACAGAGCAAGGTGAAAATACACTGGGTGTATAACATTTTCTTTCATAGGGTGGCCATAGTCTGGTGTCTGTTACCTATGTATGTGCATTGGAATTTTGTACTAAAATTCTTGATCAATGTCTCAGATAAGTTCTCTCTTTTTGAAACTATGTAATCTATGTTAAAAGCTAATGAAACAAAGTTAATTCTTATGTCTATTCTGCTAATGTACATATGAAAGTATTTTGTTTATTCAGATAAAATGTGTAAGTGAATGAACTCTGTTTATTTTGCTAAGTATATTGTGCAAATACATATTTATTTTATAAAGAACAATGAATTGTCATATTTTGGATATTTATGTCTATTATTTTAAAGGATCTGGTATAATTTAATGCTGAATAATAACTAATATGTGTAACTAGTAGTATAATCTTGATATTTAATGGAATCTTCACAATGAATTATCTATTTTTGTCTTTCACGGTCGTATTATCCGTTTTCTATCTTTTTTAGTTGTGAACCTGAAAGCTTTCCATTAGATATAATTAATTATGTGTTTCTATGTCCGCTTGAAACCAAAACAATATATAATATTGCAAAGCTCTAGCAAATTAGAGAGATCCATGTAGTTTTTCTATGTCAGAAATTTATTAGACTTTATCAACTATTGTGAATTTCTAGCCAATAAGACAGTCCCATGTAAATTCACAATGTCAGACTTTATTATATCCTTCTGAGTGTTGCAAAGCATGAGCCAATGAGATGATTCCATGATTTTCACAAAATCAGAATTTTGTCAACTTGTTTTTGATCAATGTGAAACCTGATCCAATAGAAAAGCTCTAATTCTCTTCGCATTTCATGATGTCAGTCATTTGTTAACCTTAATAGTTGTTAACCAATAGAACTTGCCCACATTTTTTCACATGTTATTTTCCTATGTCATAACCATGTCATAGTGTGAAAAGTTAACTGTTAAGAAGGTTCCACGTATGTATAGTTTGATGATATGTTTTGCTATTAATTGGTCTTCATTCTTGTATGTTGCAATGTGAAGTGCAAACTAATAACAAAGCACCACATATATGCTATTTTTTCATAGTTTCAGACTCTATATATCATTTTCCAATGTAATATCACCAATTGTCTTTGTCCTTTGACCCTGCTAACCACCCATAACTGAAAACTGGTTGTGTTTGAGTTAACTCCTCGAGATGGTGTCTGTGTGGTAGTTTTTAATCGTGTTTAAGATTTAATTAATCTTGTTTAGCCATAGCCCTCATATTTGAAATTTCTTCTCAGATTTTTTTAAAAATATATAGTTGTAAATCAATTTAGCTTTCTTACTTAAATAACATTAAGAATGTAGAAAATGCATCAGTCTTTTGCAATAAGATATGTTGTCAAGAATTATCGATTGTGTCGAGTTAAAAATTTGCATTTTAGTTAGTCGGAGCTGGATTTTAATTTGGGAAAAATTCATATTTCAAAAACCGGCTAAGTCCTAAATCTTTTACATGTACGCATGTTTGCGCACATTGACCTACTTTCCTATGTGGTGTGCACATGCTTCCTCGTGTTGCATTGTATTAACTTCCTGATTACGTGTCTTCCTCCATGTATTCCTTCTACAATGTTTATAACTATTTATTACATGTGCACACCCTCCTATATGCAGTATCTGCGCTTGGTAAACACTTAGGAATTTATTTGACCAACAAGCCACGATAAGGAGAGGAGGAAAATCAGAAAATGACTCATGTGGGATATCCTCATTAGTAAATTTAATAGAATTGTTAATTTTTTAAAAATATTCCATGAGATTGGAAAATAAGATGGGAGGGTAATCACTTTGAATTTGAATACCTCGCAAGGCAGCTTCTAGAGTACGATCACAATTAGGAGCCTTACACAAGAGATCAAAGAGATATATATTAGCTAAAATATTTTTTAATTTCTCAATGATATAATAGTCTTTGGATGAAACAACAAGTTGAGGAAGTAGTGCACTAATGGGAGGAAGAGAAGTAGGAAGCTTCAAAGGTTGTTTATTTCAACAAGTGGTTACAATATTAATGGTGGTGTCTATAGATGTAGTTGTAAAGTGAGGTGGATGTTGATTAATGACATTAATATACTTAGCTTGGATGGCCTCTTGGGAATAAACACAAGTAGGGAGGAAAGTAGAAGAATTAGCCATAACCTATGAAATAGGAAGAAGAAAGGAAAGGGATCCAGTGCATGATCATGGTAGGGGTTAACTAAATGATTTAACAAAAAATAAATCTTAATTAGAGGATAAAAATAAAATGAATATAACAATAACAAGAAATATATATCATGCAATAAATAAACAAGTGTAAAAAATAGTGATATAAGAGTGACTTAGCTTGTATTCAAAGATTTGGACTAATTCTGGGTTAAAAACTAAGTGGAACAGGATGGATCTGAAATGAGTAAACTTTGTATGGAAAATTGGAATTTGAAACTCCTTTAGGAAGGACCACCTAAATAAGGATAGGATTTCCTGAGTGCTGGTGTTTGAATTGGGTGCTAGTGTCCTAAAAACAACTTTGGATCTAATCTTCTCAAGGCATGAATTTATCTTCCTCTTTTTTCTCTTTGTCACTCTATCTTCATTGTAGGGTTTCACTATCACACCTGAACTTACAAAACAAAATCTAGCTACTTGTAGAAGGTGAAAGGAAACATTAGATTAAATAAATAATGCACATGCTTAAGTTAGATTGACCTTGGTGGCCACCTCAATGTGATTTCCACCAAGTGATCTACTACATTTTAGCCTCTGTATAGTTCCAGTGTATTGGTGATTGAATTATGTCCCTTGAAGCTAGGTTTCCCTTGTTCCAGTCACACCAAGATAGCATGATACACTAATTTTTCCTCAAGATAAATGTGTGAGATGTAAGTTTAAAATAATCCCTCCTATACAATGAATAATACAACACAAATATAGTCATTGAATGTTTTTCTTTTCCCAAGTAGTAGATAATAAGTAATAGCTCGAGTTATCCATCCCCCTAATAATAGTGAGTAAGTTATGTATATATATGACTCCCTTATTTTAATTTCATCATTAACAACCAAAAAGGATGACCTAAAGTGATAAAAGAGGTTTTAGAAAAGATAACAAATGATGTGGCATTTAAAATTTGAGAAAAGGAGGGAAAAGAACATAAGCATCCAAAGGGGACAGTAGAACCTAAATGTTCCTGTCCCTAAAGGGTGGTACTATCTGAAATGATTAGAGGATATAACAAAAAATAAAGAGTTGGGTCACATGTTGTCTAATGTATAAAAGTAAAGTGGCTAGTCCTAAAAAGTAATTGATAAGAGTATCAAAAGAATAAAGCAATGTACAAGTAAAACAAGTGTTGTTAATGTCTAGTTTTCTTACTTAGGAATCATGCATATAATAACATACTTAGAGGCATGATGTAAGTATTAAGTGCATGATTTTGTGTCTACAATGGAAATGAAAGAGAACACCACTAGCATGCAAAGGTACTTGCATGAGTTTGGGTGTGGGGGAGATTATGAGTACCCAAAATAGCCTTTTTTCTCCTTTGTTACCTACATTATGCTCTCAATATTTTGTATAAATTTTGACATTATATAAAACGTTCATAAATGCCTGTTCAATCTTGATACATTAAGTTCTAATGATATAGGATGGGAGTTAACCATCTCCAGAGTCTATCAACCTAGCACTGAAGTTCAATTGAGGAGCATTGAATTCTATCATCTGAGTGTTGGAGTTCATTTGAGGAGAACTAAAGTCTATCATACAAACTCTATAGTTCATCTGAGGAGTGACATAGTCTATCATATAAGCAATGGAGTCTATCACATAAGAACCAAAGTTAATCAAATAAAAACAATAAGGCTTAAATCTTGGGAACGAATGATCAAAATAGACCTATAAGAAGAGTGGAAAAGCATACATCTTTATCACCATTACGACCTTCCAACCCAAATTGCATTTCCAATGCTTCTTCAACTATTTTCCATATGTACTTAGATCTTCATCTCCCTCTCCATTACCTTGATATTCATCCTGTAATATTCCTCTACCTCCCCACCTCTCCACCTCCTCCCTAATCTATCTGCTCGATCCGCCCACTGATACATCCACCACTCACTAAACCCCTCCACAACCCCAACATAATCAACATAAAACCCTTGGGCTCACCCTCCTCATTCACATATTATGCCTCATCCACATTTGGTGCAAGTACGTCCCTCTCAGAATCATCTCGTTGATAGAAAATCAACTCACTAGGTATCTGCCGAGGTAACCCAAACTACCTAAATACCTTGGGGAATTATATAACCTCAATCATATACACCCACTTCCCTTGAATCCACCATACCCATTTCAAACAAACCAACTGTGAATCCATACCAATCCATGCAAGTAATCTAACATATGGCCTCTAAATAATATCATCCACCGATAAATTACTAAGGTACTCAACATAATATTCCTCATCCCGCTCTACCCTATCATCCCGTATCCATTCAAACCTCCACCACATAAAACCCACAAAATAATCTATTGTGTCCCCTACCCTCTAAGGTAGACATGGTAGGCTCACCATAGTAATGTGCTCATAATCCCAACAGTGCAACATAAACCCCACATCCAAACCAAATCTCCTCCCTATCACATACACCCATAGTTCATGGTATACCTGAGATAGCGAAGCACACCCCTAGGCATATACTATTTGGTGCTCCATAATCGTAACTATGACACCTACTAGTGTCCATCGAAATATTCCTCCTCTTGAGTCTAGCAGCGCATAATAAGAATTGGTCACATAACCATCAACATCATAATAACTCTTAATATGGAATACTGTATGACAGAAAAATCAACACGTGACCTTCTACGCACCTGACCTCCTGAGGTCATGCCGAGATAGTTGGTGTGGAATTTGGGATGGGAGTGAAAGTGATGACGATGACCAAGCTAATTGGGAAACCTTATGTATTTGACAAGCAATAACAGAATTTGCAAAGCTAAGGCAAAGAATGCTCTCCTAACCTGAAGGGGTGTAATGGCGGGGTCTAATATGATAGCTACTTGGAGACTCCAATCGATGTCTAGCTCATACAAGATTCTATTGGTGGGTTGTGGAATATGTGGAAAGTATCCTGTAGGTGCCTCGTATGGGTTTCCAAAAAAGGTCATGGAAATTGAGACAAGATATTTAGCAGAGATGTAGGAACTAAGGGTGATTCTCTAGTCTCATCTAGAAAGTCTTAGCCTGATTGTCTGCTATGTTTAACAATGAAAGATTTTTGAAGATATCATGTGGAAGCAGTGAGGATATACATACCTGCATGTGTAGGCTAGTGTCGATATCTAACTGACTAGTAGGTCCATTGGGTTACGGGACCTGTGGGTCACAACTAAAGACTCGTTGAGGATGAGGCCCTGGAATGGTCATACATGCAGTCAAATCCTATTCCCAATAGTAGTCCAAAAGTCATAGGCCTTATTAGCAGCTATGTTTAAAGTCTTTGTCTTATTTTATTTATGTATGTGGCGGGTGTGAGTAAGATTGTCAAGTGTAAACTTGTGTCAATGTCAGTTACTAACTCTGGCCCATTGGGTTGTGGAACCATAGGATCACAACCGTAGGTCTTTTCCTGCTGTGGACTGTTGATGGTCATACAAAGTGAATTTGATTCATTTTTGGTGAATAAACTATCTATCAAATGAAATTTTAACTATATTTTTGGTGTTTTCTTAATATATAAGAACAAAACAATAAACAAGATAATCTATGGAAATAAATATTTTTGTGCTTTTCTAACCTTTTAAACAATGCATCTAATCTAACCAACAATTTAAAGAAAACAAATAGCTGGTTGGATGTAGCTAGCTATCTGTGTAGATGTGTGAATCTAAATATAAGATCTACATTAATTCAAATAAAATCTCTCCAACTCTACCTCAAAAGTGAAGAATAAATCGTGACTCGAACAGAGCTATCATTCACCCACTATTTCCCTGGCAATATTGAAGAGAAAACTTCCTATTGACTTGATCTACTTGTAACTATCTAATTAATTGAAATGATTTTTTTCTCTACTCTATTTGATATGCAATTTGACAAAACAAAGTAAACAAATACATAACTCTATCCTGGAAGAGCAAGAGCTTTGGAAAATCTGGAAGTATGAGTATTTGTCCCCTCAGTTCTTTCCTTTCTTTCTTTGAGTGTTCATGTGAGTCCAAGGATGGGAATGCAAAGAACAACAACAAGAGGATGGTGCTTGAGTGATGGCAGCTTCGAAGAAATCTGGGCGTAATGCGGTAGAAGAAAGATAGCACAAGAGATTTGAACTTGGCTATGCAATTCCTAACAAGATTATTGCATCACAACAATGCAAGATACACAAATATCTCAGGCCGTTTGCTTGAATACAAGCATGGAATATATAGGAATGGAGGCTAGAAGGTTACTTCATGCACAAGGGATTGAAGAGGTAGTTCCACTCATTAAATTTATTTAAAATAGAAGGAACTAAGAGAACCAAGCAAATGAAGCTATTTTAAGAAAATTTGAATCATGGATGCGTTCAAAAGATAAACTTAAGTGAATCGTCGCATGCAATTTCTCGCGTGAAGATTCTAGAAAAATTAATCAGGACTACCACCTTGTGCAGGGCGGCGGTTTCAGGACCGCCGCCCCAGTCTGGGCGTCGGTTTGTGAACTGCCACCTAGGCAAGAAGGCGGTCTTGGCACTAAAGGCCAAAACAAGCACATAATGAAAGGGGAAAAGGAAAAAAATGTAGGGAAAAGATAAGTAAGGCTATGTAGGCCACAAATATATACTACAAATGGGTTTTTAGAGATCGAACACCTTATCGAAAGGATTTTGAATCATCACTAAGGACTTTTGTAACCATTTTCCTGAAAATGTAGCACGTGTAATTTTGGGTGCATACATATTGCCCCCTCAAAGAAGTGTCTTAGCCATGAAGAGGCGTAAAACGTAGAGTCCGAGTATGGCGTTCCCAAAATGGGGAGTTAGAAGCTATACCTGAAACTTCCATGTGTTAAAATTTCATCGTCCAAACTCCCGTTATCTACAAGAGAAAAAGAAGACTCAAGTGCAGATAGATAAAATACTGAAAAATAAACACTAAATTAAAATGACAAGAGGACTTACCATCTTTGCGAGGATATAGAAATATACCTGTGCCAACACTCCAGCCCTTTAAACACATACACTCAAAATGAAGTTATAACAACATAAATATATCTAAACAAACTCAGTTTCAAATTCATTTGCTCATGCTGACTTGGTGATTTTTGAGCTCTGAGCCCACGGTGATCATTTTTTTTGTTTTTAAGAATGGTTGAATTGGAATGGATTTGCGTTAGGCTTGCCCCTTTTCTTTTTGAATACTTTTGAGAATAACTCCTAAGAAATTCGTAACTAGAGCGGCCATAAGGGGCCTTAAAGGGGCGGATAGGTAGAGTGCCTTTATTACTTAGTCTCCATTTTGTGAGGCATGTGTGATGTTTTGGTACTTCGTGCTCATTGTGAGCGTTTTGACCTCACCTAGTGCGTGATGGAATTGTAAAAAACTACATCACACCATGATATGTACATATATATCTTTTTGGCTTGGTTATTCCTTATATAGAGTTGTCTTACATTGATGATTTGATTCACGTGTGTACTCTTAGATGTTTAGAATTTCTGATTTTCTATTATTTTCAAAATGTATGCAGTGGATATGAATGATAACAAAATGCTTTCTTTTTGTATTTCATAATGCTGATATATGATGATGCAAACACAATGTGATCTTAAACTTAGTTTCTTTTGCAATCTTTGGTACTTCGTATTTGTCTTGAAAAGATGTGATGACATAATGATATGATGAATAAATATGCTTGCCCCACTCCTAACCCCACACAACTAGTAATATGCGAGGGCTCAACATCGAGAGTTAGAAAGGGCACAAGCCATGAAATTTTTTGAATGGTAAAGGTGAGATGAAGACAGAGGTTTGATAGAGCCAAATTGGGATGCTACAACCTTACCCCACTAATGCTACCTCATAGTTTAGAATGTGAATTGCTCTATAGCTTATCTAGACTTGGATATGTAGATGGCCAGTTGGTTGACAAAATATGGTTTTGAGGTTTTGAACTCTCTTGGAATTTTGAACATCTAATTCACTTTGTTTTGACTTAAGATTTCACAGTAATTGACTTAATTGTTTTTGACTTTCAAGTTTGTGAAAGAGACTCCCTACACCTTGCCCCATGCTACCAGTAGAAAGCATGGGCTTATCACCATGGAAAAAGCATAAACGAGTAAGGGAATTTCCTTCCTTTCCCAACCCTACGTCACTAATAAGAGACACAAGCTCAACACCAAAGGTTGGTAGGGCAAAGAAATGTGTAAAATAAATTTTTTCTGTTGATTTGCATTTGACTTACTTATTTGGGAAAAATGTTTAGAATGTTCTTATTTCTAAGGAGATGTATGTGGGATAGATGTGACACCATGAAGCTTCTAGAACAGACCATGAAAAAAAGAAACCTATCCTAAGAAGAGACCAAAAGTAGAACCAAGTATGTAGGCCTTAGTATGGTTACTGTGAAAACTTCATCTTATCTTGCTGGAGTTGATGAATTGATGTAGAAATAGTTAATGATACAATGAAGTTTTGAAGAGACACGATTTGAATGTTTTGCCAATATTTTCAGAAGTTATTGGGGATTGCTATAAGGATAAGCTCCTTGATCACACATTTTACAAAATGAACAGACAAATGAAAATGCAATGCAGATGCAATAATGTACATATGAGAATGCTGATGGATCATGCGTAGTATCTCTTTAGGTGAAGGGAATTCATGGATTCACTAAAATCCTCACCTTCTAGAGTACACAAATGGAATGCGCCATTTTTATAATCTTCCACCACTCGATATGGACCTATCCACCTAGGTCTGAAATTTCTTCCCTCACTGGTCTTCTTGTCAATTCGGCTATCAAGCCTTAACACCAAATCTCCTTCGTAGATCTCATGTTCATATACCTTTTTATTGTATACACTGTGCCATTTCTCAGCATTAAATCTAACTTCATCGAGGCTTTCTAATTGGGAGAGACGAGCTTCTTGATAACCCTCTTCTCCTAGGATCCCATGTAATGAAATGTGGAGGCTGGGTAGTTCGACCTCCAGTGGTAGAACTGCCTCAACACCGAACACTAAAGAAGAGGGAGTCGCTCCTGTTGGTGTTCTAATCGATGTTCGGTAGGTCCAAAAGGCCGGAAAAAGCTTCAGATGCCAATCTTGTTTATTCTCTTGAACAATTTTTAGAAGACTGGACTTTAAAGTCTTATTGGTAGCCTCAGCTTTTCCATTAGCCTGAGGGTAATAGAGAGAAGCTGTGTGATGACTTATTTTGAACTTTGCACACAATTCACGTACCTTGCCATTTTTGAAATACATGCCATTATCAGAAATAATGACCTGTGGCACCCCATACCTACAAATGATCTGGTTCAAGATGAACTTAGCGATTATAGAGCCAGGGACAGTGGTAAGGGGCATGGCCTCTACCCACTTGGTAAAGTAGTCCGTGGCTATAATTATGAAATTATGGCCATTTGTTGATGAGGGAGAGAATTTCCCTATCAGATCTAGGCCCCACGTGGAGAAGGGACATAGAGTTATGATTGTTTGTAAAGCTTGTGCCGGTATGTGGATTTCATGGGAAAACTCTTGACACTTGTGGCATCTGCGCACAAACTCTACGACATCATGTCCGAGGGTGGGTTAGAAATAGCCCATACGATGTATCTTTTGGGTAGTAGAGTGGTTGCTGAAGTGACCACCACATACCCTGCTATGTGACTCATAAAGAATCTTTTCAAACTCTTCAGAATCAACACATCTCAATAGCATTCCGTCAAAGGCTCTGCGATAAAGCACCTATTCCAGGATGATGTACTTAGTGGAAATTATGCGTAACCACCTTCTTTGTTGTGACATTACCCCTTCTGGGTACGTGTGGTCCATGATGAAATTGATGATGTCAGTGTACCAAGGACATATAGAGATAGGGGGCTTGGTTTAAACGAAGTATACACACTCATCGGGAAAGTCCAAATCTACCAAATCACCCCCATCTAATGGATTATTAGCCAACCAATCTGCGATGATTTGACCCTTAACTAATTTTTGATTTACAAATTTTAGCTCGAACTTGCCCATTAATGTAATGAAATGCCCATCCTTTTTAGACAAGGATCCTTGCATGAGGAATGTCTGTAAGTGGTCTGACTTGACGATGACCCTTGTCTCTTGATTAAGCATGTAATGTCTTAAGCACTTGGTTGTGAAAACTATGGCAAGGCATTCCTTTTCTACCTGTGTGTAGTGTGTCTCATAATCGAGTAACATTTGACTGATAAAATAAAAATCCCATTCTCGTTTGTCATCGTCCTCTTGTACCAACATACAGGCCAACGAAACGTCTGTAGCCCGGGAATATAAGATCAAAGGGTGATCTAACCTTGGTGGCATTAGCATGGGAGGGGATATCAAAAATTGCTTAACTACCTTGAAGGCCTCATCACATTCCTCTGTCCAATCCAGGCTATAATCTTTCTTTAACAAATTGTTGATTGGATTAATGGCAAAGGTCAAGTTAGGGATGAACCTTCGGATTGCACAGAGTTTCCCAAGCAAAGATCTAATACCAGACTCATCTAATGGCCGAACCATTTCTAACACAACCCAGATTTGGCCAAGTAAACATCAATTCCTCGTGAAGATATAATGTAGCCTAGGATATTTTTGCCTGTTACACCTAATACACATTTCTCTGGATTCAATGTGACTCTATACTCAATCAAGCATGAGAGAATGATATGAAGCACCTCTGGGTGATCGCAGCGCTTCCTGGCCTTGGCTAGCAGGTCATCCACGTAGGATTCCACAATCTTATGAATAAGATCATGGAATATGTAGGTCATTGCTCGTTGGTATGTAGCACCAACATTCTTAAGACCAAATGGCATGATAACATAATAATAAGTTCCCCAAGGAGTTATAAACATAGTTTTAGCTTGATCCTTGGCCAAGATTTTGATTTGATTGTATCTCGAAAACCCATCCATGAGGGACAACAACTCAAATCTAGCCATTGCATTGACGATAACATCAATGGATGGTAGTGGGAAATCATCCTTGGGACAAGCCTTGTTGATGTCCCGGAAGTCTATACAAATACAGATCTTTCCATTTTTTTTTGAGAACGGGGACAATGTTAGATACCCATTGTGAATAATCAACTGGCTTGATAAATCCTACTTGGAGAAGCTTCGTTACTTCTTCTTTTACCATAAGGGCTACCTTTGGCTTCATAGGTCTTGATTTCTGCTTAATTGGTTTGGTGTCCAGACTTAGTAACAAGATTGTGAACTGTGATGTGTAGTGCGATTCCTGTCATTTCCTTATAACTAAATGCGAAGGCCTTCTGATGTTCCTTAAGGACTTGGGTATGAATTTCTTCTTCCTCTGGAGTTAAAGAGGACCCTAATTTTAAGATTTTTGGTTCCTCCTCTATTCTGATGTTTACATCAATCGTTCCCTCAATTAAGGAGGCATTACCCTCCTCAAACTCAGGCGGGGCTAGCAGAAACTCCAAGTCCCCTTCCTCTTCTACCTCGTAAATTTCAAGATCTCTTCCCAGAGATGACTCAATCATTGGATTCCCAAAATAAGAGGAGGAACGTGGAATTAAGGAAAAGTCTACCTCTTGACAAGTAAGATGTAATTCCACCAAAGTGTTTGAATAAGTTAAGGCTGACTCATCCCCATTGATAGGGTACAAAGAGTCAAACTGGCCCTCAGCTTCCATGTATGTCAACATTGACGCCACTGGCACTTTGTGAATCAAGGATTCAGCGCGGAGTGAAACCATGAAGTTGGTGTCCTCTAAATCATTACTTGGGGTGAAGCGTGAGGAAGAAGTCACTATAGAGTCTGCCAGAAGGTTATGTTCACGTGGAACTGCCTCGATTGATATGAAATCAAATCCCTTGGTTAGGTCCAACATGACAGTTTTATAGAGCTGTAAGTGTTCAGCCCTAGTCTCGTATACCTTGGATACCTGATTTGTGACTAGCTGTGAATCACCCAACACCCTAATATTGAGGATGCCCATTCTCTTGGCTATAATGAGACCTAATAGAAGAGCTTCATACTCAACCCCATTGTTTTGTGCATTCAAAATTCGATTCGAAAGCAAAAGGTAAGACCCTTCCTTCAGGCAAGGTAAGGATTGCACCTACCCCGACATCGAAGCGACACTTGGCCCCATCAAAGTTGAGAGTCCAACAATCACTCGAAAAGAAAGATGTTGAGTCATCCTTTGTAAGTGATTCTTTTATTTATGTTACATCTACCATGCAAACCTCATCTAATGGAAGGGAACCATGTCCCAAATCACATCCCATACCCATGGAATCAAAGGGAAGAAGGATAGGCAAATCCTTTTCTAACAGTTCAACAATATTTGTTGTAGTTCCTAGCGAAACTGTCTCTACAACAACGCTTTCATCCTTGAAGGCCGGAATACCCTCGATCAAACCTGTAACCTCTAATTCCATCGTGGGAACCATATTTTCTTCTGGTAACATGCTTACCAGTTTGTTTAACTGGTTGGTGGGAAGCTCGAATTCAGAGTGGACCCCTGGCCTTTTCTTCAAGTTGGCCAGGTGTATGTCAAAGGGATTTGGATCACCCTGAGTGACAAAGACTTTCCCTAAATGTAGGAATCTAACTTCTTGGAATAGGGTGGATGGGATTGCTTTCATGCGGTGTATCCAAGGGTGACCAAGAATCATATTATAGTTGGTTTCCCGATCTATAATATAAAACTTAGTAAGCACTGTCTTGGGTCCAAGAGTGACCGGTAATACTATGGTCCCGATCGAGG
The DNA here is from genome assembly GCA_019776745.2 of Taxus chinensis. Lineage (NCBI taxonomy): Eukaryota > Viridiplantae > Streptophyta > Pinopsida > Cupressales > Taxaceae > Taxus > Taxus chinensis. The sequence continues at coordinate 526,737,258 of CM034153.1, forward strand.
TCACCTTGAGACTATCATAGCCTCTTAATGTGTTTTGCGTCGAGGAGCAATTAGTCTCCCCATATCCTAACTTCTAAAGAAAAGAGAAGGGGAGGATGTTAACTGCTGCCCCATCGTCGATCATCGCACACTTCACATAGTTGTTATAGATCCAGACTTGCAAAAATAGGGTTGGATCACCTCTACGAGCTATTTCGGCATCTGTAGGCATTTTGCTTATGTCAAATACAAACCCAATATCCCTTTCGGGCTGTCCTGGAGGGAAAACGTCAAAGTCTATATGGTTTATCTTCACCTTTGGCGGTGGGGTAACGTTAGCCAAATGGCTGAGACTGAGCGCTTCCAAGAGAGCGGCTCGATGAGCGGGAGAATTCTTCAGTAGATCTAAGAAGGAAATGTGTGAAAAGGTCTTGGTTAGATCACTGATCAAGTCATAAGCCCCTACTGGCTTGCTTAGCATGTCATGAGCATTATTCGAGACAACTGGGTAAATTGGGATTGACTATGATGAATAGTCTCTGGCTCTTGTTGCAGCATTAATCTGAAGTTCAGCATCTAACTCAACCAAACCTACGATCTTTGTTTGCTGGCGACCATCCAAAGGAGGTGCCACCTGTGGGTTTGACGAAGTTGAGGCTTCATGATCATGAGTCCCTATTACAATGCCTTTATTCAAACCATTAGGATCTAGTCTTCTGTCCTTCAGACACATGGGGAGAGGATCATTGAAGATTCCCAACGGCGTGTTCTGTGGAGACACTGGTCCCATATAGGTGTTTTGATTAGGCGCAGTTGGATTGGCCAGAAACATGTCAACAAACAACTATCTTTGGTCTTCTGTCAAACATTACAAAAACTTATTACAATCACGGAAAGTTCTTGCGTCATGCCCACGGACCCTATGGAAACCATAGTACAAGTCAGGATCATAATCCCGAGGCCTTTGGTTGGTTCCTTGTTGTGGTCCAAAACCACGGTTATTGTTTGGTTGTTGACTGTTATAGTTAACACTTTGGAACCCTTGCCCCTGGTTCTGGAATTGGTTGGGGTATTGACTAGGGCTTGGGGTTGGCATTTGTCTTTATGGCTGAGGTTGTTGTTGTTGTTGTTGGGGACGATTAAAATCCACAACATTTACTGAGGGTGAGAAATTTTTTCTCCTTTGATTTATGTCATTGTTATTCCCATTGTTTTTATTTATTGTACCTGTATTGGTGGGACTAATAACATTAGGCTTTTTGGGTTGGTAATTCACATCGTCGGTCGTGACTCCATGATTTTTGTTAAGTATCTTTGGTCCTTGATTTTTATTTTTATTGTTGGAGTAGCCGAGAGTGTTTTGAGAAGGGGTAAATAACTTCCCATTTTCTCCGTAGGTCTTACAACCACTGTCAATGGCCACTTGGTCAATCTGAAGAGCACCCTCTAGCACCTCTTCATAGCTCCTTAGCAGGAAATTTTGAACCTCTTCCTTCATCTCTCTGTTGAGGGAGTGAAGGAACAAATCACAAAGTTTTGTTTGGTCCATGTTTGGAGCACTTGCGGAAGAGTAGAGAACATGTCGCCACCTCTAAATGAAGTGAGCTGCAAACTCATTATGTTCTTGTTTAATATGAAGAAATTCTCTGATTCCTGTTTGCAAAAGCTTGTTCATATCAAAGGCTTTGATAAACTCTTACACTAGTTGCTTGAACGAGTGTATTGAAGCCTTTAGTATCCTATAATACCATTCAAGAGCAATACCTTCAAGTGTCTTAGGGAAAATATTTGCAATGACTGCATCCCATGGAGTAGCTCTCAAATGGCCATTGCATAAGCTTTGATGTGAGCATTTGGATCACCCTCCCCCTTGAACTTTGGGAGATCAGGCAAGGGTCTCGGGAGCATGACTACCCAAATGGAGAAATCTAGGGGTTCTTTGAGATATTCAGAATAAGTCCCCATTGCATATGTTTCCACCATTGAAGACCCTTGTTGGGGAGGTGGGGGCTGCGTTGGCTGCTGAAATGGGACAACATAAATATTTGGTGGGGTGTATGACATCCCTTACGTTTGTCCATATAGACCTAGGTAGGTGTACATGTCCCCCCTGTGGAGATTTGGAATACATGTGTATATATGGGGGTTGACTTCCTTGATATGGAGCTGAAGGCGTGAAGCCAGGGAATGTCACATTTCCAGTTGGTATAGCATTTGAGAATGCACTTCTGGTTGGCGCTTGTTGTAGATGACCATATGTGGCTTGAGGAGGCATACCCAAGCTACTAGTCCCAGTTAACAAGTCTACATGGTTCAAAATAGAATGATGAGTTCTGGGAAGTCGGTATTTGTTATGAATAAAACTTAGCTTAATTCATAATTATTTGATATTTGAATAAATGTAATAAATTAAAGTATTTAATTAAATAATTTAAACTTATATCAATAGATATTAGTTGTCCTTAATTGTTAGTTAACTAAGTGATAGTGTTATCATCCCAATGTTTGTGGGATCATGTTCTATATTTTACATATTTTGTTCCCAGATGATTTCCATGAGGGGCAATAGGGGTAGTTAGGGGCAATATGATATTTCTACATATTTTCTCAGATTAGATGATTTGTTTCCATATATTGTGGATGAGATAGATGTTGTCCAATATCTATAAATATTACAGCTCTCTCATTTGTCTATAATGCTTGAATTTGATATTAATAAAATATACAAGCACCGTCTTGTTTCTTTGTAAAGATTATGTGTCAGATATTATTTTCAAGTATTATTTATCAAGATTTGGTATCAGAGCAGTATTCATGTAGATTGGAGGGTTCTGGGTAGTCGGTATTTACCCATGGTTTTGTGGGTAAGAAAGAGCCCACGCTTGCCCTGCGTATAAATTCTGTGTATTTTGGGCAAGCTCTAACTCCTTGACCTTATCAACCAAAGTTGAAATGAAATTGCCCATTGATGAGGTGGTGCCTTACTTAGACTCCTTTGGTTGAACCCTTGAAGGTTGTTGAGGAATATGGTGTCCTGCTATGAATTGTTCACAATGCTACCAACCCTCATTGGTTGTATTGTCAGTTGGTGGTGGGGTAGCGTTATTGTTTTGAATCAGGACACTACCTTGCCCTTGCAACCTATCAAAAGATTGGTTCATTTGTTGAAATTTCTGCTCACTTCTAGCATATCACGCTAGATACTCCTCAGCAAGATGGGGGAGTGGATCAGATTACACGGTGATGGGCTATTGAAATAATACCCGAGGAGATGAACTAGTTTCTCCAATAAATGTCATGTTATTTGAACTTTATTGTTCAAGGGGGTAAGTCTGAGTGATTTGATCCAGTTCTTCGATGCACACAGAAGAACCAACATTGGTTCCCTGAAGCAGAGGATTTTGAGTGGATGAGTGGTTGTCTGCCCATGTTGAAAGTGAAGGTGACTGCTGTGGTATGTTTGAATGGTGTTGGTACAAGTTGAAACCTGGGATGGGTCGACCGTACTTGTCATATCCTGACATATTCGGGGGGTATAAGAATATATGCAGAATAAAGGATGGACAAAAGCAGAAACATTTAGAGACTAGCTCTTCACGTTGGGTTCACCAATTTGTATGACAGAAAATCAACACGTGACCTTTTGCGTACCCAACCTCCCGAGGTCATGTCGAGATAGTTGGTGTGGAATTTGGGATGAGAGTGAAAGTGATGACGATGACCAAGATAATTGGGAAACCCTATGTCTTCGACATGCAATAATGGAATCTACGAATCTAAGGAAAAGAATGCTCTCCTAACTTGAAGGGGTGTAATGGCGGGGTTTGATATGATAACTACTTGGAGACTCCAATCGATGTCTAGCTCAGCCCAGATTCTATTGGTGGGTTGTGGAATACATGGAAAGTATCTTGTAGGTGCCTCGTATGGGTTTCCAGACAAGGTCAACCGTCATGGAAATTGAGACAAGAGATTTAGCGGAGCTGCAGGACCTAAAGGTGATTCTCTAGTCTCATCCAGAAAGTCTTAGCTTGATCGACTACTATGTTTAATAATGAAAGCTGTGTGATGATATTAGGTGGAAGCGGTGATAATATAAATACCTGCATGTGTAGGCTATTTTCAATATCTAACTGACTAGTAGGTCCATTGAGTTACGGGACCCATGGGTCAAAACTAAAGACTCGTTGAGGCTGAGGCCCTAGAATGGTCATACATGCAGTCAAATCCTATTCCCAGGAGTAGTCCAAAAGTCGTAGGCCTTGTTAGCAGCTATGTTTAAAGTCTCTAATTGTCTTATTTTCTCTGTGTATGTGGTGGTTGTGCATAAGATTGTTAAGCATAGACTTGTGTCAATGTCAGTTACTAACTCTGGCCCGTTGGGTTGTGGGACCAGAGGATCACAACCGTAGGTCTTTTCCTGCTGTGGACCGTTGATGGTCATACAAAGTGAATTTGATTCATTTTTGGTGAATAAACTATCTATCAAATGAAATCTAAACTATATTTTTGGTGTTTTCTCAATATATAAGAACAAAACAATAAACAAGCTAATCTATGGAAATAAATATTTTTGTGCTTTTCTAACCTTTTAGACAATGCATCTAATCTAACCAATAATTTAAAGAAAAAAAATAGCTGGCCGGATGTAGCTAGCTATCCATGTAGATGTGTGAATCTAATTCTAAGATCTACTCTAATTCAAATAAAATCTCTCCAAATCTACCTCAAAAGTGAAGAATAAATCATGAATCTAACAGAGCTATCATTCACCCACTATTTCCCTGGCAATATTGAAGGGAAAACTTCCTATTGACTTGATCTACTTGTAACTATCTGATTAATTGAAATGAATTGTTTCTCTACTCTATTTGATATGTAATTTGACAAAACAAAGCAAACAAATACACAACTCCAACCTGGAAGAGCAAGAGCTTTGGAAAATATGGAAGTATGAGTATCTGTCCCCTCAGTTCTTTCCTTTCTTTCTATGAGCATTCATGTGAGTCCAAGGATGGGAATGCAAAGAACAACAAAAAGAGGATGGTGTTTGAGCGATGGCAGCTTGGAAGCAATCTAGGCGTAATGTAGGTAGAAGAAAGATAACACAAGAGATCTAAACTTGGCTATGCAATTCCTAGCAAGATTATTGCAGCACAACAATGCAAGATACACAAAATTCTCAGGCCCTTTGCTTGAATACAAGCATGGAATATATAGGAATGGAGGCTAGAAGGTTACTTCATGCATAAGGAATTGAAGAGGCAGTTCCACTCATTAAATCTATTTAAAATAGAAGGAACTAGGAGAACCAAACAAACGAAGCTATTTTTAGCAAATTCGACTCACGGATGCGTTCAAAAGATAAACTTAAGTGAATCATCACATGCAATTTCTCATGTGAAGATTCTGGAAAAATCGATCAGGACCGCCACCCTGTGTAGGGCAGCAGTTTCAGGACCGCCGCCCCAGACAGGGCGGCAGTTTGCGAACTGTCGCCTAGGAAGGGTGGTGGTCCTGGTACTAAAGGCCAAAACAAGCACATAATGAAAGGGGAAAAGGGAAAAAATATAGGGAAAATATAAGTAAGGCTATCTAGGTAATAAATATATACTGCAAATGGGTTTTTAGAGCTCGAACAACTTATCGAAAGGATTTTGAATTATCATTGGGGACTTTTGTAACCATTTTCTTGAAAATGTATCATGTGTAATTTTGGGTGCGTACAAATACCTCGGTAATATATCCGATGTCAGGGGAGCCATCTCTATATAATCTCCTCATAACATCCAGATGTGCCTCCCATGTGATAGGAAATACCCTCTTCCCCTGAATAAGTAGTCTCAATACATAATAAACGTCCTCCAGTGTCACCTTCATCTCTACAGTATGGAACTAAAAATTCCCTATACTCGGGTTCCATATATTCAGCAAAGCAACCATCAATGCCTCATCTCTTAGAATCTACTGGTAGTGACAAAATCCTCCCAAACCAATGAATTTCAAATGATCCCACTTGATTTATTTCATGTCACCTCTAATGTCCTATAGCATTTCAAGGACTGTTTTATGAAGGTATATAATATCTCTAGCCTGCAAAACAAGACAAAAATCACATTCATTAGTCATTTCATCAAATTAATAAATGATCGCTACCGACTGTAAAGAAGTAGAAATTTTCACATACAGGTGGACGTTGATCGACCCAATTGCCATTGATCATCTGATTGATGAAGATTAGGCATTCCCGCTTAATATTTTTAAAATGCACAAAAATCAATACAAACACAAAAAATAAACCTACTTACCCCTCTCTTCGTTTGCTACCTCTTCTGACCACTTCCACTCACATCCATATCTCAAAACACTTAAAATCAATAACTTAGAGCTCTCAAATAAAAAATCAACACGTTTAAATGAGTGATTTATGCACCCAACTTGGCTTATATTATCCCTATTTATAGGATCACCGCTGATCACAAAATGATGTTGATCGTGTCCCCTAACTGTCGATGATCATTAATCATTGCCAATCCAACCCATTTTTACACATTTTGGCAATTTTTGGTATCCTATACCTTTCCACACACACTTCGACACCACCTAGAGCTCATATGCCTTTTCTTTGATGCCCAACACTTGTCAAAACTTTGTTTTGACCACTTTTACACACATCTTGGATGTTGCCTCAACCCCTTGGTCCTAAGACTTCACACATCCACACGAGAGATCTCCCATTGAAATTTCTCCTTGTAGTAATCTTCCCATAGAATGCATCTATAGGATGTACAAATTAGCATTGCCTCCCTTGAGGTCATATAATGTCCCCTACCAAGTGTTTCCAAGACTACTACAATCTCTACATATCCCTCTGACATGGTATTTTTAGATTACAATCAATCCTTAGAGCATCTTTAAGCAATCCTAGTCACACAATATAAATCTTTTCAAACCAATGACCAACAGAGTTAGCCATTGGCTTAAGGGGGGAATAATATCCTGATTAAAAAATTGGGGCATCTTAGCACTAGTTTTTTTCTTGCAACTTGTTCCTATAGAGAACTCAACAAAAAGGGAAAAATATAGAAACTACTTTTTCACCCCCAGGTGACCCTACACATATTAGCCACATTATAATTATTTACAATGTTGGAAGCATAACCATTGAGAGTGGGGTTGAATAAGTGTGCATTAAAACTTTCATTCATTTATACATTAACATCCATCAACCATTCAATTTATTCATTATGAATCATCAAGAAAACACAACCATTAAACACAATGTGCAAGAGCACAAGAACACATGGACACTAGATTTAAGTGAGAAACCCTTGTAGGGAAGAAAACCCATTGATTAATGAAATGGAAAACTATCCTCTAAACAAAGATCAAATTTAGTGAAGCACCAACTCTACAAGGAACACCAACCCCTAAGTTTAGTGAGGCACCAACCCCACAAGGAACACTGACCCTTAGATTTAGAAAACACAAACTTGTATGGAGGAACAAAACCCTAGATGACTAAGCACAAAATCATCCATATAAATATGTTTTTCACCTTTAGAAATTTTTTTATAGAAACATATGATGACTCTTATTTAGCTCTTACTTATTCTCTCTTTCTCAAAACTGCCTTCTAGGCTTCTTCACACAACAAGCCTCTTCACTAAGCTGATTAGGTCATCTGAACTTGAGAATTATATACTCACCACCTATTGGCTCTACATGAAAACTTCTATCCCCTATCTTTATGGTCTCCAAGTCCTTCTACACCTCTACATACTACCCTTTTATTTGCTTTACTTCATTCTCTCTAGCACACACAAATATGTCTTCTTCACTTGCATATATACATGAATCAAGTACACAATACACTTAAATCAGCCATCATAGATCATATAATACTTTTTCAACATGAATACATCATAATAGCATCATTAATTCACCTATCTAGGTCGGAAATAACATATGAAATCTCAAATCCTTCATTAGGACTCAATTAGGCCTATATGCCCTTAAACAATTCATTTGCTAAGTGAGAGTATTATTGGCTCACATGGCATTCACCAAATATCAAGAACCTCTTATAAATGTTTTCCAAGTATTCCATATGTATTATACATTCTCCTTCAACTCTATGCCACCATATCATGTTATGAAGCTACCATTAGGATCAACTATCCTCATTAGGTCTATGACCTACAAAACCAGTCTTCACATATTGAAGTAATAACACTATCAAATCACCTTGACCATGTATTTATGACACATTCATATAAACCTTATGAACTCAGGGTCATCAAAAACTACTTATAAAACTTTCACTTAGACTATAAGAGCCCAAGAACCACTTGCAGACTTGCACTCCCAGAACTATCCTTACACCATGAAAACTAGTAAAGAAGACTTGAGCTTCTAACACCTGCAATGACCCATTAAAAGTATTCTAAAGCTCCTACATGATCAAAATGAAACCCTAATCACTTTCATAATCCCAAGAACCTTGGTCAAGAGACAACTATTGGTCTTACAGACCTGGGGATAATTTTAGTGGCCAATATTCGTAATATGGTGAAAATTTTATTTTAGGAAAATTTGAAAAGCTGATTTTTTCAGAGCAGGTTGGTGTCCTATTCACCTAAAATTTATAGTATATATATTTTTGGGGTCAGCTTCACCTACATTTGAGAAAATCTCCTATAAAACCTAGGTGATTCACTGGGTAGTATACTACGGTACTACCATAAGTAGCTTACCAATACTGTGAACTCGCATACTCTAAGCACCAAAGATTGTTGTTAGCCTGTTTGTAGTTTAGAGTCGGGTGAAAAATGATATTGGCTGACATGAGACAAGGATATAGTTTATGCGTAACAAGGAGGTATTGTAGACGTGTGAAAAGGGGGTTAGTTGGTTATGTGCGATAGAGATATAGTTGGTGCATGATAAAGAGGTATTGAAGATGCATGACAAGGGGGTTTGTTATTGATGCACAACAAGGATGTATTACAAATGCTTGACAAGGATGTTAGCTGTTGACGTGTGACATGGATATAGTAAGGCACAACAGGATATAGCTGATGCACTATTGACATGTGATAGGGACAATTAACACGCTGTTGACATGTGACATGGATATAGTTGACGTGCTGTTGACACATGACAAGGATAGTTGACACGTTGTTGACGTGTGACAAGGGTGTTAGCCATTGACACGTGACAGGGATATAGTTGACACGTGACAGGGATATAGTTGACACATGACAAGGAGGTATTGCAGATGCACGACAGGAATTTTGTCTCTAACGTGTAACTTGGTTCTTTTGATGATGTAGAACATTGTTCAGAATAATAGGTGCTAGTCCTCAGAATGCAAAGACCCTAAAAGTAACTAAGAAATCTCAGAAGTCCCTATTCAAGTATTTTGGAAACTTTGGTGATACAGAAATTACAACTACCAAAAACCATATAGCTGCCAAAATACTGACTGTGTGGAAGGTAATATTAAGGTGGACATGCATCTCGCACAGTATCAAACAAATGACACCTATGATAATATTCCAGATCTTGAAGATACAACTGTTGAGATGCTAGATCCTGAAGATATTCCTCCTATTAGGGTGCAATCAGGAGTGCATCAAGATATCACACATACAAATACTCAACAAAATGGAACACATAAATCAAATTAAAATTTTGTTTCAAAAAAGAGGAAACCAGGTGATTGTGATAATGCTCAAAATTCTACTCAAAAAATTAAAACATTGAAAACGAACAAGAATATGTGGACCATTGACAAGACATACAAGTTTAATTAGGCTGCCAAATTTCCATTTATCGAAATTGTAAAATCATCTAATTAAGAAGAGATCCCATCTGAATGTACATGTACAATATGTACGTGGAAATTGGGAAAGCAACAAAAAATGCAAATGAAGCTGGACACTATAGAAAAACATTATGGAAAACAATATTTGACTGTAACGGGGGTGGATGACCAGCAAATCAAAACACATAGGTGGAAAACTAAAAAATAATGCATGTATGTTAAATACGTCTTGGATTATGAAGCAGAGCAGAAAAAATGCAGACATCTCGTGGAAAAGGGAGGAAAGATCACATCATAAATTGGTAAGATGAATCAAACAAATCTACATGTAAAACTCATATAGTTCTCTACTTTATTTCACATAATAAAGAAAAGAAGACCAATTTTGGATTTCCTTGATTTCAAAGTTTTGTATCAATATAATGGAATGCCAAATGTACCTTAGTCTCATTGGTCAAAAAGTAGTGGATGGGAAATGGAAAAATGTCTTTCGATGATAGAGAAGGAAGATTTGAAAGAGAATGTAAAAAAATCAAAGTTTATCTTTCAATTTATGAAGTGACAGCAATCGACAACACTGCATGGGTATGTATCCATGTTTATACTTTGTAAAATCATATAAGGACACCTCATTTATTGGGTGTTATGAAAATGGTTGAAAACTGTAATGCCGAAAACCTACATAAAATAGTTGTTTATCATTTGAAATATATTGCTAGAATGACTGATTATGAAATTGCTATGAAGTTGGTATGCGTCAGAGTAGATGGTGCATCTATCATGCAGGGTCACTGAATATGGCTGTGTGTTAGATTAAAAACAACAGTGGCCCCATATATGCTACCAATTCACTATATGGCTTACATAATGAATTTAGCATATAAAATGGTAAGCAACTAAAAAAATGTTGCTAAATTAGAAGACCTTATAAGATAACTTCATGCCTATATGGTAAGCATCCCAAAGAGATTTCTTGAGTTCTAGAAATTCGCAATTAGAATTACAGATGACAAAAAACTTCCGAAATATGTTGAGATGAGATGGATATATTAGTATGAACCTGCATGCAAAGTTCGTGAGGAGTATCCTTCGTTGGTTGGTTTCATGCACAAATATCGTCATGAAGTTGATAGGGCGAGGGACTTGTTGTTCCATTTAACTGATTTGGAGACATTTCTTACATTGGTTGGTATTCTTCCAATTTTGCAGGAGATTAATATATTGACAAAGCATGCACAGGGGAGATTAATCTATATTGTGGATTTTATACGAATAAGAAAAATGGTATGTCAAAGTCTTGATATCTTGTACTATTCTTAAGATAGTTTTGATACACCTGTTTTCAAGAATTGGAAAAATTTATTAGATCTTAAAAATCCCAGTAACTATTTGAGATTTAAAATCCATGATCACCTCTACATCACTGTTAATGGGAGGGACATACCACTGCAATTTTGTAAAAACGTCAAGATATTATAGGATCTAAATGAGAAGATGTCCCTGTGACACGTAATTTCTTTGAGTCTGTTATAGTCGAAACAAGAATAAAGCTTAAAAAAATTTCAGAATCCTTATCATTAGAAATTAAAGAACATTTCTCCAAAGATAAAATTCTTGAAGCAATGGGTGTGATGAATCCTAATTTTTGGAATACTGAAGGTGGTTGTGTAGACTTTGTAAGAAACCATTTCCATAAATCTATGGGTACAATAATGGAACATTTCACAAAGACTTCAAAGTTCAAGGGTATGGAAATCAAAGGTATATTGAATGGTGATTTATGAAAGTTTCAATCAACAAATTTTGCAACAATAATGAGGAACCAATATAAAAATTTAGACTAACCTTCTGAAAGTGGTGCTATTACAAGGTTGTGGCGAGGAATCTATCAAAGTTATATCTTACAAGAAGACATCAGTGAATATTTCAAATTATATGAGTTATGAAAAATAATGAATTTGGGTTCTGTGGAGGATGAAAGGGTTCTCAGTGCATTGTCATTTATAAAATCTAAATTGAGAAACATGTTAGATAAAAATTTGGAAAGTTGCATGAGGTGTTATATATCTCGCTACTCCATGGAAACATTTCCTTTCGATAGAAAAATTATGCATTGGAATTCTCTTTGCGAAAGAAGAGGTGTGAATAATACAACTACAATTACAACTATTCTCAATGTTGAGAGTGGAATTGGTGCATCGTCACACTCTACATAAGAGAACACCGAGTTTTAAGAAGCTATTGATAATGGATTGTTTTAACTTTAAATAGTTATCTCCTTCACCCTACTTTTATTATTTTTCACCTTAAATTTTCTTTCAACTCTTGTTATCATTAAATATGTTACAAGTATATATATTTATATTTATTTAAATACAATTATTACTATTTTTTTAAAAACATGGGTTGACATGCATATGAGGAAGCTAGTACTTCTTGGGACTGACAATGTTAGGAAACTCACCCATCTATCTACTAATCCATTTCTCGTGTTGAGCTTTCTTAAAACAAAAATTTAGCACACTACGAAGGATGATTTCATAGCCATCTAAAACACTAGAGGTAACTTAAACCCTATCATATGACATTTCTTGATTTTTTATATTTGCAAAATGCTTTGATATATTTTTAAAAGTTTCCTGGATAAAATCATACAATCAAATTTTACAAAGAGGAATATTTTTCCATATTATACAATTCATAATCCACGATCCATTATACAATTCATCATCCACGATCGTGCTTTAAGCTAAATCTACATCCACATAAAATTCATCATCATCCATTTATATCATATCATTATCATATCATAATCCTAACACTCCAATTATTATTAAAACAATTATTTATCTATTTTAAATGTGCAGAAATGTCTCTGTCCTAACACATTCCATTTTCTTAAAAACAATGATCCATTATCATCATTCATCATCATCTATATCCATTATAATGTCATCATATCATTACAAGTATAGAGAAGAATATTTTGAGAACATCTAAATGTCTCTGTCGTACTACATTCCAAATTTTCTTAAAACAATTATCCATTATCATCATCCAGATTCCATGATCGTGGTTGAAGCTAAATCTACGTCCACATACAATTCATGATAATCCGTATCTATGAGACTGATTCTATTGTAATGTCATCATCCACATCTAATGCAATCATCATTACAACTAGAGAAGAAACATAAACACCATATACAATCTAGAAATTTTATACATAATATATAGGAAGTTATAAAATTAAAGATTATATAGTATTTCAAATTTTCAAAGGCTATCAAATTAAAGTTTCAACTTTCAAACCCAGATAATAAAATTCAAATGCCATGACCATCACATTCAATGATTCAAATTTTCAAATATAGATTCTATTTTTCAAGTTTCCACACTCAATAATGAATTTTTTCAACCCTCAATTTTCTGCACCCCTTTCCACTCCTGTACTCCTTTCCCAAATGGCTTCTCTGCTTGTACCCCTTCCCCAATGACAAAAATAATCCCAGAACTTATGAGATCTTCCGCAACACTGTCTAGATTTTTTAAAATTATTTCTTCTTGCTTTGTCACATCTCCATGGGATAGCAAATTTGGATCAGCAGCTGCCTTGGTTTTGAATAAAATTTCAGGGTTGAAGCCACACTCTTTAATTATCTGCTTCAGTGTATTGTTTTGTTTGTTAACCAAAACAATATTTTCCTTCAAATTCTTCACTACGGATAAACTGTTAATTGCGGTTTCCAAGTGAACTTGGAAAACCTTTTCTTGACTCTTTAAATTTTCATATTTCAATTACACAAAAAAGTGATGTCAATTCAACATATTACTAAAATAAGAAAACTTCAAATTAACAAAAAATATTGTTTGAAAGTGATAATAATTATGACCTATTTATCTCTCTCGACATTTGAAAATCCTACCAGATCCTTGTCATTAGACCATTTGTTAAAATATGCCTGGGCTTCAGCACTAATATTTTCCAATTTGTTTAATGTCTTATCCAAAATGTCATCTTTAAATGGGAAAATGAAAATAAAAATTTAGAATTTGTAAATAATACATGTAAGGGTATTACTTCTCTGGCATTTAAAAAATTCAAATGGTTAGGGGTTCGGAGATGAGTGAGCTTCCATTTCAGATTGTGAATCTCCTGATGCCTCAACGTGTTGTTGGCCTCTTCCTCTTGATGCCGCCTTTTTTTAGGGAAGGGTCTCCATAAATCTTCTCTGTAAATAGTAAATAGTTAATACATGTTGTCAATCTAATGTCGAAATACAAACTTAATAGTTTATACCTATTTTTCTTCAAATGGAATTGAAAAATTCATCAACGCCTCATCTGTGCAAGTGGGAATTGGTTTTTCTTTTAAATTTAAAAGAGTCTCGTAATAAAGGCCAAGGAGATAGTTTGAGGAGTAAATGAATGGTTTTTATGAAAGCTTTGCATTTGTAATGTCAGTTCTTATTTTTTTTGATAAAAAGGTGCACCAATCAAATTTTTACTTTGTGATAGTTGTAACAATGTATGCAATGGCCCAGTTTTGTATATCTATTTGCCGACCCTACAAAACTATTCTAGATTGAAAGAAGGAAACCATAGTAGCAAGAAAGTGGTGTGCAATTGCTTGCGTATCCACACCACATATGGATTTATTGACATGAGCTGAAAATGACAAAAAACAGTTGGAATTAATATAAATTTAAATTGTATCAAAATGAAAAATTGAATAGAAAATGACGAATGAAAATAGTTTACACTTACAATCGACATGGAAACCAAAAGTCGATTCAAGATATTTCTTATCGTCTTCGACAAGTGTTGCCTTAGTTGTAACAAAGGGTAAATTTTTAAATGGGAGGCCTATAAACTGATGAATATCAGCTGAGTCGATACCAAATTGAAACAATCTACCATCGTCCATAGTAACATTAAACAGTCCGTCCTCTGTATTGTACGAGGAGAGAAGGTAGTTCAAAATATCTTGGTCTGTTTTGAAATGGGGCATCTTAATGAGCCCACAAAACTCACATGCATAGATCAAATCCTTGTATTTCGAAGTAATTTAAAAAATTTTTTGGACGTGGGAGAACAAAGGATTCCTATGGAGTATCTTTCCCATGGATAGGGCTTGTGGGTTGACTGGATTTTCCTCTTGATTTTTGTCTTGATCTTGGGATGCACTTGTAGTCTCTATTGTAGTTTTCCTTGAGCTTGATTATACCTGACCTAGATAATGTATTCCTGTATATAAGAAAATTCAAGAACCAGAAAGTGTAAATGTGAAAATGACCTGTGGGAGGGTATTTATAGGAAAAAACCAGGGTTTCGAAGGCTCGTTGACGCGTGTCAATGAGCCTTATTGATGCGCATCAACGAGTCTTGTTGACACACATCAACAAGGCTTGTTGATGTGCATCAACCACATGTCTGTGTATGCAACTTTGTAGTCTCTCTGACTAAAAAAAGTGGGCAAAAATTTAGTTCTGAAAAATTAGTAAATTGCCCTTTTAGTGAAACCGGTTTTGGGGATATTCGCCAGGTATTTTCCACCTCCAATTTCTAATAGGTCTCTTAAAATGAACCATGTACAGACCAATATCTAGACCTCACTTCTCTTTCCTAAACTAGACCAAATAGGCCAACATGTGACCTTCTTCTTACCTCATAAACTAATCTCCATGGATCCTATAAATCTTGAAACCCATCATATGGGACTTGGAAAAAACCATCATGTCCATTAGACACCACAACTTAGAACCTAAGTTCATGAGAGAAAATTATCATCAAGACCACCAAACCTATCATATTGCCCCCAAAAATTAATCTTTCTATATTGACCTCCACAGACCCCTTAAGGGATTGAAATTATTCTGAAACCACCCCAAACATGGATTATGGAATCCAAACTTGATCTACCATCAATTTGTTCAACATGTCTAATGAAAAACATGTGAGAAAACATAACTTATTTAGAAACTTACCTTTTTTTATGGATTCCACACACTTTCATGGAAAACCAATGCCAGATGAAGAAAAATGGAGGAGTACATTAAAGCATCTAATCATCAAAATAGGTCACCCAATCTATTCTGAGCCATATTGAGCAAGATATTCTCCATCGCTACCTAACTAGGGTTTACAAAGGGTTTTAAACCACCTTACCTTCTTGATGATTGTTCATAAATATCTGCCCCTTAAACCAAAAACTAATGCCCAAAATATTGAGCTTAGACACTTCCCTATCGACCATGATGAGATTAGATTCTCATGTAGACTTCACATGTGCCAACCAGCATAAGAAATTCCTTCTTGAGCTTTGATTCTCACTTCTGTGAACTTGGTACAGGTAAAAACACATTTTCTTGCACATTCCTTCAAATTAGGGCTTGAAACTTTTTCCACGCCTCTAAGAAAACATACTACACATTTCCCAATGCTCACCTTTGTATCTCCATGCTGAAATCTGATCTACACACCTCATTAGGTCAACTAGGTTCAATAATAGGTCTAGTTACAAACCTAGAAACTAGGTCCAAACCTTGTATACACACTCTGAGACACTTGTGAGTGTCTTAACACTTCATCCTACTTTATGTATGCTGATTGGGTATCCTAACTAGGCATGTTGATCATTTGTCAACCTGTCATACAGACCACCTCATGACTTTGTCACTCTTGCTCACCTACAAGAGCCTTCAACAAGTTTCATTACATCACTATAACATCCACCTATCACTATATCACTCTTATAAGCCATCAAAATTACTCAAGACACTTCATTAATGACAACTAGACCAAACAAATCAACTTAACATCAATGAATGACACTACCAATCAACCTTCACATGTTATTCATTTCTTCTTTTGACATCAATGACACCTATTGACATTAATGAAAATACCACTTGCCAACAATCTCATGCTATGTCATTGATGAAAAACACATATAAATCATTCTCTAGAGCCATCAACTCATTCTCCCCCTTTTGAGATTAAAAAAGAGTCATATTCACAACATCTTAATTCTCTTCTTGTGTCATCACATTAGGGATCACCATTTGGTTGGAAACATTAACCAAACATAACAAGATCCGTTTGACCTTTTCATACCTATTTTTACTTTTAGAGAAAAATAACCCCCCTTGAAAAGATGCATATGTAAGCATTACAAGAACATGCTGCCCCTCACCCATGGATATCTTCTATAAATTTCTAAAACTAGTGAACACCTCTACTTACCTTATTTACCAACAAAATTGTATGCAAATTCCATCATTGTCTTCATGATATTCACAACTTTTGGCACTTCACTCTTGCTTATGGATCTTGAAATACACCTTAGCTCCCTCTGATTTCTTGACACCTTAACAACTATTTGTGAGCAATGAAAATTAACAGACAAATGAAAGATAAATAAATAAATGCAATAGTTATAACTTCTCTATAACTCACTTACAAACCTCAAGAAGATCGTGGAAGCTCTTAAACTTATATGATCTTGAATATTTTGATTTGTGTATGGTATTGATATGACTCTTCAAAGTCGATTTTATTTATGTTACGAGAATATTTCACGAGGAAACAAAAAAGGAGATTTTTTTTTTTGCATTTTCTTATGGATTTATAAGGATGGGGTTGTAAAGGAAATTGCCTCCTCTTATAGATGAGTGTAGGACCATGAAAGGTGCATGAGAGTTTGAGTAAGCTCCAGGTTAGTTATGGTAATTACTTGGGAATAGAAAGTAGATTGGGTCTGTAGGTTACAGATTTGAAGGGGCAATAGACATTTGGAATGACAAAAGTTACATCCATTAATTGAACTACACGTACATCCCAATTGCCACCATCTTTCTAGGAATATAGAAGTGGATTTCAAGTGGAATAGGGAAGTGAAGTTTAAGTACAATTAATTAGAATGAGGAAGTAGAGTCTAAGTAGAGTTAACTAGGATAGTGAAATGGTAGTTTACTAGGAAAATAGGTGTACTTTCCTAATTAAATACCTAATTTAATTAGCTATAATATGTAAGATATATAATTAACCGTTTATTTAATAAATATTAATTAACTTAGCTAAGATGGTGTTGTGGACTAATTTAATTAATCCAATGGGTGTAATGTGCATGATTAATTAATTAGATTAATCAATCGCAAAGTGGGTATGAACTAGGATGTGAGATGGGATAATATTGCGAAAAAGTATATAATTTTTGTGTCTACATTTTCCCCTATTTAAAGTGTTATTGTGAAGTAATAACATTTTAAAGATAGTAGACATATGCAGACTAGTGAGTGGAAAGTGGTGAAGCAAGGAAGATGTTTAGATTTTCCTTGATGAAGCATTTAGATGCCCCAACGTGTAGGATAGTAAGGGAATGTCCACTCAAGTGGGTCGATGTAGTCATTTTTACACTTATCACAAAATAAAAGTACACCATGCGCGCTGACCTATCACCTAGGGAAGATGGACGCTCACTCGAGGCACGCGCGGGAACCAAGTCTCTCTTTTATGTGAGTTTAGTGGGAGACATCATCTATTATCCATATTCAAGGGTTTTGAAAGGAGTAAAACATATAAGAATCATAGAGCTCAGAACGGATTCTAGATCCTTGCAGTCATTCCAGACAGAAAATGCTTAACATATTGGATAACTTATACCAAAACCAAAAGAAGTTGTACAAACACTCATACTTAATCATAAACATAAATGTAAAAGAATTCTGAGAAAGATGTATGCATTAGAATCATCAATGTTCATATTCATTGTAAAATGTTAACCTCCTTATATTCATGGAGTCATTACAAAATGTTACAAAGAAGTAGACCGTAGTCATGCATTATATCTGGACTCATATGAATAGAATCACAAAATAAATTTCTAACCCCATACCCTTGATACATCCTTCCCTAAGCATAATTTCCCAAACTAACAGAGTTCTTGCAGTATTTCTACAAAGCTCCACCCACTAACTGGTTGTTTTTCCTTCTGCAGGTGCTTGTATATATAGGCTTTCTGGGCTGCCAACTCATCCTCCAACGACCTCAAATCTAATGACAAGTGTCTGAATGTGGTCCTTCATGTGAACATGCTCCTCCAGGATTGAGCTTTCCACCCTTTTATCATGATTGAGCTTCTAGAAGCTTTACCCCAGGCATGCTCCTTCCTGGGCCACCCTATCTCCAAGCTAGCACCTTATCCACTCCACATGTGCAATCAGGTCATGCTTTTCACTTGTTCTTCTAAAATGCTCAAATTTGCTAAGTCCTGAACCATTGGTTCTATTCATGTGCACACCATAGGCTTCCTTAAAGCCTTCTCTAAAGCCTACCCTACATGCTTTATCTTTGCGCACTTTTCTTCAACTAGGCCTTGCGCACCTATGTGCCCTTTTTTACTTAGCCAATATCTTAGGGGCCTAACATTATCGTACACTATGCCTGTTCTCTTTCCACGCAACACTTCTCCAGAGAAGGAAAGAATATGGTGGACTTACACTGTAGGATAATAATAAGGGGATGAAAGAATATGGAAAAATAATAGGAAATGATGGAATCACTGTAAGAGGTTAGGAAAATCATTTTGCAAGTCGGCCTCCAACTTGTTCTAGGCATTGACTTTGTTTTGCACTTTCTAACAAAGGTCACCAACCAGGGTGCTCATGTTATCAAAATGTAGCCCATTTCCTCGTGTGCTTATGGTGTTGGCAATTTTCTCTAACTCTTTACCCACATCATCCAACGCATCCATTCTCCATGTAATCTATGGGTATAGTTCCTTCAACAGGTTTTTAATTGAACCCCTTAAGGCTTCAATGGCTTCAGATTTTCTTTTGACCTTGGCAAGGATTCTGTCCCTTTCTGCCCTATTCCCTTTATTCTTTTTCTGGAACTCCTTGAGTTCTGCTTCATGAGTGGTAACCAAGATGCCTGCCACCTTGTCTCTATCCATACATTTGTCATATGTGGCCTCAGTAGTCTGGGAAGAAAATTTTATATCAGTAAGAATCTTGTTGTACTCTGTTGCAAACACCACAACCTTCAATTTATCTTCCTTCTCCAAGCACACGACCACTTCTTCTATAGATTCCAAGGCTAACGGCCACCTTTCTATGGTGAGGACTCTTGTTAAATCCTCTAGGCATCCTAAAACAGATCCATACTTATGCATGGAGGTTGCTAGGTCCGTATGCCTCAATACTATAGCATTATTTATAGCATCCACCTTCTTGTATACCACGCCCACCTTGGCCTTCTCATCTTTTAGCTCCCGATGCAACTGGGCACTGATTAGTTTCTCTTGGCTAACCTCCTTGGCCCTTGTAGCTAGTTCTTCCTCTTTCTTCTTCACGTCCTCCTCCAGATCTTTGATTATATCATTTTTTCCAAAGAGTCTAGCCTCAATTTAAATGGAGACCTTGTTCAACACATTACACAACTATTCATAAGAGATTTACTGAGCATTCACCATGGGGTTGTCTTCTGTTGGACCTGGAAATGTTATTATTGCCCTGTGGCTTACCTAAAATTCTAGCTCGTCTAGATGGGACTCAATTTCCTATGACAACATCTTCCTCGTCTGTGGGTAGAAAACCTCCTCGTCAAAAGATGACATGGCTACGAGCTCTTCTGCCTAAATCGTGCTTTGGAACTACGCGTGAAACACTTTTTTGGGGTCTTCAATGTAACCTATCCCTGGCCTCTCCTCCCCTATGCACCTTCCTCCTGTGCGCATGCCTTGAGGAATACTTACAGCTAAAATGGGGCCTCCAGTACTCCCGTGGTCCTTTTCTGTACTCTCCTCCTCATTTAACATTGGCTCAGCGTTGTGCTTCAAATTCTCCTCTTCCAAGGTCTTAACAACCTTTGTTTCTTCTCTCTCTACCACCTTGGGTTTCTACTCTACCGTAAGGTTTGGGGCCTTCTGCATCTACAGGCCATCTCCCTCACTTCTCATGTCTTAGGCACCTCTCCCTTCCTGGCTATCCTTGCGCCGCATGAAGAGGAACCCCTACTCCTCTTCTCCGCCTTCTTCATCCAAACCATGTACGTTGAAAACATGTGGCCCTTGTTCATTTTATATCTTGCCTTCCCCACTGACATCTTCTTCACTATATTCCTCTTCACCTATGCACTTGTCCAAACTTCCAGTATTTTATGAGGTGGTCTCCTCTTCTAGCCTCTGCTTCTTCCTAACCAAGGATTTTGGTGTAGGTGACTCTATTTATTATTCTCCCAAGGACTCCTTTTCTGATGGATTTTCTAGCTCTGGAGTCTTTTCCTTGACTAAGGGCCTCTTCTTACATGAATACATGCTTGTCCTAATGCTTGTCCCAGGGGAGCCTATTACCTGTGTTTCCCCAACAATTGGTATTTTCCTCTCTATCTCCTTTTCCACTTGTTTGGGCGTGGGTTTCTTCTTGCTAGTTGGATCCCCAGGCATAGATAATTCATTTTCTAAATATGTACCCTTCTCTGATTTGGGTCTTATGTGGAGGTACATGTGTGCCGCTGATCCTCTTGTAATGGGAAAGGTCACAGGATTTATCATTTGTACTTCATGTGATAGGTACCTCTCCACATATGCGTGCTTACCGGGGTAGACCAACCCTTTGTGCATTTCCTTGTGCTCTCGGTTTAGATTATCAAGGTCCAGTTTTAGCTTCTTGGACTCTTTGAACCTATTTACCCCCGCTTGGAAGCATTGACCTGTGAAGGCAAAGGGGAGCTTGCACCATGGGCTCCATGTCTCATTTGTCAGTTTGAATCTACCTAGGCAGAAATGCTGGTACACAACAAATTCTGCTTCTCCTTTGGTGGCCGATGATAGTTGTTTGGGAATCCTCCATTGTACCCTAAACATGTTCCTTAGGTGCGTATACCATTTCTCCAGGTGTTCTTTGTGCATGGTTTTCATAGAGTCACATGCGTATTTTTCAAATATTTTTATGGGTGAAGGGTCCTCAGCCAGGTACTCCCATACGAATTTTTCTGAAGCATCAGGTACTCCAATCTCTGAAAAAATGATTGTCAGTAGGACATTACCAAATAGGATCCTGTCTCCTTCCTTCGTGCAACTTACAATCTCATCTACAATGAACGTAGACAAGTTGTAGATGGTGCCCTCTAAGATTTTATTACAAACATGTAACCATGGCTTATTGACTTGGGTCTATCTCTCCTGGCCATTTAACTTGGTCACCATATGCGTAACCATTCTCATTACTGGGTCTTTGATGTCTGTGATATCATAATATCTTAACCCCTTTTTGTACGCATAGGTAGTGATAGTCTCCTTAATTGCCTCTTTATCGCCTAGGTCATCTTCCAAACCGTATCCTTCATAGATGAGGCCTGTGAAATGTGAGACGAGTTGAGGGGTAATGTGCATCTTACGCCCCGTGAAATGGAAGTAGTCCTCATGCACACGTGACATCAGCCATTGATAGAGGCACTTAAGGATTCCTAAAGTAAGGTAACTCAAAGAGTTGTAATAACCCTTCCTTTTCCAGCTTGACC
Organism: Taxus chinensis; assembly: GCA_019776745.2. Lineage (NCBI taxonomy): Eukaryota > Viridiplantae > Streptophyta > Pinopsida > Cupressales > Taxaceae > Taxus > Taxus chinensis. The sequence continues at coordinate 526,759,588 of CM034153.1, forward strand.
TTCATGTCATTGTTATAGATGGGCAAGCCCTTTGGTATCCTTCAATTTGTTGGGTGCACTAGCTTCAGCGCCATATCCTTCTCGATTGTGCTCATATGATGATTATAGTCATTTATAGACATGTTCCTTAGATGGGACTCCCCCTCCTTCCCTAACATTACTCCATCTGGGTACTACATTTATGCATACCACTCTTTGTTTGTATGTGCGTTGGTTTCTTGTTGTTTTCCCTTCCCCTTCCCCTTCTTGGGTATGCTAACTAGTTTCTTGGGTGCCATTGTCTAGGTTCGCTTCTTACTTTAATCCCTTCGTGAAACTCTATTTTTTCACTCTTTCCCACCTTAGATCTCAATTTTTTGAAGAAAATTCCGTAAACCCGTGCCCTAGTTCTTCAAACCCTAGATAGAATAATCCTTTCAAAAGACAACACCTCCTCCCAACACTTTTATGCCTATGAAATCCCTCTTTTTCTGGTTTGCAGATCCACACTACTCACCCATGCTTAACCTCTTTAAATTTTTTTCTTCACACAGATCAGTTTTTGGAAGCCCTAGTTTACAAAAATGCAAAAAGAATTTCTTTCTCCTTGTACACAAAGTGAATAATGAAGTTCCTCGACCCTCTATTTATTGTTTTTCCTTTTTTAAAGCATCAAATGCTACTTCACCTACCACCATAATTTTTACATTTAATGCAGATTTTTCAAACAAAGCCTGACTTTAGCACTTTAACTCACGCGCCTAACCATGTGCGGGTAATCTTCTAACCTTCTGGTGTGCAACCAAACCATCTAGATAGGAGAATCTTGAACGCATGTCACCTACGTTGAAGGAACTTCTTCTATCCTGATTTTTGCTCTCGTCTACCTCGTGTTACTTATGCACTTTTTCTTCCTTTGTACGTGGATTTTGAGAGTAGCCTTATCTTGACACAAATCCTCATTTTCCATTTTTTCTTTCCATGCACCTCTTTCAATAGGGCCATTCAACCGGGATTTTCAACACAAATTCCTTGGCACTTTACCCACACTCTCCTTCACATTACTCCACCCCACACTAAAACGATGCACGGTCCTATGCACACTCAAAAATCCTCAAAGAGTAATAAGGGTTACCGATGCCCAAGGCACAAAACAAAACAAAAATTTGAAAGGGAAACACAAGAAAAGAAATGCATAAAGGAAATTCTAAAATAAATGGAAAAACTACCTTATTTACAAATACCATGAAGACTTATTTATAGTAGGGCTTCAGCTTACTCCCATTGATGTGTCCAGGCAATTTCATTCCATCCAACGCTTGTAACTGACACACGCCTCAGTCAAGGATGTATGAGATTTTATAGGGACCTAACCAATGGACCTTCAACTTCCCAGGATGGCACAGAAACTTAGAATCATATAGTAAGACCATCTGCCCAACCTCAGACTTCTTGTTTTTGATGTGGCGATTGTGCTATGATTTTTTCTTTGCTTTTTCTATTGTTTGGCTCCACCTGGTAAGTGATCGTCTCTCATCCAAATTTCTTAGTTCATCAATTATTTCTTCCTACGCTTTCTCATAAGCTAGCCCTCCTATGAGTGCTATTCGCAGAGAAGGTAACATGAATTCAATTGGCAGAACAACTTCCGCGCCAAACAACAATTGAAATGGTGTGTCTTTTTCCAGCCTTTTATAAGTTGTCTTATAAGCCCATAATACGGATGATACCTTGTCATCCCAATCTTATCTTCTGACATCAAAATTTTTGGTCAGGGTATGACTCAATATTTTTTTAAATGCTTCCATGGTCCCATTTACTTGTGGGTGATAAGGGGTAGTCTTGTGATAAGCTACCATGAATTCTACTAACAGGATCCTCACGGTATCATTTAAGAAATGTGTACCCCTATCATTGGTTAAAATTAAAGGGCATCCATACCTTGTGATAATGTTCTCCCAAAAAAATCTTGCCGCTGTGGCTACTGTGCAATCTTTAGTTGGAGTTTCCTCTACCCACCTTGTCAAATAATTTATGCAAGTGATTACATGGTGTGATCTGGTCCTATGCATTGCTAGTGCAATAGGGCCTATGAAGTCTGTTTTTCATTTCTCAGAAGGTTCAACGATAGGGATAGGGAACAAAGGAATTTCATCTCTCTTTCCTAGTTTTCTAATGCACTGAAAATGGTCACACACTTTACAATAGTATTTGCAATCCTTGTATAGAGTTTCCCACCATAATCCTACCATTAAAATTTTACGCGCAGTGGTGTCACCTACATAATGTCCACCCGAAATTCCTCCATGTACTTCCTCTATGATGTTGAGGTGCTCATGCTCTAGTACACATATGTGCAAAACTTCATCATGCCCTAACTTGTATAAGTCCCCACTAATCAACATGTAGGGCATGATGCGTATAGCTAGTTGCTTTCTTTCTAATACTTTCATCCCTTTTGGTGCCACACCTTCTTTTAGGAATACCATAATCTCCTCCAAGTACAAGGGTGCGTGCCACAACCTAAATAGTTGCACGTCTAGCATATCCTCTTCAATACTCTTTGCATCCTCCCCTGAATCAATCCTTGACAGATGATCAGGTCCATAATTACTTTTTCCAGGCTTCACAACTACCGTAAACTCAAACTCTTGAAATAATAGTACCCATCAACATATGCACCCTTATAGAATGGTCTTGTTCACTAAATAATTTAATGCCATGTGGTCAGTGTAGAATAAAAAGGGTGTTGCTAACAGATACTATCTAATTTTGAAAAGTGCGTAGATAATTGATAATGCCTCACACTTAGTTGTGGTGTAATTCTACTTTGCTGGTGTCAACTTCCTGCTTGCGAAACATAGAGGGTTATCAAAAATTCCTTCACCTGGCTGCACAAACACTGCTCCAATAGCGGTAACTGAGGCATCTACATGAACATGGAAGGGCTTATCCCAAGAGGGAAAATGTAATATAGGCATGGTGACAAGCCTATCCTTTAATGTGTCAAACGCCTTCTGCTGCACCTCTCCCCAATGAAAGGAACTTTTATGTCTGAGTAATTCTTCTAGAGGCGCAGCTATCTTAGCACACCCCTTGATGAATTTTCTGTAATAACCCGTATGCCCAAGAAATCTATGCACTGCGCTTTGGCTAGTAGGTTCCTCTTGTTGCAGACTCACAGCACCCCTGGATGCAGATCAGGCTTCTAGGTTGATCACTCAGGCATCCAGTGTGATTGCACAACATGGAAACCTCTCTCCAAGCGTGGGACTTGGGAAACTGAGAGAGGAATCTCCAGAGAAGGCTGGTTCCTGCTCCTAAACTACCTACCACAAGCTATTCCAGTACAGGCAAGCTAATCTAATCCTAATCTAACCATGCCAAGGAGACAGAGAGAGAGAGAGAAGGGAAAAACAACAAAAGCCTACACTAAAACGGTGATACACCAGAGAAGGAGAATGTTGAACATCTATCAAAACTACCATGGGACAAAGAGAGGTGAGCAATGGGAAGGATGGACAGATGCATCACAGGCCCAAGGATAGATTTCACACAGAAAATGTCCCAAAACTCCATGAACACAGCTCCAAACCTGCAATGAACATTCAAACATGCACAAATACCTGCAATGAAGAGAGGCAAGAAGAGAACAAGCAAAAGCGAGGAAGGATGGACAGATGCATCACAAAACATGTTTTGTTGCTCCAGAAGTTTGCACAGAACATCATTTCAATGGTAAAAGGCAAAAACGCCGTTACAGAGCAAGGGAGGAGGTTCGAAATCCATTTTCAACCCTAGAGAAGAAAAGAAGGGAGGGCAGAGTAGAAAAGATGAACAACTTGTAATAATTTTTTAAAATGAGCCAAATCTGGCTTTATACAATGCGTGGGTCGAGCCCAGGAGATAGAAAACATAGGAAAACGTGTAAGCAGCCCAACCATTGACCAAAACACATTCTTCATTAAAATCGGTGGTTGAGACATCACTTCTGGCCATGCTGAAGAAGAATGCGACCCATGTGCATTAAAACTGGTTGTTGAAACGTCGCTTCTAGCCATTATCACGTGTCAGAGCCGTTTCTCAATTTTCTCTCTCAAAACTGCACCAAAATTCGAGATTGATCCTAGAATCATGTAGATAATTTCATAATCTTTCCGTTGATATAAAGAACGTGCAAATCTGAGCTCTGGATCGAAAGTTATGGAGGTCTGAAGTTTTAGGGCACGGAACAGACCAAAACGGATTTTGAAATCTTTTCCCGCGCTTCGCCACCTGGATGACATGTGTCAAGCGCTGATTCACTGAATAATTCTCTCTCCTCCTTTCGTGGGATTTATTTTGAAATTTCCTTGTGGGCCCCTTAAACTTAGACACGTGTCCTCTTCTGATTGGCTCGGGCTGACCCTTCAAAACTCGCCCTTTGACTTTTGGACTCCTTCCCCTGCGACACGTGTCGCGATTCGATTGGTTCTCGGGCCTGCCGGCTCCTTCGCGCCCTTCACGTCTTTATGTCCCGGATGTCCCAAATTGCTTGGGCCAAAAACTTCCGATCCGCCCGAAATGGGCTTCCTCGTCCCTCATTTGGCCGATGACACGTGGCGTTGTTTGATTGGCTTTCGGCTCCTTCAGCAATCCGTGTCCCGCACGTCCCTTCGTCCCGGATGTCCCAGTATGAACTTTCTCTATTTCAGGTGAACCGGCCGGTTCGCGTCATCATGGCCCAAATGTCCCGATTGCTTCCGAACTGTTTGTTCTCATTTCGACCGATCCGGCCGGTTCGCGTACTTCGCGTACTCTTGTCCCGAACTGTCCCGCTCAGCAGTTAGTCATTTTTCTTCCTCTTTCGACCGGATCGGCTTCTTGCGCCCGCTGCGTACTTCTGTCCTAGATGTCCCTTTGCTTCATGGGCTGCCTGGAGGCTTTTCGGCCGATCCGCACCTTTCTGTCCCACACATCCCTACTGTTGCAAGGACTAGGACTTAGTCATTTTTTTATGATTTTTCCTGGCCCAATCTACATGCTTGGAACTGTAAAACTCTGATGCATGTTATCAAAATTTACCCTGGGGGGGTGAAATTTGGATAACAATTTGGCGACTCAGTGGGGTCATCTACCTGCTAGATGAATGATCAGTAGCCTGAAGCAATCCATTGGGCAAGGAGTCATAAGCAAGCCTGAAAACTGATCTAAACTTTGAAAACTTCCCTCTGAGCCACTTGAAACCCACCAGACATGGAGTTGTTCTTACCAAAATGCCACTGGAACGAACTGTGCAAGAGCAGAACCAACACAACAAAAAATATGTACATAAATGAAAATCATACATGCTCCAAATGGAACATGTAGTGTGCACAAGCACTTCTTCTACTGAAAGCAAACCTACCTACTTTTCTCTAACTGGAAGCAAAGGCAAGCTAAACAAACCCTGCAATTGGTTGTGAGAAATAGCTTCCCTTTCTCAAAAGTGGCAGCCATGCAATTGATTTGGCACTGATCATGGCTGTTTGGATGGATGGAAAATCAACAAGAAGCTGGTCTTCTATCCAAATCATCAAGGTGTCAACTGAAAACAAATCCAATACCTCTTTTAGTTGCTCTGCATTTGGATTGAAGAGGTATGGCAGCTGATCCTTGGTACTTTGTAGCTCATCCTCATGCTCAGAAGCAAGCATGACTAGTTGTGACTTCTCCTTTGGCTCCAATGAAGCCAAATACCTGATTGGGCAAGGTCTGATCCATTTTATATGCCCATAGCTCTAATTTTCTACTCCAACAATGGAGTTCTCTTGTAGACCCTCTGAATGGATGGTGTGGAAGAAATGGTGAAGTTCCTTTGTCCTTTCTCTTCCTCCAATGAAGAACATGAAAGATTAAAATCTTCCAATCTTGATTCCGAAGAGCTGTTATAAGATGTAGGCTGTTGCAAATGAATGCTCTCCTTCATGACAACAGACTCAAGTGTTTGGAGTGTGGGTGATGAAAGAGAGAATGGTGGAAAGTCAACCGGCTCTTCTCCATCAAAACAATCCTCCAAATCTGACAGATAAACTGCCTCATGGCTATCCTGCTGCAAATGTTCAACTTCCTCCATGGTGTCCTCTTGATCTGTAACTTGACCACCATGGTTTCTTTCTCCCTTCAACATTGAGTTTGAGAGGTCAAACTCCTCTTTAGCACTGGAACTTGAGAGAGGTGAAGTAGAAAGAAGAACTGAAGGTTCTCCTGTAGCCTGCTTTGTGCTCAGAGCTCTTGGATCTGCACTTTTCTCCCCCACAGCTGGAATGTGCTCCTCTTCTTTTGGATTTGGAGCAGCTTCTCCTTCCTCCAATGTTTGAAGACAATCTTGCTCTTGATTGAACTCTTCCTCTAGCATGAAGTTTGTCAAGTCAAACTCTTCAGTCTGCTGCTCTAGAGGACAAGTTGGGACTGCAAGATCTTCTTCTTCTGCTGCAACAAAATCAGTCCTAACCACCACCTGTTCTCCAACCCTAGCCTCTTCTGTAGGTTTAACCATCAAGGGGATCTTTGTCATCCCAAATTTGGCAGCCCAAATCCTCAAGTTGTCTGTCATTTCTTTTCTGTTGGGCTCCTTTTCTTGCTGTCCTTCATGGCCAATTTTTGTAATTTCTTCTTCCCCACATGGAATTGGGAATGCAAGAGGAGGGATGGGTTGTACCTCAACTGGTTTTACAATTTTTTGTGGTGGTGGAGGTAATGAAACCTCTTGTTTATTTGGAGTGGGAGGTATTTCTATTAGCTTTTGTGGAGGGGATGATTGTTTGGAAGGGAAAAGGAAAGAAGAATCGAGATGAGGTGGAAGACTAGGGGGTGGAGAAATGGACTCAACACTTGGGACAGCAGATGGAGAGTTTGAAACTTGACACTGCTGAAATGGGATGGATTGGGAAAGAGGAAACAGAAAGGCGTGAGAAGGTGTGCTTACCCGTTGACAAGGTTGCTGGATACTCCTCTCATACACCTCTATTCCTTTAATCCACTTTGCAAGCAAAGGCAGCGTTGCAATCATGAAGTCAAGCTTCTCTTGAGGGCTGTAATGCCTTGGAAAAGGTCCCACCCATGGACAGGGTGCTCCACAACCGATTCCAAATGCTTTCATTTGTGCCTGAGCCCTACATTACACCATGTTTACCTCCATCTTTTGGATTTTCTCCAACAGACCAGCATCTTGCATCTGATTGTTCTCTTTATATGCATACTCTTGCTCCTGGAAGGCTCCATTGCCAAACTGACTTTGGCACTGCTGTTCATATGAGTATGCATGCTGATCTGGAGGATTTGTAAAACGTGTTGGAGGTGGGAAACTTTTCTATTGTTGGAAATGTGAATTCCATGATGGAAATGAAGTCATGATTGCACAACTTCATGGAATGGAAAAGAATGAAAGAGATGGAAAGAAAGATGGATGGAAATGAATGGAAATGGGTCTACAACTTAGAGAAATGGGTTACTGATAAGATGGAGTCGCCAGATGTGTTTGCAAGTGCCTCCAAAGGCTGAAATCTTCACAGGAACACATCAACCTGCAAAAGATGAAGTGGAAGACCTCTAAGGTCCCACCGGGCATGCCAAAACTGTTGTTGTAGACTCACAACACCCTTGGATGTAGATCAGGCTTCTAGGTTGATCACTCAGGCATCCAGTGTGATTGCACAACATGGAAACCTCTCTCTAAGTGTGGGACTTGGGAAACTGAGAGAGGAATCTCCAGAGAAGGTTGGTTCCTGCTCCTAAACTACCTGCCACAAGCTATTCCAGTGCAGGCAAGCTAATCTAATCCTAATCTAACCATGCCAAGGAGACAGAGAGAGAGAGAGAAGGGAAAAACAACAAAAGCCTACACTAAAACGGTGATACACCAGAGAAGGAGAATGTTGAACATCTATCAAAACTGCCATGGGACAAAGAGAGGTGAGCAATGGGAAGGATGGACAGATGCATCACAGGCCCAAGGATAGATTTCACACAGAAAATGTCCCAAAACTCCATGAACATAGCTCCAAACCTGCAATGAACATTCAAACATGCACAAATACCTACAATGAAGAGAGGCAAGAAGAGAACAAGCAAAAACGAGCAAGGATGGACAGATGCATCACAAAACATGTTTTGTTGCTCCAGAAGTTTGCACAGAACATCATTTCAATGATAAAAGGAAAAAACGCCATTACAGAGCAAGGGAGGAGGTTTGAACTCCATTTTCAACCCTAGAGAAGAAAAGAAGGGAGGGCAGAGCAAAAAAGATGAACAACTTGTAATAATTTTTTAAAATGAGCCAAATCTGGCTTTATACAATGCGTGGGTCGAGCCCAGGAGACAGAAAACATAGGAAAACGTGTAAGTAGCCCAACCATTGACCAAAACACATTCTTCATTAAAATCAATGGTTGAGACATCACTTCTGGCCATGCTGAAGAAGAATGCGACCCATGTGCATTAAAACTGGTTGTTGAAACGTCGCTTCTGGCCATTATCACACGTTAGCCGTTTCTCAATTTTATCTCTCCAAACTACACCAAAATTCGAGATTGATCCTAGAATCATGTAGAGAATTTCATAAGCTTTCCGTTGATATAAAGAACGTGCAAATCCGAGCTCTGGATCAAAAGTTATGGAGGTCTGAAGTTTTAGGGCACGGAACAGACCAAAACGGATTTTGAAATCTTTTCCCGCGCTTCGCCACCTAGATGACATGTGTCAAGCACTGATTCACTGAATAATTCTCTCTCCTCCTTTCGTGGGCTTTCTTTTGAAATTTCCTTGTGGGCCCCTTAAACTTGGACATGTTTCCTCTTCTGATTGGCTTGGGCTGACCCTTCAAAACTTGCCCTTTGACTTTTGGACTCCTTCCCCTGCGACACGTGTCGCGATTCGATTGGTTCTCGGGCCTGCCAGATCCTTCGTGCCCTTCACGTCTTTATGTCTCGGATGTCCCAAACTGCTTGGGCCAAAAACTTCTGATCTGCCCGAATGGGCTTCCTCGTCCCTCATTTGGCCGATGACAGGTGGCGTTGTTTGATTGGATTTCGGCTCCTTCGACGATCCGCGTCCCGCGCGTCCCTTCGTCCTGGATGTCCCAGTACGAACTTTCTCTGTTTCGGGTGAACCGGCCGGTTTGTGTCGTCACGGTCCAAATGTCCCAATTGCTTCCGGACTGTTTGTTCTCATTTCGGCCGATCCGACCGGTTCACGTACTTCGCGTACTCTTGTCCCGAACTGTCCCGCTCAGCAATTAGTCATTTTTCTTCCTCTTTTGGCCGGATCAGCTTCTCGCACCCGCCACGTACTTCTGTCCCAGATTTCCCTTTGCTTCATGGGCCACTTGGAGGCTTTTCGGCTGATCCGCGCCTTTCTATCCCACACGTCCCTACTGTTGCAAGGAATAGGACTTAGTCATTTTTTATGATTTTTCCTGGCCCAATCTACATGCTTGGAACTGCAAAACTCTGATGCATGTTATCGAAATTTACCCTGGGGGTGAAATTTGGATAACAGTTCCCCTAATCCCACAATAAATACAACCTTGGTAGGATCTACTAGCAATCCCTCCTTGCATATGATGTTCCCCAATAAAGTCCTAAAGGGTGTAGCAAATACACACTTTTTAATGTTGAGAGATATATTTAACTACCGACATCTCTCTAACATCAGCCTCAAATTCTCAGCCTCAAATTCTCACATTGGGCTTTCACTATCCCATACACTATCCAATCATCTAGATAAACCTGAAGGAATTTGTGGATGAAGTCCTGGAACGCTTGAACCATTATGCATGAAAAAATAGTAGGTGCATTCTTCAACCCAAAGGGCATGACCGTGTATGCAAAACTTCCCCATTTAGTGGTGAAAGTTGTCTTCTCCTAGTCTTCCTTTACAATCCAAACTTGGTGGTACCTCGAAAATCCATCTGTAAAGGAATAGATTTCATGCCCAGTGACTCCCTCTAAAATTTCTTCAGTGAAGGGGGTTGGAAAAGGATCGATGACACAAACCGCTTTCAGCTCCATATAGTCCACACATATCCTAATCCGCCCATCCTTCTTGATGCTTATCACCATTGGACTTATCCATTCCAATTCTTCCACAAATTCAATGATTCCAGAAACTATCATTTTGTCTATCTCTTCCTTTACCTTTATGCACAAATTGGGATTCATCCGGTAGGGTCTCTTCCTGACCGGGCGTGCACCGTCCTTCAACTTTATCCTCATCTCCCCCAAGGAATGGTGGACACCTTTGAGCTCATGGTACCTACGTGGGAATAAATCCTCAAATTTATGCAAAAGATGTATGACCTTAGAGACTTCCTTCTCTGACTAGTAATCTCCAATGATAGCTTCCTTAGGTTCCTCTTCTGAGCCGATGTTAACCTTCTTTGTCTTTAAAGGCTCATGCTAGGCGCGTGCGTGAGCATCAACACTTTCCACTACCTCGCACGTCCCCACATAATGGTTAACATCCAAGATCTCTGCTTCCTCTCCATCAATAACATATACTAATTTTCCTTTCTCCTTTTCCAAGAAAACGTGCTCAAGCTGGATCTCTTCTGCTTCTACTACTTCTTCTTCAAAGTGCGCCTCCTAACTTGGTTCACTTAGTAGTTCCAACAACCTATCTTCTACCATGGCACTATCCCCCATGGTAAGGCGCTTAAAAAATTGTAAAGCCTTATCAACTGATGGCTTGGTACTTCGATATTCAAACGTTTGAATGAGGTCAGCTGCTAGCTCTTGCTAATTTCCTGTTTAGCGGCATGTCTCAGAATGTATGTACCATACACACACATAACCCTGTATTGTAGAATATAACTTGTGTACCCAAAGGGATGGTGGAAAATCCTCCGCGCCTTCTCTCCAGACCTTCTCACAAGTTTGGATGTGGAAAGAGGTGGGTTCCTTACCATGTTAGTCCTTGATGGTGGTGGGCATGTTGCTTTAAGAAAACCTAACAAAGAGATAAATTCTCACCTCATGCCATTCCAAGAGGCTCTCCTGATGTGTAGCCCACCACTGTGCCACTGTGCTGATTGAGACATAACTTAACATCCTGTTATCCAAATCCACCCCTAGGATTGATTTGATAACATACATCAAAATTCTCGAGTCCCAGGAAAATGGATGGATTCAGGGGCAAAAATCATGTTTCTAGGGTCCCCTCAGAAAATTTTCTAACTCTCCTGTCCAGGCTGAAAAGAGCAAGCTCTGAGAAAATGCAGAAAAGTTGCAAAAAATAAGCGTGGGCCAGAAAAAATTGTGAAAATCGGTTAAGTCCTTGTCCTAGGAACAGTTGGGACATTCGGACAACCAAGGCGCGGTTCGGCCGAAACGCCTCCAGGCGGCCCGCGAAGCACTAGGACAAGTGGGACAAAGGGACGTGCGGGACGTGGATAGCCGAGAAACCTGAGGGCCAATCATATCACGCCACGTGTCATCGACAGAAAAGGAACGAGGAAGCCCATTTCAGGTGGATCGGAGGGTTCTGTCCCACGAAGCACTAGGACATCTGGGACAAAAAGACATGGTGGACGCGAAAGAGCCGGCAGACCCGCGGACCAACCAGATCATGACACGTGTCACAAGGAGAAAGGTCCAAAGGTCAAAGGGTGATTTTTGAAGGAAAATCCTGAGCCAATAAAAAGAAGACACATGTCCAATGAAGCAGGGAAGGAGAGAGAATTACACGACCAATCAATGCATGCCACGTGTCATTCGGGTGGCAGAGCGCGGGAAAAATTTCAAAACGCATTTTCACTTGTTTCGTGCCCTAAATCTTCAGATCGACACATCTTTCACTCTAGAGCTCGGATTTGCATGTTATTTATATCAACGGAAAGCTTGTGAAATTCTCTACATGATTGCAGGGTTAATATTGAGTTTTGGTGCAGTTTGGAGAGAGAAAAATTGAGAAATGGCTCTGACGCGTGTTCATGGCCAGAAGTGACATTTCAGCGACCAGATTTAATGCAGAATGAGTCGCATTCTCCTGTAAATCTGGTCAAAATGATAGGGTATGGGTTTGTAAGGTCCCCCATGTTATTTTAATGCATCTGTAGTTAAGGAGGGATGGGCTCCCATGTTTTGTACGTTTTCTGTCCCCCTGGGCTCGACCCATGTAATGTAAAAAGCCAGATTTGGCTCATTTTTAGGGGGGGAACATTTCTTTGAATAGCAAGCTTCTTCTTTCACTGGTAACAAGTGATTTTTGCAAGTATCAGACCTCTTCTAAGATTGTAACAGGTTTTCTACCTTTTTGATGTTGTAATACAAGGAGTTTGACAGTGGAAATGACAATACAGGCTCTGTGATCAGTTTTCAGTCCTCTGTTTGTGTTGCTTGTTTCATCTCAGACCTATGATTACATCTTATCAGCTTGTGCATGATGTTTTATGTTACATTTTTATGATCTTTTTCTATCTGTAGAAGAAGAAGTGTTCACCACTCCTCCTTTGGTGTATCACCTGTTAGTTTAGTTTCATTTTTTGCACTTTCTATCTCTGTCTCCTCAGATTTTAGAGTAGGATTAGGTTTTAAACCTCTGTAGTTTTGCAAAATATAGATCTAGATCAGAGGAGTTTGAGGAACCAGCCTCTAATCTAGAGATTCCTCTCTCAGTTTCACAAGTCCCCACACTTGGAGAGAGGTTTCCATGTTGTGCAATCACACTGGATGCTAGAGTGATCAACCTAGAAGTATGATCTGCATCCTGGGGTGCTGTGAGTCTACAACAACAGTTTTGGCACAACCGGTGGGACAAGAAGTCTCATTTTTATTGCAGCAGGGTTGATTTGCATCTGCTGCAATCTTCTTGCTTGAAAAGAGCTATTATTTGCATATCTGGCGACTCCAAGGGGAAGAATCAACTGGTTCCAAGCTTAGGCCTGAAAACTCATGAGAAGAATCACCACAAGGTCAAGATTTGGGGAAGAAGAAGTGCTGTTTGAATACTTGCAGTTATCTCCAAGAAGAAGGCAAAGAGGAAGAAGGATTCAAAGGTCTCCATCTCCACTAAACAGAACTCTCTCAACTCCTCCACCTGACAGACCTTTCATTCAGTATATAAGGGTTTTAAGACAAATTAGTATGGCTCAGAACAACCCCCTACGTCAACTTCACAGGCAGCAGCCCCACTTGCTCTCAATGCACAACACCCAGTTCCTATTGCAGCCTTGAAGAACATTCCCTACTTCACTGGAGAAAATCAGACTACTGCAGGTGATCATGTTAAAGATATTGCTAACCTTTGTGCAATCTATGAAATCAATGAAATGCAAGTGGCTGTCAAGTTACCGGCATCTTCCTTCAAGGGTAAAGCATTACAATGGTTTTAGGAGCCTTGGAGCTGGTTCTATCACAAAGGTTCACAAGTCCCCACACTTGGAGAGAGGTTTCCATGTTGTGCAATCACACTGGATGCTAGAGTGATCAACCTAGAAGTATGATCTGCATCCTGGGGTGCTGTGAGTCTACAACAACAGTTTTGGCACAACCGGTGGGACAAGAAGTCTCATTTTTATTGCAGCAGGGTTGATTTGCATCTGCTGCAATCTTCTTGCTTGAAAAGAGCTATTATTTGCATATCTGGCGACTCCAAGGGGAAGAATCAACTGGTTCCAAGCTTAGGCCTGAAAACTCATGAGAAGAATCACCACAAGGTCAAGATTTGGGGAAGAAGAAGTGCTGTTTGAATACTTGCAGTTATCTCCAAGAAGAAGGCAAAGAGGAAGAAGGATTCAAAGGTCTCCATCTCCACTAAACAGAACTCTCTCAACTCCTCCACCTGACAGACCTTTCATTCAGTATATAAGGGTTTTAAGACAAATTAGTATGGCTCAGAACAACCCCTACGTCAACTTCACAGGCAGCAGCCCACTTGCTCTCAATGCACAACACCCAGTTCCTATTGCAGCCTTGAAGAACATTCCCTACTTCACTGGAGAAAATCAGACTACTGCAGGTGATCATGTTAAAGATATTGCTAACCTTTGTGCAATCTATGAAATCAATGAAATGCAAGTGGCTGTCAAGTTACCGGCATCTTCCTTCAAGGGTAAAGCATTACAATGGTTTAGGAGCCTTGGAGCTGGTTCTATCACAAAGGTTCACAAGTCCCCACACTTGGAGAGAGGTTTCCATGTTGTGCAATCAAACTGGATGCTAGAGTGATCAACCTAGAAGTCTGATCTGCATCCAAGGGTGCTGTGAGTCTGCAATAACACATCCCTCTTCATTCCTTCTCCTCCTTCCAGTGAGCTTCCATCTCCTATAAAAATATCCCAGGGAAGGCCCCTCCTGAATACTTAGGTAATTTTTTCCCTCCTAGACATTGGACCGTACGTTCCTTTGTTACTTTTGTTACCGATCCTCTCAAATTTTGTCTGATCAATTCATAATTCCCATGCATTGAATTATCACATACTAGGTTGGAGGTGTTACTTACTGACTGAGCATCCTCAAAATGGATAACTTCATTATTAGGATGGATTATCTCTGGATCCCTGATTGAGTGCACATATATCCTATCCAAGAATTCTTCCCCCAAAGGTTCAGTATAGGGTGTTGACTTCCCATCAGCCAAGGGTATAATAACACACTCCTTATTTTTAAAATTGATGTACCCCTTGTTGAACCAAAGTTCAACATTGTTCTTGTAACACAATGAGCGCCCAAGTAGTGCTGGGAAATTGTCCGCCTCGACAAGTGCCAAGACTTCAAAGTCCCCAGTAAACTTAGCTCCCTAGATAGTGATATTTGCATCCCTTAAGACACCAATGGTCATCGCCTTCATTTTGTTTTCCATATACATCACATTTGAAGATGGCTATAATACAGGCCTTCCCATCTGATGCCAATTATCCAATGTGAGAACATTGACCTCCGCACTTGTGTCAATGAGGATATTACTAAGGAGCCATCCATCTATGACTGCATCTAATGTGATCTCCTTTTCATAGTTAAGGTTGTGAAGGGGAAGGTTTGCATGCAGGATCTGTCTCTCGCACTCTTCTGTAGCACATGGTACATTCTCCCTCAACCATGCCCATAGCAAGGAAATAAAATTTTCCTGCCTTAGCATTTTACATACTTCCTTGACCTCATCCATGTCATCCTTTGGTGCCTCAAACTTCCTCCTTTTCTCCTCCATCCTGGACTTATCCTTTAGGCACTAGATTTCTCCTTGTAAATTCCGAATGAAATCCATGGTATCTTGATATACTTCCTTTTGATGCGTGGGGTCTGGGTACTTCTCATGAACTACTTCCTCTCTTGAAACCAGGGTCCTCTACCTTGGTATTTCCTTTGCATGCACAACCTCTTCTCTTGTTGTTACTAAAATAGGTTCTAAACCTACATCACGTGTCACCCGTAACATCCATTGTGTGTCTGTCTTCTTGATACTTACCATTACAACGCCCTTGTCTTTCTGTTGCTGCTGATTCATGTGCTCAAACAACTTCAGGCATTCCACATACTTGTGCTTCTTTCTAAACCATGAGCACTGCAACAGGTCTGGGCACTCCTGTTTATAATGTTATGTAGACCTACAATTAAAATAGGTTCCACATGAGAACTCACTCCTTCCTCCTCGGTGGTTACCACGACCATGAAATCCTCCGCAAAATCCCCTTCCACACATGCCACCATCTGTGCACTCCTCATAATAGTGATCATCACCCTTAGAACTGCTAGCAATGCTGGTTTGGTGCACCCCATGATCAATGGCCTCATGGATCTAATCAATGAGCCTACAATCCTTGGTATCATGGGTTGCAGAAGAGAAAATTTTACAGTAGAAAGAAACATTCTTCCGGATTGCGTGCTGTAACAATGGGCACCTACTTGCATCATGATCCCCATGACAAATTTCATAGTCTACTATCATGGCGAGTACTACCCTCTAGGGGAAAATACCCTTGACATGCCCCTCTACTTCACAATATATGCACCATAAACCACTGCGAGTCTCATGGGCTGAGTTTGTGGACAATTTCTCCAGCTGGTTAGCCATAGCATCAATTTGAGCCTCCAGGAATGGGCTAACTCTAGTATCAACACTACCAATAGCCTTGGCACACAGAGTAGCTTCCAATGCTTCACGTGGGTCTCTGAACATTTTATGAGATAAGGCCCTTCTAAAAGGGATTCTCAATCCTCCAACAAACCACTGAGCATGCTATGAAGGGTGAATATCATATGATAACTTAGACAAGGGAGATTTAAAGCTTGCATCATACTCCCACACCTTCTCTACCATTCCCTGTTGAATTTCCTTTAGGGCGCTAATGCTCTTCTGTTCAAACTTAGGGATGTGGAATTATGCCAAGAAGGCATTCTTTAAAGTAGTGTAATCCATCACCGTTTGATAGGGGTCATATTTCCTATACTAGGTATGCACATGCCCCTGCAAATTTGTTGCAAATTGACTAGCATTCCACTCTAAGGTTGTGATCCCCTTTGTACGCCATAGCAGCTCACATTTGTGAACATGCTCCATAACATCCTCAATACCTCTATAATCTGGCAAGTGTAACGACATCTCAAAGAAGACCTGAGGGGGTGATTGGGGACCTTGTCCTCCTGATCTAGATCCTTGGTTTCCTCCGGCGTTCCCTCTACCTCTGGATCCACTAGGTCCACCCTGTCCTGTGCCTCTTGAGCCACCAGATCCACTAGAACCACTAGGTCCACCAAGTCCTATAGGAGATGTGCCAAGTGCCCCCAAAGTTCCACTGAATTGTGCACCGACAGTATGTAATAATGCCCCACTACCGCTATTGCACCTAGCACCACTTCTAGATGTGAGACCAAAGGATTATATACTTGCTCCTTATCCAAAGAATCCTCCAAATATGGGGATATGTGTACCAATAGAAGTGGGAACTGAAAAATTGTACCTCCTAGGCACATATCTGTCACTTCCACTGATTCGAAATGGGTCAATGATACTTCTTCCTTGCTATGGAAAACCAAGAGCAAGGGTTTGGTCACTGGGTGGGTTTAGATATGTGCCAAGGACTCTTATTTCTCTGTGCAATGAACTCTCATCAGAAGCTGAAGGGGTCTCTCTTACGCACTTTCCAAGATGGGGTAGCACAGATTGCTCAGGTTCCACATCCTCTACGTGAACCTCAACTCCTTCCTGAAACATCTGTCTCAATAGATCCATCACACTTATAACCTCGCGTCATCTAGTAATCTCCCTTTCACACAATTCACTATACTTGAGCCGTCTCTCCTCCCTTTCCTTCTCAATCTTAATATCTGCCATCTTCCTCCACCTTAGCTCCCTCGCCCAGTGCTCAGAATGGTTTAGTCAGCCATTGGAAATGCATCTAAACCTAAAGTAACAACCAAGATCTTCATTTCCAGAGGGATAACACGTAGAAATGATCCTCTGGGCTCCTGCATAAATTCAAAATTAGCAACTTTTGGGTAAGAATATGTTGAAATAGCGTACTCCAGATTATAGCTAGTCAACACACCCTCCCACCAATGATCTAAAACACGAGTCCATGTCATATCTACATCCTGCAACCTCTGGTAATCTTCTTGGGTCCATGCACGCAATCTAGAATACCAACTTGATCTAGATGCATATGCTGAGAGAAATTTATACAGCTCTACTGGGAAACAATAGAAAAATGTTTCATATAAATCATGGTATAGGTTCTCTTCTACCCATTTACTTGCATCAAACTCAGGTCCAGTTCTGAATCTCTAAGTAAATTCATCCTCTGTGCTCTCGAACCATGATTCAACAATTTCCAGAGTTAAACATTCTGTCATTACTCATTACCCAGATCATGATGTATGCCATTTGCCATTACAACTTCAAAAAGAGGCCTTGGCAATGGAACCAAGATGTAGTCATTTTTACCCTTATCACAAAAGAAAGGTACCCCATACGTGCTGGCCTATCACCCAGTGGAGCTTGGTGCTCACCTGAGGCATGCACAGGAGCTGAGTCTCTCTTTTATGTGAGTTTAGTGGGAGACATCATCTATGATCCATATTCAAGGGTTTTGAAAGGAGTAAAACATACAAGCATCATAGAGCTCAGAATGGATTCTAGATCCTTGCAGTCATTCCAGATAGAAAATGCTTAACATATTGGATAAATTATACCAAAATAGAAATAATTTTTACAAACACTCATACTTAATCATAAAAATAAATGCAAAAGAATTTTGAGAAAGATGTATGCATTAGAATCATCAATGTTCATATTCATTGTAAAATGTTAACCTCCTTATATTCATGGAGTCATTAAAAAATGTTACAGAGAAGCAGAACGCAGTCATGCATTATATCTAGACTCATATGACTAGAATCACAAAATAAATTTATAACGCCATACCCTTGATACATCCTTCCCTAAGCATAATTTCCCAAACTAACAAAGTTCTTGCAGCATTTCTGTAGAGCTCCGCCCACTAACTGGTTGTTTTTCCTTCTACAGGTGCTTGTATATATAGGATTTCTAGGCTACCAAATCATTCTCTAGCGACCTCAAATCTAATGCCAAGTGTCTGAATGTGGTCCTTCATGCAAACATGCTCCTCCAAGATTGAGCTTTCCACCCTTTTATCATGATGAGCTTCTAGAAGCTTCTACCCCAGGAATGCTCCTTCTTGGGCCACCCTATCACCAGGCTGGCACCTTATCCACTCCACATACACATTCAGGTTATGCTTTTCACGTGTTCTACCAAAACAACCAAAATGGATAAGTCACGAACCCTTGGTTCTGTCCGTGCACGTGCCATAGGCTTCCTTAAAGTCTTATCTAAACCTTGCCCTACGCGCTTTATCCTTGTGCGCCTATGCACCCTTTTGTACTTAGCCAATATTTTAGGGGCCTAATAGTGGATGATGCAACAAGGTAGTGGACAACCGATTAATAGGAAGAAGACAAGGACATTGAACAAGGATGGAAGGAATTGTGCTCGTAGCATGAGCACCATTTGGAGAGTGTGAATATAAGAGAAACCTTTATTTTACTATTGCACAATAGAGTTGTCACCTTGATTATGAAATAATCAAGATGGTTTACCCAATTTCATGTAAAAAACACACACAAAGCAAAGAAAAGGAAAATATAACGAACATACAACGTAGGTGCAGGCATTAGGGTTATAAAGAAACTAAGATGTTATCACACTACGCGTAATTGGTACAAAAAGAAAACATCAACAATGAAACAAAACTTTGAAAAAGAAGATAATCAAATATGCCCCTAAAGCATGCAAGAATGATGAGTATGTAGATGTAAATTCCCCCAAGGTGGGAATAAGTTCAGACTGAAGAGCAATGATACTCCTCATGACACTCGTGTTGGATCTAGTTGACAAACTACCTGAGTTGATTTTCCCCAAATAGGATTAGGAATCATACAAAGGGAAGAAAGTGACATTCGTAATATTGGAACGATCACTAGGGTAGTAGATAAAAGTAGGAATTTATCAAGGTTGTGTTGAAATGTTGAAAGATAAAATTCAAGGTTTTCTAGTTGTACGATTTCTATGATAAATGAATGTTTGGTCAAAATTTTTAATAATTTTTTTGAATTTTTGAATATATGATTTTTTTTATTGTTTCACAAAGTTTTAGAAAAAAATGATGCAAAGAAGAGGATTGACATATTTGTTACACTTTATTTATTATGGATAAACAATGCTGATGTAATAATAAAACAAGCATGTAAAAAAAAACCCAATACGAACAGGAATGAACCACACAAAAGTTATATGTGAACTAGGATGCAAATAATTTTACTATAATTTGTCTACAATGCAAGTAAATAAAGTACAACAAAATAACAAACTGAAAATAAGCACAAAAATCATCACAATGTTGACAAACCAAAACAATACAAAACAATTTTTAGTAACGACATCTAATGACACTCCGAATGTGTTCCACATTTAAGAATTAGACAGTTATGAATGCCCCTGAGTGATAGTTTAGAATGCAAGAGGATTGGATTGGGCCGAAGAGTAGAGTAGAACTCTTTTCGGATCCCATTGAAGTTTGATATGTATTAGATTAAAATGTGAAATCCAAGTGTAACCCAAGAAAAGTTATATTATGAAAGGGTAAGCAGTTGATTTTCGAAAGATGATCTAGAATGATATTGAGGAGTGCTGTCAAACAACGAAATGGTTGAACTATGTTATTCAATTGTTAAAAGTTGGTCAAAATTTTTCTGAATGTTTTAATTTTGATAGTTTTATACTGTTTATGATTTTGAAAAATTTTTATATTGTTTTTCTATTTTGTGAAACATATTTGAATGTTTTTGTATTTTGTGAAACATATTTGAATGTTTATGTATTTTTGACTTGCCAAAGTGTTGCACAGTCTGAAATCATGTTCAAACAATTATAAGCGAAAGGAGAATTTTCCATCAGAAAGCTTTGAGACAAAACTGTAGGTAAAAATATATGAAATGGTAGAAAACATAACAAGGATGAGACATATAATGCCTAGGAGGAACAAGGATAAAATGTGTTGTGGAAGGTGAAGACTTCAAAGATATGATAAAGATATCTACCAATATATGAAATAATTAAAATTGTTTATTAAACAAGTTAATTGTGTAAGCGGCCTTCCTTAGTGTGGAGAAAATCCATGGAAGAAGATGTTTCTACTTCTCCATTTTTGATGTTCAAATAATTATTTAATGAGGATTTTGATATGAAGTTTTATTCTCTTTATATAATCTATAATATTTTTGAACTTTGGTGGATGATAGTTTCCAATAGACCAATCAAGAGAGAGATTCATGTTTATGAAAATGGACTAGTCATGATTTACAAGACTTGGGTGGACTAGGTCCAAGTTAACAAGGTGAATCAAATGATTCAATGAGTCTTGAGATACAAGATGTGGGCAAAAAAGGTCTAAGTCAAAGGAGGGAATCCAAATATTTAAGGAGTACTACTTTACGAGACTTGGACGGATATGGTCCAATTCAAAGAAGGGAATCCAAAGATTCAATGAGTCTGAAGTATGAGACTTGGCCAGACAAGGTCCAAGTCAAAGGAGGGAATCCAAATATTCAATGAGCCTTGAAGGATGAGACTTGGGCAGACAAGGTCCAAGTCAAAGGAGGGAATCTGAAGATTTAATGAGTCATGAAGTATGAGACTTGGGTGGATAAGGTCTAAGTCAAAGGGTGCATGATTAGATAAGTATTTAATGGGATCAAAATACCTATGTGATATTAAATAAGGTTTTTTGAGGTGAAGGATATGTTGAAATGCACATTCATCCGTGAGTGGAAGAATGATAGGGAATAATGAATGATCCCTAGATGTACACACAAGGCTCCTTATAGGATGCAGACAAAAAATAATCAATGTTTCTCATTTTTGGCTATGGATTAATTGATTTGATGAAATATTTTAAATTAAATCTTGAAAAGGTTGTATAAGGATATTCCTGGGTATACACACCTCATAGCATGCACACATGTAGATGTCTTGATATGTAGGAGCCATCGTTGATGATATGCCTACAATATTGATTGTTTGAGGTACTATGGAAATGGAAGGTTGCATTGTTGCAAGTGTCAAAAAATGTCGTGGTTGTGTTTGTATAACAATACTAGAGATGTTAGGCATAGGAGACGATAGTGAAATAATAGAATCAAGATCAATGGTGCTTGATTATGGACACTGTTCTATAGATTATATAGTTATATCAAGGGTTGAAAGGGAGTCTTGAAGTAAGGTCAAGCTCTTGTTTGATGTTATAAGGTTGTTGCCCAAAATAGGTTCAATGTGTATTTGGACTAAAGGAATAAAATCTGTAGAAGAGATAGATTGGTTTAGAGGGAGAGATATGTGAACTTCATCGTGATCTCATTAAATTTTATAGAATTTTTGACAACATTCAACTCTTCATGAGAATTTGTGGCATTTGACTTATCTTTGGTTGCAATAGCTTCATTGTTAGTCTCTATAAAGATGACTCCTTCGTCAAGTAAGTCTTGGACATAATTATTAAATCAACACATCTATCGGTAGAGTGGAAATCAATGAGATGAAAGTCATGACATGTATTGGGATTTGTATCAATATGGCTTAGGTTCTCTTGCGACAAAGGGTTTTGTAATTGAATATATTATCATTGTAGTCTCTTTTAGTTGATGAAATATACTAGAGAGAGTTTTTCTAAGGGGTGTAAACTAATGTTTAACTTTGCATGGAGTAGTGTCTTCGCTAGGTTGTATGATTATATTTTTGGCTGATTTTTCATGTATGTTGTGCACATTTTGATTATCCATGATACCATCATTAACAACATTGTGGTTGTGGTTGATGTACCTAGATTTATCGTGATGAGTTCTAGTATTATTATTATTGTGATTTTGATTGTGCCCATTGTCTTTATAACGAGGCTTGATCAAGCCTTTAACAATAAGGGATTTTTGTATTTGAGTTCACTTTGTGATAAATTCCTCAAAGTTGTTGAGGAAGTGTATTTTATGTGAAAGGATAACTCCTTGTTAAGGTTTGGGATGAAGATGCTAAACATTTATTTTTCAGGAATCGAACATGGGAACCAACTTGTGATTCCTCTCCATCGTTTTAAAAATTGTGCAAATATTTCATTTGGTCATTGTTTGGCATTGAAAAAATCTATCATTGTGGCTTTGGAGTCAAGGTTGAAATAGAAATGTTTGACGAACTTCTTTGAGAGGTCCGTGAAGGTTTTGATATATCCCTTTGGAAGGTGTAAGAACTTTTCCAAAGCTTGTCCTCCTAGACTTTTAGGGAAGAGGCGCAAGAGAAAGATATTATTATACGCCACTTCTTGGCATGCCGCGAAAAATTATTTGATATTCTCTATTGGATCAATTTTTCCCTTTTATTTTTCAAATTTAGGCATCTCAAAATATTTAGGAAAGGGCATGCATAAGATGTCCATGCTGAAAGTGTAGGGGTCCACAATTATTTAAAATTTAATTGTTTGCATTGTTTTTGCATACCTACAATAGTCTCTTTCATCATTTTCCATTCCTGAGAAAATGGTGAATTAGTTTGTGGGATAAAAGATGAAATATCATTTGTCAGATTATTATTCTCTTTATTTGGTACAATATATGATTTAGATGGATCGTCACTCCTTTTATTTGATTTTTTGACAGTCGTGTTAGTATTGAATTTGGAATATATGAGAGATAATATTTTTCCATATCAGTAAGTCGTTCTAATAACTCATGTGATGGCTTGTGTGAATCCACCATTGTAATGAAAAAGTGGGGGAGAGTGAATAAAGGTGCGATCGAACACTCAATCCTTAGAAAATTGAATTCTAAGATGGAAGCAAGTGAAAATGAAGATCAAGATAAACTGAATCCTTAGAAAAGTGAATACAAATATGGAAGAGGCAAAAAGATTTGAAATATCGACCCTTAGAAAAGTGAATGCTAAGATGGAATAAGCGAAAAGGTATGAAATATTGACCCTTAGAAAATTGAATACTAAGATGGCAGAGGTGAAAAAGGTTTGAAAGCTTGACCCTTACCAAAGTGAATGCTAAGATGGAAGAGGGTGACGAAAATATTGAACAATGTGACCCTTAGCAACGTGAATGCTAAGATGGAAGCGAGATTGAAATATTTGATTTGTTTGATCCTTAACAACATGAATGTTGAGATAGACGAAGATAAAAAGTTTTAAAAGTGAAATTTTGATTATGGAACTCTTAGCAAAATAAATGCTAAGATGGGAGTATTATTGTATGAAGTAAGTGATGTGCTTTAAATTTTGACAAAGTGAATATACAAAGAAGATGATAATTTGATAAGGTTGGGTTTCTCAACTCTTAACAAAATGGGTGTTAAGAGAGACGAAAAGGTTCAAAATGTTAACTCTTAACATGATGAGTGTTAAGAGAAACGAAAGGGCGTGACTTCGCAACACTTAATAAAATGAGTAGTGTTAAGGTAGAAGATGGATTGAAATGTTAGTGCAGATAACTCTTAACAAAATGAGTGATAAGAAAAAAGAGTTAAAATAATGATGAAAATTCTATATTTTTAACAAGATTAGTGTTAACAGAGGAACAAGAGAACTCAAGTAATGACAATGTGAATTTCAAAACTAGAAGTGAAGAGATGATGATGAAAAGCTTGAATCTCAAAAAAGTGAATGTGAGAGATGAAGGGAAGATGATTGATTAATGATCCTAGATTAAAGCAAAAGGAATGCTTTAAAATAGAGGGAAGAGATATTGAAAATGTCAAAAATTCAAAAAACTGAATATGATATGTGATGACGTAAGATGATGGAATGATTAAAGTTCAACAAAGGTAAGTGTCAAAATTTAAGACTTATGAAAATTAGGGATTAAGGTGATCATGATGGTGATTGAATTTGATAAATAAAGTATCACGATGTCAAGAATTAGATGAAAAAGGATAAAAGTTCCTGAGTGTGGATGTGAATGTCCAAAAATCAAGACTTAAAATTTCTTACAAAGTGACAATTTCAAATGAAGAAAAGTTTGGAAATGATGGAAAATCCAAACAAAGAATTTAAAAAGTGTAAAAGGGAGATAATGAATGATGTCCAATGAAGGAGAAGAATGATAAGAAAAGAGATGAGAATAAGTCCAAATAAGGAAAATTTTGAGATCTTGAAAAGAAAAAAGTGAGCTCAAATAAGCAGTATTTTGGAAAGTAGAAAAGATCTGAAGATGAATCCAACTAAGGAGTATTTGGAAACGTAAGAGAGATATGAAAAGTGAACCCAAATAAGGAGCATTTGGGAAATATTGAAAATATATGAAGATGATTCCAAATAAGGAGTATATGGGAAAGATTAAAAATGAGGCAAAACTAAGAATGTAAGATACGAGTGTGGAACAAAACTCACTAAACAAAAAGAGAGAAAGGAAAAAGTGAAAACAAAAGTTTTTTTTATGGATGTTTTGGCCTCTACCTTAGATTGGATTGGTTAGTGTGTGTCTTTCTAGGTGGTTCTCTCAACTAGGTGTTAGTAGTATATCCGAGAAAAAATGGCACTATTTCTAGTTCTAGATTTAATTTACCCCATTTGAAACATTGAGAAAATATCTTGCTCAAATGAATCACACTGGGGTTTCCATTACTGGATATCTGTGACTCTAATCTCACAAGGTGTACTAGTCAGGTAGGATGGGGGTACCCTTTTCGTCAGTCAGTTCCTTCAATGTGCTGACTAATTTGGGGTTCTTGTGGTACTCCTCACAATGATTTTTATGGATTAAACCAAATCACTTCCCATAGTTATAGTGGTTTGGAAATAGCCTTGTTAACCACACCTGTAAATATAATGTGAATTGTTAATTTTATCTTGATTAAAAATGAGATTGTCTTAACCACCATTCTTTGACTGAGGAAACATGCAACTAATAAACTATTTTAAACATTGTTCAAGGTAACTTGAAGTTAGTAGTTTAAGTATAACCTCTGCCAGATCTTGTCCTGCAAATAAGGATTAGTATGTTTTCTTGAGGTAGAGAGGATAAGATGAAATAAGAAAGCCCACGTTTTTTATTTCCAAGATCACTTAAGAAGTGTGAGGAAATAACATACGCGTTGATCTTACTTTGATTAAGAAAAGAAAAAATGGTTAATTATTGAAAGCACCTAAGAAATGATCATATTTATGATTTCCAAGATCACTTTGAAAGTGTGAGGAAAGAGCACATGCGTGATCCTTTCGTGTGATTATCCTCACAAAAATTAAAAACTACAACAAAACGTAAACAAAAATCCACCACAAAGTGTTATTTACTATGCAAAACTGATTAAACGTTGATAAAACACATAAAAAGTGAAAATAATAGGACTAAAATGCCTAATAACCCTGCAAGAACAAGTTTCAAAATTAGTATATTTAAGTGAAATTGACAAAAAATTAACTAAAAAGGGCCTAATTAGATTTGAATAATTGAAACACTAACCAAAGTAGTAGGTAATTTGACTAAGGAATTAAACTGCACTAAACCAAAGTGTAAATATTAAAATACACTAAACCTAAGTGTGAAACTAAAGTCTAAACAAGACCTAAAAATAAATTAAGCCCATGAAAATGAAAACCCTAAGGAAAAAAACTAAGTTTTATTGGTTTTTTCCCAGGATTACAAGATTTAGGTTTGTTTTTGTTGGTTGCATCATTGTGGATTTGTTACATATGTGGAATGGGAAGTGGCTCGGGGATG
This sequence comes from Taxus chinensis, assembly GCA_019776745.2. Lineage (NCBI taxonomy): Eukaryota > Viridiplantae > Streptophyta > Pinopsida > Cupressales > Taxaceae > Taxus > Taxus chinensis. Next base: position 526,785,800 of record CM034153.1, read on the forward strand.
GGTAGGCATGGCTTGGTGGTGTGCAGGGTACATAGGGTTGGAAACACGTTGGGAGTGCAGTGGCATAGTGGTGTGTAGCAAGGTCCTCGACGTGTGAGACATACAACTTTCTCGGTGAGCAGGAGTAGGGTTCAGTGACGAGGGGTGAGTGGAGTTGAGCTTGACTATGGAGCGGGTTGATCTTAGTGTGTAGGGTGGATCTGATGTGGTGTGGTGTTTGGGAATAAAGATGGTAGTGATTGGGTGGTGACAAGACGACATGGGGTGTGCAAGGGGCTTAGTAGGGTAGACATGGTTTGGGGTGAGTCAGGGTGGGATGTGGGAGTTGGGGTCAGGGTCGGGTTCAGGTTCGGCTTGGCCGAGTCACAACCTAGTCGGGCTTGGGGTAGGATAGGTCAGGTTATCTCGAGGTAGGGAGGGATTTAAGTTGTAGAAAGTGAAGGAGGTAGCTCAGCAAGCCATCTCACTGAGCTGGGTGAGCTCGAGGGTAGTGTAGGGGTGTGAGGGAGGTAGTTTGATGAGCTAGCTTGCCCAGCTGAGTAGGTGGGTGTGTGTAGGTTTAGGAAAAGTTTTAGTAGGAAAACATGGGTAGGTAGAATGGAGTTAGGGGGTGTGAGGGGGTGATGATGATTTAATGATTATGGAGGAAATTGTAGAAAAGATGAAAACACCCTACAAAATTTCAAATCCAAATTCTAAACAACGAAAACAAGGTGGGTTGTGTTAAAAATAAATAATGAAAACACCCTATCAAATTTCAAAACCCTACCAAATTTATCTGTAGCTTACAAAATTTGATGGGAAAACACCTAAATTTGAAAGAATTTTTTTAATACTGATTTTTACATATCTGATTTCTGTTTTTAAATGTTTTCTACCTCCAATAAGCACCTCTAAATCTTCCACAAAAAGAGTAATAATTAGCAAGAAAATATAGACTTATGTGTTGTGACCTTTTAAACATGAAGTTTCTGCTGAGAAAACCCTCGTAGAATTCATCCTGAAAACACAAAAATACACAAACAACAAAAATACACCAAAATAGGAACATTAACTAATGAAAACCAAATTCACACAAATGTTAGTATGGATTAAAAAATGCATTAAAATTTGAATAACAGATGAAACAAAAATGAAATAAAAACGTGGGTGAATCCCATTGGGCGTGCTAGAATATGAGCAATGTAAAATTATTACATAATAATGAAAGATAAAGAAATAAATTCAATAGTAATATACATTATCTATGTAACTCCCTTACAAACATCTATAAGATCTGTGGAAGTTCATAGACTTTTATGATCTTGAAGATTTGGATTTGTGGATGCTCTTGATATGGCTCTCCAAAGTGGATTTGCAAATGCTACGAGCAGATTTCACAAGGATGTGAGAACATAAATTTAGTATAAATTTCGCTAGAATTTACATAAATCTTCCATGGATTCTCCAATGAGGGGATATTTGTGAACGGATACATGGCCTCCTCTTATAGCTAAGGGTAGGAACATAAAAGGTGGATGAGAGTTTGACTAAGCTCCAGGTTGATTATGGTAATTTCCTAGGAATAGAAAGTAGATTGGGTCTGTAGGTTACAAATTTGAAGGGGTAATAGACATTTGGAATAAAAAAAGTTACATCCAATGATTAAATTGCATGTACAACTCGATTTCCACCACCTTTATAGGAATATAGAACTGGATTCCAAGTGGAATAATGAAGTCGAGTTCATGTGCAATTAACTAGAATGAGGAAGTGGAGTCCAAGTAGAGTTAACTAGGATAGTGAAGTGGCAGGTAACTAGGAAAATACGTGTATTTTCCTAATTAAGTAAATAAGTTAATTATCTACAATGTGAAAGATAATTAATTAGCGTTTATTTAATAATACATGTTAATTAACTTAGATAAGATCGTGTTGTGGAGTAATTTAATTAATCCAAGGGTTGTAATGTGCATGATTAATTATTTTGATTAATCAATTGTAAAGAAGGTATGAACTAGGATGTGAAATAAGATAATATTGGGAACAAGTATGTAATTTTGGAGTGTCTACATTGTTGGATGCCACTGAGTTTGTGCAAAATTTAATTATTTTTCTTAGGAGACAACTGATATGGACCATTTCAAAACAAAACAAGGAACTACTATTTCCTTATTAGAATTCATGGAATGAACCACCAAATGTACACTTAGACCTTACAATCTTGCTTTCTAAGATAAAATTTCTCCAACAAATGCCTTGGATCTCATTTGTACGAAAGAACACTCAACTCCTCTTCATGTTAGGCATCACATTCAAAATTTTCTTTGTAAACATATATCCAAGACTGTGATAGGTCATATCTAGTCATCATACACTATTAAATCTATATTAACTATCCTTATTTTAATGAATTCTCAACCTCTATTCATAACCTAACTAGGTCACATATAACCCAATTATATCATCCATAATCAATCTCCTACTTTAAGGAGATATAAACCTACATCAAGTCTTAATACGAAATCATAATATTTTGATATGCACAAAACATACCTTCAAAATGTCTATCATAGGCATCACATACCTAAATAAGGTCTTAAGAAATTACAATCATACAAACAATACTCTTTTACGAGTGTATCTGCCTCTAAGCCTTCTAGATGTACATCATAATGCAACACAAATGAATGAAACTAAACTCATCATACATATACCTTGTAATCATCTTAAAATATCCTTAACAATCCTTCATACCCAGATCTGACTGTCAAACATTATAGAATTTCCTCCAACTACCCACTTGTTGGGTCTTCAAACTTCTTTAAGAATCTCACACCTCTTTTGTTCTCCTCAACATGATGTCATGACAATAGCTAAAATTATAGTGTCACAACATACAAAATTCTTACATCTTCTTTGTTGTCTTGATTCCAGAAGTTTTCCAACCTTATACACATCACCATGATGCTTCAAATGAATGAAGAATGTATCTATGAATCCCAATGGAGACACCCCAACTTCTTAAGCTTATAAAATAACAAAAACTCAGGATCTTCCCATATCTCCATATCTTTCTTGCACTCATGAGGCTGGTAATCAATATTTAGTATCCTTCTTTTCTTGTTGATTGGCTTTTAAAACTTGATGAAAAAATACTTATTCTCATCCTTTGTATGTATTGTTGTTAAACATAATTGGAATTATTGAAACTCTTTATCTTCTAGATTTTTGAACTACCATGGAAAAAATTCCACCTTAACTTTTATACTCATTAGAACTATGCTTAGCCTCCTTGTGTTACTCCTTTTGTAATTGAATCTCAGCTTACCTAATCATGAGCTCATCCTCCTTGTTCTCTTTGTCAACATATGCAGACAAAAATATTTCTTGACATTCCTCCACTTCTGACCCTTGTACAACCTTAATAAATGATTCATATAGATTATTGTACTTAACATGATCAATCCTTACTGAATTAGGTCTCCATAATTTTGATTTGCATTCAACTGACCTATGGCCAAATCCTTTACATTTCAAAAATAACAATGAAATAACCTTCTTGCATGCTCCATATTCTTGTTTTGACTTGAGCACCTCCTAGCTCTGTTAGGACATAATATTGCAATGCTTCATTTATCCTGACAACTATAACACTCTCTTGATTGATGCACATTATAAATACTTCCATCATTCCATGAATGCTCATCATAGTCTTTTATTCAATGAAAAAATTGATTGCATGAAAAACAATGCCCATTGAATGAACTTACATACTTTTCACTTATTGAAGACTTATTTCCTTTTGAGATCTGATTTTCCTCATCCACCTTTTGATATTATTTTTCCATGACACTCTTTGAGAGAACTATCTACTCCTTCAATACTTTTTCCAAAAAATTCCATAGCTAAGCCATCTTGTGCTTCAAAGGATCACCTAAATCTTGTTTAGATTTCTTTATAGGTCCTTCTCTGATACCAATTATTGGAAGAACAGCCACTGGGGGGTGAATAAGTGTGACTTCAAAATTTCATTCATATATACATTAACATCCGTCAACCATTCAATTTAGTCAGTATGAATCATCAAGACAACATAACCATTAAACACATGTAAAAGGAGTACAAGAAAACTTGGACACCATATTTAAGTGGGAAACCCTTGTAGGGAAGAAATACCATTGATGAATGAATTAGAAAAATATAATGTAAAAAAATATCAAATTTAGTGAAGAACTAGCTCCAGAAGGAGTACCGACCCCTAAGTTTAGTGAGGCACCAACCCCACAAGGAGCACTAACTTGTATGGAGGAACCAACCACCTAGATGACTCAACACAATCTAATCCACCTAAATATGTTCATCACCTTCATAATGTTGCTAAAACAATAGATGATGAATTTTCTTTAGATGTTCTTTATTCTTTCTTTCTCAAAATTTCCTTCTATGCTTCTTCGCACAAAAATCCTCTTCACCAAGCTAATTAGGTCATATGAACTTGAAAATCATATGCTCACCACCTATTGGATCCACATGAAAATTTCTCTTCCATCTCTTGATGGTCTCAAAGGCTCTCTACACCTCTACATACTTCCCTCTTACTTGCTCTACTTCATTCTCTTTAGCACACACAAATAAGTCTTCTTCACTTACATATATACATGAATCATGCACACAAGACACTATAATAGGCCATCATAGATCATATAATACTTTTTCAACATGAATACATCATAATAAAGTCATTCATTCACCTATATAGGTCGACAATAGCATATGAAATCTTGAATCCTTTATTAGGACTCAATTAGGCCTAGATGCACTCAAACAACTCCTTTGCCAAGTGAGAGTATACTTGGATCACATGGCCTTCACTAAATCTCATAAAATTCTTAGAATTTTTTTCTAAATCTTATATATGTATTATACATGCTATGAATCTACCATTAGGATCAATTTTCTTCATTAGGTATATGACCTACAAAACCATTCTTCACATATTCAAGAAAAAACACCAAAAAATCACCTCAATAATGCATTTATGACCCATGAATAAAAACCTTATGATCTCAGGGTCATCACTAACTACTTATAACACTCTCACTTATACTGTAGGAGCCTAAGAACCACTTTCGAACTTGCACTCCCAGAACTATCCTTACACCATGAAAACTAGTCAAGAAGACTTGACATTCCAACACCTGTAATGACCCATTAAAAGTATTCTAAACCTTTTACATGATCAAAATAAACCCCTGATCAATCTCACATGCCAAAATAACATGGTCATGAGACAACTATTGGTCTTACAGACCAATATATAGACCTCACTTCTCTGTCCTAAACCAAATCAAATAGTCCAACATGTGTCCTTCTTCTTATCTCATCAAGTAACCTCAACGGATCCTATAAATCTTGAAAATTTAAATATGGGACTTGAAGAACAAAATCATTTCCATTAGAAACAACTTAGAGCCTAACCTGAGAGCAACTTCTCATCAAGACCACAAAAACTATCACATTGTCCCCAAAAATCAGTCTTCCTATATTGACCTCCACAGACCCCCTAAGGGCTAAACCATGTTATGAAACCACCCTAGACATGGATTATGGCTTCCCAAATTTCTCTACTATCCATTTTTTAAACATGTATAATACAAAACCTCAGAGAAAACACAACTTATTAAAAAAATTACCTTTTTATGTGGAGTCCACACATTGTCATGACACACCAATGCCACTTGGAGAAACATGGAGGAGTCCACCAGAGCCTTAAATAATCTAACTAGGTCACCCAATCAATTTTGATCTATATTCAGCAAGATATTCTCCATCGCTACCTAACTAGGTTTTAAGAATGGTTTTAGACCACCTTACCTTCTTAACAATTATTCATAAAGCTTTGCCTTTTAAACCACAAACTAATTCCAAGAACCTTGAGCTAGGACCCTTCCCCATCTACCATAATGAGATTAACTTCCCATATATACTTCACACATGCCAACCAACATAAGAAAGTCATTCTCGATCTTTGATTCTCAATTTTATGAACTTGATGAAGGTAAAGACATATTTTCTCACACATTCCTTCAAACCAGGTCTTAAAAATTCATCCACACCTCCAAAATAACCTTCTACACATTTCCCAATGCTTTATTTTAAAAAATAGATTTAAGTGTTAAACCCTAATTACGAAGTAACGTATGATGGTAAATAATAAATCTCACGTTTAACAAAAACAAATAAGCTAATAAATTTGAAACCCTAAGTGTAAGAGAGAGGATAAAATACTTAGATGATTTACACCTAATGTTGATACTAATATGATTTGGAGAACTGATGAAATAGAAGGGAAGATTGTCACAATTGTGCACAATAAATTCTAAATCTACTGGATGAGCTTGGTCTAGGTTAGGGGAACTTGGGCATTGAAAACTTCTGCTGGGTGCTTGTGTCTGTGAAAATGGCCAGAACCCAAATTTTATGGTGTCATGCAAGTGTCACTGGTTTTCTCTTTTGGTCACATGTATGTCGCTAGATGATCTCCAAATTTTCCTGTAACCTACATCAAGAAGATGACATGTAAAACCCTCAAACTACATCAAATCCCAAAAATAAAATATGTAAAATGAGGAATCAGACTGATCCTAGTGATTACTTGACTGACTAAACTTACAACTAAGAACTGTACTAAATTTCAAAATCCATGTAGTTCTTGTGCGTGTGTGTATAAATCATGCCCTAGGAAGACCTTGTGTAAGTGCATGTGTTAGTGGGTGATAGTTAGATGTACCAATGTAAATAAATGTGTGGATGGAAAAATGAACTCCCCTTCCTATGTGTGTATGTAGAAAATGTAGGCCCTTATCCCTTGAGTAAAATTTAGATGGATACCTTGATGCTTTTATAATGCCTTTGGATGCAACCTTAGGTGGTGATAATAGATGCTTAGTGTTTGGTCCTTTATTATGGTTACATAGCTTTGTATGTATATGATTCCCTTGGTTTAATTTCACAGTTGACAATTAGAAGGTCGACCCATAAGAAAATAAGATGCACACAAGATAAACGAGACCCAAAAGAAGAGAGTAAGATATAAAAGGGTTAGGGGTGCCCAGAAGGATGGGGGCACCTAGGCATTGACTACTTGTCTGGGCACTGGTGTCTAGAGTCATAAAATATGAGTGAAATAACAACTGTGTTGTAGGGTGTAAAAGACTAGAAAGAAGACGAGAAAAAATGTAAAGAGGAAAAATATAGCTGTCAATTGCTAGTTTTCTCACTTAGGAATCATATGAATAGTAGTATGTGATTAGGACCTAGAAATGTACCAAAGTGTGCAATTTTGTGTCTAAAATTTCCCCCACTTTATGTTTTTGAGTGAATACTCGATAACATAAATTAGTTTAGACTTTTCATACCTTTGATCCTTGTAGATCAATGGCGAAAGCATGCCGAGGAGACAAGTGAAAGTGTGAAGTGATAAAAATGAAGCGTGGAAGTGAAGAAAGAGGAAGTGACCCTAGGGGTGAATCACATGTGTTGCACCTATTTTCATTGTAACTTTTTATGCTTATGACTATTTCTTCTTGTTGTGTATTGAGGAAAAACTTGCAAAAGAAGAACAAAAGAGTAGTCAAAGTCATGTATTATGAAAAATATTGCAAAAGTATTTAAATGTGTGTAAAAACATAGTAAAAGGAAAGTGTGCACATGATCAATGAAGAGTAAAAAAGATATAAAATCTCCCAAACTGATGTAGAAGAGTGATTTTTTTGGGAAATATCACGCCAAGAGTGAATTATTTTGGAAATCTAACACCAAGAGAAAATTATTTGGGAAATATCATGCTAAGTGCAAGTTTTTTAGGTGATCTCACGCCACGAAAGAGGAGTGTTGGGGAGAGAGGTCTACTTTTACTCTCCTTCCATGACTGCTTCCCAAATTTATACACCACTAAAGATGGTGTGATCTATGTGTATGCCCCCCCACTTTGGGGTGCATGCGACGTCGTTAGGAAAATGCCTCCCAAAGAGAGTGTTGTCGATAAAAATTAGGCCAAAAACTAATCAACCCTTTTGCCTAACGTAAAAGGTCAAGATGAATCAAACTAGTTTAATCATAATTGTACTAAAGAATCGAATTAAGCGTGGGTAGTTTAATATAGGTTTAATAATGATTTAACCTAAGATCTGGGAAGTTTCTATTTCTTGGCAACAAAGAGGATATACACACTCTAACAAAAGAACAAGTAAAAACACCAAAAGACATAACAAGACCACATGAAAATAGATTAGATTGATGAAGAGATATTTCCATAAACTTTAGGACTATATATGCAAGATGATCAATCGTCAATCAAAATGATTTTTTGTATGAAAATTATGTTATCAACCTTTATCCAATAAAGTGAAGCCTATTAGTTGGGTAACCTCTTGAAAAGGTGAACATCTTGAGTGATCTATTATAATCTCTTCTTTGCAAATTACTTATAAAAAATGATACTATGATCTTGAAGATGAAAATTCAACAAACCTAAAAGAGAGAAAATAAATGATATTAACATATAAAAAAATGTACACAAATGGTAATGAAGAAAATAAAGATATACATGATAAAGAGAAACAATTTTTGCATTAATGAAAGAGAGTATAATGATTGCTAAAACAACGTCTTAATAAGGTCATGATTCAAATAAAGGCCAACATGATTACAGAATTTTCATTTATTTAGATATCGATATGAAGATACCATCAATGCATACTCTGGATATGAAAGATAAATACCTACAATCAATTTAGATAAAATGCAAAATAATAATTCAGATAATCAGAAAAATAATACTAAATCTGGATATACCTGCTGCATGTAATTTTCATAGTCAAACCTCCAAATAATGTCATCACAATTCCTGTAAGATCACTTTCCTTAGAAAAACATTACACATAAATAATTTAGAATGAAATAACCTTAAAAATAGCCGCAATACCTGATTTATCATCCCCTGAAATCGTCTCTTCTAAGTCCTTTTATAACATCTTCTTGAACACAATTGGTTATAACTGATTGATATTATTTGAATAATTTCTAACTAAAATAAGTTATAACTTTATAATAAGTTATTGCTTATGTATTAGGTGACACTTTATAATAAAGTGTTGATTATAATCAAAGGATTTGGGTAACTTTAAAATATAAGACATTTTGACATTTGAATGAGGCACGAGTGATTAAAACAAGGGCCCACTAGATACTCCACACATTAAATAAGTGTAAAACACAACCATAAAGCATTCATTCCTTTCAAATTCAAACACGTCATCATCATCAAGGGTCAAAGAATATAAATGTTCCCCACATGGTGGCCAAAAATATTTTAAAATCCAACTAGTAAATAAATATTTAAAAATACTATAAAAACTTTAAAAAATCTGGTAAATTACAGATGCCCTGCACCTTGGTATTTATGAGATTTAAAAAATACATGTTTGGTTATTTAATATGTAATTTTTCATGTTTTGATTGTCAGATATATTTTCTTGAAGGTATAAAAAATACAAAAAAGTGGGATAGAATTATATGCTTTGACCCTCAGACAACAATTAAACTCAAAACTCATCCACTTATATGCTTATAGATATAATATAATTCCGTGATAAGTTTACCATAATCCAAAAATATAAAGTATCTATAAATGATCAATATGTTTACAAAGTTTTCCAATCCCAAAAAATCATAGTAAATCCTCTCTAGTCAAGTCCAACAATGGTGTTCCTACTTCGGTTGTCATTTCATCATATTCATATGGCTCACCTGGTAGTATAGTATGAGTAATGATCCCATAATCTTCCTCCACTTCCAATTTAAATCTCTTTATCATAGTTATCACCTTAGGAACTATGGAAGAGGTGGTAACATGCTAAGAAATTATGAGGAGAGTATATGTTAATGGGGCAAATTGGTTCCACCCAGAGTGACTATTAGAGTGAAGATGGCATATATGATCAGAGCAAGATGTGTGCTCAGACATGTATGCAGGAAAAAGAGTTATGGTTAGCACGTGCATATTCAACATTATAAAAAGGAGTTTTATTAATGCAGATTCAATCACTTGTATAAATTCATGAAGAAAATTTTCATTTGGATCAAAATGAACGGAAACACTGGGTGGGTCCATGTATAATAAAAGGTCTTCTCCCTTAAAGTGTATTAGTTCTCCATTTCGGCCACCCCTAGGTGAACCCCTTTGCCACTATGATTGACATTGAAAACTATTATGCCCCCATGAGTGATGACACCCAGATCTTCTAGAACCCTAACCATCCCATCTAGACATGATAATAATACTGAAAAGGAGAGATAATTACCAAAATTTTAGCATGCAGAATCATCAATTTTTACAAAAATAGATTCATCTCCATATCAATAAAGAAAACATGTGGTAGTAATTCATATGAGAACACTTAGTTCTTGAAATGAAATAAACATACATATACATTCTGCATAATAGTTACTTTAAAACCCTGAATTTCATTTCAACAAAATCAACTTAAATTGTCAAGGAAAACCATCTACTAGGAGTATCATTTTTCCTCTTTTTGAAACCCATCAAATGAATCGTATGATTTCAAGCTCTCAAAATATGAAAGTTTTCAACCAATATATCCTTCAAGAATATGTATTCATAAATAATAAATAGACTCATTCAAATTTATCACATTGTATTCAAATTATAACTACCATCACATCTCAAATGCATAATATAACTATCAAAGTTTTGGATACCCAAGTCTTCACCATTTCTTTCTCAAACAAACTAACAGAGTATATAAAAAAAAATGCATGCATGAACCAGGGTATTTTACTTACAAATTGTAGAAGCTTTTAAGAAGTTCATCAATTAACCAAATTGAAACCATGGAGCCCAAACTTCAATATACAGGCTGGCATTTAACCATGAAATCAATCAATGAGCAAGGAAATCCCCCAAAACAACAAAAACTTATACATTTTTAATCAAACATACACCTTTGATTCAACCTAGAAAGGAGAAATGATGACACAAATTTTATATTTGACATGCTTCCACAATAACTAATGCCCAACTATGATAGTATTAGAAATAGACAAACTGAACCTTAAAATGAACACATTTCACCATTAAAAAAACATAAGCCCAAAAATAATGACATGCATGTTTCGAAAACCAAAAAAGAACTTAAAGAAGACACTTATTTTTAAACATGTAAGTGATATTCATTTCAGTGTATGTAAAATTATTTGAAAATCCAATTGGGTATGAAAGATATTAGCTTGGGTGAGCTTAAAACTTCACATGGTGAGACACCAAATGAACTAGGAAAATGCCATGTTAAATTTTCATGACACATAGACAAACTTGAGCCAAAAAGAAAACAAAACTGTCTAAAGAAACAATTCATACTTGTTGAGTATTTCAACATGTAGTTACTTATATTGAAGACTGAAGCTCGAAACCAACAATATCTATTTTCTCAAAACTAGAATACCAACGTAGCTTAATTTCCTTCTAATGGGTAAAATGAATGAATGACCCAAAATCTAACACAACTCCTTGTTCAATGCTCATATGAGCTCATTCAATTCCCATAAAATCTCCATCACCAGTTCCTCCACTACACTCCCACAAACTCATACCTTCAAAATTGATTCTTACAAATGGAGGCTTAAACTATGGTTTAAATGCCAAAAATCATTTGATATATTAAATTTCCAATAACCTTATACCACCCTTAAAATTCCATTCGAGCCAAACCAAAACTTTCCATATAATATAATATTCACCATGGTAATAAGCAAATCAAATCTAAGATATAGAATTGAAATGGTGAGATACCAACCTTATTGATTTTGAATCCATATTTCATGCACAAAAAATGTATTCAAAGTGAAAGGCTATGTAGTGAAATTCAATTCATTAGTTGATTACAACAAAAAAAAAATGCTTCAAATATCAATTTCAACTAGTGCCAACTCCAATAATCATTTCTAGAATGGGAAAGTCAAGAATATCAAAATACGAGCTTGAAAACCAAACAACGATATCATGAACCACTTAACATCCATGTGAAATTTGATTTCCATGTTAACAATTCACCACCCATGTTGATAAAAAAAATAGATATATATCAATTTTATGACGATGATTGACAAATTAAATAATTCCACGAAACCACTTAGTGTTAGATAAATAAATTAATGCGTTAAATACCTAACAGCCCCCACTAGACTCATTACGAAGGAAATAACAAGCAAGAAGTAATAGAAATATTTACAACTTATTTTGAAAAAAGGGGGGGTGTTAAAATTTTACCAATAACACTGGAAACCATGTTGGCTGGTTTCTTGTGACAAGAGATTAGGTTGTATCAAAAATGATTAAATTTTAACATGCTCAAGAGTGTAACACAAATTCTTTGTTTCTTGAGTCGATCTGCGCGGACCCCATAATTCATCTAGATCAAAAGGGATGAAAGTATGGATGATCGTGAGTGAAGAAGGAAATACAAGAGATTGGGAAATGCGGGATGGACAATATCAAATATAAAGTTTAGCCTTCATTGTTTTGAAAAATAAGTATGATTTTTTTTTTACCTCAAATATATCAAAAAAAAATCAATCACAAAAATCCAATTGATATATTCTATAAATAATCTTAATTGAAAGCTTCAAAGAATATTACCATCCGAGTAGTTTGATGAACATCCTGCATCTTGATCCATATAATATTTGAAAAATGTAGCATATTAGAGTTTTCAAAGATCATGATAACTTATCAAGACAAAACAAAATAAGAAAAACAATAAACAAAAGGAAAAACAAGCCAAGATCAACAAAATAAACAAAATATATACACAATATACAATTGAAGAAATCAATTATAAAAATGTTTCAGATGTTGACCATTTACTTCAAAGCGCAACCAATCACCATCAATCTCTTTTAAATGGAAACCATTATTTCCCAAAACTGAGGCAACTTGATAAGGACCCAACCATAATGAGTCAAACTTATGATGCTTTCCAGGATTCTCTCTTGCTTTATCCCAACATAAAACCAAATCCCCGACCTTAATTTTTTTTACAGTAACCTTTTTGTCAAACAATTTTTTTAATTTCTCCTTACCCTTTTCCAAATTTTGTAAAGTAGTGACCCTCATTTGATCTAAAGCCAACAATTCATCTAAACGCAACTGTAAGTATCTTAAGTCACCTATGCAAAAGTTTAAAGCAGTACATGCTGGAGATATTTGAAATTAAATAGGCATAGTTGATTCAAAGCCATAAGTAAGCTTCAAAGGTGAAAATCAAGTACCAGAATTGACAGTGGTCATATCATCCCATAAGGATTTAAAGATTTTGAGATTCCAATTTCTTTTGCTGTCATTAACTAGTTTTTTCATTATGTTGATCAAATTTTTGTTTGTAGATTTAACTTGACCATTACCCTATGGGTAATATTTTGATGCATGACTTGATATGATGGAGTATTTAATAAGAAAGTCTAAGTATTCCTCAGAAAGAAATTGTGGACCATTATCAGATATGATTTCCTGAGGAACTCCAAAATGTGAAAAGATTTGATTTTTGAAAAACTTAACAAATTCACTAGCAACAAAGATTTTTAGAGCAACTGCTTCAACCCATTTAGTAAAGTAATCAGTAGCTGTTAAGATGTGTCTATGACCAACACAAGAAGGTGGATGAATGTTAGAGATAAAATCAATTCCCCACTTTTAAAAAGTTTTTTTCTGGAATGACAGGATGCAAGGGCATGGATGGTAAATGTTCATACGACCTATAAAACATTTGACAAGGGGCACAAGAACTTACCCATTTGTATGTCTTTGAATAAATTAGGCCAATAATAACCAACACGTAGTATTTTATGAGCAGTTGTTTTGGTAGAAAAATTTCCACCACAAACACCTTCATGACAACTCCTTAGCACATGTTCAGTTTGGTCATGTGTCAAGCATCTTAAAAGTATGCCATCATGGTTTTTGAAAAACAACATTTTTTCTAAAAGAAAAAACTTAATAGCTTGAAAACAAAGTAGTCTCCGTTGTATTTTGTCTAAGTTTTCAGGACATGATTGGTTTTTGAAGTAATAAATGATATCATGATACCAATCATCTTGAGATAATAAACAATCCCATTCATGCATGCTGAAACCTAAACTGAATTTAGATGATAACTCATTACCTATCATAGTTTGGAAATGAGGAACAACATGTAAGATATCATCAACTACTAGGATGACCACATTAATGTTGGAGTCAACATTTTTAGCTAGATGTTTAGCAAGTTCATTACCTTTGATAGTTTTACATGTTTATAACTCCAAGTCAAATTTTTGGATTTTGAAAATCCACTTGGCTAACCTTCCGTAAATCACTAGTTTCTTATGAAAATAAGCTAAAATTGGGACATTAGAACAAAAAAGGATATTATTTCCCATCAACAAATACTTATATTTTCCTAATACTGAAACTAATGTGACAACGAATTTTTCAATCCAAGGATACCCGACTTTAGCATCTTTTAGAGTTTGACTGAAATAGGCAATGGGTTTCTCATTGTTTGCCTCAAAATATTGAGTTATGAAAGCACCCATAGCCTTATCATTTGCATTTAAATATAGGACAAAAGGCCTTGATAAATATGGTTTAGCCAAGATAGGTGCAGAAGCAATTGCATTCTTGATGTCAGTGAAAGAAGAATCAACATGAGTAGTTTCATGAAAAACCTTGATTCTTTTTAAACAAAATCTTTAATGGAGAAACTTTGTCAAAAAAATCATATATGAAGTTATGCACAAAATTGATTTTTCTGAAAAAATAATGTAAACCAAATTCATTTTTTGGGAGGCTATAATTATTGAATACATTTTACTCTTTCTAGTTCAATAGAAATACCAATTTGTGTAATGATATGACCCAATAGTTTACCCTTAGTAACACCAAAAATAGATTTTGTTGGATTTAGAGAAATACCATATTTACAGCAGCGAATGAAGATTTCTCGTAGGTGGTCCAAGTGTTTTTTCCTTTTCCTAGAATACACAGTTAGATCATCCAAATAAACCTGAATTATAACTCCAATCAAATCATCAAAAGCTACATGCATTGCTCTTTGAAACATGGTACCTGCATTTATTAAGCCAAAAGGCATACGATTGAAAGCAAAGGTACCTTTTTGTGTAGTAAAAGTAGTTTTATGTCTATCTTCTGGATTTACAAAAATATGATTGTAACCTGAAAATCCATCTAAGAGAGACATCATTTTTGATCCGGTGACTTACTGTAAGATTTGGTCAATGTTTGGTAAATGAGAAGTTATCCTTAGTGTTTGCACAATTTAGGTCTCTAAAGTCAACATAGAGATGAATGTCTCCATTTTTATTTTGTACTGGCACTAAGTTAGCGACCCATTCAAAATATCTTACAGGGTAAATGACACCACCTTCTATCATTTTCTCAAGCTCCTTATTGATGGTGTCTTCCAATAAGGGGCTTACTCTTCTAGTCTTTTGACAAACATGTTTGATTCCAGGTTTAATAGGAATGTCATGTTTGATGATCCTAGTATCATAACCTTTCAAATATTTGTATGACCATGCTAAAACATCAATGAATTCTTTCAGCAATTTTATGAAAGACTCTTTTTCTTTGGGAGTCAAGCAAGCACCAAGAATAGACATACTTTGGATCTTCTTCCATACATAGGTTTACAACAATGGTTTCACCTATGATTCTTCTAGAAGGTTCAGTATAGGAAGAAATTTTCAGTTGGTCATGAGGTGAAAACATGGATTCCAAGCTTACCAAACCAAGCAGACAATTTATTACTAGAAAGTTGTAAATAATCACCACAATTCAGCACATAGTCATCTGAGTCAAAATAATTTCCCTTCAAAAATGTGTCAATATGTTCATCACAAGAGAAAACAGGCCAGTTAGTTTCCAAATCAGGTATCATAGGTCTGTATACTTCCTTAAAAATGCAGTCAATTTGATCAACAAAATTGGGATTAGAAGAAAAAAAAATAAGTTTATCAGATCTTGGAATTAAATTCCGAAATATGTGATTAATGTTAAAAGCCTCAAATTGTTCAATAAAATACCAAACTTTTTTAGTGTAATAGTAGAGACGAGTCTGATTAGTTTTGTAGATCTTTTTTACTTGTCTAATAATCAATTCAGAATCTCCAAAAATAGTTAAATTTTTTATGTTTAGACTTAAAGCTTGTTATAGACCTAAACATAAGGCATCAAATTTAGTTATATTATTTGTTGCTTTGAATGCCAATCGAAAGGCATAATTGAATTATCTTCTAGTGGGTGATTTGATGACCACACCAACACCATTTCCAAATTGTGAACATGCTCCATCAAAACACATTTGCCAAATATCATCAGAAGGTAATAATCTAGCATGTTGGTAATCTTCATCATCAAAAGCATTGATATCTAAAGAATTTAAACCATAAGTTCCCATACCAGTCTTTACAAAAGCAATCGATGATGAGATCCCTTCAATTAGAGTACCAGATCATTCTTCTCTATGAATGAATGCTATGGAATTTCCAACTGAGTGCCCAAGTAAGATATCTTTCCCAACAAAAGCACCTGTATCTTGTGCAACCAATCTCTTCTAAGAAACATAACATAGTTAGCAGGTATGTCTAAGATATGGACATTTCCAATAAATATAACTCTTTCATATTGTGTTATCTTAATGACTATGTCCTTGAATTTACCACAACATCTAGTTTGGCGAGAACCAAAAATATTCAGTTTTCGATTATCATGTTCATATGAGATACCAAATTGATCTGCAATAGACTTATGCATGATTTTATTTGATGCACTCGTATCTAAGATACAATTATGAATGATTTTATTTTGAATTTTAACTTTCACATAGAAAGGTGGAATATAATTAGGTGCAAAATTAGAGTGATTCATCACCTGGTATTCATCATTGTCTGTTTCACTATCAGATTCATCTTCTTGGACAACCACTAATGGTTTAGGTTCAAATCTATTTTTATGAGCAACTTCCAATTTTTCAAATTGATCAGGTAAACGAAGACTCTCAAACATATTTAGATTACTCCAAGAGTTTTTCATGTTAGCTACAATATCATACCCAAAAGGAAATATAGAATATTTTGTAAATGTTTTACCTTTGTAGGGTTGATATTGATCATTATTCAAACTAGATGGAACATCATTTGAAACAGGTTTGTTAGGCTTTTGATGTGTTTTCGTTTTATCAGGTTGATCAGATTTTTTTCTTCCTTTATAATCATTAAATGTTTTGCCTTTTTGACCATCATTCTTACCATAGTCTTTCGACCGAGTTTGAACTACATTTACATTAGAATAAAAAAAGCTACACATTTTTGAAATATTCTTACCTTGAACAAACTTTCTAACCTTCTTAGTAGCTTTACACTTGTCAAAGTCATGGTCTTGTTTACAAAATCCACAATACATCTATTTAGGTTCAATTTTGACTTTCCCAGGTTCACTCTTTACCTTTCTTGACTCTGTGGGTGCATTTTTAAAGGATGATGACTGATCATTCAATTTTCTTTTAATGGTAACCAACTCGTTACCAAAATTCTGAATAGCATTCAAAATTTCTGTATTTTCAGTAAAAGAGTTAGATGACGATTTATCTTTGAACCCAATTTTCTTCAACTTCTTTTCATATTGCAAACATAAAGTAAGAGTCTATTCAAAGTCATAGATCTCTTTATCCTCTAACATAAGCCTTTATTCATAGGTAAAGAATTACAATAATATAACCTTGCTAGATTATTTGGAGGTCTTACTTTAGAAACTATCTTTTATCTCAACTTAGTGTAATGAATAGTAAAATGGTAAATAGTCTCACTAGGGTCCATAATCATGTTATAAATCTCATTCACGAGTTCAAACTCATCCTTATATTTTCCAAAACAATCTTCTAACCAGTCCTCTACATATGACCATCTAGTAAGGGATTTTGAAGGAAAACTAATAAAGGATTTATAGGCTCTACCTTCAAGTGTTTGTGAGAAGATTCTTAAATAAGAACTCTTATTAGTTACCCTTATGGATGCACATATCAAATTGAATGATTCAAGGTGATCTTCCCAAGATGAGCCATACTCACAAGAAAAATTAGGTAATTTTATGCCCTTTAAGGATGGTAATTTGGGAGGGTTTCTTCCAATATAAAATAGGTTTCCCTTAATCCAAGTGATGAGATTTTACTCTTTGTGATATGATGCTTCATCATCAGTGATGTTATCCCTATTACATTCAAAACCAGGGATTCTATTTCGACTATGATTAGGAATAGGTACCCTTTCTCTTTCTCCTCCATTTTGTCTCCTTTCTCTTTCACCTTCATCAACCATTGCAAAGGAATTAAAATAAGACAACACAAGTTAAAGGTTTATCTAACAAAAATGTTTAAGAAGTTTTTATAATTCACAATATGCAAAGGTAAAATCTTAGACTTGTTTACAAATTTTAAAGTTTCTTCCCTTTCATCTTTAACTTGTTTATTTATCTTTGCAATGTCATGTTGAGTTTGAATACTAGACCTTATATATCAAGGGCTCTATCTTCTTCATCATTAATAACCTCACTAGCTTATGTAAGATGTGAAACAGTGGTTATGGAATCCCAAACAATAGTTCAAATATCAGAATTGATGTCTAATTGAGTACTTATAATGAGTAAACCAAATTGATCAAGAGGTGAAAAAATCTCTAATGTTCATTGATGAAATCCAAGAGTAGATAGTTAGAAGAAATTTACTTTGCGATAGAATCAAAAAAACAAGAAAAATTTGATAGTTAGAAGAAATCCAGTTAGAAATAAGAAATATAAGTGTTCCCCAGCAGAGTCGCCAAATTTGTTGTCGATATAAATTATACCGAAAACTAATCAACCCTTTCACCTAACAAAAAAGGTCAAAATGGAATCAAACCAGTTTAATCGTAATTGTACTTAAGAATTGGCTTAAGTGTGTGAAATTTAATATAGGTTCAATAATGATTCAACCTAAGATTTGGGAAGTTTCTATTTCTTGACAACAAAGAGGATATACAAACTCTAATAAAATAACAAGTAAAACACACCAAAATACAAAACAATACCACATGAAAATAGATTAGATTGATGAAGAGATATTTCCATAAACTTAATGAATTTATATGCAAGATGATCACTCGTCAATCAAACTGATTTTATATATGAAAATTATGTAATCAACCTTTATCTAACATAGTGAAACCTATTAGTTAGGTAACCTCTTGAAAAGGTTAAAATCATGAGTGATGTATTATAATATCTTCTTTGCAAATTACTTGTGAAAAATGATACTATGATATTGAAGATGAAAACATAACAACAAACTTAAAAGAAAGAAAATAAACGATATTAACATACAAACACATTTACACAAATGATAATGATGAAAACAAAGATAGACATGATGAAGAGAAACATATTTTGCATTAATGAAAGACAGTACAATGATTGCGAAAACAACATCTTAACAATGTTATGATTCAAATCAAGGGCAACATGGATACAAAATTTACATTTATTTCGAGATCAATACGAAGATAATTTCAAGGCACGCTCTACATATGAAAGATAAATATCTGCAATCAATTTAGATAAAACACATAATAATAATTCACATAATCAGAAAAATAATATTAAATATGGATATACCTGTTGCATTCAATTTTCATACTCAAACCTCAAAATAATGTCATCACAATGCCTGTAAGATCAATTTACTTAGAAAAACATTACACATAAATAATTTAGAATGAAATAACCTTAAAAATAGTTGCAATAATTGATTTCTCATCCCCTAAAATTGTCTCTTCCAAGTCATTTTATAACATCTTCTTGAACATAATTAGTTATAACTGATTGATATTATTTGAATAATTTCTAAGTAAAATAAGTTATAACTTTATATTAAGTTATTACTTATGTCTTAGGTGACACTTTATAATAAAGTGTTGATTATAATCAAAGGACTCGAGTAAATTTAAAAATATAAGACATTTTGACATTTGAATGAGGCATGAGTGATTAAAACATGGGCCCACTAGATACTTCACACATTAAATGCATGTAAAACACAACCATAAAGCATTCATTACTTTTAAATCAAAGCACATCATCATAATCAAACAATAATTAAACTCAAAATTCATCCAATGATATGCATATATATCTAATAAATTGTCATTATAAGTTTACCATAATATAAAAATATAAAGTATCTACAAATGATTAATATGTTTATCAAGTTTGCAAATCCCAAAACATCATAGTCAATCCTCTCTAGTCAAGACCAACAATGGTGTTCCTTCTTTGGTTGTCATTTCAACGTATTCATATGGCTCAACTTGTAAAATAATACGAGTAATGATCCCAAAATCTTCCTCCACTTCTAATTTAACTCTCTTTATCATACTTGTCACCTTAGGCACTGTGGAATACGACCTAATACACTTAGAGGTTTATGGGGAGTCATGTGAAGGTACAACTTGGTTTTTCCCAAGTAACATTGATGAGGTGGTAACAGGTAAGAAATTGCGAGGAGGTATATGGGATGGAGTAGATTGGGTAGACCTGTTGGAGGAAGATAAGTTATGGTCAACATGTGTAGACACACCAAAATTAAACACATGTTTCCACAGGTTCCCAGTGCTATCCTAATAGACCATGTTATTCACCCATTCATGGTTAATTGATTAAATCGATTAATTCAAACACATTGCACTCTTTGGATTAATTAAATTAATCCCATGTATCCTTAGTACCCCTTTCGTTAATTTAATTATCATTTATTAATTAAATTATTAATTAAGTAAGTGTGTGCACATCCTATTCATCTGTCACTTGGTTAACATCCACTTGGACTCCATATCCTCATCCTAATTAACTGCACTTCTAGAATCCTAGAAAGGTGGGGGTAATTGAATTACACGTATAACCACCTTCATGGATGCAAATTCTTAAATTAATTCATTTAATGCCCCTAAATTCCCTGACACTACTATAATTTCCTCTAATTCCCCTAAATTCCCCTACACTACTGTAACTAATTTCCAACTACTTCTGCCTCTATAAATTGCAGGCTTAATCTCTTACAAATCCTCTTGGATTTAAGTACAATAACTTTGCTAAGTTTCCAAGCCAAAGTATATGTGTTCATAGCATTTGCACTCACATTTGGAGAACATTCAAGAGCCCCCAAATCCATTTACAAGGTTCACAAATGAAATTTCTATAACATTTACTGATGTTTGCATTGTATTTTGTTTGTCTTCTATTCTTAGGTGATTTTTCATTGCATACATTTTAACAAAGTGAAATTGAGAAGGATGTGAAGGATCAACCTAGGGGGAGGGAAGTCGTTGGAGTGAAGGATGGGTCGAGCAGGGTTAGAGTTTAGGGGGGTCATGAGATTGAGTCCGGGATGGGATCGATAGGGGTGTAGTCGGGTCAGTTAGGGGATGTGTTGGGTTGTAGTTAGGGGCTCAGTCGAGTCATAGTTAGGTCAAGGGAAGGGTAAAAGCTAGGGGGTCGGCTGTGGGGGTTAGGATATGGCTCAGATGAGTTGGACAAAACTGGGGTAGGGGGTAGTCTAGGATCTAGGGTTTTAGATTATTTCTTTAAATTTTTTTTTACTCTTATCATTATTTTAGACTCGATTTCATGCATTTTCTTTCGATTATTATCTTAGTATTTAATTACTTTCGCTATTTTAAATACATAGACTAATTTTTCACTTTTTCAATTTTTTAATATTTTACAGTTTGATTTCATTCGTTCGTCATTAGTTTAATTAACTACTTTAGGACTTTTAGATACATGCTTAGATTTTTTTTTCTTCTTTTGTCAACCTAGACTAATTATTCACTTTGTTTTTTTGCAGGGATATTGGATGCTTTCATTGCACTCCATTTTCACTTTGTAGACATTTTTTATGAACCTAAACTTGTTTTCGCCCATCTTTGTTTATTTTTCTTCATATCATACTAATTGTGAAAGTTTCTAATATAGGGTTACTAGATGTTTCGGTCCACTTTTCTATTGCTTTTCTAGCCTTTTGCACATGTTTAATCATTTTTGTATATGTCCTAACACTTTCTAATGTGTTTTGCATTCTTTTTAATTTGTTGTTTTCTTTTGTTTTTGTCGTACTAACCATGAAACAATCGCGCGTATGCTCTTACCTCGCGCTTTCTAAGTGATCTTGGGAATAAAAAATATGGTTGTTTCTTTCTTTTTGGTTTTTTTTTGGGAATTAACGTTTCACTTAATCAAAGCCAACCCACATGTATGCTCTTTCCTTGCACTTTTAAAGTGATCTTGGAAATCTGAAACATGGGTTCGCTTCTGTTACTTGTTTGTTTCTTCTTTTTTTACCTCATTTTGGAAAACATTCTAATCCTTTCTTGTAGGACCCGCTCTCACGAAGGTGGATTAAACACTTACAAACTACTAACTGTAGGTTGCCAAATGGTGTACGACTAAACCACATTCAGCTCACAAGATAAGAAAATACACCACATTATAAAAACTATAATTACAGGTTCGGTTAAGAGCTACGACTCGACCGCTTAACTATAACATAACCCCCTTAGCATAAGCCTTAAGATACAAAAAAGGGGGTGGTTCTAGGAACCCCAAAGTAGTCCACACCTTGAGGGAACTAGTGGAAAAAATGGGAACCTTTTCTCCTACTTGACTAGTAAATCCTTGTGAGTTAGAGTCCTACATATCCTTATTGGTGACCCTAATGCGATTCATTCTGAGAAATATCTTTACTCGGGGTTTCAAAGGGGGTAAAGTAAATCTGTCAGCTAGTAATAACATTGTGCTCACTCAAATATACTGTTGACACCTAGTTGAGAGAGCCACTTAGGAAGCCAAACATTGTCCAAGCCAATCTAAGGTAGAGGCCACAAAGAAACAGTTAAACAAAAACCTATTTTTCTATTTTCTTCTTTTCTTTTCTTTATTTTTATAGCAGTGTTCCACACTCTGTTTTTCCCAAACACTCCTAGTTTAGGATCCATATTTCAAACTTGTATCTTTTCATTATTTTCCAAAGACTCCTTGTTTGGATTCTACTTTCATCCTCATTTCATCTCTCCAAGTACGCTTTACTTGGATTATTTTTCACTTCCTTTTCGAAATCCCAAATACTCCTTATTTGGTTCATCTTCTATTGTGTTTTTTGTCTCCAAATTTATCCTTATTTTGACATGACATTTACTTCTTTTTCTTTTCATCTTTCCTCTCCATTGTTAGTCATTCACTAATTTTAATTTTACTCTTGAAATTTCCCTTTTTGGAACTTTCATCTCTTTTTCATTATTTCAATATTTTCATCCTCATTGCATCCTCCATTTGATCTTCTTTCATTCATTTGGAGTTATCATTCAATTATTTGAGTCTTCCCCGTTTGCAATCATCAAATTATTCTATCTTTTATACTCACTTAATTTTGAGTTTATTTCTTCTTGACTTAAACATTTGGATTACATTTCCAAAAATTTAAGTTTCCATCTCCTTTTCAACATTAAGTCTTGAGTTGTGGATATCCACGTCTTCACTCAAGAACTTTCATCTTACGACTCGCACCCCTCCTCTTTCATTTTTGTTTCTTTTTATTTGTCTAATTTTTTTCTGGGAGTGCTTCTGTTGTTTTTTGTGTTGTTGTGTAGGTTTGGAAGCTAAGGCAGTAGTTTACCCGATCAAAAGAAAAAAAATATAATATATTTCCTCTTGTTGATTTAATGTGTTCCTTTTTTGCAAATTTTGAGGGTAAAATTTTGTTTACAGTTCCTTGTTTGTAGGTTTTGTTCTCGAGTTTGCAGGTTTTATGCTCTTGCCATTTTCTCTTCCTATGCACACAAAAATCAAGAAAACATTAGCTTTTATTAAAAAAATTAAAAAAAATCTTTCCAGATCATATTTGCAGCTCTATTTTTATTCATACATAGATTTATAAACAAAAAAAATTAATTAAAAAAAATTGAAAAAAAAAATCTAAAACCTTAGATCCTAGACTACCCCCTACCTCAGCTTGGCCATCTTGGCCAAGCCACATCCTAACCCCCACAGCCGACCCCCTAGATTTTACCCTTACCTTGACCTAACTATGACTTGACTAAGCCCCTAACTATGACCCAACCCTACCCCTAACTGACTCGACCACACCCTTGCTGAACCCGTCCTAGACTCAATCTCACGACCCCCTTGGAATCTAACCTTGCTCGATGCGTACCTCACTCCAACGACTTCCTTTCCCCTCAATCAAGCCCTCACATCCTCCTCCCACCTCGATGGAACCTATCACAACCCACAAACCCCGTTCATCTCACTCACAACTCAATTCCATCACATCTTATCTTCATTCTTTTCTTACATCCTTTAGTTTGACATCATCATCATTAAACTATATATGTTTTCTTTCTTCACGTCTCTAACTTGACAAAATACTTTGTTATGTTTTAGAAACTTCATCATATCTTCTTTTCCCAACATTTGTGCTATCGATATTAGAGTCTTATCCTTTCATTAACCTCATCCATCTTAACTAATTCTTGTTAAGGGTTGAGCATATCACATACAATTTGAATCCTTTTTCATACCCTCTTCCCATCTAGCATTCACTTTGCTAAGTGGTAGAGTACATTTGCAATCAATATATCCTCACTCCTCCACTGTAGCATTCACATTGTTAGAGGTTGATCACATTTGGAATTTTGTAACTATAACCCTCCTCCATTCTAGCATTCATTTTATTAGAGGACGAGAAATTTCACCACATTGAACCACTCTTCCATATTTTCATTCACTTTGTTAATGGTTGAGTTTATCAAGCACTTTCACACGCTTCCATCTTGACACTCACTTTGTTAATGGATGCATCATTCATATCTTCCAAGCATCTTGCCCATCTTAGCATTCACTTTGTTAAGGGACAATTTACTACCAAAATTAATCGTACACTTATCTTCCATCATAGCATTCACTTTTCTATGGGTTGAGTTACCTTTTGCTTCTCTCTTTTTTCCTCCCCTCTTTTAAAAATTGCAGGAACATGATACAAAGACTATATTCCTTTTGAAAGGAACGAACTATATTGAAATTATTTTGGAAATTCTAATAGTGACAATGACCAAAACTCTAAGGATGATCAGAATGACATCTCACTCGAAGAACAATCCTGCGTCAAAAATATCTTACGTATGAATAAAGACAATTTTTTTATTTGTCTCCTTAAGATGGGAGAAAAATTACCCTCTGATTTTGATGAGGATATTCTCTGAACATTACTTGGAAAACCACCAAACAAGTGTGAACCTTTTGCTAAAAACAATGACGATGGGTCAGGCCCTAGTCACACAAACAATGACAATCGAAATAAGTCCACCTCGAACAACACCAAAGTTGAAGAACTAAACAAAGAAAAATTTGACAAAGGGAACAAAGGAAAATCAATTGATTCGGCCACTGATCCCACTCAAGCCCTCATGAATCAAATTAATGAGATGGCTAAGCAAATTGCTATCTTAAATTCCAAAGTCACTAATGAATCTCATAACAATGAGGTGTCAAAAAAAACTAGTGATGATTCATTTAAGATTCATACCATGCACACCAAAGATAACAACAACTCTATGAGTGATGGTTCCTTATATTTCTTGCAGAAAAACTCACCATTTTCCCAAGAATGGGAAATGATGAAGGAAACCATCTCTGGTATGCAACATCAACGTAAATAATTCAAATTTGAAGAATTATGTCCTTACCCCTTTGATAAGGAAATTTTACGCGTCCCCTTTCCCAAATTTGAGAAATATAAGGGAAAAATTGATCCTATAGAACATATCAAGGAGTTCTATATGGCTTTTCAAGAGGTGACATGTAGTGATGTCTTCTTAAGCATCTCTTTCCATGAATTATAGGTGGACAAGACTTGGACTAGTTTTTGCACCTCCCCAAGGGCTCTATACAAACTTTTGCGAACCTCTCAAAGAAGTTCGTTAAACATTTTTCATTCAACCTAGAATTTAAGATTACAATGATGGATTTTTGTAATGCCAAACAAAAAATAAATGAAACATTTGCATAATTCCTGCAAATATGGCATGGGATTGCTAGTTGTTTCCCATACTCTATGCCTGAGAAACAACTTGTGAGAATATTCATACCTAACCTCAATAGTGACCTATCCTTTCACATGTAAATGCATTTCCTTAATACTTATGAAGAAGTTATTGAGAAAGGATCATGATTGAAAAAGCCCTTGTCGTAAAAGGTTTGATTAAATCTCATTCAAAAGATAATGCAAAACATAGTAACCATCCTACTAGCTCTCACCAAGACAAATCTAAACATGTTAACTACAATCATAATATGGCCAATGATGGTGTTATAGATAACC
The DNA here is from genome assembly GCA_019776745.2 of Taxus chinensis. Classification (NCBI taxonomy): domain Eukaryota; kingdom Viridiplantae; phylum Streptophyta; class Pinopsida; order Cupressales; family Taxaceae; genus Taxus; species Taxus chinensis. The sequence continues at coordinate 526,812,316 of CM034153.1, forward strand.
GTAATGTCTAAAATGTCCAAAACACTCAAACTAGACCAAACAAAGGTAAACAACCTCTTTTTGTTTCTAGTAAAGAGGTATCCTCCTCTCCTGATTCTAAGAGACGTCATTTCAATTCTTTGGGAGAACCTCTATCAAGTGTCCTCTAACAAATCGTTAATGCAAACATGGTTACCTATCCCATCACCATACCTTGGGTTAAGGGAGAACCCAAGCCTACTTGGTATAAAGCAAATACTTATTGTGATTTTCATTGCATTAATGGTCGCCCAACTGATATATGCTTTCACTTACGTCACTTTTTCCAAGACCTCATTGATAGTGGAGATGTCACTATTGAAGAACCATCACAAAATAAAATCCCCAAAAAAAATATTAAGGTGTTCTCAAACCCATTTCCCAAACATGGCGGTGAATATAAAAATGCTGACAAAGGTCGCTTTGCCAATAACATTGATTTAATTTCAATTATCTCTTTATTGAGGAAGTACCATCTACAATGGTGACCATTAAATTCAAAACTTTGAGTAATGCTATGACCACACGCCAGAGGAAGATTTGGGTTCCCATGGAAAGCCAACCTTCTACATCTTCTGCAGAACCTCAAATGTCCAAACCAACAACTTCTTCAAATCAAAAGTAAAAATCTAATGCCAAATCTCCCACTCTGGGTCAGTATGACTTCATCAAACAATTAGCAACCATGCCAACACATATTTATCTAATGGAGATATTAAAAGAGTCACCTAGATTTCAGGGTATTATCACTCGTGCTCTAAATAAATCACATGTTCATCATACTCTCAATGTTCAACAGTTTCAGGCTATGATCACAAACCTTATGCCTGAAACTCCTATCATATCTTTTGGCCCTCAAGATATGTTGAACCCAAATCTGATTAACAATAACTCCTTGTACATCAAAGCCTACGTTATAGACCATAAGGTCAAGAGAGTTCTTATCGACAATGGAGGGGATCTTAACATCTGCTCTATAAAAATGATTCCCTACCTTGGTCATACAATAGATGACTTAGATGTTAATATAATTACCATTCATGGTTATGATAATACTGAGTGCCATACCTTTGGTACCATCACTCTTCCCATATAAGTAGGCCCACAGCTCCTTCACACTATATGTCATGTAGTTGACGCAAAAATGTTGTATAACCTTCTTCTATGTAGACCTTGGATATATGTGATGCATGGAGTACCTTCCACCTTCCATCAATGTATAAAGTTTCCACAACAACAGAGAGTTCATCTTATGTGGAGATACTGACCCCTTTGAATACTATAAGTTTTTTTAAGAAAGGTACAATAAACTAAATTATTGTCCATCTACTGATAACACAATTAGATCTAGTGCAACTCCTATTGTTACTAATTGTATTGACCCTACTGTAATATTGAGATCCCATGCTTCCACATCTTCTTCTGAAGAATCTACATCTTAAGTGTCACCTGAGGATATTACTCTTAGCTTTGTGCCTTCCTCTGAAACATCCACATCTAAGGTGTTACTTAAAGTTACATTCTCCCATAAAGGCTTAGGAGAGTACACACTTAACAATGCATTTCTTATTGGAAAACTCCCATTATCACCTCACAAACTATGGGCATCCTAACAGCTCCTCATCTACAAGAACCTCCATCTTACTATCTCAGAAAACACTCTTTAAAGATGATATGGATATACTAGAAGATGAACATATTCCAATCTCTAACGACTCTTGGCTATACAAAGAAAGGATTGCATTCCTATGAAGCATTCATATGAATCCATTGATTACACCAAGGGCCATAGAATGATGAAAAACATGAATTGGAAAGGAAGAGGCCTTGGCCCACAAGAACATGGTGTTCTCAAACCTATCAATATCAAGATCTAATATTTACACATATGCTCTAGGATATGAGACATATGAGAAGAGGCCTATAGTCTTTTATGTATTACCTATTGATGAGGAACTCAGATTATGAAGTTAAGACTTGTTCCACACATAGCCTTCTTCAAATACCTAGCTGAGACTGTGTTTTTTCCTTGAATATTTATCCCTTCAAACCTTTGATTTTTTTTATCCTTCCCTCATATGATTAGGGCCAAGGGTGTTATATTTACATGGGAATATTTCAAAATGATGAGGCCATCTAGGTGTTTCTCGAGGCTTTAGACCCTTTTCCATTGTTAGATCACAAGAATTTTTTTTGACATATAAACCTTGATTCTACCACCTACTTCAACAGAATAACTTACAATCTCCAGTCGTAGAGAAAAATAAATTAAACACAGAAAAAATACAAATTATATCTCACATACTGAAAGCACCTTTCTAAGGAGCTATGCGAAGAAGCAAAAAATGAAAAATAAAAAGAAGAGAAAAGGATGCATCTCCTAGTGAAAAACCTTTTAGAGGCACTAGAGAGAGGAGATTCAGATCTAGAAATATTAGAAAATATACACAAGCTTACTACATCATTTAAAGATAACGGCACTTCTAATCTATTGGTAGAAGAGACGAAAATCATCAACATTGGAACTGAAGACCAACCAAAACTATTACAACTAGGTTTCATTTTATCAGAAACTGAAATCAAATCCTTCACAACATTCTTCTAATTGAGTTTTAGGATGCATTTTTTTAGTCTTAGAAAGAATTTTAAGGCCTTTATCCTTCTCTTGTGGTTCATCACGTTGTGGTGTACCCAGATGCTAAACCTATAAAACAAAAACTACGTAAAATGCATCCTAAGATCACATTGCTTGTTAAGGCTGAACTAAAAAATTATTTGATGCAAGCTTCATACAGTGCATTGAACTACTCAAAGTGGATATCTAATATGGTACTAGTTGTGAAGAAGACCCTCGAGAATCCTGAATTTGTATAGACTTCCGTGACATTAACAAGGCATTTCCCAAGGATGATTTCCCTTTTCCTAATATTGACATGATTGTCGATTTTATTGTGGGCCATGAGATGTTATCCCTTATGGATGGATTTTCTTAGTATAACCAAATTCAAATTTCTAAAGAAGACCGGCATAAAATACATTGGGGACATTTTGTTACAAGGTCATGCCTTTTGGCCTTAAAAATGTTGGTGCAACTTATCAACGTGTCATGATTGTTATTTTCCATGACCTTATTCATGACATAATGGAGGATTATGTTGATGATATCCTTGCTAAATCAAATACTAGAGTGGATCATCCAATAGTTCTTAGGTGTATATTTGAGTGGTTGAGGGAGTACAAGGTTCACCTTAATCCAAAAAAAATGTGTCTTTGGTATCACTTTAGGAAAACTTCTGGGATTCATCGTCTCACGAAGAGGAATTGAAGTGGACCTTACCAAGGTGAAAGCTATAATAGATATGCCACCTCCTCAGAACCTTCGACAAATAAGGGGCCTACAAGGAAAAATATATTCTATTCATCGCTTCATCTCTCAATTAGGCAGATAAGTTCCATCACTTCAACCAGCTACTTAAGAAGGATGTCTAGTTCAAATGGACATAAGACTGTCAAGATTCCTTTGCAAAATTGAAAGAATACATGTCCTCTCCATTAGTGCTCATGCCGCCTATATAGGATAAGCCTATGTTCTTTTACACTTCTACAACAAAACATGCCATTGGGGAATTATTGGTGCAACATAATGATAAGAGCCAAGAAACAAGCTGTGTATTACTTGAGTAAGAACTCTTCTTGAACATGAGACCAAGTACTCATAGGTTGAAAAGGCTTTTTTAGTGGTTACTTATACTTTTGGCAAGTTGCGACACTATCTCCTAAATCATACCACCAGGCTAATTTCAAGGGTTGATCTCTTAAGTACCTAATTTTGCGATCAGACATAATAGAACGACTGTCTAGCTGGATTACACTACTCAGAAAATTTGACATTGAAATTATCACTCAAAAAGCTATCAAAGCTCTAGCACTGGCAGATCAATTGGCCACAGCACCACTTCCAAGTTCACAACCATTAAATTTTGAATTTCCAGATGAAGACCTTTTGTACATAGAAGCAACACCCTTATGGATGTTATTCTTTGATGGATCTTGCAACATCCATGGTTTTGGAGTAGGAATCATCTTGCGTACACCAGATGGAGACCTCATACCTAAATTTTATCATATCAGCTTCCCTTGCACAAATAACATAACAAAGTATAAAGCATTGATAGCAGGCTTAGGGTTTTTTATCTCATGGTGCCTACAAGAATTGATAGTTCTTTGAAATTCTCTTCTCGTCATTGATCAAGTTAATAGAGAGTATTAAGTAAAAGATGAAAATATCTTACCTTATAAAATAATGGTTGATAGCCTTAGAGGGTATTTCAGATTATCAATTTTGAACAAGTTCCTCACATACAAAACAAATTCAGTGGATGTCATGGTAACTATCACCTACCTTCTTTTGTTTGACACTAATCAAACTCACAATGAGTTCCTCATTGAACATATTTTGGTGCCCACATACGAATTACCAGAGTCCACCATGGTTTGTGAGATTGTTGGTCCTGATCATCCCTAGTACCATGATATATATACCTTCATTCAAACTAAAGCCTGTCCTCCTAATTTTAATTCAGCTAATAAAATATCCTTAGCACAACGTGCTTCGTGCTACACCCTTCTTGTTAACACCTTGTATCGAAGAGGCTATGATGGGACTCTCTTAAGATGTCTCAATCAGGATGAAGCTAATCAGATGCTAGCTAAAGTACATTCGGGTATTTACGGTGCCCATACCAGTGAAATGGTCCTTGCAAAGAAGATCTTGCGCATTGGGTACTATTGGCCCACAATGGAGGAAGATGCACACAACTTTGTGAAGAAATGTCAGGCTTTCCGAAAACATGGTAATCTCATTCATGCACCATCCCAAGCCTTGCAGCCCATTACTTCACCTTGGCCTTTTTCAAAATGGGGACTCGATTTAATTGGAAAAATAAATCCCACATCTTCTGATGGCCACACATTTATTATAACTGCCACTAAGTATTTCACCAAGTGGGTTGAGGCTATGCCTCTTACCAATGTTACTGGGTGTAATATTTCTAAATTAATTTTCAACCATATTATTTGTCATTTTGGCATCCCCACTGCTATTGTCAATGATAATGGTGGTTATTTTAAAAACAAGGATCTCAAGGCCCTAGCTAAAAAATATAATATCCACCTAAAATGGGCTACACCCTACTATCCACAATGCAACGGCTAATCCGAAGTGTCAAACAAGACTATCAAATCCATTCTAGAAAAGACAGTCAATAAACATGGATGTAATTGGCATACGTAGTTGTATCCTGCCCTTTGGGCCTACCACACTTCCTTTCGTACACCTACATGAGCTACTCCTTTCTCCCTAGTATATGGATTTGAAGCCATATTACCTATCAAAGTTGAACTTCCTTCACTTTGTGTCTCCCTTTAGCACCTCATTCATGAAGAGGATTACCGTGTTGCACACCTTGTAGAGCTAGAATTACTAGACGAGAGATGGCTTTGCACCTTAGACCATATGCAGATATATCAAAATAGACTATGTCGTAATTATAATCACAAGATCAAACCTTGATAGTTTGAAATCAATGATTTGTTCCTAAAGGAAAATTAGAAGAACACAACTAAACCATGAGAAAAATAGGGAAAATTTGAGCCTAATTGGTTGGGTCCTTATGTTATAACTGCTAAATTTGGATCTGGCGCATACAAACTATCTACTGAGGATGGAAAAGAGTTGAAGGAGCCTACGAATGCCATTCATCTAAATAATTTCTACTCATAAGTCTCTGAAGAGATTAACCTTGTGATGGGGGCATATCAGTGCATCCACTTGTTTCGTAATTTCACTTTGTTTCCCACTTGTAACTTTTCACCTCATCATGTGTCGCATGTTTTCCTTGTTAGGTTGTCATGCGCATTGTCTACCACTATTTTCACCTTCCATGTGATTTCATTCACTTCCTTCATACGTAGCATGTTTGGTTTTGACTTGGGAATTTCCTTTCCCTCTTCTTTGGTGTGTGGTTCAAAATTCCAAAAAGACCAAAAACATTCAAAAAAACATTTCACAAAACTTCAAAAACAATATAAAATTGTTCAAAATCCCAAAAACAATATAAAATTGTTCAGAAAATACAAAAAAAATACTATACAAAATGTTTTGAAAATGCTTTCCAAAAAAAAAACATTTGCGACTATGTAATTTCGTTCGCCATTTTCTTCATCTGATTGTTCCCAATCATCTTTTCCAATCAATCAAGCCACTCTTTGCAATGTAACTTTTCTTAGGGACATCACTTGGCTTTGGCTTTCTCTTGGGGGAACTTGACATTTATATCATTTCATTCATTGTATAAAACACTAGGAAAGTCTTTGGACATTATTGTTGTGATTGTGTTTATATTATATATTGCTTATTAGTATTTAACATTGGTGTGTTTTGTTCACTAGCTTGTTTGTTGTATTTTGCTTGTTTAAATTTTATACATATGGAATGTTTGTCTTGTATATTCTTAGCTTAGTCTCTTATGTTTAGTTAGTTAGAATAATCAGTACTCTATGTATCTAGAATGCACTTATGGACCAATTGTAGGAAATTTATTTACATCTTAGTTCACATATAACTTTGGTGTGGATCCTTCTTGTTCATATTGGGTTTGTTTCTATTGCTTGTTTTGTATCTTTTTGTCATTTGCATGTGTTGTGTTTTTCTCCTGGTTTATTTAAGCCATGGAGCATTTTCCTTTTTGTCATTTTCATGTTTACTTGCATTTATTTGCATTTCAAACTTTTCAAAATTCCTCGCAAAATTCAAAAAAATCAAATATTTCAAAAAATCAATAAAAAATCCAACCAACATAAAAAAAATTTACAAAATTGAACAAACATTCACTTATCATAGAAATCTTACAATTGGAAAACCCTTGAAGTGAATATTTCGAACATCTCAATGCAATCTTGATAAATTTCATACCTTTATCTATTACCCTAGTTATTGGGCCAATCTTACAACTATCACTTTCTTCCCTTTGCATGATATGCTAACTCTGCTTGGGGAAAGTCACAAAATTGTTTTTCCTTCACGATATAACTTCACCTGGGGAAATTTAAACTTCGATCATTTGCACAACAGATTCAACAAGAGTGTTATAAGGAGGCACTTTCACTCCTGCTCTTCCAGTCTGATCCTATTCCCACTTGGGAGTATTTGTATCTACTTAATCATCATTATGACACGCATTAGGGGCATAGTTGATTGTCTTCTTTTTCAACTTTGTGTTGCATTGTTGACGTTTAATTTTTGGACCACTTACAAGTAGTGTGATTACATCTTGGTTCCTTTATAACCCTGATGTCTGAAATCTACTTTGTATATTGGGTTTGTTTTCCTTTTTATCTTTTCTTTGTTATGTGTGTGTTTGTTTACGCGCATCTGGGTTAACCATCTTGATTCTTTTATAATCATGGTGACAACTCTATTGTGTAACAACAAATATAAGGTTGCTCTAAACTTCTTCTCTAAATGAAGCTCATGCTATGAGAACAGTCCTTTTCTTGTCCTTGTTCCAATCCCTTGTTTTCCTTCCTATCAAGTGGTTTTCCACCACCTTGTTGTGTCATCCACTTGAAGGGGCATTCCTCTACTATTCTACTTACTGGGGCATCCCAATGCTTCATTTCATTCCTACTTTTTGGGCATCCTAAATGCTTCACAATTTTCCGCTCCCTGATCTGCATGTGTCTACTATCTTTAAAGCACTATTACTTTCACAATAGCACTTTAAAGAGGGGGAAAATGTAGACACCCCAAAATTACACACATGTTTCCACTTGTTCCCAGTGTTATCCTAATACACCCTATTATTCACCCATTTGTGATTAATTGATTAAATTGATTAATTCATACACATTACACCCTTTGGATTAATTAAATTAATCCCTAGTACCCCTTAATACCCCTTTAGCTAAGTTAATTATCATTTATTAATTGAATAATTAATTAATTAAGTGTGTGCACATCCTAGTCAACTACCACTTGGTCAACATCCACTTAGACTCCACTTGGAACTCCATATCCTCATCCTAGTTAAATGCACTTCTAGAATCCTAGAAAGGTGGGGGCAATTGAATTACATGTACAACCACCTTCCAGATGTAACTTCTGCAATTAATTCATTTATTGCCCCTAAATGCCCCTGGCACTACTGTAACCTCCTCCAATTCTATTTTTAGCATGTGCATTCAACCGTGTATAACTTGTATAACTAATTTCCAACTACTTCTGCCTCTATAAATTACAGGCTTACTCTCTTACAAATCCTCCTGGATTTAAGTACAATAACTCTGCTAAATTTCTAAGCCAAAGTATCTGTGTTTGTAGCATTTTCACTCGCATTTGGAGAACATTCAAGAGCACCCACATCCATTTACAAGGTTCCACAAATGAATTTTCTACAACCTTACTGAGGTTTACACTGAAGGATTACAGGGAGGTTTGCATTGTATGTTTGTTTGTCTTCCATTCACATTATGCAAAGGATGGTTATTAATGCTATGGGAAGGTTGAGTTCGAGGATACGATTCAATCACTTGCATAAATTCATGAAGGTCGGGTTCATTTACATCAAAATATACATAAACACGGGTGTGGCCATATCTAACAAAAGGTCTTCTCCCTTGAAGCGTACTATTTCCCCTTCAACCACCCCTAGGTGAACCCATTTGCCACTGTAATTGAGATTGAAAACTTTTATACCCCCGTGAGCTATGAGACCTAAATCTTCTAGAACCCCAGCCATCCCATCCAGACATGATGATAATAATGAAAAGGAGAGATGATTACCAAAATTTTAGCATGTAGAGTCATCAATTTTTCCAAAAATAGAGCCATATCCATATCAATCAAGAAAACATGTGGTAGTCATCCATATGAGAAAAATTAGTTCTTGAAATGAAATAAACATACATATACATCATGTAGAATAGTTACTTCAAAACCCTAAATTTCATTTAAACAAAATCATCTTAAACTGTCAAGAAAAACCACTTTCATAATACCATTTTTCTTCTTTCTAAAACCCATCAAATGACCGTATGATTTCAAGCTCTCAAAATATGAAATTTTGAAACGTTATATTCTCCAGAATATGCATGAATAAATAACAAATAGACTCAAATTTATTACATTGTATTCAACTTATAACTACCATCACAACTCAAATGGAAATATAACTATTAAAGTTTTATAAACCCAAGTCTTCACCATTGCTTTATCAAACAAATGAATGCACGATAGGGTCTTTTATCAAAAATTGTAGAAGCTTCAAAGAAATTTATCAAATAACCAAATTGAAACCATGGAGCCTAAACTTCAATATAAAATCAACATTTACTCAGGAAATTAATAAATGAACAAGGAAATCCCCAAAAAAACTAAAAAATTATCCATTTTTTATCGAACATACACCTCTGCTTTGACCTAGAAAAGAGAAACGATGACACAAATTTTATATTTGTCAGGCTTCCAAATAACTAATAGCCAACTCGACGACAATAGAAATAAACAAATAAACCTTAAAATTAACACATTTCACCATTAAAACAAAAAAATCCCAAAAATAATGACATGCATATTTTGAAAACCAAACAAGAACTTAAAGAAGTCACTATTTTTCAATATGCAAGTGATATTCATTTCTCTATATGTAAAATTATTCAAAAATTGAATTGGGTATGAAATATATTAGCTTGGGTGAGGTTAAAACTTCACATGGAAAGACACCAAACAAACTGGGAAAATTCCATGTCATCTACACAAACCAACTTGACCTAAAAAAATAGCTGTCAAAGAAATAGTTCATACCTATTGAGTATTGCCATGTAGTTACTTATATTGAAGACTCAAGATCGAAACCAACAATCTCTATTTTCTCAGAACTAGAAACCATATCTCAATTCCTTATAATGAAAAAATGAACAAATGACCCAAAATCCAACATAACTCCTTATTCAATTCTCATATGGGCTCATTCAATGCCCATAAACTTGCCACCACTAGTTCCTCCACTACACTCCCGCTAGCTCATACTTTGCAAATTGGTTCTTACAAATGGAGGCTTAAACTATGGTTTGAATGCCAAAAATAATTTTATTTATAAAATTTCCAATTACCTTAAATCACCCTTTAAATTCCATCCAACCAAACCAAACTTTCTATATCACATCATATTTACCATAGCAATAGGAAAATTTAAGCTATCTATAGTATTGAAATGGTGAGGTCCTCACCTTATTGATTATGAATCCATATTTCGTATACAAAATTTTTATTTGAAGTGAAGGACTAGGCAACGAGAGTCAATTAATTAGTCGATTAAAAGAAATACAAATGCGTCAAATATAAATTTCAACTACTTCCAACTCAATTAATCATTTCCAAAATGGGAAAGTCAAGAATATCAAAATACGAGCTTGAAAATCAAACATAGATATCATGAAGCGAAACTTGATTTCCATCATTAACCACTTAACATCCATGTTGGTAAACAAATGAAAAATGAAAGATATATATCTATTTTATGATGATTGCCGGTAATTTTTTTAAAGAATGCCACGAAACCACTTATTGTTAGAAAAATAAAATAAAGCATTAAATACCTAGTGACCCCCGCCAAAATCATTAAAAATGCAATAAAAAACAAGAAGTAATAGGAATATTTACAACATATTTTGATAAAAAGGGGTGTTAAAATTTTATAAGTAACAAAGAGGAACTGAAAAATGATCTGAAGTGTATACCCTACAAGGGGGGGGGGATGTTGATGGTATAAACCAAGGCACATGCAAACAAAGTGGCTAGATAAATTTTTTACTAGAAATCTAGCAAACATGTCATAGAAAAACAGTGTAACAAGAAAGTGTGCATACAAGATGGACTGTGAAAAGTGGGTTTCATACATGGGACATTGCTCACAATGTCACAAGACAACCAGGGCTGAAGCAACCAAAATTATACAAGAAATGAACAAGCAAGACATAGGGCAAAGCCCATAAAGAATGACACATAATGACAAACAATAGTAAGCAAAGTATCAAAAAACTATGATGGAAAGTAGTTCCTGTAAGGAAAATGTTGCACATGAAGCAACCATTAGTATGTTAGAAAGGTAAAGAGTATGTCAAAATGTGTATATACCAATATAAAGTAGTGTGCTAATAAGGATAAGAAGTACTAAATAATTAAACAATAACACATGTGATATGGAATAGTAATAAATCTAAATGCCCCTCGGATCCTTTGTGGGTATGGTAAGAGGTACAATACCAAACATCATTGTTGTGTGAAAAGATCTATAGAAAGGATGCATTTACAATGAAATACCAAATGAATGTGCATGTGAATATAGAAAAGATAATGACATACTAGATATCTGGCTAACATAGTAATCAAAGTGTAACATGTGAGTAAAATCAAGAAAGAATAAGTACAACCAAGCTATGAAATATGCTATGTATATAAGTGATATGGAATGGAATGCAAGGTTAATATGATAGGGTGGCATGCCTCCCGAGAATATGTGTATAAATGTGCAGAAGATGATGTTCATTTATAAAAGACCCCTCGACAGTCAATAATGAACCATATAACAAGAGTGTGTCATTGAGAAACGGTTTGATAAAGTGAACTAGATAGATATGATCAATGTTGTATAGAGTGTAAAGTGTAGAAGAGGTGAGGTTCATTTGAAATTTATACCCTCAACAGTTGAGTATGAACCATGGAACTAGAGTGTGTCATAGGGTAATATGATGTGTGATAATGGAATGCTAGGAAGATGTATCATGAATGCGCAAAGTGTGAAGTATGTATGATATGTGATAGTAGGTGCTATAAATATATGTCGTGAATGCACTAAGTGTGAGGTGTGTATGATGTGAGGTTCATGATTGTAGTATTCCCTAAACAATCAAGTGTGAACCTTAACACACGAGTGTTTCATAGGGTAATATGATGATACCAAGTGTATTAAGATGTGTAATGATGCTTAGAAAGATGAACATTGAATCACAAAACATAATAATAGAAATGGTAGACACCTAATGATGTTAGGATGGGGGAAGAGAAGTAAGCATGATGCCCCCCAAGTGTATGATGGTGATTAAGCTATCTAATGAAAGTGAAGGGCAAGGGTCCTCCATCCGATTTATGAGGGGATAAAGGTGTGCGACCATGCTCTAATATTGGTGGTGTATGAGAGTGATAACCTATTGGTGAATGATACCTATGTGCTGAAGGAGGTGGTGAACACCAATATGGAGTAGACCTAGGAGCTGATGAGCACCTATGTAAAGGAGATCGAGGAGGTGATGAGCACCTATGTGAAGTAGACTAAGGAGGTGATGAGCACCTATGTGAAATAGATCGAGAAGAAGGTGATGTACTATTATGTGAAAGGGATTTCTTAGTAGGAGACTTAGGCTAATAAGATGGACTAACAAACTAATGAGGATGAGTAGGTCATGTGTGAATAGGTTAACTAAGTACATAAGATGCCTTAGATTTGAGAAGCCCAGGGGACCTATATGATCTAGTGAGTGCAATGAAAACCTCAAGAGGGGTCCGAGGCAATGGAGTGGAGGATGGAACACCTTTGAGAGTAAAAAATTGCTTATCTTGAATGAATTTAAGACACAAGTGAGTCATGAAAAATATAGCCTTAGTGGCACAAAGCCAAGGAAGACCTAAGAGAAGATCACAACATTTAATTGAAGGTGCCACAACAAATGGAAAAAGTATGGTGAGAGGCCCAACTGTAATTGGAAGCTTACATAACCATAAAATTTTGGAATTGGATATGAGATTTGAGAGAGAGGATAATTGATAGTGACAAAGAGTGTAAGAGAACACACACAAATATGAGCTGATGAATTGATCATGGTGTTGTTGATAGCAAATGATCTGATAGAAGCATTGATATGTAGTGTATTAGAAGAAAATGTAGGATGATAATCATGATCAAAGAATGTGATGAGTTGTGGAGATGCCTCAGTATGAGAAACTATAAAATTAAGATCCCCCGATGAAGGAGGAGGCACAACACGATATCAATATGTATGATTAGCTGAAGAGTCAACCATTTGATTTTCATGCTTAAGCAATGGATCATTGAAAACTCTAAGATTTTTTTTTTTCATTGACTAAATTAGATGTCGAAGGCTCAAAGAGATCAATTGCATTATTTTGGATGAGATCTTGAATAAGATGTCTAATTCAGAAGCATCAATCAGTGGAATGCTTGATGCATTGATGATAGTCACATCTATCATTTTCATTATGATTGCTTCCCTTACAGAAAGATGGATCAATATTTAGTGGTGGTGGAAGTGTAATAAGATTGCTCTCAATTATTTATGGTAATAGAATACACGGAGCACATGTAAATTTTTTAAATTTACACTTTGGAGGTTTCCATTGAATATTTTCAAAAAAAGTAACAACGTTAACAATAGATTTTGCTTCGATGGGCTTAGAAGATGGCTTGAAATTAGATTCGGCTTGAAACCAATTAGAAGATGAAGCCTGATCATGATATTTAAGCTTACCCATAGATAATAGTTTACTTTTGTGTAACGTAAGAGTATGGCATAGTTGATCAAATGATGGAGAGGTCTCAAATATGATGTTCTCTTACAATGGAGATAAAAGAATTTAAACAAAAATATCTTGCAATTCAAAGTCTACTAGTACATTATAAATCTTAACTAATTTTTTCTTATATCATAAGACATAATCCACTAGATTCTCATTAGATCCTTGTTTGATTTGTGCAAATTGAGGATATTATATCTTAGAACCGATAATGATTGAAAAATGTGTGAGAAAAGCATCAAATAAATGCACAAATGATGGTACTAAATGGAAAGGTAGATCATAGAACCAACACATTGAATAATTGATGTAGCCTAGAATATACCCACAAAAACCCAAGGCACTTTGACACATCAATCAACTTGAATTGAGTGCTATAATAATGTCACCATGAGTCATGTGTGCATACAAACCAACAACATAACTCTACAAAAACATCGGATCCCTAAACCGTGCAAATTAATACATATTTATAGGGGTGGGGACTTTCCCTTCACCACCCATGTACCTTTGAACAATAGGCTACATGCTAATAATAGGCATGCACTCTTACATGAGAATACACAAGCATGCAAAGTGCTAATAATATAGATTTCTAAAGTTAACTCCTAGTTCAGAATCCTATTATTAGCTCCAAAACTCTACATGGTGCTCGATCTTCTGTTAGCCCAAAATAACCTTAGCGTAGTCTGCAAGTATTCGTATAACTATGTGCTCCACACTCCATGTCCAAAAATCGCCTTATGCCAAAAACCGCTAAGTCTTAATCCTAGGCATGCCTTGCCTCACTGCATTCCAGTGCTCACTTTCACACCCTATGTTTACATGCCCAAACCTTATGCACTTACAAAAATTAGGCTATAATTCTCATCCCAACATTACCCCACTCTAAAATGGATTGTCACCCCTGGCAATGGGTAATCACAACTTATCCCTCCAAAATTTAAAGAAATGAATGAAAGAATGAAAGGACTACTACGTGTACAAAAATTAAGTCAGGCCTACTTGGTATCTCGCTCTTCTACTGGAAAGATCAACTCCAGATATTCATTTTGGATTTCTACCTCTAATGCATACTAATCACTCAACGCTTTATTCGTATCATCCGGAATGTCTATAACTACGGCCTCCAATTCATCAAGTGTCATCTTACGACCTTCATTCTGTAAAATCCTGATAATATTGGCCATGCTTGAGATTATACCTTCCATCACATCCATCTTCTCCACGATGAGCTTCCCAATTTCCTTAATTCTTTCCTTGTGCAGAATCATTATAGCCTCAAGCACATTGCACTTAGTTTATACCAGCTTAACTCTGTCTACACACCCAAGTGTTTCATCCTTGGCCACCTGAAGGACCTCATTTTCTTCTACCATAGTCCTTGTCTTGATGATTACATCTAGCGTTGCACACATAGTCAATGCCAAATCCACTTTCTTCAATTCATCTTTTAAATCTTGCATAATGGACTCATAACTAGAAATTTTCCTTGCAATGACTGCTTTAGCTCTCGCTACCTCTTTTGTAGCATCCTTTGGTCTTGGTAGGCACACTGGTCCCTCTTCTAAAAAATATTGATCTATTGTGCACAGATAATGAAGAGCATAGACTAAAACTCTTTGGGAATTTTATCCTACAAATTAGGCCGCTTCTCTATAACCTCATCAATAATTTCTTCATCCATTTTTAGAACCTTCTATGTTTCTGCCTCATTTTTCTCCTTTTCCTTTACAAGGCGCTTTATTTTTGTGTCTTTATCCCTCTTATAATCTAAAATCACTCTTATAGTTTCCTCTTTATTAATGTTATGTCGCGTAACTTCTGTAGATACCTTAACTAACGCATTACTTACTTGTTCATCTGAATAATTGTGTGGGCTTGAAAGTAATATGGTGGGTATGTGGCGCCCTCTTCATTCTACATGATACACATGACTCCTCACAAATGTCAAATTAAATCTCATCCATGTGAGTCTGCATGCTCCATGATAGCTATTTATGAGTGCATGTTGTTTCCATTTCTAGATCCATTAAGTCCTAGATATATAATTGTTCCCTGGGAAAAGTATTTTGAAACCTGGGCATGAATGATCTTAGTCACATCATCAGTGTATCCCAGGTTTTGAATTCTCACCACATATTCTTCTTTATTTTCATTAGTGCGATCTCCTATGTTTTCTTGTGCAGTGGTACCTACATCCTAATGTGCCTCAATGACCATGCTCTGTTCTACTTCTTCTCCTTCCTCATTTTATTTCTCCATGTGTGCAGGGAACATTATAATCTCAGTATCCCCACCAGCACTACTCTGATCTCTAGTGGGTTCTTGGGCACTTATACTTGGGCCAACTTCCTCATATATTATTCTCTCACCTATCCCTTCATCTTCCTGCATTTCCAAGCTTGGAGTAGCCACATCATCCTGCATGCTTTTTCATGAGGACTTCTCCTCCTTGTTATCTTTGATTGGTATGTACTTTCGGTGCTTCCTACTTTCTTCTTCATCATTCTTCGCCGGTGTTACACATGGTGACCTCTTGACTAGGTGTGATGTTCTAGCACTGATATCTCTAGATGTACACCTTCTGCACAAAATCCTTTGTGTGTGGTCCAGCTTTGTGCTGTCAGCCTTTTTCTCTTCCTGCTGCTCTAGAACATTCTCCAAGCCTGTAGGTACTAGTTCTTCCTGAGTGGGGGGCACAGGTTCAACTAGCCTTGTAGTGCCCACTGTCTGTTTCTTCTTTGGAGGACCTGACAATGCTATGTCCTCACCTTTAATCACCTTTCCATATTTGAAGCAAGACCTAAGGTACACATAGATGTGTGTTAGTTCAATATTTCCTATGGCCATGGTCTCTAGAGTTATCTCAATGTTATTTGTTTCAAGTGTTTTGACATACACTTCCCTATTTGACCATACATAGGTCTTGCCCAGGAAATGAATATCCACGTCTACCTTATCAGTGTCAAACTTAAGTTTTCACATTATGCAACCTATTCACATGATCCTTAAAGTAACGTACAGTAAAAGTGAAAGGTAACTTACACCAAGGGATTTTCTCACCCGTCTTCATATGGAACCATCCCAAATTGAAGTGTTGGTAAATGGTGAACTCTTCTTCACCATCCAACATGGTAGGTAGCTCGAGAGGGATGTGCCATTCCCCTTCAAATGCCTAACGCAACCGTCAGAACCACTTTTCCTGTCACTCCTTGTATGTGTTTGAAATGGAGCCACATAATGTATACTTCAAAAATTTCTTTTCTGGTGACTTGTTCTCTAAGGGGAATTCCCAGACATTCTCCCTCTGCCCATCAAGTACACCAATCTCGCTGATTATAAATAACAGAAGAATAACACCCCACATAATTTTCTCACCTTTGTCCTCCTAAATGTGCGCCTCAGCAACTAAGTTCTCTGCAATGTATCCAATGATGTTGTAATAGGTCTTTTTGGCCATTTTGTGTGCTATGTGTAACCAATGCTGATTTACCTCATTCCATCATTCAGAGGCACCTAGCTTATAACCTGCCAGCCGTGTTACAACCCTTGTCACCATATCTTCAATATTTTTTACTTAAACATCTGGCCCCCCCTTTTTTAATTAAGAACAATGGTCATTGCATCAATACCCTAATCATCAAACAAGTCACCGGAAATCTCCCATTTAGATTCGTGCAACCCTATTACCTTTCTAACAAGTTTAGTAGTAATCCACATTCTTCTACCCACGAAGTAAAAGAAATATTCATGTACTTGTGACATGAGCCACTGATACAATTTCTCAGGCTTTCCAAAGTAAGGTAACTCAAGAATTTGCATGACCCCTACACTTTCAAGTAATTTTCTGACAGATTCGTCCAAAACCCTATCTCCATCTTCCATCCTTCGATTAGTCTTTCTAATGACCTCGAAGGTGATATCCTTCATGCACTTATCCATTCTATGGTTAGTGTTAGAAATCTTACATTATGTTATCTTAGTTGTCCATGGTCACCCTTCAATTACTCCCTCTGGATACAACATTTCGACCAACCAATCCCCTGCCACTTCGTCAAACTCTACTTCAATAACTAGAGCTTGTCATGGTGCCATATCTCCTCTCTCACCTGACTGAATGTTCTGCAACTTCCAAATTATCACCTTTTCAATTTGTGTACCATGAGTGTGAACCAGACCCCTTGATCTGTCAAACCCTAGCTGTAACTCTGCCTTCTTCAAACCCTAATCACATGAACCCTCCTCAGAACACATGCACCAATTCCTGAATCAAAATTCCACTCTGATTTCTAATAATAACATACTTCGATCCTTCTTGGATCGTAGATCTACATATTACTCTTCGTCCTTGACTCTTCTTCGCACTTCGCACTTGGTAGCTTCAACAATGCAAGGTAACAATGATGTTACAAATGCCAAACTTATAGAAAATTTCAAAATTATTCACATTAATTTCTCCCAACTACCACCATACATGGCATTAATTCCACATCCACGCTTCTCCACGTGTCATGCCTTGTCTACCGTGCCTAAAATTTTCACACATAGTCATAACCTTCTAATATGCCTACTACTTCTTCGTCACATATCTCCTTTACCCACGCTTCCCTATGCCGAAGTACTTATCCAATGTAACCCTTCTCAATTAGTCTCCAATGATACAACCTACCTCAAGTTATACTGAGCATCCATCCTCCATGCGTGGGCTTAAAATTGAGCACTGTTCCTTGAATTTTTCTTTTCTAAATCTTTCCCTTCTTTGATCACTTGTGAGTTTGTTTTTATCATGCACCACAATCCAAAATAAGGCACCAGTCAATCCTTCTTCATCCACCCCACACTAAGGGTATGTGTGGTCCTCTGTGCATGAAAACACTTAGATAGTAATCAACTTCGGGCGTGCAAGCGCACTTATTACACAAAACACTGAACTAAATTGACAAAGCATAACAATAATGAAAGGAAACACATATAAAGGGAATGCATTAAGGAAATATAATCTAATGGAAATACTACCTTATTACAAACACCAAGAAGACTTATTTATAGTAGGGCTTTAGCCTACTCCCATTGAAGTAACTGGAAACTGTGTCCCATCTAGTACCTCTAACTAGAAAGTGCCTGAATCAAGTATATAAGTTATAACATACGGTCCCAACCAATGCACCTTAAGCTTTCCAGGGTGGTGCAAAAACTTTGAATCATACAAAAGTACCATTTTCCCAATCTCAAGTTTCTTATCCTTGATGTGCCTGTCATGCCATGCCTTCTACCTATATTTTTCTTGATTCTGACTCCATCTTGCTATGGTGTGTCTCTCATCCAGCTACATTATCTTGTCAATTCGTTCTTCCAGTGATTTCTCATCAGCTAGACTTCTTGTGCGTGTAATACACAAAGAAGGTAGCATGAATTCCATTGGTAGAACTACCTCTATGCCAAACACCAACTGAAAGGGTGTTGCTTTATTCAACCTCTTGTAGGTTTTCCTGTATGCCCAAAGTATAGTAGAGACTTTATCATCCCAATCTCTCCTTCCAACATCACAATTTTTTGTCAATGTATGGCTAATTATCTTGTTGAAGGCCTCAGTGGTTCCATTTTCTTGAGGGTGATAAGGTGTTTTCCTATTATGTGCAACCATAAATTCATCCATTAATATCATGATAGTCTCATTAAGGAAATGAGTACCCCTATCACTTCTTAAACTTAAAGGGCATCCATACCTGCTGATAATATTTTCCCACAAAAACCTTGATGTCATAGTTACTGTGCAATACATTATAGGCACCACTTCTACCCACCTTGTAAGATAATTTGTACAAGTTATAATGTAGCACAATCCATTCCTGCGCATGACTGGGGAGATAGGACCCACAAAGTCAATTGCCCACTTCTCAAAAGGTTTTGCGCTAGCAATAGGCCTCAAAGGCATCTCATCTCTATGCCCAGGATTTCCAAGGCACTGACAATGGTCACATGCCTTACAATATTCTTTGCAATCCTTGTATAATGTTTCCCACCATAGACCAGCTAATAGAATCTTTTGTGCAGTGGTGTCTCCTGCATAGTGTCCTCCTGCAATGCCACCATGAGCCTCCTCCATAATTGCTTCACGCTCATGCTCAAGTACACACCAATACAAAACTTCATCCTGACCTAATTTGTATAAGTCTCCACTGATCAACATGTAAGGTGCGACACGAATGGCAAGTTGTTTCTTCTCCAAAGCCTTCATTCCCTCAGGTGCCACACCTGTTTGTAAAAAGACAACAATATCCTATAAGTATGAGGGCATGTAGTTTAACCTAAATAGTTATGTATTTGACATTGTGTCCTCAATGCTATTGCATCCTCTCCTGATTGAATCCTTGATAAATGATCTAGATAAAAATTTCTCTTGCCCGGCTTGACCACCACTATGAAGTTGAACTCTTGAAATAACATAATCCAATGACATATGTGCCCTATGTAAAATAGGCTTATTTACTAGATACTTTAATTCCATATGGTCTATATAAAATATGAATGGTGTAGCTAAGAAATAATGCCAAAACTAATGGAGTGCATATATCAGAGACAAGGCCTCATGCTTTGTAGTTGTGTAATTGAGTTCTGTTGGAGTCAATTTTATGCTTGCAAAGTAAATAGGATGATCAACAATCCCTTCTCCAAGATGGGCTAGTACCACACCAATGGCCATGCCAGAGGCATCTACTTGAACGTGAAAAGGTTTGGAACATGAAGGAAAGCCCAAAATAGTTGTTGTAGTAAGCCTTTTTTCATAGTCTCAAACATGCGTTACTGTGCTTCACCATAATAAAACTTTCCTTTACCTTTCAATAATTCCTCTAGGGGAATGACAATCTTGGCATAACCTTTGATAAAATTCCTGTAATATCTTGTGTGACCCAAGAATCTACATGCACCTCTCTTTGGCTATTAGGTTCCTCTAAGCCCAAAATCAACAACCTTAGCAGGATCCACTAGCAAGCCCTCCTTACAGATGATGTGTCCCAACAAAATTCCAAAGGGTGTGGCAAATACACACTTCTTAATATTTAAAGAGATGCTCAACTATCAGTGCCTCTCAAACATCAGCCTCAAATTATCACAGTGATCCTTCACAAGCCCATAGACTATCCAATCATCCAGATATACCTGCAAGAACTTATGAATAAAATCATGAAACACTTGTATCACTATCCGCGAAAATATTGCAGGCGCATTCTTTAATCCAAAGGGCATAACCATGTATACAAAAATTCCCCACTTAGTGGTGAAAGTTGTCTTCTCTTGGTATCCTATTTTCTATCCTTACCTGATGATACCCAGGAAAATCCATCAGTGAAGGAGTATATTTGTGCCCTGCAATGCCCTCCAAGATTTCCTCAGTAAATGGTGTGGGAAAGGAATCAATTACACATACAACATTTAACTCCCTGTAATACATAAAAAATTTGATTCTCCCATCTTTCATGATGCTGATCATCACAGGGCTCACCCATTATGACTCCTCGATGTGCACAATGATCCTAGAAATTAAAATTTTATCAATTTCTTCTTTCAAATTGGTGTGCAAGTTTTGATTCATCCTGTAAGGCCTCTTTTAAACTGGGTGTGTACCTTCCTTCAGCTTGATTCTCATTTCACCCAAAGATTCATGTACTCATTTCAATTCATGATAACCTCTAAGGAACAAATCTTGGAAGTCAAGCAACAACTCAATAATCTTAGAAATTTTAGAGTCAGACCAATAATCTCCAATGATGGCCTCCTTTGGTTCACCATCTGTTCCAATGTTTACTTTTTTGGTCTTCAGAGGTTCATGATAGACACACACTTTCTCATCTGCACTAACTAAGACTTTGCACATACCTTTTTTATGCTCAACATATAAGTTTTCCACTTCCTCATCATCAACTATATAAACCATCCTACCCTTATAAATTTATAAGTAGGCACAACTGAGCTTTTCAACATCTATTTCTTCCTTTTCAAATCATGCCTTCAGGTCAGACTCCCCTAACAACTCCTGAAGGATCTCCTTAGCCTTTGCACTATCTCCCATAGTTAAGCACTTCATAACCTGTAATGCCTCATTCACCGGAGGTTTAGTGGAAAAATAGTCAAAGGTCTGAATCATACCTACACTAATTTCTTGCCAATTTCCAGTCTCTCTATTCAACTCTGCGTAGATATACCATGTGCACGTGTAACCTTGCAAGGTGAAATAAGACTTGTGCACCCACAACAAAGGTGGTAAATATTCCTACCCCTATGTCCAAAGTCTCTCACACTATTGAATGTGGTGTTAAAAAATATCATTACCATGAAATGCATAGATTTGAGTAGGCACATTGCTCCTTAAAAATATAGCAGATAAAACAATCCTCACTTCTCTTCACTCCAAAAGATTATCCCTGTGAACCATCCACCAACGCGCTACCATCCTGCGCAGAGTATAAATTAGTGTGTTCCTTATTTCTACCTAACATTCCCATTGAACTTATATAGCAAACATGAATACTTCCAGATTCTCTTCACCAGTGTACCTTAGTACCTGGTTACTTCCCAAATGCCTGATATTACTTGGTTTATTGATGCATGTAATTACACTTCATACTTCATGTCCAACCATTTCGTAAGTGCCATGTGCCCAGTTGTCACATGCAACACTTGTAGTATTTCTCATGGACTATACATCATCCCATTGGATAACTCCTTCCTTTGCTGGTTGAAAAAAATTTGGATCTTGAATGGTGCACACATAAGTTATGTTCAAATATTCTTCACTCAAGGGCTCTACGTAAGGTGCATATTTCCCATCTGTCAAGGGGATAATGTCGTGCTCTTATTTTTTTCTCAAAACTTATATACCCTTTGTTGAAACAAAAATTAGCGTTGTTTTCATAACACCAAGGGTGCCCAAGTAAAGCTAGAAAATTGTCACCTTCTACAAGCACTAAGACCTCAACATCCCCAATAAACTTGGCTCCATGTATAGTAATTGATGCATCCTTTAAAACTCTAATAGGCATAGCTTTAGTCATGTTTTCCATAAACATAACATTTGAAGATGGTTACAATGGTGGTCTGCCCATCTGAACCCACACTTCCAAAGTGAGAACTACTTATGCGCATGTATCAATTAAAATATTACTTAAAATCCAACCATCCATAACAACATTCAGAGTGATCTCCTTGTCATTATCTAGGCTATGAGAGGGAAGGTTAACATGTAAAATCTACCTTTCATTCCCAACCACAACACGCAGAGTGTTTCCCTTTAACCAATTCCATAACAAAGGAATAATGTTCTCCTAATGCAACATCTTTCAAACCTCCTTTAAATCATCAACATCTGTCTGATGGAGCTTAACTACTTTCCTTTGTTCCAATTTATGTGATTGATCTTTCAAACACTATATCTCACCATGTAAATTCTAAATTACCTCCATGGTTTCTTGATAAACCTCCTTCTGATGCATAGGGTCTAGGTACTTTACATGTAGAACCTCCTCTTTAGTAATGACATGTTTTGATTTTGGAACTTCTCTAGCACATGCAGCTTCAATGGGTGTATTAATCTTCACAAGTACCAACTCAGGATCCAATGCTAACTTCAGCATCTATTGAGGCATGCTGCACTCTAACCATTCCTGCGCCCTTGTTCTCATGTTTGTGTTTCTTACTCAAATGATCGTATAAATCTGGGCACTCTTCATAGTTATGTTTCTTTCCGTAGAAAGAAAACACAATGTTCTGTGGAAACCCACACCTCTAATGATCAAGAGATCCACATATATAATGAGTTCCATGAGGGAAATCAATTCTTCCATCGCTGTGACCTTGACCTCTGAATCCTCCTCGGTAACTGTGACCTCTACCATGGCCTCCATCAGAGTGACCTTAATTATGATCATGGTCATGATGCTCACTTTTCTCCTTATAATTATTTACAACACCAGTCTATCATATGCCAATATTAATGACATCATGAATTTGATCAATCAACATGCAATATTTATTATCATGAGTAGTAGACCTGTAGATTTTGTAGTAACAAGACACATTCTTTCTTATCGTGTATTGCAATAATGGGCACCGAATTAAAATATGTTCCAAGTGATAGATCTCACAATCCAACAACAAGGAGCACACTGATTTACGAGGGAAACTATCCTTAGTATGCCCCTCTACTTCACAATATGTACACCAAATTCTATTTTGTGTCTCATGTGCCGAATTAGCAGATATTTTCTCAAACTTTTTATCCATGGCTGCAATTTGAGATTCCAAAAATGGACTCACTCCTATGTCTACACGCCTTATCACCTCAGTGCGTAGATCTGCTTCAAGTGCCTCCCGTGGATCTATATAATTCTTATGTGAAATTTCTCTTCTAAAAGGCATGATCAGTCCTCCAATAAAGCACTAGGCATGCTAGCTCACATGAATTTCATAAGATAACTTGGGAAAAATGGTATTGAACCGAGCATCATATTCCTGAACACTCTCAGTAGTTACCTAATTAATATATTTCAATGTGTTGATGCTCTTCTGCTCAGACTCAGGGATATAAAATTCTTTCAAGAAAGCATCCCGCAACGTGGTATAATCTACACAATTCTGGCTAGGGTCAATTTTTTTTACCAACTATGCACACACCCCTGTAATGTAGTTACAAATTGAATCACCTTTCACTCTGGAGTAGTGATCCCCTTCATGTGCCATAGTATCTCACACATGCATGTGCTCGGCTACATCTTCAATGACTCTATATTCTAGCAGACGGAGGGACATATCCATATTAAATTTTTGGGGTTGGTGCGGACCATGCCCACTAGATCCAGTACCTGTATTTCCTCTTGTGTTTCCTCTACCTCCAGAGGCACCAGATACACTAGCGCACGAGCCACCAGATCCTCCTCTTGAAGTAGGAAATAGACTAGAGGATGCATGACCTTTTGTTTCAAAAATCGTGCTAAACTAGACTCCAATAGTCTGCAAAGTTGTGCTACTTCTAGATGTTATACCAATGTTCTATGTGCCCATGTTTTTTGTCGATGATGCACTAGAAAAGATACCTCTATCTGGTCCTCTAAATAAAACAGATGATGATTGCACCATATATGAATAGCTCCTTGATTAACTCCTAAAATTGACTGCAAATTGACTCTATCTATTGCAACTCTACTGCTCGCACTCACTTGCTTACTGTTGACTATTGTAGAATTTGGAAAACCAAGCATAAAGTCTAGGTATCTAGGTAGGTTCATATGCATGTTCGCAGTCCACGCACATTCATCCAAAGCCGAGGAGGGTTCTCTACCACGATTTCCCAAATGGGGGAGTTCTAGATGCTCTAGCTCCACTTCCTTTGCATGATCTCTAAATTATTCACGAGCCATCTCCATCTGCAAAACCATTCTTTCCAAGATCTCTCGTTGCCTCATCAGATCCCTCTCACGTGCTTCAGTAAAATTAATCCACCTTTCCTCTCTTTGTCTCTCTACCACTAGGTCAGCCATCTTTACCAAACCTACTCCTGTCCCCGTGCATGGTGGGGTTTAGCTAGCCATAGGTTTTTCTTCTAAACCTAGAGTCACGATAGAGATATTGATTTCCAAAGGAATACCAAGCAAGTGAGATCCTCTGGGGTCGCACAAAAACAGGAACTTAATTTTTTTTCGAAAAGAATAATTAGAAACTACATACTAAAGAATATAGTTGTTTAAAACACCATAGAACCAAAAATACACAGAGCACGTCCAAGAAAGATCTGTATCATACAAGGCCTAGAATTCTTCCTGCATCCAAACAAGTGTGTAAAACCTCCAATTCCTCTTAGATGCATAAACAACCTGTTGTTGCAGACTCACAGCACCCTTGGATGCAGATCAGGCTTGTAGGTTGATCACTCTAACATCCAGTGTGATTGCACAACATGGAAACCTCTCTCCAAGTGTGGATACTTGTGAAACTGAGAGAGGAATCTCCAGATTAGAGGCTGGTTCCTCAAACTCCTTTGATTTAGATCTATATTTTACAAAACTACAGAGGTTCAGATCCTAATCCTACTCTAAATTGCAAGAGGGCAGGGATAGAAATGTAAAAATTGAAACTAACTGAAGATGGTGATGCACCAAAAGGAGTGGTGAAACATTTCTGTCATGCAAATAGACACAAACCAAAGATTTGCAACATGAAACATACACAGGCTGATAAGATATAACTTAGGATCTGAAATGAAGCAAATAATACCAACAAAGGACTGAAAACCATTCACAAAGCTTGCATTATCATTTCCAGTACCCAAATCACTGTATTACAACCTCAGAGAGGTAAAAACTATTACAATCTTTTGGAGAGGTCTGATTCTTGCATCAACCACCTGCTGGAGGTGAAAGAAGAAGTTGCTATGTCAAAAATTGTTCCCCTTTAGAAATGAGCCAAATCTGGCTTTTACATTGCATGGGTCGAGCCCAGGAGACAGAAACGTACAAAAACATGAGAGCCCATCCATCCTCAACTACAGATGCATTAAAATGGCATGGGGGACTTTACAAAGCCATACCCTATCATTTTGACCGAATTACAGGAGAATGCGACCCATTCTGCATTAAATCTAGTCGTTGAAATGTCACTTCTGGCCATGAACACGTGTCAGATCTGTTTCTCAATTTTATCTCTCCAGAATGCACCAAAATTCAAGATTAACCCTAGAATCACGTAGAGAATTTCATAAGATTTCCGTTGATATAAAGAACGTGCCAATCTGAGCTCTGGATCAAAAGATATGGAGATATGAAGATTTAGGGCACAAAATAGGCGAAACGGATTTTCAAATTTCTTCCCGTGCTCTGCCACCTAGACGACACGTGGCATGCGTTGATTGGTCGACAGGGGCGCGGGGTAGACCTTTACTTTTAGATTTTGGGTGATCTTCTTGCCAAATTCTCTAACTCCTTCCCAAGCTCCAGATTCCTTGCTCTATAGGACATGTGTCCTCTTCTGATTGGCTCAGGCTGACCCTTCAAAACTCGCCCTTTGACTTTTGGAATTTTTCCCTTGTGACACGTGTTATGATTTGATTGGTCCGCGAGTCTGCCAGCTCTTTCACGTCCATCGCGTCCATTTGTCCTGGATGTCCCAGTGCTGTCTAGGACAAAAACTTCCGATCCGTCCGAAATGGGCTTCCCTGTCCCTTTTCTGCTGGTGACACGTGGCGTGATATGATTGGCTCTCGACTTTTTCGGCTATCCGCATCTTCCGTGTCCCCTTGTCCCAGATGTCCCAGTGTTGTTTGGGACAAAAAATTCTTATCCGCCTGAAATGGGCTTCCCTGTCCCTTTTCTGCTGATGACACGTGGCGTTGCTTGATTGGCTTTCGGCTCCTTCGGCTATCCGCATCCCATGCATCCCCTTGTCCCAACTGTCCCAGTGCTGAAGTTCCCCATTTCGGCTGAACCAGCCGGTTCGCATCCTTTGTGTCCATTTGTTCCAACTGTCCTGGACTGTCTGGGACAAACTCTTCCGAACCGCCTGAAATGGGCTTCCTTTGCTCTCGGCTGCTTCACCTTTTCACGTCCTTCACATCCTCGTGGCCCAGATGTCCCTTTGCTTCGTGGGCTGCCTGGAGGCTTTTTGGCCGATCTGCGCCTCAATGTCCCAACTGTTCAAACTTTTGCGAGGACTAGGACTTAGCCAATTTTCACGATTTTTCCTGTCCCAAGCTTGTTTTTTGCCACTTTTTTCACCTTTCCTTAGAACTTTCTCTTTTCCTCTCAGACAGGGGACTTAGAAAAAATTCGAGGGGACCCTAAAAACATGATTTTTTCCTTGAATCAATCCATTTGCCTGGGACTTGAGAATTCTGATGCATGTTATCAAATTAACCCTGGGGGGTGAATTTGGATAACACAACCAAGAACTTGTAAAAATATATGATAAAGATAGAAAAGAACATCTCATAAACTGTGTCATACATATTCTTCTCAACCCACGCACGTGTGTTAAACTCAGGTCTAGTGCTAAATCTACAAGCATACTCTTCTTCTAGATCATCCAATAACTCTTCAATACTGGCCAAGGTCAACCTGTATGTCTTCATCATACAACATCTTGAAAAATAGCTGGAAAGAGGTACCATCAACAGAACCAATGATGTAGCCTAGAATATACCTAGAAAAACCCAAGGCACACTGGCACATCAATCATTCTGAACTGAGCACTCACACGAAGAGTGCAAGGTTACTAGGTCCCTCTTTAGAGATGCTTATCCAAAATTTTAGCATGATTGAATAGATATATGTTCAGATTCTTAGTAGATAGTAAACATTCCACAATGCATAAATTAGATATAGATTTTAACCATAAGGAAGATTAACTAAAAAATGACTATAATAAGATTTACCATGCAAGATCCATGCTCAGTTACATCTAACACCAATATCTAACCAATGAGATCCATTATATTAAATATTGTAAAATGTATAAGCTTCATACATGATAATAATGTCACCATGAGTTATGCGCACATATAAACCAACAACATAACTCTATAAAACATCTGATCCCTAAATTTTGCAAATCAATGCATATTTATAGGGTTTGGGGCTTTCCCTTCACCGACCATGCACCTTTAAAAATATGTTACATGCTAATAATAGCCATGCACCCTTACATGAGAATACAAAAACATGCAAACACTAATAATAGATTTTCTACAGTTAACTCCTAGTTTAAATCCTATTATTAGTCGAAAACTCTGCATGGCACTCAACCTTCTGTTAGCCCAAAATAACCTTAGCGTAATCTACAAGTCTTCATATCATTGTGTACTCCGCACTCCATGTCCAAAAATAATCTTATGTTGAAAACGGCTAAGTAGCGATCATGGGCGCGCCTTGCGTAACTACATTCCCGCGTGTACTTTTGCACCCTATTTTTGTGCACCCAAACCTTATGCACTTACAAAACTTTAGGCTATACTTCTTAGCCTAACATTTGGAGACTTCTAGGAAAATATCTCCCGTGACTGTGAAAATGGTTTAAACCTAAATTTTTCTGGTGTTGCACAAGTGTTGTTGGTTGTTTCTTTTGGTCACATGTATGTCACTGGATGATATTTGAATTCACTTTTAACCTAAAAATAGAAGATGACTTGCAAAACCCTCAAACTACATCAAATCTCAAAAATAAAAGATATAAAATGAGGAGTCAGACTGACCCCAACAGTCACCCGATTGAGTGAGCTTACAACCGAGTGCTATAATAGATTTCAAACTCCATGTAGTTATTATGTGTGTGTGTGTGTAGAAATCATACCTTAGGAAGCCCTTGTGCAAGTGCATGTGATAGCGGGTGATAGTTGGATGTACTAATGTAAATAAATGTGTGGATGTAAAAATGAACTCCCCTTCTTATGTGTGTATGCAAAAAATGCAATCCTGTATCCCTTGAGTAAAATATATATGGATACATTGATACTCTTAAAATTCCTTTGGATGCAACCTTAGGTGGTGATAATATATGCTTAGTGTTTTTTCCTTTATTTATTTTTATTATTGGCAAATAGTTTTTTGAAAGGGACTATACCCTTGTTTACAAAAGAAGGCCTAGAAGCCAGAATAAGCAAGAGAACCAAAGAGAAAAGGATCAGAATCCAAATGTTACAATGAAGCTCAAAGTAGCCAAAAAACAACTACCAAGATGAAACAAAACAACAAAATTACTGGAAAAAAGCAGTAAAGGGTCCGCCAAAAAACAACAAAAAAACAAACAAGGACAGTAGAAGCATCTACAACTACTTTTTAGTAGCTTTGTCAATGATTGTTTTTGATATTCTTCCAGGATTTGAACATACCCAAAGTAGTCATGTGGGCAGCATCATTATAATCCAGCTGCTCCATGGTTTTCTTACTTTCCTTATCATTACCCCAAAGAGTTGTCGAAACTCCGCTTAGGTTGGAGACACTTTTGACGTGTTGCTCAATGAACTCCTCAATCACCCTAAAGATGGCAATGTTGTAATTATGTTGAGTTTTGGCCTTCCCTAAGTGGGAGTCTAAGGAGTGCAGCTTCTTGTAGATATCTTCAATTTGGATGCTATCAACATCCTCCTCCTCCTCCTTCTTCCTCTTTCCTTTCTGTTTTGCCAAGTTTTTAACTTCATCCTTCAACAATTTCATTTCAACCTCTAAGGCTTCCAGCCTTCTTGAAGGGCTTTCGAATTGCACTTCCCAGGGGCTAGCACTGCTGATGTTCAGGAGGTCATGAGAAATTTCAAATTCATGAGAACCCTTCTCCACAACAAGAGTCTCAAGGTTAAGCTTCCTAGAAGCCATGGTAACCGGTCTCCGTGAGGAAGAGGCTGAGTGGGGGGTGGGAGCAACAGAAGGGGGAATGGGAGAAGATTCCTGAATGGCCAGCAGGGGATGACAGCAACGGTGGCGGGGGCAGAGAAAGGAGAAACAAGGCTGACAGCAACAGAGCCTGGCAGAGGGGGAATCGAGCTAGGGGAGGATGGGAGACCGGGAAACTTGAGGAGACAACATTTGTGCAGCAAAAAAATGAGCCCTTGGTGTAAAGGAACCGCCCGGGAATGCTTTTGAAACTCAAAAATGGAGCGTTTAAGAGAGTTCAGCAAGTAATGGGGGAAACAAACCAAACGATCCCTACGAAAGTGATTAAGAAAAATAAGGTGTTTCGCAGGAACAGTGACAAACCTTCCCTCCAAGGAGATGAACCGTATCATCATGCGGGTTACTTCATCATAAGGTGGAGGGATCGAGATAACAAGTAGGCCCGCTGTTATGTAGGTCAGCTTCTCCTCTCCCTCAACAAATATCCTCTCTTTAGCATCTTTATCGACCCTTTTGTTGAAGAATCGGAAGCCCTCCAAGCCAAGGCCGGTCACTTTAGCAATAAGTTCTTCATTGATTAAGACCTTCTGCCCCCCATATTCCACTGTCCTCTCCTTCCAATCCTTTGCAAACCACACAGAGATGCTCTGATCATGCCCCTGAACCTTATCCATGAAGTTTGTTATGCCACCCTTGCTAAGAATGTTCCACAACTCAATATTCTCTTTCCAGTCTGGGTCCACACTAGGCTCAATTTGACAAGGAGGACCCCCCATCTTCTCTACTCTGAACTAATTGCAAAAAATTCCTAACTGATCTCTAAAGCCAGTCCACTTTTTTCTATAGTATTCTGCACAATATTGGAAATGAGAGCCGTTGCTTTTCCCACGATCGGTTGCGTGTTTGCTGATCTGAGCCTGCTGAAAAATGCATGTGAGAATAGCCTGCTCCATGTCATCAATCACTTTATCACTGCCTTCGGTTTCTGTGGAGGTTTGAATCCACCTTTTAACAGTCTCAATGCAGCCCGCATGCACGATTTTCAAAACCATGTATCTCCACTTGAAATTCCCCATATGATTCATACTATCTTGATTATTAGCCGTGATTTGCATAAACCAATACTTTAAATCAACACATGTGGGAGTATTTTTGAAGTTGATCCACACCCAAAAATCATTACTCATTTATAGATATTGCTTACGCATGGAGATCCGCTTGAATGATATTTTGAAGCTGTTTAGGGATGCTATTATTTTCCCAAACTGTAAGTTTAACATTAATGCCATAATTTTCCAGCACATCCGCCAATTTATTACCCTCCCTGTAGGTATGCATGATCCTGATGTTATTGAAAGTATGACTAATACTTATGGACTCTGCAATAAAATCCTTGATGCTCCAACTTGGAGATGAGCACTGTTTAAGAAGATTAATGATATTTAGGGAGTCTCCTTCAATAATGAGGTTCTGAATATTTTGTTTCTGGGCAATTCTTAGACCCCAAAGAGCAGATAGAGCTTTGGCAAAATGATTAGTTTGAATTCCCATTTTACCAGCATACGCAGCTATCAGATTTCCTTTATGATCCTGTATCGCTGCTCCCCCTGCCGCAATCCTAGGGTTTCCTTTAGAAGGCCCATCAAAGTTCAACTTATACCAATTTAGATTAGGAGGATGCCATTTAATCAAAGATCTATCAATGCTATTCCCGGGATTGTTCCAGCTATTAATTGATCCTATCTGCCAGTTGGATAGAATATATTCGTCATTTTCTAGATATCTCATGTTCTTGGGGGGTTTAAATCTAGCAATATTCTCTTTGATACCATTAGAAATTTTACCAATACTAATCTTGTAGTTTTGCTTTTTATTTCTGAAGATAATATCATTTCTATCCTTCCATATTCTCCAGATTAAATGAGGGATAACCAACTTCCAAATCCTTTTGACAACACAATACCTAAAGGGTGGGTTCCATTGAGTCCAAAGCTGATTGAGATCCTTCGGCAGCACCCAGAGAGTTTCAAAATTAGCAAGGGCAAAACTCCATATTCTAGTGGCATACTCACAATGTATGAACAGGTGGCTGATATCCTCAGAATATTTCTTACAAAGATGGCACCTATTAGGGATCATTAATCCTCTTTTCATCAGATTGTCATTGGTAAGAATCCTACCTCTGATAGCCAGCCAAAGGAAATTTTTTATTTTGGGAGTTAAATCAGACATCCAAATCCTGTTCCAATTGAAATCTGTTTGAATACTATGAAAATAGTTATTGTATCCAGTTTTGAAAGAGTAATTCCCATCATTGGAGTTATTCCATACCAGCTCATCCTTGGAATCCATCTGACTTAATGGAATAAGATCTAATTGATCTTGAAGGGAGGAAGTAATTTGTTTCAGATCATTTCTCTCCACAGTAAGTTTTTTCCACTTCTTTCTGGTACCATTTTCCTCAATATAGCCCTTGATTTTGATGCCATACTTGTTTATAAGACTATCCTTGGCCATCCCAAAACTCTCCATGAGGTTTCCATTAAACCAATTATCCTCCCAGAAGTTTATGTCCCTACCATCCCCCACTTTCCATTTACTGCCCTGCCTGATGAAATTTTTGCTTTTAACCAAATTGTTCCAAAAACTAGAACCATTGGGGAGATGTTCATCTTGTAGAAAGGAGTACATAGATTGATGTTTAAGATATTTAGCTTTAATTAAATCTATCCAGGGTTGTTTCTCAGTCAGCATTCTCCAGCCCATTTTAGCAATGAGGGCCTCATTCATTTTCTCAATATCTTTTATACCCAGACCTCCCATAAACTTCGGGGTACAAACCTTATCCCAAGCCACTAAGTGGAATTTGAATTTCTCATCCATGCCTTGCCATAAATTTTTTTTTGGATCCTTTCATTCTTATCCTTGAAAGAAGAGGGGATCTTGTACAGCGACATGATATAAATTTGCAGATTTTGGAGAGTACTTTTGACGAGCAGGCACTTACCAGCACTAGAAAGAATTGCTCCTTTCCAACCAGCCATTTTTTTTTGGAATCTCTCCAATAAATCATCCCACACCTTGCAAGAGACTTTCCTAGTGCCGAGAGGAAGCCCCAGGTAAGTGGCTAAAAGCTCACTTATTTTACAGCCCAGAATTTTAGCTATTTTAAGTTGTCTTTCCTCAGGAGTGTTGAAGAAGAAGATGGTGCTTTTGTCATAATTGATCTCCTACCCAGAAGTAGATTCGTAGATCTGTAGCAAGGCCTTGGTAGCCTTGGCTTCAATGACAGATGCTAGAAGAAGAAGGATAGTGTCGTTCACAAATTGCTGATGGGAGAGAACTTGACTGATGGAGGTGGGCTTAGAGCCACTTAGAAGCCCGTCATTCACCACTTTACCAATTTTTCTACTAAGGCTGTCAGCCAAGAGAATGAATAGTAAGGGGGAGATAGGGTCTCCTTGTCTCAGACCCCTGCTGCTAGTAAAAAAGCCCACTGGTTCACCATTAACAACCACAGAAAATCTGGCCATAGATATGCAAGCCTTAATAATTCTTCTAAATTTTTCTAGAAACCCAAATTTTGTTAAGACTTTGTCAAGGAAAACCCAAGAGACCTTGTCAAAAGCTTTATTCATATCAAGCTTGACGACCATACTTGAATTTTTATTATTTTCCATTGAATGTATGGTCTCGTGAACCATAATCACTCCGTCTTGTATAATCCTACCTTTGATGAAGCCACTCTGCTGCCTTGAGATAAGTTCATTCAAAATGAGCTGGAGCCTAGTAGCAATAATTTTGGTAAAAATTCTATAGATGGCATTCACAAGGCTGATAGGTGTGAAGTCCTTGAAATCTTTAGCATTCATTTTTTTTGGGGCCAGCACAATGTGAGTGTTATTAAGATCTTTTAAAAGATTTCCCGTTCTATAGAACTCATTCACCGCTCTAAGAAGATCCGTCGAACATATTTCCCAAAATTTCTGAAAGAAATTTATGGAAAATCCATCCGGCCCAAGAGCCTTGTCACCCTCTAAAGCAAAGACAACTTTATGCAGCTCTTCAAGCGTAACCGCTTTGTGAATATTTCTAAATTTTTGTTCCTCAATTTTATTTTGGGGAATGGCCTCCAACATAAAAGAAATAGCTTCATAGTTGTTGCTATTCTTTTCCTCAAGAAGTTTTTTATAAAAATCAAGCACTTCTTTCTTGATGCTATTGGGATCTTTTATGATATTTCTGTTGTTTTTAGAAACTTCTAAGATCCTATTACAAGCTCTGTGCTTCAAAGTGGTCATATGAAAGAAATTCGTATTCCTGTCTCCCTCTTTAAGCCAAATAGCTCTAGATTTAAGTCTCCATAAAGATTCCTCTCTACTGTAGATCGTATGCAACTCTGAAAGAATCTTCTTTTCATTGACTTCGTCTTCATCCGATCTCCCCATAATATCCATTTTTAATTCCAAATCCTGAAGTTTTTGCTTTAACTTTTTTTTGTTCTCAAAAACATTACCAAAAACACTTTTGTTCTAGATTTTGACTTGCTTTTTAACATTTTTGAGCTTTTGGACCAATCTATATTGAGCAGTGCCTTCTCCATTCCATCCCCACCATTCTTTTATCTTGTCATATATATTGTCATGCTCCATCCACATATTTTCAAATTTGAATGAGCTTTTGGTGGGTTTAGTCCAATTGAGAAGATTTAAAGCAATTGGATTGTGATCTAATCCAACTCTGGGCAAGGAGGAGAGGTGGAAGTCTTGACTGAGGATCCAGCTCGCTGAAATTAGTGCCCTATCCAATCTTACCTGAATAAACTCTTTTCCCAACCTTCTATTATTCCAGGTGTACTTATTCCCATGAAGATCCACATCTAAGAGGTTATATTCAGCTATAAAATCAGCAAAATCCTCCATACCATTAGAAAAGCTGGAGGAACCTCCATACTTTTCACCTGGGTTTAGTGGAGAGTTGAAGTCCCCCATAATAAGCCAGTTAGTAGAGCAATGCTTGTTTCTGAAATTTTTAAGGTCAGCCTAAAGCTTCCTTCTACCACTAACCGTATTAGGGGCATAAATGTTAGAAAGGATCCATTCACCATTATTCTCAAAAGTAACAAATTTGATTGCAAGATGATTAATACTAGCATTAAGAACCATACCAGTACAGTGTATTTTATCCCAAAGGGCAGCCAGCCCACCAGAAGCTCCCTGGGAGTCAACAGCTGCCATTTCAGAGATATCCCAGAAACTCTTTTTAATAGTTTCAAGGGTCATATTTTTCATCTTAGTTTCTTGCAGAATCAAAATATTAGGATTGCTAGAGTCCCTTAACTCCTTGATGGTTCTCTGTTTGTATTTTTCCTTTATTATGGTCACATATATTTGTATTTATATGATTCCCTTAGTTGAATTTCATAATTGACAACTAGAAGTCTGACCCATAAGAAAATAAGATGCCCAAAAGACAAAAGATACCAAAAAAAGTGAGTAAGATAAAAAAAGGTTAGGGGTTCCTAGAAGGACGGGGGCACCTAGGCACTGACATCCTGTCTAGGTGCTGGTTGTTGGACACTAAATATCGGCTAAGTACTAAGAGGTGTGAGCACATGACTAGTAAATAGAAGCATGCTTAGGGAAAAGTGTGCAAGAAAAGGGTTTAAGAATGGTTTAAGTGAAACCAGGGCATACGTGGGAGAGAGAACAAGGGTTTAAAGGACTTAGCCATATTTGGCATCATGGAGTCACTTGAGAAAAATGTAAGGACCCGACTAGGTGTGATAAGTAGATAAGGTGCTAGCCTAGAACCTTGGGGGATAAGAAAAGGATATTCCATGCAGGGAATATTCCTAGAGGCATCATTATAGTTAGTGGAAGGTTTTGCAAAGAGGATAAGCATTCGCCTATGGAGGTTTATATTGACACTTGGCACGTGATCTGCTCATGAAAGAAATCATGGTGGTGGACGCTAGTCCTATTTAAAGGAATGCTTGAATAGAAACATAGATAGGGAGAAGGTAGTGCGAAGGTGCTAGAGGGTACGTGAGTGATAGGAGAAGGAGGGTAACGAGGTGCTACATAAATTTTAGGTAATGCTAAGGGTTTGGAGCTCATGATGTTAGGGTTTAGAGTTATTTATGCTAGATGGTTGTAAAGGATATCATTATGCATATGTATGGGTGTTGGGGTCTATAACAAGGGTTATAATGGGAAAATAATAGTTAGGATCTCTGATCAAATTATTTTGGAGAGGTTGGATATCTTTCATTTGATGTATATGGTCTGAGATGACCCTTTTGAATGTAGTGTGGCTACTAGAAACTCTTTTAAATCAATATACATGGATCTATTCTATACATCTTGTTTATGGGTGTAAACCCTCATGTTATTTGGCTTGTCATGACTTAGATCTGGTTCCTAGTGCTTCATATAATGTTTATTTACCTTTTGTGATGCATTGATGTATAGATCTGTTAGTTATATCTTCTTCCTTTCAAGTAGATGCAGGCGCTTATGTTTATGAAAATAATCCTCCCTTAATGGCGGAAATCTCTTACAAAGCTCACATAAAGGAGGGGATCGGTGCCCATACATGCCTTGGGTTAGTGCCCAACATATTTTGGGTTATAGGCTGACACGTTTGGGGGTTTGAAAGAGGTATTGAGGGTAAAAATAATGACTACATCTTGGTTCCATTTTTGGGATCTCTTTTGAAGCTATTATGAGAGAAATGTGTAATAATAGAACACTTGACCTTAGATAGTGTCTAAGCATGGCTCAAAAACATGGAGGATGATTTTTATCAAATATTTAACATTGGACTTGAGTTTGATGCACGAAAATGGGTGGAGGAGATCCTGTATCACGAACTCTATGAGAAATTATTCTATTGTTTCCTAGTAGAGTTGTATGAATGGCTCTCAACATATGCATTGAGGATAAGTTGGTACTATAGACCTCATGTTTAGACCCAAGAAGAATATTAGCAGATGTATGATGTTAATCTGACCTAGACCCGTACTATTAATCACTGGTGGAGTAGAGTGCTGACTATTTATAACTTGGAATACGTTATTTCTATGTATTATTGCCTAGAAATTGCTGAGTTTGAGTTCTTGAGGGAGCCTAGAGGATAATTCTTATGTGTTATTCTACTGGATATCAAGATCCTGGTCATTACTTTAAGTTTGAAATCATTTCCCATCGCTAGCTAAAATCTTGCTAGGTATAGGGCACAAAATTTGGTGTGGTAGAGGATGACGGACCTTGCAGTGGAAATGGAGAGAGAGGAGAGGTGGATCAAGTATAATGAAGCTCGGGAGAGGGAATTGGCAAGATAAGATGAATTTGTAAGAGTGATGGATTTATGGAGGTAGATGCTACGGGAAGAATTTGAGGTTCGCGTGGAAGAGAAACCCCCTCGGCTTGTGGAGAGAGATTGTCATATGAAGAAAAGAGGAGAGCCATAGGCACACAACTTAACCCACATGGCGACCAGAACCTTATGCTTAGTTTTCTAGTTCCTGAGATAAGTTTTGATGAACTAGTGGGTATCGGTATTGGTAGTTGAGCAACACCTAGGAAGTATAATTTTTCATTTGGTACATCTATTGCTACACATTCATTTCCTATGTTGGGGGGTATTTTGTCTAGCATAGCATTTGGGCAAGGTGAGGGATCACAAGGTTTGAGTATCACATCTGGGAGCGGTGCAGGAAAAACATCTAGGAGTGGTTCAATATCATAGATTTTTGATGTATAGTATAGTACGATGGTTGGATCACATGGCATAACTACGTTACGCCCCTTACCTATGACAGGAGGAGGATTTAGTGGATATAGAGGAGTTGTCACTAGTGGTTCTAGTTATGGAGGCAACACCAGAGGGAATCAAGGTCCTGGATCTAGTGGACAAGGTCCACAAGACTATCAACACATGTTTTATGAGATGTCACTCCACTTACTTGATTACAAGGGCATTGAGGATTCTGTGAAAATGTACACAAGTGAAAGTTACTATTGTGTGTGAAGGGAATCATTTCCATAGAGAAAAAGGCAAGTCAATTTGTAGCCACGTTGCAAGGACACATGTATAGATGGTATAGGAAGTATGACCCACACTAGACAGTGGTGGATTAAATTAGGTTACGTAATGCATTTTTGGTGGAGTTCCACATGTTGGTATCTAGATTTAATCTCCTTCACAACTTGAACAACATCATGAACTTGCACAAGACACTCAAGGATAGATAGATGGTTTGTATGTCATTTGTAGCTAGGGAGCACACCTATCTGCTTGTTTGCATTCAAGATTTGAGGGAGTGGATAGCACCTTCATAAGGGTTTTGATCTAACCCTCACTATTTTAGGTTGTGCCTATCAACCAAGGCAAGAGAACCTATATTGCAGCCCTTGTATGGTAAAGGAGGTAGAGATATCCTTGTGTTTTACATTATGACATGAAAGAGGCCTTGTGAAAACATGATCAAGTATCCATTATCCAAACTCAAAGGAGTTGTCACTACTAAATGATGGAAATGTTCTCAAAACAAGGCTAGGGCTACTAAAGACATGATAAAACCCTGATATGCTTTGTGCATTTTTGTGAAAGGATTGAGTTCTTTTGTGGACACACAATGCAAATGCAAGGGTAGTATAGGTAGGATGAGTTAGTTTAAAATGAAATTTTGATGAGAGATGTTGGGACAAGACAAGATAAGGAATTACCCACTTCTTTGGGAAGCTTTGCAAAAGAATTGCAACAACTAAAAAATAGAGATGTTTCAATGAGATTGAAGTACTCTTTTAACCAGGATGTGTGCACAAATGGAGGCCCAAATCTACACTATTCCACACAAAATTTGATAACTTGCCACAAAGGATTGAAGAAAAATATCAATGAAGTATTTAGAAACCCTTTTTAGATCATGACTTAAGGTACACCCAAAAGTTTACAAACACCCTCAATTTACAAAGAAGGTAAGATGAATTTAAATCTGTTTATCTTCACTCAAATGAATGCTCTTATGAATGGAAGATTGCATATGCCTTCAAACCCTCTACAAGATATGAGACCATGTATGACCAAAAAATATCCCAAACACAAGATTGTAACATGAGCATGAAACACAAATTGAAAACATAATGAAATACAAGTGTATGCAAGCTTTGCCAAGAGATAAAACCAGTTAATCCAATAATTTGATCAAATATATCAGCAAGGGAATGTTATTAAGAAAATATCAAAGCTTTTTGATGGCTTTACAGCTGAAACAAACTCAACATGATGAACATTTGATGCAAACAGGAATAAAAAATGGCTCTCAGGCAGTTTCTCCAAAAGAAATGGAACACTTCCAGTTTTCCTCCTGAAAATTCTTCTCTCTTTCTCCAAAAATCCCAATAGACTCCACAAAATGCCTCCAAATTACATAATATACCCTATGCCAACTTGGATCCTTGGATCCCAAGCAAAGAATATGCTTAAGGGATCAAATTTGTTACAAAACCCTATCCATTTCATGAAAATGACATCAAACTGTAAAATAGCTCACATATTGCTAGGGATGCACAAATATTTTAAAATATATCATGGATTAGGATCCTTATCCATCCCAGGGTCATGTTTTTGGCATTCAGACATGCCAACATGATTTTGTAATCATTTTTCACCTTTTACTTCATCACTTTTAACCCTGCAACTTTAATTTTTTACCTTTCACGTTTTTTCACAGGCTGAGGAAAAAATTTCATCAAAAACATCATATGACATCAAATTGGCTCAAAAGAATGATGCCATTGTCATCTCAGAAGGTTGAGGGGATGTGGATTCATATAAAATTTCATGTGAATTTGGTGCAGAAATGATGAATCCAAGCTTCCTGGAGCTTCCATGGTGCCCAAAAATGAAATTACTCAGCAACCGTTGATTAAAAATCAACTTTAAATTTCACCCTCCACGTGTCTTGATGAGATTCGACATGTAGGCTCAAAAATATCTTCTTTGTCTTCAAATAAGGAGGGCACATGTGCAAATACCATTGAACCGAGCCTGCAACCTTAAAAATACATTTCAAACCTTTTCTGACCTTTGGAAAATTTTGAAAATGTTCCCCGCATGCCCCCTGGACATGCCACGTGTCCTCCTAGGTGGGCCCTACTGAAAAAATGGGCCAAAATGATGAAATTTCCTCCTTTTTGAGAAAATGAAAATTTCTTAAAAAACCTCCATGGGCCTAAACACCCGCTACTTCTTCTGCCTCGTGGTAGTCTCCCATTCATTGCAGAGCCGACCTATCCAATTTGCCTTCATTCCTCTACAAGCACAAAATCCTTTACGAGCCCATGCTCTCCATCTCTACTCTTTGAAATGTGCCACATGTCACCTGCTTATTGGATGTGGGGGGACACAATCACCTTTTCCCGTCGGGGCTATGGACAAGTTTTTGGTTTTGAGATTTTTTGCCAAAATTTGTAAAATTTTCAACCTTTCCTCCATGCTCCAAACCTCCACCAAATTTTAGACACGTGTCCTCTTCTATTGATTGCGGGAATCTCCGGCCAAAAAGTTTCATTTTTTACCTTTTTAATACCAAAAACTTCAAATTCTCAAAACATTTCCGCCCATTCCATTTCATTCCCTGGACACGTGTCTTCTTTCCTATTCGTCGGGCCTCCAGGTCCTTGGCATTTTGGCCAAAAAACTTCAAAAAATTTTAGCACCTTTTGACTTTTTGGAAAACTTCAAAAAGTTTTCAAAATTTTCCCCCCCTTGAGCCAAAAAGTAACAAAAATTTTCCATTTCTTCTCCCTAGACACGTGTCACCTTCCCAATGGGCACGGGCCTCGGGGTCAAAATTTTCCCCTAACCCTTGAGCTAAAAACAACAAAAATTTTTCCAAGTCCCTCGCCTTTCTGCTTGATCCTCCCTGCCACGTGTCATGCCTCCCATTGGGTGTGGGCCTTCAGGAAAAAATTGATTTTGAGAATTTTCCAA
The DNA here is from genome assembly GCA_019776745.2 of Taxus chinensis. NCBI lineage: Eukaryota > Viridiplantae > Streptophyta > Pinopsida > Cupressales > Taxaceae > Taxus > Taxus chinensis. Next base: position 526,853,356 of record CM034153.1, read on the forward strand.
AATGGAAGCAAAATTCCTAAGTGACTTCCGCCACCCACCGATCCATCGACCAATCAAATCGTGCCACGTAGGCATTTCACTGTAGCAGGCGGGGCTCCGGACCAAAAATTTTCCCTTTGCCAAAATTTCAAAAATGACAAGTTATAACATTTTTTGCACCATCCTCAGGCCAATAGGAGCCTGCCACGTTAGCAATAGGTTGCAAAGATAATTTTGATGGCAGGAGACACCCGTATACCCGTCAAAACGTGAAAAATACAGGGAATGCCCTAGAAACCAAATTTTTTCACAAGGAAGGTAGATTTTTCAATTTTGAATCGATTGAATCATGTTTTGACAATGATTTAGGCCTGGGGAGTGAGATTTCACCTTCAAAAAATAGGAATTCGATCCACTTTAATTTTTTGCATGTTTTGACAAAAGGAAAAATGGCACAGCCCATAAAAATGAAGAAATTAGGGCACAAAAGGGGGAAACTTGGAAATTTGTTTCAAAATAGGGAAAAACAACAATGTGAGCATTTCAAAGGCATTCAATTGGATAAAATGAGTTGCAGATCACCCACTTGAGCAAATAAAATGTTTTGACAAAAAATGGATATATGAAAATTAGGGCAAAGTGTGTAAACCCAGAAATTTGCACCAACATTGGCTCCTGCTTGGGGATGGGCACTCCCAGTGAGTGCCACAAGATCACAACGTAGACCAAGTGCCAAAAATCCATTGGGCAAGGAGTCTAAAAATGCAGAGCAGCCCAAAAAACCAAAATTTCACCAAAAAAGACCGAGAAAACCAGACCAACAATGGTTGCCAAGGACAAAAGGGCAAACCACAAGCCAACAACAACAAAAAGACAAAACAAAAACAAGGGCTATACAAAATGTACAACTTGTGCATACCTCACATGGGGATTTAATCCAAGAAATGTTTTAAATGTCTGCCATTAACAGGCAGCTCCAACAAATCCCCATCCAAATCCTTTAGAAAAAATGTATTTTCTCCAATCCTGATATCAATGGCATAAGGGCCCATCCATAGAGCATCAAACTTGCCATGCTTGCCCTTGTCTTCATGCCTACTATCCCACAGCAAAACTAGATCTCCAACACTGAAAGCTCTAGGGGTGACCTTCTTATCAAACAACTTCTTCAATTTCTCCCTAAATCTGACATGCCTTTGATGAGAGGCTCTTCTTTCTTCATCCAGCTCAATGATTTGATTTATCCTTGATTCATATGGGCCATGTTCTTGATCTTCTAACTGCTGGGAAAACTGAAATGTGGACAATTGCAAATGTAAGGGCAGCAATGCTTGTGTTCCATAGACCAATTCAAATGGACTCTTACCAGTTGCTCTTTTTGGAGTGATCCTATCTGCCCATTCTGCAAATTTCAATTTCTCTCCCCACTTCTTCTTGTTGATCTCCAAAGTCCTTCTAATAATCTTGAGCAAGTTCTTGTTACTTGATTCAGCTTGCCCATTCCCTTGTGGATTGTAATTTGAAGAATAAGTCAGATTTATCCCATATTCATTGCACATTGCTATCAAAGGCTTGGCTCTAAAACACATAGCATTATCAGATACAATCTTAACTAGAACTCCAAACCTACATATGATATGATTCAACAAGAAATCCATCACCACTTGGTGTGTTGCCTTTCTAGATGGAATTGCTTCAACCCATTTTGTAAAATAATCAGTTGCTACAAGGATCCAGTTGTAACCAGCACTAGAAGGATCTGAGATCTCACCTATGAATTCCATTCCCCATTGTTTGAAAGGAGCTTCAATTGATACAGGCTACAAAGGAAGGGAACCTGAAGCTTTCAGTCTTCCAGAGAAATGTTGGCAACTATCACATCTTCTAACCAGCTGGGTTGCATCTTTAAAAAGAGTAGGCCACCAATAACCAGCTCTTAAAATCTTGTGTGTTGTCACTCTACCAGAAAAATTCCCTCCACAAACTCCCCCATGGAAATCAGCAATCAACTTAGGAGCTTCATCTTCAGTTATGCATTTCAAGAGGACACCTTCAGGGTTCTTCCAAGCCAGCCCAAGGTCTGTTATGATATATTTCTGAGAAGCCAGCTTGAGGGCTCTTTTCTTATTTTTATTCAAGTAATTAGGACAACATAGGTGCTTGAGGTAGAAGACTACATCCTTGTACCATTCAGAATTCATCAATTTGTCAAGTAGACCTGCCCTTTCTTCCTCTAGCTGATTCACTTCTACATTTTGCAAATTACTCTCAGCCATGAGCTTGGCAAGACCCAAACCTCTTACCAGCTTTGTTGTTTGGATATCCATATCATATTCTTGTAATTTTTTGACCCATCTACATCTCTTGCTTGATATCTCCATGTCAGATAAGATGTCTTTAACCATTGTATGAGGAACATAGGCAACAACCTTTGAACTCAGTATATAGGGCCTGAAAATATTTGTTGCTTTTACTAATGCAAATGCTTGTTTCTCCATAATTGTGTACTTCAGTTCAGCTACTTGTAAAGCCTTGCTAAAGAAAGCAATAGGCCTCTCAGCTCCATTCTCATCCTTTTGTAACAAAACTGAAGCAATAGTAAATTCAGATGCAAAAGAGAAGATTTGGAAAGGCCTCTTATAGTTTGGAGCTGCCAAAACAGGTGCATGCTTAAGTGCATCCTTTATTCCTTCAAAATCTTGAATGGCAGCCTCCTCCCATTTGATAACTTGATCCTTTCTTAGCATGCTTGTGATTGGGAGAGTTAGCTCAGCAAAATTAGAAACAAACCTTCTAATGAAATTGATTTGGCCAAAGAAAGATTGGATACCTTTCTTGGTTCTTGGAATAGGCACCTTGTTGATTGCTTCCACTCTTTCAGGGTCTATCATAACACCTTCTTTAGACACAATATGTCCCAACAAACTTGGCCTTTTGCACACCAAAATGACACTTCTTTGGATTAAGTGAAATGCCATACTCTCTACATCTGATCAACATCTTTTCTAGGTGGTGCAAATGGTCTGCTCGCTACCTTGAAAAAATAGTCACATCATCTTGGTAAACTACAATAAATTCATTGATATAACCAACAAAGGCAGCATCCATTTCCCTTTGAAAAGTAGCACTAGCATTCATCAATCCAAAAGGCATCCTTACAAAAACATAAGTCCCCCAAGGAGTAGTGAAGGTTGTCTTAAGTCTTTCTGATTCTTTGACAACTACTTGATTGTATCCGGAGAAACCATCCAAAGTAGAAAGCATCTCTGACCCTGTTACAAGCTGCAACATATTCTCCATGTTTGGCAAGGGGTAATTTTCCTTCATATATGCTTTGTTTAGATTCCTAAAATCCACACAAAGTCTGATATCTTTCATTCTTCTTTCTAACTGGGACAAGGTTTACCACCCAAGATGAGTATCTAGTAGGCTTAATGATGCCACCATCTCTCAATTTCTTCAACTCTTCATGCATTTTCATGGAAATTAGTGGGTTAATAGGCCTTTGTTTTTGTCTAAATGGCTTAGTCTTGGCCTCAAGAGGAATCTCATGCTGAAATAAATCTTCTCTATATGCCTTCAGCTCTGAATAAGACCAGGCAAGGCAGTCTTGATACTTCTTTAAAAGTTGGGCATAGGACTATTTTTCCTCTTTGCTGAGATGGCTGCCCAACCAGATCTTCCTTGGCTTATCCTTGGTTTCCAAGTTGTGCTCTTCCACATCCCTTGAAGCCAACATGTTTCTATTAATGATACAATCAACATTGCTAAAATTGGATTCAAGTGCAACAAGACCTTTAGGAATGGTATTTGTTTTCAATTGGATAATATCCTTGTCAAAAAAAGTTTCTCTACCTTCATTCATGCATACCATTGGTTCCCAATCAATATTCTGACCAGAAAACTCACCTTGGCATTGTAAGAATCTCAATACTTGTGCATCATCATCAAAAATCTGCCAATGTTTCACATTATCTGGGACAGCTGGCCTTGTTAACACTTCAATGTTATATTCACAAAAAGGTGAAATGGTGCAATTGTCAAATCTAGAACCAAGGACAACCAGCTTATCAGCAGCAACATTAAGACTTCTATCATGGTAAACAATGTTAAAGGAATCAAACATTTCAATCAAGTCCCAAACAACATGCTTATATTGTTTCATACGCTGATTTTTTGTGGCATACAACTTTCTTACTTGCTTGACAACTAGCTCTGAATCCCCCTTGGCAACAATATCCTTCACTCCATATTTCCATGCAATCCTTAATCCCAATAATAATGCCTCATACTCAGCAATGTTGTTAGTGCATTCAAAATTGAGCTTGAAGGAGAAAGGAAACTCTTCCAAACTAGGAGAAACCAACACTATACCAGCACCATTTCCAACTTTGGAGCAAGCTCCATCAAATAGTAATGTCCAAGGAGAACCTACCATACCAAGGCACTCTGATTTGTCCATCTTATTCTCTTTTCCATCAGCAAAACCAATGAAGTTGTCAACATCTACATCAGCAAACAACACTTCATAAGAAGCATTGTTGGGATCTTCAATCAAGTGTAACATCTTCTTCTCACCATAGAGCTTGAAAATATTTCCCTCAATAAGAATGGTGGCATAGGACATGTCCATTTGAACACTACCACCAACACTTGCAGCCCATTTTCTTGACAAAAGCATACCCCATTTGGCAGGGCAGTCAACAATTACAACATCAAGTTTTAAATTCTTACCCGGATAGGCTACAAGTTGCACTACTAAACCCTTCACACAACCAACAACCGACACTTCCCTTGAATCCATGGCTATACACTTCCCATATGTTCTTGTCACTTTGATATCCAACTCATTCATGACCTCTAGAGGCATGACATTACATGATGCACCGGAATCAAACATGCAGTTGTGAAGCAACCTATCTTTTATGAGAAAAGTTGTGAAGAATGGATCAACATTCAATTGGGAATCAACCAAGGATGTCCCCAAATATACTTCAGGTGCCTCTCCAAGATCTTCCATTGGTGGTGGTGTTTCAAGGCCAGCAATGCTTTGAAGAGGATTCTCAACAACATTTACATTTCTACTTGGTATACTCTTTTCTTCCTTCAATCCCAAGTATTCAAATGCTCTCTTCTTGTGCTCAGGTATTCTAAGCAACTCAATGATGGGAACACTCACTTTAATTTGGCTCAATACCTGGGCTATATCATATGGAACATTCTTTGGTAAAACAACATTAGAAGGGAAACAAGAAGGTTCATCAGATGGAGAAGTGTTCTTGGCAGCCTGGGCATGAAGAGGACTGATATTCTTGCATAGGACAACAGGGTTCTTGGCAATTGTTTCTTTTCTAGGATTGTCTTTGGGAATGCTTGTGAGAAAGGGTGTCTTTGGCTTGGCTTGAGGACCAGCTCCTCTAACAACTTTACTTCTAGTATTGTACTCTTTCTCTTGACCAACCACAACATTCATTAACAATTGTCTATCTTCCTCCGAAGGAATACCACCATCATACTTCTTGATCATTAAAGCCCTTAGATATTCAAAGTCATTATTAGGAATTTCAAAGGCTTGAACTACATCTACATCATGAGTTTGAGGAAGAGAAAGAAATGGTACCCTCTTTATGCAATCCCAAAAGGTTGCAGCAGTCCTTGCACTTATCACATCTGTTGATGTTGCTACTTGTTGTGAGCCTGAAGAGCTGCCCATCATACAAATGTCATCATCCATTTCATCTTCATTATCATCTTCAATATCTTGCTGGTCCATTTCACATGGAGGATGAGGAAGAAAACATCTATCACACCAATCCATATCAGCAATTTCTTGAACAGCAGCCACTCTTGCAGTCAAAGGGTCAGGCACCACTCTATTCTCATGAGCTTGGGGCTGTCTGTTTGTAGATCCAATAGTCCCTTTACCTCTATCATCTTGTCTTTGATCACCCCTAGGATGATTGCCAAATCTATCATGGTTTTGAGTTCTTTGCTGTCCTTGTGAACTTTTCCCAATTCCTTTCTCAGCCTGGGCTAACTTGTAAGAAATTTCTTTAACAGCCCCTACCAAAGTCTTGACAACATCTTCTAAATCAGCACCCTTGCTAGCTTGAGGCTTCTCAGGGTTTATCAGCTTCACACCATCCCTCTTAAGTGGTTTACCAATAGCCTTAATATTATTTTCAATTTGAAGTGCCATGGTGAAAGCTTGTCTCAAGTTTGTAGGATTTTTGTCTCTCAAGTAATAGGCTACCTTTTTATCAAATGCATCTGCATATTTGATCAAGCAAGATTCATCACAAGGCCTCAAAATGATAGGAAGCCTTCTTAATGTTTTATTAAATCTTGTATTAAAATCATGAACGGTCTCATTAGGGTTCTTCTTGATGTTCTCAAACTCGGATAGAAGGAACCTTGGATCTGTTTTGTCTCCATATTGTAATCTAAATGCATTACTCATCTCAGCCCATGAGTCAATAGAGTTATCAGGCAAAGCTTTGTACCAATCCCTTGCATCTTCCTCAAGTGTATGAATAAACAACTTAATATACACATCCTCAAATTCTATCTCAAAATCTTCCATCATGTTAACAAAGAGTTTGAGATGCTGATCTCTAGTAATGGCATTGTTACCTTGGAATTTTGGTAACCTATTTCTCACATCTTGTGGGACAACATTTGGATAACCATCCATTCCTCCAAAATTTATAGGACCAAAGGTGTTAACAAAAAATGGAGGTCTAGGCTGAGCCATATTGTTTGGTGGGGGTGATCTTGGAGGTGAAACAAGTTGATGAGGAGTAGTAAGGGGTCTGATTGGAATAGATGAATGATCTTTAAAATGACAACCCCCCAAAGGCTCTCTCTCTTGATAAACTTTAGCAAACTTAGAAACCATAGGAGCAGATCTAGGAGTAAGTTTTTTAAATACACAAGAAGGTCCCTCACCTGATGGAGAATGAAAATCAGCAAGAAGATTTCCTGAATCAGATCTACTTGAAGAGGAATTATAATCTTCAATAACAAGCTGCTCTCCTTCAAATTCAACTATGGGGATCTCTTTTCTTGCAACCAAATCACCAACCACTTTCCACACTCTTCTTCCTTCTAGTTCTGAGCTTCTTGATTCGGTGAGAAACTTCTTAGAAGAGTCCTTGGTGAAGAGGGATCTCCTTCCCTCCAGCTTGACAGATTTAAACAACAAGTTTCAAATGACAGAAATGTGTAAGACAACTGGTATTTCAAGATCCAAACAGCATGGAGTCGCCACTAAGGATTTCCACCTTAGTTGTGCAAGAAAGCACTAAAATATTCTATCAAATGTATGCTATGACTGAAAAATTTGCAAGGATTTACAAATCAGATCTTCTTCTTCTTGATTCAACCAAAAACAATGCATCCAAATCATATAAACTGCTAGTAAATGAGAAGAGCAAACTAAGTTTGAAATCTTTTTTACCCAAAACATGCAGATCTGAAGTATGAAATGATATCTCAAGAATGTAACAGCTCACATACTTGATCACACAAATGCTCAAACCTTTCAAATACTTCAAAACCACCAAGAAATCAAAGAAACTCCCTGGAAATGGTGCCACTCGGGTGTTGGTATCAAGATTTAATCTCCTTCACAACTTGAACAACATCATGAACTTGCACAAGACACTCAAGGATAGATAGATGGTTTGTATGTCATTTGTAGCCAGGGAGCACACCTATCTACTTGTTTGCATTCAAGATTTGAGGGAGTGGATAGCACCTTCATAAGGGTTTTGATCTAACCCTCACTATTTTAGGTTGTGCCTATCAACCAAGGCAAGAGAACCTATATTGCAGCCCTTGTATGGTAAAGGAGGTAGAGATATCCTTTTGTTTTGCATTATGACATGAAAGAGGCCTTGTGAAAACATGATCAAGTATCCATTATCCAAACTCAAAGGATTTGTCACTACTAAATGATGGAAATGTTCTCAAAACAAGGCTAGGGCTACTAAATACATGATAAAACCCTGATATGCTTTGTGCATTTTTGTGAAAGGATTGAGTTCTTTTGTGGACACACAATGCAAATGTAGGGGTAGTATAGGTAGGATGAGTTAGTTTAAATGATATTCTGATGGGAGAAGTTTGGACAAGACAAGATAAGGAATCACCCACTTCTTTGGGAAGCTTTGCAAAAGAATTGCAACACCTAAACATCAGAGATGTTTCAATGAGTTTGAAGTACTCTTTCAACCAAGATGTGTGCACAAATGGAGGCCCAAATCTGCACTATTCCATACAAACTTTGATAACCTGCCACAAAGGCTTGAAGAAAAATATCAATGAAGCATTTAGAAACCCTTGTTAGATCATGACTTAAGGTACACCCAAAAGTTTACAAACACCCTCAATTTACAAGGAAGGTAAGATGAATTTAAATCTGTTTATCTTCACTCAAATGAATGCTCTTCTGAATGGAAGATTACAGATTCCTTCAAACCCTCTACAAGAAATGAGACCATGTATGACCAATAAATATCCCAAACACAAGATTGCAACATGAGCATGAAACACAAATTGAAAACATACTAAAATACAAGTGTATGCAAGCTTTGCCAAGAGATAAAACCAGTTAATCCAAGAATTTGATCAAATATATCAGTAAGGGAATGTTATTTAGACAATCTCAAATATTTTTAATGGATTTACAGCTGAAACCAACTCAATGTGACGAACATTTGATGCAAACAGGGATCAAAAATGGCTCTCAGGTAGTTTCTCCAAAAGAAATGGAACACTTCAAGTTTTCCTCCTGAAAATTCTTCTTTCTTTCTCCAAAAATCCCAACCCACTTTACAAAATGCCTCCAAACTACATAATATACCCTATGCCAACTTGGATCCTTGCATCCCAAGCAAAGAATATGCCAAAGGGATCAAATTTGTTACAAAACTCCTATCCATTTCATGAAAATGACATCAAACTGTAAAATATCTCGCAAAATGCAAGAGATGCACAAATATTTTAAAATATTGCATGAATTTGGATCCTTATCCATCCCAGGGTCATGATTTTTTCATTCCACCATGCCATCATGCATTTTCAATCATTTCCCACCTTTTACCCTCATCATTTTTAATTCTGCAACTTTTATTTTTTACCTTTCATGTTTTTCACGGGTCTGAGGAAAAATATTTCATGAAAAACACTCATAGGACACCAAAATAGCTCAAATGAATGATGCCATTACATCTCAGAAGGCTGAGAGGGGTGGATTTCATATAAAATTTCATGTGATTTGGTGCAGAAATGATGAATCCAAACTCCCTGGAGCTTCCATGGCACCCAAAAAATGAAATTACACAGTTTCCGTCAATTTTAAATCAACTTTAAATCTCTGCCCTCCACGTGTCAGATGTCTTCAAAAATGCTAAATTATCTTTTTTACCATAAGGATATGCCAAGAACATGTCGCAAATGATTGGGGCGGGCCCCCAAACCTTAAAATGCATTTTAAACCCTTTTGAACTTTGAGGAAAATTTTGAAAATTTTCCCTGCAAGCCCCTTGGACACGCCACGTGTCCTCTATGGGCCCTGCTTAAAACCATGGGCCAAAATGATGAATTTTTCTCATTTTTTGAGAAAAGGAAAATTTTCTCAAAAATTTCCGTGGGCCCAAACACCCGCTGCTCTCTTCTGCCACGTGGTAGTCTCCCATTGCTATTGCGGAGCAGACCCTCAAAATTTTGCCTTTAAACCTCCGCAAGCATAAAAAATCCATTTGCGGGCCCATGCTCTCCATCTCTGACATTTAAAAAATGCCACATGTGCCCCCTAATTGGTGTGGGGGCACACCTCCACCTTTTCCTGTCGGGGCCACGGAAAATTTTTGGTTTTGATATTTTTCACCAAAATTTGTAAATTTTTCAACCTTTCCTCCGCGCTCCAAACCTCCACCAAATTTTGGACACGTGTTCCACTTCTGATTGGTGGCAGGACTTCAGCCAAAATTTCATTTTTTACATTTAAGAAGGGAAAAAACTTCAAATTTTCCAAACCTCCGCCCCTCCATTTCATCCTCCTTACATACGTGTCTCTTTCCTATTCATTGTGGGCCTTCGGGTCAAAAAATTTTTTTTAGCATTTTGAAGCCAAAAAACTTCAAAATTTTCAGTCAATTCCACCCTCTCCATGCTGACTTTCTTGGACACGTGTCCACTTCTCATTAGAGGTGGGCCTCAGGTCAAAATTTTCCCCTAATGCCTTGAGCCAAAAACAATAAAATTTTTCCAAGTCCTCACGCTCATCCGTGCTGACCTCCCTTGACACGTGCCATCTTATTGGGCACGGGCATGCAAAATTTTCCTCTGACACCTTGCCACATGTCACCTTCCCATTCATTTGTGGGCCTTCGAGCCAAAATTTGATTTTGAGAATTTTGCAAAATTGAAGCCAAAATTCCTAAGTGCATTTCCACCACCCACCAATCCGTCGACCAATCACATCGTGCCACATAGGCATTTTACAGTAGCAGCGGGGCCGCAGACCAAAATTTTCCCTTCGCCAAAATTTCAAAATATAACAAGTTATAACATTTTTTAACTATCCTCGGCCAATAGGAGCCTGCCATGTTAGCATAAAGGTTTCAATGATAAATTTGATGGCCCGAGAGCCCGTCAAAACATGAAAAATACAAAGAATGCCCTAGAAATCAAATTTTTGACAGGGAAGGCAGATTTCTCAATTTTGAATCGATTGAATCATGTTTTGACATTGATTTAGACCTGGGGAGTGAGATTTCACCTTCACAAAAATGGAATTCGATCAAACACGGGTTTCTTTTATGTTTTGGCCAAGGAAAAATAACACAGCCCGTAAAAATGAAGAAATTGGGGCACAACAAGGGGGGAAACTTGGATTTTGTTTCAAAATGGGGCAGAATAACAACATTGAGGGCATTTTGCAATATGAAGCATTGATACAGGAGTTAGTCTATTCCTAGAAGCTCAAATTATTACAATGGAAAAGTAGCTGAATAAATTATCTGTGAACTTAGCTAATGAGACTCACAATGGGTTATGGTGTATGGATTATGAGGTAAAAGGGCATACGAAGGATAGTTTTACTTAGAGATCAGTATGCACGATGATGGTAGACTGTGAGATTTTCTATAGAGATCATGATGAAAGTATGTGTCTACTACTGCAGCACGTGATCCGTAAGAATGTGTCTTGCTATTGTAAAATTTGTACCTCTACTACTCATGACACCAAGGATTGTAGATTTATTGACCAAATACATGATGCCATTGATACTGGTGTGGGTCTGACCAATATTACAAATAGCTCCAAGGATGATGGTCATTATTATGAAGGGTGCGTGGATGGAGGAGGTTGAGGTAGAGGATTTTGACTAGTATTTAGAGGTCATGGAACTCGAAGGGGAAGAAGGAGTGAATTACCTCGTGGAACCTGTTATAACCATGGATCTACAGAACATTACAAGTGTGAGTGTCCCGATTTTTTATAGTGCTCTTGGTGTGGGAAAAATCACAACTATGAGGAATGCCCAAAATATTTTGAACACATGATCCAGAAGCAGCGGAAGGATAAGGGTGCTAGGATGGTGAGCATAAAATGTGTTGATCAACAATGGATGCCAAGGGTAGTGAATGAGTTAGAGATAGAACCTATAATGGTGACGCAAGTGAGCTGAGGTTGTGTTCACGCGAAAGGGAGATACCAAAGTAGAGACCACTAATTACAATAGAATAAGTGGTACATGGGAAGTATTCAAACCCTATACATCAGAAGGAAGTCTATCAAGAGACCATGAAAGTAATCAGAAGTCTTCAAGGGGAAATTCAATGTCTAAAAGAGCAATCCAGGAAGTTGGAGCAAAAAAAAAGTGTTGAGGTTCCTTAGGAAAATATAGATGATGTTAGAAAGGTGTGTAAGATGTTGTGCCAAAAGAATATCATCACTCTATTAGGAGAATGGTTGAGAGATAAAGTACTAAGTGCTGGAAGAGAGCGCGAGAGGCAAGTTTTGCATGGTAATCTACCCCCTCATAGTATTGACTATGATGAGGAGATTACCTTGAATGTTGTGGTTGATGGATTAATCTTGAGAAATATTCTAATTGACACATGTTTAGAAGTTAATGTTCTCACCCTGGAAGCATGGAATTAAATGGGAAGACCTCCATTACAATCATCTTCAAATGTGTTGAATATGGAAAATAAGACAAAGGAAATGCCCATCGGTGTTTTAAAGGATACTGCTATCACTATCTAAGGGGAGAAATTCACTGGAGACTTCAAAGTCTTAGCACTTGCTAAGACAGACAACTTTCTAATGTTACTTGGGTGCCCATGGTACTATATGAACAATGATGACTTACATTTCAATAAGGGGTATATAAGTTTTGAGAAAAAGTAGGAACACGTTATCATTCCTTTGACGGATGGAAACTCAACACCCTATACCAAGCCTTTGGGAGAGGAATACCTAGAAAAAATCTATGTGTACACTATTAGGGACCCTGAGGTTGTGCAACTAATAAAATAAGGCGTTATTCAGTGGGAAGATGCTCAATCTATAAGTGATACAACTAGTATGACATGTGAAAATTAGGTGCATGAGACATATGAGTTATTCAAAAGGTAGTTAAGAGGATCTATGATGAGAGTAATAAAGGCATGCTTAGTCAGGCACCTGGGAGGAAAATAATTTCCAAGTTACACTGGGGGAACTAACCCTGATGTTTTCCCGCGAACAATGGAGACCAAGTGGAAATGTGAGATTGAAAGGAGGAGAAGTATGCTTAGCTATAATTTTCTCATAACCACAACACATTGGTGGGTGACCCATCGTGATAACCTTCTATCACGTTCTCTATTAGGTTTCTCTGAAACAATGCACCTACTGCTCTAAAATATTATCATAGGAAGGAACCCACCTCGTTTCATGTCTAGGCATGTGAGAAGGCCTGGATGGAAGGCGTGGAAGCCTTTCCTCAATATTTATGGGTACATAAGATTTAATCCACCTTACAAGGATACACATGCACCTGGTACATTCACTTAGAGCTACATAGTCAGAAAGGAAACTGGTAGGAGTTGACAACTGATATACTTCAATCTTTTGAGTATCAGAGTACTAAACCATCGGTGAGTGAGGTGCTACAAGTTGTTAAGTGCATAAATTTGGGAGAAAGTGCCATGGAAGAGGCAAAATTAATGGAGTTGTTGGGTGAACCTAGCTTGGAAGCACGCTTCGATGAGGAAGAATCAGAGGAGGTACAATTTGAGCATGCATGCATGGAAAACGAGAAAGGAAAATTGGTCTACGTGATAGATGGTGAAGAGGTGGAAAACTTAGATGTTAACCATACTATCAGTATGTGTGAGGTTATGGATAGTGGTGATGAGTAAGCGTGTGCCTTCATGAACCCTCGAAAACCAAGAATATTAACATTGGTTCGGAGGCAGAACCTAAGGAAGCTACTATTGGAGATTATTGGACAGAAAGGGAGGTTTCAAATATTATTGATCTGTTGCATGAATTTTAGGATTTGTTTCCCCATGGGTACCATGAGCTTAAAGGAGTTCACATCTACTTAGGAGAAATGAAGATGAAGTTAAAATAAGATGCGTGCCTAATTCAGAAGAGACCTTATCGAATGAATCTGATTCTGCACATCAAATTCAAGGAGGAGATTGACAAGATGATTGCATCAAGAATCATTGAGGTTGTTGAGGAATCAAAGTGGATAAGTTCAATGGTCATCAACATTAAGAAGGATGGGAGGATAAGGATTTTCCTTGAATACAGGGATTTTAATGCAGTGTGCGTCATTGATCCTTTTCCAACCCCCTTCACTGAAGAGATCCTGGAAGGAGTAACCGGGCATGAGATCTATTCTTTCACAGTTGGATTCTTAGGAAATCATCAGGTTAGAATTGGAAAGGAGGACTAATAAAAGATGACATTCACCATTGAATGGGGAAGTTTTGCCTATGCAATTATGCCTTTTGGACTAAAGAACGTGTCTGCTATGTTTTCGCGCATTGTGGTTCAGGCGTTTCAGGACTTCATCCATAAATTTCTACAAGTATACTTAGATGACTGGAAAATATATGGATTGGTGAAGGACCATTGTGACAATCTAAGGCTAATGTTTGAGAGATGCCGACAGTTGAGTATATCTCTCAACATTAAGAAATGTGTTTTCACTACTCCATTTGACACCCTGTTGGGACACAACATATGTAAAGAAGGCTTGTTGGTGGATCCTACCTAAGTTGTTATTATTGTGGGATGGGGGAGCCTACCATACAGATTGTAATGAACAAATTTCTTGGGCATATGAGGTATTACTAAATTTTATTAATGGGTATTCCAAGATCGTCGCACCATTGGAGGAGTTGCTAAAGCACAAAAGTATATTTAATTAGGGAGAGGCGCAACATATGGCATTTGACACATTGAAGAATAGGCTTATCACCGCACCCATATTACAATTTTCCTCTTGGGATAAGACATTCCATGTACATGTTGATGCTCTAGGGATGGCGATTGGAGAAATATTAACACAACCTGGAGGGGGAATTGTTGACCATTCCTTGTGCATGACTAGTAGGAAGCTAACCCCAATAGAATAAAATTATACTACCACAAAGTGTGAGGCATTATTGATGATCTAGGCAGTGTAAAAATTTAGGTATTATTTTCTAGTGATGCCTCGTATCTTTTACACAGACCACATGGAATTAAAGTACTTGGTGAACAAGCTCATCTTGTAAGGGTGCATATGCAGGTAGGTCCTGTTGTTTCAGGAGTTTGAGTTTAGATTTGTTGTAAAGATGGGTACGAGTTATTTGGGGCTTGACTATTTATCAAGGATTGACACATGAGAGGACACACATAACATTGAGGATACAATGCCAGATGCACAACTATTCAGATTGCAGCGTGCACCATCTGACTTGGAAGATATTGCTTGATTTCTCAAAATGGGTGTGGCGTCGGAGGGAATGAAGAATTTGGAAAGGAAGTACTTAGCCATATGTGCCACACCCTACATGTTAATTAGTGGAGACTTATACAAGCTAGGACATAATGAGGTTTTACGTTAGTACGTGCTTAAACATGGGCACACTGCAATCATGGAAGAGGCTCATGGTGGAATTGTAGGGGGCCACTATGTGGGGAATGTGACCTCGTGTAAGATCCTTCTAGCAGGATTTTGGTGGGAAATAATTTACAAATATTGTATCGAGTATTATAAGGCCTATGACCACTGCTAGTGCCTTGGTAAACCAGGGAAAATGAAATGCCATTAAGAAATTTCTAGTCCATTCGAGAAATGGGAAATTGTAGGCCCTAAACCACACAAGGGGTTCACGCTATATCATTACATGCACAAAATACAAGGGACAACAAAAACAACTAGGTTCTTATGGGAAAATATAATCAGCAGGTATGGATGCCTGTTGAGCTTAACAAGTGATAGGGGTACTCATTTCTTAAATGAGATAGTTAGAATTTTATTGGCAGAATTCATGGTGGCCCATCACAAGACTACCCCTTATCACCCACAAGCTAATGGGACTGCTAAGGTGTTTAACAAAAATTTGAATCACAAGTTGACCAAGATTTGTGATGTGGGAAGAAAGGATTGAAATGCCAAAATTTCTACTGTGTTATGGTCATATCAGACTACTTATAAGAGATTGAACAAGGCCACACCTTTTCAATTGGTGTTTGGCATGGAAGTTGTGCTACCTATTGAATTCATGTTACCATCACTCCATATAGCACGTGCATGAGGGTTAGCTGATGAAAAAGTGCTTGATGAGAGGATTAAAAATTTGATATAATTAGATGAGAGGTGAGATATTACTCACTGGAGTCAGAAAATAGAAAAATCCAGGTAGAAGTCATGCCATGATAGACACATAAAGAAAAAATAGTTTGAGGTTGGGCAGATGGTTCTCTTGTATGATTCCAAGTTTCTATGCCATCCTGGGAAATTCAAAGTCCATTGGTTGGGCCTGTACATTATATCCTATATACTTGATTCAGGTGCTTGCTAGTTGCAAGCTTTGGATAGAACACAATTGCCCATCCATTTCAATGGGAATAGGCTGAAGCCATACTATAAATAAGTCTTCTTTTTGTTTGTAAATAAGGTAGTATTTCCAGTTAACCTATGATTTTCTCTAATGAAGTTTCCTTTCTTTGTGTTTCCCTTTCTCATTGTTTTTTTGGTTGGTTTTGTTTTGTTTTGTGTACACTTGTGCATTGGTAGCCACTTATTATTTCAAAAAAATTCTATGCATAGAGGACCATGCATCCATTTTTGTGTGGGGTGGAGTGATGTGACAAGTGTTGGAAGCTATGGTTCTTGATGGCCCAGGTTGAAAAATCAAAAAAATGTGGATTGGAAGATCGTGCGTAGAAGAGGTGAACATGAGGGAAGGATGGTGTCAAAAGGATTTATAGAGACCATGTACAAGAATGAAAATTGTAGGAACAACATGAGGTAGGTGATGTCAAGAACTAGGATTAGGACACATAGAGGAGGAATATATTTGGCATTGTAAGCATGCGTGTAAGGAGTTGTGGTCAGTAAGGATTTTTGCATACTTGAAGGTTGCCGAAGTTTTCACGTAGGATTGAGCATGGAGAAAAAGTGCTAAGGGTTGGCATTGGAAAAATCCACCTTTATTACAAGAGTACATTGGTAGGTGGCATGAAATTTATTAAGGAGAAAATCAAGAGTTATAAATAGAATATCAGGGGTGTGTTATTCTTTACCTTGCATTTTAAGTTATCAAAGAGCTCTCGTAAACTAGGGCATCCTTGCAAAGAAGGTTTGAGAAGATTTGTGAAGATTTGTGTGCATAGCTAGTTTGATCAGTGAACCAGAGTGGAAAGGAGTACACAGGCATAAGTGGAGAAGGTTGTGTGGAAGGATCCCATGGGTGTTACACCATCTTGTGGAAAAAGGGTTTTCCAGGTTAGGGTTGCATAACTAGGGCACGAGATTTGGAGGAATTTTTGCAAAGGAGTGGAGCCGTGAAGTTGAGAAGAGCTAGGACCAGGAGAGAGGAAGAATTTTTAAGGACCCATCAAAGGAATGACACCAAGGAAAGTAGCAAACATTTCACTGAAGAAGGGAAAGGGAAAGGAAAAAGGAAAACAAGCTGTTTCTACCAGTTTCAATGAAGAATGGTATGCAGAAATGCAGTACCCAGATGATATATTACTTGGTAAGGAATGGGTGTCTCATGTCAGAAAGATGGCCATAAGTGATTACAACCATCGAATGAGCACCACAGAAAATGAGATGACACTAGAGCTGGTTTTCCCTATAGAGAAGAGGACACCAGATGGAATGCCTATCTATGACAACGAAGTGAAGGTGAAAATGGAGAAGGCTAGGTTGTTGCAACTCTATGAGTTGCCCTATTTTGGAAAGCCTGAGTGACTATACCAATGGTTGATGTCACACATGCATGAAGACCACTTCTATTTCATAGGTCAGAGGATGCACATAACCCCCCAGCTGATTTCTAAGTTCACCGGCCTTATCTGTAAAGGAGAATCATTAGACATTGATTTGGAAGACAAAGAATCCATTAAGAAGACCGTTGAAGCTTATGACTACAAGAAGGGTTCATGCTACTTCAACATTTCTGTCAATCACGACCCTGTGATGAGGATGGCTGCACACTTGGTCACAAAGTTAAATGGGCTTGAGATATGGACACATATCAACAAGGCCTGGTTGAATGTATGTCGCAAGATCTCAGAGGGGACCATCTATAACCTCTCATATTTTATTGTAGAGGAGATTATAAATGCCACACGTGATAGAGAGAAGATCATGTTTGGTAATTTCCTCCTCACCATTGTCTTTTCAGATAATGGAGTGCCCGATGGGACATATAAGTTTGTTTGGGAATACCCAAAGGAGAACCCCTCCCCTGCCAAGAGGTTTGAATAGTATACTTGTGACACCATGACAAACGCTCATAAGGCATGCCTGGAAAAGTGGTATAAGTGGATGTGCGATGCATTCGGGGCTGAATGGAGAATACCTGAGTAGTTTCCTTCATTAGTATAAGGAGAGGTTGAGTTCACCATATACCAACATTTTTGTATCGATAGATTTACTTTGATAGATGACACCAAGAGTCCTTGGTGTAAGTTTCCTTTCTCCTTCATGGTGCAGTACTTCTAGGCCAGGGTCAATCGATTCAAAGAGGTGAAGAAAATCAGGTTTGATCTAAGTGTAGTAGATCAAGATTACCACGAGCTACACAGGAAGTTAATATACCCCAAGAAGCATGCCTATGTGGAGAAGTATGTCTCCCATGACGTGCACATGTTGAAACCAGTAACATTTCCTGTTGCAGGGATGACAACAACGAGGGTGTATTTGTGCCTAAGGCCTAAGTATGAAAAATGTGCTTATGTTGAAGATGATGTCTCCATTCCTAAGGACCCCACCATGAGGAAAAAGGTTGTGCCAAGGAAAAGAGAAAGAGAGGAGGCTCCTGAGAAAAAGGTGCCAAACGCGCAGAAACTACAAACTATAGGGGCATAAGATTTAGGCGTGGGCACAAATACTTACATCCAATGGAAGAAGTCTCCCATTAGAAAAGATTCACCATAGAAGGAAGAGTCACCAGTAAGAGAAGAGTCATTGGAGAGAGAAGAAAAATAAAATTCCCTTGTATTAGAGTCACCAGTAAGGAAGAAGCAAAGGGTGACAAAAGGGTCAGAACTCAGGAGAAATAGAAAGCATGGAGGCCGAAAAGGGTGATGAAGATGATGAAGAGTGTGGTGAGGCTTAGAATCATCATGTGTATGATGTACATGAGTCAGATGAAGAAGGAAATGAAGAGAGGGATGAGAATGAGGAAGGTGCTCATGACAAGGGGGGAGTGAGGAAGTAAACATGAAAGATCAGAAGACCCCAACCCTGACCAAGGAGTAGATGGATAACACTGTAGAGAGGGAGGTGGTGGGTATTATCACACAATTAGTGGAGCAATAAGTAGAGAAAAGTGCCAAAGAAGTGCTGAAGGAAACTGAAGAGAGTGCAAGTGTAGGAAAGGAGTATGGGAGCATGGGTGGAGACCCTAGCTTAGTAGTAAGCTTCCCAATGGCAACACACATAGGTGGGAAGGGCACAATAGTGATGCAAGAACACACTATGACTTACATTAATGATCCAAACAAGGTACTGTGTGTACACTTCCAAAGTACCTTTCCCACCAAACAACTCCTCGCTTGGTCTTCTTTTGATGAAGAGGGTGCATACCCATGCATGAGGAAAATGCTATCCTGTGATTTTGAGTCCCACATTGATGAACCTGAGTTTGAGGTAAATCGTGATGCATTGATGAAGATACTAGATGCCAAGGGAATAAACCCTCTTATAAATTCCCAACAACTGTCAGATGAGAAATTTTGCAATATGCTCAAGAAAGTATCAGTGGAGGTGGAAGCAAGACTCTTAAGTAAAAATGATAGAATAAGGGTCTTGGAGGAGGAGCTTGAGAAAAAAAATGAGGAGATCATTGAGAGGGACAAGGAGATAAAACATAAGGAATTGATCAGTGCACAGTTAAGGTGTGAACTGAGGGATGAAAAGGTGAAGGTCTATGAATTCCATAAGAAGATAAAGGCCATTTCAAATGCCATTATCTTGAAACACCCAGACCTGGCCCTGCCTGAGCAAAAATATGAGTCAACCTTGCAATGCTTGGAAAAATTGACCCACATCCTCACCATGGAAAGGTAGCCACTCACATTAGAGTTGGAAGAAGAGGTGATGGCATGCCAGAAGGAGGAAGAAAAGCTGAAGATTGGGGAGACAGTGACTCGGTACTCTGAGCTCCTTTCTGTAGTAAAGACCACCACGTAGATGGCCGAAGTCATGTATGATAACTATGCCGAACAGAGACAAGGTAGCAAGCATATTGGTTGCTACACATGAGGTAGATCTAAAAGAATTTCAGGAAAAGAACAAAGGAAATAGGGTGGAGCATGATAAGATCTTAGCCAAAGTTGAGAAGAAGTTAGAAGAAATCAAAACCTTGTGGGGTTCGATTAAGAATAGGCTAAAGGAACTATACCCCCAAGTCACTCATAGGATGGATGCGCTAGGAAATCTTAGCAAGCAGCTGGGAAGCATTGTAGATACACTGAAAGCTAAGATGATGAACTAAGTTTTGATGAAGTAAGCACATTGGTGGGTGACCTAATTCAGCAGGCACAGGGAGAAGTAGATGCTTGGGAGAATATTGAGGCATCCGTGAAGAAGGAGTTCCCACTCCTCATGCAACAATAGCATATTATTCCATTCTTCCATTCTTTATTTAGATTATTTCAATTCCACTATTCTTTATTCTTTGAAGGAGAAGAATGTTTCCAAGGACAAAGAACACGCGTAGTGTGGGGTGATTTTGGACCCTAAATATTGGCTAAGTACCAAGAGGTGCGTGCACAGGATCAGTAAATAGAAGGGTGCTCAGGGAAAAGCACGCATGAAAAGGGTTTAAGAAGGGTTTAAGTGAAACTAGGGCATGTGCAGGAGGCAGAACAAGGGTTCAAAGGACTTACCCATATTTGGCATCATGAAGTCACTTGAGGAAAAATGTGACGACCTGAAGAGGTGTGATAAGTGGATAAGGTGCCAACCTGAAACATTGGGGCCAAGAAAAGGATATTCCACATAGGGAATATTCCTAGAGGCATCATTACAGTTAGTGGAAGGTTTTGCAAAGATGATAAAAATTCACCTATGGAGGACCACATTGACACTTGACACACGATCTGCTCATGAGAGAAGTCATGGCGGTGGATGTTGATCCTATTTAAAGGAGTTCTTGGATAGAAACATGGATAGGGATAAGGTAGTGCGAAGGTGCTAGAGGGTACGTGAGTGTTAGGAGAAGGAGGGTAACGAGGTGCTACAAAAATGTTAGGTAATGTTAAGGGATTAGAGCTTCATGATGATAGGGTTTAGAGTTCTTGATTCTAGAGGGTTATAAAGGATATCATTAAGCATATGTATGGGTACTGGGGTCTGTAACAAGGGTTATAATGGGGAAATCATAGTTAGGATCTCTGATCAGATTAGTTTGGAGGGGTTGGATCTCTGTCATTTGATGTATATGGTCTGAGATGACCCTTTTTAATGTAGTGTGGCTACTAGAAACTCTTTTAAATCAATATACATGGATCTATTCTATACATCTTGTTTATGGGTGTAAACCCTCATGTTATTTGGCTTGTCATGACTCAGATCTGGTTCCTTGTGCTTCATACAATGTTTATTTACCTTTTGTGATGCATTGATGTGTAGATCTGTTAGTTATATCTTCTACCTTTTAAGTAGATGCATGTACTTATATTTCTACAAATAATCCTCTCTCTTGCAAATCTCACATAAAGGAGGGGCTCGGCACCCATGCATGCCTCAGGTGACCGCCCAACGTATGGTAAGTGATAAGCCTACGCGATCAGGGTTAGAAAGAGGTATTGAGAGTAAAAATAATGAATACCTTGGTGTTCAAAGTCATAAAATATAAGTAAGTGAAATACTGACTGGGCTATAGGGTGTAAAAGACCAAAAAGAAGAAAAGAAAAAATACAAAGAGGCCAAAGATAGTTGCCAATTGCTAGTTTTCTCACTTAAGAATTATATGAATAGTAGTATGTGATTATGACCTATAAATGTACCCAATTGCATGATTTTGTGTCTATAATTCTCACTTTTGCATCTCCATACCAAAATCTGATCTGTAAACCTCATTAGGCCAACTAGGGTCAATAATAGGTCTAGTTACAAACCTAGAAACTAGGTCCAAACCCTGTATACACACACTAAGATAGTTGTGAGTGTCTTAAAATGTCATCCTCATGCTCTCCATGCTCTTACATTTATTACCAACTCCTACATTCATGTGATTGACCATGGCATACCATCCTCTTTCATGTATGCTAAGTAGGACTCCTAACTAAGCATCTTGATCATTCTTGCACCTTCCATACCGACCACCTCACAAATTTTTCACTCTTTCTCACATAAAATATCATTAAAAAAACTTCATGACATTACTATAACATCCAACTATCACTATATCATTCCTATAATCCATCACACTTACTCAATACACTTCATCAATGATAACTAGAACAAACAAATCAACTTGACATCAATGAATAACAGTACCAATCAACCTCCACATATTATTCCTTTCTTCTTTTGACATCAATAAAATATATTGACATCAATAACAACACCACTTGTCAACATACACTATTGTCACTATCCTAGGTCCATTATCCCTATAATCTAATTTAGTGTCATAAACTCTCATTTTACCACGTATAATCTCATTACCCTCATTTAACCACCTAAAACAAACCTAGCCTAAACTAGCCTAAATATCCCAACCCCCTAACCTTTTCCTACTCAGATCCCTAACCTCTCACCATTTAAAAAAAACTACAAGCCTCATATGGCAAGTGGTTTCAACCCTTTTCTATCCTCCTTTGTTTTCAACCATTTTTGACAAAAATTGATGACAATCTGTGATTGTTTGTGATCGTTGTGGATGCCATTGATTTTATTTAGTCACCTTCCTCCTCCATTTTTCAGTTATACATAGATTGGATTCAAGAACGAATTGATGAATCCCTACATGACCTCATAACGACATAAGAGCCTTCACAACTCGTTGCCATCCTTTGAGAGTCCTTCTCCAACACCCAATATTCCATTTAAAGTTATGTCACTCACATCATTATTCAAAAAGGTATAGTGCACTCTCTCTCAATTATTTTCAATTAGTTATATTCTCCAAGAACTCGTTTTCATACTTTTGTATTACCATCATACTATCTCTCTCTCTCTCTCTCTCTCTCTCTTGTTTAGCTCTTTGATCAACCTTTCAACACTTTAGTCAAATTTAGCAGAGATCACCGCCGATCCCCAATCGATGCCGATATGGTATCAAATTCCCTTTACCCTTAATTAGCCCTTTACATATACTAAAATATCTACATTATGTATCTTCTATGTTTCTAGAGTCCCTCTAGCTCGTCTCAACCTTTCCAAAATCTGTCTTGCATCAAATACAATATGTTTATTGGCCCTTATTAAATCAGAAAAGTTTGTCCCCAATCACCATCGATTACCAATTTCTGTTGATCCCTATCATTTTAGTCATTTTATTAATTATCATATATTTATTTATCTATTTCGACCCAATCTCTTTTCTCAGTAGATGTATCCTCTGTAGATGATAGTTCCAGGTGCATCACAAACCATTACAAGCATCTAAAATCTTTTGATCATTTAAAAACATTTCATGTGGGAGTAGTTTGATATCTCACATGTTCTTATGTTGTGTGTCATTTCCTTGACACATGAGATTGAGGACATCAAAAAATAACTTGAGGTCATATGAGAAATATAGGATGCAACAAAACAAGCCTGGTTCAACTATTTCTTAGACTTTGAGCTCACTACAACCCTAGCCTGGGCCACCTATAAAATAGAGTGGGATCTCTCCATCCCTCTTGAATTATAATATTATTATCATTATCTTATTACGTTATCAAATCCCTTGATTGTTATCACGAGTTAACACCCTTCAAAGAAGCCCTTTAGATTACTAAGACTGAAATTTTCCAAGAAACTTGTTTAATAATTATCTAATATTTGTATTATCTAGATGCCTTTGTAAATAGGTCTTCTCACTTTGAGAAAGTAGGAGTATCTTTTATTGTTCGCGTATTCACTCATCTCAACATTGCATTTTTCGGCGCAGGTATAAGTAAACCCTGTTTTATTTCAAGTTTTTGGTATTTTAGCATAATAGCAACTAACCAAAATTCACCGTTAACATATTGTGTCCACAATAAATGCACTTATTCAAATCAATTGAGCATTACAAAAATGGATTGATAATGTAAGAAATACATCCATTGTATCCATAAATAGTGAGACCGGATAAGGTTTCATATACATGAAGGTCATGTATTATAAAAATTAACATTTCTGTTAATATAAATCTCAAACAAGAACCATACCTTAAAGATTGAATTGTATCAACCCCTTCCCATAATTATTTTAACTTATCATATAATGAATCCAAATGAGCATCTATTATATCTGAAGTTACACTTTTCTTCCCTAGTACAATAAATGAAAACATTAAAAAATATTGCTTGGTTGCTAACCAAGGAGGAAAATTGTAATTTATCAAAAATACTGGCCAAGTTGACCAAGTAGTCTTCATATCTAAAAATGGGTTCACATTATCCAAAGCCAACCCGATCCTTTTATTGCATTGTTCTTGTGCAAAATTAGGCCATTTTTTTTTATCAAATTCCATCCACATTTGGGAATCAATAAGATGATGTTTTTTCCATCATGGATCTTATTCTAGGCATGCCATTGGATATGTTTAGTAATTTCTGGACACCTATACATTCGAAGTAACATTTTTTAAGAGGAAAATGACAAAAAAACCTTTCTTGGAGAATTTGATTTAAACCTTCTCTATATTGTGTTGCTCCACATATTGAAAAATGGATCTCATTTGCAAGTGTTTTGCAAAATAACACACAACCCTTCACACATGCATTAATATTTTCATAACCTAATCCTACCTTATAAATCAAAGATTTACATTTATATCATGTTCTTGGAAATGAAGATCCATCTGGTAATAAATCATGTAAAAATGCTAGCAAGTTATCCACATTATCATTTTTCCATCCATGAACCACTTGTAAATTTAGAATACTTTATTTGTTGATAAAATAAGTAGTTTGCAATATGGATACAAGGGTTTTGAAGCTTGAACCATTAAAATTTCCAAAAATATTGTATCCTTATCCTTGAAATTTATGTCACTCTCAAAATGAGATGCACCTTTTTCGTGAGGTAATTGCAAAGCATCATTCACTAGTCTAGTCATTTTCATCCCTTCATTTATATGGTGTCCCTCATCATGACCTCTCATATGATAATAAAAGTCATTGAGATAATAAAATTGAGGCCAATGGCTAACTCTAGAGTTTCCATAATTCATTATATGTCCATGGATGACTTCCCTTTCTTCTAACTATTCTACCTTTGCAATGGTTACATGCAAATGGATATTAAGTAACATTTTTCCTAGAAGCCTCAGCCTCATCAAACTCATGATATTTTCCATCTCTCGATATTTGATCTTGATTCATATTTAAATTTCTTTAATAAATTAAATACACACATTCAAATATAAATTTATTATAGCCAACATAAATCCACTTTAGCCAAATATAGGTTAGAAAAATGAAATTTCGGAAGGTGATGGTGCATAACGTAATCCAAGATTATATGTCTTCTTATACAAGCCTGTATTCCAAAATTTTGGGACAATGATTATGTCTATACAAGATATTTCACATAAATCATGCAAATTAATATATACCCAGATGAACAACATAATTCAAATAAAATTTCAAAACTAAAAAATCATTGCAAGTAGACATGTATTAGATTTTAAGATGGAAACAATTTTAATGTTTTAGTGTTTAGGCTTTATTTCCTCTATTACTAAGACACCAATTCAAGGTAGTTATTATTATTATTAACAATTTCACTAGTTTTAACTCATCAAGTTATCTCCCAAAAAATGTCAGAGTCCACTAGAGAAACACCAGAGTCTTTTAGACAAGCGTCATAGTCCACTAGAGAAGTGTCAAAGTCTCTTAGAAAAGCGTCAGAGTCCACTAGAGAAACATCAAAGTATATTATAAAAGCATTAAACTCCACTAGAGAAACATTAGAGTCTCTTACAAAAGTGCCAAACTCCACTTGAGAAGCGTCAGACTCCACTAGAGAAGTGTCAGAGTCTCTTATAAAAGTGTGAAACTCCACTAGAGAAGCATTGAAGTATCTTAGAAAATCATTGTAGTCTCATTATGTGAATATTTTTCATATCTTGGATGATATTTGAAATATTGTGTAGTAATTCAAGAAGTATTTTCTACCTTTGAAGAGTAGGGGGAGGTTTTATTAAGATTCCTTGGAAAAAAATATGGGGCATGAGATAGAATTATCACCTTGAAACATGCCAAAAGATACTAATAATATATAAGACACAACTAAAACTTAGAAACATACACAAGATGACAAAAAATGAGAGAGGAAAGATCAATTATTTTTTATTTTAAGGCTAAAAGCACGGACCACAATCTTCAAAAGAGTAAAATTTTGCTACACCAAAGTAAAGGGCTCTTCTATCCCTTTTTATACTCATATATAAGTGAATATCAGTAGATCATAAAAATAATAAATTTATGTATTTTCAATTCATTGAAAAATAAAGATATAAATAAAGAGAGGAAAATAGAGCGAGCCATCAGATCTCTTCAATGTTTGAAAGTGTCTTCCTTGACCAAAACAAATCGCATGTTCCTAAAATCAAGGGAATAACCCCTATATTCCTTCATTATATTATTAAAATAGTTATTATATATATTTTATGAGTCTCCAACTCACCATTATTTAGATTTCATACATGTTTAATCAGTATAATGGGGAGTTAACACGTTTACCTAGTCAACATCATTATGACAGATTCTTCCTGGCACTTTTCTTCATGGTAGTTTTCACTTCCAGAAAGTGTTTGAGCTTGAAGAAGAATGATTAAAAATATTAAAATTGGAAGATATCATCATGGGGTTTTTAATATCCTACCAAAACTTTTATGTTCCTTAGAAATGATTGGAAGCTTGAGATATTTATGATAATATGAAAACTGCCCATAATTGAGGCATCAACTAGTCCTGAATTTTGTCATGATTTTGATACCCAAGAGGACCTTGGTTGGTTCCCAAAATTAGTAGAAAACCTCCTTGGTGTCTCAAAATCATGTAAAAAAATATGACCTCTACAAGTGATTGGAAGGGCATGATTTTCATGATAGTCCTCCTCACTTCCCTATTTTTACCTGTAGCCGGAGATGATAATTTTTCCACTTTCTTTACTTGAAAATGCCCAAGATTATTGATTTAGGACGTTAAAATTGGAAGATATAATATTTGGGATCTTAAAAACCTATATAAAATTTGATGAGACTTAGAGAGGCTAGGAAAAGGAATATTTTTATGAAATGTCCTTAAACGGGTCTGTTTTTGCCTGTGAAATCTCCTTGGTCCATGTGGTCTTACTAATGCAATGAACGACTTGGAATCATGTGGATATACTAAAAAATTATATTTTTACCTTGAAATAAACCTTTCCATGAAGGTTGGACATTTTTTAGAGTCGTTTTGATCACTTAAGATGCACCTTTGACTCCTTATAACTCGTAAATATCAAGGTTTCCAAAAGTGAGTCCTCATGACTTTAGAGGCATCCCTATTTGATCTTAAAACCTTGAAACATAAAATATCACTCAAGAAAGGATCGACATGACCCCATTTGAGATCAATATTTTATCATAAGAGTAAAATAATTTTTTATAGAAGTGTTGAAGTTTATCGTAGAAGCGTCAGAGCTTATCATAAAAACACCAAAGTTTATCATAGAAGTGTTAGAGTTTATCATAAAAGAAACAAACTTCTTGTCATGGAAATAAAATGAGATGATACACTTGATATGACAATATTTAGGCTATTTGAGCTATGACATAAGATAAAGGCTCAAAATAACAAGTATTCTTCTTGTTTTTGGTTCAGAGCCAACTCTTGATTTAATCTTCATTTTTCCTTATTTAATTTTTGATTGATCCCTTGTTTACTTATTAAATTCTGGGATGACATATTTGAACATGCTTAACACACAACAATATTTTATTTCTGTATATTGAAACATCATTTTGGAAGATTAGAATTTAATATGAGTTATATGAGATCCTATTTCTATGGAGACTTAACAACTCAATTACCCAAAATATTGGGTTGGTCTAACAACCTAACCACTAATTAACGTATATACATGAGTTGGTGTTAACAACTCTACTAACATAATTTCTTACTAATTAAAATGGAGCATTAAAAAATATGAATTCCTAAAATTTTCCCCCTTAGTGCGAACATGGAGAAAACCTATCTTTGTACTTGCACCTACTTTTTAACTTTAGGTGATTTTTATTATAGGATGATCACAAACCCATTATATGGATTTCAAACGGTTAACCACGACAAAAAAGGGTAGTTTCCAATTGGAGTACCAAAAACCAAAAATGAAGGTTTTCAATTGGTTTACTTACAACCACATCATGATGTGACAAGTACTATTATCAGCCCTCATCAAATTTCATTGCAGGGAATAACATAGGAAAATCTGTTGCTCACACATTACAAACTGAAAAGATGGAAATAGAACATTGGAACATGTTCCCTTGGATCATATTCCTCCCCCTTCAATGTCAAATTTTCACTTATTAACACAATAACATTCTGTAAATTGAAGGATACTGAAAATTGAAACAATGAACATAATAGAAAAACACAAGGTAAAAAATTGAAATCAAACTGCACACACAAATGTCACCAAACATTTTTTGTGAGCTCTTCATTGGAAATTGATGAGAGGTTGTTGATTGACCTCCAACATCCATTTGCCTCTGTCCTCTGGTATCTTGCTGTTAGCTCAAAAAAAATTTAGCTTTTGAAGATCAAATCATTGTTAGGACGTCAGATTCCACTGAAAAATGCATCCATAAAGCAAATGTGTTTTTTCGTTTTCATACTTTTTGACACTAACAAATATTAACAAGTTTTTACAATAACTCTTTTTCATGACATTGATACTACAATGATAAACACTTTCAATGGTCTAAAAACAACTCAAATTAAAAATTTTTCCAATGAATTACAAGTTTTGAGAATATAAATGACAACTGACGATATAAAAAATATGACTATAATTAACCAAATTTAAGCTTTATTTTATACAATCAAAATAATACTTATATTACACTAGACTACTAAATGGTTAATACTTGAATAGTAACAAAAAAAATAACTATTTCCTTATTAGAATGGGAATCCTACTTATAGACTCGACTACTACCATGAATAATAAATTTTAGCTATTCAACAAACTTATACACCAAGGAGTGTCTAGGTAACCATATAAGACCATTAACCTTATACGAAGTCAAAGATATGAGTCTTCAAAGCATTTGTTGAAGGAATCCATGTCTCCTGATAAAGAGATATCAGTTTCCTTTACAAAAAAGGCGTTGAATGGAGTATTGATTCATTGAAGGAAACCTAAAAAATGTTTGCTTCTTTTTAGATGTCAGAACATTTTTTTAAGGCCAAACACACAACTGGATATTAACAAACATAGATCTGAGTGATGAACAGTGAAGAATCTGCACATATATCTTTTAGATGAATTTGACCAAGGATGTGTACATGGTAAAGATATGATTTGAGTTTGAATGATTCCAAATGGACTCAAAAATTATTCAAGACATATATGTGCATCGCAACCACAAGAATATATAAAACATTTTCAAAGTAGCGTGTTGACCACCCTCAAGTATAGCTCTCATCTCCTCAAATATGGCTAAGAATACAAATGTGATGTCTTCTTTGTCAACCAATTTTGAAGTAAGCGTGGAACAAAAATAACAAATTATTCTTTGAGTAATATCTCACACAGAACCAGAATAGGAATAAGCATGGATATGTTGGAAACAATATGAAGATCATATACGTCCAAATATAGGTCTAGAATAAGAAAATTGAATGACATAAAATAGTAGGTGAGGTGATGTGGGTGCCATCTTAAAACATGTGTAGGGGAAAAGAACGCACAAAAAGATAATCACATTGACAACACCTGAGAGCTTCATCACATTTGGATCTCCTGTAGCATTTAAAAAATAATTTTATGATTAAACTGTAAACTATATCAAACAATACTTACTATTTGATTTAAGTTCCTCAGAGAAACTCAATCATATTTTTTGTTTTCTCCTATTATTCTTAAAAATACATCACGGTGAAAGAGTAATCACTCTAATACCAGATGACAGAGTTGAAAAGGCTTAACACACAACACTATTATATTTTTGTATATTGAAATATCATTCGGTAACATTACAATTTTATAGGAGTTGTATGAGCCTCCTATTTCCATGGAGACTTAACAACTCAACTACCCAAAATATTTGGTTGGTCTAATAACCTAACCACTAATTAATGTATATGCATGAGTTGGTTTTTAACAACTCTACTAACATATTTTTTTACTAATTAAAATGGAGCACTAAAAACAGTCAATTACTAACATTCCCCTCCCTAGTGTGAACATGGGGGAAAATTTGTTTTTATACTTGCACCTGCTTTCATGATTAGGTGATTTTTACTGTAGGATGATCACAAACTTGTCATATGGATTTTCAAATGGTTAACCCAAAAAAAATGGTGGTTTCCAATCGGAGTACCAAAAACCAAAAATGAAGTTTTTTCAATTGGTTTACCTACAACCACATCATGATGTGCCAAGTACTATTATCAGCCCTCATCACATTCCACTACAGGGAATAACATAGGAAAATATGTTGCTCATACATTACAAAACTGAAAATGCTGAAAATATGTTGCTCATACATTACAAACTGATAATGGAAATGGAAGATTGGATCATGCTACCTTAGATCATATTCTTCCCCCCTCAATGTGAAATTTTCACTTGTATTCACACACATGAACACTGCAAAATGAAGCATACTGAAACTAAAGCAATGAACATAACGGAAAGCACACACCGTAAAAACTGAAAAAAAAACTACACAAACATGTCACCAAAACCTTTGTGTGGCCTCGTTGTTGGTGAACTGAAAAAAGATCAGTGATTGACCTCCAACATCTATTTGCCTCTGTCCTATGGTATCTTGCTGCTAAGCTCAACAAATTTATCTTTTTGAAGATTAATAGTTGTCAGGACATCAGATTCCACTCCACTGAAAATGCGTCCATAAGGATTTTTTTTTTTTCTTTTCATAAAATTTTGACACTTTCAAATCTTGAAAAGTTTTTACATTAAATATTTTTTTACGAAATTGATACTACGAATGATAACACTTTCAATAGTATAAAAAAAACTCAAATTAACTTTTGACCACTGAATTATAAATTTTGAGAATATAAATGATAGGAAACAATGACATAAAATGTGACTATAATTAACCAAATGTAAACTTTTGGTTTATACAATCACAATAATACTTATATGACACCAGACTACTAAATGGTGAATACTTGACTAAGTAAAGAAAAATAACTATTCCTATAGAATGGAACATGGGGAAAACCCTACTTTAGAGACTCGACTACTACCTTTAAATAATAAATTTTAGCTATGCAACAAACTTATACACTAAGGAGTGTCTAGGTAACCATATAAGACCACTAAACTTTTATGAAGTCAAATATAGGAGTCTTAAAAGAATTCATTTAAGGAAGCCATGTCTCCAGATAAAGAGATATCAGTTTCCTTTGACAAATGATGTTGAATGGAGTACAGATTCATTGAAGGAAACATGAAAAAGTTACTTTTTGTAGATGTGAGAACATTTTTTAAGGCCAAACGCACTGTAGCTGGCTATTAGCAAACACAGATCTAAATGATGAATGATGAGGAATATGGACATATATATTTTAGATGAATTTTCCAGGGACATGTATGTGGAAGAGATCTAATCTGTATTTGAATGATTCCAAATGGACTCAAAAAATATTCAAGACTGATATGTGCATGCAACCAACAGAATATATCAAACATGTTCATAAGTAACAAAACCCTCAAGCATAGCTCTCATCTCCTTAAATACGGATAAGATTTAAAATGCGATGTCTTCTTCGTCAACCAATTTTGAAGTAAGCATGGAATAACAATAATAGATTCTTCCTTGAGTAATATCTCACACATAACCAAAATAGGAATAAGTGTGGATATGTTGGCAATAGTTTGCAGATCATACACGTCCAAATACAAGTCTAGAATAGGAAGATTTAATGATGTCAAACAATAGGTTAGGTGGTGCTAGTGCAAGCTTAAAACATGTGTAGGGGAAAATAATGCACGAAAGTTAATCACATTGACAACATCTAAGAGCTTCCTCGCATTTGGATCTCCTGTAGCATTTACAAAATACTTTTATGAAAAACTTAAACTATATCAGAAAATACTTACTATTTATTTCCAATTCCTCATAGAAACTTAATCATCTTTTTCTTTGCTCCTATTATTCTTAAAAATACATGTCACGGTGAAAGAGTAATCACTCTGATACCAAATGACAGAGTTGAACATGCTTAACACACAACAATATTATATTTAGGTATATTGAAATATCATTCGGTAACATTACAATTTTATAGGAGTTGTATGAGCTCCTATTTCCATGGAGACTTAAAAAATCAACTACCCAAAATATTGGGTTGATCCAACAACCTAACCACTAATTAACGTATATACATAAGTTGGTTTTAACAACTCTACTAACATAATTTTTTACTAATTAAAATGGAGCACTAACAAATATGAATTCATAACATGGGAGGATAGTAATTGGACATTAATAACTATTCCCTATCTAAAGATATTGGGAATTCCTACTCTATTTCAGCACTCGATTTTAGTTTACCATGAATAATAAATTTATAGCATATAGCCAACAATGACTTATACTACTAAATGGTGAATAAGTGTCTAGGTAACCATATAAGACCACTATTCCTTATACGAATTGAAATCCTACTTATAGAATCAAATGAGTACCATGAATCAATAGCATTTTAGCTATGACAGGAATCTTATGTACTAAGGAGTGATAAAGTAACCATATCAGTTTCACTGAAATTATAAAAAGGCGTTGAATAGGAGTATTAAAAGCATTCATTGAAGGAAACCTGAACAAAATGTTTCTTCTTTTAGATGTCAGAACATTGTTTTAAGGCCAAACACACAACTGGATATTAACAAACATAGATCTGAGTGATGAACAGTGAAGAATCTGCACATATATCTTTTAGATGAATTTGGACAAGGATGTGTACATGGTAAAGATATGATTTGAGTTTGAATGATTCCAAATGGACTCAAAAAATTATTCAAGACATGATATGTGCATGCAACCACAAGAATATATCAAAACATTTTCAAAGTAGCGTGTTGAAACCCTCAAGTATAGCTCTCATCTCCTCAAATATGGCTAAGAATACAAATGTGATGTCTTCTTTGTCAACCGATTTTGAAGTAAGTGTGGACCAAAAATAATAGATTCTTCTTTGATTAATATCTCACATAGAACCAGAATAGGAATAAGTGTGGATATGTTGGAAACAATATGAAGATCATATATGTCCAAATATAGGTCTAGAATAAGAAAATTGAATGACATAAAATAGTAGATGAGGTGGTGTGGGTGCCATTTTAAAACATGCATGTAGGGGAAAAGAACGCACAAAAGATAATCACATTGACAACACCTGAGAGCTTCATCACATTTGGATCTCCTGTAGCATTTAAAAAATAATTTTATGAAGAAACTTAAACTATATCAAACAATACTTACTATTTGATTCAAGTTCCTCAGAGAAACTCAATCATATTTTTGTTTCTCCTATTATTCTTAAAAATACATCATGGTGAAAGAGTAATCACTCTAATACCAGATGACAGAGTTGAAAAGGCTTAACACACAACACTATTATATTTTTGTATATTGAAATATCATTCGGTAACATTACAATTTTATAGGAGTTGTATGAGCTCCTATTTCCATGGAGACTTAACAACTCAACTACCCAAAATATTTGGTTGGTCCAACAACCTAACCACTAATTAATGTATATACATGAGTTGGTTTTAAAAACTCTACTAAAATAATTTTTTACTAATTAAAATGGAGCACTAACAAATATGAATTCCTAACATGGGAGGCTTTTAATTGGGCATTAATATCATTCCTTATCTTAAAATATTACCAATTATGTCTCTATTTCAGTGTTTGATTTTAGTTTTTCAGAAAATTTGTATAGTAGATAGCTAGGAATGACTAGAGTTTTTGTCCACCATATATCAAATATGTTGATGAAATCAAGATTGATGAGCCACCATTTTTCAAACTAGAGTTGAGTTAAGAACTATAAACCTAATGCTAGAATTCACTATTGCAAAGCAAACATACATTATGATGGTTTAAATTTAAGGTACGTATTCTTACACACATTCAACAAGGATAGTGGGATCCATACGAGTACACTTAAATATAATTGAATACTTATGTTTCAATTTTGGGAGCTCATATTTGCATCATCTTGTATGTTGATTTGTTTGTTATTTTATCTTGTTATGATTTTTTATTGTTTATTTTTCATATATCCATTGGAAGGGTATAAGTTATATTTTGAATTACCATCATAGAGGCCCATGACATGGAGCAAAGGGAATATGGATGGAGCTCTGATGTTTATTTTTAGGAAGGTGTTAAGACCCTAATAAATCATTGATATGATTTTCAATGTGAGTCACATGAGAATAAGGATTGACTATGAATGTTTGAACACCAAGAACCCTGAAATTTGGCAAACAATTTACTCCTAACCTCCTAGTGAGGTTGCATAACAATTTCATCGATAAATTTTCCACCCATTGCAAATATGTGCATTAAGAAGCAATTAATGTATGTATACGTGTTAAATTCTTTATCTAAAAGCTAATCTAGGAGACCCTACAATATTGGAAAAAGTACTTATGAGTCATTGGATGAATGTAGCTCCCTTAATAAAGAGGCAAGTGTAAAAATACTAAAACCGAATATAGCCTTAAGCTATGCCTCCCACTGTCAAATATTTATAAATAAAAAAATTGAAAGGGCATTACGAGGAAATCCACATAAGGTCAAGGTTTATTATTTACAAAGATATCCTATCAGAGGCTTCATTAATACTAATATCCAAGGGAAGTGGTAATGATACATATAATTGCTCATGTGTAAGGGCCTTAAGTTGACCCTTTCTCTTGAAAATAAGGAAACCATAGTAGGAGACTCCTAGCTAGGTTATAAATTCAAACTCGTGAAAGGGGTTGGGACCAACTCCAACACTCAAAGGAATCTAGAGAGAAGGTTTTGATATAACACCCTTATTCAAAAAAATGAGTTCTACACATCGTTATCAGTTTAGAACTTCTCCTACCATCATTTTTTATGGATGGAGAGCATAGAGCTTCATAGAGCTGTCATCACCAATCCGGCACTATGATAATTCTTCAACGAGAACTCCTCGTGCTGTGATTATTTACTAATGCACAACCTTTAACTTGGTGGATGTAATCTGGAAACAAAACAACAACATAACACAAGAATACAATCGACTATGATAAGACGGAATGATGAGAAGTACGAAATATCAAAGTTCATTATAATATTAACATGAAACTGTTACAATCTCATCCTTGCACGTACTTCAAGTGTTATTGACTTCACTTGCCTTTCACCAAGATTATGGGAGAAACTTTACAATTACACCTCTTAATGGCTTCTTCAACACACCTTTAAACTAATGGCTTCCTTCGCACACTTCCTACAACATTTCTCACTACTTCCTTCTATGCTAAATGAGGGGGGTGGCCTGTCTATTTATACAAATTCCAGGCTGATCCATCTTATCTCTAAGATAGGATATGAAGTACACTCTGACGAATCATAGTTCCATAGCTTAACTCTTATCTGTACATGTAAGCTTATCTTTTAAGATAAGATCATTCCTTATCATTTTACATGGGTTCCACAATTTTCGCCTTTTTATAACTAAAGGGTACAAAATATTTAAGACCCCACTCCAAAAGTCCTTAATACCAATATAATATTTCTACTTCCCAATCACGTAGACCCTACTTCTCTAATTACCCAAACTTTGACATTTTGAACATCTACCGGACGACTTAAGGCAAATATTTACTTTTGACAAGGATTCCTATTATACTTTGACTATTACAGTACTCCACATTATTGGCGGCACTGTACGGTGACGGTAGCCATAATCTTCTATCAGACGCGACAACTAATTATGCTACTGGTAACAACATCATATTCCTAATGCATACATTAATGAAATTGAAATTACGGAGGATAATTGTAGTGTCGGCATAACCTGGACAATGATTTAGATAGTAAATGGAATTTGCTATTACTATACCAATTGTGAGGAGGAGACATATAGAACCCATGGATGAGAAGATGTTGATAATATATTTCAATAATATTAAACAAAGACATACCTTAGATGTTTTTGTTGACCCACAAGGCTCTAATGTTTACAATATGATGCTCATTATAACCTCCATACTAGTAAAAAAAAATTCAACAAATTATGCCCTTACAAATTTTGGGTTTTGTAAATAGTTATGGCCCATACAAAAAATGTCATTCCTTTTTTCCCTTAAATGTCTCCAATATGTAATATTTCCCTCCAACACTAAAACAATCTACCTCTCAATGCCAAAACAATATCATACCCACTAAATTTAGCCTCTGCATCAAATGACATTCGCTATTTTTTCCCTAAATGCCTCCAATGTACAATGTTTCCCTCCAATGCCAAAACAATCTCCCTCCAAAATGCCAAAACTAGTATTAAGCCCCAAATTTGGCTGTCCCTCCAAAATGCCAAAATAATATTTGGACCCAAATTTGATTTCCCTCCCAATCCTAGTCGGGCACATAATATGCATAAAAATCAAATTTATTATGGATACTATTACATTTGATTTTATATTAATGAAAAAATTACCATTTATATATACCTAAAAATCATAAAAAATATTAATAACTTTATGTGCATCCATCCACAAATTTGTGTGGAACTACTAATAAACAAAGTCATGGTAAAAATAAGTTAGGCATAAAACAACAACAAAAAAATTGTTTGGTAATATCCTATACAAAACATTACAAACGACTCTACAATAAGAGTATATATAACACGTCCTTGACTCATGGGTTAAATTCGATGGTCCTTTAGACATGTTTTTATGATTTCAGTTGTAGAATACTTTCAAGTATTTGAAATAACCATCACATGCAACTTGTATATATTAATATGACTGTTATTTTTATACAAATTTATATGTATACTATATATTCAATATAGTTGAATATATTAAATTAGTTCAATTAATTCACAACAAGAATTTCACACATTTAATAACAGATAGGAATAACTTATTCAAAAAGTCTTTATCATCTTTTAACAAGAACATTTGGATGATAATAATGATTACCCTATAAACTACTATTAATGTTAATATACTACATATTTAGTGTTAAATTATAAGAAAAAAATATGACCACAAAATATAACACCAATTTTGTATCATATTACAAATAAACATTATTATTTTGGTGTTAAATTATAGGATGATACCAAATTGGTGTTATATTACATAAAAAACAAATATGAACATAAAAAAATTTGGTGTCCTGGTGTTAAATTTATATGATGACAACAAATTGGTGTTATATTACAAAAAAAAAGATATGAATACCAAAATATGTGGTGTCTTGGTGTTAATTTTATAGGATGATACCAAATTAGTGTTATATTACAAAAAATAGATATGAACACCAAAACAATTGGTGTCCTAGTGTTAAATGTGTGACATTATGTAGTGTTTGTTTACCAACACCTAATTGTATCCATATAATCCATTAAGAAAATACATCATCTTGGAACCAATCAATATTTGTATGACCTCGTCTAGAGAAAGGAGAGGATAGTTATCCTTTTTCGAGGCTCTGTTAAGGTTCCTAAAGTCTACACATAGCCTAATTTCTCCATTATTTTTTCGAAAAGGAAATAAATTGCCCACCTAGGTTGAGTTTCTAATTAGGAAGATTATCCCAACATCAAGTAATTTTTGCACTTCTCTATGGATTATATGTTCCGAAATTGAGTTCACTGGTCTTTGCCTTTGTCTGAAAGGTTTGTGGCTTTCCATTAGTGGTATGGTATGAGTGATGACCCTAGGATCAAATATCTTCAATTCATCATAATACCACGGTATGCCATCCTTATAGCTCCTTAAGAGGGTTATATTTTTTATCATCATTTGAATAGACCAAGCCTATGTTAACTAATTGAGGTTATTATTTAGTGCTAATGTTCACCTAAATGTAATCCATATAATTAGATTTAGGATTTGTAGTGTGTTTGGTTTGTTGGTTTGGTTCAAAAAACCTTTCCAATGAAACTATCCAATTAGGGATTCTATTTTGTTTAATATTCATGAAATTGTCTTAAGACAATTAATTTATATTTTTTCATCAATGATTTGGGATTCAAAAACATTTTAACTATTCATAAATTGAATGATCTGATGGTCATAATTAAATACCTGAAAGTGATCGACATTTTCGAGCAGAGAGGGTGTGGGAATCATTTCCACCAACATTTTTTCTTATTTCAGTTTTTGAATATATGTGACAGTCACAACAAAAGTATCTAATGCATCCTCCTCCTAATTTTACTTCCTGGGTACAAACACAATGTGAAAGGCATCAAAATATTATATAATTTTTGAGACCATATGTTTGTACCTTTTAAGATAATATTGTTTGCATTAGTACTTACTTCTTAAATGATTAACTACAATATTTAAATCTCAAAAAAACACGAGATCTTTTACCTTTTATTTAATGGAAAATTGTAATCTCAAAACTAAGGCTTCATAACCAACTAGGTTATTGGTGAAAGGCAACTATAACTTGTAAGAGTCAGGTTGTTGTTGGTCTTAAGTGTTGGCATGTTGTGTTCTAGGTTGTTTCATTGACATAAAAACCCATTAATGACAAAGAGGATAATGGATTAGAGTCAGAAGATTCTCAATGTGATGATGATATGGATATTCAGAGGTTGACATGATGGTATGAGGTGATTCAGTGAGATTGGCTTGGGGTAACAAGCCTAATCAAGTGGCCTAGCTAGCCTAGGTGATGGAGCATTATGGTTGGAGCTTATTGGTAGCTTTAGGAGCATGTTGGAAGCATGGATATCATTTTTTTAGAGTGTTTAGGCACTCACATAAGTTTTATGGTATAGGTACAGGTTCAAGACCAAGTTTCAGGTGCTCATCTAGACTAGGTCTAGGTGTTAGGAGGAATTAGGATGAGTTGTGGAGCCATGTGAGATCATGGATGCCTATAAGAAGGTGTTTAATTATTTACTAATGAGGTTAGGACCTTTTGGATAGTTTCTGTGATGATAGCCTAAACCATGTAAAACCCC
The DNA here is from genome assembly GCA_019776745.2 of Taxus chinensis. Classification (NCBI taxonomy): domain Eukaryota; kingdom Viridiplantae; phylum Streptophyta; class Pinopsida; order Cupressales; family Taxaceae; genus Taxus; species Taxus chinensis. The sequence continues at coordinate 526,892,659 of CM034153.1, forward strand.
AAGGGCTAGTCATGTAAATGTGATGGGATAAGAAGATGGAGAGCTATCTAAGCCATGATGATGATTGGAGATGATGAATAGAGGTATCCTAGAGGTGTGAGAAAAATTTGGAGTCATCCAAGAGGTGTGAGAAAAAAATTGAGTTATCCTAATTTTGCAAGATATGTTAGTTTGAGTGAAACATGGTCAAGGAGGAGGTCTTTTCCATCTTGAATTGCACCTTCTGATGCTCACCATGAATTGTGTACTTTACATGGGACCTTTCAATTTTAGGGATGATTTTAAATTGATTCTAGAAAGTTTTAAAAAAATAACGAGGTCATTTAATTGTCACATTTTTATGAACAAATGTTAATAAGGTAAACAAATTTTTGTGTGTTTGAAACCCTAACTCAAAAGCGATAGGAGAGATAATGCTCATAAGTGCCCAAAATTTATTTATGGTTATAGTATGATGATTTTATTATGTAGAGGATTACTCTAGGTTTCCACAAAGGTATGTTAGAGTTTTTGGTGATGATTGGACCCCATTTAAAGAGGCATGTTTATAAATAAGTTTAGTTTGGGACAAGGTTGTCCAAAGGAGTTGCAAATTAAATGGACATTGTTTTTATTATGTTATTTTTCATTAATTTCCATGGTGGTTTTAGGTCATGATGATGCATATAAATGGAAAATTGTGCCCTATTTGTGAAGACTATTCAAAGAATAGTTTTGGGGCTGTTTTAGGTAGTTTGCAGAGATGGTCTTGGTTGAAGGCCTTCCACTTGGATTTGGAAGGATTTACAATATGTAATGGAAAGAGGATTTATAGGGATTTCCAGTGGTATAATTTTTATCACATGATGATGAGATTTTATGGGTCATTCATGTTAGTTTGTGGAGAAGAAGGTTTCTTGGTTTTTCAGGATAGGATTGCTCAGGATGAAAGAATGGAGTGAATGAGGAATGAGATAGATTATATGATGATTTATATCACATTAAGAGTGAATAGGGATGAATTTGTTTACTATTGAAGGAATTTTTAGGTATTGGAAGTGATATAAATTGTGCAAGATAGTTGAGTTTGTAAAACGTTTTTCTTGACAACTTGATTTGGTGAAGAGGAAAGTTGTTGTGGTTTGAGTGTATGGATGTTTCATGATATATAAATTACATGAATTTGATTTAAAGGTCCAAAGGATTCCATATAGTGGATACATTCCATATTTTAGTTTATCCTAGGTAGTCTTGATGCCCAAATGTGAAGACATGGTGTGGGAAACAATTGTTTGATGAAGGATATGAGCCTCTTGGCCCATGTTATGAATTATTTGATTGGTAAAAGAAAATGTGTGACCATGGATGATGATTATATGTTATATTAAACATATTTTATGAATTTTTAAGCTTTAATAATCATGGTTTTTCTATCAGTGAATTTTACTCATCCTAGTGATGGGGTTTTAAGCATGTATGGTGCAAGTTGGATGGTTTTGGGCATGAACGAATTATATGGGTTATATGAGAACTATTTAAAGCTTCAAAAGGGATGTTTTTAATTTTACTTGATTGAAGAAAATGAGGGAAACTGACTTGGTGAGTGTTTGAATAAAGATGAAGGTATAAAGTGCATGTTTGAATTCAAATTTGCACTAGTTGAGTAAGATGGAGAAAGTGCGACCTATGTGAGAGTGTTTTGTAGGTACCAAGGAATGTATTTAAATTTTATAGAATGTATGATAGGTTGAAGGATGTTTGAAATAGTGTTTTCAAGAGGCTGAAGGAAAGATAAGTTGAGAAAGTGAAGGATATAACGAATTAGAGAAGATAGGGTTTGAATAAGGGTTTGAAGGTGTATAAGTTGAACCAGTGATCTCAATAAATTGTGGCAGAAACAATAAATTAGATATCTTCTTAAAAGGTGCTTGAGTAGGTGATTAATCATCTTAGGGGGTTGTATCCTCCTTGTGGATTTGGTGCTTCACAAAACTAGGGGTTGGTGCTCCTTCTAGGGTTGATGATCTAATAAATTAGGGGTTGGTGCTCCATGTGAAATTAGTGCTTCACTAAATAATTTTGATTTAAGTAATATAATCAGAAGTTTCAACGGGTTTTCTTCCCCTTGAGGTTTTCCCACTTATATCTTGTGTTATGGTTTTTCTTCTCTTGGTCATGGTTGATTGCATGTATTTTATTTGATATTTTACACACATTAATGGATGGTTAAGTGATTAATGGTTTAAATAATAAATATGAAATTGATTTAAGTTTGTAAGGAATGATTCATCCCCCCTCTCAGTCCATTATGCTTCCAAAATTTAGGGCCTTTTAAAACAACTCTTACTCTAGAACCATGTTTGGAGTAGGCTCCATTAATGTGTAATGACCATAAACCCAAGGTATCTTGGGGTTTTTAGGTAGTTTTGTTTCCCCTAAATCAAGTGTATATACTCCAATACCAATCGAGTGTAAATTTACTTATTAATTTTTGGTATTTTAATTAGTGATCATATGTTCATTTTTGTCTTTCTTTCTATCTTGATTTGTTTTGGGATGTATTTCCATGGTAGCCACATGTGGGAAAAATCAATGGACATATATCCATTCAAAACTCTTGACAAATCACTGTTGAATAACATACTATAAGCCTCAGGGATTTCCATAACTTACATGTCCATAAAATATTGAATCCTAGGTTCAAAGTATAATTATATGTGTACATTAGGGAGCTCACCTATCATCTCTACCTTATATTTGTCCAATCAGACTACCAATCTATTTGATTTGGTTAGGGTCAAGAAAATATTTTTACATATGCATAAAGGCATGATGTTTGCAAAGACCCCATAGTCTATTAGAAAGTTGTGTAGGTTCTTTCCAAATACTATAATAGTAAGTAAGAATGGTGGAACCTCAACCTTAATTTTATAAAAAGGTACACTAGTATGGGAATAGTTTTGGGGGTCCTTGGTGGCTTTTCTAGTTAGACATTTCAATAATAATTCTCTATATTTTCTGAGTTGGGCCAATTCATGCAAGGTGATATTTATTTTTATCTTCTTCATATCCTCTACAATATTATACCTAGTTCTTAAAATACCTAAAGAATTTTCTTGAGGATGAGGATCACTTTCCTTTGGAGGAGGAGTATCATCCTTGGCATTTGAATTAGGTGGTGTTGTGATATTATTTGGAGGCATTCAAGTAGTGTTCTTCAATGCATAGTTACCTTTTTGGTACTGTTGAAATGCATGCACCTCATATATATTTTCCTCTGGTGCATTATCCTCCTATGAAGGACAACAATAGGTTTCCACCATCATAGTAGTACTAGGTGGCTTTGTGTTATCATCTAGGTTAGATGACCTAGAATTATCATTAGTATCTAGAACTATCTCATAATTATCTAGTTCATTTTGAAAGACTTCAAAATCATGAAAAAAATCAACACAATCTAACTCACCATGCATAGTTATATTATAGACTCTACACCAATTAGGTAATGCAATTTCACAAACATGTATCTTTGACATCATGTTCTAGGAAAACTTTGTTTAATTGTTATTATTTTTTATGAAGGGTCTATAATTTTACCTCTGGAAGTTTTAATTTTTATTTGAGTTTCCCTCTCCACTATTTCCTACTTTTCTTTTCAAATTAAAGAATTCATGGACCGATTTTCATACCATCCTTTGGATAAAATCCAGCTCTCTTTTTACAATCTCTAGATTAGCTATTTATAGATTAGTATTATTAAAATGAACCAAAGCATGATTTTCATTTACTTGCGGATCAAAAAAGGTCATAGGGTTGACTAATATTTACTGTTGGTTTAGGGTGACATAGCTAATTGGTAAATCATTTAAGACTGGTGTCTATATGAGGTTTGGTGTGTTTTGACCAATTTGAGGAAATTGGTTTAGATTTGCATTTTAGAAATTCCAATTGGTCATATATTTAGATTAGTTCTGCATATGCATCTGTCATGGTGTTGATGTCTCGATATCTTCTAGAAAATATTGTATTCATTGGATCTAAGCTATTTTTGTAAATTCTCAGGGCCAAATTAGTTATGGGATTATATGGGTCAATGGTAAGTTTGTAGGTCTTTTGGAACATGACATTTAAAGCTCTAATGGGCTCTTTAGCATCCCTTTGCAAGGTGATGAAAATTTGGTACAAAAATAATGCTAGTAATCCTTCTAAAATGGGAAACACATATATCATGGAAATTCTTTCCAACTAGTGATTGAGTCTTCGGGAAGATTTAATAACCAATCCTATGCACACTTTGAAGTGAGAATGGAAAGATTCTACATGCTACATCTTCATGTGTTACATTTAAAATCCTTAGAGATGATTTAAAATTCCTAATATGCTCTTCAATAGAAATACTACCTAAAGGATCAAATACAGGAAAGTATTTCTCTAGATTCCTAGGTAAATCATGGACAAGACTAGGAGTATTAATTAAAGATCTGACTAGCCAAGCCATTGTTGGTACAACTGTGGAAGATGGGGTACCTAATTTGGATGAAATCGGTTGTGCCTTTGGAAAATTTGATTTTCCTTTATCATATCATGGTTTCCTATGAGAATCCAAGGATATGTGAGATAATACTGAATCAAAATGAGACCAAGTGACAATTCTTGGAAAATCCAACATATACACACAATTTAAGACTAATTTTAAAAGAAAAAACATATTATTTGAAGTTTAATAATAAATGTGTGTTAATGAGAAAAAAGGTCCTCCTTTTAGCACCATATTTTCATCTTATCTTTTTGATGTGTATGGAATACACACCTTTAGGGATAATGATAGGATCTTACATCCTCCTCAATTTAGATTAAAAAGATGACTTAGTGCACAAGCTGTAGGTATACGGTCTTATAAAGGACCAATCATGGGTGTTTGTTGGAATTTATATAATATTTTTAGCACCACTGTCTGTACCTCATTACCAAATTTTAATCTAAAGTATTCCTAAGTCTAATATAACTAATAGATGTTACTCAGAATAAAACCAAAAGGGAGATCAGACATAGAGAAAATAAAATTCTACAAAGACTAGATTTCATGAAACTGTTATTATGTGAGTTCAATAATGTATGCTTAAATAACAAGACATGCTCAATTTAACTTACACTCAAATTTACATGATACGGGTGTAGAGATGCAAAGGATGTTATAACTGTGATTGCAAAAACTTTTTGTAAATTGAAAAATCCATCCAAATTATTGAATGTACATCTACTATAAGTTGTCAAATTACAAATAATGTTACACTTTCATTAAAATTGCATAAACACAATTTAAAGACCACAAATAAAATGATAAATATGATTATAATATCAATAACACTTTATAAAGAAACATAAAAAATATGAAGATGAGAACATGTCACTTCAACTTGCAATAATTACAAAACTAGCTTGCATTAATAATCAAGAATTCACCTCCCTTTGAAAATGGACAGGTACATGATAATTTATATAAAATAAGGAGCTTTGTTTCACCACCCTTACCATGTTATAATTACCTAACATCAAGAAAATATACTAGATAGTTGGCATCATATAAAAATATCCTAATTAATTTCAGTTAGGGTGTTACAGTCAAGTACATGGCCAGGTATGCTCCTAGAATATTCCTAGTAATCATTCATTGTTCTTGCTTTACAATGGGCTCCTTTTTGGTTGGAGCTAGTAGTGTGGGTGATGCCTGCGATTCTACCAAAGAATATTTGAAAATATTTTAGTCCCCATTGAGTTTGTTGAGATCAATTATGGGATTCCTAAAGAGATTGGGAGATTTGTCTTATAGGACCTTTTGGGAAACCACAATTTTTCCCAACACCTCTTTGAGGGTCTTTATATTTTGAATTTTCTCCTCAGCTTGAGATATTAATTCAATGACCTTTGAGAATTCAGCCTCATTTTACTTTATGATATTTATGTGGAAATGTGTCTTTAATTGCTTGAGATACCCTGTAAATTCATTCGTTGGTGCCACCTCTTGGTTTTCTGAAAAGATATTGGCTTGAAACAACATCATGTAACTATGGGGGTAACCAACCCAGCTGTTCATCCTCAAATTCACCCTTGATATAGTTGACATATGTTTGGAAAAGGTTCATGCCTTATGTTGTGAGCACTGTGGGATCCTTGCATACTTTTACATCAACTTCCCTATCTATTGCCTTAAGAATTTTTTGGAGTACATGCATTTTATTAACAACAATGTAATATTTTCTAGAGAAGGCACGTCCCTTCTTCTTTGCTTCAATACTATCCTTCATTATATCAAACAAGGAAATAAGGCTTGTTCTACTTCATTGGTCAGATCATCAAGAACATTGTCTTTCCATTTAACATTTAATGTTTGTTTTATGGCTTGCAATCCCCAAACCATTTACACTACCACTTTTACCGAGGCTTGGATAAAAGACACCAAGTATTCATGATATTCATCCACTTATGACCCTTTTTTATTTCTCTTTTTGGTAAGAGAAAATAAGGCGTCAAAATTTTCATGTCATATAAGGGACTAATTTTTGGACATCCTCTTTCTTTTTACCCTTTTTATGGTACATATTTTGTGATTAAACTCAATAGTAATATGAGGATCCTCTTGGGAAATCTAGTTAGGTTTCTCCCTTTATAAGACTAAGGCCCGTCCTACCCAACCTTGTCTAAGTTCTTGAGGAGGTTTACTGGTAGAGGTTGTTTTATTTTTTCCTTCATGTACCTGTTCCACCTATTCAACTACTTCCATTTCAGTTTATTGAGTGGTTTCCTTGGGGTATTCTTCCTCATCTGAAGATAATACATCATAAGTAACCAATAAAAAACCTGTGATTGGTTCAGTAGCTATTTCCTGAACCTCTGTAATAGTTTTTGGTTTGGATTTCCTTTAGGAAGGAGTGGGAGGACTATGAATTAGGGATGTATGTGTGGATTCATATATGTAGGTGACCATTTCTTAGTGAAATCTCTTCTAATTATTGTGACCCTCTCTAAGGGAAGCCAATGGAGGAGGCATCGTTAGAAATCAACAGGGTCAATTATTGTTTTTTATGTAGGACCCATGGCCAAGAAATCCAATCACTTTGCTAAGGCCCTTACAACTCTTTGGGGAATCAAAATGGATAGGATTCTCAATGGTGGAGGGGGAATATTTTAATATCATTAACAACCTCTCTGGATACCAAACACCCAATAGGACAATTACTAATTTCATTAAGGAATCTAATAAGCTATGTAATGGTCTTAATATTATTATTCAACATGTGTATAGGGTGGGTAATTGTGCCGCTTATGCACTTGCTAATGTAGGTGTTCACATGGATAATTATAGTGAGTGGCATAATGAAAAGGACCTCCCCGTGCAACTTATTCTATCATCATTAATGAAGCTACCACCCAACCCATCATTACAACTTAAGTGGAAACCTACACATGTGTGGAATTTTCCTCCTTGGTACTTGTAACATATCAGATCTATTAATTTTCATTTAATCCTCTCCTCGAATACCGAGGGCATATGTTTTCAAGAATAAGGTTGGAATAAGGAGAAGGGTTTTTTCTGGGTAGCAGGCCAACTTTTAGGCTACAAAATTACTGTTGAAAGGATTTTTTTCTACTGTCCCAACCTGTAACATATTTTCTACCATTTCAATCCATGATGGGAGGGCCGCTATGAATATTTGAACCAATTTTCAACCCCCAATTACAACATAATGTGGAACTTTGAGAAGCCCTCAACGTTTTCATACAACAGATCAGGGGCCATGATCAACATATCTCCATATAGTTTGTAGATAATTGGAAAGATAAAAGCATCAATTTTAAGGGCAGAGACTTCAACATTTCAAAGCAGTTCATTTCCTTCATCACGGGTTTGAGTATGGAGGGCAATAAGTTATTTCACAATAAGTTTGATAAGGATGTAGATGAGAGACTCTTCTTGGACGAGGGGGAAGAAATCCAAACAGAATGTGTTGGCATCATCTTCTCTTCCATTTCACATCCTTTTTATGAAGTGGCATGCATGGTGGTTTGATATATCATACTAGAAGGTAGGTTCTCCACCCTTCCTTTACACCATTTGGTTCTTCTCAATCACTTCAGGAGAGATGTAAAGGTCAGTTTTCCATATTACATTTCGCATTCTTTGGAAAATTTTGTTTTAGAGGTTCAGGGGCATAGGTGAGTATTACCACTCCCTTATGGAGTCATCTTCCTTATTCACCAATTTATCCTTGATGTAATTTCAAACGACCCCGAACCTCCTCTAGCTCCTCCTCCCCTCCAGCAGCCCCATATTAGAATGAAGAATCCCAGATTTCATGACCTTGTTATTGAACCTCCACCTGTTAAACGTATTCTTAGAATTAATAAGAAATATAAGGAGACAATTGGGGTAAAAATCCTTCCAGGGATCAATCAGGTCACACCTTCTATACTTGAAAATTTTAAGCAGCAGGCTGATGCTTTGAAATCTATTGAAGATAATGTTGATTTTCTCATAAAGATTGGTAGCAAGATCACCATATACCCTACCTCCATTACCAGCATGCAAGAGTAAGTAAACTCACTTTCTATTCAAATCAAAGCACTTGAGGAGAAATATAACAATCAACTTTCCATTCACATAGCAGTTCTCGACCTCCTCTAGGTTCATATTAACTAGATTTGTGATGTCAGTGGGATTCCTACATCAACACAGAAGAATGGGAGGATCACTAAAAATTCTTCAAAGAGACCAATATGGACCCTAATGTCGGGGCAGCCATGAATCTATGTAAGGAACTTAGGGTAGCACTTAAGCTGTATAACAAATATGTGAATTAGTGCCTTTTTTGCCTGTGTGTTCTCTATGCAGCTATTGTTGTGTTGTTACTCTGTTGTCGGGATTATTTTAGGAAGTTGGCCCTTGCCTTAGTACTCTTATATTTTTATCTAGATTTTTTGCTTTTGGATGGGGTGTGGCCCCCGTGTTTCAAAAAACCACTTTGTACTTTCGTGACTATCTTGGCTATTGAGCCTTTTTTATTGTACTACAGGGTATGGTCCCTTCAAAACCATTTACCTATAATAAAAAAAATCCTTGTAATTATCCCTGTGGATGGGGGGAATACACCTGTGGTATTCATATTCTAAAGTATCAAATTATCATCCTCTTGGGTGACCCACACCTAGTCATTTACAACTACATCATGGGCATATGTGACATTAAGTTTCCATTTTAATGATTCCAAATGTTTAGCCACTCTCTTCCTTGGGTCATATTTTCTCGAAGGATGTTTTGGTAGGTTGAAGGAGTGTTTGTAGGAAGCATCATACTTAAGATCTGGCCATCTTTTAAACTCTTTGCATCCAACTCTCAAAGGTAATGAAGGATGGGTCATTAATTCTTTTCCTTGTACTTATTAGAAATACAATTTATAATTTAGAAATCAATTTATTCCTTATCTAGTACATAGTAGGGTAGGTTTAATAGTGGAGTTAATAATCCTTCCATCATGATCATTGTGTACTTGGGGTAAAAGAAGGCATTTCCCATTTTCCTAATAGATTTTAGCACTTTTGTGGAAATCCTTAGCATTGGTGTTTCTATTATTATCCAGTATACTTTCAGGTAGAAGGAAACATATATGTCTTCAATGTGAGCCATAAATGGATGGGCATATAAGGTTGGATATTAATCATTTTCCTCTGGATGGAAATGGCATTCCCAAGGAGGAAAAATTTTAGGGCATACCAAGATTCCACATATTGCATATAAAAAATAAGAGGCCATAAAAATGATTTCTTATTTATAACATAAGCATTCCTTTGTGAAACCAAATTGGTTGAGACTATGTTCCCTAAGGCATGGATTTTTTATTCATCAATGATCATGGATAGGAGAGGGATCTAAACAACATCTATCTTAGTGATAGAGTGTTCTCCATACAAGTGGTTCATTAAGGCGATGCCAATTCTCACCGTGGGTCTAAATCTTTGAATGAGGATGGTATTCAGACCTTAATCAAAAATATTGTCAATTGGGTTATTTTCCCAATTTTATAAAACAATCCTTACTTGGCATTTGGTCATCCATGATTCAATGGTCGTAGAATTATAGACATTATCAGCTTTGGGAATCTTATAATAGACTTTAAAATCATAACTAACAATGAAATCTACCTTATTATATTCATTTCTAGAGAATAAGATCCAATCCTTTTCCCTAGTGTGAATAATAATATGAGAGAGTAAATCATGGCATGGAAATACCTCTATTTTGGCTGCAATTTGGCATAGCCCAGTCCTTTTAAATTCCCTAATTTCAAGGACCCTCTAAACTTGATCAACAAACATCCCTACTTCATCAATGACATCCACCAAAGCTCTCTCTCTATGTATTGTTGAAAAAGTAGTGAAATAGTGGGAAAATTAATGATCTAGTGATGCAGGGTCAAAAAATGTATCTCTCACTATTATTTGGTCTGCGTATGAGTAAAGAAAATCATCCATATTTGAATTCCCCGATTCTCTCACCATTTTCCCAAGAATTATCTTTTTGATTGCTATAAATCTTAAGAAGACTCGGCTCTCTACGAATAAACCATGGAAATTAGACTTATACAATTGACCTTTGAAATTTGGTGCTTGGTGAATGGCTTTGATTAACGTATTCATTTCAGATTGAGCAATATTTCAACTCAAATTGGAGTGCTCTGCATTAATGATGCATTATGAATCACTTGATGTTTTTCATTTAGGGAACATGGGTTTTTTAAATGTTATCCTTTTGAATGTAAGTCGTATACTTGTACACGTCCAAATTTAATCATACTTGTCAACCTTAATTAGCCACTTGATTTGTGAGTGCCATGTATATACCATGCAATAAACCATATATAATATTTTGATTATCTCATTATTCTCTGATTTTTGAAGTTTCCTTTACTTTTTCTTTATCTCACATATGTGAAGTACAAGTCCTCATGATTAAGAACTGCGAGTTACGAGCTTTGGATTTTGGTCTCTCGCATTTTCAAGTATTTATATTTGAATTCTTGCATCCATGAAGTGTGACCTTTTAATTCTCACATTCTTTAAGTATGAATTTTAACCCCTTGCATCTACGAGGTGCAAGCCTTCATTTCCTTAACTACGAGGAAAATTCAAACTTAAAGTCGGTGAAAATATTAAACACAAATTCTTACAGATGTGAAGTGCCGGTTATTACTTATGGGAACTTCCATTAAAAGATAGTGTGAATATAAAATTAAAAAAAGGTGTGAGTACATAATAAATTCGAAGTGTGAGTAATTAAACGAGTGCGACAATTTAAAGTTTTCCAAAGTGTGAATAATACATAAGTTATAAGTGCAAGGATAAAAAAATTACAAGTGAGAGCTCTCATAAGTATGAAGTGTGATTACCAAAATTTTCAAATTGAGAGTACTAAATAAATCTTTAAGTATTAAAAACTTTATATTTTAGTGCGAGTACTTAGAAAATTCTAAATGAGAGTACTAATGAGGATTTAGGCAAAAAAAAGTAACGCTTTTTAAAGGTTAAAAGGTAAATACCTAATTATTACCATATGTTTTGAAAGCAAAGTAGGTCCCAATTTTAAAGGAAACTATTTTGAAAATGGGGGTGTTAAAGAAGTAACACTATCCAAAGTGGAGGATCAATACAAAATGCATGGTTAAACGTTGTCCACCATGGTTAACCAAAAGGTTACTTGAATACCTTTGGGGTATAACACCTTTTTAATGTAATAAAAAACCTAAGGTGGAAAAAATTACTATTTTCCATGACCACATTTTAACCAAGGTCTAATATACCACTCCAAAAATAAAATACACTACAATATACTATCAAAACCATCAAAACATAAGGTGATATCAACTGCAAAGTGCCCTTCGAAGGATCTTAACAATAATAAGCAATGACTATCACGGTCAACCCACTAGATAGATACAATATTTTTCGGTCTCCACACTATAAATGTGTTTTAATATTATGCATATTTAATCAAATATTTCACACTTCCTTGTGGAAAACATCATGATTAGGTCATCTCAATACCTATTTTTACAAAATACAAACACACTATACTGCACAAGTCACATTATGAAATAATAAATACCATATGGTGTAGTATTAACATGACTTGATAATGTGATAGAGAGAGAGAGATAAATTAAATTTTATTTCAAATTTATTGAGAATCTAACTCTTTGTGGGTTACCTTCTGTTATCTTTCCTAGCTCATAGTATTTGATTTGCACTTATCTTTCACCTGCTAAGTAAATGGGCATTAGTGTGACATGATGCATGCAACTCAAATAACAATAATAATGATCAATATAATATTGAAATCACAATATACTTCCTTGTCACTATTGAATAAGTGGTCCTCATAAAATTCTTCCAATGTCCTGAAATCATATTAGTACTAAAACCAAATACACGTGTATATAACTTAAACACCATATAATGATTCATTATGCCCTTATGATTAAAATAAAATAATGTCAGTTATAAAAAATCAATAGAAAAATAGGCATGCCTTCTCAACATGTAGTAATACAACATAAAATGAATATTGTCAAAGAGTGTTCCCAAATAGGTACTTATTAAATTATATCAAATAGTCCAAAGGGCGGGATACTACACACTTTTGGTCACGGGGGATTCATTAGCTAGGCAATATCCTAGCACGTGGGTTCATATTGAGGTAATTAAAATTAATAAAATTACATTCAATATACCGATAGACATGAGGGGGTGAAAGGGTTTAATTTATTAATGTTTTTAATTAGGTATTGGGGGTAGGTTAGAGATGTGGGCTGAAGAAAAGGGAGGTTTAATTTTAATATAAAACTAAAATATTTGAACCCTTTTTTAAAAAAGTAAATACCTTAAAATTGAAAAAGGAGTGTGGTCATAAATTAAATAATAATTTCTTTTTTAATAAAGAAATCTAGATTCTTAACCAAGAAATAATAAGATGGTAGAAAACTAGGATTGAGTATGCTTTTCAACACAAGTGATATTATTTCACCATCTTAATTATTTGAAGAACTATTGATAAATGATTAAAGCTTACCATATATAAGGTGATTTGTAATTGGTCTTCAATGGCTTCAAACTATCTTTCGAGAGGAATTGCATATTAAAAAAAAAGAGAGAGAAATATAATATATTTTCTGTCTAATATATTAGGGTAGAAATAAAAAGGGGTGAATAAAATTGTAATTGAAAAATGGGTAAGTAAGGTACATGGAAAAAATAGGGGGTATTTTCATTTTAATAATACAACAGGAGGGGGTATTATCAATTGAATAATTAGAGGTAGAAACTAGAATCAAGGGTATTCTTTAATACCCTTCGAACGCACGTGTTATACCATACTTTTACAAAGTGAACCCCCCGTGCTTTTGGTCATCCTATAAACTATTGCAAAGGCATGAAGGTATGATACCCTATCCCTCTTGACTGGATCAAATTGGGGGTCTCCCCACCTTGAATTCACATCACTTGATTAGATCAAAATTGTATTCTTGCATTCCATGGGTCGGTTTTTATATTGTAGTTGTGATTTCATCCATTTTCCCCATTTGAAATTAATAAATTGTTAATTAATGAAATCTCAAACATTATGTAAGAGATAAAAAATGAGTTTGTTTGACCTACTCACATGAATATCCTTTCTTTCATCTTAGGTCTCTTGTTACTTGGATCAAAGAAACCAAAATTTCTTCCTTCTCCCCTATTCAGAAACCTTTGTATAGTGTCCCTCTTTGGGATATTTTACTTGTCCCTCTAATGGAAATACAAGTGGATGGAGAAATATGGAATATCATTCCCTCCATAACTTTTTTGGCTACCAAACTATCAACCCCATGGTTTGTATTCTTCTCATCCTCCTCCTCATCATTTGTGATTAATTTATCTTATAAGTAATGTATCATTTATTATTTTTTCCTCTAGATAGAAATGGTTAGGATAACATATTATGGCATCCCATAATATCTCATAACCCTCTCATACTTGAATTACTCGAGGCTATTTATAATCAATGCAACACCATTTTCCCTACCTAATATGCCACATCTATATGACATTCTTAATTTTATTCGAATGAACTTTGTATGGGTTTCATGTGATGTCCATTTCCCTTAAAGAATCCACAATCATCCTCTAGTGTCAGAAATCAGGGTCTTAAATATTCCTTTTTCCCATTAGATATCTTTTTCATACTATTGGATTATGCATCCACTATGAAAGTGAATAGGCTATTAGGAGTAATCACTTCCATGTGATCATATTCCCAATAATGTAATATTTCCCATGCTGTAATTTGTTCTATGTGTACCATATACACAAATATATGTAGGTCCTTGTATATATTGATGGTCATGCAACACCTCCGGGATTGTAATGTTATATCTCCTCCATCTCTCGCACTATGCGATCAAGGTTGTATCAACTAAACACACCCATTATGTCAAAAACCAAAAGGAATCTCATTAATATAACCATGTATTTTCATAATTATTATATATGTCCTTGAGAAATAGGCTTCTACAAAATCCCTTCTCTTTCATCAGTATCTCAAAATATCCCTATATAATAATCGTGAGTTAATCATTTTTTCTTTATGTTCCTCCATTTTCATATGTATCCCAGTAACATGAAGCCTTGAAATTCTCCATACGTCCTCCAAATTCACTATCATCTTCCCTGACAAGAACCAAAATGTGTAGGTGTTCATATTCAATCACCGAATAAAAACATTGATGAACATATCTTGATCAAATGACATCACATCTATAGATCTTAATTGGTATACAAAAATTGTGTCAAGATATACCCACTCATAAAATTCCTAAGAGAGTGATCATAAATTTTTCTAGATTGAAGGATAGTGGACTAAGTGCCAAGAATCGCACCAAGGGTCCTACTACTAAGAAAAAATAATGGCAGAATTTTGGCTGACCTTTTGGTCCTTTTCTATGCTTTTCCCTTTTCTTACCTCTATTAAGGATACTATTTTTGTATCTTTGTTTATTATAAAAAAAAATTGTTCATTAAATATTGTAGGATTTGTGGGTCTGGATCTATTTAGGGGTTTCCCTCCTATCAAGTATGTTTTACATGGCTCCCTTGGCTCTCTTTTGGTTGGATTGTTTGACCATGCTTCTCTTTTTGTAAATGGTTTTTTGGTCCCTCAAAACAAAATTTTATTTACCTTATCTAAAAAAAAATCCCTAGGGGTGTAATTTTATCTCTCCTCCATCTCTCGCACTATGTGATGAAGGTTATATGAACTAGACACACCCACTGTGTCAAACACCAAAAGAAATATCATCTTGATAAAACCATGTATTTTCATAATTGTTATGTGTATCCTTGAGAAACAGTCTTCTACAGAATCCCGCCTCTTTAATCAGTGTGTCAAAATATGCCTATATAATAATCATGAGTTAATCATTTTTTCTTCATATTCCTCCATTTTCATATGTATCCCACTAACAAGAAGCCTAAAAATACACCATGTGTGCTCCAAATTTCCTATCATCTTCCCTGAAAAATGTGTAGGTGTCCATATTCAATCACCCAACGAAAACATTGATGAGCATATCTTGGTCAAATCACATCACATCTATAGATCTTAATTGGTATAAAAAAATTATGTCAACATACACCCGTTTAACATCCCCAAGGGTGTAATTTTATCTCTCTTCCATCTCTCGCACTATGTGATCAAAGTTGTATGAACTAGACATCCACTGTGCCAAACACCAAAAGGAATCTCATCAATACAACCATGTATTTTCATAATTGTTAGATGTCTCCCTGATAAATAGTCCTCTACATAATCCCTCCTCTTTCATTAGTATCTCAAAATATCCCCATATAATAATCATGATTTAATCATTTTTTCTTCATGTTCCTCCATTGCCATATGTATCCCACTAACAAGAAGCCTCAAAACACTCCACACATCCTCCAAAGTCACTATCATCTTCCTTGACAACCACCAAAATGTGTAGGTGTCCATATTCAATCACCCAGCGAAAACATCGATGAGCATATCTTTATAAAATCGCATCACATATATAGATCTTAATTGGAATACAAAAAATGTGTCAAGATACACCTGCTCAACCTTCTTTAGCCCCAATTTTTTTGTTGTCTTTAATAATATTCCATGACATACCACGTACATGTATATGATATCCTACAACATAATAAATAAATATGAAAATCATAATTTTACAAAAATAATATATTTGTAATATTAAGTTATGTAGTATTAGGGATATATTTTTAAATTTTTTACATATTATGCAAAAAAAATGTACATATTGAAAAGAAATGTACATATTTGACTAATATTATACATATTATAATTATGACTATACAAATCATGTTCATATAGTATGGTTCATGATAGTATCATACAATTCCCAAACTAAATAAGAGGAATCCCCTGTGCTAAATATGCATATTTTAAAAAAGAAAAGAAAATGTATTAAAATAAAAATAATAAAGTTCATAATGACTTGTCAACCTCATCTATTTAATTGGTGTGGTAGATACACTCATGCAATCTAATCAATATGATATCAATGGACATCCAATTCTCATGTTAAAAATCTCCCTCAAGTTTTATTTTAAAAACTAAAAAGTGAGAATGAGGTGATCTTTTCATTTTTCTTTCAATTTCACTTTAGATATGTCGTGGTAAAAACCTTAAAAATTTGTTCATATTCATTTTCCACTACTTTACATGTCCAATCAAATTGTATATATTATGTTCAAATTTCTTTGGTATATTGATTTATGTTTCCATAGGGTGATATCTAACATGCAATTTTTTACATTTATAAATTATAAAATCTTGTATATCTTGCGATGATATATATTTATAGATTATGCATGATGTTTTATAGCATATTCTCATGAGGAAAACATATTTTACCTTATTTTAGATCCCATATTTTCTATTCTTCAAACAATTTTATGCAAATGGTGAGGGGGAAACTATACTCTATATTTGTCATTATTGTTACTTTAATAATTAAAGTGTTACAATACACATTTTCTACCACACAAATTATATGGATAATGAAATCAATTGGAGGTTCATGACTAATAGGGCGTGTAACCTCAACTCCCATTGACTTATATTTTACTCATATTCTTCTCAAATTTCACTCATTATTCTATCATCATCAAATGGTATGTTATATTACTATTTCAATTTTCATGATTTACTAATGTTTGACACTTACCCGCATGTGTATAAATATAAGATTTTTTTTGCATATTCTTTAGTGTATCAAATTTAGTTCCAAAAATCCAAGCATGTAATTATGTATATATTATATATCATTTCTTCACTTTAAAGTTTGTGCTTGCGCACACACCCCCCAAAATGTGGGACGTTATTTAAACACCTAAAAATGGCCTTGAGACATTTATTTATTGTTAATTTTAAAAAAAACTTGCATGTTTTTCTTTTATTTGTCCAAATATGGAATTATTTGTGTCTTTAAAAACCTTCGACGGTTCTCCCTTTTTCATCTCACCCCCCAATATTCTCTCCTTTTCCATGTTTATGGGTCTTAATTCAAGAAATGTTGATGCTTTTAGTATTTTCCTGTGGTCTTCTCTATGTTGTGGTGTACTTGTCCTCTCTGTCCCATCTTTATCGCTCCTTGATGTTTGATGTTAGTTTTCTCACTAATAGGTTCCTAATTTGAATTTGGGTGTCTAAAAAATACACAATTATTTTAGCTAATTTGGTATAGTGTAAATAAAATCATCAAGAAGCAATTCAAACATGCAATTATATCCTTTTTATATATCTTGTCTTTACTATTATATGTGTGTTTACAAATACACACCTCTTAAAGTGGATAATATTTAGACACCTATAAATGGTCCGAAGACATTTATTAGTTTTTATTTCATATTTTTTATTTGTCTATTATTATTCCAAATAATGCATTAGTTACATGTTTCAACTTACGACAGCCCCTCTTTCTTCTCATTCTTCCAAGATTATCTCTCTTCCCATGTTTCTAGGTCTATAAGACAAAAATTCCAATGCTCCTAGCCCATTTTCTTTTTTTCTTCTCTAATTCATAACGTACACATCATCATTGTCCCATATTTATCACTTCTAGTTGTTTTATGTTAGTTTGAACACCAATAGGGTCCTATATTAAATTTGGTTGTCTATATATACCCAAGCATTGTATTTAATTTGATGTGTGTTAGTAATAAGTATCATGAATGAAACTAAACATTCATATCATTTTATTGAGCACTCATGGGTAATCAAGACCAATCAAGAAATCACTAAAGAATTAACAATGTTTGAAGCTAGCATTTTCTTGTGGAACATATTTGGTACATGGCCTAGGTTTTATCTATGTTATGTATGTAATTCATTATTGTTTACATTACAATTCCCACAATTTAGGTCCCTAAAAAATAGAAATATAGTCACATGATTCATTAGATCTAATGAAAGCACTTAGTTGTTTTGGTTTCCATAAAATCTTTAGATATTATGGGCACATTATATCCATTATAGGGAAGACAAGAAAACCTATTTTAAAAGTATGTGGGAGTCATAATGCTCAAATCAAGGATAGGAAACATGAGATTGGAACCATATGAGATTATTTTTGAATTCATTTTAGAGTTTTTTGTCACCTAACCAAAAGCAGATGTGATTTTAACACCTAACTAAAAGTCTCAACATTCATGACTCCTAAAATGAAGTACCAATTCTATTGGCATTTTTCATGACATTTTCTTGATTTCCAAATGAGTTTTGTGATAAAAATAACAGTGCATTTCCATATATATGTTTAGATGATAGTCTTCATATTGTGACTAATTTGAGATAACGTTTAAACCCCAGGTTTGTCATCCAATACTAATTTAGAAATATTAATTAGGTTTTGTTAATTGTATGTATTATTTCTTAATTAGATCATATTTCACTTATTTTTATCACACATATTTTTTTAGTAATAATCATAAGGTATTATACTTTTGGATTTGCATCCTCCAGCCTCCTCCAATGGAAAATCTTTTGGATCATATGTTTCCTTATAATCCACCCTTGGCTCAAAATTATTTTACTAATATGGGATTATTTAATCTAATTAAGTTATATCTATAGGATTTTATTTGAGTCATCTCAAGATGATCTTTATTAAAAGGAAAAAAGCATCATTTTCATAAGTGGAGGAATTATGAATGCAATCTACATATTTTATTCCCATCCTCTTTCATATTTCCCTATTGGAAGAGCTTTTAAAGCGTGTAATGTCTTTCATTCCACCATTGTCTCCATATTATTGTTAATGTGGGATTAACCTTACTATAACTCAAACATGTATATATGTTTACTAATCGAAGGATTCCATGAGCATTTTCTAATTAGGGAGAAATTGTAATGTAATATACCACTTGGGATTCTCACTCTCTTACCTATTCCCCATTGGAAAAGCTTTTGAATCATGACATGTATTTTATATCAAAATCATATCAATATTATAAGTATTTGTAAAGAATATAAAGTGGACACAAAATATAAGGTTGTGGCATGTGGTTAAGACTTTGTAGTACATATAGATACATTATATCAATGGTGTAGTTTGGAAGGGAGAGGTTTAAAATCAATTCTAAATGTTAGAGTAGGTATTTACCTTAGCTCATGTTCACTTAGGTACTTTATTTACCTTTATTGTATTTATCCTCACCCACTTATGTGTGTGGATATTTATTTTATCCTATTTAGATATAGGAGATATTATCTAGTTGTTAGGTATTGTTATTTTCATGATCTATGGTATTGAATAGTTCTTTCCTAGATCTATGGTATTGACTAGATCCTTGATGTCTAGTTCTCTTATAAATCTATGGTCTTGACTAGTTCTTTGATGACTAGTTATTTCCTTGATTCATGGCTTGATCTACGACCTTGACTGGTTCTTAGATTGGTATTCCTTGCTTATTTAAGCAAGGCCCATTCTCAAGTATTGCATTGAGTTCCATAATAATATATGATATTGCTACACATTTTTTTTCAAAGGTTTTATGTAAAGCTATTCTGGCAAATTGCTTTCATCTTATTGATTGTGGTGTTTGATTAGCATCTGTGTTCTTGGCTTGGGGTTATCATTCCTTTCACTAAAAATATATCAGTTTGAATTTATAGGCAGAAAAATGAAAAATGGATTCAAATAAATGGTTTTATAGATTGTATTTACATACATAAATATATCTATATGAAATGAAATGAGCTATCTTAGTACCAAGAAACTACATTATGCATTGTTTGAAAATAGCATTGAAAGTAATGTAAAAAGATAGAAGAATAACATATTACAATAATGTGTTGTGGGTATGGAATCATGTGCAATATATTCAACCAAGAAGAACAAGAAATTGATGAATATGGTGATCAAATTTTCAAAGGATTGTTTAATAACTAAAGGATCTTATAAAACTAAGCATCTTATCAGCTAATATGAAGGTTTTCTACTCTTATAAATTAGAAATTTCACATGAGTTAAAAGGTACACAAGAAAGGAAGCAAATGTGAATATACTTTGGAAATATTTTTTGGTGTGTTAGTTGTTGTGTAATATATGTATTAATGTTGTTTTTTGTATGCCAGGATGGAGATGGTTGAAGATTTGAGGAATTAGGAAAAATGTAAAAGATGAAAATGTTTACATAAAACCTATCAATTGTAAAAAATATTTCCTTTTCTGCCAACAAATTCACACTCCTATAGTTTTTCCATATCATATAAATTTTAAAAAAATTCCTATGTCTCCTCTTCTTATAAATACTATCCTTCTATGGGATGCCCTCAAGAAAAACCAAGCTTATTGTTTATACACATGCCGCATATTATTCTTACAACACCTCACATTTCAATCCACTTTGCTTCACCCTTATATAAATTTTATATTCATTTCATACATCTTATACATATTTTATTAAACCATACTCATCAAAATTTTAACAATTTTCTAAATTGGGTTCTCTCCATTTTGTTGTAAATTTTACACACCCTCCAAAAATATGCAAGGTGTTAACATCTACCAATACACTCTATTTTGATGTCTCATAGGACTCAAGGGTATCTCGTGTAATAGAGGAAATCCAAATTGTGGAATCAATAATAAAATAAATCTAATACATAGGGAATTCACCAAATATAAATTATAAATACCAACTCAAAGCAACATGTGAGATTTACAAGTAAGTGGTGAAGAGTGTATTTGTTGATACCCATTTCATTAATTCTCCTGACTATGTATCAACCCCAAATTAATTACATGAGATTAATATAGATAATTTAATCTAGGATTGAATAATATGTTATAGGTAAAGAATAATTCATATTAAAATCATTTACAAGTATACATTGAAAATCAAGTTATTTACAAACATGTTAAACTAATAAAAGCAATTAGAAATATAACTAGGGTTTTGAAGATGACTTTTCTATTTCATATTTATATTTTACTATTTTTAGTTCAATTTGGGAAGGATGATAAATTATGAACTTTTCCACATCAGATGTTGTTTGCCTAACCATGCAAGGGAATAATTGTACAACTAGGCAGGAATGGATTTTGTATACAAAGTTAAATTACATAATGAAAGAAAAAAAAAAAAAGTAAACCAAATCCTTTCTCGTTTATCCTTGCAACCTCAGATGAGGGTGTTGAATCAAATTTGTTTATGGATGCTCTAAAGGTGTTCCGAATGGAACTAAATTAGCTATGAGAAAATTGATTGAATGATTGATTTGACTGTTGATTCGTGATCAATTGGACAACGTAATAGTGTGTGAAATTGAATGATAATCCAACACAATAAGGATGCAAATTTCAAATCTCCCAAAGATGATAATTGGAGAAGAATGATAGATTATTTACAGATGAGATAATAGAATTCCCAAACCTTAAATTTATATAATTAGCTTGTCTTTTCTAAAGTT
The DNA here is from genome assembly GCA_019776745.2 of Taxus chinensis. Lineage (NCBI taxonomy): Eukaryota > Viridiplantae > Streptophyta > Pinopsida > Cupressales > Taxaceae > Taxus > Taxus chinensis. Next base: position 526,914,701 of record CM034153.1, read on the forward strand.
AACTGAAGCATGATTGAATTGTTTAACTGAGTTTCTAATAAAATTGAGGAGTTGAATCATTGATTTGAGATTGCATGGATGATTTATTTTTGATTTTTCAAAGGTGACACATGATTTTGTATATTCAACATTAAATATTAATTGCATGTATTTTGTTTTATTTACCCAAAAAAAGTGACATGACTTTTAGCTTTTGCATTGATTTGTTTTAATTTTAGAATGCCATATTTTATGGGAAGATACATTTAGTTAACTCAAATGCATGATTTGATTTAATCTAAATCTTTCCTCTTGCATATATTTAATGATGTAATATTTAATTGATTTTTTTTCTCTAGTTAACTTGAGATGTTACTAGTGAAGTGATATTAATTAATTGAATAAGAGGTGAGGTGTAAAATGATAATGTGTATTATTTATTTAGTTATTTATTTTGATATTAAATTAGATAATAAAATTAACTAATAGGATATATGAAGAGTAGTAATAGTGATATGATTAATTAATCAATCCTACGAATAAGACATGAATGTAATAGGGTCTATAACATGAATATTTAATAATTTGATACCATGTGTGAGCAATACGAAAAATTAGGGAGTTTGTGAGACAATGTTGTAGAATGTCGTTAAAGGTCATAAAATAGAGGAATATATCAAAAGTGGTAAAAAATGGTCATAATGTATTACAAAGTAATTGCAAGATGATTTCGGATGTTTAGAATGTGTAATGCAAAATTTTAGGGTGTCTACAAATTCTACAAACAAACCAATTTGTATGGTCTTAGAAAGGTAAGTTGTAGGGTTATGGTTTTTCTATGTTGTTTGGAAATATATTATGTTGCACTTTGATAAATTTACATTCTCTTATAACCCTCTATTTCACACTTGACCTACAAAAAAACCTAGCTTCTTACAAGAACATCACACACTCACTAGGCCAAAAATAAAATATGAAAATGCTTGAGTCAAACTAACCTTGGCGGTCACCGCATTTACAAGTCACCAAGCATGGCACTACATTTCAAATCAATGTAGTTCTACTAATGCATTATACAAGTTTACATGTAATTAAAACCATTGACCTAAATTTTCCCTTGTGTTTCCACACCAATATTAGGATATGATACTTTTCTCCTTTAAAACCCTTGTGTGTAGATGTGCAAAAAAATATATGTTCTCATATGCTGTGATATGTAGTATGAAGATATTATTCTTGATTTCCTAACTCAATAGTTGGCACTTGGATAAGTGTTTGTTAGATAATAAATGCTTACGGTGAACTTATATATATATATATATATATATATATATATATATATATATATATATATATTATATATATATATATATATATATATACGAGTCTATCACTTTGAAATTTGAATCTTAGTAGAAAAAAAGAGCCGAAAAAAACATAAGATGTGAAAGAGAAGAATAATGAAGAGACCCAATTGGAAAAAGGACCTAAAAATAAAAAAGAATACATCTTGGTGAAGAGCGTATGATGGCCCTGACCAATCTATACGGTCTTGGACTAGAGTGACCAAAAGTAAAATATACAATTGCAAATCCCAAAGATCTCTATGACACAACATAAAAACATAAATAAACATCAAGTAAATCAGAAATTAGAATATAAATCAAGTGATGTATAAGTGGAACAAGGACTTACATCATTAAGACCTAGTTTCATCGTTCAAGGCCCACATATATAAAGTTTTTCAAAAGCATGATGTAATAATGATTTTTTTACAGATTTTAGTGTCTACATACTGATTAAAATATTTTAAATAACATAGAATCTTTACATTCATATTTTCTATTATGCTATTCAAACCAAGGATTATTATTGTAGGCTAATAACTTCTGCGAGTAAATTAGTGGTTGAGTGTTGAAATTCAATAGAATTAAATTACCATATAAGAAATGTTCTCCCTTGGTCCTAGCTCTAACCATAAATGAGGAAAAACAAATGATAATATATAGATTTTAATACATAATCTTGTATGTTTAATTCAATCTCAAATGACAGACCTAATAAAAGCATAATATAATATAATTACTCAAGAAAACAATACCATACAAAGAAGATGAAATTTTGTGTAAACAACCATCAAGAGAAGCTCTCTCCATCACCTCCAAGCACTAAACTTATTGTAATCCATTCCCTCACATTTCCTTTTGGTGAAGCATCTTTCTGTATCCTTTATGTATGACTCAATTATCAATCATAAAATGGTATAAAAAATTAAACATATGAGAGTTTTAAAAGTATCATAAACTTTAATGATGTAACAAAAACATAATTTGATTGAAAAGATCAAATAAGAAGTTTGCATACTAAAGTGTGAGTCAAATGCACCAAGTGGGAATCGATAACCATCAATAAATTCTCTCTGTCAGCTCCAAACATTAGACATTAATCCCTTCTCTCACATTTTGTTTTGGTCAAGTATATTTCGGTCTCCTTTAGGTACCACTCAATTATCAATTATACAACGGTAGAAAAATTTAAACACATGAGAGTCTTAAAAGTATAAAGATCAAACAAGAACTTTGTAGACTACAACATGAATCAAATTCACCAGTCGGGAAACTATAACCATAAAGAGACACTCTCTCCATCATATCTAAAATACCAACGTAACAAAAAAATAATTTGACTGACAAGACTTCTATAAAATAAAGTGTGATTCAAATGCACTAGCTGGGAATCAAACCTAAGTATGTACCCTGGCAGGGTACTATTCTAGCACTAGACCAATGGTGTTGAATTTTTTTAAGAAGAATAATATTTGGTGCTCATAAGACAAATAAATGTATGAGTTGTGGAAACTCTATTCAATTTCAATTATTGAGATGCAGGAATTAGGAAATGATAACCATCAAGAGATGCTCTCTCCATCATCTCCAACGTACTAATGTAACAATAAATTATCTCTCCATCATCTCCAATGTATCAACATAACAAAAAAATCTCTCTCCACCATCTCCAACATAAAAAAAGAAGTCAATCGATAAGACATCTATAGGATAAGTCATGATTCGAATACAACAACGTGGAATCAAACTTGGGTTTGTACCATGGAAGGTTATTATTCTACCAGTAGACACAGGTGTTGATGAATTTTAAGAAGAAGAAGAATATTTGGTGCACTTAATACATCTAAATGTACAAGCTGTGAAAAATTGATTCAATTTTCAATTATGGAGATACATGAGTTAGGAAATGATAAACATCAAGATATGCTCTCTCCATCATGTCTAACTTACCAATGTAATAAGAAATGTTATCTCTATCATCTATAACCTACCAACATATCGACAAGACAGAGTCATATACACCAGCAAGGAATAAAACTCAGGTCTATATCGTGGTAGGGTACCTTTCTATTACTAGACCACTGGTGCTGATGAATTTTAAGAAGTATAATATTTGGTGCATATAAGACATATAAATGTACAAGCTACAACAACTCAATTCAATTTTCAATTATGGAGATGATTCAAGAAACAATGACCATGAAGAGATACTCTCCCCATCATCTCCAACATACTAATCTAATAAAAAATTATCTCCCCATCATTTCAAACCTACCAACGTATCGAAAATATATTTTTAGACTAAAGCATGAGTCAAATGTACATTGTTTTGTACCATGATAGGGTGTCATTCTACCACTAGACCATTGGTGCTGATGAATTTTAAGAAGAAGAAAGACCATTAGTGCTTATGAATTTTAAGATGAAGAATAATATTTGGTGCACATAAGACATCTAAATGTACAAGTTGTGGAAACTCAATTCAATTTTTAATTATGGAGATGCAAGAGTTAGGAAATGATAACCATTAAGAGATTCTCTCTCCATCATCTCAAATGTACCAACGTAACAATAAATGATCTCTCCATCATATCCAATGTACCAACGTAACAAACAATTCTCCCTTCATCATCTCTAACCTACCAACATATTGACAAGTCATCTACAAAATAAAGCATGAGTCAAATGCACCAACCATGAATCGAACCTAGGTTTGTACCATGGAAATGTACTATTTTAACACTAGACCACTAGTGTTGGTTCACTATGCTGATGAATTTTAAGGAGAAGAATAATATTTGGTTGACGTCTATAGAATAAAGCGCGAGTCAAATGCACTAGCCAAAAATTGAACCTGAGTTTATAATGTGGCAAGGTACTATTCTATCACTAGACCATTGGTGTAGGTGCATTGTGTTGATGAATTTTAAGTAGAATACTAATATTTGGTTGATGTCTATAGAATAAAGTGTGAGTCAAATGCACCAGCCATGAATTAAACATGGGTCTATACCATGGCAAGGTACAATTCTACCACTAGACCACTTGTGTTGGTGCACTGTGCTAATGAATTTTAAGGAGAAGAATAAGATTTGGTGCATGTAAGACATATAAATGTAAGGAAACTTGAATCAAACTCAGGTATGTACTGTGACAAGGTACTATTCTATAACTAGACCACTAGTTCTACTGCACCATGTTGTTGATTTAATGAAGTTAAATACAATCTAAGGACACTAGTAATTAAATAGATATAACAATAAAAAATCAAGAGAAAACAAAGGAAATAAAATCGCAAGTTATAAATATGGTTTTTTAGAATGACTCATCTTGCCATCGTAGGTCTCTACTGATTATGAGTAGGTGAATGATTTGAACATGTGTATTATGGGTTATATAAGATCTAATTATGAAAATAGCATGTGAAGACCTTGGGGATGTGAGTTCCTAGGAGAGGACATGGCTCCCTGGGTGCTAGTGTCCTAGTGATAGATATGGATCTATTTACTTTTGTGTCGCTTATTTTCATTGTTAGCTCATTATAAGTCATGTTAGGTTTGATACACTCATTATACCTACAAAAAACCTAGCTACCTGCACAAGACTCGGGCTCACATAAGACTGAATGAAAAATGTAAATGAGAGATTCATATTGAATTCATCGGTCACCCCAATGTGATCATTTTTCTGAGTGTTGCACTACATTTCATACTTTATGTAATTCTTGAGGTATGTGATTGAAGTTTTGTCCCTTAAGCTAGGATGGCCTAGTTCCAATCACACAAAGAATAAAGGGATACAAAATATTTTTTCCCAATGTAAGAATGTGTTATATGGAATACCAAATATCCTCCCCTATGCAGTGAATAATGCAACCAAAAAATTTGTCCTTTGTGTTTCTCTTTGTATATGAAAGATATAGAAAATGATAGTCCAATTGCTCCCTTAGAATAGTTAGTAGGTTGTGTATATATATGATTTATTTGTTTGAATTTTAGTTCATAGTGACACCAAAATATGACCTAGGTCATGAAAATAATATAAGAAAATACCCAAAGTCAATGCAAGGTGATAACGGAAAAAAACAAGCAAATATGACAGAAACATTCAGAAGGACATTAGCATTTGGGAACTACTTTCATGTTTAGGTGGTATTGTATTGCAAAAAAAAAATGGAAATAGAATAAAATACAAGAACATGGATCCCTGTGACTCAGAAAAAAGATGAAAATTCCATACAGAGGACATAAAAAGAGCCAAACAAAGAAAGAAAAGGACCAAAGAGGTGTTTCCAATACCTAGTTTCCAAACTTAAAAAGCATGTATAATGTAATAGTAATAAATGCATATTTTAGTGACTACATTTCCCCCCCTTATGTTATTTGGTTGAAATTCAAATAGTATAAATGATATAAGAGGAGTGTACCTGAAGTGAGTCGAAGGAGTTGTAGTTGGAACATGTTGATAGTAACAAACACAACATGGCGGACCATGGACCAACATTTTGATCCATGTGAGGTGACCCTTGTTGTCACATAGGATATATTAGATATGAACTTTCCAAGGAGATATAGGAGACTTTGAAACTTGGAGATTGAAGGAGGGATCGGGAGTAATCAGCTCCCAAATCTGTGTATAAACTAAGGATTTAAGCATCTTGGTGCTAAACTAAGGATTTAAACATCCAGAATATAGATAAATGGTGTTTGGAAGTGCTCTTTTTCACCTTTCGACCATGACACTTTCTCAAAAATGAATTCTACCGCTGAGACATCAATACGAACCCATTTTGTAACTTTCCTACTAGGTCTTGAAAACCCTCATAAAGTGGTATATGAAATGAAATGATGTATCATTACCCCCACTCATGATGTAATGGTGTAACTACTTGGTCAATTGAAACAACAATGCCTGATATATTGGATTGGCTCCCAAGTTAGGTAATCTGGGAGGAAAAATTGGTACTTGGAATAGAATTTGTAATTGCTAGTATTGATTTAGAAACATGGTATTTGCCTAAATTTGATTATATTGGATTTTCTTACAACGATTGATTTGACCACAATTAGGCCATTTGAGGGAATTTTTTTCTATAATATGTGAAAATGTGGGCTTGTTGCTACTTGGAATAGATTAGAAATTTGCATTTTGGATCATAACCTTCACAATATTTGAATATTTGCTTTGATTTATCAGAATATAGGATATTTGTGTGTTGTACTTAGAAAAATTTCTTGGATTATCAAAGAAGGTGTAATAAGATTCCCCAAATACTTTCTCCCTTTTAGCGAAGAGGGGAGAGGCCAATCTTCAAGCCTTGAGCCTAAAGAAATGGAGTAAAATGCTTTGGAGAGAAATACGGAACCAATATAGGAGTAAGATAATAATGAGTGTAATATGAGAATATCATAAAACAAATACTAAAGAGAAATTCTAGGGAATGTATAGTATGAAAGAGATTAAAAATATGGTTCTAATGTTGTAAACGATGCGAAAAATGGATAAATAGTGCTAAATATATGAAAGAAATGTTAACTAGGAATTAGTTATCGTGAATCATAGTATATGAACTATAGTAACTGATGGTAATGATATTTTACCATAAATAGTAAGGTGGAAAATTCAAAAGGCATTTCATTTGTAACTTGAGAATTGTGATTTGAAATTTGAGTGGGAAAAATGCCACGTGCACGAGATGTCATATTGACTAGGTTTGAGAGGACGATAGAGGTTGTTTCGACACACATGACTGATAGCTTGGTAAGTGATGTGTTTTACATATTAGATTAGGAAAATATATGTGTTTGTAGTCAATTTTGGTGTTTTGGTAATTTTTAATTTTTTGGGGTGTTCCTATCCAAGACAATGTTAATGGGGGAAGTTATTTCCTTTGGAAAAGACTGTACAGATGTGGGCATTAGTTTCCCAGTTTCAAATGCTAGTGTCTAGTGAGTTGGATGCTTTCATCCAAGTGTACTTGGTAGTTTGCATATTGAGTCTTGGCCACTGTATGAGTACTAATGTTTTTTTCTATCTAGTTTGTGTTATGTAGTGAGATATACACTTGAGGAAGTTCCATGGGGGCAAGCCTTTGTCAACTTTGTTGGCATTGTGTTTGGAGGAGGAGGAGTGTGATGTTTTGGACCATGTCGGGTTGTGGCACATTATTAGATTGGGGGAAGTAACCCATAATATGAACCTGATGACTGCATTATGCAAGAGATGGTGTGTAGAAACTTACATATTTTGGTTACCCGCAGGTGAGATGACAGTGGCATTGGAAGATGTATACATGATCCTTCGATTTCTAATTATGGGGGATAGTGTATAGAAGATGGGCCTAGGAGATACTCAAAGGCAATAGAGGGTTGCGAGATAGTATTTTTCAAGGGAACTGACACATGTGGAGTCATTGATTATGCTAGATAACATTTTCATATCAGGTGTTTCATGATTGCAGAAGTTTATTGCAATGGTATTGGTATCAAGTGTGGTAATGGATGGATGTGGGGTATCGATTTCTTATAGGACACATGATATTTTATGGAGTATTAAGGACCATGACATGCAATATGCACGTAGCTAGTGTGTTTTGACAAACTTATACATGGATTTTTAGTGGTTCACACAATATGATCATGGTGGTGGGATAGGTGTTACTACTTTACTGCATGTATGTGCATATAATAAAATTGTTATGGTGCGACCATTGGGTGCACCAATGGAATTGGGGTCTATCATAGATCTTTGCAACCTGATTGGTCAGCCCGAGATTTCATTGGTTTGATATGACTTATATGGTTATGTTGGATAGGATGGGGCCCAGAGTTATTATTTTGAGACCTTATAGGGACTATGGAGGGTGGGTGGAGGATTTTATAGAGTTTTGGTGCATTCGATGCACCATGTGGCTAGAGGACAGGTTTTCAGGGGTTACAAAGCTATTTCAATGGGAGCGAGTGTCTAGATAATTTGGCCTTGTGTAGGATGAGTCCCAAGAGGCATATATATGGTATAAATCAGTTCGAGTAGTGAGGAGAGTAGGATCTAGGCCAGGGCCTATTGGGGTAGTTACAGTTTCCTAGAGAGGAGGAGAGAGATCCATATATAGTAGTGGGGAGAGTTGATGACATGGGTTGCACCTCGGATTATATGTTATGGTGGAAAAATCAATTATGGGTGTTATTATATTTAGTCATTATAGATATGGCTAGAGGGAAGTAAGGTGGACTGATAAGGGAAGAGACGCAATAGGAGTCCAAGTAGCTACCCCCGAAGTGTATGTCGTAGCGGGGGTAATTAAAAAACGTGAGTAGAATTGATTGTATATATTTTTATTTGATAGATGTCAATATTAATATATGTGATGATTTTGTACTAATGGATATTGTATGATTACAAGTGATTGATCATAAATACGTTGATACAAACATTTACGTACAATGTGCCCCCATATGTGTTAGGAGTGGGAGCTTGGGTGGAGGGAGTTGGTCATATTTTTGGCGAGCATGCCTATCTGTTCGATATAGTGGCTAGGGAAGCCACTACATGTAATTTTTTGTAGTCTGAGTGAGATGAGGTGAGAATGAATTTGGCACAAGTGCAAGAGGAATTTAGAGAGCTTGACCTTGTATAGAACATGTTTGAGAGATACTTGGATCTCTAGAGTTGATATGCAGAGGCCGTGGATGAGGGGGTGGAGTTACAGGTGATATTAGAGGAGAAAAAACCACGAGTGCACCGACAGAGATCAAGTGAGGGTGCATCTAGTTTTAGGGAAGTTATAACCTCTAATAGTGAGGAGGATGTGCGATGTACACAAATCACTCACATATTAATATTTTACTATGCCGTAAAGTATTTAATTATATGTATGTTTCTTGAGTAATAAAATTATTCACTGGAGACACACTCCCTAGTCCATCCATTTATTTGACTTGATTTCTATTGTCTTTCTCTCACACATCTATCACTTATGTACCCAATTTTGGTCATGTCATAAGCATCCTTGTCTATCAGTATTTCCACATCTGTCTTCATTTATCCCTAGAAAATAGTGCCCATTCTAGACATTAGCATAGAGGAGCTCATGTCCCCTTTATTCTTTTCAATTATTTTGGCATTTGTAGTCGGCCTTTTTGGTTTTCTCATCCTTATCTCAAGGTCATAGTTGGCATGTCGTATCACTAGCATTGAAATTAAAACAAGAGATCCCTATATATACACAACATACATACTATTATATGGGTGGGAAATTCTAAAGGGAAATAATATCTACATACTATCAAAGGGAATACATTCTTGTGTTGTTTATTCTGCATACACTGCATAGGAAGGGGAAGTGTTGAATTCCATCTCACCCATTTGCATTTTTATATATCTATAGCCCGCTATCGTAGCATCATTGGAACGAGGGAAACCTAAGGACATTATATCACACAAAATCACAAATAATTACATGGAGTGTGGAGTGTAGTGCAACGCTCAACCATAAGTTCATCCTTTGGATGACCGTTGGGGTCAGTCCAACTTCACATATTAATTTTTTCATTCAAGTTTGATGTGTTTGTGAGCTTGTGCAGGTAGCTAGGGTTTGTGTTGTATGTTGCAGGTACCTTAGCAATCCAAGTGTGAATATCAAGAGATCAACAATGAATAAGTGTGAAACCCTAGTGACACAAGAGAAAGAAAATTCAGAGCCTTTGCGTAGTAGAAAATTCCTAGGAGTGGTCTCTGATGCCCAGGTGCCCTCACCTTGTCCTAAGCACCCATGTCTAGCTCTGTCCGCAGATTCCAAAATTAACATCGAATATTTCTACTACTCTTCACAACCTATTCATCAGCTACTCTAGTCCATATTTATTCCAGTATAAGTGTAAACAAGATAAGAGCCATATCTCTCTTTTTTTTATATGGTTGGATTTTTAGAGTGCTTAGAATTTGTATTATGTTGTATATTATCAAAGCAACTCTAAACTTAGATTTAATAATAACTCAAATTTTATTGAATCATTTGGTGAACCCTTATCTTATTAGAACTCATTGCTCTAGGATCCCCAAAATCCTCATGGCTAAAAATAGATCCTCTACTCTCAAGCTAACTATGGAAAATATTAGTGTGCAACCTATCCTTGATGATGTTGTACAAGCTAAAATCAATTATCTTTATCGTTATGTTCATTATGATTCTAAAGTTCTCCAATAGCTTATTAATCATGAACACACCATTCCCACTACTTTTGATAACTCTATCATTTCCATAGTCTCACCTACCTGAAAATTCACTGCATGTTTTTCTTATTCTTCCATAGTCATCCATGCCGCTCCAACTTCTTCTAATTCTCTTATAACACTTGATAATACTATTATATATTCTATGTTTTTTCTTACTTGTGACACTTTAGATGCAAATAATATTGCTCTTAATGTTTAAAATGTACATGTGCATGATGTTATTTCTACTAGTTGTCAAGATGAATGCAAAATTGTATATCCTACTCTTCCTACTTCTGAGAATGCATCCAATGAATGCAATTCTAAATCTCATGATAGTTCTCCTACTACTTCTCTATATGTTGATTACTCTCTTGATGAATTAATTGCATGTGAAAATATGTTTGATAGTGATGAAGGATATGATTATTATAATGAACTTGTTAGTAACAATTTCCTTTCTCTTCTGATTGCTAAATGTGAATTTAGTGCTCCTCTTTCTTCTCTTTTTGAATTCGTTGCATATAATAATACACCTCTTATAATATCTTCTACATCTCCTTCTAGCATTTCTATTGATAATCCATGTTCTTCTTCTCATTTTCCACCTCTTTCATCTTCTACATATATTATTCATACCGATTCTACTAGTACACCTCTAATCACATCCTTTGATTCTACTTCTAGTATATCCATTGGTATTCCATGTTCTTATCCTTTCCCACCTATTTCTTCTTCTTATACAATTGTTATTCATGATTCTTTTACTATTCCTATTAGTAATTCTTCTGTATATGCATCTAACATTACCATAAAGCTTTCATGTTCTTCTCCATCTATTTCTTCTTCTCACATTCCCATGATCACTCATAATGGCACACTTCAACCTCTTATTGTGCCTCTCACTTTTTCTACCACCCCCTCACAAGATATTCTATCTCTCATACATGATGTGGGTAATTTTCAAGCTCAAGTTCATACTCTCACTCTCCAAAGAAAATCCTACTATGCTTCTATTGATAATAAATTTTTGCATGGCAATCCAATACCTAAGAAAATTCATAATTCAGATTTCCCTAAGGATTTCATCATGCCTACATTTACATGTTTTGATGGCACTGACAACCCATATTTTCATCTCAAGCATTATTTCTCAACAATGGATTCTTATTCTAATGATCGCTTACTCCTCAAAGCTTTTCAGCGTAGTCTAGTTGATCACTCTCTTCAACGGTACACTCATTTTCCTTCTGGATATATTAGTATGTATTGTGATATGGAGGATTGTTTTCATAGGCATCTTGTGGTTAATAATGCTCTTAGAGTTACATATGATCATTTACCTACTTTGTATCAAGGAAAGAAAGAACCTATTATGGATTACATTTTACGCTTTAATTCTTTTATGTATCAATTATTATTTGAGACAAATATTTATAAAATAAATTTATCTTTTTTCATGGCTTAGTTCCTCCATTAAAAGAAAAATTATTATATGATACAAGTGAATATTTTACAATTTTGTGATATACAGTCATATATCTAGAACAAGATTTAATTTCAGAACATGTTATTCCAACTCCTCTTAATTCTACTTCTTCTACTACTCCATTTCCTACTACTTCATGTCCTCTTCCATCTATTGAGCATACTCTATTGTCTCCATATCCTCCTCCATGCAAGGGTCCTCCTTCCCCTCCACCACGTCGGTCTCCACCCAAGTCTTCTCCATCTCCTACTCATGAACCATTGCAATTTCCACATGCTGCTACGCCTCATGATTTTTTGCATTATTTGTTTGATAAGTGCTTAATCCACTTTCCTTCTAAGAAACATCCTCCTCCTCATCACTTACATTGCCACTGTGATCTCCCTTATTGAAATTTTCAATGTATCAATGACCACCGTGACAATGACTGTTGTGCCCTTCATGACAAGTTACAATAATTAGAATATAAGGGTGTTATTAGCTTTGGATCTCACTCTCGTGAGTGGTCACTTTCTCCCATTATTCATAAGCATTATTCCATACTTTTTCACTTTTCACCTTGAACCACTTCTAAGGTTGTCATTCGTCCACCTCCTAAGATCATTATCCATCCACGTCCTCCACATAGCTCATCCATTTATACATCATGTCATCCAACTCATAGTGCTACTAGATCCCTTTAGCTTCTTAAGCCATCAGAATCCGTGTTCCCCACACCTACACCTCCCATTATCAAAACCATTTCACTTGACATTCAGTTTGGCTCTTACACTCATGTTACTGCTGCTACACATACTTCCACCATCCCTCGTAGGCTTCTCTATCTTTGGTAGGGGTCATTCATATGATCACCTCATTTCTATATGACAAACTTGTGTTCTTAAGGTTCTTACATGAATTTTGATGGGCTTACATTAAAAAAAAAACCTCATTCTCACATTGGGGGGCATCGCTCTTTTCTCCCCCCTTTTCCATCATTCATAATACATTATTATCAACATGGTATGCACCCTTTAACTCAGAAAAAATGATAAAAAATACACTCGCCAACATTCTTATTTTTACTATTCTATTACATTACTGTTATCACAAAAAAGTAACAGCTTGGGATATGGAAATGGTAGATCCCTACTTTCTGCTAACATTGGACCATATCTCAACCTATGGGACTTGCATACTTGAGATGGACCTCTAGAGAAGGCTGGTTCCTCTTCTTGATCTATTATAAAATCTACCTATAATAAAGGAAACTTGTTATTGACTACTGCTAATCTATGATTTTCAAGCGACCAAGGGAGAGAGAGAGAGATAAGAGTGAAAATAAGAGAAAACCTAAACTAATAGAGAGTTAATAACACTAAAAAGAGTTGGGGTGTTGAACAAATGACACAATGCCTAGAAATAAGGAAAAGGGTGAGCATAGTGAGGATGTACAAGCATCACAAGCCAAGATTACACAAAGTACACCATTCCCATTTAAACATAACAAGACTTAGCATTTACAATGAAAAATAAAATAATACATAACATACATAAAATATTCATGGAAGAGAAGCAAGATAAGAATAATGAAATCATGTAAAGGATTTAGAAAACATAACAAAGCATAACTTTCATTACTGCTATAATATGCACAATACATCAAGATACCAATATGAAGGCAATAGATTCCCATTACCTTGCTCAGAAAATGAAGGCTTTGAACTCTGCATTATTACCCTATAAATAAGAAAGAAGAGAGTAGTAGAATTGTAAAAACTTATCCCACACTACCTTCAAATGAGCTACTCTTTTTATAATATATGGAAGAAGGAATGAGAGAGAGAGAGAGAGAGAGAGAGAGAGTGAACTCAAAATTTTAAATTCAAGCACAAAAAAGGAAAATTGAATGACCTACCAAGGTATCATGGATGGACCCTGCAAAACCCATCCCTCCTTGTCCTGTACCTTGCAAAAGAGGAAACATGGCTCCCCATAATCATTAAATGCAATTTTAACTACTTTGAGGTCATCATTTGGAAACTACATTTTTTTTCTTCCTTTTTTCACCATCAAAAAACTCTATTAAATATCTGAAATTTCTCTGGTTTTTTAGTGTAAATTCCATGGATGCATGATTGCAACAACTCCAATGTTTTCCAATTTGGTTGAAAAATTGAGGGAGATATGACCATTTGAATGTAAGTAGCTCTCTATCTCTCTCCCAGGGTTGTTTGTTATTTTACGAGACTAAGCAATTAAATTACTTTACTAGAAGTAATGATTTCTCCCACTTTTATTCTTCATTAAATTTGAATGTCTTACATAGTTCTTAGGGAAGGTATAAGAATTTTAAAAGTTGGTAGGTCCCATTGCTTTTGATTTGTCAAATGGAAAAGGAGACTATAGAGGTGATTATGTTTAAGAATTTTGGGTCGGCTCGCTAGTTGGCTCGCCGAGCTGGCAATCACTGAGCTAGCACTATGAATTCTCCCGAGTCAACATTACCATGAGGCTCCCTTATACCTCCTGAGTTGACATGCAACACTCATCTTAGATCCACCTTAGCTACCTCCCAATGAGTTGACATGCCACCTAGCGAATAAAACTCATTTGTTGACCTCATTCTAATTTGGAAAGTCCATTTTGGTTTTGTGGATCTCCTCATCACGTGGGGAACCTCATGTCCTTAGTAATCCCAAGTACCTCCATGTGTCTCTCATCCTTGCATCAGCCATTCGAGCTTGGATACACATTCAAAGCTCCAACACCATGCCTTAGTTCCTTGTGAACTCCATGCAACCGACGCTCCCACCTTGAGTCCATTCATGCTGAATTCATCACCGTGCCCACACCCCCACTACATTTTCCTTTCCGATGCCTTAGCTGCATGTGCCAAGTTCTCCCTTCGCACACTTGTAGCCCACATTAATCTATTCTCACCCAATGAGTACTGGGTGCACATCTCACCCATACATGCCCAAACTACATTGGGTTCCCATTCATTATGGTGACCCAAGGTGGTTCTCCAGAGAAATCGAGGTTCCATAGGCCCTGGATTTTTTTATCAGCCACTTTGGTTGATGTAGCCCTACCGGGAACCTAGAATTGAGCTTGCACAGCATAACTCTTCCTGAGCCAATCACCTTTTGCAACATGTCTAACTCTCCTATTCATGAAGCTATGACCACTCAACTTGATCTCAACCACCATATCATACCTAGAACATCCACCAGCTTAATGCACCCAAACTTTTATCTCACCTAATCTACCATATCAGCTAAGTTCCTAATAAGTAGCTCAGTGAGTTGGTTCCTGGAGCCTTAAACCAAAGTTTATTACATTTTCCCCCTTTTCCTCTGGATTTATTCCCAAATTGTTATTTCTCAAATTTTTTTAAGGATCTAGAGGACATGAAAAGGTGAAGTAAGATGCCCACTTGAAGGTGATTTTTTCCACCCTTTACTAAAATTTTTTTACTATTTTTTAAACAATTGTTTTCCTTTTCCTGCAACCAAGACCAAAGGGATAAGGGTTGGCTCCAAACTGCTATAATTTTCAATCATCTTCTGACATATTTTTTGATTTTCCTCAATCCAAAGAATTCAGATGAAGGTGAGTGAAAGTGTACCAATACCCCATTTTTTCCATTTTTTTTCCAAAATTTGATCTAGTGTTGAATCATTTGGACAACCTAGAAGAGGAAAAACAATGACCACTTGCAATTGATCCCCAACTTCCCAACATTACTTGCAAGTGCTCCCAAAACATGAAAGTTTCGCCTATGTATCACTCTAGATATTACTTCGTGAAACCATATCCAGTGTCCACCCCCATTCTTCCAAATTTGGATATTTTTTACTAGGGGGTAAAAATAGATAATCCATTTAGCAACCTCTCGAGGACATCTACCTGCTAGATGAGTGACCAGTTTCTTAATGCGTCCATTGGGCATGGCGTTATCCTGATGCACATGCGAAACTGATCCTAGACTTTGAACTCTTTATCCCTGAGCCATTGAAACACTATTGCTTGAACCTATAACTATTCTATGCTATTGCTCATATTTCCCATCTCATTTACAAAATTATCTGAATTATAGTTTTGTGAGAGTGGAAAATTGTATTGAATTTCCAAAATCTTGTTTTCTCTAAAGAATCTAATCTATGGGATGATGGATGAAGACCTCTGAAACTATCCCAAATCTAAAAAATCTCACCAAGTGTAGACGCATAACCAAATGAACTAATTAGACCTTGGATAAGTGATGAAATACATGTATAATGTTTAGAAACACAAGTTGATTTGGGAGAGCTTGGGGTTGTTGTTTGAAATCTAATTCTTCCCTCTTGAACATGCTTTTACCGAAATGCCAAAGATAGAAATCTCCCCTTATAACTAATTTTCTACATTGCAAGAAGAGATATCAGGAGTTCAATTTGTGACTGATATGAAGAGAGATAAGAGAGATGAAAAACATTGAAGAAATATCTATAAATCTAATTTAATTTCTTTGCATCTGGGTTTACTTGAAGATAGCAACTATTTCTTGCAACACTGAACCTCCTTACTATAACAATTTCTCTCCCAGAAATAAGATGGAAATTTGCAAGAGAAAAAAACCATGTAAAAAACTTTGCACAAAAGACAAAGATCATACATGCCCAAGTGAAGCATGTAGAGTGTGCACCAAGATCTTGTTCTATTGAAAAAAAAACCTACCTGCTCTACTCTAACCCAAAGCAAGGAAGACTTCAAACAAAACCCAACACTGGCAAGGAGAATTAGCTCCCCTTCCTTAATATTTGAGACTATGAAACCAATTTGGCAAGGGACATGGTCATGTGCGTGAGTAAATTTTTCCCAAATTTGGATTTCCATTTTAAAATCCAAAGTACCAATAACAAACAAGAAAAATACCTCTTCAAGCTTATTTGCACTGGACTCCTCGAGGTGTTAAAGTTGACCTTTTGTACACTGAAGCTCATCCCCATGCTCTGAACCAAATGTGACCGATGGTAACTCTATATTTGGCTCCAAAGAAGCCAAATAATTGATTAGGAAAGGACCTATCCTTTTGATTTTCCCATTATTATGAAGCTCAATCCCACAGTTGGGATTTTCACGCAGACTGTATTCCTGAATGGAGTTGTTTGCAAACTAATTTGGAATTGATAATGCTTCTTCCACAATTTTTTTTTTCCCATCTTGATGGCTGCTTATTTTACACTTGTTACACCATGGATTTCCTTAGTTTCTGTTCCATATTTATCCTCCATCAAAAGTGTAGCAAGCTCTAGACATGTAAGGTAATGAGGATCATTGCATTGCATGTAAATACCTTGCTCACTTTGTAGATATTCTTCCTCAAGGTCTTGGATACCAATAGTGTAAAAAAACACTTTCTTTTCTCCCCCAACCTTGCTAATATGATTTTTCTTCAAATTTTCCTACTCCGTTTTGGTGTTCAACTCATTTTCTTTCACAATTTGAACTATCTCATCCTCCAAATTTGAATCAGGCCAATCTTCAACAGATATGGAATTATTTGAATTAGTTGGAGAAGAGGTGTAAATAAGGTACTGTTGATTTTAAAAATGCTTGGGAAGAAGTTTTTGATGCTCAAGGGACATGATTTGATTACTTTTAGAAGCCAAATTACCCTCCAAAACATGTCCCCTACTTTTCTGATTTACATTTTCCAAAACAAGTGCATGATTTATCCTAAAAATCTGTTGTTTGGAATGTTCTATGTGCAGCTTCCTTTCTCCAAAAGTATAACAGGTATCTCTTTCTACCAACCTTGTAGGATAGCTTGGTTTAGTGATTGTTGGGTAGAAGGTGGGGACAACATATGTTATTGAACCTCAACTTCTTGAGAAGGTCTAGTATTTAATGGTATTTGAGTAATATTGAACTTGGCATCCCAATTTCTCAAATTCTTCATTGATCCTTCCTTGCTAGGATTTCTATTTTCTCCCCCTGACTAATTTTTTGAGTTTTTTCCTCCCAAAATGGGTTTAGGAATACAAGAGGAGGGGTGGGTTAGGATTCAATTATATTTTTCATTGTTTTTTGGCAAGGAATGGAAGGATTTCAATTCTTTATGTTTCTATGGAGGGGATGGAGTAATTTAGAAGGTGAAAAGGTCAGAATTGTCCAAGATGAGCATGGAAGGATAGAAGGTGGATCCTGAAATGAGGATCTCCATAATGCTTGGAATGCAATGCAATAAGATTGAGGAATCACTGACTATTCAGGTTGAAATGATGTCAGATTGGGACATAGCTAGATCAATATCAAAGGATCTCATGAGGTAGAGGTGTAAGACTGTCATACCATTGACAAGGTTTCCTATTCATCAGGAGTTCATAAGACATCTATCTCCCCTAAATCTGACTGTTGAAAGTTGAGGAATAAACTCAAATGGAGCTTTTTGTATAACCATGAGATCAAGCTTATATTGAGGAAATTTACACCTGTCATCCTGGCATAGGGCCAACTCATGTGACAAGGTTTCCTGAAACCAATCCTAAATTCCATGTTCAAATGAGATTGTGGAGCCAAACTAGTTTGCACCAATATTTTTCCTCTATTCTTTGAAAGATGAAACTAGAAGTCTAAGGATAAATATTCTCCATAGAATGATCATCATCACCTGGACATATGGTTAGCAATATCTTGAATAAGCTCCATAGCCAAATTGAGTCTTGATACTGCATAGAATAGGGATGGAGCATTTTTCAATGGATCTGAATATGATTATAACATCTGATATGTTGCAAATGGTGTGGACTTGAACTGAAATTGGAGGTGGATTTGATACTGAAGTTTTTTTCTCTAAGTGTGAAATCCATGAATGTGAATGGAAGTCACTGATTGCACAACTTCATAAATGGAATAATAAATGGAAAGGTCTGTAAATGAGGTAGTGGGATGTTTGAATTAGTGGAGTCACTAGATATGATAGAAAATTTCCTCCAAAGGATGAGATCTCACCAAGAGAACATCAAACTTGCTAAGATGAAAATGTAGACAAAGATACACACCTGTGAAATATAAAGCTTTCACCTGCTTTTCCCATGAGGTGTTTCATAATTTTTATCAAGTAGTGGAGGTAGCACAATGTCTATGATGTGTTGAAATGCACTCCTTCTCAAGATTATTATTTGAAATGTCATCCCACCATGCATGCCAAAACTGTTATAAAAAAAATAGCACCATATGATATGGAAATGGTAGATCCCTACTTTTTTGCTAACTTTGGACCATCTCTCAAGTTGTGGGACTTGCATACTTGAGATGGACCTCCAAAGAAGGTTGGTTCCTCTTCCTAATCTAATGCAAAAACTACTCCTAATGAAGGAAAAACTGTTATCTACTCATAATCTATGATTTCCAAGGGACCAAGGAAAAGGAGAAAGGGTGAAAGAGAGTAATCCTACACTACAGAGGTGATATCACTAGAAAAGGGGGGTGTTGAAAAACTCAAAATGCATGGGAATGGGGAAAGGTGAGAATGAAGAGGATGGACAAGCATCACATGCCAAGATTACACACAATACAACATTCCCACAAACACATAATCCCCTGAAATCTGCAATGAAAACTAGAAATGCACAAAATACTTGTATCATGAAGAGAGACAAGATAAAACAATAAAAACATGCAAAGGATTGAGAAACCATCACAAAATATTAATCCTATTTTTCCAATAATATGCACAGTACATCAAAATTGAGGAAGAAGGAATGATTTTCATTACATTGCTCAAAAAATGAAGGTTTTTTATTTATTAAGGGTAAATAGTTTTGAAGGGACTATACCCTATATACAGAAAGGCTCAAAAGCCAGATATCAAAATAGGTAGAAGCAATCCAAAAAGAGAAAAACAACCAACACCAAAGGGCTCAATAGCTATATAAGACAACATAGTAATAAAACATGATCAAGACGTACAGTGATCTGAAAAGTAACAGAAGAGACAAAAAACTAACAAGAGACTGGTCATCTCAACCAAAAACAACACCAAAACCGCCAGTCAACAACAACTTCACAGCTAGTACACAGCAACAGAGTGTCACTTCACTTGATAGCCTAGTCAATCTTGGCTTTGATCGTTTGAAGTGAGACAAAGAATGCAATGACGGTGGCCTAGGAAGGGTCTTTCAGATCCGCCTGAGCAATTGCAATATCTCTTTTCTCCTTGGAGCCCCAAATGTCCTCAGTAATCCCCCTGAGACTGCAGATACTACGAACGTGTTGTTCGATGAAATTGTAAATAATTTTAAGGGCAGAGAGGATACAGTCATTACGTCCTTTTGTGTTTCCAAGTTTGCCATCCAAAGATTGAAGCTTCTTGAAAATCTCAGCAATGACATCCTCTTCTTCATCATTTTGCAGTTTCCTTTTCCCCTTAGCTTTTTCCATATCTCTAATAACACTCTTAAGCTCTTGAATTTCCTTTTCCATCTTTCCCACTCTGATCAACAAGTCCTCATCCTTAGGCTCCTCCACCAGATGCCTAATGTGCAGGAGATTCTCGGCAAGCTCCATGTCTTTGTGACTTCTAAGAACCCTCTGCGAAGCAGGGAACTTAGTTTTCATCCCCTTCCTTTTCTTGCTAGATGAAGCAATGTCAATCTTCCTTTCGAGTAGGGGAGGAATGGAGGTAGTGGGGGCAGGGGGAGGAATGAAGGTAGAGGGAGGAGTAGAATCCAAGCAAGGACATGCTGAGCAGTGGCGGTGAATAAGCAGTATTAACCTTTGATGCAGGGGAACTACCCTAGTATGATTTTGCCCTTCCAGAACGGATTTCTCTAGCAAGTTTATCAAGTAATGAGGGAAGTTGATAATGATGTTTCTACGAAATTGATTGAGAAAGATCAAATGTTTTAGAGGAATAGTGACAAATCTCCCCTCAAGAGTTACATACCTTACTACCATTCTAGCAATCTTAGCAAAAGGCTCAAGAACCGAAGCCAGCTTGATGCTGGCCATCACAAATTCAAGATCTTCCTCTTCATCCAAGAATTTCTTTGTCTCCACCTCTCTAACCACCCTCTTGTTAAAGAATTTGGATCTGTCAAGACTGAGTTTGGTGACTTGAGCAATAAGCTCCTCTGTAATCTCAACCTCAATGTTGTTGTATTTTACCACGCGATTCCTCCATCCATGAGTAAATTTAATAGAGATATCCTGATCAAAACCTTGGATTTTTTCAATAAAGTTTTCAAGACCCCCTATTTGAAGATATTTGCAAAGAACCATATCATCTTTCCAAGCTGGATTATGGGTGGGCTCTGTCTTACAAGGCGGTCCCCCCATTTTTCCAGTGACTCTGCCCGCAATAGTAAAAATTTTAGAAGTATGCGACCTAGCCTCAACTCTATTTTTGAATCTCTCCCAATCATGCAGAAAGATATAATTATTAGACCTTACTCTGTAATTAGTGACCCACTCCTTAGCATCTAGCCTATGACTAGTAATGATGTCGCTCCAGGTCGCACAAATCTTAGGAGATCTCATCATTTTGTAATTAAAAAGCCGCTCCTTTGCATCAGCATTACAACTCAAAAAATGAAGGTTTTGATATCTATTCTACCCTATAAGAAGAAAGAAGAGAGAAACATTACAAATATCATCCCACTCTTCTAAAAAAAATGAGCTCTCTTTCACAATATATGGAAGAGGGAACTCGAAATTTGAATTCAACCACCAAAAAAGGGAATTAAATGACCTAAAAAAGGGATGGAGGAACCCGCAAAATCAATCCCTCATTGTTTTGTAACTTGATATAGAATAAATTTGGATGCCCATGCTCATTTATTACATTCCCAACCACTTAGAGGTCATCATTTGCAACTGGGCTCATTTTCTACATTTTACACCACAAAAACTTCATCAAATCCTTAATTTATTGGTTGTTGAGTGTAGAGGACAAATCCATGATTCCAATGAGTCCAATTTTGTGCAATTTTGATGAGAAACAAATAATTTATGATTGTCAAATAAATTTTTATCCACTTTCAGGCTTGGTTGTTGCTTCACGAGAATGTGTAATAAATTTCTCTATTAGAAATTATTATTTTCTCCATTTTTCCATCCTTCATAAAATTTATTATGTTTTAATGGTCTAAAAGGAATTTTAAAATAATGAGGGCCCTGCATTCTTTTAAATTTTAAATGGGGGGGAATTGAGTGTTGGTTAAGTGTGATTTGTGCCATTTCAGAGCTAGCTCTCTAGCTGGCTCACCAAGCTGGCCTTGTTCTTGATTTCTAGAGCTTTCATTACATCACCCCCCATCCACATTGACCCTACCTGCTCAGCACTCCTATTCCTCCATGTTGGTAAGTGACTCCAAATCGGTGGGCAGGGTGATGTGTCTTTGATTTATGGGTGAGTCGGGCTCACAGGGAAGTCACCTCCCCGTGGCTTGAGTACCTCCTTGCTTTCATTTGTCTGACAAGCTCATCACCCGCACCCAAATCCATTTTGAACCCTTCAAGCTCCCCTTTTTTTTTGGCTCGTCGAGTCATGTGGTGAACCAACACTTTTCATTCTCATCCGTTGACTTCACCATGTGGCCACATCAGGCCCACCTTGCCCACTTAGCCCACATGCCACTGACTCCTCAAGTTCATGAATGATCACCTACGCCTATATTACATTATAATCCAGAGATTTTGAGGCCAATTGGAACTTGTGTCCCAAGTTCTCCCGAGCCATCTGCTCATTGAATTACCACTTCGGCTGATGTACCCCTGCCATGAACCAACATTGGGCTCTCTGAGTTGGCTCAGCAAGCCAACTCTTTTACACCCCTCCATGCAAATCACCAAAATTCAAAGCAGCTTGACCCTCCCCCAAAAAACAACTCACCACCTCCACCATGAAAACCATGTCGCCGAGCTAGAAAGTGACTCGTCCAATAGCTTGGCATGTAAGTTTGGCTCCTCATGTAGATTTTTTGCATTTTTTCACATTTTCTTGAAAATTTTGGATTTTTTTCTCGAATCTTCTTAAAACCAAGAGGCCATGGGGAGGTATTGAGATGGATGTAAGCTGAGTTTTCACCTTTTCCCATTTTTTCTCATTTTTTGATCAATTTTAAAACTATCTCCTATTACGAAGACCAAGGGGATGAGGTTACAACTGATTCCAATTTTTAATCTCTTTGACCCTTTTCTAATTTTATCAGGCCAAAGAGTTAGATGAACATGGGTGAAATTTCCTAAGGCCCTCAATTCACCTTTTTATCCCAACTTTTGATAAATTGTTGAGTCTTTGGAAACCCATAAGAGGAAAAAATGACCCAATTGACTTCAAACCTCCCAAAATCAGTTGCAGCGTAATAAATCACATGTATCACTCTAGATTGCTCTATGAAGCCCTGCCTAGTGCTCAAGCTCATCCTCTCAAGTTGGCTATTTTTACCAAGGGGGAAACATATATAACAGTTACATCATATACATACTTTCTTTTTGTCATACCACTGTACTACTCATCCACATACAAATCATTTTTAATTCACTACTTATCTATCCTATCCACATCAAAATATATTTCAAACAT
Organism: Taxus chinensis; assembly: GCA_019776745.2. Taxonomy (NCBI): domain Eukaryota; kingdom Viridiplantae; phylum Streptophyta; class Pinopsida; order Cupressales; family Taxaceae; genus Taxus; species Taxus chinensis. Next base: position 526,938,282 of record CM034153.1, read on the forward strand.
TCAAAAATTAAGAAAATCATTTCATATGTATATAACATCTAGAAAATCAATGTGTAAATGACAACCATCGGATCATATACCAATGTAAGTATACAACACATATGATATCCAACACATGTTTATATTTATATCTCATTAAAAATCATAGTTTCAAAATACAATCGTTGGGGGCAAGCCCCCATGCATCACTACAAACATATGCATCATAAATCATCCTCACTATTTCTATCTACAATCGTGAGATCTCTAAAACTAGATGCTTCACTGCTCAATCTACGCTGCTAGTCATGACCTCTATATCTATCTACCTTCCTCTATAGTATAGATACCTTATCTGAATTCTCCACTAATTGACCCTGTAGCTCCACATATCTTGAAAATATATCCTGAGCTAGGGTTCCTCCTCCTATAGCCTCTCTCGCTTGCTCAGTCTCCAGGCAAGCCCAATAATTTTTTCTCAATAATAGAGTACATGTGGCTGCTGATATAGCCATTGGATCTAACAAATGGGCATGCTCACCCACGATTGCATCCACTCACTCTAGCAATCTTCCTCCCATGAGTACATCTAGAGGTACATTTCATGTCAACGTGTCAATCAATGATCAATACGCATCACCTAAAACCATACAAAACCATATTAGTTATTACCCACATTTTACAATATATGGAAATCAAACTACAATAAAAAATAATAACAAACAATACTTACACTCCCTTAGTGCTATCACTATGCCATCTCCATTAGGGGCATGTCCTTGTCCCTCTACTCCTCTAATCGGAGGTCCACCCATCACATCTATGACAACTAGGAATAATATCACCCATTGATGTGATGCCCACCACTCGCTATAGACCTGGGTACACCTTGCATCATCCACTTGTATTGGCCCTACTACTGCATCGACCTCTTTTAGACCAGGGGTCACTAGATATGCTCCTATCAAACCTGGCCTCACTTTTAGCTTCCTCGTCACTCTAGTAGCTCTCACCCATACATATGTGTCTAGAGGCACATCCCGAGCCATACCAAACTGTCTTGATTCATGCTCCACCTGGAACAACTTAGTCACCCCTAGAAATCGATCCTCCAACCACATGGGGTGTCGAATGTACTGCAAATCTACTACATCCTCCAACCAACCACCATAGTCTTTATATGGCCTCTATATGATGGCCCTTGGAGCCATCCAATTGAGCATAGACTTATATGTGGTCATGTCCACTCTCTAATTATGGGTGCCTGTCCACCTTGTTGAAAATATGTCAGGACTTTCCCTATCAGCCTTGGTCGTTCCCTATTAGGTGAGCAACACAAAAAATACAACAGTTCAAATTTTATACAAATTGACAAAAAGGAGTAAATTTCACTAGATTTTTCAAAAATAACCATTATCACCAACTCATTGGTCGTATGCATTGCTACGACACTGCTACTCTCTAAAATATCGTCAAACTCGATTCCCTAACACATGACATACTCACATCTCAAAGCTCCAAATCTCAATTAATGATTCAATCCCCATGCAAATCAAATACTATTCACTTTTCCCTATTACTATATATAGTTATTACAATTTTCCCTATACTGTAGTACTATTTCTAACCACTCTTATAATTAATATACATTGCACACAGTTTAACTCATTTCTTGAGCCTCGTTACTCACTTTTCTTCCCCATTTTCACTAATCAAATCAACATTCCTTCTAGCACCATTTTATACACATTTCACAATGCTATATTCAAATATGGAATAAGTTCTCATCACTCTATACACATTATCACATTGTCTTCTATACTATCTCTCATTCACTTTTATCTTTACTTTCGGCTTAGTGCCCGTCTCTTCACCCCTTGCCCTTTTTCTGAAATGGGGGGCATACAATTGGGATCACATTATGATCCCTCTCATATTACAATACAATCAATCGACACTTTTATCAAATCACTATTGCAATATTTTTATTTAATTATATTCAAAGCAAAGGAACAAAATTACCTTACATTCAACACTCGAACAATTTATACTATTTCAAATATATTCCCCCTAATGACCTAATCTGGGGGGGAAAAAAATAAATAAACCTCTCCATGAGTAATATACTAAATAAAACAATCTCAAAATAATATTCTATCATTTACCAAGTCAATCAATCAATTGGTACAATAAGCATACTTTACTATCTCTCCCAGATGACCTAACTTGGGAGCCACATCACAATCACTACCACTCCTAGATGACATAACTTGGGAGTCACTTTACATTTATATCACTTCCATATGACCTAAAATGGAAGGCATATAGTACTATAAAAATTGGGATACCCATGGGAGTGGGGGCAATGAGACATTATTGCCTTTCCTAAACTACTCCTACATGGGTTCTTCAATACAAAACTAAACACGAAACTAAATTTGTTCTCTATCTGTCTACAGTGGTTGGAACTTTTGGGGATGTAGTCATGGATGTAGGGTAAAACTAGAAATTTCTCCCTGAAACTCTTCCTTTAGAGGAAAGACGCCCAAATCCTTATATTTACAAACAAAATCCGGTTGAAAATTGATCACTCCCTACCTCTTCAATATCCATTGACAACAATCAAAATCTCCAAAATCTGCAAATCATCTCAATGTTTCTCCAAGTGATCCTTATAATGGCTCACTATATCTATTTATGCCACACGGGTCAAACATTGATCCATGGTTCACCACGCTATAATTTTTTACATTCTACGTGTACTTTTTATAATTCATCTTCTCTGGACTTAAGCAAGTATGTTCCATTACACTACTCAAATTTCATTCAAATAACATAAAGGAGGGAAATTTAGACACAAAATCATGCACATATTACTATTTACTATACTACGAAGTATGTTGTTATATGTATGGATCTTAAGCAAGAAAATTATTCACTGGTGACACACTCCCTAGTCCATCCATTTATTTAACTTGATTTCTATTGTCTTTCTCTCACACATATGTCACTGCTATACCCAATTTTGGTTAGGTTATAGGGATCCTTGTATTTCATTTTTTCCACATTTTTCATCATTTATCCCTAGACACTAGTGCCCATTTTAGACAGTAGCACCCAAACGCTCCTTTCCATTCTAGGCGCTCCTGTCCCCTTTGTTATTTTCACTTATTTTGGTATTTTTGGTCATAATTTTTGGTTTTCTCGTCCTTATCTTGAGGTCATAGTCGGTATGTCATGTCACTAGTGTCGAAATTCAAACAAGACATCCCCATATATAGACAACATACATACTATTATATGGGTGGGAAATTCAAAAGGGAAATTATATCTACATACTATCAAATGGACTACATTCTTGGGCTTCTTATTCTATATACAATGCATAGGAATGGAAAGTGTTGAATTTCATCTCACACATTTGCATTTTTATCTAGTTATAGCCCTCTATCTTGGTGTCATTTATGTGAGGGAACCTAAGGATACTATCTAACACACAAATACAAAGGACTACATGGATTCTAGAATGTAGTTCAATGCTTAGTCATACGTTCATCCTTCGGATGACCTCCAGGTCAGTCTGAATTCACATATTTCATATTTCATTCAATTTTGATGTGTTTTTGAGCTTGTGCAGGTAGCTAGGGTTTATTTTGTAGGTTACAGGTACCTCAGTGATCCAAGTGTGAATATCAGGTGATCAACAACAAATAAGTGTGAAACCATACTGACATAGAAAAAATAATATTTCGAGCATTTAGGTAGTCACCAACACCTAGGAGTGGTCTCTGGTGCCCAAGCGCACTCACCCTATCCCAGACACTCTTATTTATCTTTGTCTACAGATTCCATAATTAACATCAAATATTTTTGACACTCTTCCCAACTTGATCATTAGTTTCTCCAGTCCATATGTGTTTCAGGATAAGCGTAAATAAGATAAGTTCCCTATCTCTCTTATTTTGCTTATACGGTTGCATCTTTAGAGTGCTTATCATTTATATCTATTTTATATTATCATAGTGACTCTGGAATTAGATTTAATAATAATTTGAATTTTATTAAATCAATATATATATATATATATATGATAGTTTTGTCAATTATGTGAACTTTGAGTTATATTGAGATGTTTATGAGATGTATTTAGATAGGAAAACATAGATAGGCATGCATGTTGAATATGGATTTGACCATTGATAAAGATAAGTAATAAATAATTGATCATGTGCTAATAATGATACTAGTATAGAATAAATGTGAAAGTGTATAGTATGAAATGCATATACGTGATTAAGAAAATATAGGAAATATAAATGCTAAACCTTAATTAAGTTACAACACAATGATATAGTAATGAAGTAAAGAATTTGTCCTCAATAATAAAAAAAGATAAATGTAGAAACCCTAAGTGCAAGAGGGAGGAAAGAATACTTAGTTGTTTTGCAATGATCCCGAAGATGTGCCAATCTAGAAAATTGTTGGAGCAGGAGGGCAGACTATCGCAAAAAAGCCCAGAAAATTGTGTGAGCACTAAAAATGTTGGGACTAGGGTGCATGGGGCACTGCATACCTACTATAGGCACCTGTGACTTATCATAAGCTCAAAAACTCAATTTTGTAGGGTTGTGACATATTCACTAGATGTCACTGTTATTCGCATGTATGTCGATGGTTGATTACCTGAAACTTGCAACTTAGAGAAAGAGCACATGCAAAACCCCAAAAACATCAAATCCTAAAAGAAAAAGATGAAAATGGGGAGTCATATTGACCCCGACAGTCACCTGAATGAGTGAACTTACGATCCAAGAGCTGCGCTACATTTCAGAATCCATGTAGTTCTCTCTGTGTGTGTAGAATCATTCCCTATATGGTTCTTTTGCCAAACACACTTGAATATTGAGCCATAGCTAAATGTAGAAAATGTAGATAAATGTGTGCATGGAAAAATGAATTTCCATTCCTATGCATGTATGTGTAATAATACAGTCCCTTGTCCCTTGAATGGATGCTAGATGGATGCTTAAATGCTCTTATAATGGCCTTTGAATGCAACCTTACGTGGTGATAATAGATGTTTAATGATTGGTCCTTTATTATGGTCATATAGCTTTATATTTATATGATTCCCTTGTTTAAATTTCGTAATTAACCACTAGAAAGGCCATGAACCATAAGTGAAAACAAGATGCCCAACAGATAGAAGAGACCCAAAAGATGGAGAGTAAAGTACAAAGAGGGGGTGCCCAGGAGGGGACAGGTGCACTTAGGCGTTGGTATCTTGGCTGGGCGCTGGTGTCTAAATGCTCAGAAGTATGAAAAGAAAACTGTGAAAGTCAAAGTGTCTGAGTGTAAGGCCAATAATAAAACCATAAACCAAGAAAAGAGGCCAAATACAATGGTCAATTAGTAATTTTCTCATTTAGGAATCATATGAATAGTAATATGTGACTAAGACTTAGAAATGTACCCAAAGTGCATGATTTAGTGTCTACATTTTCCCCCACTTTATGTTGTTGAGTAAATGCTCTATAAAATAAATTAGATAAGACCAGATTGCACCTACACTTAAATAACCATGTAGATTGATACCTATAAGAATGATGTGATGAGGAGTTAAGGAAAAGCATGGAGTGATAAAAATATGAATCATGGAAGCTAGAGAAAAGGAAGTGAAAAAATGTTGACTGACCCTAGGGTGACCAGTGTATGTGTAGATGTCATATTGTACCTATTGTTAATGAACCAAATGATGATTATGTGACTTTTACTTCCCATAAGGACAAACCTGTAAAAGACCAAGAAGGAAAATGGTACTTCAAAGTACATGTGTCTGACAACATTCGGGATCCAAACGCGTAAAAAGCATGTGAAGAATGTGGGAAGTAAAAATATTGGGATTAAAAGGGAACATGTGCACCTGATACATGATGACATAAAGAGATAAAGAAAGGATCATGAATAATGTTGTAGAAAGGGTGTTTTTTTCTGGAAGTCTGTATACCACAATGAGCTTTTCGGGTTACTCACGCCAAGTGTAGTTTTTTTGGCGTGATCACACTAACTGTGCCAAGTATATGGAAGAAGTGTAGGGAGAAATGTCTAGTTTTAGTCTCCAACCTTTGACTACTTCACGAAGTGTAATACCACTACAGATGGTGTATTCAAATCTGATTCATTTTGATCCAGTTTGATCCAACATAGAAAGGTAGAAAAGGATAAGGCATGACATGCATGCATGTCGAGTGCTAAAGCAGTTGGGGGATGGTTGTCCTATAAAAGTCAATTGTGTAAACTATTGTACACCACCTATGCCAAATTAAGAAAAACCATTGTATAACTTTTACCCACTATCACAAGATGCCCTAGAAGGGATCAGGGGCATGCCCAGGTGCTATATCTTTGGCACAATGTTGGGCACTGCTAGTTACATTAATGTTGAGTAGGCTGAAGACCCTAAGTCAGATTCTGAGGCCATTCATCTGAGACTAAGACTAGGTAGTTTGTACCAATATTGAACTATGTTGTCAATTCTGTACTGTTAAATTGTTAAATGGGGTGAATGATTCACCCGATGATGACCCCCTCATTTGGGGTTGCATGTAACATATCGTAAGGAGTATGATGTCCCAAAAGAGGACTGGACTACTGGAACTAGAAATGGATGATACCCTACAGGGGGAGGGAGTGTGTCTTGGTATAAACCAAGGCACACACAAATAAAATGGTTAAGAAATAAGTGTTAGTGCAAACCACGACAAATACACATATAGAAGATCAAAGTGTAATTGCTAGACATGTGGTACAAGTGTGCAACTTGGGAAATTCTCTAGGTCCAAATTCGACATGCATTCCGCAATTGGTGGGTTCCTACATGGGATGTATTTCTCAAAAGTGTAATGAGATCAATACCTTGAGGCCGAAAGTTCCATATAGTGTGCTTCTTAGCCTTGCACAAGGGATAATTCCGTAGGAAGGTGGTGACATAATGACAAACTTCACCTTGTCTTATGGCACATAAGAGAGGATATGTAGCACAGACAACCATGGTAGTAAAGAGATCTACGAAGAAAATGTTGCACATGAAACACTAGGTGTTAGCTTTGTATGTTAGAAAGATTAAAAAGTCCTATGTCAAAGATGTTGTGATCTAGAATAGTAGTGTGCCTTATAGTGATCAGAATAGGAAATTAATATAAAATTCATAAAAAACACATGTGATGTATACAAAATTCGGAAGCTCTAATGCATCCCTAGGAGCCATCTATGGGACTGGTAAGATGGTGCATTTTGTTGGAGCATCCATGCTAAGCGTGTAATGATAGGGTTGTAAATTCTACATTCACAACTATAGGTGAACAAGTGAACGTTCATGTGTATATAGATAAAGATAATGACATACAAACATTATCTGATCAAAGCAATGAAAACAAAGTGACACATGTAACCATAAGTAAACAAGAGTCCTTATGTTTGACCAAGATATGACACACATAGGATATTGTAGAGTGAGCTTGATAGGAATGGAGTGCAAAGTGAGTCATGATAGGAGCAACTGTTTAGCCATCAAAGTGAATATGTATGAGCTAGGGCATGATGAGGGTTCATTTATAAATTACACCAAGTTCAGAGTTGATGTGAATGAAGGTGGTAGAACAAGATTGTGATTATCGGGAAATGGTTTGAACATGTGCGCTAGATAGAAATGATCATTAAAAGCATAGAGCGTAGAGAGGGAGTGAGTGTGGTGAGATTCATTTTAGATTGAAACCCTTAGTAGTCGAGTATGAACCATGTAACTAGAGTTCGTCATCAAGGAAAGTCATGTGAACCTAGTGCAGGCACCTAAAGATACTGGTTCTAGAGATGCATACTGGAAAGTGTAGCATGTGTGAGATACATGTGAGGATTCATTTATGGTATTTAGTTACCCTCAATAAGTTCCAAGTATGAACCGTGAACACTACAGAGTGCATTCATCAGGAACATATAATTAATTGTGAAATGTACAACGAGAGATATGCACTACTTCAGAATGCACAGTTGGTGATTCATGATAATGTACAATACACCCGACAATAGTAGAAGAGTTTTGTATCGACCATAACTCTGAAAGTGTGTCATCTAGGGTTATGATATCCAACATGATTATGTTCAATCATTGAATGGCATGAACCTGTCCTCTTTCGACTAGATCTTCGTGTAGGTAAAGTATTTCAGAAATGTGAACATGTTTCACAGGTCGATGATATGGAGTCATAGGGCTATTCAGATTAAGTCTGATGAACCCTATTGTGTATCGAGAATGATAATGATGACGCAACATCTTAGAAAACCACTCATGTGTCCTTATGATCAAATTCAAATGGAGATGTCATGTTACACATGTAAAGATACCGCATAATATGATGTGTTCTCATGCAAAGTAAGCACCAATGAGTGGTGCAAATTGTACATCCCCCTAAGGATTCATTGATTGGTGAAAGGCCGATGAGATGGACTCGAGGTGCATACCAATGAGTGATTTTCATGTCTTGAATAGATGAGAACAAGGAGTCAATTACAACTTAGATTGTACATTGAAGGGCATGTGGGAATAAAATGTACTTTATGAGTTCAATGAGAGAAACTCACATGGAGGTCTATCCGGTGCTATTAATGTAGTCCTTTATCCAGAGATTGGCCTCTTCATAGTAATGACTTGGAAGCATTGACATGAGAGTGCGAGACATTTCAATTGATTCTGATAAGATGAAATAGCTTGAAGACCATACAGAAGTCAGGGATTTTCGACCTAATACCCATGTGATAGATGAGGATAAAGGTGGCCACAATACAATGGCACAAGCATGGTAGATGACATGTCTTAAGCCGTCATGAATGCATAATGGTTTTGAAAACGAAATGAGATACCTAGGGTTTGATGCCAAGGAGGAGTTATTTGATACAAACAAGTGATGGTCAAAAAGAGGATTAAATGCGCACATATGTCAGTGGACTTCTTGATGCAGATGCAAGATTGTGTGTAGAATTCCTCGATGGCTATGGGAAAATACTTTGCATACAGTACCAAAATTAATAGAATAAAATTAAGACATGTTAAACCCTATATGTTAATGGGTTCGATTTAGGTAGAGCTACAGTTATCCATAAATGTGCATATCTAACCTAATGGATGGCAGTAGCACGATGCAACATATGCAGGAAATAAGAATAAATAAAACCAATGTAGTTGAATCAGGCCAGGGTTACAATTTGGCAATCTGAATACATGAGCAAAAGATGTATATCTCAGGCCTGATGTTATGAAGATTATGCAAGACTTGGTCAAATGTAGTCAAGACACTCATTACATGGTATACTAGGAAGAACATGGCCAACAAAGTAAGAAATTATATGGTAAAACTGGCCCATCCTTCAGTGGAAAAGAAATACAATAGGAGATTTCTATTATGGCCAATTACTCAGACTGGGAAATGTTGATGGTTCCTATGACTGGACAGTGTAAGTGGAATCAGAAGCGACGATTAAGTGCAGGACGTAAAAGATTTAGGTTAAGAATTGATGTTGAAAGTACGCTTGTATCCAATCAGATTAAGGAGAGATGGAGATGAATATTAAGCTGTAAGGATCTCAGTTGGGGTCACTCAGAGGTTATTTAAGTTTTTTATGAATTAAATAAGGGTGATGGGCCAAGGAGGGTTCACAGTAAGGTAACGATGGTTGGGATGAAAATATGTTAAATGCATGACTTCTTAAACAAATGATGAATGTGAGAACTTCCTATAAATGGCTAGGAGGAACTACATGAAATGGTACAGTGTTACAAGACACAACAAAGAGGATTAAATAATATATGTCAATGGGCTAGGCCTGGGTGCGTGATGCTAGATCTAGGAAGTGTGATACTTCCTAGTGTTACATCAGTGCTTCCCGTTTAATGCTAATTGAATGCAAGAAATACCTTAAGATCAATCTTGGTGGTTATGGTTGCCTATGTGTAGTTCGTGATGAAATGTGAAAGATTTAGGTATCTGCATCCAAATATCCTTCATTCCAAAACTAATGAGAATGTGGCCAACCTCTCAAACAAGGTTACCAAAAATGGTTATATGGTAAACGACGATGGTTTAGGGTTACTGGCATTGGTTTTGAGTTGACCGATGTCGGTTAAGGTGGGATATCCTAGGTTACCTAAAATAGCAGATCTTGGCTATCCTCTCTCAGATTTTTCTCATTTTTTTCTGGGTCTAAATGGAACATTATGTTTAAATATGTGGGAATGTGGTTAAAGGAATTTAGGGTTATACTAAGTCTTAGTTCATTAAGGTAAGTAGGGTTAAGTCTTAGTTAGTTATGGAAACATGTAAAAAGGGAAACATGCTGAATAGGTCTATGTGATGAGGTGTCTAGGTGAGGTGGTGGGGTGAGGTGGAAATTAGTTTTAATTGAGGTAATTAAATAATGAATGAAGTGAGGATGAGTATTAACTTAATTGTAAATAATTAAATTAATATTAATGTGGCGTATAAGGGTTATGGTAAGGTGATTGTGTTTAAGTTGGCTATTCGCAAGGGGACCAAGGGGAGTGTGACCCAATTTTGGTGTCTACATTTTTCCCCTTTTTTGTTGTGTAGCTTGTATTGGTAAGTGACGTTGACAAAAATAGGAAGTGATTGCCCCATGCGTGGGTGAAGGTGATCCCCCTCAAACCAGACACATGATGAGGTGTAATACATGGAATTGGTGAGTGGTTTGATAAATGTGTAGGTGGTGAAGATAGGTGGGGAAGGGTTTGAGTATTTAAGGGAAAGGGTGATGGTTAACTCAGGTGATAGGTAGTAGGCTGGGGTCAAAATTGGGTCATGGGTAATGGCAATCAAACACACACACACACACGTATCGATTACAACACAGTTACCAGGTTAAAGAGCTTGCAAACTCTACATCGTCCAAGGTCAATAGGTTTATCCAAACAAGGGTGAAGTGATTCAGGTATCCAAGGTATATGATATGGTCTAGAAAACACAACATCGGTTAGGTGTAGGAACGTTTAGGTATGTTCTGGTACACTCAAAGGTTTGGTCGGGATAAACGGCACGACAATGGGAAAGGTATGGTTGTTAGGCTAAAACAACATAGGTAACAACATTGCAAGGTTTAGCGAGTGCATAAGGTCAATGGTCACACTAAGTAGGTCAAGTTTAGGAAAAAATGTCATGGCACGGGTAAGGCTAAGTTATAGGTAAATTAACAAATCCCAAGATGTAACTAGGGAAATGTAAGGGTAGTGTGGGCTTTTGGGTATGGATCAATAGGTGTCCAGGCTGATGAAAGGTGTGTTGACACTAATGGTTGTAAGTAAAAGGAAGCTAGGTGGATTAGGTATGAATGAGTCAAGTTCATAGACATGATTGAGTGAGGTCACTTAAGCATAGTGGAGTTAGGTCGGTTTAGGCATAATAGAGTCAAGTCAGTTAAGTATGGTGGAGTCAGGTTGGTTTAGGCAATGGTGGAGTCAGGTCAGTTAGGTATGGTGGAGTCAGGTACAGGCATGATGGAGTCAGGTTATAATTTTGATTTAATTTCTGAGTTATTGGTAACATGGGAAATAAATGATGATGTATATGTATGTGATGGTTTAAGTTTTCAAATATTTTCTATAGTGGAAATGTGAAAATGATAAATGAACGATGTGGTAAAAATGTTTGTTAATTGGTGCTTATTTGGTTTAATTTCCAATTGTGGATATAAAATGGAAACTACTAAGGTATAATGTGAATAGGAAAATGAAGGGGAAATTGGTTAGGGTAAAGGGTGGTCAAGCTAACCTTCAAGGGCCCCATGCCATCGAATTTCAACCTACATAGCCCCGGTGAAAAGGGGCCTCAGGCCAATGTAGTTCTCTCATAAGCTAGGGAAGAATATGATGAATTAGGGGGATGGGTTGGTGAATTTTTAGGCATGATTGAATGCAGGTCATAGGCATGGTTGAGTTTAGGTCATAGGCATGGTTGATTCATTTAAAATTTAGGCTTCGATGATCTGGTCTTATATAGGATAATCAATAAGTAATGAGGAAGGTGAATGATAAGAGGTGGTAAAAGATTCACTTAATTGATAAGAACCCTAATGAGTCTACCATACCCAAGATGGGCTTATGAACGTAAGACCCTAAATGCATTACATAATGGAATATTCTAAAGGTGAAGAAATTCACATGATCATGAAATATCATAGTTGCGGAAAGTCCCTTGAGTAGAGAGAAAACTAGGGCACAAAAGGCAAAGAGGTGAAAGTGGATGGTTGAGCATAACCTAGTATACGACTGCATGTTTACTTGGAAAGAGACCCAAGATCAAAATAGGCAAGTCCATGATGAAAAATTTAATCTTTTTCTTTTTTTTCTTTTACTTTTTTTTTTGTTTTGATAGACTGATCAATGTGGGAAGTCTATGTGGGATTAGTAGATTGTCTCCTTGAGGTCTTTGTGAAGTTGATTGATGCGGGAAGCTTCAGAACATTTATTATATTTTGGCAATGACTTTATATAGCTATCCTTCAAGGGAGAAGTCTATTTATAGTGGCGAGAGATGTCCCTTTTTGAGGGAGTCATCTTTTTCTAGAAGTTTGACTCAAGGAGTTGAATCCCGTGTGATGGATTTTAAGTCATGGACAAGACTAAGGTGAAAAATCATATTATTGCTCAAAAAGAAAGGTGGAATGACCATGGATCTCATCTAAAAGTAGATGAAAAGTATCTATGAGAATCATGGCATGTGCAGTGCGGTGGTACACATATTTAAGAGAAGGTAAAAGAGTGACAGGTACACACATGATTCTTGTTTAATCGTTGGGGTGGCATAGTGAAAGGAGGAAAATGAAAGGTGCTCAAGGGATGAGCATGAAAAGAGACAAGAGGTGAGGTAGGATTGAAAGTCAATAGTAGAATGGTCGAAGATGCAAGGCATTAAGGGGCTCAGGTTTAGGTTAACTGTCTAGTGAAGATAATCGATAAGCACCTGATCCATAAGTATGAGTCACGATGTATGGTCCAAGCTAATTAGGAGCAAATTTTCCCCATTTATTTTTTTCTGCTTTGGTTACATGTTTATTTTCTTTCAGGACAAGGTCACTAACTTGGAAGGTTTATTCATGGACATGTTTTTCATAGGCACGTTTGATACGTTTTTGGTAAACTTGAAGATGGTCAAGAGCACTAAGATGACGTTTGTCTAATAACTCAAGTTGTGTTAAATGTTCTAGGTGAAAGTCATCATCATTGAGCATGTTATGGGGAGAAATGTGAAGTGAGGGAATCTAGACTTCGAGAGGTAGAACAACCTCTGTACCCTAGACCAAAGAAAAAGGTGTGGTAGTAGTGGAAGTGTGAATACTAGTGCGATACGCCCACAGGGTGAAAGGAATGTCTATATGTCAGTCCTTCCCAGTATCGTTAACCACTTTCATGAGAATTTTTTTCAGGGTTTTATTAGTGGATTTTTCCTGGCCACTGGTTTGTGAGTAATAAGGTGACGAGAAACTTAGTTGAATATCAAAGGCATTGCAAAGTTTCTGCAAGGTTTTATTTTTGAATTATTTTCTGTTATTAGTGATGAGGCGATGTGGAACACCAAAGCGATAAATGATGTGGTGATTGATGAAATCACATATTTTCTTAGCTTTTGTGGAGATGAGAGGTATGGATTCAACCCATTTAGTGTAATATTTGGTAGCGGTGATTATCCATTGATGTCGCTGGGAAGAATGGGGATTGATCTCTCCGAAAATATCCAAACCCCATTAAGAGAAGGGTTAAAGGTCATGGGTGACCTGTAAGGTATTACTGGTGTATGATAAAAGGTTGGCATATTGTTGAAATTTTACACAACGCTTAACATAATATCAAAAATCATGGTTAAGGGTCGGCTAGTAATAGCCTAGGAAAAGAATACACTCAGCAACAACAAGGCCACTGAAGTGAACTCCACATATGCCATCATGAACTTCCTTAATGGTATAAGGAATTTCAAAACTTGTAAGGCACCGTAAGATAATACCATCAAATCCGTGTTTATAGAGGAGGCCATCCATGATGACATAATGAGATACCCTTTTAAGAAAGGAACATTGTCCATTACAAGTAAGGTCGAGAGGTAAGATGGAGAGGGAAAGATAGTCTGAGTGTTGCTTATATAAAAGGTCACTCGGGTCAAGAGAGGTGGTTTTGATAGAGTAAAATTCATGAGGTAAATAATATGGTGATTGGAGTCTTTGTACGGTGAAAAAGATTTTAGAATCGGTAGGCGAAGTGGGTATTTGAGAAGCCAAGCAAGCCATGGTATCTACAAATTTATTGGTAGAATGTGGGATGGTTTTAAGGGCGTAACGGTTGAAGGTGGTAAAAATTATGTCAACATATGCTTATACTTTTGAAGGATCTCATTACAACACTGGTATATACCATTGATTTTGTTTATGACCAATTGAGAATCACCAAAGATGTTGATTGACTTAACATCTAAGGAATATGTAGCCTGGAGACCCAATACGAGTGCTTCGTATTCAACAATATTATTTGTACAATCAAAATTGAGTTTGAAAGATAAAGGCATGGGTTCACTATCAAGTGGAATGAGAATAACACCAGCCCCACCCCCACGCTGACACTTGGAACCATCGAAGAAGAGTGTCATTTGGTACGTAGGTTCATCTAAGGAAAGGATACCAATAAAATCATCTGAAAAGTCAACGTTAGAGGGTTGATCCCCCGAAATAGGTGTATAGGCCAATTGGTCAGCAATAGCCTGGGCCTTGATGGACTTTTGATGGGTGAATTTGAGGTTGAGGTCAGCCAGAAGCATAAGCCAACGTGCAACTCTCTGATTTTGGTAAGGTTTGGCATACACAAAGTGTAAGGGGTTAGTGTTGGTCACCTCATAGGTTTTGTGATTAAGTAGGTAATGGAGGAGTTTGGTGGCAACAAAAACTAAGGCTAAGAATTTTTTTTTAGCATGGGTATATTAGGTTTCATAGTCCAAAAGAGTATGGCTTATGTAATAAACCATTTGCTCCTTGTGTTATTCATCGCGATGAGCGAGCATAGACCCCAAGGAGTGATCGGTAGCTGATATGTATAGGTAGAAGGGTTGATCATATTTAGGAGGAATGAGTATGGGTGGTTGGAGAAGGTATTGTTTTAAGGCCTCAAAAGCTTTGTGGCAGTCATCATTACATTTATAAGGGACATCCTTTTTGAGAAGATGATGAAATGGCTAACATCGATTGGAAAGTTACAAAATGAAATGGCAGATAGATTGTAACTTACCTTATAGACTACGGAGCTGCCATAGGTTAGTGGGCGGAGGAATTTTTAGAATGGCCTTGACTTTAGCGGGGTCAACCTCTATGCCACGCATAAGGAGACGATGAAATCCTAGGAGCCTTTCCTGAGAGAAGGCACAAAGACACATTTCATGGGTTAAAGGTGGAACAAAATAATTAATGAGGTGGTCAAATGAGATGGTTATTTAGGATGGTAAGGTGCTCAGAGTGGTGTTTAGATTTTTCCAAGAAGATCATCTACGTAATCCTAAAAAATGCGGTGCATGATGTCATGGAAGATGTAAGTCATAGCCCACTGGTATGTGGCACCAGCATTTTTAAGGCCAAAAGGCATGACTCAATAGCAGAAGGTTCCCCATGGGGGTGATGAATGTGGTTTTGTGTTGATCCTCTAGGGAAAGTAAGATTTGGTTATAACCCGAGGAAACCATCCATGAGTGATAGCATCTCGTGATTAGCAGTAAGGTCAACCAGTTGGTCAATACTGGGTAGAGGAAAATTATCTTTTGGGTAGGAAAGATTGAGGTCACGGAAATATATGTAAATGTGGAGTCCCCCTATCACCTTAGTGATAGGGAAAATGTAATAAATCCATTGAGGATATTTAATGGGTAAGATGAAGGAAATGGAAGAGCAGGCGCTGAAGTTCTTCTTTGACCAGAAGAGAAATGCGAGGGATGCATTTTCCTTAGCTTTTGTTTTATAGGGTTTTAGCATCAGGAATGGTTATGATATTATGGACCACTATGGTGGGGTCAATACCAGGCATTTCTATGTAATACCAAGCAAAAGCATGGTTATGATTTTTGATGAGGAAAGAAGTGATGGCTTCCTGTTCAACAGTATCTAAAGATTGGCCAATCTTAAGAATGTGCGGGTCGTCCTGAGTATGGATGTTAATTTCGATAGTTGATTCATTCAACATGGTTTGCATCTCAGATAGTAATGACCGGTGAATATATGAGTCTTCTGCACCAAGGTAGGTGATTATAGATTCATCATCATTGACATTGAACGACATTAATGGAAGGTGTATCATCATCAATCATTGTCAGGATACAGGAAGGGAAGAGAAGAGGGAGCCTTGCCCTTGCATTGATAAGTCAGAGGCCCCAAGGAAATGGTGTTTCTAAATTTTTTTTTTAGGAGGAATGGATTTTAGATCCATTGAATTTGTTGATGAAGGTGGTGAAGAAGGTGGATGTGGGTGAAGAAGGTGGAGAATGGTTTGATCTCCTTAATGAGTTCAATGCGGGACTTCTTGGTAGGATGGTTCAGTAAAGCCGATAACCACTACGGTTGTTATGTTTGTGAGTAGTACATGGAATAATAGTGTGACAAAATTTCTCGTAAAATCCAAAACTAAAGCCCTTCAATGCACATCTATGCTAGAAGGTTTGGGTGAAATGGTGATTAGTGGGTGACTGGAGGTCGACACCTGAAAATGGGCAGGTTTGTGATGGTGGTTCACGTGTATAAGTGGTAGTATCAAGTCCCCCATAGGTGAGGTTAGTGTGAAGGTGAGGAGGACTGTAAAGGAGATGCTCTCCTATGCAGTGACTTCATAGTGAGGGATGTTGGTGAATACTTCCATACTCTTGTGGCATAAGGAATGTGTTTGACCCTATATAAGCGGTACAAACCCTAGAGTGAGGCATTGAAAAATTCCTTCCAAGGGATCGATGGTCGATATATGGGGTCACTGGGATAGATGATGTGTTGGATGTTGGAACAAAGATGGAGCCAACTTATTGGGAGGTGAACGGTGTTGGTTGTGGAGGTCATAACAGCAGTAGGAATGGAGGATATAGGTGCAGTTGAGGTAGCAGCGACACAGGTGGGCAGAGGTGTAGGTGAAGAGGAAGTAGTCCTGGAATAGGAAGTGGTGGTAGTCCTGGATTTAGATGCATTTAATGGGTATGAGTATGTCATTGGTTCGATAAAGCATGTTATAGGTTTTAAATGGTGATGGGTCAGCCAGAATGGTATAGGTGTGTCCTTCATGCTCAAACTTTACACAATGGTGCAAAGTGGAAGGAACGCAACCCATGACATGAATCCAGGGGTCTACCAAGTAACATGTTATAGTTGAAATTCCCCCTCCAAGATGTAAAATAACTCTGGTTACTTATGCGGGGGGCCCACATGAACATGGGGGATGATAGTGCTAAGTGTAGAGGTGATAACGTCATTAAATGAACACAACATGATGATATGTTTATGCATGTAATTGTTAGGTATACCACATTTGGTAGAACACATGGGAGGAGATGATATTAATGCTAGCGCCCCCATATATCATAACACGTCATACACAAATATCATCGATGTCGATGGAGATGAAGAGAGTTGGATTTGGGTCATCAGTTTGGTGGAGTACGATCTCTTCCTCTGAGAAGCTAAGGGCAGATACTTGGTGAGTAGGTGGAGGTGTAGGAGAAGATGGTAATTTGGTAAGAGAGGTTACATGATGAAGTGAGATGCTGGAGGCTATAAGTGTAGGATCATTGGGTAAAACCTCAATAGACTGATAGAACATCCATGAGAGCTTGGCTATGGGCTCATAAGAGGTTTAGATGAGGTCATAGAGGGACATCTTGAGAGAGGATTGGTGTAAATTTTTTGAGCATCATGCAATGTGTAACCCTATTATAGCGAATAGGATATGTAGGGCCGCAGATAGTGACTTTAGGTGTGGGTGTAGATGGTATATTGGGTATCAGGCTGGTAGGTGGGTTGGTTATTTTTCCTTTCCTTTGTCCTTCTAAATCCTCCATCATGTGGATCTTGCCACCTGACTTTTCCAGGTGGGGAGGTAGTTGAAGAGGTGAGCCATAAAAACTAACGATAGGAATTAAGAAGCCAAGAGGACTTGGTCTAATTAACCTTAAGATAGTTCCTGCACTCTGACACCCAAAATGGAGGTTTGGTAAGTTTTCAATGTGACCATGCCCGCAATGATCAAATCTTCGGGTGAAAGCAGGTTGTGGGGGCTGGATAGTGGTCGTTGTGTAGAAATAGAAGAACTTGGAAACTTACCGATGCCGGTTCCTACATGGAGTCCTCGTCGAGTTAGGTCATCATCGCCATCGGTTTTCTGTAGGATGGGCATAACTAAACCAAATAGTTTTCAAAGCCTTACAGTTCTTCATGATAGTCCTGGAGATGGTAATCAAAATTTCTGGTTTCGTCAGAACCATTACGAGTTTGGACTTGAGTGGGTCATAAGCTCTCGAAGAGCAAAGATGAGATGAAAGAAGTTTGACCAGAGGTTGGATTAAAATTTTGGCATAGGAGATCAACTTGCTCTTGGATCACAATGGGAAGTCCAATCTGGGCATGGGTCCTGCTGTTATAACTATTAGAGAAGAGTCTTTGAATCAGGGGGAGTCCTCCTAAGCTCCAGTTTTTTGTGAATCCACTACCCAAAATTGCCATTGCATCTTAAGAAACTGAACTTTCGAAATTTTGAGTTCTAAGTGTCATCTCTGTTGTGCTAAAACATGTTAAAGGTTGTGCCTTAAAAAATCTATGGGAAGTTTTGGGTCATTTAGAACCCACGTTTTTCGGGCCTCAGTAACCGGCATCAGTTATCAGGGTAACCCGCATGTCCCTGGTTCAAAAGTGCAACTGTTCAACCGATTAGCTTTCCCGAAGTTGTTACATTTTCGGGCCCGTCGGAACTTTTCGTTAGAAATGTCCCAAATTGATATCAGGCAAGTTTTTCAATTTCGGCCGATTCACCCGATTACCGCGTACTTTGCAACATGACCAAATGTCCCAAATATAATCAGGCAAGTTGTTATCATTTCAGCCAATCCACCTGAAGGCAGTTTGCACTTTCATGTTCCAAATGTCCCAAGTCAAAATCTTGTGCAAGTTCTTGTGTTCTTATTCGCTCCAACTAGTCCTTCAAATTTTTTTAGCACAATGTCCCGCATCTCCGCAAAAGGCAACCTGATCTTTCTCTACCTGCTTCGCGCACACCATCAGACATTCAAGCCAGGTATTCACTCCATTCAGCCTAACCTCACTGTTTCTAAAATAGAACCAAGTGTTGTTCGTGCTAGTTTTTACCGCTCTACCCAAATATCTCCCAGCTTATTTATCTATTGGTGGGTATGTATTAAATGGACATTCATGGCCTTTCTCTCTCCTCATGGCTATATAACGAGCAAACCCCCTTTGCATGATTTCTCATTTCATCCCAACCCCCAATTAAGAATATGTGTAGACACCAAATTCGTGTCTTACGACCCCTTGTGACCCGTATCTCATCTCGCAACCTAACCTCATCACCTAAACCTTACACAATTATTTATTAATTACCTTATAATTGATAAATCCACATCACCTTACCCGCCACCTCACTTTGCCACCTCATCATGACCTAGCCCTAACCCTAAACTAACCTAATTAGGACCCATGACTTGGTCTAGACTCACATCCATAACTAATGCCTCCTTACTCGCACCCAAAGCCGACCTTCTAGCCACTTGACCAAGCCCGCAACTGATCTCTCGGGAGAAAAGCAGGGAAGGTGGGCTATTTTACTAAAAATAGCCTACTTTTTCCTTACCGATGCCGGTTCCTACTCGACCGCCGTCGGTTACGCAACCGCCATCGGTTCCCTGTAAATGGGCTCCCCAAACCAAAACAACGGATCGGAATTTCATTTTGGAGATCAGTCAAAGGATTTCTGGATCAACAGAGAGCATTGCAAGCGAGGAACAGAGTCCAGATCTTCACTTGACCAGAGCAGAGACGAGTAAAGAAACCAGAAGTGTTTACAACCAAGGAGATCAACTTGCATCTTGGTCAAAACCAGTAAGTCACATCTTGCATGTCCTTTGTTATAACATTTCTTATGCTTCTTGAATCTCAGTCCTCCTAAATCTATTTCTGAATCCACTACCCAACGTGCCATTGCATCTAACTGTCATTCTTTTGCTTCTAATCATCCCATTTCCTAATACCATCCAAAAACCAGCCATTACAAACACCATAGCTACCAAGAAGATCCTAGAACCCACCAGTATCGGTTATCAGTAACCGGCATCGGTTATCAGTAACCGGCATCGGTTCCTCTGATCAAAACCAGAAAACCAGCCTTTCCCCCTACCCAGTTTAACAAAACAATTTAATTGATATTTTGCAAGTCTTTTGTGTTAATTCATATTAGCAGGGGAACTGACCACCTTCGAAAGGAAGTTTTATATTTCCTGGGCCTAAGGCAGTTTCCTCATTTATTGTTTAATCAAAATCTTGTGGTCTTGTGTTCTTATTTGCAGGTAGTCCTTCCAAGACAAAAAGGAGTTCTCCGCAGTCAGCCTGATCTTTCTCTACGGTACGCGCACACCATCTCGACATTCAACAGGTATTCCTCCTAACCCTAACCTCATCTGTTTCTAAAAGGAATGAAAGGATAGAAGCAACTCTATTCCCAGAAGCCGAAACATTCCGAGCGAAACATTTTGGCACGCCCGGTGGGACCCATTTTGGGTTTCTTTCTCTTGCTTATTTTCATTTTAGGAAGCATATTTGCTGTTGCTGCTTTTGTTATATATTTCGTAAAGAATTTGTCTTGCTTTCCTAGTTTCGCATTAGTGAAAGTCATCTCTCTTGCTTCATCGAATATAATTTTCGATTTGGGTTTAAAACACGTGCATTGCATTCCTGCTTGTTGTTCTTCAATTCTAGTGAACATAGATTAAGTAACAGGTCATACACGTGGGGGTGATATCCACGGTATTGACAGGAAATTAACCTTAGTTTCACTGCACAACACATACCGAATCACTTCACAATTAACACAACAGCTCAAACATCCCCCCTTTTCCGCGGTATTCCTCTGCCCGATTGAGGTAACCTTATAAGCCAAAACAAACTTGACATTTCCCCTAGGTCTTGTTGTTTAGGATTCTGACATCATCTTACGTCTAAAGGCATAAGCCCACGATAACTAAAATTAACCCTAGGATTAATCTCTAGATTTGCGTGTGCCTCTTGCTTGTTTTCAAATTCTGTTTTCTCTGTCATACTTTGTCTTCTGTGATCAATAAGTTGATAAATATACTCAACGTTGCTAAAATCAAATTAGCAGCCTTTTATATCTTCTTATCCTAGACTTTTGACACCGGCATCGGTTAAGGGACCGACGTCGTTTTCTCTATGACCGACACCGGTTACTAAACCGATATCGGTTACTATCTTCATCAGCCCCTGACAAACCAGCAACTTGCCAAATTCATCATTCTGAGGTTGTTTTTGTTCTTGATAGATTAAAACTTTCCTGTGTGTTCTTGTCTATGGTTGTCATCACTCGGAAGCAAGCCGCCGCCATGGTTTCACATGCCTGCTCTGTGTCTTTGCCTGAATCACCCCCTTCACATTCTATAGGGAACCCTACGGACACCAGTGAGATCCCCCAAATTCCTGTAGGAGACAAGGACTTTGCCAAATTTCTGGATGCTAATCCCAGCGCTGTACAATACTATTTGTCTCATGCCCCTGACCGTACGCCTGATGGTCAGCTCCTTATTGGCATGCCTATTAGTATAGCTGCTCATTTAGCTCCCACTCCTCCTGATAACACTGCCTTACTTCCTGCATCTCTAGCCCCGTCTCCCAATCCGACAGCTTCAGAGGTTCATACGACCCCGATTAGCTTTCCTTTGGTTAACCTTGGACCCCACGTATCGTTACCACCAACTGCCCCTATCTCATCTCTCTTTCAGACCACTCCATTCATGACTTACTCTCTGCCACCTATTCACACGAGCTTTCCTTCTCAAGCTCCGCCTACCTTTTCATTCCCATACACGTATCCAGTAACCTCAACACCTTATATGGGACATCCCTATTCTGTGGTACCATCATCTCATCCAACCACAGATTTCATCAAACAAATGATGGACAAAATGCAAAACCTGGAGGCTTCCGTTTCAGGAAGTCGTAGCGCCTTGACATACGAGCAAGTTTGTCGGGAGCCCATTCACCCTTCTGTCCCCCTTCATTCATATCCTCCTCAATGGGAGTTGCCAAAGTTTACTCGTTTTAACAGTAAAGAGGATCCTCAACAACACTTGCGATCATTTAGACATGCTTGTTATTTGATTGCCCATGATGATGCCTTGTTACTCCGCACCTTTCCCATGTCCTTATCAGGACCTGCCTTGGAGTGGTACAGTGCTTTAACCCAGCACTCAATCTTCTCTTTTAACCAACTAGCCCAATATTTCTTGGATCATTTCTCCATTAACATTGCCAAGAAAGTATCTATCACTGACCTCTATGCCATCCGACAATTTGAAGACGAATCTATCGCAGATTTCGTTGGACGATGGCGGGGCCTTATCAACCAACTTACGTATGCCTTGCCTCAAACCGAACTCATCGAACTATTTACGCGGGCCTGCGCTAAGCACATCTCCCCTACCCTCCAAATTCAAACTTTCCGCACATTCGACGAGGCCTTTACCATGGCTCGGAAACTAGAAATTCGAGCCTTAGAAGAAGAGAAATTACGGTTGCGTAACAAAAACCCCAATTTCCGAACTCCTGATTCTACCAACAAGCCAAACACCACCACTCCTCACGCGTCCACTTCTTCTAAATCAAAAGGAGCTGTCCACGTGGTGATGGTCAAATCTCAAACACCGTCCAATACTCCGCCGAAAACCACTTATAAGTACAAAGCCGAGCCCACCAATTACACTCCCTTGGGAGAAACTTATGGTGTCATCCTGGAGAAATTGCTCAAAGCTGGGGCTATCACCTTGCCCCCTGTTAAACCTCACTCTGGGTTTGACTCCACCCGCGCAATACCTTCCTGGTACAAAGAAAATGACTTTTGTAACTTTCACCGCGTAAAAGGACATAGTCATGAAAACTGCAAGATGTTGAAAAACATAGTGCAGGAAATGGTTGACGCAGGGGATATAACCCTCGATAATCCTAACGCCCCTGCTAACTGAAATCTGAAAATTTTCAACAAGCCATTCCCGAATCACTCGTCCAACAGTAACGTGAACCAAGATATCTTAGCCGAGGAGAGTGTTCATGAGATCCATGCAGTCTTCGATTCTCAGCCAAAAGCCTCTATTGAAATTTTTTTAAATCAAGCCTCTCCACCAACACAGGAGTTTGAACCTCCTTCACCACCATCAAGCCAAAGTGAAATCATTCCTTTACCCATAGAAGAGTTAACTGCCCGGACTTCTCTTCTCATCGACGAGTCTTCTTACACCACATCCCTACAAGACTGTGAGCGGATGCTATCTAATTTATCTATTTCCCAAACGTCCCCTTCTACCACTCTTGCTGCACAAGAGGAAGGCTCACCACTCCTTTTGACATCCTTAGACGAGAAACTCTCTTACACCGACATCACCAACATTCTTTTACCATAACGGATCCCTCTCGAACATGCCCTCTTACCTATTAGTTCTTCATTGCCTAAATCTTTTCAACGACCGGTTGACCTCCTAACATCTATTGATACAGTGCCTCATCTACCTCCTGTGTCACACCCGCAATGGACTGGAATTACAACCCGTCGTTCTTCCGTACCAAAAGTTACATATTCACACGTGAGAGACTGTCATTCCACAGAAGATAGACAGGCCCTATGGGAACGTTTGTGTACCCCTTTTTCTACTCAAATGCAAATGACTGATCCTGATGTCTCCACCATATACCCGAAGTGCTTACAGAAGCTTAAAATTCCCTTGTTCTCGCCTTCACCCCCCTCACCTCTACCAAATGCCCCATCCACTTCTATCAACTTAACCAGATCTTCCCCTACGCTTGGGACCTCACCAATGCCCAGTCTAACGCACCCGCCTAAGCGACTCAATCTATCCAAAAATAAATCCGTCCCACCACCTAGGAGACAAACTCAATCCATGCCCCTATCACAATCAAAACCATCATCGTCATACCTACCTTCCATATTGGGATCCCATCCCTCTACCTTACACCAATGTATCATACCTCCTGCGTTTTTCTTTAGAACAACCTACGCCTTCCGCACCCATATAGAAATTCCAGGGTATAGCAACACCGTCACTCCGTGTATCTTATCCACCTATCAACCCTAAACAAATTCCATCATCAAAAGATTTGTTTTCAGTTACTCCTATTTCCCCATGGTTGTTTTCTGATACCACGTCATCTGCAGGCCTCATCATCCAACATAGCCTCTGCGCCAAAGAAATCACGTTTAGTAAAAACCATGTATCAATACCCCTCGGCTAAACCACCACCCGTGCGAACCAACTACGCCCAAACATTACCAAAACCCCGCACAACCAATACCCTCATCCTCTTCCGATTTTGACCCACTCAAAGGATCTTACGCCAAAATCCTTGCTATGTTGGAGGAGAATGCGACCATTTCCCTACCTCCACTTAGACCTTATGACCCATCTAAACCCCTGACCTATGGGTTACGATGAGTCTAAAATCTGCACTTATCACCGCCACTACCAGGGCATGATTTGGAGGGATGCAAAGCTCTAAAAAACCATCCTTCGTCAGTCACCTCTCTTGGATAGAAAAATTAAGATAGATAACTTACGAAGGGAGAGACCTTTAGTTTCCATTCCCTCTCCTATACCATCTGTCCCCCGCCTCACCAAGATCTATCATTATTACAACCCCACCTCTTAAAGACCATGAGTTATCCCAACCATCTTCCTCATCTCAGGTCTATGAGATTAATATGATTAGTGTCGCTACTCGAGGGCAGAAAAATAATGGCAAAGTAAAAGAAAACATCACCTGCGGCATCTCTTTCTCCGTCAAACATCCCGATTACACCACCAACCTAAAGTGGTCATTCGCGGACCCGCCTATCCCGTCTCTAATGGCATTGCCCACCGAAATATGATTAAACAGGTTCACCAATCGCTCGTAAAAATGACATTGTATGATCTCATTCAGACTTCTGAATCTCATCGACAAGCTCTCGTTGAGATCCTTCAAGGGATAGAGGTTTTACCTAATGAAACCCTGCCTGTCGCCTCCATTCTAACACCCAATCACATTGCTTCTCTCACCAAACAACCCCACTGCCCCAACCACTTCTGTCTCTGTACAACAAGCTGCTGCAGTCAGTTTTCTCGGAAGATGAAATTTTCGACTTTGGTACAGAAGACCCTGACCCTGCCCTTTTCATCTCCGCTTACGTCTGGGACATTCGAGTACGTCGGGTTATGATTGACGGGGGTGCTAGCTTAAACATCATCTCTTCAAAATCCTTCCAACAAATGAATATCCCTTCTAGTTGCATGTGTGCCACACCCCATCATGTTGCGGTCATTCAATGACCTCTATTACTTCTACCTTAGGCACCGTGGTCCTCAACATTCGGGTAGGACCACGTACTTTACCCGAACTCTTCTATGTCTTAGAGGGAGAGTTCCAATATAATATATTGCTGGGTCATCCTTGGATCCGAGCCATGGGATGTGTTCCCTCAACATTACATAGATGCATAAAATTTGAGTACGAGGGAAAGTCCTACACCGTAAAAGCTGACCCTCCCCCCTTTAAAACCTGCAATATGTTATACCGCCCTAACGATGTGCTTATACCAATCAAGACACCCATACATTGAACCCAACCATCCTCCTCAAATGTACCTCAACCATCCACCTCAACTGCACCTACGCCTTCAACTGATGAAACCACCATCGCAAAAACCACTTTCCTTCCCGCAGCTAACATTCCAACCTCCGACCCCTTAGTAGATGTTTTTCAGTGCCTTTACGCTGGGGGAGTACCACCTGTATAACGTTAGTTCTTTCCCTACCCCGCAGGAGTACGGACAATTACATGCACATCCCGCCTACGACCGTCGCGTGGGGGAGATAATCTCTTACGGACCACCCCATTGCCGCACTAACCTAACGTATGGGGGTGTTGACGCATCCTCCATTACCCCTGAACCTCCTCTTGGTGTGGTTCCTTTCCAATCTGATTTTCAATACTTGACAAATCGTCGTTTCACCCTCACCTTCTTGACTCGCTGTGCGTGGAAAGGCTTTGGTTTTGGCCTTTACGAACAAGGCCGACATACACTCATTCCCGTGACTACCCGTAAACATAATGATCGCAGTGGTCTCAGTTTTCCCGAAACACCTACCCCACAGGAGACCCTCCTGTCAGCTGCCTATCTTGGAAGAAGAACAACGTCGCCCCTACCAAACCATCATCACCCACTTTTCCATCATCACCCACAGAATCTATAGATCACTGAATCCATCCCTCCTAACTTTTTTTTTTCATAAATGCTATCTTCATAGGTCCACTCACTTATCAACGTGATTAATGAGGACCCATCTTCTCTTCCCCTTCTGTATCCAGACATGATCGAAGAGGATTCACCTTTGATTAATGTTGTTGAATGCCAGGATGACGACTCCATCCTCACTTACCTTGGCGCGGATGATTCTTATATTCAACGAGCCTTACCATCTGAAACCCAAACCATGCTGAACGAATCTACCATAGAAATCAACATCCACACGGAGGAGGATCCTCACATTGTGAAGATTGGACAATCCCTTAACACATCAGAACAAGCCACCTTTACTACCTTTCTCCGTGCTCGCAATCAAACTTTCGCATGGTCTTACTCTGACATGCCAGGAATTGATCCTACCATTGCCGTCCATAACATCACCCTAAACCCCGATTCCAAACCAGTCAAACAGAAATTGAGAAAAATGGCATCCACGCATTGCTCTCTTGGTCAAAGAGGATCTCCAACGACTCCTTTCTGTTTCCTTCATCTTGCCTATTGACTATCCTCAATGGATTTCTAACATCGTACCTGTCACTAAAGCGACAGGGGGACTTCGGATATGCACAGATTTCTGGGATCTTAACCTCGCTTGCCCTAAGGATGACTTCCCCTTACCTAGCATTGACCAACTTGTTGATCTAACTGCAGGTCATGAGATGCTCTCTCTCATGGATGGCTTTTCAGGATACAACCAAATTTTGGTTTCCCCCTGCCGATCAACACAAAACTACCTTCATAACTCCTTGGGGAACCTTTTGTTATCGTGTCATGCCGTTTGGCCTTAAGAATGCTGGTGCTACCTATCAGCGGGCTATGACCTACATTTTTCATGACATTATGCACACTATCCTTGAAGATTATGTCGACGATCTTCTCGGAAAGTCTAAACATCGTAGTGAACATCTCGATGTTTTAACCATTATTTTTGATCGCCTGTTACAATATTCTATCCACCTTCAACCAAAGAAATGTGTCTTTGGTGTTCTTTCGGGAAAAATTCTTGGCTTTATCGTCTCTTTGCGTGGCATTGAGGTCGATCCATCTAAAGTCAAAGCTATCCTAGAAATGCCCCCACCCAAAAATCTCAAACAATTGCGTAGTTTACAAGGTAAGCTCCATTTCTATCCGACGTTTCATCTCCCAACTCTCGGATCGGTGTCAACCTTTCCATCACCTCCTTAAAAAGGATATTGCATTCCAATGGAGCGAAGAATGTCACCAAGCCTTCGAAGCTCTCAAATCCTATCTCTTGCAGCCACCCGTGCTTATCCCACCCCAAGACGACCGCCCTTTCTACCTTTACCTTTCCGCCACCGACCACGCTGTAGGAGCCATGCTTGCACATCGTGACTCTGAGAATCGTGAACAAGCCGTTTATTATATAAGTCGTACTTTGGTGGACTATGAGACTAGGTACACACATATAGAAAAGTTATGCCTAGCCCTATCATTCGTGGCCACCAAACTCTGACACTACCTTCTAAATCACAAGACTTTCGTCATCACCAATACAGACCCCATCCATTACATGTATGCCAAACCTCATCTGAACCAACGCATTGCCAGATGGCTCATGCTTCTCGCCGACCTCGACCTTGAGTTTGTCCACCAGAAATCAATCAAAGGACAAACCATCGCAGACCAACTTGCGGAAGCTCCTTTACCTGGGGAACAATTTACCAATTTCACATTTCCCGACGAACTCATCGCTACTCTTTCCCTCACGGAGGAGTCGTACCCAATGACCCTCTTCTTCGATGGATCTAAATGCCAGCGCGGCGGGAGGAGCCGGCGTTGTTCTCATTCCTCTCGACGCTGAACCTATGCCTCTTTCATTCCGACTCGATTTCCCTTGCACTAATAATACAGCGGAATACGAGGCCCTTGTTCTGGGTCTCCAAGTTGCGTTACACTTAGGCATCAAATCTATCAACATTTTTGGCGACTCTCAATTGGTAGTCAATCAAGTTATGGGCGTCTACCAATGCAAAAACGAGGAACTTCAAAAATACAAACACTACGTGGATTCACTTCTAGCCTTATTTACTCACTATTCTATACAAACCATTCCACGCTCCACTAACAAATTTGCGGACACTATGGCTTGCCTAGCCTCGCAAATTCCCGCCGCACCAACTGACTCTGAATTATTCGTTGTGGTCCAGCAACTTTTTGCCCCATCCTATTCAACCCCGGTAGTTTGTATGATAAATACTGTGTCTACTAGTTCGCAGGATACCTGGTACCACCAATTTCACGACTACCTTACAATCTCTGTCCTCCCACCTGACCTTACTAGTAACGGAAAACGTGCTTTTCTTAAAAGTGTTTCACGTTATGTTGTCATGGGGGGACTCCTCTATAAACGTGGCTTTGATGGCATCCTCCTTCGCTGTCTAACTGGCGCGGAGGCCACTCATACCATCCAACAGGTCCATGACGGTATTTGTGGTGGACATTTCAGCGGCCTTGCCGTGGCCAAACGAATCCTTCGCCTTGGTTATTATTGGCCTACTCTCAATAACGACTGCTACGAATATGTTAAGCGTTGTGTTATGTGTCAGCAACATGCCAACCTTCAACATACTCCTAGCCACCCGCTCCAGATCGCTCGAGATCTTTGGCCCTTCTCACAATGGGGTTTAGACCTTATTGGTGAGATTCACCCGACCTCTTCACAACGTCACCGTTGGATAATCACAGCGACTGAATATTACACAAAATGGGTGGAGGCTATTCCACTCATTTCAATCAAAAAAGAAAAAATTGTCGAGTTCATTAACCACCACATTATCTGTCGTTTTGGTGTTCCTCATCGCCTGATAACAGATAATGGAAAATATTTCAAAAACAAGTTGTTGCAAGACCTTTGTGACAACTTTGGTATCAAACTTAGTTTCTCATCACCTTACTATCCACAAGCCAATGGGCAAGCCGAGTCCTCTAATAAAACACTAACCAAAATCCTCATGAAAGTTGTCAATGAATCCGGAAGAAATTGGCACGATCACATTCCCTTTGCCCTTTGGGCTTATCGTACTAGCATTCGTACCTCTACTAATGCCACACCTTTTTCTTTGGTATACGGTACCGAGGCTGTTTTGCCTCTCGAAATACAAATACCCTCCCTTAGAATATCTCTTCAGGATATTCTCACCAACGATGATTTCCGCCAAGAGCGGTTAGCCCAATTGGAGCTTCTTGACGAACGCCGTCTTACAGCTCTTGATCACCTTCAAATCTATCAAAAACGCATTAAACGTGCTTATGATAAGTGGATTCATGAGCGTACCTTTAAGGTTGGTGATCTTGTCCTCAAAGAGAATCAACATGTAACCAAACTAGAAAAGAGCAAACGTGGAAAATTTGCTCCCAATTGGATTGGGCCTTACATAATCACTCACACCTATGGATCTAGGCGCTTATCGTTTAGCTTCGCTTAATGGTAAACCTGAGCCTGAACCCCTTAATGCCTTGCATCTTCGACCATTCTACTGTTGAAATTAGTGTTATATCACTTCTTATCTACCTGCCGCTCGTCCCTTGAGCTCACTTACCACTACATACACTCTGTTTCCTACACCTCATAATAACAATCAAGCTCACATAGTTTGATTCTCACCTCCCCTTGATGATGCCTTCCCATTTTTTAGTCTAGTCCATGACTTCAAAGTATTAAAATAAGCCGTATTCTTATGGGATTTTCTTGAGTCAAACTTCCTACTAAACTAGATGCTTCACGCCAAAAGAACATCTAGTCATCTAAATTAAATATAGACTGCTCCCTCGAAGGACAGCTATATGCCGAACTATTGCTGCTATTATATATAGACTGCTCCCCTGAAGGACAGCTATGCATTAAAATCATATCTGCTACTATAAATAGACTGCTCCCTCGAAGGACAGCTATACACAGTCAGCCTTTATCAGAAGCTTCTCGCATTGATCAGCTTCGTGAAGACCTCAAGAATAATACAATCAATATCCCTTGTAGACTTCCCGCATCGATCAGTCTACATTCAATAAAATAAAAGCCTCATTCAAAAGAACTTTTGAGTCATGGACTTGTCTATTTAGGGTAGGTTCTCTTTCGTTAGAACACTCACTTTGTAATAAGTTCTCTGCACCTCAGCTATACCATCCACCTCACCTCACCATTTGTTTCAAACTCAAGGGACGTAATGTACGCTCGATATATTGTGATCACACAACTCTTTTCACCTATTGACTTCTCGTCTATGCACGGTACCTAGGGCTCCAAGCTCGTTCTACGTGGTGTGGTTTGTTTAGCTCTCTTCATCTACGGAGCACTCTTTCCGCTTTGCCTCGCATCTAGGATTGTGTGTTGATCTTAATCAGGACATGATTCCCTTCTACTTGGGTAGGCTAACTTTCGCTTCCCTTATACCTTTTACAACATCACCAATTCATTACCAACACCATCAACCTTACCTTTACCAATCTTAATATTTTTACCAACCAACCAATTGCCTAAACCGTACCCAATTGCCTGAATTCTCCTCTCCCTGATCCTAAGGGAGAACTACATCGGTCTGAGGCCCCTCCTTGCTTTGTGCAATGGGCTATGTAGGCAGCACTTCGGAGACATGGGGTCTCCCAAGGTTAGCTCAACCATCCCCTACCATAACCTATCATGTGTGGTAAATATAAATATTTTTGTGTATATTTAATCACATTCCTCTTTATCCTTTTTCAAAACACCGAAAATCAAATCACAAACTTTCTTACTTATTATAACTCTCCAGATCGCATATCTTGAGGTTGCCCTTAGTCTTAAACAAATACCTCTTGTCTATCATCGACCTGCAGGATGTTTCTCTTACATCCTGCAATTATCACCTGTGCTCTTTTCAGACCCTCACGCCTTATCGAACTTTCTGAATCTCTCAATCGCAAATCACCTGTCACCAGTCTCTTCTCTTGTCACCCAAAGCGTCGCGTTCGCGCTATTCCTATCTCTCTTCTCACTTATCTACTCAAATCTCTCATGTAACATATGAATACCTGCCCTCTCGTCATGGAAAAGCGTCGCAGTTCGCGTAGTCTCTAACCTCTTGCATGGCTCTAAAATTAAAACTTAAGTTGCCACCCTAGCTTTTCTATTTTTAAAAAAAAGCTCATACCTAAATAACCGGTATCGGTTACTTAACCGATATCAGGTCTATCAGCTACCGATATTGGTTCCCTAACCGATATCGGTTACACACCCTATCTTTCATGCTCAACCCAGCGTTCTTTTCTTCATTTCTCACCTAAATTTTTGTCGCGCCCCCGCCTCTTTTCCTGCATAAACAACACAATTTACCACATTTGTTCATCCACCACATATAGCATTACAATTTCATTAACATCATTTATTTTATACAAATACACAAACCATCAACTACGGATATCAAGCAACTATCAATCTATACATCATTTGGATCCAACTCATCAGTTACATATATCACAATGTCACAAAACCAACAATTCATCACATAACCTGTCATTCATATATACGTGCAAAAACAAAAACATCAACATCATCCATTTGTCAACATGTCCACTAAACTTATCATACATTATATATTACCAACCATTAACAAAATATTTAAACACATTTTGAACACTGCATGTGGATCAAAACATCGTCTCTATATATATACAAATTTTCAAAAATACAATGTGCCCTACATCGGGGCCTCTGTGATCTCATAATCCACCAAAGCCGGCACGCAGGCCGCAATAACTGTAAAAAAATCTCGACTCGGCTCGCAGGCCGGTCCCTCGTCATTAAAAAAAATCTCGACTCGGCTCGCAGGCCGGTATCCACTATACAACCCCTACTCGGCTCGCAGGCCGGTATACAATAAATGAATAAATGAATACATGAATAATACATAGGCACGCAGGCCTCTATCAATACACCCGGTTCGCAGACCGGTGCCCATCTCTAAATACAAAAACCATGTCTGGGATCCCTCAGCTCTCCCCACCGCCCTCGGCACCTCTCCCCGCTGGTCCCTGTGGTGCCTCTCGCCTCCTGCCTGTGACGGACCCACCAGCTGTGGCTGCACCTCCCTGAGACCTCTGGCTCCGAGAGGTCTCTGCTCTATGTGCCGCATAGGGCTGATAATCAGCCCCGGTACCATCAAGAATATCCTGATAGTATCGGGCCTCCGCTCTAGCCTCCATGTAACGCTCTCGAGCCACCGTAGGTACTGGGGCTGGTCCCCTGACACCTACTACCAGTGCCCCCTGTGCCTGTGCTGGTGCCAGCTGGTGGTGCCTGTGGCTGTGGTACCTGTACCTGTACCTGTGCCTGGGGCTGTGGCTGTACCGCTGCTGGTGGTGGTGCTGGTACCTGTGCTGCTGCCTATACCTGTACCTGCACCTGTGGCTGTGGTGCTGGTGGTGGTGCTGCCTGTGCCTGTGCCTGAGCCTGGGCTAGCTGCCCCTGTAAGACACCTATCTGTGCCTGTGCTGCAGCTAGCTGCCCCTGTAAGAGCTGCACCTGACCCCTGAGCTGATCTCTCTCTCCTATCACTGCAGCCAAGTCTGGCTGTGCAGGCGGTACTATCCTGGCTGCTCTCTGCCCAGCCCACCACACCCTGTATGCTCCCGTGCACCCAGCATCATCTACACCCTCACCTGCTGGCCTCTCTGCTACCCAATCTGGATCCAAAGGCTGTGGTGCAGGCAGTGGGGCCTCTACATCATCTCTCCTGTACTGAGGAACGGGAGGTGGCTCGTCCTGTCGCAGCCCCATCTGCCTGCGTACCCTCTCTAGGGGTATCCGCTCGTACTCTCCTGGCCTCCGTCCTGCTATCCAGAATGTGTACTGGATTAGGTGCAACTGTAAGCGGGCTCCTCTGCCAGGATGGTGACCTCTGTAGGGTCTCCA
Organism: Taxus chinensis; assembly: GCA_019776745.2. NCBI lineage: Eukaryota > Viridiplantae > Streptophyta > Pinopsida > Cupressales > Taxaceae > Taxus > Taxus chinensis. Next base: position 526,971,824 of record CM034153.1, read on the forward strand.
TACAATGTCTACTGCTGTAAGGCCCTCTAGCAAATGTCTATAGTATGCCACATCCCGACCTGCCATAACTGCTCGTGGCTGGCCCACGACCCCCAACCACCTCTGAAAGCCATATCGGTATATGACCTGTGGCCCTGGCTGCTGGGGTAACCCTACTGGCCTGATGCATACGATGTGCTCGTATGCCCAACAATGCAACAAAAATGTAGAACAAATACCAAATCGCCTCCTCCGGTGATAGCCCCATAGCTCCCTGTATAATTGCACCAGATATACTGGTGCCCAGGCGTAACAGGTGTGCTCCTCCACCATCTCCAGCAGTACCCCCATCAATGCTCGTGGGAAGCGGCCTCCCTCTGAGTCCGGGAGGGCGAAGCAGGTGATCCCAACCATCATCAACACAGCCAGTCGTGTCTCGTGTCGATGTGCACGGTACATGTCACCGTACCCGATACTCGCGCTATGGTAGGTCAGTAGCGCGGCTGCATCCCCAAAAACCTGCAGTATGCTGTCCATCGGCAGTCTTTGAATCTACCTGGAAGACTGCCTCTCCCTCGATAGGTAACCGAAAGGATGCGATACACATCCTCCAATGTGACGGTCATCTCCCCAGTCGGGAGATGGAACACATTGGTCGCCGGATCCCATCTCTCGATGAGGGCGACCATCAGGCTGTGATCTCTCTCTATCGCTCTGTACCTCTGGACTCCACCGAGTCCCACCTCGCGCATGATGGCCCAATGCGCCGCAGATACGTGTGGCCTCATCCGCACCAACAGCGGGGGCATCCTATCACGCATCGTCAACTGCTGACGTGCCTGCAAAACCAACCCACATCCTTAGACCTACTCTTTATTACAACATCTACTTTATCATCTAAACACCCCTTTTTATCCACCCGACCAATACCCTGACTCTCTCCCACACCCCCCTCTAGCAACCTACCACCCTAAAAACCCAAAACCATCCCACCCGCAAACCAAAAACAACCCCAAAAACACAAAACCCAACCCAACCTACAACACACCCTTCTCCCACCCACAACCCAACCCACAAAACCCAAAACCTAAACCCAAAACCACCCAAACCCTACACCCTAACCCCACCAACACCACAAACCCACCCAACCCTACAACACAACCCAAAACCCACCACCCAACCCACCTAAACCGGCCCAACCCAATCCCAACACCAAACCCTTCTCCACCCACTCAACCCACACCCAACCCCCAAAAACCCTAGACCCTAAACCCTAAACCGGTCGCCACAACCAACACCTAAACCCAAAACCTAACCCACCCACTCAACTAGCCTTCAACCCCACAACCCACCACCCAAAACCCAAAACCCTAAACCCTACACAACCTAACCCCACACCCCAACCCACCCCCAACCCACACCCAACCCCCACACAAACCCAACCTACCCCCACCCTAAACCCTACACTAAACCCCTACCTACAACCCCACACCAAACCATTCTCCACCCAACCAACAAATTTCCTACCCACCCCTAAACCCTACACCCACCCCCAACCCAACACCCAACCCCCACACCAAACCCTTCTACACCCACAACCCAACCCAAATCACCCAAACCCTTCTCCACCCCCAACCCACCAAAACCCCCAACCCAACCCAACCCACCCACTCAACCACCCAACCCACAAAAACCCCCCACCCATCCCAACCCCACCGATACCGGCCAATGCGTGACCGACACCAGTTTCCCCCAAACACAACCTTACCATCTTTTTTTTCGACCGATGTCGGTCGCCTAGTGACCGACATCGGTCACTATCTCCTCCCCGAGCCGAACCCCCGCGCGGCCCCCAAAGACCCTTTTTCACCTATTTCTACCCATTTACCCACCCAACCACCCCCAAATTTTACACACCTAGCCACCTTACCCTATCTTACCTATCTATCCTCTCTCTTTTTCAAATTACGTCTATTTACTCCTCATTTCCTACAACAACTAAATTCCTACCCAAACCCCCAATTTCAATTAATGCAACCCAATGCATAAAATAAAGAGTTTAGAACCTACCGGTACGACGACACGTCGTCATCGTGGGATGGGTGGTGGCGGTCCAGCTGGTCCAGCCCCCCCAGCTCCTCCTGCCTGTGCCATGGCTCCAATCCTGGTCTACTAGGTCCCTAGCCAATCACTTGCTGCCTCCTCCTCAATCGGGCCCACTATCAACTCTCTCCGCCAATCAAATAGCTCCACCTCACTCAATAAGCCTCCAAATCAACTCTCCACGTCAGACAAGTCACTATGGTTTGCAAATCACAAAAGTGACAATGACAAGCCATATTTTTGTTTTTATAGGTTTTTCGTCTTTAACCGATATCGGTTTCGTTTTGCCCTAAGAAACCGGTATCGGTCTACTAACCGATATCGGTCCAGAGGAATCGACATCGGTTCTCTTCCAAACTAAACCCCACTTTTTGCCCTTATTTATCATTTGCCCCTTTTTCACCAACATCACCTATATCCACCCTTGCCGAACACCATTTCCTCAACCTACCTATTTGGCCCGACCCAAGGCCTCAACCTACCAATTGGCCCGACCCAAGGCCTCAACCTACCTATTTGGCCCGACCCAAGGCCTCACCCTACCCATTTGGCCCAACCTAAGGCCTCAACCTACCTATTTGGCCTGACCTAAGGCCTCAACCTACCAATTGGCCCGACCCAAGGCCTCAACCTACCTATTTGGCCCGACCTAAGGCCTCAACCTACCTATTTGGCCCGACCTAAGGCCTCAACCTACCAATTGGCCCGACCCAAGGCCTCAACCTACCAATTGGCCCGACCCAAGGCCTCGCCCTAACAATTTGACCTGACCCAAGACCTCAACCTACCCACCTAACCTGACCCAGGGCCACCGCCCAACCACTTGGCCTGACCCAAGGCCGTATCACTTCCATACCATACCCACAATCAACGTTTTATTTTATACATCCATCATGTACCTTGTGTTCAATCAAGCTCACCTGTTCGTTTTTTAGCATGATTAGGGTCCTTGACTTGATCTGTCGATCAGCTTTGCCCAGACCTAGACCGTGACGTTTATCTCAACCAAACCAACCTTTTGGTACTGCCGAACATGCCTAAACGTTCCGGTACCTTACCTGTTATATACCCTGGAGCTACTTCCTATGCCTTGGATACCAGGATTATATCACCCTTGTTTGGATAAACTATCGACCTTTGCCTATACATTGCTGGTTTGCTAGTCAAATCATGTACCCTAGTCGTACTATTACATTTCAACATGCGTCTGCTTCCTTGGACCTACCCCACCACCTTACCATCCTCTCTACCACATATACCCTTTATCAACCCTATCCCTGATTTCCCGTTCACTCAATCTATGATAGATTTGAGGGGGATTACCTATATCCTTAACATGAGAAACCACTTCATATTATTGTCCGCGCAGCTTTACAGAACAAGCTACACGACAATAAGGGGCTAATGTAGACACCAAATTTGTGTCTTACGACCCCTTGTGACCCACATCTCATTTCACAACCTAACCCCATCACCTAAACCTTGCACAATTATTTATTAATTACCTTGTAATTGATAAATCCACATCACCTTACCCGCCACCTCACTTTGCCACCTCATCATGACCTAGCCCTAACCCTAAACTACCCTAATTAAGACCCATGACTTGGTCTAGACTCACATCCATAACTAATGCCTCCTTACTCGCACCAAAAGCCGACCTTCTAGCCACTTGACCAAGCCCGCAACTGATCTCTCGGGAGAAAAGCAGGGAAGGTGGGCTATTTTAGTAAAAATAGCCTACTTTTTCCTTATCGATGCCGGTTCCTACTCGACCGCCATCGGTTACGCAACCGCCATCGGTTCCCGGTAAATGGGCTTCCCAAACCAAAACAACGGATCGGAATTTCATTTTGGAGATCAGTCGAAGGATTTCTGGATCAACACAGAGCATTGCGAGCGAGGAACAGAGTCCAGATCTTCATTTGACAGAGCAGAGACAAGTGGAAATACCAAAAGTGTTTACAACCAAGGAGATCAACTTGCATCTTCGTCAAAATCAGTAAGTCACATCTTGCATGTCCTTCGGTATAACATTTCTTATGCTTCTTGGATCTCAGTACTCCTAAATCCATTTCTGAATCCATTATCCAACTGGTACCATTGCCTCTAACCATCATTCTTTTGCTTCTAACCATCCCATTTCCTAATACTATCCAAAAACCAGCCATTACAAACACCACAACCAGCCCAGAAGATCCTATCACCCACCGGTATTGGTTATCAGTAACCGGCATCGGTTATAGGTAACCGCCATCGGTTCCTTTGATCAAAACCAGGAAAAATAGCCTTTCCCCTACCCAGTTCAACGAAACAATTTAATTGATATTTTACTGTCTTTTGTGTTAATTCATGTTAGCAGGGAAACTAACCACCTTCGAAAGGAAGTTTAATATTTCCTGGGCCCAAGGCAGTTTCCTCATTTATTGTTTAATCAAATCTTGTGGTCTTGTGTTCTTATTTGCAGGTAGTCCTTCCCAGACAAAAAGGAGTTCTCCGCAGTCAACCTGATCTTTCTCTACGGTACGCGCACATCATCTCGACATTCTACAGGTATTCCTCCTAACCCTAACCTTATATGTTTCTATAAGGAACGAAGCATTTTCGAGTGAAACAGAAAGGAATACTCTTCAAGACGACTATAGGGACATCATGTTGTGTGGCTAAGAGAAATGAGCTTCCTCCACTGAAACTTACAAATGAAAAATTTCTTTGATATGCCATGAAATAGTCTACCCAAAGTCATAGTTGAGAAACTTATTCTTACAGATGCCACGCACCTCTATGGATATCTTTCTCTTCTTCTTCTTTGCAAGGAGAGTTGTACATAGTCAAATGGATCACCTCTGGATACGATTGATCTTGTTTTCACTTTTTTCATGAAATAGAAAGTTGTGACCTTGTTGAAACCATAAGAGTGAATGTTGGTGAATCACCATATGTGTTGAAAAATTCCTTTGGAGGATGAAACTACTAAGTTATACAATAAAACTCAATAGTGATGAAGTAAAACTTAATTAACAAGTTCTGTCAGATGTGCCAAAATTGTTGGAGCTCAAAATTTCACCCTACTCTAAATCATGGAAGATTCATAATGTTGAGGTGACTTGGGACTTTCTCCAAGTGTGGGACTTGTAGCTTGAGACAAAATTATAGAGTTAATGCCGACTTCCTATGTTCCATGGATTGGGAAAACCCATATAATATAACCTACTATAATTCTAAAACTACTTTTGAAAATAATCCTACACTAGCATTTCTAAGGGACTAAGGAGAGAGATGCAAGAAATAAGAAAACTAAGCTAAAAGGGATGGGGATAGAACTAAAATGAAGGTGGAAATTCCTAAATTCCAAGTGACATGGATGTAAGATTGCAAGAGTGGGATTGTGAGGATGCACATAGCTCTAATGCAAAAAAAAATAAGATAATAAAAAAGGTTCAAGAGTGCATATATTCACGCCAAATATAGAGTATCTAAAGGAAATAGAGAAACCACACTTGCATTAATTGATCCTTTTTAGTTTACATGTAGAACTGAGGAAAAAAAATCTCCATTCGTGAGTTACAGAGGTCAAATGCATGAAGTTTCGAGTTTCACAAGTAAGAGTCTGAAAAATTTCTAAGGAAGAAACAGGGAAAGAACCCCTACAAAGTGTAGAAGCACTTGTATTTATACAATTCTTGGAATAGAGAAAGAAAGGGAGGAGAAAGGAGAAATTACCACTGAGATGGAGTCTAACCCCCTGAAAATGTGTTGAATAAGCATGGGCATCAGGATTTCTTGCAGTACAGACATGGGTTCCCTCAGATGAAATCCAACAACCACAACATAACCCCTTAATTCTATTGCACGCCATCAATCTATAGAGAAGGATGTCACACTTCATTAAATTGTGTTGATTAGGGTGGTTGGCCCTATGGTTTGGATTCTATCATGGCTTTGAGGCCTTCTATGGTATTATTATTTTTTAATAATTCCCCAAATTTTCATTTTACTTTAAAACCCGTGAAATACTATCGCCTTGTCCCGCGACCTATACTATGCATTTTCAATACTTGATTTGATGTGTGGGAATTCTTCTCAACACCCACTAAGGTCTAATTCTTTGATTCACAACACTTGACCTAGTAACCCTTTTCCTTTTTCCGTGGATTTTGAGATCCACAAAATACTACAATATTGGATAAACCCATGGAATACTAAGTTAGTGTTTCACGGATTTCGAACTTAGTCACTCATAATTTTTTCTCCTTTGCCACGTGGATTTTCAAACTTATTCTCTATGCCTCATGGCTTCTCCTTATAAAAACCTTTCCTTCTTTGTGTTTGCTCCATGGATCTGATCCTTAGTCAACTTCTTCAATTTTCTGTGGGTATACAACTCTGCAGTGCCCTAATGTGACTTTTACCCAAAAGAGAATGTCGTCTTAGTGCTGGGAGGGTCTAAAAACTTCCATGGGGCACTAATATTTCCATAATTATCCTACGTCTAAGATTGCTTATTCATTTTCTCAGTGGGTTAGGAGAACCCACGAAACACTAAGTTCCTACATTCCACAGAAGACTAAATCAGTTTCCTGTGGATTTTTTTGAGAGAAATATGGCTAAGTAAAATTTGTTGAGTTGTTCAAAATTACATGGGGTGTAATTTTTGGAAAAAAATATTATTCTCCTTTGAGTGTTGAGATTATGAGTGCCTTTAACCTATGGCTTTTAGCTCTATAAATACATAAATGCCTTGAATTATGTTGATAGTATATTGCATATACTTCATCTCTTAATACATATATGCTTGTGGCTCGTATGTTCCATTTCTCTCTATGTTGCATGTCCCTTGCCTCTTAGTTATCTGTATGGTTTTTTGTGTGTAGAATTTTCAAGGTTTTTATTCACTTTTTCTTATACATGATGAGAGATATTAAAATATAGGTCTATTGTGGCTTATATCTTCACTTTTAGACATATGTTTTGTCTTCTCTCTTACTAACTCATATAGGGAGGGTGATCCCCTTACTTCTTGGTGCATCAACATGTTTATTTTTCATGCTTTCTCATCCCTTTTCTACTACAACTGGTATATTAGAATAGAGTAGTGATAGAATAGAGTAGTTAGTATGAGATTTGCCTTTATCTGGAGGTCTTCCTCAAAGAACTAGGTTTCCCACACCTTGGAGGCATTCCCATTGTTATTACTAAGACACCATGTTCTCAATTACTGATCTACAAGTGCACATCTCATCTGAAAAAAAAAAATTCTAAAACGTTCATGGGGGAAACTTTGTGCATAATTTTTTCTTATTTTTCAAGTGTCCCATTTGAAACATTCTAACTATCTACGTACCTTCAACTTCAACAATATTTTATAGCATGCATGATGGGACACTTTGTTCATATTTTTCTCTTATTTTTAAGTGTTCCATTACAAACATTCTAGCCACCTTGGTTCCTTCAACTATGTTAATAATTTTTGGCACACCTGGTGGGACTATGTGAGTTATTGTTGAAATAGTTGTAGTATTTGTATAAGAAAGGCTGAATATTTTCTAATTTATAGTTAATTTTTGGTGTATTATTTTCTCTTTTTTTTTAATCATGTTTTCAATAACTTGACAACTCCACTAATTTAAGGATCCAAATATCTCATTCATAGACCATTTCCATCCATTCTATTCTTTATTCTCATGAGGTTATACATTCATTGCCCATAATTTCACTCATTGTAATCCTTCTCCACATCTTCATGCACACAAAAAATTTAGAGGGTTTTGCTAAAATCTAATCTAACTTACCAAGGAGACAGGGTAAGAAAACGCATAGAATAAAACCTAAACTACAAAGGTGATGCACAGAGGAATGTTAGACATTCATTTTGCAAATTTAACATAGACCACATAGATGCAATACAACCACCATGCACAGGTAACCAAACTGCAATAAGAGATCAAAATGACAGCAATGAATACATGAGAGGGTTGAGAGTCAATCACAACACATATATTATTGCTCAAGAGTAGATACAGTACATTGCAATGGCCAAGAGGAAAAAAATACTGGCATTACAACCCATATGGGAGGTTTGAAAACTCCACAAATTCTCTGGCAAGTGAGTGAATAATGTAGGATGCAAAACAAAAATGTCCGACCGTTAAAGGAGCTCCTCTTTACAATATATATGAAGAAATGAGAGGGGAGAGAGAGGAAATCCAGAATCTACCCCAACCACTTATTGGTAGCATTTAAAATTATGTCATCATGGCAGAAGTGGCGGATCCTGGCAAAACGGCGGGCTGTCTAACAGGAGCGGCGAGCTGTCTGCTGCATTAAAGTTGGTTGTTGAAGCATTACTTCTGTCTATCACCACGCGTCAGAGATGTTTTCTTAATTTTCTCCCTCCAAACTACACCAAAATGTGAGATTGATCCCAGAATCATGTAGATAATTTCAACATCTTTCCGTTGATATAAAGAACGTGCAAATCTGAGCTCTAGATCAAAAGATACGAAGGTCTGAAGATTTAGGGCACAAAACAGGCGAAGAACAGGATTTTTAAATTTCTTTTCCCACGCTCTGCCATCTAGACGACACGTGGTAGGCCCTGATTCGCTGAGTAATTCCCTCTCTCCACCTTTTCACGAGCTTTTCTTGTGGGCCCCTTAAACTTGGACACGTGGCACTATTTCAATGGTTTGGATCAGTGCTTGAAAACTCGCCCCCTTTGACTTTTTGGACCCTTTTTCCTTGGCGACACGTGTCATGCTTTGATTTGTCCATGGGCCTGCCAGATTTTCACGTCCACTGCATCTTTTTGTCCCAGATGTCCCAGTGCTTCGAGGGACAGAATCTTCTGATCCACCTGAATATGGGCTTCCTCGCCCCTTTTATGCTGGTGACACGTGGCGTGATCTGATTAGCTTTCGGCTCCTTCGGCTATCCGTATCCCACGTGTCCCTTTGTCCCACTTGTCCTTGTGCTGAAGTTTCTTGTTTCAACCGAACTGGTCAGTTCGCGTCCTTTGCATCCATTTGTCCCAAATATCCCAGTGTTTTCTGGGACAAATTCTTCCGGTTTGTCCGATTCGGCCGGTTCGCGTTCCTTTGTCCCACATGTCCCGGTGCTACAATTCTCTTTTTTAGGTGAACCAGCTGGTTCGCATCCTCCATGCACTCTTGTTCCGCTTGCTCCCGGTAAAGGACTTGGACAAATTTTCTTTCTTTCAGCCAATTCGGGTATTTCACGTCCATTTGTCCCAGATGTCCCTTTTCTGTTTGGGCCACCTGGAGGCTTTTTGGCCGATCCGCACCTTCCGCGTATTAATTGTTCCAACTGTCCCAAAGGCGGTCTTGAGCAGGATTTAGCCAATTTTACAATTTTCTCCTGAATCAATCTACTTTCTTGGAACTAAAAACTCTGATGCATGTTATCAAATTAACTCTGGGGGGTGAAATTTGGATAACAAACGTATCAACGACCATTGACCAAACAAACAACGTGACATTTTATTATTGGTAGTTTAGTCTCTATTGCTTTGTAACGAGGTACCTCAATCGTGATTTCGCAATAGCTTCTTTATTATCATTAGTGTTAATTCGTATTAAAAGGGGAACTGACCACATTCGAAAGGAAGTCTAATATTTCCTGGGCCCAAGGCAGTTCCCTCATTTATTGTCTAACTAAAATTTGGTGGTCCTGTATTCTTACTTGCAGGTAGTCCTTCCCAGATAAAAAGGATTTCTTCGCAATCGATCTGATCTCTCTCTACGGTACACGCACACCCTCTCAACATTCAACAGGTATTCCTCCTAGCCCTAACCCTTATCTGTTTCTCGAAAGAATGAAAGGATAAAAGCAACTCTATTCTAGGAACGGAAACATTCTGAGTGAAACATTAGGATTTGAATTTGACACATATTAGTGGGAAAAATAATTTCCAGAATAGCCTTGAATTTAGTAGGATAAACTTCTATACCATGTAAAGAAACAATGAAACCTTTGAGGTTTCTAGAAACTACTGTGAAGATGCACTTCTTTGGTTGAAGATGCACACAATACTTGATGAGACAGTCAAAGATGACCTTAAGGATGGGTAGGTGTTTAGTTTGATGTCTATATTTGGCTAGAAGATCATATACACAATCTTCAAATATGCAATGGATGATGTGATGGAAGATGTAATTCATGGCTCACTAATATATATCACGAACATTTTTAAGGCCAAAAGGCACGACTCGATAGCAGAAAGTTCCCCAAGGGGTGATGAACGAAGTCTTGTGTTAATATTCTTGAGCTAGTAATATTTAATTGTAGTTTGAGAAACTGTCCATGAGCAATAGCATTTCATGGCCAGTGGTGAGATCAACTAGTTGGAAAATCCCTGGTAGGGGAAAATCATCTTTGGGACAAGCTAGGTTGAGGTCATGGAAGTCTATGCAAATGTAAAGTCCCCTTGTCACCTTTGTGATAGGAACAATGTTAGAAATCCATTAGGGATAGTCAATGGGTAATATGAAGTAAACTGAGAGAAGGTGTTAAAACTCTTCTTTGACTAGAAGAGCAATGCAAGGATGCATTTTCCACATCTTTTTTTTTATGGGTTTGGCATAAGGAATGGTTATGATATGTTCTGGACCACAATTTTTTTGTCAATACTGAGGCATATCGGCATAGGACCAAAAAAAACGTGTTGCTATGGTCCCAAAGGAAAGAGGTGAAGGCTTCCTATTTAATAATGTCTAAGGATTAACCTGATCTTTAGAATGTGTATGGTTCATCTTGAGTGTTAATGTTGATTTCGATGGTCAATTCATTCAACATGTTTTGTGTCTCAAAAGTTAATGACTGGTGAATATAAGAATCTTCTATACCTATGGTAAGTGAGAATGGATTCATCATTATAACATTGAATGACATTGATAGAAGGTTTATCATCATCGATCATGTTAGGATACAGGAATGGGAGAGAAGAGGGAGCCTCATAATCACGTTGATAGGTTAGAGGTCCCAGGGAAATGGTGGTTATGAAAAATAAAGTTAGGGGGAATAGATTCTAGATCTATGGACTCCATGGGTGAAGATGATCGTGTGGGTGAATGAGGTGGATAAGGTTTATCTTCCTGAATGAGGTCAACATGAGCCTTCTTGGGAAGTGGTACATCAAAATCCAATTCCACTATGGTCATTGTGTTTACGAGATGGTATAAGAAATGATAGTATGGCAGCTTTGTTCATAAAAACCAAAGCCAAATCCTTTCCACATGTGCATCAGTGGAGGAAAGTGTGAGCAAAGTAGCGTGCTTAGTAAGGGAATGCAAGTTAGATGAAAATGGTTAGTGTTTGGGATGGAGGTTCGGGTTTATAAATGGAAATATCAAGTCCCCCATACATTATATTAGTGTGAAGGTGAGGAGGACTATAAGGAAAAACTTTTCCTATGCGGATAGTCATAAATAGGGTGTTGCTGACACGGGTTCCCATACTCTTATGGGGTGAGGAAGGTGTCAATATTGTATAGGTAGTATTCCCACATAGTGAGGTGTTAAAAAAAATCTTCTAAGGGATCCATAGTCTGATATGTGGGTGGACAGGGATAGACTGACTTTCTAGATGATTGGGGAGCAGAACTGAATCAACTAGTAGAGGCTACAACGGTAGTAAGGATAACAAGGTTAGATGCGTGAGAGGTGGCAGTGGCAATCTGGTGCAGATGGGCTTGTATGTGAAGGTGAAGTAGGGATAGTGGAAGATTCCTTGACTAGTACAAAGGACATCTTTCAGATGGTATAACATGTTATAGGTCCTGAAATGGTGATGGGTCAGTGAAAGGACATGGTGTAATTATGTCCCTCATGTTCAAATTTGAGGCAGTGGTGTAAGATTTTAAGGGACATAACCCATGGCATGGATCCAAGGTCTGGCCAAGCAACAGTACTATACTATAAATCCCCTTCTAGGACATAGAAAAGTTCTTGTAGAATGGTGTGGGGACCAATGCGGATATGGAGAACAACGGTACCAAGGGTAGAGGACATGGCATCATTGAAGGAGCGTAATATAACTAGGTTTACCATGAATGCAATTAGAAGGTATGTGCATTTGGTCATATGTATGTGTACAAGTAGATGATGTTAATACTAGCACCACCATCGATCATGATGCGTCATATGTGTATATTATTCATATAAAGATGGAGATGAAAAGAGTAGGGTTGGGGTCGTCAGACTGGAAGAGCGGAGATATATCTTCATCTGAAAAGCTGAGGGCGGCTGACTTGAGTGAGTAGTTGTGGCGGTATAAAGGAAGGTGATGACTTAGTGAGCAAGGCCATTGGTGTTGGGTCATTGAGCAGAGATTCAATGGATTGTAAAACCTCGATAAGGGCTTGTCTATGGGATTCAAAAGTCTGGATGAAAACCTACAATAGACATCTTGAGAGGAGACTCCATGTAGTTACTTTATCATTGTGCGATGGGTGATCCCATTAGAGGTTTGGTACGTAGGTCCATAGTATGGTAATTTTAGGAGCGGGTGCAGATTGGTATAACTGTTTACAGCATTGGTTGATGGGATAGTTGCTTACTCTTTCCATTAGTCTTTCTGAGGATATGTAGCGACATTGAACCATGGTGACTTTAAGGTGTGAGAGTGCAGATGGAGAAGGTTTAGGGTGAGTGGTGTAATGGTATGATAGGAAGAAACCTACCGGGGTAGAAAATCCTTGTGAAGTGAGTTGGGCACTTTGTCTTTCTGAGTGGCGATTTGGCTAAATCTGTAATACAGATCATGTTTGATCTCAAATCTCGGAGGTGAAGATGAAATGAGTTGAGGAGTGTGGATATATTGGTCTGCTGAGATTGTTAAATGGAAGAATGATCTGTGGTAAATTAGTGAAGGTAGAGCATGGGGTCCTCATGAATAAGATCATCATCGTCAAAAAGTTTCTTCAGGAGGACATAAGTTTGACAAGAGCAGTTTTTAAATCCTTATAGCTCTCTACATCATGTCCTGTCACATGATGGTAGGCACAAATTTTAGTTTTTTCAAAATCTTTTGCTTTGGGCTTTAGAGGATTAGGCCGTAAGGTCTAAGATCGGTGGTAATGTGATGACAGAGGTTTCAAGGATATTGGTTAGGATTTTTTCCTAGGACCCTGTTAATGGATCTCAATGGGAGGTGAGTGTGGGTTTGGGTACAGGTGTGGCTAATTGTGGAGGAAGAGGCTTTATAGGAGGAGGAACAGTATGGTCAACTAGTTTTGTATGTGGAGTGGTCTTAGGTCTTGGTTGCATCTGCTTGGGTATGGGCATGGTAGAAGAGCTAGCGATGGAATATTTGGTTGATTTAACTACCTTATTAGAGGGTAGTGGATGTTTAGCTTTAGGTTTCACCTTCTTGGGAGAAGGTGACATGGGGGTGCGATCTGTAGAAGGATAAGTAGATGGTGGAAGAGGATGGGTTACCCATGGGGACAACCGAGTTATAGTGCAAGTGGTTGGTAGAGGTAGGGTAGGCGGTAGGGGCTGAAGTCAGATAGGCAAGGTTGGGGTTATAATAGCTAGTGGAGGTATGGGGGGAAAGAAGTATATGGGTGAGGGTGAGAAAGTGTGTTTTTTGGGTGAATGGGGTGTAATAAAGGCTTGTGCAACAGAAGTAGGTTTTTTAGTATTTGAATGGCCTTAGATATGGGACTGTTTGGTCAAGGTTGATGGGTGAGGCCCTAGGATGGATGGAAGGGGGGAAGGTGAAAAAGGTGTGGTAGGTGAGACCAGTGTATGTGGCCTAAAAGGTTGGGTTTTCCTTTTAGGCAGGAGGCTAATGTTTGTGCAAACTTGGGAAGACATGGCTAGGTCCAATTTGATAGGTGGGTGAGTAAGGCTTGATGTCGGTATGACACCCAAAGTAGTGATGGGTATAGATATGGGTGAGGGTATAAGTGTGGGTAAGTTTTTAGTTTTAGAAAGAGTTGTAGTGATGGGTAGTAGTTTGGATGGAGGTAGGGATGATGAAGAGGAATCCACTTCAATCGGCATGGTCAATGTAGTTTTGGTTGTTGAAAATACCTTTGGGTAGATCATGGAAGTATCTTCAGGTAACATTTGCATTTGGGTTGAAACGGGAAGCCGAAGACATCCTCATAGCATGAAATTATCCATGTAATCCAAACGATCGACCAACTGTGAAAATGGGATTACTGAAGAAGAGTATGGAATGGCTTGGGTGGAAATACCTGTAAAGTAGGTTTGTGAGACAGGGAATTGGCTAGCCTCATATTCTATAGGTAAAAGAGCCGAGATCGTGTCAATAGGGTTCTGGGATGCTAAGGGAGAACTGTCCTCGACAGGTAGTGACATGTCTGAAGGATCTCCCATGGGTAGGATAGATAATAGGTCAGGTGAATTAGACCTCTCTCTCAATGGAGGAGAAGGTGATGATGATTATCTTGTGGATGGGAGAATAACAAGTGTTGACGGTTCAGATGATTGGGAAGAAGATGATGACATGACATTGGTAGAAAGTTTGGGTTCCTCGGTGAGAGCAAGGGGAGATGAGGGGGACTCCTCTGTGGGTGGAGGATTAGAAGAGGTATGCTCCTCTATGGGTGAAGGAGATCATGCCAAGATTTCCTCAATAGATAAGTAGGTAGGTTTTGAGGAACAATTGGCATGATATTAAATACTGCATGAACCTCACGGATGTTGTTGTCACAAAATGAAGGTTCACTATTTTGATTAGATGATGGTTTATGATTAGGGAATGGATTTTTGAAGATGTAAAAAATTATGATTTGATAGCGCATTCGGGTTTTATAAAACAAGGTCTCCATTGTCTATCATCTCTTGAATAATGTTTTTAAAATTTATGCAGTTACCATCACTATGTCCTTTAACATGATGATAATTACATTAGTCGTTCTCTTTATACCATGCGGGCATAGGACGAGCGGGATTGAAACTTTTATGAAGTTTTATGAGAGGAAGTGTAATGGCACCAGCCTTCAATAAGCTTGTCCAAGAATAGAAGAATAAGGCTTCTCCTATTGGGGTATACTTTCCGATGTTCTCCACCTAAACTGGAAAAGGCTTAGACAGGGAGAGAGATTAGAAGAAGGATTGGGCTTCGATTTGATGGGTGAGAGTGGTCCTATCCTTGAGAACTACAACATGTTGGCAGATCCTTTGGGTTTTAAATAGTTGTTATAGGATTTTGAAGATGAAGAAGCATCATTTTATTTGAATGGTGATGTTCTTGTTACATAGATTGAATTTTCTTCTCTTTGATAACATGAATCTCCAATTTCTCATGCCATGGTGAATGCACTTCATCAAAGGCTGTGGAAGGTTCTACACCTGCAGGGTTTTTGAGATGTGTCTAGCGCAAGAACATAGTAAAAAAATCTATGAGTTTAGTTTGAGGTAAATGAAATGTGAGATTGATTAATTAGGTTACTGCCAACGAGTGAAATGAAAGTCAGTGCAATAAAATCATCATCATACTGTCAGTGTGCGAGTAAAGATCAGTCATGGTGACTTTCTTGGTAACATTGATTGAAAAATGATCTAAGAAAGCTTGGGCTACTTGGTTAATGTCGAGGTAGTCCACTATACCAATCCAATGCGGTTCATGTCAAAGACATTGGGAAAGTTCGTAGGAGTAAAGCATCATCATGGGCAATTAGGTAACACCCATGTTTGAATGACCGTAAGTGTTTTTGTAGGTATTATTTACTATTGAAGTGATTGAAGTTAGGCATCTCCCAATGAATAGGGTAGGGATGAATGGAAGGATGGATAGGCTCGTTACATATTTCATCAAATGTTAAAGAATTACAGGAGCTAGAAACAGATGCTTCTAAGGTCTGCATCTTCTCCATCATCATTTCAATGAGGTTGTTGGTAGGTTGGAATGAATAGGTGCCCCCTGCAGAAAAATGGGGTTGATGTTGAATTTATGAAGTGGGTGGTATGTTGGTGTATGGTGGCACTGAGTATGAGAACAGAGTAGGAGGAATAGATGTAGGTGGCACATAGCCAGCATAAGCAATAGATGAGGTTTATGGTTGTTGGTAGTATGTGTAAGTGGGTGGGGTAGTCATAACAACTCTAGTGGAAATTAGGGGTAAGGATTTCGTGATATAAAGGATGAGGTTTTGGAAAGGGGTGTAAGTTGTTGACACTGGAGGTGTTTGTGATGTGATAGGTATATGTGAAATGGAAGGTACAGATGAAGCTATACTCATAGCGATTGTTAGAGGGACAATCAATGTCGTAGGTGCGATCGATGACGTAGATGTTATAGTTATAGTGGCTATGGGATTTAGCTACGAAACCAAAAGTGATAAAGTGGATGAAAGTAGCGCCAAACTGGTGCTAGCTGATGCAAAAGTGGGGACTAGAGTAGGAGGGATAGATATGGGCATGCAAAATATCAACTGTCATGAGAAATATTGGGTGGAAGAATGAGCAAGGTAGTACTGGAGGGAAGCGGGATTATAGTCGAGGAGTCTCGCGAACTACTCGTCACCAGTAGCGATGGGGATAAGCTGTGTTGGGTCCATAGGTGACAAAATGGATGACAAAGATGGACTAGGTGGGAGTGGCTAATGACTGGTGTGAAATACGAGGGTGTTAGTTTGGTTGCAAGTTAACACCATGTGAATTAGCATATATTAGGTGAACTGTACTCTATAAATGACACAAGGAACAACAGAGATGGGAAATAATAGATTTTGAGAGGAAAATTGGGTAAATATTTTGATAAAAATCAAAATAGGGTGACCAATGCTGGTTACAAGAACCGATGTTGGTTAAGGTGTGACCAATGCCGGTCATAGGATGACTGATGACAGTTACTATGGAGGATAACAGTTTTAGAAAATAGCGTAGAAACTAGTAATTGTTAGATAGGGATACTCTATTGGAGGACTATGATCTTAATATATAGAGTATGGTGACACACATAAACTTTTAGACAAAAAAGAAGGTGAGATGAATGTTCTCTGGGTAAACTGAGCAACAAAACAAGGAATCGACACCGGTTAGGTAAACATATGTTGGTCAGATGTAAATCGACAACGGTCGTGGGGCTGATGCTGGTTACTGTGAAATCAGAAGAATGAAGAAAAATGAGGTGTTGTGAGTGAATATAGATTGTATGAAGAATCAACCTAGAAGCCTGGGTATGATAGGATAATGCCCTGACACACTCAGAGAAATTCAAAATACTCCAACTATGATGGTAGAGTGTGAAAGGAAAAATAATGATGAAGAAAACGTATCCTCTCACCTCAAAACACAAGTCAAGCTCAAAGCTCAGAAAACATACAGTCCTAAAAGTGAATTTTATATTTGTTGTAGCTTATGCTATTTATGACTAACACATGAATTCAAAACATATTTTTTGGTTGGGAAGGCATCCTACAAAAAATAAAATCTAAAGGGTGGGGTTTCAGGTTATGTTATGGCAACGGCGGTCCTTCCTTTGATGGGGTACTGGACAGAGATAACCAGCTGGGGATTACCTGTCAATCCTCTGATCGTGTGATCATTGACAGACATTCCCAGGTAAGATGTCATTTAATAAGGTGTGTATATTCAATTTTTTTTGCATTTTGGTAAGAGAGAGAGAGAATTAAGTGCTTTCTACAGTTTAATTGTTTTAACCATCAGCTGAGCATGACTTCTAGCGTATAGGTTTCCCTCATTTTTAATGTGAGATTTAATGCACAAAACTAGAATGCAATGTAAGTGTTTTAAACCTAAATCAAAATATGATATTCGATGTAGCAAATGATGAACAGGAAGAGGGATTCTTTTTCACTAATGCAATGCAAGAAAGAAGAAGTGGTTCATTTTAAGCCTGAAATGAAAAATTTCGTTTAGAGAATTAGAAAAAAGGAATATTACTAGGGAGAAGATTAAATGTGTAATTTTTGAAATGAACGAAACACACAAAAAAATTCCCTATATGAATAAAATTCAATGAACCCAAGAGAGTGTCCCATCGGACGTGCCAAAATGTTTCACCGTTTTCTTTAATTTTTTGACGAAACAGATAAGGGTGTGGACCAAGGAGGAATACCTATTGCAATGGTCAGTTTGAAGGTTGTACGCACGCATTTTGACTTCTTGATCTAATGCTGACTATGACAGCTTCCTTTTGTCTAGGAGGAACTACCTGAAATATATAACAAGACCACAAAAGAGAATTAAATAATATATGTCAGTGGGTTTCCTAGCATGTGCTAGATCCAGGAAGTGTGATACTTCCTTAGTGGTAGTCAACGCACTGTTTAATACAATTTAATGTAGGAAATAACATAATTAAACAAGATCCTATTGTTGTGTATATGATTTAGGTATGTCATCCAAATACAATAAGCAAATCTAATATAACAGGCTAGGTTATAATTGGATCTGGAGGTGGGGTAGTTGGTTAGGGTTCTGGTACTGATTAGGGTCAGATTTCGGGTCACTTAGGTTGCTTGGGTGAGGATTATTTGGTTATGTTATTAATAGGATGGCCAAGTATAGAGACTAATATCGGTCATATATAACAGATGACAGTTTAGAGGGAACTGACGATGTTCATGGCTAGCCAGTGTCGGTACAATCAGGATGATAGAAACTCAATAAGATCTGATTGCGAAAATTGCTCTAAGGTTAGACAAAGATGAAAAGGGGAATGATGAGGTCTGTAGGGATCTTAGGATCACTCAGAGATGTATAAAGTTTGTGTAAATATTATCTAATGGTATGGTGGTGAAGGGTTGAGTTTGTAGGAAAGTGAATGGTGGGGGAATGGAGATGCTAGTAGAAAATGATAACAGAGATGAAAAAAACCTTTAAAATAGAATAAGGATGGAATGACATAGGTGATAAAAGAACTTACCAATGTTGTAGGTCCAATGGCTAGGTGGTGGTGATGATTGATCGGTGGGATGGAGTTGGTGCCGCGATGGTGCTTCCCAGAATGCTACCATGAGAGCGATACCTCTGAATTTTTCTTGATGCTAGTTATGGCTGCCTAGATGTGTGAAATAGCTCTTGTTCTTCCTTGCATGTAGACCTCCTTTTCTCCCAAAAATTGAGAATGTTTCTAACCTATAAACAAGGTTACAAGAATGGTTATATGGTAATCGATGACATTTTAGGGTTATCAACGTCAGTTTTGGGTTGACTGACGTCAGTTAAGGCGGGATATCCTAGGTTTCCCAAAATAGCAGATCTTGGCTAGCCTCTCCCAAATTTTTCTCATTTTTACACTGGGTCTAAATGGAACGTTGTGTTTAGACATGCGAGAATTTGGTTAGAGGAAGAATAGGCATGTTCTTTTAGGTTTATACTAAGTCTTAGTTCATTAAGGTAAGTAGGGTTAAGTCTTAGTTAGTTATGGAAACATGATGTGAATAGGTCTATGGTGAGGTGTCTAGGTGAGGTGGTGGGGTGAGGTGGAAATTGGTTTTAATTGAGTTAATTAAATAATAAATGAAGTGAGGATGAGTATTAATTTAATTGTAAATAATTAAATTAATATTAATGTGGGGGATAAGGGTCATGGTCAGGTGAATGTGTTTAAGTTGGCTATTCAAAAGGGGACCAAGGAGAGTGTGACCCAATTTTTGTGTCTACACTAGTATCAAATAAAACTTGTTTGACACCCAAATTATTGATGCATAGTCGTATATATAGAGGAGAATAATTTTCATAAATAGAAATATCATCAACGATAGTAGATGGAAAAGTAATATATAGAGAAAATGCATCTACAAATGTCTTATAAACAATGCCCGAATGAGTAGTAGAGGGAATACAAGTACTAGCCAAGAGATCAATGAATTTAGCACGACATACAAGGTTATCTAGAAATAAATCATGAATAGAAATATCCATGATGAGAGAAATTGAAAAATGCAAGTATGAGGACATTAAAGGTGTTAGAATAAGGAGGGTTTGCCAAATGATTAAGAAAATATAGGAAATATAAATGCTAAATCTTAATTAAGTTACAACTCAATGATATACCGAAGAAGTGTGGAATTTTTCCTAATAAATAAGCAAGATAAATGTAAAAAAACTATGTGAAAGAGGGAGGAAAGAAGACTTAGTGAATTCACAATGATCCCGAAGATGTGCCAAGCTGGAAAACTATTGGAGCAAGAGGGAAAAATGTCACAATCAAGACCAAAAAAGTGTGTGAGCATTGAAATTTTTGGGACTAGGGTTCTTAGATTGGGTTAAGGGTGCCTAGGGTTCTACAAACATCCTCTAGGTGTCTGTGATTTCTCAGAACCTAAAAAAATCAATTTCGCAGGGTCATGAGATATTCGCTAAATGTCATCGTTAGTTTCCTATATATTGTTGGTTGATCATTGAGTTCACCTGAGACCTACAAAGAGAAAGATCACCTGTAAAACCCCAAAACACATCAAATCCTAAAAATAAAAATATGAAAATGGGGAGTTAGACCGACCCCGATAGTTACCTGATTGAGTGAACTTATGATTTGAGTGTTGCAATACATTTCAGACTCCATATAGTTCTGTGTGTGTGTGTAGAATCATTCCATAGGTGGCTCTTGTGTCAAACACAATTGAATACGATTAATAGTCAGATGTAGAAAATGTAAATAGATGTGTGTATGGAAAAATAAACTTCCCCTCCTTTACGTGTATGTAGAAGAATGTAGTCCCTTGTCCCTTGAATGGATGTTAGATGGATGCTTGAATGCTCTTGTAATGGGCTTTCAATGCAACATTAGGTGGTGATATTAGATGATTAGTACTTAGTCCTTTATTATGGTAACATAGCTTTATATTTATATGATTCCCTTGTTTGAATTTCATAGTTAACCACTAAAAGGCCAACCCATAAGAAATCAAGATTCCCAATGGCTAGAAGAGACCTAAAAGAGGTGAATAAACTATAAAGAGGTTGGGGGCACCTAGAAGGACAGGGACACCTGGGCGCTGGCATCTAGACTTAGAAAAAATTAACTATTGAAAGTCACACTACGCAGTAGGGTTTGTAAGGCTAAGAAGAAAACCAGAATGCAAGAAAAGAGGCCAAAGACCATGGTCAATTAGTACTTTTCTTGCTTATGAATCATATGAATAGTAATATATGACTAGGACCTAGAAATGTACCTAAAGTATGTGATTTAGTGTCTATAATATGGTCTTTAATGAGAGAGAAAGTGACGATTATGCACAAGTGACTTGATGGATGTGATATCCCAAGTATAGGTGTCATTAGATAAACCCAAAGTAATCACAACATAACTAGAAGGATGTGGACCTAAGATTGACGAGCGATGCTCCTTCGGGGCCCATTGTGAGGGTTAAACAAGAAGTGAGGCAAATGGATCATATATAGTCATAGAAAGATACAAGATGACCTGAGGAGGATGAGAGGTAGTCAAAGTTACAGAATTTGGCATGTGGCATTATGGTACATGTGAAGGAGATCTATCAACATGGCATGCATGATAGGAAATTGAAACTTTAGTCCTCAAGAAACTAAAGATGATCATGAAGAGTATAGAAATCATTGTTACGATGAACATTGTTCCTATGGAAATTACAAAATGGTTGGTTATGATTATGTTGTAACTAATGATGAGGATGATTCTTATTGGAAGGAAAACAAATCAACTTCTCATCAAACAAGGTGCGTAAAACATCATGTTTCCTAGTAGAAGGTGGAAAGTTAATGAATCATGCTTAGGAAGTGGAGTGAAATGAGGTGGAGACCTACAAAAGGGTGGAGAATGTGCATGAGTATATTTTGAAGGATGTGTTGATTGTGAAGGTGGTGTAATGGGTGGAAGAGAAGAAGAAGTGCCATGTGGGGTAGGAATGGAAGAAGTGTTAGGTGGAGAAGGAGTAGTGGAAGTAGAAGCATGTACAACAATATGATCACTAAGTAATTATTTTTCTAATTCTATAGAAGCAAATAAGGGTAAAATATTCACATGTATCATATAACAATTCTTCTTTCAAAGGATGGATTAAACCAAGACAAAAGATATATAGTATTTCTAGATCAATAGGCTAAAAAATTAAATAATGCATGCAAGATTTGAAACGTAAAGTATAGTCCTGGATAGTTCATTATTTCCTTGATGCAAAGAAGGTAAATGTTAAAATGTAACTTTAGGACCATTGTTAGAAATAAAGCGTCTAAGAAATGCCTTTTCCATATCAAGATAAGTACTAATAGATCCACTAGGAAAATGATGAAACCATTGAGAAGTAATATCAATAAGACTACTAGGAAAAGCTTTGAGTAACAATATTTCATTAGAGAATGAATCCATAGCTAATCGAAAATTCATAAGATGCAAATAAGGATTACTCATTTCATCAAAAAGTGAAAAAGTAGGCATAGTAAAACCCTTAGGGAGGGTTGAATTGTAAATATTCTTAGGAATGGGATTTCCATGAAGGGAATTATTATAATTACTAGTATAGTAGGACCTATTTCAAGAGTAAGAATATGAAGCTTATTTTGCAAATCACTAACAACATGCATAAGAGAAATAACTTATTGGAGAGGGATGACATACACATTGAGGGGATCATTAAGGGTTTGGGTTTTTCAATTGTAGGTAGCCATAGGGACACTAATAGGTTATAAGTCAACTTTATGATAAAAAAAGAGGGTAAATAATATTAGGAATGGAAGGGGCCTCAATAAGAAGGGAGGTGTGCAAACATTTATCAACAAGCTCAACTAAAGGGGGAGGGAAAACAACATGTAAATGTTCTTTAACATCATCATTATTTTGTAGATTACCTGTAGAAACATCATCAGTAGTAATGCATGCATCATGAGTAAAATAAATTGTAACACATTATGAAAACTAGTAGAAACATCAACAATATGATCACAAGCAACAGAAGGATCCATGCATGCAAGAGAATAAGAATGATAGGTCTCTTGAGGCGCAATGGTCAACGAACAAGTAGAAGGTGGAGTGGATGAAGAAGGATCTAAAATATAAAAATCAGCCTCAACATGATGAGTCCCAAGGACTTGTGCATTTTTAATGGAGGAGAATAAGAAGGAGGAGGGATAGGGCCATAAATGGTGGAGTTGACAATGGAAAGAGATTTGGGAGAAAGGGAAGTGTCATTAACAAGGCGTTATTCACTTGAAAAATCAACTATATCTTCAATACATGTCTCATTAGTAAAAATAGACTCACAGTCAAAAATCATTAGTGGCCTCTACAGGGGGTATTAATACAACATCATGGTTTGGGTTATAAAGATTGATAAACACACCAAGTACATCTAAATTATAAGTAAGGATAATATGAGACTTGCGATAGAAAGTGACTTCATCCTCAGCATTGGTGAAGTAAGGTTGAGCACCGGTCATAGAAATGAAGTCATACTTAGGAGAACCTTGGATTCATGATTTCACAACATGTTTTGGTAGGCCATGAAGAATATACAAAAATAAAGGAGCCTAGAGAAAACTAGGGTTCAATTAATAAATGACTTCACCAAATGATTTAATGAAGTTAAATTTAAAATAAGGACATTATTGATTAAATAGATATAATAGTAAACAAGCAAGATCAAGCAAAGCAAATATAAGCACAAGTGATAAATAGGGTTTTGAGAATGAATCAACTTGCCAGTGTAGGTTTGGATTGATTTTGGGTAGGTGAATGATCTGAACAGGCATATTCTGGGCCGTGTAAGATTTGATTCTAAAACTAGCATGTGAATACCTCAGGGACATGAGTGCTTAGGAGATGAAATGGCCGCTTGGGTGTTGGTGTTTGTTTAAAGTGGTAGTGTCATAGGGATAGATATGGATCAAATTATTTTTGTGTCACTTCATATCATTTTTTAGCTCTACGTAAGTCATGTCAAGTTCACTGTACTCTTTCTCTGTCGCACATGTGCCTACAAAAAAAACCCTAGATACTTGCACAAGAATCAAGTGCACATTAGATCAAAATAAAAATTAAAATGAGAGAGATTGAACTTGATAATTATCCCAATGTGATCTTGGTGTCAAATGTTGCACTACATTTTAGACTCCATGTAGTTCTTATGGTGGGTGATTGAAATCATATCCCTTGAGCTAGGATGCCCTAGTGTCAATCACATAAAGAATAAAAAGTTATAACTACTTTGTCCTAATGCAACAATGTGTGATATGGAATTAATATTATCCTCCACCTATGTAGTGAATAATGCATCCCAAAATGCAATCCCTTCTATTGTTATTTGTATGTGGTAGATATAGAAAATGATAGCTCAATTACCCCTTTAGAATAGTTATTAGGTTGTGTTTATATATGAGTTATTTATTTGAACTTTGGCACATAGTGTCACCAAAATTTGACCTATGTTGTGAAAAGAAGATAAGAAAATACCCAAAGCCAAAAGAAACTAACAAAGGAGGGAAAAAATAAAATAGGACAAAATCGCCTAGAAGGACATTAGCGCATAGGAACTATTGCCCTATTTGATTAGTATTGTTTTGCAACAAGCAAAAGAAAACAAGAAAAGGACCAAAGAGGTGTCACCAGTGCCTAGTTTCCAAACTTACAAGTCATGTATATAACAACATACTAGGGGCTTAATGTAAGAATAATAAGCACATATTTTAGTGACTACTATTGTAATACATCTAAATGTATGAGTTGAGGAAACTTGAATCACATATTTTAGTGACTACAATTGTATGACATCTAAATGCATGAGCCGAGGAAACTTGAATCACATATTTGATCTAAATGTACGAGCTAAGGAAACTTGAATCATATATTTTAGTGACTAAAACCATAAGACATCTAAATGTATGACCTCTAAATGTGTTGGAATAATTTTCATTGATGGTAAAAGATGGTGAAGAAGTCTCCTACTGTAGCTTTTCAGTCTATTCCTATGGCTTTGGAGTCTAAACAGAGAGCTTCAAAGTATGACCAGAAATCTTTGGAGTCTTATCGAAGTGCTTTAGAGTCGGGCTGAATTGCTTCAGAGTCTCATAGTTTTTCTTTGGAGTCTCTTTATATTTCTTCGAAGTCTGACAATAATGCTTCAGAGTTTTTCCGAAGTATGTGGTTTTTATTGGTTTAGAACCAACAATTTTGGTCAAATGTTGTCATGCATTTATGAGATTGCTGAATCAATTTTATAATAATGTTTTTCCAACCTTAATCTTGTTTAGATTTCAAAGGTAAGAGGGTGCAAAATTATAAAAGGAGATATAAAATTATTATATGGTATGGAAGTTAAGTGGAGAGAAAGGAGTCTATAAAGAGTGAAGTTGTGAAGGGAGTGTGCCTATATGGAGAATATGGAGAAGTAGAGAATAAGGTTGACTGATGCAACCTAGAATTTAGCAATACAAACCCAGGCGTGTTGGCACATCACTCAGCCTAGATTGAGTGCTCACCCAAAGTGCAAAAAGGTACCAGGCCCCTCTTTAGGGTT
Source organism: Taxus chinensis (assembly GCA_019776745.2). Taxonomy (NCBI): domain Eukaryota; kingdom Viridiplantae; phylum Streptophyta; class Pinopsida; order Cupressales; family Taxaceae; genus Taxus; species Taxus chinensis. The sequence continues at coordinate 526,997,358 of CM034153.1, forward strand.
ATTATTGTAGGATGTTAGCATGATGAAGACTTTAATCATTCAGATCTATAGCTAATATATCTCTCATACAGTACATATTCAAACCTAGATCTAGAACATAACAAACTTTAACAGATAACCATAATGGAATCAAGCATGCAATACTGAATTATAACCATGATAACACCTCATTTCAGTCCATAATCTCCATTATATTAATTTCACTAAATTCACAGAAGCTTCATTACAATAACAGTAGTATATGCTCATGCGCGTAACAGATCCAGCATAATCTCACTATACCCTAGTTCTCACACGTATATCTATGCTCTCTCTCTATATATATCTCTACTACATAGTTCACTACATATTTATAAGGGTGGGGAATTTCCCTTCACCACTTATCTAATCCCAAAATAGGTCGCATGCTATTATTAGCCATACACCATTACAAAAATAGAATTACATGAAATAATGCTAGCAATTGATCTCTCTTAGTCAACTATCAATTTTCCATTCTATCTTTAGCCTACATCTATGAAAAATACTTCGTAGTTGATCATCCAAAAATATCCAATGTGTGTCACACAAGTCTCCAATTGGTTTGAGTGCTTCACACACTATTTCCAAAAATAGATCCTTATCATGAAAATGGCTAAGTCCCTAATTTGTCTCTGTTCTACGCGTGATCCTCTTCAATGCTCCCGCGCCTTTGAATTTTATCAGTTCTCCCGCGCGAAAATTTTGTATTTTCTTCACTAAGTGCCAGAGTTTGACTGATCAACATTACCCCACACTAATTTCATTGTCTCCCCGATAATGGTTGTCCCCAAAAATAGATCAAAGAATATGACTAGAAAATAGAAAGAATTTGGATAAATGAAAAAATGCCTTAAATTTGTAGTATCTTCTTCTGCAACCTGAATAATCAATTCTAGATATTCCTCTTTTATCTCTACCTCTAAGGTTTGCCATTCATTGAGCGTGGCCTCTACTTTCTATGGAATATCCACTGGAATTGACTCCAATTCATACGTTGCAATATCTCCTTTTTCATTATGTAATACCAACACAATGCTGGACATGTCAGTCATTCTCCCTTCCAACAAGTCCATATTTTAAGGGATGAGTTTGCCAAGATCATCCAGCCTTTCCCTGTGAGGTTCCTAAGTGGCTGTAAGGGCCTCGTGCTTCTACTTAACAAGTGTTAACCATTCTGTGTGGCCCAATGTCTCATCCTTCATGGCCTTCAGGACCTCATTGTCTTCTAAAATTGTCCTGGTCCTTATAACAGCCTCTGGCACTATACAAATATTCAGCGCTTGATCCACCTTCTTGAGTTCCTCTTGCAAGCTCTGAAGCAATCCTTCATATGATGCAATCTTCTACATCACCAAAGCCTTTTTGTGCTCTACTTCCTTTGTTGGATCCTTTGGCTCAGGCATGCATAGAGGTTCATCTTCTAGCACTAAGTCCACTAATGTACTCACATAATGTATTTCTGAAGGAAACATCTTGGGTACCTTTGGCTCTAAGTGTGGCCTAGCCTTCATGACATTGTCACCAATCTCCTCTGCCATGCTGATAAACATAATGTTCTTCTTCTGTGCCAAATATTTTTCCTATTTTAGGCACACTATCTCCTCATCCTTAGTCTTGATCTCCTCCCTCAATGCCCTAATTGTCACATCTTTATCCATATTCTATCGTGTGACTTTTGTTGAGACTTTCACCAAAGCATTGCTCACCTGTTCATCTGACATACCAGTAGGCTTTACTGTTATGTGTCTTGCTTGAGGTGTCTTTTACAACCTCCTTAACATGCATGACTCCTCACATACATAAAATTTTGGTTCATCCATGTGTGTGTGCATTGACCATGATAATTTTTTCCTTGTGCGTACTGTCACCATATCTTCATCCATTAACTCCCAGTCGTATAACTCCTTTTGTGCCATTTTTCTCTAAAAATGGGTATGGACAATTTTACCTATGTCCTCGATGTAGCCCATGGCTGGTGGAATATACTCCCCACTCATTCTTCTTGATCTAGGTTTCTTAGGAACTTAGGCTTCAAGATTGGGAACTTGTGCTACTATGTCCTGAGTAGTCATTATTGTCTTTTCTGCCCCTTTTTCTTCCTCTTCTCCATCCTTCATTTCCTCATCCTTCTATTCCTCTACATTCTCTGGAGGTGTAGGATAATTGGGTTCACTTTCCTCAGACTCTTTTTCTTCCTCATTCAACTTTAATTTCCTTCTCCTTTTCTCAGTTGTCTCCTTCTGTGGATAGAGTCGAGGTGATCTGCGCACTGTTTATTGAGTAGCACCTTGGGTCTTTGTTCTCTTGAATACTCTCACGAATTGGTGATCTCCTTGGACTACATCCAAGTCCTCATCATCTCCCTCTTGTGGCTAAGGTGGAGTAGTTGCATGCTCAACTTCATCCTTATTTGGAGGTTGTCTTCTACCTCTGTGTTCTAAACCACCACTATCCTCATGCTCCTCCTCTTCATCATCGACTTGAATTGTTTCTATGGGCTTGGGTGTTGGAACATTTTCCATTGTATGCTTACCCTTTGGCGGCCCTGGGAGTGCGAAATCATTCTCCACATTTATATTTTTCCCTAGTTTGGGTTTGAGATGAAGGTACAAAAGTGCTACTTTAGTGTCCCCAACCACCAAGCTCACAGGTTTCATGCTTATAATATCTCAAATAAGTCTTTCAATGTATGCATTACACCCTGGATATACATACTTCTTCCTCAGAGTGTGGTAGTTGCAATCTACCTTGTCTGCATTGAAGGTTAAGTGGTGCACATATGAGAATCGATGGAATGATGTTTGGAAATACCTTGTTGTGAAGGCATATGAAAATTTTCACCATGGGTCCAAGCCCTGTCCTTCATCACAAATCGCGTGATGCAAAAATGTTGGTATATGGAAAACTAAACTACCTTACCCACCACCGAAGGAAAATCCTTGGGTATGCACCACTCTTCCTCAAATGTCACACGGAGTCTATTGTACCACATCTCTTCCCTCTACTTGAATGGTCCACTCATTGATCCATCACACAAGTACTTGCCAAACCTTTCCACATGTGACTTGTGTTCTGTGGGGTACTCCCAAATCTTCTCCTTTGGCCCATCAGGCACCCCAATCTCCATGAATACTAAGGACAATTAAATAACGCTAAAAATTATTTTGTCACCTGTCCGTGCTTCTTTGATTATTTTCTTTACTATGTGATCTATAATGTTGTAGACCACTCCTTGAGACATCTTCTTGGCGACATGTAACCACATTGTGTTTACCTGCGACCACCTTCCTTGGTCATTCAGCTTTGTCACAAGATGTGCAACTACCTGCACTACTGGGTACTTCTTCAACTTGTCAATGTCCATGTTATGCAGACCCTTGGTATATCCTAGGTCCTTCCTCATCTACAGGATTTCAGCTTTATTAGTTAAATCATCATCCAAATCAAACCCTGAGGACCTTAGTCCTGTCACCATTGAAATCAAAGTAGCTATGATTCTTATCCTCCTTCTGACGAAATAGAAGAAGTCCTCATGGAATCTGCTCATCAGCCACCAATACAATGGTTCATACTTTCCAAAATATGGTAGCTCATATAGCTAGTAGACTCCATTCTACTTCAACAAATTCTCACCAACGTCATCGTATACTGGCATATCCTCTATTGTGCACTTGTTCATTTTTGTACTCAGCAACACATCAAGCTCCTTATTATTATCTAATGTTCGATGGTTATAGTCGTTGATTTTACATTGGTGGATATGGGAATCCCATTCTTGTACCACAATCACACCCTCCAGATATTGAATTTCTAAGAAATTACTCTCAGGAGAAATATCTTCTTCCACTTCAACCTTCCTCTTCCCTTTATCTCATGTTGCGGGTGCTTTCTTTGGTTCCATTTGAAAAATATCTCTTTTCTTCCCTCTATAGTCGAGCAATTCAAAACCCTAGCTTAGATCTCTATTCCCTAATGGAAATCACATGCCCTAGCTTGTTTTTAACGCATCTTCTTCTCTCAAACCTTTCTCATATGCGAATGCAAGATTCTCTAGTGCACAACCCTTCTCCTCACGTCTAGTTTCACACTCCATGCACCTCAGCATGATTTCTAAGCTCATTCACACTTAAACCTTTTCAAATTCTCTCAATTACAATGGTAAAAATGAAATTACATCCCATCCTATATAGAATTTCAAAAATTTAGTGCATTTATTACTCCTCCACCTACCAACAATCCTCTCATTAATTGACCATTTTCATTATTTCCGCATGGTACATCTTCGTGCCCAAGCTATAACCTTCTAGCGGGCCCTCCTACCTTTTGGATGCAAACTTTTATTCAATGCGCTTCCATGCACTTGAGTACCTCATCATTGTGCCTTCTAGTGGTAGTCTTCCCAAACCTTGTTTACCTCGCGTTATACTTGTTTCTTCACTCCTCTCTATCTATGGTCCTTGTGTCCAGAAGAAATATATTTTTTTTCAATTTTCCAACCTTGAATAGAACCCATAGATAGTTACTTTCATGTGGACTTATTTCCATCAGTCTTGTACTTGAATATCAACAACCTACCCCACACTAAGGGTATGTGCAGTCCTCTACGCATAAAAATTCTTCAAATAGTAATTAGCTTCTGGCGCGTAAATGTGCTTATTACACAAACACACCAACTAAATTGACAAAGCATAACAAAAATGAAAGAAACGCATTAAGGGAATGTAGAATTGAAAACCTAATCTAAATGGAAACACTGCCTTATTACAAACACCAAGAAGACTTATTTATAGTAGGGCTTCAGCCTACTCCCATTGAAGTAACTGGGTAACCATATTCCATCAAGGGCCTCTAACTGAAAAGCACCTGATTCGAGTATGTGAGTGATAACATACGGCCCCAACCAATGTACTTTAATTTCTCTTGGATGGCATAAAAAATTAGAATCATAAAGGAGCACCATCTATCCTATCTCAAGCAGTTTACCCCAAATGTGCCTCTCATGTCATGCTTTCTACCTAGCCTTTTCTTTTTTTTACTACAACGTTTTATGGCTCGTCATTCATCCAATTTGATTAACTGTTTAATGTGTTATTCTAATTCTTTCTTATCAGCAAGACCTCCATCACGTGTAATACACAAAGAAGGTAACATAAATTCCATAGGGAAAACTGCTTCTATGCCAAAAACTAGCTGAAATGGTGTGGCTTTGTCAACCTTTTATGTATTGTTTGATATGCCTAGAGTACTATAGATAATTTATCATCCCAATCCTTTCTTCCAACATCACATATTTTTGTCAATGTCTGGCTCAAAATTTTATTGAAAGCCTCAGCAGTCCCATTTTCCTGAGGATGATAGGGTGTAGTCTTATGGTGTGCAATCATGAATTCATCCAATAGAATTCTGATTGTCTCATTAAGAAAATGTGTGCCCCTATCACTAGTCAAACTTAAAGGACATCCATACCTTGTAATAATATTTTCCCAAAGAAACTTGGTTGTTGTGGCCATTGTACATTCCTTTGTAGGTGTTGCTTCTTCCCACCTTGTCAGATAATCTGTGCAAGTTATGATGTAACACAATCTAGTTCTGCGCGTAGCTGGTGAAATAGGACCCACAAAATCTATAGCCCATTTCTCAAATGGTTATGCACTAGTAATGGGTCTTAGAGGCATTTCATCTCATTGACCCGGTTTCCCAAGGCGTTGAAAATGATCACAAGCCTTACAAAATTCCTTACAATCTTTATACAGGGTCTCCCACCATAATCTAGTGAGTAGAATCTTGCGCACAGTGGCATCACCGGCATAGTGGCCACCTGCAATACCACCATGAGCCTCTTCTATAATATCTATACACTCATGTTCCAATACACAATGGTATAATACTTCATCTTGACCTAATTTGTAAAGGTCACCACTAATTAACATATAGGGGATGCGTGTATAGCAAGCTGTTTCTTCTCCAAGGATTTCATTCCTTCTGGTGCCATCCCTATTTGTAGAAAGACAACAATGTCCTCTATTTCTAATGGCGCTCGTTGTAACCTGTATAATTTTGCATCTAGCATGGTATCTCCAATTGCATGTGCTTCTTCTCGAGACTGTATTTTGGATAGATGGTCTGGTCCAAAATTACTTTTCCCTGGTTTCACCACAACTGTGAAATCAAATTCTTGAAATAAGAGCACCCATCGATATATGTGCCCTTGTAGAATAGATTTTTTTACCAAATACTTCAATGCCATGTGATCTGTATAAAATATGAATGGTGTAGCTAGTAGGTACTGGCGGAATTTATGTAGCACATAGATCATTGACAAAGCTTTACACTCTGTAGTGGTGTAATTCTATTCTGCAGGAGTCAGCTTTCTACTAGAAAAACAGACAGGATGATCTACAATACCTTCTCCAAGTTGAGCCAACATTGTGTTAATGTCCATGCCAAAGGCATCAACATGTACATGAAAGGGTTGGTCCCACGAAGGAAAACACATAATAGGTGTTGTAGTAAGTTTTTCCTTTAACATCTCGAATGCGCGCTGCTGCGGTTCTCCCCAGTAGAACGTACCTTTCCCTTTCAGTAACTCTTCCAATGGTGCGGCAATTTTGGCATATCCTTTGATAACATTCTTGTAATATCCTGTATGACCAAAAAATCCTTGCACCTCACTCTAAATGGTAGGCTCCCTCAGGCCTATAATGACTACAACCTTGGATGGATCAACCAAAAAACCCTCCTTACAGATTATGTGTCCTAACAGTATCCCAAACGGTATAGAAAATATGCACTTATTGATGTTTAATGAGATACTCAACTATCTACATCTTTCAAACATTAAGCACATATTTTCACAATGATCCTTAACCAATCCATACACTGTCCAATCATCTAAATATACATGTAAGAAGTTTTGAATACATTCCTTGAATGCTTGACAACTATGCACGAAAATACAGTAGGCACATTTTTCATACCAAAAGGCATTACAGTATAGGCGAAGCTACCCCATTCCATAGTAAACGTAGTCTTTTCCTGATCCTCCTAGGAAATCCAAACCTGATGATACCTAGAGAACCCATCTATAAATGAATAGATTTCGTGCCCTGCAACGCCTTCTAGTATTTCCTCAGTGAATGGCGTAGGAAAGGGATCAGTCACACATGCAACATTCAGCTCCCTGTAGTCCATGCAAATCCTAATCCGTCCATCCTTCTTGATATTTATCACCATTGGACTAACCCATTTTGACTCATCAAGAGGCTTGATCATTCCAGACTTCGACATTTCGTCAATCTCTTTTTTGACCTTTTCGTGTAAGTTGGGGTTCATAATGTAGGGTCTCTTTCTAACTAGGTGTGCACCCTCTTTAAGTTTTATCTTCATCTCCCCTAACGATTCATGCATGCCTTTAAGTTCATGGTACCCCCTAGGGAATAAGTCCTGGTAATCCCTTAGTAACTCTATGATTTTTTCCACTTCAGATTCTGACCAATAGTCCCCAATTACGGCTTCCTTAGGCTCAGCCTCTGATCCAATATTCACCTCTTTGTCTTCATAGGTTCATGATAGGCGTGAGTGGTCGTATCTGCACTATCCAATACCTCACGCCTACCTATTGAATGATTTACATCCATATTTTCTACTTCTTCATCATCCACTAAGTAGACCATTTTTCCTTTTTCTTTCTCAAGGAAAGTGTGTTGAAGTAATGTTGCATCGGCCTCTGTCTCTTCAACAAGACATGCTCCTAAGTCTCCTTCATCTAATAACTCCTGAAGGAGTTCTTCAGCCTTGGCACTATCTCCCATAGTTAAGCACTTTATGACTTTCAAGGCTTCTTCCACCAGAGGATTTGTAGAGAAGAAGTCAAACATCTGGGCCATTCCTGCAATTAAATCCTACCAATTTCCAGTCTCTCTATGGAGTTCTACATATACATACCAAGCACGTGTGCATCCTTGTAAAGTGGAATAAAACTTGTGCACCCATAGTGAAGGTGGTAAAGCTTCCTGCCCTTCTATCCAGAGTCTCTCACACTTTTGAACATGGTGCTGAACAAGTTGATTACCATAATAAGTACAGATTTGAGTAGGTGCATTGCTCCTGAAGAACCTAGTAGTAAGAGAAATCCTAATTTCATTCCATCCTACAAGATTATCCTTGTGGGCCATCCACCAGTGTGCTGCTGTCCCACGTAGTGTATATGCTAACATATTTCTTCTTTCCAATGGGTCTATCCACTATTCTTCCATGGCACACAGGAATACCATAGGATCTCCTTCTTTGGTGTAACAAGGTACTGAGTTGTTACCTATTCTCCTGACATAACATGGTTTTCTACCTCTAGGAAATATGCTCTTTACTTCACGCCCTACCAACTCATAGGTGCTATGAGCCCAATTATCACAACAAACACTTGTAGTATTGCTAATGGACTATGCATCCTCCCACTGAATTATTCCTTCTTTAGTTGGCTCAAGCATCTCTGGGTCTCGGATGGCGCATACATAAATCCTATTCAGATCTTCTTCACTCAAGGGCTCAACATAGGGCACAGATTTTCCATCTGTTAAAGGGATAATAACTCTTTCCTCCTTGTTTTCAAAACTGATATAACCTTTGTTGAATCAAAGATCAACATTATTTACATAGCACCAAGGATGCCCCAATAGAGTTGGGAAGCTATCTCACTTTTCCAGCGCTAAAACCTCAAAGTCTCTAGTGAACTTGGCTTCTTGTATAGTAATGGATGCATCTTTCAAAACTCTGATGGGAGGTGCTTTAGTTTGATTAACCATAAACAATACATTAGAGGATGACTTTAATGGGGGTCTTCCCATTTGTACCCATGCATCTAAGGTAAGAACATTGACTTAAAAACATGTATCAATCAATATATTACTCAATAGCCATCCATCCACAATAGCATTCATAGTGATTTCCTTGTCAAAATCTAGGCTATGAGGGGGAAGATTCACATGCAGGATCTATCGTCTAGTCTCAATACTTGCACATAGGGTGTTTCCCTTTAACCAATCCCCTAACAATGGAATGATATTTTCCTGATGCAACATTTTACAAACTTCCCTTAAGTCATCTATATCAGTTTGGACCATCTTTGATACTTTCTTTTGCTCCATCTTCCATGATTTCCCTTTTAAGTACTGTATCTCACCCTAAAGATTCCTAAGAACTTCCATGGTTTCCTGATAGACCTCCTTTTGATGGGCAGGATCTGGGTACCGTGCATGTAGAACCTCCTCCTTAGTGATGGTAGGCTTCTGTTGCAATGCTTCTCTGGCATGTGCCGCCTCAGCACGTGTTGTGATCTTCACTTGCAGCTCCTCGGACTCTACCTCCAACTTAGGCATCCACTAATTTTCAATAGTGCGTTGTATCCTAACCATCCCTGCACCTTTTTTTTCTTGTTTATGTTGCTTACTAAGATGCTCATATAAGTCTAGGAACTCCTCATAGCTATGGTTCTTTCCACAAAAATAACATGTAATATTCTGAGGACATTCACGCCTGTAGTGGTCAGGAGATCCGCATGTATAACATGTTCCATGAGGAAACTCACTTCTTCCACTACCATAGCCTCATCCTCCAAATCCACCATGGTATCCTCGACCTCTGCCATGACCACCTTCAAAATGCCCTTCATTTCGATCATAGCGCGCTTGATTGTGATCTTGGTCCTGATGCTTGTTCTTGCCCTTAGAGTTATCTAAAACTCCTGTTTTTCGTACACCAATATCTATAGCATCATGGATCTGACCAATCAGTCGATAGTCTTCTATGTCATGAGTCGTGGACCTGCAGATTTTACAGTAGCTTGAAATGTTCTTCCTTATCACATGTTGTAATAATGGGAAATGACTAGCATCATGGTTTAAATGGCATATCTCACAATCCAACAACAACGAGTGTACTGATCTGTGAGGACAACTATCCTTTGTGTGACCTTATACTTCACAATCTGTACACCAAATCCCTGTGTGCATCTCATGTGCTAAATTTTCTGATAGTTTCTCCAACTGTTTTTCCATAGCTGCGATCTGTGCTTCTAAAAATGGGCTCACCCCAGTATCTATACTTCCAACTGCCTCAGTGCGTAAGACTGCTTCAAGTGCTTCGTGTGGATCAGTGTATGTCTTATGTGATAATTCCCTTCTAAAAGGGGTAATTAGACCCACAACAAACCAATGTGCATGTTCACTTGCATGTATATCATAAGAAAGCTTAGATAACAGTGTTTTAAAACATGCATCATACTCTCTAACACTCTCAGTAGTTCCTTGATTAATATCCTTGAGTGCACTTATACTCTTCTGTTCAAACTCAGGGATGTGAAACTCTTTAAGGAATGCATATTTTAAAGCTGTATAGTCTACGAAAGTCTGATCAGGGTCAAACTTTCTATACCAGCTCTATGCATGCCCTTGTAACATAGTAGAAAATTAGCTTTCCCTACACTCAAAAGATGTGATTCCTTTTACACGCCACAATATTTCACACATATGCACATGTTCAACAGCATCTTCTATGCCCCTATAGTTTGGAAGATGAAGAGACATCTCCATGTAAATATTTTGGGGTTGGTGTGAACCTTGCCCACCTGATCCAGAACCTCTTGTGTTTCCCCTACCTCCAGAACCACTAGATCCACCATAGCTAGAGCTACCTAAGCCCCCTAATCCCAAACCTATAGTTGGGGTTGGACCAGAAGACATACTTCCCTATGTCCCAGTAATAGAACTAAACTATACCCTAGCAATCTGCGAAGCGTTACCACTCCCAGAAGTTAGTCCAAAAATATGCATGCCTAAGTTCTATATAGATGATACACCCAAAAAGGTACTCCCATATAATAATGAATCCATTTGCATTGCCATCATTGTGCCTTTTATAAGACTCACTCCTACTCTTCCACTGCTTGAATTAGCTTGTTGATTATTTGTTGTATTAGATGCTAGAAAACCAAGTGTAAGGGCAAGGTTGCCAGGTGGATTCAGATGCACACCCATGGCCCAGGTCATCTCTGTTGGCGTGCTTCTACGTGAGGCCGAGGAGGGTTCCCTATCATGTTTTCCCAAATGGGGGAGTTCCTGAGGCTCGGGTTCCACATCTTCTGCGTGAACTTCAACTCCTTCTCGAACTATCTTTCTCCACAACGCCATTTACTCTACAACCTCCCACTGCTTCTCTATCTCCCTCTCACACACCTCATTATACTTAAGCCACCTTTCCTCTCTCTACCTTTTTGCCACTAGGTCTACCATCTTTCACCAAACCTGCTCCTACCCCCGTGCATGGTGGGGTTTAGTTAGCCATCAGTTTACTCTCCAAATTCAAAGTTACCATCAGGATCTTGATCACCAGTGGAATGCCTTATAGGTAAGTTCCCCTTGGATATCGTAAAAAATGGAATTCAGCTACCTCTAGACATGAATAAGTGGAAATTGAGTACTCCAAGATATAATTATTTAAAACACCACGGAACCATGTATCCACAACTCGAGTCCAAATCAGATCAGCATCATAAAGGGCCTGAAATTCTTCTTGCGTCTAGACAAGTGTGATACCTCCAATTCCACTTAGATGCATAAGCAATCAGCCATGTGTACAATTCTACTGGAAAGATAGCGAAGAATATCTCATATAAATTGTCATATAGGTTTTTTTCCACCCACAGACATATGTTAAACTCAGATCTAGTGTTGAACCACCATGCGTATTCTTCTTCTAGATCATGTATCCACTCCTCAACACTTGCTAAGGTCAACTGATATGTCTTCATCATGAACCATCCTAAAAACAATTGAAAAAAAGGTCCCAGAAATAGAACCAATGATGCAACCTAGAATTCAACAATACAAACCCAGGCGCGCTAGCACATCACTCAGCCTAAATTGAGCACTCACCCAAAGCACGTAAAGGTATCAGGTTCCTCTTTAGGGTTGTTGTTGTAGGATGTTAGCATGATGAATACTTTAATCATTTTGATCTATAACTAATATATCTCTCATACATTGCATATTCAGATCTAGATCTAGAACATAGCAGACTTTAATAGATAACCATAATGGAATCAAGCATGAAATACTAAATTATAACCATAAGAACACCTCATTTCGGTCCATAATCTCCATTATATTAATTGCAGTAGATTCACAAAAGTTTCATTACAATAACAGTAGTATATGCTCATGCGCATAACAGATCTCACTATACCCTAGTTCTCACATGTATATCTATGCTCTCTCTCTCTCTCTCTCTATATATATATATCTACTACATAGTTCACTACATATTTATAAGGGTGGGGACTTTCCCTTCACCACTTATCTAATCCCAAAATAGGTCGCATGCTATTATTAGCCACGTGCCGTTACAAAAATAGACTTACATGCAAGAATGCTAGCAATAGATCTCTCTTAGTCAACTACCAGTTTGCCATTCTATCTTTATTCTACATCCATGCAAAATTCTTTGTAGTTGATCATCCAAAAATAGCCAATGTGTGTTGTGTAAGTCTCCAATAGTTTTGAGTGCTCCACACTCTATTTCCAAAAATAAGTCCCGAATCTGTCTTTGTTCTGCGCGCGATCCTCTCCAATGTTCCCGCACCTTTAAATGTGCGTTGTTCTGCCACGTGAAATTTCTGTATTTTCTTCACTAAGTGCTAGATTTTGACTGATCAACATTGACCATGAAGATAAATTGCTCAGTTTTTATATAGAGTAAGATGTGATAAAATGTACAAATGAGAAGAGACAATGAGTTGTTTTGAAGGAGGAGGAAATACGAAAGGTAGAATAGTATGTGTGAGAGGATGCATTAGATAGAAGAAACAATGAACTAGTGAGTGAATGTTGTGAGAACAAAAAGTATGCAGCTAGTGCGCAACAAATACACAACACATGTGTAGCATGTGTGAAGTGGTGAGGGAAAGCCAAATTTCTTTAATTGCAAACTTTTTATCTAACCATGGGGCCCAAAGGTCACTTAGAAATGACAAATTATAATCATTAAGGATTGATGATGGTTATTTTACTTTGGCATTTTATATTCAAATTCTAGTCCTTTCAAGTTGTTTTTGCACCTAGGAAAACAAAGAGTCACATAAGAAGATCTAAATACTGTTGAAGTTGGAAAGACAACATAACAAGGAAGTGGTAGATATAAAAATGAAGTAATATGTTTTCAAAGGATATATAGAAAATAAGGTTGACGTCTATGTTAAAAAAAGAGTGATGTTGTAAAAGAAAAAATAAGAAAAGATTTTTTAGAATAGATAGCTGAAAAATGTACAACATAGCAGAGAAGAAGGGGAAAATGATTTGTTGAGAAATATATATAGTAGACTTCTTAAATAACATCAAAGAAGAAGTAGAATTGCCTTCACCCGGTTAAAGAAGAAACTACAAAAGTTGGATTAGATCATATCGTTGAGGTTGGTGCCTCACAAAATTGGAGATTGGTGTCCCCAGTGGTTTGGAGCTCACAAAAAATTGATTGAGTTGGTGATCAACTTTGGAGATTGGTGTCTCCAGTAATTTGGTGCCTACAAACAATTATAAAGCATTTTTAATCTGGGCTCGATTTGGACAGTGGATCCAAGCAGTCTTATTTTGTGGTTTTTCTTGAGAGGGTTTTCCACATAAATATGTTGTTATTTTGTGTTATGTTGTTTTGAATGATTTTGCGTATTAAAATTGTGAAGATAAGTTTTAATAACCAAAAGTTTATCTTATACTGATTCAATCTGCCTCCTCCCCCCTCCCCTCTCAGTATAAGCGTGTGGTTAAAAAAATGTATGAGATGAGGAAAATTGAATCAAATAATAATATTTGGTGCTCATAAGACATTTAAATGTGAGGAAACTTGAATCAAAGAATAATATTTGGTGCACATAAGACATCTAAATGTGAGGAAACTTGAATCAAAGAATAAACATTTAAATATGTGAGTTGAGGAAACTTGAATCACATAAGACATCTAAATGTGAGGAAACTTGATTTAGAAAACACATCCAAATTGAGGAAATTTGAATAACGTAAAACATCTAAATGTGAGGAAGCTTGAATAAAAAAAATCTAAATTGAGGAAAACTTGAATCACGTAAGACATCTAAATGTGAGGAAACTTGATTTAAAAAACACATCTGAATTAAGGAAAGTTGAATAACGTAAAACATCTATTTGACGAAACTTGAATTAAAAAACATCCAAATTGAGAAAAAATTGAACCACGTAAAACATCTAAATGTGAGGAAACTTAAATTTAGAAACTACGTCCGAATTGGGGAAAGTTAGAACAATCCTAATTTATGATGATGCGGGGTATCGAACACCATGCCTCTTGCATGCAGAGCATCTACCGTTTGAGCTACATCCCCATCACATTAATTATTGACTCTGATTTAAATTTTTCATTTGATGAATGGAATATTAAAATGTGAAAAGATTACCAATCCTCCATATGTGCAGATTTGAGTTTGAAAGGCTTATCTTCAATTTAAAAACAGTGTGGATCTTGTATTCATATCCACACCTGCATGTCTGCTTCTATCTGTGGAATTGTGCTCAGTTGTAGAAATCCAGTCTTGTAAACTTAAGCTCCATGTTTCGATCCTCCGTTGAGGCCCCGACACAACAACATACCATTACATAGTTGCTTGTTTCTACTCACTTGCAGTCTGTGTCCAAAATAGGGGAAAGGACCCCATCTCCGAGCACCATAAGTTGCTCCTGTTATACAGCCACGTAGATTGATAACTAGGACTCCAAATCAGCACGTTGGATTCATCCACATTTTATGAATCTTAAAATGTATCATTGAAACCTGTTCACAATTTGTATGACACGTGGAAATATAATTCCATGCATACTATTATAAATTACCCAATATAAATATCAGACCCATCACCACTACTTTTAAATTAGCTTGACAACACGTATTTTAGTGGGAAGCCGTGCATTTGAGGTGGCAATAAATTTACAGTGGTTGGTATTAAAGTGCTAAATGGTGGATTAATATCTCCACTGACTCACCATAGTTTTCCATCGCCGTCCCATTAACTGTGCATTCAAGCCCCATTAACTGTGCATGAACTCATAATTTTCTAAGCAATGCAAGCAGGTCCTTTCCCCTAGAGCGGTTATTTTCTTCACCTCCATTTTTACAGAGCCGTCTAAACTGGAACCCTTAGCTCTAGAGCGTAAATCCATGTGGCGCTGGGAAATTGGTTGGTTTCTCTCTGTAACATATCATATAGTAGAATTCGTGCCATCAACCGCTGGACCAACTCGATGGAAGCAATATGGAGGTTAGTCTATCTGCCCAATGTTTATTCCATGTCTAATCCTTACATTTTTACTATCGAGTCTTTTTTATGGTAATAATTATGGCTACAGGAATCTAGTTCTTCATCTGACTGGTGCAAGGTTTAAAATTGTGTCTTTCAGATCATGGAGACAAAATTGCACTCAGATCTTCATATGAATATCCCGGTTCTCCACAAATTGGATGCTATGTTCCTCTAGGAGGCGTCTCAAGGAATGTAAAGAAAATACTGTAGATTCAGAGGGAGTCTGTCAGTCAAATACTTAAGGCAGCAATGGCAATCAATGCTCAGGCCTCGTCTAAAATGGAGATCCCAGATGTTTACCTAGAAGCCCTACCCAAGGTAGACTAATCTCAATGATTTATGTCACATAATTTTACTAAGATAGAAGGAATATTGGTCGGATGCATAGCTCATGCAGTGTTTTGATATTTTCATAAGTTATTTTGCAGACTGCAAAAACTAGTCTTGGAGATGCACTTTATCGCCATATAACATCAGACCAGTTCTCTCCAGAAGCCTTGTTGTCTTCGTTGGATGCATCATCTGAGCACAACATTCTAGACATAATGAACCGAGTAGAAGCCTCCATAGCCGTATGGAATCGAAAAATCACCAAGGACAACAAAAACTCTGGCATATCCTCATGGGGAGGTAGCACCAATGAGAAAAAGGAACTCTTCGGTGAAAGAGCTGAGTCTCTTCTGCTACTGCTGAAGCTGAGATTTCGTGGTCTTCCCCAGACAACATGAGACATGAGTAAAATTCACTACAATAAGGTGATCCTACCAGCACTTTTTAAAATTGTAATACAAATTCTCATTGCATATTCAAGGATCTAAAACATGGTGCTAATTTAAATCGCAACTATTTTTTTTGGATTTCAGTTGGAATCCACTTGTAATTGAAAAATGAGAACAACAATTGCTCTGATAAGTTCTTTTTTTTTCATGTAATGTTCTTATTACAGGGTAGAAAAGAATGACAATGCCAGTGATACGTGAATGAGAATGAAGACCACAATTTTATTGGACAGGTAAGGTCATCTGTGACCTTACTAAGGCAATGATCTGTTTATCTTAATCCAAAATATTTTGTCTACAATTGTTTGTCTGTGAGATGATTGAGTTGTGTTCCAGTTTTATATGGTATATTTTATTTACATGTGTTAATTATGTTTACAAATGCTGGCAAGGACCCATAAAATGGGAGACAACATAAAAAATACATATATGGATAGTCCTTACTTCACACACAAGAAATAATATATTATTTTATATTCATTTCGATAGACTTACAAAAATTTACATTAAATCCGACTTCCAAAGGATTAAAGTTGGTCTAACATTTATCAAAATCATATATACATATTCGACAAAATCAGCCAAAACTTACTAAATGGGTAGATTTTTAGAAATTCTTTGTAATATTGGACAAAATTTATAAAGCCAAACTCAACCGCTGGACCAAAATCCTAGAAATGCTTGAGGCTGCTCTTCTTCGTGACTATCTGATGTACTAGCATTCATAGATTGGAGAACATTAGGTAGCATAGTATCAGGCTTACCTAGAACATCTGTCAAAGTTCTTGAAAGTTGGCCAATTTGACCAAACATTGCTTGCTCTAATTTTCCTGAAAATGTCTCTTTGTTTGAAGGAGAAGATGGGCAACTAGATTGGTTATTGATAATGGAAGAAAAAGTAGGCATGAATGTGTTATACATGTCTGAAAAAATGTGATGCTGATCAAGAAGGGGATTAGAGGGACTACTCAAACGTCTATTTTGTCAATCAGGATCCTTCTGTGCTTGTTGCCATTCCTTCATCCTTTTATCATGTTCTTTTGACAGTCTGGCTTGTTCCCTTTTCAACTCCTCATTTTTTCGCTGCAACTTATGTTCTTCTTTTTTCTGCCTTTTCAATTCTCTTTCAATTTTAAGTTGCCCCTTATTTTCTTTTTCTACCAACATGTGGGCTTTCCTTTCTTCTACCTGCTCCCTTCTCTTTGCCTTCAAATCTTCAATTTCTCTTTTTCTTGCTTATTGATCTTGAAGTAAATGCAAGTATTCATCAGAGGTAAGTATTTGGGATTACCTACCAATTCTAATTGCACCATCACTTAGCCGCACATGGTTGTTGTGAGCCCTCTCAATTGGTAGCTTTAAGAATTTACTTACTGATTGGTTGTCATTTTGGTTGCAAACCACCTCTTCAGTGTCTTGTGTCGCTATGAAATCAGTAACTTTGAAGTTACCTTTATCCATATGTTGTGTGGATAAATTTGGGGCATCTAATTGGGATGTATCGTGTGCCTCCCACTCCAAATTATCAGCATAATAGTGTACCACCTCACTTGGAAGAGGCGGGGGAGGGGATGACATTGAAAGAGAAACATCCTCATTGTTGAAATCAATTTGCATGTTGATATTTATGGCCCCTTCTTTAACCCATTGAGGTGGGCTGAGCTGTGTTGGAAAAGTCAAGATATCATCAACATCTGTGGCTTCTTGTGTTTGGCTCACATGAGTTGTTGAACTAACGTGATCATCTTCTTCATTGATTGTATGTGGCTGATTTAAATCTTTAGGCATGCCAAAAAAATTTGCCTCAACATGCACTTCCTTTGTTTTTTGTGCATCCTCATTATCTAACACATTATTCCTAATTTCTTCTAAACATTGTTCTACATCTCCATCTTCTATTCCTACCATCCTCAATATGTTTTCAACAGCTACCACCTCGTCTTCTTCAACATGAAAGGCTTCATTTGGCCTCATATTATTAGAACAACATTATGATCAAGTGGCCATATACCTATCCTATGAAAACCTGCTTTGATGTTTTTAGGAGTAAGTGCGAGTTGGAAAGCTTGATTGCTAAGTGTTGCCAATTCTGTCCCCCTGATTTCAAGACTTGAGTTCTTTGCATTCCATTTGGACCTCATTGATTTGAAGTAGTTCTTGAATGGAGAGAAAACACTAACATCTAATGGCTGAAGTTTGTGACTGGTATGAGCTGGCAAAGTCACAAGGTCAATTCCTAAATTTCTAGCTTCTTGGATTGTGCCAAAAGCTACATGGCTGCCATGACCATCAAATATTAGAAGATTCCTATTTGTTGGTGAAACTCCGCCAGGCACAGATCTTGCAAAATGATGCAGCCAATTCAAAAATAGCTCCTTTTTCATCCATGCATGTGGTTGCGCTGCCATGCATGCTCCAGGTTCACATCCAGCTATATAGTTTTTAAGTTGTCTCTTTTCCTTAAAAAGATAAAATCCAGGAATGCTTTGTCCTACTGCATTAACACAACATGATACAGTAATCCATTCTCTAATTTTTGACATAATGTGTGGAACACTTCTACAATCTAATTTAGCAATCACACGCGTGCCACAATTCCTTCCTGCTTGTACACCAGTTTCATCACAATTCCATATTTTATTGGGCCCATATTGATTTGTTGTATACATTTTTTGCAAGTTATCATAGAAAGCAGCAACGATTCTTGGTTGTAACATGACTGCTCTATCTCTATCAAGGCCCTCCGCAGTTCGTATTGTCAAATCAGAATGGCACCTACGGAACCCATACCACCATGATTTTCCTGGTAGACCATCATTGAATGGATTTGGTCTGCTTTGACATATATGAGCTACATAGGCCTTTAAGTGAATGACTTAAAGACCATGGCCAAGTTCAGCCATATCTTTACACCATGTCACAATTTCTTGCTCTTCATTCTCTGTCAGACTGTTGGAGGTCCCAGCCTCTTAGTGGTTCTTTTTCCATACAACCAATCAGTCACGTTTGTGGCAGGGATACCCCACTTAGATGTTTCTTTTCTTGTTGACATTCCATTCTCCTCCACGTCCCTCATGGCAGCCTTCATGTCTTCTTCTGTCCATTGTCCTCTTATGTATACTTTCTTTGTTATAGAAGACCCTCCAGTTACTTCAACATTTGGGTTCATACTAGTGTTGAATTCAGGTTCATCTGTAATTCTGATATTCTCATCCACAAATTGTTCTTTTCCTTTTGATGAATTTCTCCTTCGAGTGGAAGACATATTTTTCTGAGGTTGTAATTGAGCAGCGTTATTCATGCCTGAATCTTGTGATTTGGCTCTTGAAGGATTATCCTTTCTGTTGGAAGTTTTGGTTTTTTGAGCTTGTGTCCCAGCAATTTTATCTTCATCAAAAGATCTATTTGTAAACTTTTCCCTTCTTTGCAAGTTTCTTCTCAACCTTCTCACTGGTCCTTTGGATGTCTGCTTCGCATGTGCCATTGTGAAATACAAGGAACTTTGACAAAAATAACCACTGTAGAAAACTGGACCTGCATGCATTGCAATGAAAACTACGAGTGAATGCACAGTTAATGGGGATTGAATGCACAGTTTATGGGGGTTGAATGCACCATTACATGGATGGTGATGGAAAACTATGGTGAGTCAGGGGAGATATTAATCCACCTGTTACCGCTTTAATAGCAACCACTGTACATTTAGTTGAAAACAACAAATGCACGGCTTCCCACTAAAATACGTGTTGTCATACCATTTTAAAAACAACGGTGATGGGTCTGATATTTATATTGGGTCATTTATAATAGTATGCGTTTAATTCTATTTCCACCTATCATACAAAATGTGAACAGGTTTGAATGATACATTTTAAGATTCATAAAACATTGAAAAATCCAGTGTGCTGATTTGGAATCCTAGTTAGCAGTCTACGTGGCTATGTAACATATGCAGGGGCCTTTGACCGAGACTATTTAGAAAATTTGGATGCACTATGTATATGGAGGTAAATTTAACACCGTATGAATGTGTACATCTAATACTATGCATGTAGAATTTTAGAGGCTGCGAAAGAAGTAGTGGCTAGTTCATAAAATAAATAAATTTTTATTTTGAATATTGGAAAAGCAATATGGCTATTTCAGAAAATCAAAGAAATCGCTATTTCTGGATTTTATCTGTTTACGACAAAGAGAAACACAAAAATCATTACTTCTACAGATTCCTATACATTTCTAAAAATGTGTTCAAAATTTAAGAAAATTATGATTTATTTAGCACAAAAAATTATATTTGGAGGGACAAGTGAACATTAAATTAATTATGCACATGAGTGAATTTAAATTTGTAGATAGAGTATAAACAACATGAATTTGCAATAACGAAGTTGTTCATTCTTGCAAATTTAATGATGTTTGTAAACTATCTACATATTCAAACTTCCTAATGTTCATAACAAATTTAATGGTTAAATGTGAGATCTAAAAATGTTTGGAGAAAAAAAGAGACAATTTTTAAAAATAGTGCTTAATACAAAAGGTGAACAACTATTGCACCTGGAAATTTCAGAAATATTTTACTATTTTGTATTTGTGGAGCAAGAAAATTAGTCCTGGAAGTACTCTGTTCTTCTGTAGCTGTGCAGTTGTATCTGTGCAACAAGAAATTTGATGCTGGAAAAATGTTCTTCTGTATCTGTGTAGTTGTATTTGTGTAGCAAGAAAATTGATGATGGTAGAGATGCTGATCTGTATCTGTGCAGTTGTATTTGTGCAGCAAGAAAAATGATGGTGGAAAAGAGTGAGTTTGTATCTGTGTAGCAAGAAAATTGAACATGGAAAAGGGCAGCAAGAAAGTAACAAAGATGCATACGACTCATCTCAATCTATAGATTTCATTGCTTTGAATTTATCTTTTGGTAAGCTGGCATTGGTTTCTATTGGCTGAGAGGGGTTGGCACGGATTGATTGAGAAATAATGAAATTTGAGCCATTGGATTTAAAACTCTTCTTGATCAATGGATAGGTATTAAAGTGGATGTGAGAGATTTTGGTGGGAATTGGGAATTTGGGAGGGAAATGTATCATTTTTATTTTAAAAAATTCGAATTGCAGTTGTTTTATTGAATGTTGTTTTTTGAAATCTGCTAAAAATCTATAATAATGGTGACTTTTTCTTGTAAATGGTGAGCCTTAATGATTTTTTTATGTTTGTAGGTACCCCTATTAATTGTAGAAAAGGCAGTGGAGGTTGGATAAATATAGATGAACAATGTTTACTCAAGGATATGTGTATTGATAAGGAAGGGATGTATAATTGTGCAAAAAATAATAATATTTGTACATGTTGAAGCCCATCAGCAATGTAAATGGGGTCAAAATAGTAATGGAGATGATATTATTATATTAATGTGGGATTTTCCAAACTTTAAATGTGACCCTCAAGTTGTACTTCAATGACATTTATTTATGTTTAAAAATTATAACATTTGCACATCTTAAAATTGCCAAAGAATAAGGAAATCATGTACAGTTTTATGTACTTTTTTGGTTGAGTATTTAGTGAACTGTGTATAGACAGTAATATTTATTTATGCCAAAATAGTCTCGGTCAAAGGGCCCTGCTCGGAGATGGGGTCCTTTCCCCTAACATGCAACACATTTTAATTAACATGGACGCTGCGCATAGACCGAGAAATGGCATTTTGTACTTGTTTGATCTTTATGCTTATAGAATATGAAAAAAAAATGCATGGTTATGCCTAATTTCATTTTTTATTTATTTGATCTATGCACTGATATGTTAAAATGTATTTTAAAATTTCGTTTGTCTACAATTTATTTTTTTGTAGTGTTAGATAGTTTCTACGAGCATCTAATTTTCTTATGTAACTTTCCGCTATTTTCATTTTCCTTTCAAAGAAAAAATCATTTCTTCATGAAAGTATTAAGAGCAACTACCCAATATAGTTTATTATTTTTGTTGTTTACTACATCGATATGAAATAAACATTTTTTTATCCTTCTTTTATTACTCGAATTATATAGGGCAACTTGTTTACAAAATGGAGCCCCAAAGTTCATCCACATCAATGAATGCTTCTACTGCAAATAACCCGCGAACAGAAAATTTTGTTCGAATACTTCCTATTGAAGCACTTTTGCCATTTCACGATGGATGGACTATACGAGCTAGAACTACTTCAAAAACAAACATTCGCGGCTTTAGCACCAATAGTAGGATTGGAAAGGTATTCATCTTTGACATTATTGATAAGGATGAAGAAAAAATATAGATTGTCTGCTTCAATGAACAAGTTGATAGACATTATGATATTATCAAAGTTGGAAATGTCTACACAATTTCAAATGGAAGATTGCGAAAAGATGATAAGAAATTTAATAATCTGTCATCTGAATATGAAATATCATTGAATGGAATGTCAAAAGTGGAAGCTTCTTCAGTTGATGATGGCTCTATCCCATTTAACAAGTTCCATTTTGTTTCGATTGGTGAAATCACCAACTTGGAGGCAAATACTATGATAGAAGTACTTGGGATTTCTCACTTTGTGAGTGATCTGCAAACATTATTTAGGAAGGATGGTTCATAGCTCAAGAAGAGGACAATTCAAATTACAGATACGTCTAATTATGTCATTGATGTTACACTATGGGGTGATTTATCCATTATGGAAGGTTCTCAACTCCAAGATCTCATTACCTTGGGTTCCCATCCTATTTTCGCTTTCAAATGTGTTCGTATAACCAATTTCTATGGAAAGTCTTTTGGAACACTTTCAAACACTAAAGTGTTTATAAACCCAAGTATTCAAGAGGCAGCTGTTTTGAGAAATTGGTGTGAGAAACATGAAAATATCTACAGTGCTAAGTCTCTAACAACCCATGATCAATAAGGGGTTCTCAATTCGGTGTAGGAAAATATATCTGAGATAGAGGCTAGAGGATCTCTTAGTGTGGAAAAGCCACTATGGCTATCCCTAAGAGGAACTATAGTTTCTATTGATGAAATGGATTGTTTCACTTATCTGTCTTGCTCATCAATGCACATGGGAACTCTGTGCAGAAAGAAGACTACGAAGAACTTTGAAGGAAATTGGATATGCTCTGCATGTGATGTGATTTCCGTGGACTGTGATTATCGATACTTATTTAGAGTTCAAATTACAGACCACACTAGGAATTTACGAGCTACATTATTTGATGATGTAGGAAAAGATTTGATTGGTGAAACAGTAAAGGAAACATATGGGTAGGTTCAAGATAATCCATTACACATACGACTTATGAAGAAGAAGATAGCATTCCATCAATATTCGTTCACTTTTCATGTGTGAATGGACATGTTCAGCAATCCACCAAAGCTGAAATCTAATGTTGCCAAAGTTAAAAAACTTGATTACTCTTCAGAGTTGAAATTTTTCATAGGGCTACTTACAGATATCTGAGTACATTTTATTTTACATTTACTTTCCATTCATGCAAGGGGTTCCATCCTATACATTCATAGTAAATACTATATTCAGGTTCTAATGTGTTATGTTTTTAAGACAAATCCTTAATATTTAGATGCAAATTTTCATATTGCTTCTAATGCCACGACTCTTGAAAACTTATGTAGTATTACATTTTATTTTAGATTTATTTTCCATTTACGCAAGGGCCTCCATTATATACATTCCTAGTAAAGACTATATTAATATTCTAATGTGCTCTGTTTTTAAGACAAATTGTTAATGTTTACATGCAAATTTTCATACTACTTCAAATACCTCAACTCTTGAAAAGTTATGTGGTGAATTTTTGTATTATTGTACAGCTTTGCTCTATTTTTATGACAAATTGTTAATATTTACATGCAATTTTTCATACTACTTCAAATACCTGAACTCTTGAAAAGTTATGTGGTGAATTTTTGTATTATTGTACAACTTTCAAATTTCATTTACAATTCTATGTATATCTTCTATATTATTCTATTTGATGCCAATTGTTGCTTTGTTGTTATTCACGTTTCTTAGTGTTATTGCAATCTAAAATTTTAGGCAGTTTTAAAATTACAAAATACTTGATTCTTTTGTGTGAAATTTACTATGATTACAATTAGTAATTATTTGTTTATTACTATTGTAGATGTCAAACCCATATGTCATCCTTTCTGAAATGTTGACATCAACTCAAATAGATAGATATCAGTCCCATCAAATTATGGTTAGCAAAATCGATCCAACTAATATCATTACATGTTACAACGATGCAAGTTGCATTAACATTCCTCGAAACCATTTGCATAGTGACAAATAGTGTGTGCAACCTCAAACCCATGAAACTATTGTGACCCAACCTCGACAACAAATAGATGTTACTCAAACTATACTTTATGCAAAAAGGCGTGAAGAAATAAACATATGAATAAGGAAAAGATATCAAGCACAAAAAGAAGAGATAAACAAAAAGAAAAGAGAAAGGTATCATGCACGAAGAGAAGAAATAAATAGGAGAAGAAGACAACTATATGCATCAAGGACTGAGTTGTTTGACATTAATTTCATGCCAACGCAAGTCCAAGGGAAAAAAATGAATTTGCAGTGGTGCCTCCCTTGCATCCACAGGTGGCAACATGTCATAATGCTTCCATTCATTCCTTGACTACCCAACATAATGTCGGCATTAACAATGAAGAATACATTTCTCAGAGAGGCAGAGGGAAATATAATTTCCATTGCATGTATAGTCTTCCATGCCCTCATAAAAATGGAAGTGAATCTTTAAGAGCAGAAAATCTACACTCCCTTCTATTGCAGTGCCCTCAAACACATCCTCATGTTCCCATTAACAACCTTCCAAATCCCACATTCACGAAAAGGAATTATTAGCTACAAGACATCACGATGACTCATAATACATCTGATTTTCCCAATTCTCAAGAATCATGAGTAAGACTATCATTTGACCTTATGTTTATTCAAAGGTCATTCCACCTGAGACTGGATAACCTTGCAAACATGCCAGTGTGCACTGTTTGTAAAGAGACATACCTAGGAATCAAAGTCAAAGTCACCGCCACAGGACCAGTTTGTACAAGATGCTACTCTAAACACAATGGTCATTGCTTCTCATCATGCAATAATATAGACCCTGGTGTCTAGCCTCATGTCTTGGGAGTTCTCACACAAGTTGAAGAGATGCTTATTTCTCGTGTCAATCACATAATGCAAGTAAGCCATGCACAAGGAGGCTAGTATAAGTACAGGGGGCACACTATAACATTTCTGCAAGACATAACTTCAATGGTTGCTTATCTTCCTCAGTGTGTTCGGGACCTTGATATTCTTATCGTTAGAAGACATGGAAGTCATTCAAAACACTATGACTATCTGGTAAAGAGATCTCGTGTATTAGATGATCTCTGATATAAAATATGTAATGATAGGTACTACAAGGATGTCCAATTATGTAATATTTCCATTTCTAAACTACCTGAAGAAGAAATGGACATATCTCAGAGCCTCCAATTTGTTGAGTCAGAAATTGACGACAATCACAATTTCGATGACTTTGTTGAAGACCCCACTACATCAAATTTTGAAGAAATTCAGCAGCAACCATTGTCTTTTGCAATAAGAATGGGAAACACACGTTGTGAAATGGAAGAGGTAAGAAACATTATTGAAAATGAAGGAGCGGGTGCCATTGACAGAATTGATTGGCCTACTCTTGGGCTATCTCCAGTTAACGAATATAATACTGAAGGTTTTTTTGACATGGCATTCCCTACATTATTTCCAAATGGTGAAGTTGAATGGTTGTAACCTTAAATAAAAAAGTTACATATACATGAATATGTCGTACATTTGATGAAATACCATGACAATAGATTTGGTGCCCATCCAAGATTCAGGTATTTCTTGTTGAACCTTATGTTGAGGCACCGAACGCAATCCATTGCATCGTTGTTTGTGAAGAAAAATGTGGGTGACAACATACCAGCTACTATTCAAGATCTCTGCCACCACCTTCAAGATATGCCAAATGAAAAGCTTCTGGAGCAAGTAATGCATTATGTAGCCAACATTAGAGGTACAAGGGCCTATTAGACAACATGTAAGAATGATTTGATGTACATGATTATGTAATTAGGGTATCCAAAATTCTTCATTATATTGAGCGCGACAGATACCAAATGGCCAAACCTACATCAAGTCATGCCTGGCTCACATCCAAGTAATGCTGCAGAGGGCTACCATTGGAGGAGTAAAAACATAATTACCAATCTGCATATTGTTACTATATATATGCATCACCGCTTCAAGATTTTCATTGATAAGGTCCTCACCAAGCACTTCGGTACAATAGACATTTGGTCAAGGTATCCTCTTTCTTCTCCCCAATCATGTAAAATTATTTTGCATTGTATTTGACGAAAAACTCATATCCAATCATTGTGTGTGACACTTATATGCAACTACTATCTCTGTCCATTTCTTGCAGGAATGAATGGAAATATCAATCATCAGTTCATAGACATATGGTCATTTGGCTAAAGGATGCACTAGATGTTGAAAATATGGATTGGAATGATCCATCACAGCTTGCAAAATCAAAGGCATATTATGATCATTTTATTAATGCATGGAATCAAAGAGACGAGAGTCAAATGAATAACCATTTTTCAATATCTACCAATGATGACCCTTGTTTGATGGATACATTCCAAATAATGTAGTGTGATATAAGACATGATTATGAAGAAATTGTAAATCATGTTGAAAGACACACAAAGTGCACATTGGACACATGCCTATGAAAAAAGGTCCATAAATATTTGTCGGTATAAAGCTCCTTGGGAGTTACAAGCAGAATCAAAATTATTTGTAGATGAAGACGGTCAAAAAAATATCTTCCTGCACACAATGATGACAGAATCAATGTACATAATCCCGATATGTTTTCACTTTGGAGGGCAAACATAGATTGTCAACCCATCCTTTCCCACCGATTTGTTTTGAATTACATTGCAAAGTATGTTGCAAAAGTAGAAAAAAGTTTAGAGAGTTATCATGACATGCTAACACGGGTTGCTGTTGCCAATCATTCCCAAGACCCAACATTGTGTGCATACCAAAAATTCCTTATAGACACAATATCAGAGTGTGATATTGGTTCACAAGAAACGTGTCATATGCTATTGAAGCTACCGCTTGTGGAGTGTAGCAGAAAATTTATTACACTTAGTGTTGGCCGAAGGGTGTATAGACTTGTCCAACTAGACATTGATGATGATTCAACTGATTTGAATTTCCTACATGCACATGTTCATCACCCTTCACAACTAGGAAATATTGCAATGTTGTATGTTGCCAGGTCATGGTCTTATTCTCCAAAACATAAAAATGAACAATGGAAAATTCAGTAGCCACAAGCTATAGTGCGTGTATGGCCAAGGTTTTACTCCATACCTGATGAAGAATCAGATGAATATGTGGAATTTTTTTGGAGTGAGAGCCTGCTTTATAAACCCTTTCAAAATATTTCTATTGATATCAGCATCACAAATACAGAAATAGTGCACTCCTGGGAATCTATAAGGGGTACATACCATGCTTGGCACATTGATCGCATGCAAACATCACCAACATCTGCTGATGTGGTTGAAGATAACGTCAAAGAAAACCTAGAGGTAGGCCCTTCAGATATGGATGAATGGGAACTCATGTCTGCATTGGCCCCACATAATGACATGCAATTTTCAGATATCAAGTTACTTGGTCGTCGTGATTACGACCTCGACCGTGATTGGAACCAACATTCTTTACCGCCACCATTACATGATACTTGTGTACATTTTCTAGATAGCATTTGTTCCTCCATTCCAATAACCAATAATGCTCCAGAACACCTCAACCCTATACACAATTTATCTATAGAACAACACATTGCATATTCCATGGTCGTGGGTCATTGCGACCATATAGGAAATCAAGAGCCACTCAAAATGATTATTCAAGGAACAGTTGGGACTGGTAAATCATATCTGATCCAGTGTATAAGGAACACCTTGGACTCTCGATCAATAAATGGAAAAATCCCTTTATTGCTCCTTGCTCCTACAGGTGTTGCTGCTTTCAACATACAAGGTAGAACAATACATAATGGTCTTAGAATCCCGATTAGGGATGTCCATTCTTTAAAAGGACAAACACTGATAATGTTTCAAGAAGAAATGAAACATGTGTGTTACATTCTCATAGATGAGATGAGTTTTTTAGGTACCAAAATGTTCAAAAACATCAACGATCGACTCCAGCAAGCATTCCCAGCACACGCAACCAAACCATTTGGTGGTAGATTGATGATTCTTGTTGGAGATCTAGCTCAACTGCCTCCTGTCAGGGACATCCCAATATATGTCGGTAAGCTTGCATCGTGTTTTAACCCTCCACAAATTCTTAATTATTTAATAGGTTCTTTCTTTTACAATGATCATGATTAGTTTGTATTCATCTCCACTTGCAATGGTCTTTTTACACCACTTCCAGGAAACACAATTGGGAGAAGGCTTTGGGACACTTTCAACATTGTCGTTACCTTAGATGTAATATTTCGACAACAAGGAAGTGATCCACGAAAAATCATCTTCCGCACGATCTTGAAAAACATTAGAAATGTTGAACCTATTTTCCATGATTGGGAAACACTCATGAAACAGATAAATGCTTGCTTCAGCCAGGGCACAAGAGAATCCTTCGATTCAGCAATCCACTTATATGCAACTAACAAATTTTTTCATCTACATAACAAACACATGCTTAAGTCTTTATCTAGGCTAATTGCCCAGAGTGTTGCTGAATATATGAGGCGCTCAGGATTAGAAGATGCAGACGATGACTAGTTGGAAAATGAAGTCCTCCTCTATACAGATCAACGTGTTATGTTACTCTGTAACCTTTGCATTGAAACTGTATTAGTTAACGGTTCTATTGGTACTATACAAGACATTATCTACACCACTGGCTCCAAACCGCCCAGCTTGCCCATGTCTGTAATAGTAAAATTTGATAACTACGTAGATCCTACATGGGGCCCCATAAATCCTAAATCCATTCCTATATTACTAGTAATAAGAGGCAATTGCAAACAGGTTCCGCTAAAAATGGCTTGGGCCCTTACCATACACAAGTCTCAAGGATTAACTTTATCTAAAGCAACTGTTGATATTGGAGATGATGAGAAACTGGGGTTGACTTTCACATCATTATCCCAAGTTAGGTCCATTGACCATTTGAGAATATCTCCCCCTTTTAGTTTTGAACGCTACTCAGAAATAAAAACAACAAGGAATGTAAAACAAAGATTTCTAGAAGAGGAACATCTAAGGATGTTGTCAGTAATTGAAGCTAACAGGTATCTCTCTCCTCATTATAAGTAAATTACGGTTTCCCATTCTTTCCGAACAATCTCTTTATCGTTAAGTTACTTTACACGAATGTCTGTGAAACTAATTACAAATTACATTTTCATCCAGTGCACGACATCAACAATAGATGCAGCCAATTCTTAAGCCTTTTTTGATGATCAAATACAGGTTATCACCGTCTACTTACCCACAATGTAATTCTATTTACATTTATTAAGCATCCACACTATGATGTTAACTACACACTTTTTCATTGTAGGAACTCTCTATCACATATGACCTCTAACAACTTTAATTGTTGCCTAAAATTTTCAAATCCAACATATTTTACATGCTACCTCATGGATTGTTCTCTTAAAAATTTACAAATATTTTGTAATTCCAAACCTCTTAAAATTACTATTTTACTGCATTCAAATACTCCTCCAATCTACCTATTGGCC
Organism: Taxus chinensis; assembly: GCA_019776745.2. Lineage (NCBI taxonomy): Eukaryota > Viridiplantae > Streptophyta > Pinopsida > Cupressales > Taxaceae > Taxus > Taxus chinensis. Next base: position 527,027,415 of record CM034153.1, read on the forward strand.
TCTCACAAGCACCTGTGGATGCTTTTGCTAGTAATTAACATGGATGTTGCCCATAGACCAAGAAATGGTTCAAACCTATTTTATTATCAAATTCACATCTACATTTACATTTACATTTACATTTCATCCCCTAGTTTGTGATGATACGTGGGCATTTCTTTATGTCACATATAACTAGCACTTGCACTAAAAGGAGGTACAATGTTACGTGTAAAATATGAGGGTGTATAGTCTATAGAATCATTTAAGCAATTAGATAGTAAGCACTTAAAGGTTTATAAAGTTGTTATAGTAATTTTGAGATACATTGAAGAGGCATATCCAACATGAATAGTTATGTAACAAATATACGTGTCATCCAAATAATTAACCATAATGTTAGTGAGAGGGTCACATCCAATGCGGCTTCGCCCTTATTGGCATAAATATTGTATTATATTAACATGAACCACATCAATTGTAGAAGTAATTTCAAGATGTATCGAGCTTACATCACTAAATATATCTGTCATCGCCACCACCTCTAGTGACATCGGCAATATCACTCAAATAGAAGACATAGGAGTGGTAATTGTATCTTCTTATCTTACTCGTGAACGTCATCTATATGTTTGTAGAGAGCATAAAATTATTATTATTATTATTATTATTATTATTAACATCATTATCAATGTATTTATCTAAATATAAATATTATATTAATATCTAAAATTCTTAAAATTGTTATGGATGAGACAATAAATTGCTAAATAAATTTTAAAAATTAGAAAAAAAAATACAAATAAAAGATCATTTGTATAGGATTAAAAAAATTATAAAACAAAAACAATTGTAAAGATTGAATGCCAACATGTTTATAAATGAGTACGCTTACATTTGCTACTACATGAGTAATGAAGCAAGCTACCGAAATGCATTTTTGTTGTTTAGAGGAATGTGAAAGGATGGTATTAGTGTGGGTTGGTGCATCTTTTCACATCATCAATAACAACAAAAAAGACTACTTTTGTATAATTTAATTTAAAAGTATATATTAAATTACAACTCCAATAAATTTAATATTATTATCCTCTCTACACAATTTATCACTGGTGTGCAACTGCTAATTTAATTATGATCAACATTCGAGCATGATTCAACACCAAAAATATTATGGGGCTTATTCCTATCAAACCTAATATTAAATCATCAAGGAGAACGTGTAATTCCACGCAACATTCAATAAAATATACTAAACAAATATATTTTTATTTAATATGGGCACCTCAATTTGACTATTAGTTCAACTTGAAGGATTTATTTTTTAATTGGGCCAACTAAGTAACGAGGCTCATGGGTAGTAAGGGAGCAAACATACTCATCCTACAACCAATCAACCATTATGTTAGTACGTGGCCACTTCCATGTAGTATCACCTCTATTAGCATAAGGATTATGATGTATCAGGGTTTATATGTTTCCATATACCAATCCAATAAACAAATGTGGGACTGATTTTTTTATTGAATGAGGATTTTAGAGTTATAGAAGCAATTCCAAGAGGCACTAAAGAGACATCCTGACTTGGGTGGTAAGGCGACATGCAGGGACTCTGATCAGATAATTCCAAGAGGCACTAAAGAGATATCCATGACTCCGATTGAATTTGATAACCATAAAACATGATTGGTAAGGTGGTTTGGGCCATCATTATAGACCATTATCTTAGGCCATCATCCACACTTGTCTAAGCAACAAAAGATAGTTTTCCTTGTAAATTTATAGTTGACATTGCATCCTCAACATTATAGGATCTTAACACTCTTTAAATTTGAATCATTTTCATGTGTTTAATCTTATGGCTATAATTTTTAAATTTTAGCACTATGGGCCTTTGTGCTATGACAAAGTGGTCAAAGAATATGAGGACCAAGTGCATGGGTGTTATGATAATGTTTGTAAGGAATTTATCAAAAGTAAAGGTAATAATTGTTGATACATCCAATGTTATTTTCTAATATTATATACATATATTATATATCATGTAAGGTTGTCATGATTGCTAAGATTTTATTGAATTCGTCACTTTTATCAATGTTATTGTCAAGTTTTGAACATGTGACATGGCACTGCTCTTATTATTTACTTGTCAATCAAAGACACGAATTTGTCTGCATCCATCTCAACCAATTATTTTTTGTAAACATAAACTACACCATTAGATGGTTTGTTGTGTGAGACACTAAAATAAGAGGATTTAGAAGAAAGAGTAACAAGACTCTTTGAATCCATGGTGCTTTTTTTCTAGTGTGTATGGTTCAACCAAAATGGGGAGTTGATTATACGAGGAAATGGAAAATGGAAAATCATTTCAAGTATATATACAATGAAGGAAATATTTTAAAATATGTTGACCTTAAGATTGATGGTCCATCGATCATGTATATCGTCTTCCAACATTAAATGATAAAATTGGATTCATTATTATTTTCAATATTCATAACACCAATTTTCATTCAAACATGGAACCTAAAACCATGTGGACCTATTTTCGATGGGGGACTTGATATTGTATGAATCTAACATTTCAATGTGGGACCTCAAATTATATGACAGGTTTTTTTAGACAAATATTTTATACCCATAGTTTTGATAACAAGAATGATTAGTATTTTTTACGTAAGGTGAGAACACAACAGACTGTAGGAGTCATCATTGCACCTTAAATTAGAAATCCTTTTTTTAATGGATTTATAACTATTTGATATCACTGCAATTATATAATTATGTATTTCAATAACATAAGCATCAAACTAATATAACCATAAAATTCTTACATTATTATGTGTTTTCATAACATAAGCATTGAAAATAGAAAATACTTCAAAACTGAAAACCATAGTATATTAAGAATACATTTTGACACATATTATAAGGGTCAAAGAAAATTCAAGAACTCTAAATATCATTAATAAAATATTGGTCACATACATTAGAATGTAGGGGAATTTAACAAGACATTAACTCTTGATGCAAAAGTAATCAAAAAAATTCTTTACCTATAATAAAAGAAAAAATGTAAAAGTGTCGTAGCACTATTTACATAGATGAATATTTAATGTTATTCCAAGATTAAGAAGGAAAACCATGTGTACATATTATATATTTCCATAAGAGCTTATATAAATATTGTTTTAGAAAGAACGTGTGTGTGTGTGTGTGTGTGTGTGTGTGTGTGTGTGTGTGTGTGTGTGTGTGTGTGTGTGTGAGAGAGAGAGAGAGAGAGAGAGAGAGAGAGAGAGAGAGAGAGAGAGAGAGACTAATAAAAGCACCAAATAAAGGATAGAGCTATTTTTTAGCTATGTATGATTTGATATGCCCATTTTCCACTAGGCTTTAACTTAAATTTGTAAAAAATCACAATTTAATAAATGATTTGGTAAAATTAAAAATATAGGTAGTGGATACCCGTATTTGTTATGTATTACACGTCAGAGACACTAAATAATTATACACATGGGAATGCATTAAATAAACACCTATATTTCAAGGATCCATTTATATGGCCTTCCCTTTCATTTAATTATTGGTTGTGTTATTGTTCTACATATGCATGAACATACCCCGTACTAATTCCATCTCATGGGACAATTTTAATACCTTAGAAGTATTAACAAGATGTTGCGGATGAGGAAACAAGTGAAAATGGTGTAGTGATGAATACCATTTTAGAGCCTCTGTTGTGGTGTTGGTGCCTCCATATAAGAACTCGAAACATAACATCACCACCTACTATTCTATGAGCTTATGACCACCCTCCAATTATAGTGAAAATGGGTAGTCCACGTAGGCGATGGAGGAGCTTCCTTGATGCAATTTTTATTGTTGCTTATTTATAATGGGGAGAATATTGGCCATCTGCAACTTGAAAACCTCCTTATCTTGGATTTTTTGACTGGAGAAAAATAACATGGGAGCCACACGGAGAATAAAATCGTCCATACATGAGTATGAGATTAAAAAAACCTCCTTGAAAGTGTGTCTGTCTGCAAAACAAAATATGCCTGTTATGGGGTGACACGACTACTCTATGTGGCATGCAATATGGATGACTAAGTGACAAGGTTAATATGTTTTTCATCTAATGTGGATGGATTTGATTAGGTCATACTTCAACAACCAAATAAATCACATGTCAAAGTAGATCTACTTCATGTCAGTATTAGTCCCTCACAAATCTTATTTGGAATATGTATTTCAGTGTAAATATATTGTGTTACATTAACATGGCTATAATAACATGAATGCTTTGTTGTCATACAATATTTTTGGCTCAGGCTGAAAGCATTGTCAATGGGCACAAAATTCAAGGCCCAACCCCACTCACTCTACTGTCCAATGCACAATTTTGAAAGCAACGTCCCAATAAGGGTTAAATTTGACTATTGATAGGTATACGTGGATGTCAAATTTAACCCATGCATCCCACACACAAAAAATACTTCAACAACAAAATAAATCACATGTCAAATTAGATCTACTTCATGTCAGTATTAGTCCCTCAAAAATCTTATTTGGAATATGTATTTCAATGTAAATATAGTGTGTTACATTAACATGGCTATAATAACATGAATGCTTTGTTGTCATATAATATTTTTGGCTTAGGGTGAAAGCATTGTCAATGGGAACAAAATTCAAGGCCCAACCCCACTCGCTCTACTGTCCAATGCACAATTTTGAAAGCAGCATCCCAATAAGGGTTAAATTTGACTATTGATAGGTATACGTGGATGTCAAATTTAACCCATGCATCCCACACAAAAAAATCATCCAAAGCCATATAATTCAAGGTAACTAATACTGTGGGGAAGGGGAGATATATTTCAGTGGAAAACTTTATGAATGAAAACCAAGCTTTACTCAATGACATACTACATATTTACGAATGAATGAGGAAATTAGAAAATCGTTTTCCCTTCTTCCCTAGTCAACACTTTTTTCATGTACCTTTACATATCTGACATCTCTTTAGACATGCATTCACTAAGTGAGGAACAAAAGGTCATTAGGTCAAATTTCATTTACTTCTACAAGGAAGTTGAGGGACTCCTCATGTGCCACTATACCCAAATCCTGGGCTACTTCATTGACCTACTCAACCACATCTGACTGTTCCCATACTACCATAACTATAAAATAATTCTCAGTTTGAGTAGTCCATGTTGAAGGGTAACATCATTCTTTTGCCACATTGATGAACCTTTGTGGGATCTAGACCTCTTTTTCTCATGTTGTTAGTTCTTTTTCCTAAGAACATGCCCTTTATGTGTTTCGACAACTATGACTTGGATCCCAAGGTAAATGAGATGGCACAATCATGTTCTAATGTGGATGGCATTGATATGGTTGTGTCATCCACATTGGAACATGATTGTGTCATCTCATTTGCAAGTAATCTTGATGAATTTAAAGGCCAAAAGACCAAGTTATAAAGCTAAAAGAATGTAAAACTCATAGTTCATTGACCAGTCAAAGAAAAATAAGTAAATAACAAAATCCACAAACCAAAAACAAAAAATTTAACCTCAAAATGTATCAAATCCATTCAAAAGATAAACTTGTGTAACTAGTGCTACATAATGCAAGGAGAGGTAAAAAATCATAGACTCAAAGAAAAAGAAAATGAGCATCGAATGCTTTTGCAAGAATGTTGGTACCGTTAAAGAAGGATCCATAAAAATCTTTAAGCTTTTTCAAGATTGGAACACTCCACCATTGCCTCAATTTCTCTATTAAAAATTTCTCATCAAAACATCCATGATCATATAGGGAGTTGTTCTACACAGATCATGCAAAAATGTTGCTCACTATTGCTGAGAATCTAAAGGCGGATGAGGTTGATATGGTTGAGATTTTTATAATGTTAAGTAGTTGACAAATGTGTTCTACACACAAAAATGTATTCTCTTGTTCTGCATTGTTGAAGGAGATGTGACCAACAAGAAGCTACATTTCTTGTTTAGATTAAAACCTTTTGACATAAATATCCTCTTCAAAAGTTCCAAATACATGTTTATGCATTGTGTTATTTGGGATTTTTGTATGATATTTGAGGTTTATCCTATCTCTCACGCATGTTTGCGGGGAGATAGGTGGATTCAAACTCCCGACCTCTAAAATAGTAAGCTTGAGGCCCACCATTGCGCCAAAGCATTTGTTACTTTAAGATTTGACTGTTTTTAGTTAAATACACTACCCCCGAACGTGCGTGAGGGATAGGTAGAACAGATATTTGAAGGATAATTAATTTTATAAGAAAAAATAACAAAAGACATTATTCCGGCCTCCGTCAGATAATTTTTTTAATAATATTAAGGTTCTGAATTTTTAAAGAAAAAACCAAGAGGGGATGAAAATTTAAAAAACCAAGCTCGAGCACTATTCATGGAACCACATCTCATTAAAATTAAGAGATGGAGCCCCTACGTGGGACACATGTCTAAGGCATATATCACTCAAGAAAATGTGTGAGTTGTTGAGTTGTGCTTATTTTATAGTCTTTGGGGATTTTTTTGGTGTCTCTAAATTGTATTCAAAGTGTGTTATAAAAACCACATATTTTCTATGTGTTGGTAGCGACGACTTCTTTATCCTCCATTGATGTTTCAATTTTCATCCCATCTCCATCTCTATGGATTATCTCTTTCTACTGTCAAGCCCATGGATATTAGAGCTTTTTTTGTCTCAACATTCTTGATATTATTCTCGTCCATATATTTCTACTAGTTCTACTAACAAACCAGTCCACACTGACTACCTATTGAGAATTATGAGATTTCTGGGTTCCATTAGCATCTTCACTGAAGAAACTAAATTGGTTAATGGTGGCACTACTCAATTCAAATATGGACTTAAATTTTCTATGAAGTTGTTGGTTAAGAAATATAATCAACAATCCTTTGTGCTCATATTTTTCGTGTCAAATGAAAAATTCGTTCTAGAAGGCTAGAAGCTCATTCATGAATCTTTCATAGAAGGTTTCTTCACATTCAACAAAGCCCATAGAACATGAATTTTTGAATCTTTTGGTGATAACCTTGAAACCAATAGGATTTTCAAAGACTATATGACTTATCATACTAATGTTTTCATGGATTCCTTGTTGAAGATGTACAATGAGTTTTAACACAATGAAAAGTGTGGTATATGTAATAGGAGGAGGAGGAGGTTCAACATTATTTATGGTTATCAAAGAACATCTACACATTTATGGCATTAAGTTTGATCTGCCTAATGTCATAAAAGATGCACTTCCCATTTATTGTGGGTATCTTCTTTAATCTCCAAACTTTTCAAAATAGATTATCAACATTTAATTGATTGAAGATGAGAGTGATTCTACCGCAATGTTTTTTTACTATCATAAGATGGGTGTAAACACTCAAATTTGGAAATTCACTCTTTGACATAACCAGTTTTGGCAATGCACTCTTGCTAAGATAAATACAACCTTCTCATTCCTACTTAGCACATTCTGAGGTTTCTTGTTTAGCTTGTTTATCCTTACACACTAACATGCCATCAAATTATGATAAAAAAAATGTATTAAATCCATAGAAAACATCAAGTAATAAGTTGTAAACTTCAAATTGCATGTTTTCCATTTTTTGTCAAGGTCATACAATTTGGTGAGGATATTATTTCTATTCTTAGCCGAGTTTTACTGTTTTAGACCGACATGTTCTCCAAATTTGCTTCCAACTTCATATTCTTTGTTGGGTCTTATAATCCTATTGGGTCATCTTTTCTTTGATAGATCATCTATAAAACCCTATATAAGAAATTGAACACTACCTCATTTGATAACTTAGAAATACTATGGCACTACATTTATACACACACTTGCAACACCTACAGAAGATAACTAAGGCTCCATGAATCTTGCAATAACACAGTTACAATCATTAGGGTAGAAATATCTACAAGTTTGAAGCTTCTTAATAGGTTAAGACATCATTCTCTCTCATCCCAAAGCACTCAAACATACCTTCCCTAAGTATTTTAGCAAGAACTAATTGATTTCAAGCATTGTCAAAGACAGTTGTCAAAATCTAGTTGCATTCATTCATATATCACATGTTAGGTGGAGAATGACGTGGGCTTTGAGGCCTCTTCAAAGTAGTGACAATGTAGGTAGTGTATAAGGGTTCCCACAATCCAGCTAATGTTAGTTTTTTAGGACTTCCCATCCATGGCTACGGTTTTATATCATGTTCAAAATATTCAGAGAGATTTATAACATGACTGAAAATAGGGTTTGACAATAACAAATAGTTTAAGGAGAATGATATTGTTGAGAAGTTACATATCTAGAAACCAAGCAGGTTCGATACTATACAAATGGGTCAAGACCGTATAAACAGTCATGACAAAGTTATATGGTCTTATCCCAAGTTAGCTTCCAGTCATAGTCTTGAGAATGAAGCATCATTTTGGGCCCATGATTTATCATATTGTTTTCTCTTTAAGTCCCGAAGGACTTAGTATTATTTATTCACAATTCACTATTATTTAGAGGCACATGCAAGAATTTCACAAAGGGGTGCCTAGGGTATAATCAAGGGATCGTGCAAGGAAAATGGAGAGAAAGTATGCATGTAATAAGGAAATTGGAGGTGCATAGGAGAATCACAAAGAGGATCGTGTTGTACAACATAAGATCAAGGAAAGGACATGTAGAGCAACAAAAGATAAGTATAAACATGAGTTCAAAATTGGACTTAAACTTTAGTTCTCGACATATGCATGAAGCTGACATAGGGATTGGATAAGGCCAAGGATAAGTAGTGTCTTATGTGGAGGATTAACATGCAACACGGCTTTAAGGTGACGAAAGGATAAACCGACTGAATGTAATAGTTAACTAGAGCTATGAATTTAAAGGCTCTTATTAGTTATTGTAATACTAGTGAAGGACAAGTTCCCAATAGTATAAATACCCATGAAGGGGTACAGTATATACATATATATGTGTATGTGATTTTGTATGCAATTATGTGAATAGAGATCTAGATGATTAAGGTGTGAATGATTGTACTTGGATTTTAGGCTACTAAGTGGCCAAAACTTGTAACTAAGAAATAATTTATATGTGGGAATTATGTTTGGTCTATGCATGGTTGTGTTATATTTTTAATATATTAGGAATACAAATCTAATTACTAAATTATCAACTCACTCAATTTATTTCACTCTTGCTAAATTATGTTGGGACCTAGAAACTCCTCGTGCTTCAGGTGAGTGCGCCTTAGTTTATCTAAGTGTGATATATCAGCACGACGGTGGGAAAATATTATGTGCAACTGACACAATAATGATGTGTGCATAAGGAAAGAAGATTAGTAGACTCCAACATTTTGGTTCCATTGTAGGGACCTTAATTAAAATGCAATGTTTAACACAAGAGAACGTCAAAGACTTGCAACACATTGTTGAGGAAGATTTCACAAAGTATCATCCAAGTTGCAAGGATTTTTCTCCAAGGATGTGGGTCGAGACTAATCTATATAATGAGCTATATAAAACATTTTTTGCGAGCTTTTGGTACACCTGCATGCATGGTTAATTTCTTATTGTCTAGGAAAAAGTAGGAATTTGGGTCAGAAGTATCCTTGGAATTTTGATTACATGGAGAAGTTAACACAATATGACACAACCTAGACACTCATAGTGGACTGATGGTAGAAGGGTACACTTTGGATCTATATCCTTGAATATTTATTGTGAACATTTTCTTGTGCGGACGAAGCACACTCTAATTTTTCTAGGGATCCATGAGGATCATACATATTGTAGACACCAAAATTGGATCACACTCCCTTGGTCCCCTTTCGAATAACTAACTTAAACATACTCACCTAACATTACCCCCTTTCACCCCATATTAACATTAATTTAATTATCCACTATTAAATCAATACTTAACCTCACTCCATTTATTGATTTTATTATTTTAATTAAATCGATGCACACCTCACCTAGACACCTCACCATATACCTATTCATAGCATGTTTCCATAACTAACTAAGACTTAGCCCTACTTACCTTAATTAACTAAGACTTAGTATAACCCTAAAAGCACATGCCTATTCTTCCTCTAACCACATTCCCGCATGTATCTAAGCACAAAGTTCCATTTATACTTGGCATTAACTAACAAAGATGGGAAAAAGATAGCCAAGATCTGTTATTTTAGATAACCTAGGATATCTCACCTTAATCGACGTCGGACAACCTGAAACCGACATTGGTCACCCTAAACCATCGTCGATTACCATATAACCATTTTGGTAACCTTGTTTCAGAGGTTTTCCACATTCTCTAGTTTTAGAGAAAAGGAGATCTGCATGAAAGCAAGAACCAAATCTCTTTCGCACATCCAAACAACCATAGTCAGCACAACCATCAATCATAAGGTATTTTCATTCATGGTAGAATTCCAAGAGGCACTGCCATGGCACTGAGCGCCATTTCACCAATCAACCATCACCACCACCCAGCCATTGAACCAGCACAATAGTAAGTGTGTTTCTAACCTGCACCATTTCATTTCTATTCAATCTATAAGGGTTCTTCACCTTTTTTATCAACCACCATTTATATTTTTTTATCTCACCACTATTGCCTTCCTGTGTACCCAACCATTCCCCATCACTCATAGCCATTTTAACCACCTATGTCCATTCTTGAGTATCTCTGAATATTCCCAACATCTTCAGAGACCTAAACCAACTCCTTATCATCTTTGATTCAGCCCCAGAAAAATCCCCAAAACCATGAACTATTGAGTTATTATCATCCGGCCTTTACTGACATCGGTTTCTCATACCCATCGTCGGTTCTCACTAAACCGTCATTGGTCATACCTGACAGACATCGAACTCTATATTTGGAAATCCTGCTAATAAAATAACCCAATAACCTTTTCCCAAGTGACCCAAGTGACCTAGAATCTGACCCTGACCTATTCCAGCACTTTGGTTATTTACCTTATTTCTAGATCTGATCATAGCCTAGCATGTTATGTTAGATTTTCTTATTGTATTTGGATGAGATGCCTAAATCATATCAACTATAGTATAACCTTGTTTATTTACATCATTTCTTGTATTAAATTGTATTAAACAATGGGTTGACTACCACCGAGGAAGTATCACACTTCCTGGATCTAGTATACGCTTGGCAACCCACTGACATATATTTTTTAACTCTTTCTTGTGGTCTTGTTTTGTATTTCAGGAAATTCCTCCTAGCCAAAAGGAATCTCTTACAGTCATCATTGGATCAAGAAATCAAAATGCATGCAACAACCTTTACACCGACCTTCACAAAAGGTATTCCTATTTGGCCCATACCCTTATCTGTTTTGTCTAAATCCTTAAAGAAAACGGTGAAACATTTTGGCACGCCAGGTGGGACCCATTCGGGGTTCCTTACATTTTATTCATTTTTAGGTGAAAGTTTTTTATTTGTTTCCCTTTTGAAAAGCTTCCACATTAATTTTCTTCTTTGGAATCTTCCCCTCTTTATATTGTCTAAAAATAATTGTGTTTTTTGGTGCTATAAAAAGAATATTTCTTTTATTTCATTTGTATTACATTAATGAAAGGGCATCCCTCTTCGTATTCATTATTTTCTACATTGAATATCACACTTTGATTTGGGCTTAAAACACTTTCATAACATCCTAATTTGTTTCATTATAGCTCACATTAAAAATGAGGGCAACCTATACTCTGGAATTCATGCCTAGCTAATGGTTGACACAATTGAACCGTAGAAAGCATAGGCTTCTCTCTCTCTCTCTCTCTCTCTCTCTCTCTCTCTCTCTCTCTCTCTCTCTCTTCCCAAACTACACAAATTTAAAATTTAAACATCTTCTTAAACAACATCCCACTAGAAAGAAGTTGTCAATGATCACAAAATCAAAGGATTGATAGTGGACACCCAACTATTTATCTCTTTCCAATACCCCATCAGAGGACGGCCCACCCTAGCCATAACTTAACCTAAAACCTCACCTTTATAATTTATTTCTTAGTAGGAAGCCTTCCCAACCAAAAACTATACTCTAAATTCACGAGTCAGTATTTTAAATAGCATAAGCTAAGCACACTAAATTAACTTGTTGGATTACATATTTTCTTAGCTTTATGCTTGATTTGTGTTTGGAGATGTGAGGATATGACTCTTCATATTTAGTTTTTCCTTTCACACTCTTCCATCATAGTTGGAGTATTTTGACTTTCTATGAGTGTGTCAGGACCTCATCTTATCATCCCTAAACTTTTGGGTTGATTATTCATCCAATCTAAATTCACAATCACAGTAACCAACATCAATCCAGAAACCGCCATCAGTTTACATCTGACCATCATCAGTTTACCTAACCAGTTTCGGTTCTTTGTTATTTTGGTTAGTTTACCCAAAAGACACTTATATCATCTTCTCTTCTGTTGGAGTTTCTGTGTATCATTATATTCTCTCTATTCTGGTAAGAGTCATCAAATACAAATTTTCTTTCTGACAGTCATCAATTTCTACCTCATTTTCTCAAACTATTATTTTCTCACAATAACTGGTATCGGTTCTTATAACCATCATCGGTCATTCCTTAACCATCATCGATCAGTTTGACTGGCGTAGGTCACTTTGTTTTGATTTTATTCAAAACATTTACTAACTTTCCCTCTCAGAGCCTATTTTTTCCCATCTCTGTTGTTCCTTGTGTCATTTATAGAGTACAACTCACCTTATATACGTTGATTCATATGGTGTTGACTCGCAGCCAAGCTAACGCTCTTGTATTTCATGCCAGCGGTCAACCACTCTCGCCTAGTTCATCACCGCCATCCATCCTATCACCTATGGATCTAACTCAGCTTATCTCCATCGCTATCGGCAACAATGAGTTCATAAGACTCCTTGACTAAAATCCCGCTACCCTTCAGTAATACCTTACTCATTCTTCCACCCAAGATTCCTCAGGACAGTTAATATATGGCATGCTTGTATCTGTCCCTCCTGCTCTCGTCCCCACCTCTGTGTTAGCTAGCACTAGTTCGGCACTACCGTCATCCACTTTATCACCCGTGGTGTCTCAAATAAATCCCACAGCCACTATAATTGCAGCATTTACATCATCTATCACACCCGTGACATCAATTGTCCCTCCAAAAGTCACTTTAAGTAGAGCCCCATCTGCACCCGCCACTTCACATATACCCATTTCATCACAACCACCTCCGGTGTCTGTAGCTTACACCCCTTTTCAAAATATCATCCTTTCCATCCTCTAGTCCTTACCCCCAATCACCACCAAAGTTGTTACGAATACCCCACCCACTTATACAAACTACCAATAACGCTCGACCTCATCTAACACTTATTCTGGTTATGTGCCACCTAAATCTATTCCTCCTGTGCAGTTCTCATACTTAGCACCACCATACACTAGCATACCATCCACCTCATACATTCAACATCAACCCCCTTTTTTTGTAGGGGGCACCCATTCATCCCAACCTACTAATGACCTCATTAAAATGATGATGGAAAATATGCAAACCTTAGAATCATATGTTTCTGGCTCCCGTAATTCTGTAACTTATGATGAAATTTGTAACGAGCCTATCCATCCATCTATTCACATTCGACCCTACCCTGTTAATTGGGAAATGCCTAAATTCAATCACTTCAATAGTAAAGAATAACCGCAACAACACTTTTTGGTGTTCAAACATGGGTGCTACCTAATCACCCATGATGACGCTTTACTCCTATGGAATTTTCCAATGTCCTTAACAGGACCAACATTGGATTGGTATAGTGGACTACCTCGACATTCCATTTATTCCTTTAATCAAGTTGCCCAAGCTTTCTTAGATCATTTTTCAATCAATATTACCAAGAAAGTCCCATGACCGATCTCTATTCAAATCGACAGTATGAAGATGAATCTATTATAGATTTTTTTTGCCCGTTGGCGGAGTCTAATTAACCAATTGACATTCCATCTACCTCAGACTAAACTTATTGAATTGTTCACTAGAGCTTGTGCCAGAAACATCCAAACCTTCTGAACCTTTGATGAAGCATTCACCATGGCACGAAAAACTAGAAATTTACACCATTGAAGAAAAGAAGATCCAATTATGGAATAAGAACACCCCGTTCAAATAAAATGAATCTTCTTCATCTTCAAAACCCCAAACTAGCTATTTAAATCCCAAATGATCTACCAACATGGTAGTCCTCAAGGTAGAAGCACCTCATCCTTCTAATCAAGCCCAACCTTCTTCCAATCTTTCTCCCATCCAAGCCTTTCGACTTTAGCAGGAGCAGCGGAAGTATACCTCGTTTGGAGAGCCCTATTCTTCAGTCTTGGAAAAACTTCTTAAAGTTGAAGCCATTATAATTCCTCCCATAAAACCTCATACAGATTTTGATCCTGCTCGTGTTATGCCCACATGGTATAAAGAACATAAATACTATAATTACCATCGTGTTAAAGGCCATAGTGACGGTAAGTGCATAACTTTTAAGAAAATTGTCCAAGAGATGATAGATAATAGATATCTTTTCGTGGACAACCTGGACACACCAAAAAATCAAAATTTGCACATCTTTAAAAATTCATTCCCTAATTATAAACCATTTTCTAATAAAAATAGTGAACTTTCATCTAGCGATAACAATTTCTGTGAAGTCCACGCGGTTTTTGATATCATATCAGTTGTTCCTCAAAACTTACCTAATTCATTTATTGAGGAAATTATGCCACGAGAACCTCTACCCACAGAGGAATATACCTCGTCTACTCCTTTAGCCACGGAGGATTCCCCCTCATCTCCCCCTACAGACCTAGAGGAACCCACACCTTCTACCGATGTCATTTCACACCCTATCGAATAGTCAACACTTTTAATTCTCCCATCCACATAAGAATCACCATCACCTTCTCCTCCACCAAGGACAAAGTCTAAATCACCCCAACTATTATCTCTCCCACCCATGGGAGACTCGTCAGACATACGACTACCCATTAGGGGTAGTTCTCCACCAGTACCCTAGAAGCCCATTGATATGATCTTGACTCATTTACCTATAGAGTCCGAGGCTAGCCAATTCCCTATTTCACGTACATATTTTATAGGGATTTCCACCAAACCAACTCCATCTTCTTCTTCAACAGTCTCATTTTCATGGCCGGTTGATCGCTTCAATTACATTGATAATTCCATCCTCTGGGGATGTCTTCAACTCCACTTTTTGACACAAATGCAAATGTTACCTAAAGATACTTCCACGGTCTACCCAAAGGTATTTTCAGCAACTAAATCAACACTGACCATGCCCATTGAAATGAATTATTCTTCATCATCTTTAACTAGATCCAAACTTTTACCCATGACTAAAACCATTCCAAAACCTAAAAACCTACCCACAACCATGTCTTCATCTGTATATATACCCATCACTACATTGGGTGTCATGTCGACATCAAGCCTTACTCACCCGCATGTTAAATTGGACTTAGTGACACCATCTCAAAACCGCACTAACATTATCCCTCCGCCTAAAAATAAAACCCAACCTTTTAGGCTACATACACGAGTCTTGCCTACCACACCTTTTTCACCTTCCCCCCTTACATCCATCCTAAGGCCCCATCCATCTACCTTGACCAAAAAATCTCATACCCAAGGCAAGTAAAAAACTAAAAAACCTACTACTACATCATGAGTCTTTGTTACACCTAATTCACCCAAAAACCAAACTCCCTCACCCTCACCCATGCACTTGTTTCCACCTATACCTCCACCAATTACTATAACCCCAACCTCACCTATCCGACTTCAACCCATGCCATCTACCCAACCTCTACCAACCACCACCACCACAACTCAGTTTCACCCATGAGTAACCCGTCATATTCCACCATATACTTTCCCTTCTACATCCCGTACTCCCATGTCACCTCTTCCTAAGAAGGTGCAACCCAAAGATAAGAAT
Organism: Taxus chinensis; assembly: GCA_019776745.2. NCBI lineage: Eukaryota > Viridiplantae > Streptophyta > Pinopsida > Cupressales > Taxaceae > Taxus > Taxus chinensis. Next base: position 527,043,472 of record CM034153.1, read on the forward strand.
CCACTACCCTCCAATAAGGTAGTCAAACCAACCAAACCTTCCATTTCCAACTCTTCTACCCCACCTTTACCCAAGTAGATCTCAGCAAAACATAAAACCATACCACTCATCAAGCCAGTAGACCAACCCATTCTTCCTCCTATAAAGCCTCCTCCCTCACAATCATCCACACCTATACCCAAACCCACACTAACTTCCCATTGTGATCCGTTAGCAGGGTCTTACGCCAACATTTTAACCAATCTCTTCGAGAATTCCATCATCACATTACCGCTACTTCATCCTTACGATCCTCTCAAACCCAAACCAAAAGGTTTTGATGAAACCAATATTTGTGCCTATCATCGTGTGTCAGGACATGATGTGGAAAATTGTAAGGCTTTAAATATAATTCTTATCCAATTATGTCCTCCTGAACAAAAATTTGAATATGACAACCTTCTTGATGAGGATCATACTCCACCTTCACATGTCACCATACATCATTGTCCTTTACTGATTCAGTGACCAGTATCTCCACCACCACAATCATTTTTCCCACCTCCAAAATTTGAGATCAACATGGTCCGTATTAGAGAGTTGGCCAAATCACCACCCAAATTTCAATGCGCCCTACTCATCTCATAAGGCTCTTATCCACCGCTAGGATGTTTCCCCTCATGTAATTATACCTTTCATGACACACCCTCTCCATCCACCTCCCCTCATATTAACATGGTTCATGTTGCTACCCTCACTCAAAAAGACAAAGGAAAAGAAAAATCAACTAACCCATCAACCAGCCCTGTACCCAATATACCATATGTACCCACTCCTAAAATCACCATCCCCGGACCTACATACCCTATCTCTGATGGAGTCACCCATCACGCAATGATAAAACAATTACATTAGTCCCCTCTAAAGATGTCATTGTATGATCTTGTCCAAACTTCCAAATCCCACAGACAAGGCCTTATCAAGTTTTTACAATCCATTGAATAACTACCCAATGACCCCACACCAGTGGCCTCGATTATCACCCCTCACCATGTGGCCTCGCTTACCAAATCATATTTTTCTTCTACCCCCATGCCCACTCCTCACGTCGCCACCCTCAGCTTCTCAGATGAGGATATTGTATCTCTCAAGTCAGATGACCCTGATCCTTCCCTATTCATTTCCATCTATATCGATAACCTACGCATTTGATGCATCATGATTGATGGTGGTGCTAGAATTAACATCATCTCCTCCCACGCATATGATAAAATGTGTATCCCTTCTAATTATATGTATAATAACCCAGTTATGTTATGTTCCTTCAATGAATCCATCACCTCCACCCTTGTCACTATTATCCTTCATGTTTGCGTAGGCCCTCGCATTGTCTCGAAACTATTTTATGTCTTAGAAGAAGAGTTCCAGTATAACCTATTACTCGGCAGACCCTGGATTTGTGTCATGGTTTTTATACCTTTAAATTTACATCGCTATGTAAAATTCAAGCATGAAGGACATAACTAAACCATCCCCGCTGACCCATCACCATTCAAAACTTATAACATGTTATACCAACCCAACGATATACTTGAACCAGTCAAGGCTTCTACCACTACCCCCACTTCTCCTTCAGCCACAAACCCATCCACCAATGCTGATGCCACCCCTCCCACATCTAATCCTTCTATTCCTACTGTCACTGCAGCTTCCACATCCAACCACTCTTCTTTCTAACCAATCGATACCCATCCTATCCAATCATCTAGTGAGTCATCTATCCCTACTACCCACATATCGACTATTAATCCCTTAGAAGTTGTTTTTCAATGTATCACTTTAGGGAGTACCACCTATAAAATATCGACACATTCCTCACTCTGTAAGAGTATGGGAACCTGCGTCAACACCCTAGTTATGATTACCGAGTAGGTGAGTATTTTCCTTACAACCCTCCCCACATTCAAACTAATTAATGTATGGGGGACTTGATATTTCCACTTATTCACCTGAACCTCCATCCTAAACACAACCATTTTCATCTGACCTCCAATCCCTTACTAACCGCCGCTTCACCCACACTTTCCTTCACCGTTGCGCATGGAAATGATTGGTTTCAATTTTTATGAACAAGGCCGCCATATTGTCATTTAATGTACCACCTGTAAGCACAATGATCGTAGTGGCATTGGATTTTCCACGTCACCTTCCAAGAAGGCCCACATCGACCTCATTGAGGAAGATAAACCTTCTCCACCCCATTCACCAACATCACCTTCTTCACCTATGGAGTCCATAAATCCCGAATCTATCCCTCCTAACTTTTTTTTTGTAAACATGATTTCCCTGGGACCTCTAACCTATCAACGTGATGGTGAGGCTCCTTCTTCTATTCCTTTCCTATATCCTTACATGATCGATGACGATACACCTTCTATTAACATCGTTCAATGTCAGGATGATGATTCCATCCTCACCCACATCAGTGTAGAATATTCTTACATTCACCGATCGTTACGTTCTGAGACGTAATGCATGTTGAACGAATCGAATGTCGAAATCAACATTAATACTCAGGATGACCCATACATTCTAAAGATAGGTCAATATTTAGATGTTGCTAAACAAGAATCTTTTACCTCTTTTCCCCAAGACCATAGCAATGATTTTGCTTGGTCTTATGCCAAAATGCATGGTATTGACCCAAAAATTGTGGTCCACAATATCGTAACCATTCTTGATGTGAAACCCATAAAATAAAAGCTACGGAAAATGCATCCTCGCATTGCTCTCCTTGTCAAAGAAGCAATTCATCTCCTTCTCTTAGTTTCCTTCATCCTACCCATTGACTATCCCCAATTTATTTCTAAAATCGTCTCTTTCACAAAAGCAACAGGGGGACTACGCATTTTCACACACTTCCGTGATCTCAACCTAGCCTGTCCCTAAGATAATTTTCCCCTACCATGCATTGACCAACTAGTTGATCTCACCACTAGCCATGAAATGCTATCACTCATGGATGGTTTCTTGGGTTATAATCAAATATTACTTGCTCCAGAAGATCAACACAAAACTACCTTCATCACTCCTTGGGGAACCTTCTGCTATTGAGTCATGCCTTTTGGCCTTAAAAATGCTAGTGATACATATCAACGAGCCATGACTTATATATTCCATGACATCATGCATCGCATATTGGAAGATTACGTAAATGACCTTCTTGCTAAATCTAAACATCGGGCCAAACACCTGATATTCCTTAAGGTTATCTTTGATCGTCTCATCAAGTATTGTGTTCGCCTTTAACCAAAGAAGTGCATCTTTACAGTACTTTCAGAAAAACTCCTTGGTTTAATTATTTCTTCGCGTGGCATAGAGGTTGATCCTGCCAAAGTAAAAGGATATTCTAGAAATGCCTCTGCCTACTAATCTCTGACAACTTTAAATCTTGTAAGGTAAGTTACAATCAATTCATCATTTTATATCGCAGCTTTCCGACTGTTGTCGACCATTTAATCATCTCCTCAAGAAGGACATATCATTCAAATGTGATGATGAATGTCACAAATCCTTTGACACCTTAAAACAATACCTTCTTCAACCACTACTGCTCATTCCTCCTAAGTATGAGCAACCCTTTTACCTATATATTTCTACCACTGGCCATTCTCTGGGTGCCATGCTCGCTCATCACAATGAGAAACATAGATTGAAAGTGGTTTATTACATAAGTTGTACCCTTTTGGACTGCGAAACTAGATACACCCATGCCAAAAAACTCTCCTTAGCCTTAGTTTTTGTCACCACCAAGATTTGCCACTACCTACTTAACCACAAAACCTTCATTGTCACCAACAACAACCCCTTACATTACATGTACGCCAAACCCTATCAACATCAATGTGTTGTATGTTGGATCATGCTTCTTGCTGACCTTGACCTTGAATTTATCCATCAAAAATCCATCAAAGGCCAAACCATCGCTGACCAACTAGCAGACGCACCTCTTTTTGGGAATCAACCCTCTAACTTTGATTTCCTAGACAAATCCATTGTTGGCCTTTCCTTGGACGATGTTGCTTACCAAATGACCCACTTCTTTGATGGTTCCAAATGTCAGTGTGGGGGTTGCGTTGGTGTTATCCTCATTCCTCTTGGCAGTGACCCCATGCCTTTATCTTTCAAACTAGATTTTGACTGTAGAAACAATATCACCAAATACAAAGCACTAGTATTGGGTCTCCAAACTGCTTATGCCTTAGATGTTAAGTCAATCAATATCTTTGGTGATTATCAGATGTTTGTAAACCAAGTCAATGGTATATACCAGTGTCATAATGAAATACTTCAAAAGTATAAACATCATGTAAACATAATTTTGACCTAATTTGACTGTTATGAACTTTAAACCACCCCACGTTCAACCAATAAATTTGTAGATACCATGGCCTACCTGGCTTCTCATATGCCTGCTTCGCTTGCTGAATCTAAAATCTTTATCCCAATACAAAGGCTACAATCACCCTCTTATTTACTGTACGTACCCAAAATTGTAAGGTACTGTACTGCGGAACAGTGTAATAAGTGCCCCAATGATGATACAGGTCTCTTCGCAAGGTGTTCGGGATCCAGAGAAGCTTTACAGATATGCGTTAACATCCCGCATGCCCCGCTTAGCCCCCGCGTGCTTTGTTTTCCCTATTTTTCCCTCTTTTCTTGACTTTTTGGTCTTCAGTGACGAAATCGCCGCCCTGAAGGGCGGCGATCTCGTGACCGCCACCCTGAACAGGGAGGCGGTCCTGTAACCGCCACCCTGAGTAGGGCGGCGGTCCTGTGCACGTTTTCCAGAACACTCTTTTGACGCGACCCGCGTGAAATATCACGACTCACCAGCTTTTCTTGCCGACTTGAGCATGCATTAATGTTTTTGGTCCCTTGGAATAGTGTTTTTCTTTTGTTTAATGTTTAGGAGTTCAGTTTGGATTTGATTTTTGGATGTTTGGATTCCTATAAATGCATGGTTTGTGCACATGCAAATGGCTCTGAATTTTGCTCCAAAGTTTGCTTTTGAATTTCTTGTTACAGCAGTTTTAGTTTTTGCTTAGGATTCTTAGTTTTCTCATTGAGTACTTTGGTTAGTATTGTATTGCAGCTGGTAAGCCACATATCCAACTTGTGCAAGTGCAAACATTATTCGGGCCACCATTTTCACTCCAAGTTTTATGTTTTCAGTGCTGTGTCCCTTTAGTTTGCTTAGGATTGGTAGCATAGTTTGTTACAGGTTTGTTTTAACTTTGTGTTGCTGTTGGTAAGCCACAGATCCAACTTGTGCAAACAGTATTATTGTTTTGGAGTAGAATAGTCTAGGCGGCCATTAAAGTTGCAGGTTTTGTTCTTCATACAGACTAGTTTCAGGTTCTGGATGCTTTTGTTGCATGATTCGCAGTAGACCCCGCTAGGAATTGCATAGGCCAAGCTCTGTACTCTTGCGCTATCCCTCTCCTACCCGCATTCTATTCTGTCTGCATTCTAAAGGCTGTCCATTGATCCAAATATCTATTCCTGTTGATACAAGCATTCCACGCTTTTCTGGATTCACATGAGCACAAAGAACGAAGAGATCATACTGAGGGGACAAGAACACACACACCGTTGGATTCGCCACTGTTCTGCAAAACCCAGGTTCCATCTTTCAAATTTTTAGTTAGAACTTATCAAATAAAGTAGTTAATCATTTTATTTCAGTTATTTCTATTCTCGATATTGCCAGGGAGGTTGTGGGGATTGATAGTTTCTAAGAAACTATGATTCATTCCTCACCTCTGAGGTAGGATCGAGAATCTTGCAGATAGATTAGTTATTTCATTGTTTAGAATAGATATACGAAATCGCACAGACAAATAGCTACACTCGGCTATTTTGTTTGTTTTATGTTGTTAGTTTAGTTGTCAATTCTAAATATTTTTAAATAGCTGCTTTCTTATAAATTGCCAGAAAATACAAAAAGAAATTATATATGCTAGAAGTATACTTAGATTTTACTTTATTTTAGTTTGTTTCATTACTGCTTTTGCATGACAATTACGGGACCTAGGGAGCCCAGAGAATATATTTTCGAGCCGATCGTACCTCAGCCTAATCTCATAGCGGCAATAACTGACATTGATCAAAACCTTAGGATACAAGTCTTCCAAACAACAACAGACTTCCAACAGATCAGGGCACAGTTGAGAGGGTTAAACATCGAAGACGACCAAGCACATCTGTTTTGGTCAAATCAGCCAAACTACAGATTACCCTAGAAAATACCCACATGACTGTAGAAGGGCTCGAAAGAGAACAAATATTCGGGTGTGATCCTTTAGTTCCACAGCCAGATGCTGGAGACACCTTAGTAGATATAGATACCAGCTTAAGAATCCAAGTTGCGATAACACCAGTAAGGTATTCTAAGAAGATCGCACAACTATTGGTTCTAAACATAGAAGCTGAAAAAGCTTACGACTACTGGATGCTAGGAATTAGAACTTGATCTCCCGTATGACCATAACGGGACCGCAACAACCAAGAATCTATGGTTGTGATCCACAGATCCCACAGCCTAATGAACCCATAAGAGAATTAGACATAGACACTGGCCTACGTAAATTAGTATTTCAGTCTACTCCGATTCCACCTATCATCATTCAACAGTTATCCCTACTAGACACAACAGCTAACAAAGCTAGAGAATTTTGGACTAGGCCAGAGAACCGTCCATAGAGTTGACCATATTCACCATATTACCCTATCAGGAGAAATACACGAAACCATCCCGGGTCATTTTCCACGTATCCCACAACCCATAGATCGAATCACGCCAGAGCTCGATATTGATTGGAGCCTTCGAGCAGTCATCCTCGCTGATCGATCTATCACACCAGTCCAAGTTAGAAGGGCCTTCTTTGCCTTAGATTCGCAAATACCATTAGTGCGTGTCGAAGACATTAGACTCCCCAACTAGTTTGTCTGCATATTCTACCCCCACCGGCTGTCTCGGCACGACCTCGGGAGGTCGGGTACGCAGAAGAGTTACTTGTTGATTCTCAAGCTCACCTGTCACTTTTCCGACGTACATTTACCTCGTGAGGTCTACTCTGTCATAACCATTGCACCTGACCCACGCGACCTTTGGTATAAATAGTTTGCAGACTATCTTTCCCTTTCCATTCTACCTACTGATCTCACTTGTAATGGACAACGTGCCTTTATTAAAATTTTCTCTTGTTATGTCATCATGGGTGGTTTCCTTTGTAAGCACGGCTTCAAAGATATTCACTTACGATGCCTTACAAGTTTTAAAATTCCCTACACCATCAAGGAAGTTCACGACGGAACTTGTGGAGGACACTTTAGTGGTTTAGCTGTCACTAAACACATTCTTTATGTTGGCTATTATTGGCCAACCCTAAACTACGACTATTGTGACTATGTAAGAAATTGTACAAAATTCCAACAACATGCTAATCTTCATCACACATCTAATCATGCCTTGTAGGTCGCACGAGACCTTTGGTCTTTCTCTCAATGGGGCTTGGATCTTGTCGGAGAGATCAATCCCCATTCTTCACAACACCATCAATGGATTATAACCACTAATGAATATTGCACTAAATGGGTAGAAGCTATCCCCCTCATTTATAAAAAACCTGAGAAAATATGTGAATTCATCAACCATCACATTATTTGTCACTTGGGCGTTCCTCATTGTCTCATCACTGATAACGAAAAGCAATTCAAAAACAAAACTCTATGAAAGTTTTGCGACGCTTTTGGAATTTAAATCAGTTTCTCATCACCTTATTACCCACAAACCAATTGCCAAGAAGAATCAACCAATAAAAATTTGAACAAAATTCTTATGAGGGTAGTCGATGATACTGGGAAGGATTGGTATATGCACATTCCTTTCACCTTGTGGGCTTACCGCACTAGTATTCACACTTCAACTACAACCACACCTTTCTCTCTGGTCTACATTACCAGGGTTGACTTGCCTCTCGAATTCCATATTCCATCTCTCTGCATCTCACTACAAGACATGCTCAACGACGATGAATTTTGCTAAGACTATTTAGCACAATTGGAGTTATTAGATGAATGTCTTCTTAATGTTCTGGACCATCTCCAAATTTACCAAAAATGTATCAAGCGGGCCTATGAAAAATGTTTCCATGAATGAGCCTTTCATGTCGGTGACATTGTCCTGAAGGAAAATAAACATGTAACTAAAGTAGAGAAAAGTAAATGGGGAAAATTTTCTCCTAATTGGCTTGGACCCTATATCGTTACCAATGCCTATGGATCAGGTTTTTATCGTTTGTCTTCACTCGAAGGTAAACCCTAACCTGACCCCCTCAATTCCTTACATCTTTGACCATTTTATTGTTGACATCAAGTCCTATATCACTTTATATCAATTGACTACTCGTCCTTGAGCGTTGTTCACCTTCAATATTACCTGTTTCTGAGGATCAATGACTAAACAAGAATCATGTGATTACTTGTCACCTTTCAGCCTTATCTTTAATATTAGTACCACAACTTTACTCATAGCATGATTCTCATAGACACTTTTTATCTTTTTAAATATGGAATCTCATGGTCGTTCATCACTTGAAACCACCTCTTTCATAGTTAACCTCTGTGTGCTATGGTTTTTTCTTCTAAACAAGAACCCAATCTTCCTCTATAGTCTTATCCATGACTTAAAATATCCAAAAAAATGGGATTCAACTCCTTGAGTCAAAATTCCAATAAAAGATGACTCCCTCAAAAGGGACATCTCTTCTCTCTATCTCGTTGCTATAAATAGATTGCTCCCTTGAAGGAAAAATATATAAATTCATTGCAAAAATACAATAAAATATCCAAAAGCTTCCCGCCTTGATCAGTTTATTAAAAACAAACAAGTACAGAAAATGATGAATTTTTCTTCATGGACTTGCCTATTTTTGATCCTGGGTTTCTTACTAGGTAAACATGTTGTCGTACACTAAGTTACGTTAAACCACCCACTTTCACCTCTTTACCTTTTTCACCCTAATTTTCTCTCAGATCAAGGGACTTGTCACAACTACGACATTTCGTGATCATGTGACTTTCTTCACCCTTAGAATTTTCCATTATGCAACACCTTTAGGGTCTTACGTTCATAAGCCCCTCTTGGGTATGGTAGAATCATTAGGGTTCTTATCAATTAAGTGGCTCTTTTACCACCTCTTACCATTCACCTTCCTCATTACTTATTGATTATCTTATACAGGACCAGATCATCGATGCCTAAATTTTAAACGACTCAACCATGCCTATGACCTAGACTCAACCATGCCTATGACCTAGACTCAACCATGCATATGACCTACATTCAATCATGCCTATGACCTATGTTCAATCATGCCTAAAATCTACCAACCCATCCCCCTAATTCATCATATCCTTCCCTAGCTTATGAGAGAAATACATCGTCCTGAGGCCCCTTTTTGCCGAGGCTATGTAGGCAGCACTCCTAGGGCATGGGGGCCCTTGGAGATTAGCTCGGCCACTCTTTACCTTAATCCATTTTCTTCCATTTTCCTATTCATATTCTATCTTAGTTTTCATTTTCTACAACACTTGGGAATCAATACAAACATACATATCTACCAAGATTCACATCATAAAAACAACCAATCAATCATTTCACATTTCCATAATATCAAATATTTTGAAAATATACGCCATAACATACATATAACTCATCATTTATATCCCATGTTACTAATAACTTGGACATTAAATCAAAATTAAAAACAAGACTCCACCATGCTTATACCTAACTCCATCATGCCTAACTGACCTGACTCAACCATGCCTAAATGACCTAACTCAAACATGCCTTAGTGACCTGACTCAACCATGCCTAAATGACCTAACTCAAACATGCCTTAGTGACCTGACTCCATCATGCCTTAACCAAATTAACTCAACCATGCCTATGACCTGACTCCACCATGCCTAAAACACCTAATTTCCATCCATATACAACTAACAATCAAATTTTCCATCACAAATACATCACCCACAATCATTGATCTCATCATAAAATTCTGTGTATCCATCCAATATACACTAATATAAAATAATATCAATCTCTCAAAAAATATCATACACAACCTCACCATCTTCAGCACATAGGTCGTTATATGATCAAAAATCTTAAAACTCTTATATACAAATGTCTCAAAATCTTCGGCACATAGGCTGGTAGAATATACAAAAAACTCAAAATCTCTCATATACATCCTCACATCTATGACACGCCAGCTAGTATATATATCACAAAAATAAAAAATTAGGGTGCACGGGGGGCTCAGTTATCTCCCCATATAATGTTCATCCCCATCTCATATATCTCCTCCTCCTTCGCTCTCGTGTGGCACCTTACTAATATCTCTCCACCCTGCATAGGTCTCAGATCAACCTCTACCTGGCTTTCAGCTAGGTCAAGCCTCCGTGACATGGTAGCCTCTCCCTAAACCTATATATGGGCTCGTCGGCTACTTGTACTCTCTACACTAGGTGTGTAAGATCTCATCCTCTCACTCAAGGTCTACTATACTATGTGCTCTGCATAGGATGGGACATCTATCCCGATAGTTGTCAAGTGATCCTAATAATATCTGGCCTCATTCAGGGAATCCCTCAATCTAGCCATCAGTAATATCTGAGGTGGCCCCATCAATCTCAGACCATGTACCTATACCATGGAACCCTATCCTTAACCCTGTGTTGGTGCCTGAGCTACAACCTAGGCATGTAAGGCCATAATCTGCACCTTGTAATGGCCAACTGGCCCTGTAACCATGCTATATGTGCATTTAGGGTGGCTACATGCCCTTGTCTCCATCCCCTCCCTGTGCTACAATTTAGGCCTGAAGGGCCACCACCTGTGCCTATAATGCGACCACCTCTACCTGTGACCCTGTCAACTGCCCCTGTAAACTAGTAATTTGGCCCTGCAAGGCGGCCACCTATCCCTGGAGTGTATCCCTCTGAACTATGAGAGTGGCCACATCTGGCTGACCTAGCCTAGGTGGTGCTACTCATAGTTGGGTTTCCCACCACCGTCTCTATGCATCTGTACAATCCACATCATCAATATGTCGGTCGAAGGGCTGCTCCTCCTACCTGGTCGGCATGGTAGGTCATGGTGGAGACATAGGTCTCTCCATGTCATCCCTCCTATACTATGTAAATGGAGGTGGCACGTCCTAGGGAAACCCCAACTATTGTCTGACCTTATCAATGGGGATCATCTCATGCTCACTAGAATGACACCCCTTTATCCATCTCAAAAGCTCTAATTCATCCAACTCCACTGCCATCTGCCTATATGGTTACTTTCTCCTGAGCATACAAGTGTTGATATGTGATTTCTTGTAAAAGGATGTATTCCTCGATTTAGAAATCATGCTTGATATGTACTGTATTTTCTTTGCAGATCTTTGACTGAGTCAGAATATGATTAGACTCTTTTATCTATTTCATTTTGTATCTGAGTTTAATCTGATCTCGGAATGAATTATAGAGTTATCCATCTATAATACCTAGTCTTGGATCAGTGGAATTGATCCAAGTATTGCTTTAAGTTTGTTCGTGATGAATTAATTTACAGACCCTGAACAGGTTGCAAGGTCTAGAAGCATTGAATAAGCTAGTCAGGAGTATGACTTAGGCTGATCAAGTGAAATGAATTGGTTCCCGATATCGAAGTATATCTGGAAGGTCTCGATCGTGGACCAGGTAATAATTCGGTTACATACGATTCTGCAGCCTAAGGCAGAACAGGAGCTAACCCTGTTCAAGAAGGTATGATGTAGGTCTTTTTCTGAGTGTACAGAATGCAGACCTAACTGGAATTATTAAATGATTAGTAACCTAAGACTAAACCTAACCTAGGGGTTAGATTAGTGTTAATCTAACCTAGACCTAGGCTATGTGTTAATGTCCTAAGTTAGTATCTACGTGTAATATGGTTAGAATAAGTATTATCCTAAATTCTAACCTAAGATACTAACCTAACTATGAGCAAGAATGTAAAGGGACCTATGGAAGGGGTGCGAACCATGGGCGGCATTTTCTATGTCATTAAATGCTAAGGATAAGGATGGAGGACAGGTCATGGCGGAGGTTTAAGCAACAGCTAACCTAAGCCGACGTGGCAGGTCGCCAAAACTGGAAATGAACTTGGGATTTTATTTGACTGTCGCCAACTTTGGCGGTCGGTGGAAGTGGCGTTTGAGCGGGAAAGTTGGTGTAATTGCATTCAATGTGCTCGGTAGTCGAGCTCGGAACTCGCGAGAAGGCATGCAAACAGGAAGTTTGTTGGTTTGTTTGGCTTATCGCGATTTTCGGTTTTCCTTCTGCCTGTTCACTGGTTCTTCGCACCAGTCTTCTTTGTGTTGCATGGCGAGTATGAGGTTATCTAGCTCTTTTCTCTGGCAAGGGAAATATATATGTCATGGGGATAGCAAAATTTTGTTGGTCGCTCGAACTTGGAAAAGGAAAAGGAAGTCTGAGCTCTTCCAGTGGTCTGCTTCGGAATTTTGAGTAAAAATCCAGGCATGTTAGGCCCTAACCTTTAAAAATCTTGCTGTCTTTCAAGTGATTTCATTAGAACAACTCTGTTCAAATGATTTAAGGAATTAGATGTTTTTCTATGGATGTCATTGTGTGATTTTGGCACTGTATCTCTTGCTGGTTCGATTTTTCATTTATCCTTGATGGGTGTTTATTAAATTCGAACTGTGGCTTTATTTCTCTGTGTTTTGCATTCTGGTTTAATTATGCAAAAAAAGAAATTATAAAAGAAAGGAATGCTCGGTCTGCTCGGCGAGAACCCTTAAATTGTTCTTGTGAGGGGGTACAGGCCACTGTCATGCATGTCGGTTTTGTCGCCGGTGCATGTTGTGAATACTTGTTGAAAGGGAAACTGCTGGACATTTGTTTGATTATTCCGTTTTAATGGAATCTTGTAAGCTCTGTCGTGGGTATTGATGGGGTGGTTATTGTTACTTGTCTGGTTTCGTTTTGTCTTTTAGATTTGCTTGGGAACAGGTAACTTTTGTGTTACAGTAGCCATTATGACCCAGTGGAAGTTGTTTTTCCCTTGTTATTGTGGTAACGGGATTTTATCGTTGACAGTATACATTAGGGATATATGTATTGTTTTTGAACGACTCTGTGGAGTCCTCTGAATGAATCGTATACTATAGTCCACTGCTGAGGATATAGATACATCCTTGAGTTTTGTTAATATGAATTCCGTTGGAAGTCATATAGAAGTTACAGGTCATACGACCTCTGTTATTGTAATGGAATTTAGTACCGACTTCCTGGGTATGCATTTATGTTTCTTATGTGTAAGCTTGTTCGGGAATTTTGACGAGGCTCGGTTGAATCCCTTGTTATGAAAATCGGTATTTGAATTGCTTACACTTGGTCCTTGTCGAATGCTTACCTTGAATGGCATAGATTGATTCTTAAACTATTTTTTTTATCTTATACTGTTGTTGGGTTCCGTGGTTATGGATAATAACCCGTTAACAGTATGAAATGTAAATATAGATTCATATTCGTTTTAATCTGAACGACTCTGTGGAGTCGATTGAATGATTTATATGTTTGAATCACTTGTTATGGTTGAATATAGTTGAATATTGGAAATTGTTGTTCCAGCGACTAAAGGGAATAATATGTATTTCGATCTCTGTTATTTCGTAAGAATACCATCGTGCCGCAAGGATTTTGTGGTACAGATTCTTTTGGTATATTTTTACGTTCTTCAGTCTGTGCAAGTTTGTGTAAAAGATTGGCAAGGGTTCAGTCGGATTCCTTGTTTTGAAATCAGTAATTAAATTTGCTTTGCCTGATTTTTAATATGCTCCGTTGATGGGCTCAGATGGAATCGTATGCAATTATTTGTCTTGTTACTACTGTTCGGATTCATTTGAATTCTTGGAAGTTAACCTGTATTTCTGTCTCTTATTGAACCTGATATTTGGACACTGTCGTTTGTCACTGTTTGAGTTCCTTGAGTATGGATAATTATCTCGTGTTCTGGCTCTGTTGAAGTGAGTCGCGAATACCATACTTTAGACTTGCATGCGCCAAGGTGAGAATAGATTTGCTATTTTCCTTTCCGTTTACTCCAGTCCGATTGAGACTGAACATGTTCGGAAATTTTGTGTGATTGTCTTGGCATAGACTTAGGGAAACATCCAATTGTCTAATGCAATGGAGTCTGTTGTTGACCGCAATACTAGAGGTTCTTTGATTTCGAACTTGGGTCGAAAAGCCTTGCTGTGTTCGATTTTTATTAAGACAGTGATTCTTCTTGTGGTTTGACGGACTTGTTCACACATATACTGGATTAATGCATTCCATATGTGGAGACGGTACAGTAGTGAACTTGTGTGAAGGGAAGTGTGAATGATTTGTTCCTTTCTCTTTTATTATTATAATACATGTTGATATCTGTAACAGTAGGAGCTGTTTTTAACATATTGATATACTCAAGAGTTGTTATGATATTTCCTTTTTGGATGAATGGAACGATCTGTCCAATGTTGCTGATATTGGCTTCAATTGGTTGTTTTTAATACTTTCGTTCTTGATTCTTAATATTTGATGAAATATTTGAGAAGTGTTTAGGACTATTCTGTAACGTTGATAGAGTTACACGTTTGTAGTCAATTTTGTATTATAAAGGCATATTTTGAATATGTTTACTTGTTTGGATAATTGATCTCATTTAAACAGGGTGTTTAATGAAAACAATTGACGGATTGCAATTGTTTTAAAAGTTAGTGCTTATCATGCTCAGTTCATCGAACTGACTCATGTTGACTATTTTTGCAGATGGTTGCCGTAAGAGGTAAAAGCAATGCAGATCTGACAGGCTGATCAGATTGTTTAATTTGTTTTATAATGAATTACAGCTTGATTTCCTAAATGTATTATATGTGGAAAGATGTACTTTTCCGTTAAGCATTGTATCAAGTATGTTGTTTGCATAAAATGTAATTATATAGTTCTGACAGGAATGGGAATAAGTATTTGATACTTGTGTTGTATTCTTATTCTGATAGTTGACCTTCTTCGGTTTATATACCAGAGTGGCAATGTTATCTTGTGTAATTTGGATGCTTTTGTGATTGACTATGAAAGCTTACAAGAAAATGTGATTGAATTCATATGAGTGTTTAGCAGATCTTATTGTTCTAGTGAAAGCAATATTGAATTTAAACAATTGTCTTTCTAAAAGATAGGTTAAAAATGAACCTAAGCAGAACGCTAAACAAGCCGAATTAAATTACTAATCCCTAGTCCTGAGTATGACAGGACAATATTAAATTGGATTCTTAATCATTTATATCTTATACTAATAAGTATGATATAAATTCAGTTAGGAGAACTGATGTAAATCTAATGGGGTTCAGATGGCAATCTCAAGTAAAGGTTATGAGATATTGTCCAATTCTGTTGTTTTAGAATCATGAGTATTCTAATGACTCCTTGATGAGAGCTTGACCTTAATACCTCTACCATGTAATGGGTTTTATAGAGGAAGGTCGTCTTAAGACGAAGAATCCAGGGATCGGGATAGGCTAACCTTAGGGAAAAGTCTTTAAAGTAATTTAAACTCAAGTGCGTAACGCATGTTACTAAGTAGATCTTTTCGAGGCGGATTTAAAGGTTGACGACACAAGTCAACTGCAGGGTTGTGCCTCCGAGAAGATTAGGATCTTCTCGAAGTTACAACAATGCAGGTGACTTATGGCGACACCCTTTGCATTGATCGCTAAGATTTACACTTTGATCTCGCACGAGTTACTCAGGGTCCGATTAAGAACGTGGTCATGTTATAAGGCTGCCTAGGAGATTCGGGGTATCATGACACACTGGTTGAACTGCAAGGTTGAACCAGTATGTCACCATATCCCTAATCCTCGTGGGCATCCATATAACATTATCACCTTGTTAATCTGTCTCCGAGTGATTAAGTTGAGAAAGGAAGGACTGACAGTAGTCAGTATAAGACATTCTATATAACATAAGAATGGGGTGAAGGACGTATTCCAGATTGACGAGTATGCCGTTAAGGAATACGAGACATAAACAGTATGTTTCAAATCTTTGGCCAAAGTATCGCAAGCTGCTGATTGCGTTGTCCTAATTCACCTAGTCTAAGGGATGAGATGCCGATGAATAATGGTAACAATTATTCAGTTAGGTTCCTTGGACAGAGCATTCTGAATCCCAGAGTAGGGAAGAGAACCGCAAGAGTAAAGTGTTAAATAAAAACACCAACTCTTATTACTCATGAATAGATCGGTAGATTACCGAGTCATGGAATGAATAGATCGGAAGTACTCCGAGTCATTACAGCTGCATATGGTTGTCTGTTATATGAATGGTTATTTGATTTGTGAGTTCTAAATTATGTATTTAGAACCAGGATGCAATTATCAAAAAAAAAAAAAAAAAAATTCACTTGTTCTAAGGTATAAAATGAGGATGTTACATCTTGGTATCAGAGCTGAAGGTTGCAGCTCTTGGACCTATTGTGTCCATAATCTGATAAAAACCTGAATTTTCTTGTAACAGAAAATGGTTAGAACAAGGGGGAACGTTGCGAATAATGCTCCACCTGAAGGAGGAGCGGCAACAACCCAGAAACTTGATGAGATCCTTGCTGCCCTGTTGGACACAAGAGATCGCTTGGCTGTACTTGAACAGCAGGTGATGGGAAATGAGGAGGATGAAGAAGCTGATAATAATAATCAGCAACCTCCTGAGGACAACCCCGACATGGGTGTTGATGTTAATGCCGGGAATGCACCTGTCCAACCAGAAAACAAAAAGGCCAGATTGGCAGCAGAACTCACTAATGATATAAAAAGGATAAGTCCACCTAAGTATGATGGCACCACATTAGGAGATGGAGCTGAGAACTGGCTCAGCGAAATGGAGAAGTACTTTGCAATAAGGAACTTCTCAGAGGAAACCAAAGCTATTTGGGGAGCCTATCAGCTTTCTCACGAAGCATCTTCGTGGTGGGATAGCCGTAAAGCTGAACTAAACATTGATGAGACCAATATTACTTGGGATCAATTTAAAGGCTATTTTAGGCAACGTTGGCTGCCACAACTTTTCTATGATCAGAAAATGACAGAATTTCAGAACTTAGCTCAAGGGAAGCTAACGGTAACTGAATACTGGGAGCGGTTTACAAAACTCCTCAAGTATGTACCGCAGTATCAAACTGACGAGAAGTTCAGAATACGGAAATTCATCATGGGATTGAATCCTGTGATAGGGGGAGAGGTCGATGTTCACAGTCCAACCACTATGGAAGGAGTTGTTGAAAAGGCCATAAGGCAAGAACAGAAATTAAAGGCTATTTCTGCCCATAAGGAGGAAGTGCGGAAGAAGACTGCAAACCCTTCTTCAACCTCTCTTGCACCCAGAAAAGGACCATGGAAAAAGTTTGGAAACAAGAGTAAGTTTCCAGGAGATAACAATAAGAAAGCAGCAGTAAATAAGCCTGCTGGAAATGCAAGGGAAAATTTTGTTAAAAATAATGGGCAGAAGCCCTATGGAGGACAGCGTGACAATTACAA
Source organism: Taxus chinensis (assembly GCA_019776745.2). Classification (NCBI taxonomy): domain Eukaryota; kingdom Viridiplantae; phylum Streptophyta; class Pinopsida; order Cupressales; family Taxaceae; genus Taxus; species Taxus chinensis. The sequence goes on from CM034153.1 coordinate 527,061,159, forward strand.
AACTGGAGGCAACTTTGAGCCTAAAAAGGGACCTGTAGGAGGCTGCTACAATTGTGGCAAAGATCACTACGCAAATCAGTGCCCTTTGAAGAAGGATGATCGTAATCAGCAGCATAAGATACATGCTGCAGTAGCGGACAAACAAGCTGAAAAGCAAGTGACACCTATAGAAGTTCCGGGTAAGTTATTCGGCATACCTGTCACTATTCTTTTTGATACAGGAGCTACTGAATGTTTTATATCTAATAAACTTGCTTCAAAACTTAAAAGAAAAGCTGGAAAAATGGATAAATCATGGACTGTACAGTATGGTAATAGTTCTGTTCATACAGTGAGTATGTGTCTTTTTGGGGCAGTCCTTGACTTACCTAACTTTTCCACGGAAGTTGATCTCTATGTTGCACCTTTGGGATCGTATGACATTGTCATCGGTGTCAATTGGTTAGCAGACCATAAAGCAAAGGTAGACTGTTATGAAAAGAACATAAAATGTTTAGATGATCAGCTGGAATCAGCAGAGATTCAAGGTGTGAAACGGGAAATTTCAGTTAGAAAACTGTCAGCTATGCAGCTTAAAAAGGCTAAAAATAAAGGATGTACCCTTTATGCGGTAAAGATATCTGAATCTTCCGAAGAAGATGATGATTTCATGGAACGATTCCCTCTTTTACAAGGTTTCAGGGATGTTTTTCCTGAGGAATTACCAGGGTTACCACCCAAGAGAGAATTTGACTTCACCATTGAAATCAAGCCAGGAACAGAACCTATATCCAAAGCGCCTTATCGGATGACTACTACTGAGTTAGTCGAGCTTAAGGCACAGTTGCAAGAGCTTTTGTCTAAAGGTTTGGTCAGACCAAGTGTTTCACCTTGGGGAGCGCCTGTAATATTTGTGAAAAAGAAGGATGGAACACTAAGGCTGTGTATTGATTATCGGATGTTGAACAAAGCAACAGTCAAGAACCGATATCCACTTCCTAGGATCGATGATCTGTTTGATCAGATGCGTGGAGCAGCGGTTTATTCTAAGATAGACCTTCGATCTGGTTATCATCAGTTAAGGATTAGAGAGGAAGATATTCATAAAACAGCTTTCCGAACAAGGTACGGACATTATGAATTCACAGTTCTACCCTTTGGGTTAACTAATGCACCCGCAGCCTTTATGAATTTAATGAACAATATCTTTCAAGAATACCTGGACAAGTTTGTACTTGTATTCTTGGACGATATTCTCATTTATTCTAAAAGCGTTGAGGAGCACAATGAGCATTTGAAGATAGTTTTGGGAATATTGAGAAAGAGAAAGTTGTATGGTAAGTTATCCAAATGTTCTTTCTTTGATTCAGAAGTTCACTATTTGGGTCATGTTATAAGTAAAGAAGGAATTGCTGTAGATCCTTCAAAAATAGTGGCAATAACTGAGTGGCCTGCACCAAAGAATGTGCATGAAGTAAGAAGCTTCATGGGTCTTGCTGGTTATTATAGAAAATTTGTAAAGGATTTTTCTAAAGTAGCTGCACCAATAACTTCACTGCAGAAGAAGGATAAGAAATTCATATGGAATGATAAGTGCGAAGCGGCTTTCAAAAGTTTGAAAGACCAGTTGACTTCTGCACCTATACTAGCTGTGCCAGACCCTAATGGGAGTTTTACTGTTGTAACGGATGCTTCTGGGGAAGGCCTTGGAGGTGTTTTGCTACAAAATGATCAGGTCATAGCATATGAAAGTAGAAAACTTAAGTTACATGAGCTGAATTATGCCCCTCATGATTTGGAACTTGCTGCCATTGTTCATGCACTTCAAGTCTGGAGACACTATTTACTTGGGAAACCTTTTGAGTTGAAAACTGATCACTTAGGACTGAAATATATTTTTACTCAGCCCAATCTGAACGCCAGACAGAGAAGGTGGTTAGAATTTTTATCGCAATATGACTTTGATATTAGCTATATCAAAGGGAAGGAGAATAGAGTAGCTGATGCTCTAAGTCGTAGGAGGCACATTTCTGCTCTTATAACATTAAGAACTCAGTTTAAAGACGAGGTAAAAAGTGCCTCAGAATCAGATGCATACTTTCAGCAAGTAAAAGCAGCGCTTGCTGCAGAACCTAAGGATATGAGGTATAAAGGTTTTCATTTTGATAATGAAGGAATCTTGCGTTATGAAAACAGGGTATATGTACCTATGTTGAACGAATTGAGAAAGAAGTTGTTAGTTGAATTTCATAATTCACCTTTCTCTGGACACCCAGGTATCACAAAAATGCTTGCTGATTTAAAACAGCAATACTTCTGGAAAGGTATGAAAAAGGATGTGATTAATTTTGTGACTCATTGTCTGGAATGTCAGCGGGTGAAGGCAGAACATATGCACCCTGCTGGACTGTTATATCCTCATAGCATACCGCAGTACAAATGGCAAGTAATAACCATGGATTTTGTACAAGGACTACCTATGTCCAGGAATAAACATGATGTTATCCTGGTAGTTGTAGATAAACTGACCAAGGTAGCTCATTTCATCGCTGGAAATCTAAAGGATGATTCACCAGTGCTGGCCAAAAGATTCGTACACGAAATTTTCAGATTACATGGTGTACCAGAATTGATTATATCTGACAGGGATCCTAGAATGACGTCAAGGTTTTGGCAAACGCTTAACGCAGCTCTTGGAACGAAACTAAACTTCAGTTCTGCATATCATCCAGAAACGGATGGACAAACTGAGAGGGTAAATCAAGTGTTGGAGGACCTGTTGCGAATGTATTGTATGGATCAACAGTATAAATGGGAAGAGTATCTTCCATTAGTTGAGTTCGCATACAACAACACTTATCACTCATCTCTTAAAATGGCACCATTTGAAGCACTTTATGGAAGAAAGTGCAGAACCCCTGTTAGTTGGGACAGTGTTGAGGATAGAGTGGTAATTGGACCAGAGATTCTCACAGAAATGGAACAGCAAGTTAAGCTGATTCGTGAACGATTAAAGGAAGCAGCGGATAGACAGAAGAGCTATGCTGACCTTAAGCGGGTTGATAGAAGGTTTGAGCTTGGTGATAAGGTTTTCCTTCGTGTTAAACCCAGAAAGAGTTCTATAACTTTTGGCAAGGCTGCCAAGTTGTCACCTCGATTTGTGGGACCTTTCGAAATTGTCGAAATAATCAATCCTGTAGCTTATCGTTTAGCATTGCCACCTGCTTTATCTCGCATGCATGATGTTTTCCATATTTCTTTGCTTAAGAAATACGTTTCAGATCTGTCACATGTTTTAAATTGGAATTCCTTGCAGGTCCAAGACCCAGGAATAATCGTGGTTAAACCCACACGAGTGCTGGAAACTCGCCAATTGCATTTAAGAAATCGTGAAATACAGCAATGTAAGGTCCAGTGGGACCAGTTTAGCGAAGAAAGTGCAACTTGGGAAAATCTGGAAGAGATGAAAATTGCTTTTCCTTCTCTTTTTCAACAGAATGAAATCTGTTGACAAAACATACTTTTATGAACTTATTGTTTTTAAGTATTTATGAAAGCCAGATGAAGGCAGACTTTATTCAGGTTGAATAAAATGTGTTGTGACATTGATTTCTGGAACTATTCAAATATGAAATAGGCACATTATTTGTGTACTGATAAATTGATTGACCTGAAGGTTAATTTAATATGTAATTCATCGGGACGATGAATCTTTTTAGGAGGGAAGCATGTAACACCCTGAACTGTTGTTACTTTCTCCTGAGCATACAAGTGTTGATATGTGATTTCTTGTAAAAGGATGTATTCCTCGATTTAGAAATCATGCTTGATATGTACTGTATTTTCTTTGCAGATCTTTGACTGAGTCAGAATATGATTAGACTCTTTTATCTATTTCATTTTGTATCTGAGTTTAATCTGATCTCGGAATGAATTATAGAGTTATCCATCTATAATACCTAGTCTTGGATCAGTGGAATTGATCCAAGTATTGCTTTAAGTTTGTTCGTGATGAATTAATTTACAGACCCTGAACAGGTTGCAAGGTCTAGAAGCATTGAATAAGCTAGTCAGGAGTATGACTTAGGCTGATCAAGTGAAATGAATTGGTTCCCGATATCGAAGTATATCTGGAAGGTCTCGATCGTGGACCAGGTAATAATTCGGTTACATACGATTCTGCAGCCTAAGGCAGAACAGGAGCTAACCCTGTTCAAGAAGGTATGATGTAGGTCTTTTTCTGAGTGTACAGAATGCAGACCTAACTGGAATTATTAAATGATTAGTAACCTAAGACTAAACCTAACCTAGGGGTTAGATTAGTGTTAATCTAACCTAGACCTAGGCTATGTGTTAATGTCCTAAGTTAGTATCTACGTGTAATATGGTTAGAATAAGTATTATCCTAAATTCTAACCTAAGATACTAACCTAACTATGAGCAAGAATGTAAAGGGACCTATGGAAGGGGTGCGAACCATGGGCGGCGTTTTCTATGTCATTAAATGCTAAGGATAAGGATGGAGGACAGGTCATGGCGGAGGTTTAAGCAACAGCTAACCTAAGCCGACGTGGCAGGTCGCCAAAACTGGAAATGAACTTGGGATTTTATTTGACTGTCGCCAACTTTGGCGGTCGGTGGAAGTGGCGTTTGAGCGGGAAAGTTGGTGTAATTGCATTCAATGTGCTCGGTAGTCGAGCTCGGAACTCGCGAGAAGGCATGCAAACAGGAAGTTTGTTGGTTTGTTTGGCTTATCGCGATTTTCGGTTTTCCTTCTGCCTGTTCACTGGTTCTTCGCACCAGTCTTCTTTGTGTTGCATGGCGAGTATGAGGTTATCTAGCTCTTTTCTCTGGCAAGGGAAATATATATGTCATGGGGATAGCAAAATTTTGTTGGTCGCTCGAACTTGGAAAAGGAAAAGGAAGTCTGAGCTCTTCCAGTGGTCTGCTTCGGAATTTTGAGTAAAAATCCAGGCATGTTAGGCCCTAACCTTTAAAAATCTTGCTGTCTTTCAAGTGATTTCATTAGAACAACTCTGTTCAAATGATTTAAGGAATTAGATGTTTTTCTATGGATGTCATTGTGTGATTTTGGCACTGTATCTCTTGCTGGTTCGATTTTTCATTTATCCTTGATGGGTGTTTATTAAATTCGAACTGTGGCTTTATTTCTCTGTGTTTTGCATTCTGGTTTAATTATGCAAAAAAAGAAATTATAAAAGAAAGGAATGCTCGGTCTGCTCGGTGAGAACCCTTAAATTGTTCTTGTGAGGGGGTACAGGCCACTGTCATGCATGTCGGTTTTGTCGCCGGTGCATGTTGTGAATACTTGTTGAAAGGGAAACTGCTGGACATTTGTTTGATTATTCCGTTTTAATGGAATCTTGTAAGCTCTGTCGTGGGTATTGATGGGGTGGTTATTGTTACTTGTCTGGTTTCGTTTTGTCTTTTAGATTTGCTTGGGAACAGGTAACTTTTGTGTTACAGTAGCCATTATGACCCAGTGGAAGTTGTTTTTCCCTTGTTATTGTGGTAACGGGATTTTATCGTTGACAGTATACATTAGGGATATATGTATTGTTTTTGAACGACTCTGTGGAGTCCTCTGAATGAATCGTATACTATAGTCCACTGCTGAGGATATAGATACATCCTTGAGTTTTGTTAATATGAATTCCGTTGGAAGTCATATAGAAGTTACAGGTCATACGACCTCTGTTATTGTAATGGAATTTAGTACCGACTTCCTGGGTATGCATTTATGTTTCTTATGTGTAAGCTTGTTCGGGAATTTTGACGAGGCTCGGTTGAATCCCTTGTTATGAAAATCGGTATTTGAATTGCTTACACTTGGTCCTTGTCGAATGCTTACCTTGAATGGCATAGATTGATTCTTAAACTATTTTTTTATCTTATACTGTTGTTGGGTTCCGTGGTTATGGATAATAACCCGTTAACAGTATGAAATGTAAATATAGATTCATATTCGTTTTAATCTGAACGACTCTGTGGAGTCGATTGAATGATTTATATGTTTGAATCACTTGTTATGGTTGAATATAGTTGAATATTGGAAATTGTTGTTCCAGCGACTAAAGGGAATAATATGTATTTCGATCTCTGTTATTTCGTAAGAATACCATCGTGCCGCAAGGATTTTGTGGTACAGATTCTTTTGGTATATTTTTACGTTCTTCAGTCTGTGCAAGTTTGTGTAAAAGATTGGCAAGGGTTCAGTCGGATTCCTTGTTTTGAAATCAGTAATTAAATTTGCTTTGCCTGATTTTTAATATGCTCCGTTGATGGGCTCAGATGGAATCGTATGCAATTATTTGTCTTGTTACTACTGTTCGGATTCATTTGAATTCTTGGAAGTTAACCTGTATTTCTGTCTCTTATTGAACCTGATATTTGGACACTGTCGTTTGTCACTGTTTGAGTTCCTTGAGTATGGATAATTATCTCGTGTTCTGGCTCTGTTGAAGTGAGTCGCGAATACCATACTTTAGACTTGCATGCGCCAAGGTGAGAATAGATTTGCTATTTTCCTTTCCGTTTACTCCAGTCCGATTGAGACTGAACATGTTCGGAAATTTTGTGTGATTGTCTTGGCATAGACTTAGGGAAACATCCAATTGTCTAATGCAATGGAGTCTGTTGTTGACCGCAATACTAGAGGTTCTTTGATTTCGAACTTGGGTCGAAAAGCCTTGCTGTGTTCGATTTTTATTAAGACAGTGATTCTTCTTGTGGTTTGACGGACTTGTTCACACATATACTGGATTAATGCATTCCATATGTGGAGACGGTACAGTAGTGAACTTGTGTGAAGGGAAGTGTGAATGATTTGTTCCTTTCTCTTTTATTATTATAATACATGTTGATATCTGTAACAGTAGGAGCTGTTTTTAACATATTGATATACTCAAGAGTTGTTATGATATTTCCTTTTTGGATGAATGGAACGATCTGTCCAATGTTGCTGATATTGGCTTCAATTGGTTGTTTTTAATACTTTCGTTCTTGATTCTTAATATTTGATGAAATATTTGAGAAGTGTTTAGGACTATTCTGTAACGTTGATAGAGTTACACGTTTGTAGTCAATTTTGTATTATAAAGGCATATTTTGAATATGTTTACTTGTTTGGATAATTGATCTCATTTAAACAGGGTGTTTAATGAAAACAATTGACGGATTGCAATTGTTTTAAAAGTTAGTGCTTATCATGCTCAGTTCATCGAACTGACTCATGTTGACTATTTTTGCAGATGGTTGCCGTAAGAGGTAAAAGCAATGCAGATCTGACAGGCTGATCAGATTGTTTAATTTGTTTTATAATGAATTACAGCTTGATTTCCTAAATGTATTATATGTGGAAAGATGTACTTTTCCGTTAAGCATTGTATCAAGTATGTTGTTTGCATAAAATGTAATTATATAGTTCTGACAGGAATGGGAATAAGTATTTGATACTTGTGTTGTATTCTTATTCTGATAGTTGACCTTCTTCGGTTTATATACCAGAGTGGCAATGTTATCTTGTGTAATTTGGATGCTTTTGTGATTGACTATGAAAGCTTACAAGAAAATGTGATTGAATTCATATGAGTGTTTAGCAGATCTTATTGTTCTAGTGAAAGCAATATTGAATTTAAACAATTGTCTTTCTAAAAGATAGGTTAAAAATGAACCTAAGCAGAACGCTAAACAAGCCGAATTAAATTACTAATCCCTAGTCCTGAGTATGACAGGACAATATTAAATTGGATTCTTAATCATTTATATCTTATACTAATAAGTATGATATAAATTCAGTTAGGAGAACTGATGTAAATCTAATGGGGTTCAGATGGCAATCTCAAGTAAAGGTTATGAGATATTGTCCAATTCTGTTGTTTTAGAATCATGAGTATTCTAATGACTCCTTGATGAGAGCTTGACCTTAATACCTCTACCATGTAATGGGTTTTATAGAGGAAGGTCGTCTTAAGACGAAGAATCCAGGGATTGGGAAAGGCTAACCTTAGGGAAAAGTCTTTAAAGTAATTTAAACTCAAGTGCGTAACGCATGTTACTAAGTAGATCTTTTCGAGGTGGATTTAAAGGTTGACGACACAAGTCAACTGCAGGGTTGTACCTCCGAGAAGATTAGGATCTTCTCAAAGTTACAACAATGCAGGTGACTTATGGCGACACCCTTTGCATTGATCGCTAAGATTTACACTTTGATCTCGCACGAGTTACTCAGGGTCCGATTAAGAACGTGGTCATGTTATAAGGCTGCCTAGGAGATTCGGGGTATCATGACACACTGGTTGAACTGCAAGGTTGAACCAGTATGTCACCATATCCCTAATCCTCGTGGGCATCCATATAACATTATCACCTTGTTAATCTGTCTCCGAGTGATTAAGTTGAGAAAGGAAGGACTGACAGTAGTCAGTATAAGACATTCTATATAACATAAGAATGGGGTGAAGGACGTATTCCAGATTGACGAGTATGCCGTTAAGGAATACGAGACATAAACAGTATGTTTCAAATCTTTGGCCAAAGTATTGCAAGCTGCTGATTGCGTTGTCCTAATTCACCTAGTCTAAGGGATGAGATGCCGATGAATAATGGTAACAATTATTCAGTTAGGTTCCTTGGACAGAGCATTCTGAATCCCAGAGTAGGGAAGAGAACCGCAAGAGTAAAGTGTTAAATAAAAACACCAACTCTTATTACTCATGAATAGATCGGTAGATTACCGAGTCATGGAATGAATAGATCGGAAGTACTCCGAGTCATTACAGCTGCATATGGTTGTCTGTTATATGAATGGTTATTTGATTTGTGAGTTCTAAATTATGTATTTAGAACCAGGATGCAATTATCAAAAAAAAAAAAAATTCACTTGTTCTAAGGTATAAAATGAGGATGTTACACTGCACCAAGTATGTTGGTGCCCAAGAAAACCGTGTCCTATTCTCCATACTTTAATGGAGAACCCCCATTGGTGTCTATGGGAATCTCCCACCCTCTGCATCTGGCAGTGAAAAATAACACACTGCCTCCATAATCATGACCACTAGCCTCATCTCCTCAGGATGGGCTGCGTACATATCTCCATGGCTGAAGCTCATGCTACGGAACCTCATCTTTGCCATCCCCTCTCCAAACACTGTCAACATCAACTCCTCTGAAGCCTCTGAAGAAATAGAATACATATGTGTCATCACTATCGATAACCGTAGGATCATTTACACGTCCTCTAGGGTGACCATGATCTCACCCATCGGTAGATGAAATGTGTTGGTTGTTGAATCCCATCTATCGATGAGTACGACCATCAAGCTCAGATCCCAAACTATGTGCTTATAATGTCTGACCCTAATAAGGTTGACATATGTAACATGACGCCACTCCTCTACTATCATGCTCCCTCATACCAATAGTAACAGAGGTGGTACTCTGTCTCTCATCTGCAACTGGTCCCTAGCTTGCACCCAAAAAACCACACCATCATTAAAAACTTAACCATACCTACCATATCACTTACCAAACAAACCTACTCCCAAAACCCTTATTGCTTATTGTACCCCAACCCTACAAATCACCCCTTATTACCAAAATTCACTCATACCATTTATTCCTATTACCTTACTCATTACCCTTTGTGAATATATTACCCTATCCGTCATCACTCCACTTGTCATTATATCCCTCACCTACCTTTTCCCTCCCAGAATTTCCCACTTATTGATCTATTTCCCTCTAACTCCAACTAACATCTATCTCTCATGACCGAAATTAGTCCTTTGTGACCAACATCAGTCACTTGCTACCTAACCAATGCTGGCCAATGCAAACTAGCATAGGCCAAACCTTAACCGACGTCAGTCACTGTCGTGGTGACCAAATCTGTAAAAACCCCCCATTTCCCCCCAAAATTTTCAAAGTAACCTAGAAACCTATCCTACCCTACCCAAACCTAACCTAAACCCCTCCCCACCCCTAATTAACCTACCTAATACCTCCCCCTCCCTCATTACACCAATTTTAACCACAAATTTAATTATACACCTATACCTAAAAACCCATACCCATACCTTATTTTTCCAAATAAATACGTAGAAAGGATGAGATCCTACCTCATTTCGATGTCTTCGACATGGTGGCATGGCTGACCGCTGTGCTAATGTCCCACTCGAACCCTCTCCTACCTCTGCCATTCCAAATCACTACAACCCACTCCTCTAATCCAACTAATCAAATCGATACCCATGAGCTCATGGAATTGTCTCCCTAGCTCCCCTCACCACCTCGTACTCTCCACCTCAGCTGAGCACAATGCCTTGTCCTTCTCTCTTGGAAAAATTAGCAAAAAGTAAAACAACTCTTTCATTTTCTCCAAATTAAAAAAACAAAAATGATTCCATAAAACATGTAATTTTTGTTTTATAAACCCAACCCGATATAACCTACGCCGGTCATATTTGTGCCCTAGCCAACCAAAGTTGGTCACCCTATAACCGGTATCGGTCAACCCTTCTAACTATTTGGCCTTGCTACGCTTGCTTTTCCTGTAACCATTAGTGCCAATGCACCTGTTATGATTCTAGCCACCCATTGAACCATACCTACAAGCTCAACCTACCCCTACATTTCCTTTGTTGCGTCTTAGGAGTTGTTATTTTACCTATACCTTGGCCTTACCCATGCTATGACCTATTTGCTTGAACTTGACCTACTTGGTGTGACCATTTACCTTAAGTACTCACTATACCTTGTGATGATGTTACCTATCTTGTTTTAGCCTAACAAGCATACCTTGCCTATTTCCGTGTTGTTTATCCCGACCAAACCTTTGGTGTACTGGAACATAACTAAATGTTCCTGCACCTAACCTACGTTGTGTTTCTCGACCATATCCTATACCTTGGATACCTGAATCACTTCACCCTTTTTTGGATAAACCTATTGACCTTGGACGATGTAGAGTTCGCAAGCTCTTCAACCTAGTACCGTGTTGCAATCTATACATGTGCGCGTGTTTGATTTCCATTATCCATGACTCGATTTGGACTCTGACCTATACGTGATACGTGATATGATCATTTCAACCAACACAAAAGAGATAACTGTTGAATCTTAATATACTAAAATCACAAAAAATTGAGATGATGAATATAAACACAACATTAGTCACAAAAAGTGCACAAGGAAGCATACGGACACAACAAGTCATGGGAACTAATCCCTTACTTACGAGTGGAAGTGGGAGTGGGAACGTGGTGCTTAAAATGACTAACCTCATACAAGGTATTGTTGGGAATAATACACAACATGTAGTTGTGTCAAATATATTTTACAAAATGTCTCTACACTTGTCAGAGTATCACAGGGTCGAAAATGTAACAAAACATGTTCTCAAATGTGAACTTATATGGCGAGAAAAGGGAATAAATTTTTCAGAATGGAAAGTAAATCAGTTTACAACAACACTTCTTGGCCATGCCCATATCTGGTATTGAAAACATTACCCACTACAAGTAGTGATAGACTATGATCAACTTAAAAAGGAATTTTTTACTTGAATTCAAAATTCCAAAATTAGAGTAGCAAATTATTTCAGCATTCAATGAGATCAAGAAAGAACTCATGGAGAGTGTATGCACTTATGATGCACCTTTCAAAACCCTCATTTCCAAACTCTTGTATTAAATACATCTTATAAAACATGTGTGATGGTTTGTAGGGGTATCTTACTATTCTTTACGTGCATGTTTTCACACAAGACTTTCACAAATCCACGAGAAGCATTAGCTTTATGCGCTAATTAATACTAGTGTGAGCCCATTCATGGAGGAAAATATCACATCTATGGTGACACAACTAGAGAAATTAGCAATAAATAGTGCCTACGAAGCACACGGTTGCATTTGGTGCATTGATTGTGAGGTGGAGGGCCACACCAAAAATATGTACCTGCATAGAAGTTTGTAGGACATGCTTATAGTGTGTGAGATTTGTGAAGGCAACCACAACACTCAAACTACCCCCTACTCCACCATGTCAAGTAGAAAAAGGTAGCTACTTAATACAAATATATGTGATGCACACACTCATGATACATTAGAGAATTGCATTATTGACCAAATCCATGAAGCCAAATTACTTAGACTTTGAAAAACAAATGTAGAAGACACCAATGTAGAACACAGTGTATACACTCATAGAAGAAATGGAAGACAACGATGAAGTCTAAGAGGTGGTAGATATCCACCCAATTTTTTTTATAAATGTGAATCACCAGATCATTACAGACGTGAATGGCCAACATTCCTAATTTTCAATCATTGTCGAAAGGAGCATAAGGTGGAAGATTTCCCTGAATTATATACAAGAATGAAAGAATTAGGTGAAAAGGGAGAAATAATGATTAAAATTTTGTGTATTTTTAGGAATGAAAATCACTCAAAATCTATACCAACATAGGATTCAACCGCTAAAGTAGGGTAACAACACATGGTGTTATACACGCACAAGGAATGCTTTCCAACAAAGTGCAACTAGCCAATATCAAATTCAAAAAAGTCTCATTATGATGGAAAGTAACAGAAAGAGGTTCTTCAAGAGGAGAAAGAATTGATAAGAGAACTTAAACAAGAAATAAAATTCCTTAGAGATGAGGAAAAACTGTAAAATGAGAAGTTAAAATATTTTGAGGATGAACGGATCAACAAAAATGAGTTTCAATAGGTTTGTAGGTTGCTGCACACAAAAGGTATATTACCTTTACTAACTCAATGACTATCTCATAAGTTAATAAAAATGGCACTCCAGAAGAAATTGGGGATGACACAAGGGTCAGATATAAAATCAACAAAGACTGAAGGTTTTGACAAAGAGAGATACTTGTTAATACCGATATAGACAGTTGGAACATTAATGACATATTAGTTGACACAGGCATGGAAGTTAACATATCCACAGTTGATGCCTAGAATAATATGGGGCAATCAGTGTTACATGCATCCCCACATGTTTTGTTCATGTCTTAAAAAACATGGGTCATGCCTATAAGAGTCCTAAAAAATTCCATAACCAATATTATGGGGGTGAAGTTCCATGGGGATTTTGAAGTCATACCATTAGTTGAAGTGGATAATTTTCAAACGCTATGTGGAAGACCTTAGTGTTATGCCATTAATGTTGACTTACGATTGTTATATGATTTTTGAAAACGTTGGTCAGCATGTCATCTTCCCAATGGACCCTAAACAAAGTACACCATATGTGGATATTATGGAAGAGCATGAAGATTTGGAACATACATATAATATCCAAGCTACATGGATAGAGAATTTTCAAGAAACAATGGAAGGAGAATTGAATTGGGTGATAACCAATAAATGTTCGAAAAAACTAGAGTGACATGTGAAAATTGGGCACATGGTTCATACAAACTAATATGGAGATATTTTGGTATGATTCAGCACGCATCCAACTACATTACTATCCAAGCATCCACACATATTGTAATAGTATTCAAAAAATAGTACATAAAACACAAAATCTCCATTGCGTTTTAATGTTAGTGAAAATATACAAGACTTTATCAAGGACATGGAGGCCTATAAACTGATGAAGCACGATTGAACTACTTAACATATTTGTTAAAATTTACCGCAACACGATGGTGGGAGGCACATTCGTTGAATTTATTATCATGGAAGAACACAAAGGAGGTTATGAAGGCTCAGTTCAAATGAAGTAATGGTGCACAAAGATACCCTGCCTCTATTCGAGTCACTAGGGCTGATCTCTATTTGGGGGGGCTTTCCATTCTATATAGATCATATCTGGCAGATAGAGATATTGGGGGCCCTCACTACCCCTATATATATAGAGGAAAATATACATAAATGTGTGGAGATGTGGACGACTACACAAGTTAACAATTCCTTATAGACACATCTATTATATCATACATTATGTGTATGGGAACGATCATGGTATGTTGACTGTGATTCATGGAGAGAATCGAGTTCCAGGAAAATACTGACTCAAGGATATCTCCATACATTTTCCTTTGTATCATTAGTTCCTTGCTTGACTTTTACCCTTCAATATATAACATATTTAAAGATTATGCTCCTATAGAAGAAATAATTTTGGCACTACAGAAGGATAAAGGTTTTACACTAACTAAAATTTTTACTGAGGATAACAGCTCTAGTGATGGGGAGGAAGTAATATTGGAACAAAATATTTGTGTGCGAGAAGGTAAGGAAAACTGGTGTGAAAAATAGTTGATGAGGAAGATAATTCTCATTTGCATGTGGATGTTTCTTATGTGTCACGAGGCATCATAGATAAAAAAGGAACAAGGGGATCTGTCGTAGGATAAAACTTTCAAATCCACACAAATTAACATTGGTATCAAAACTAAACTGAAAATGGCAACAATTGGTGATTACTAGAGTGAACCAGAAATCGCGAAGGTTGTTGAGTTATTACGTGAATATGAAGATATATTCCACATAGGCTACTATGAGATGAAGGGTTGAAACCCATCCTTAGGAATGATGTAAATAAAATTAATTAAATGTGTTAAACCAGTTAGAAGGCACTCGTACAAGATGAATCCCAACCTACCAGCAAAAATCAAAAAAGAACTTGACAATATGCTAATCGCATGAGTCATCCTACTAATAGAAGAGTCTGGATGGGCAAGCTGTATGGTGATCAACATCAAGAAAGATGGGTGTATCAGAATTTGTGTGGATTACCTTGCTTTGAAATATGTCTGCATAATAGACCCCTTCCCTACGCCATTTACATAAGATATTTTAGAAGGAGCTACAGACAGAGAAATATATATGTTCACAGATGGGTTTTCTAGTTATCACCAGGTCAAAATTACAGAATAGGATCACCTAAATAAATTTTTTGTTACCAAATGGGGATCATACACCTATATATTCATGTTGTTTGGACTCAAAAATACACATTTTATCTTTTCACACACTTTTGTAGCTGTTTTTGAAGATTTCATACTCAAATTTCTTCAAGTATATCTACGATTGGATAGTCTATGGATTAGTATAAGATCATTGTGATAACTTGTGCTTGATGTTTGAGTGCTACTGACAGTTAAAATTTTCCTTAAATTTTAAGAAATGTGTCTTTTCCACTCCATTTGGTTCCTTGTTAGGGCATATTATCTATAGAGATGGATTATTAGTAGACCCAGCCAAAATTATGATAATCATCAATCTCACACAGTCGCGAATGCAAAGAGAAGTTTGTTGATTTTTTGTGACGTTGTGATTATTATTTCAAGTTCATTAAATAATTTGCATAAATTAAGGAAACATTAGAGAGGTTGATATGAAAAATAGATGAATTTAGGTGGGGTTACAATTAGCAACATGCTTTTGAACAACTCAAAGAGAAATTAACCCAAGTGTCTATTTTGTAATTTCCAAACTGGAACACATTGTTTCATGTACACATAGACTCTTCATGAATTGCTATTGGATAAATATTAGCATAGCTATGGGAAGGAAATATTGATCATACAATCTTCTTTTCAATCTGAAAATTGATGCGTGTGGAAATAAACTATGCTACCACAGAGTGTGTAGGAATATCCACAGTTTATGCACTTCAATTTTTTTGACATTATCTCTTGGCCACACCATTCGTGTTCTTTACTGATCATATGTCCTTTAAACACTTGTTTAAAAAATTATTATTGTATGGGAGAATCTACAGGTGGATAATATTGTTCCAAGAGTTTCGTTTCTCAATGGTAGTAAATCCAGGTAAAAATAATGTTGAACTTGATCATTTGTCATGAGTCGATATCAATGAAGCGGTGCAACCCATAGAGAATGACATGCAAGATGCTTAATGGATTAGCATCCAAAGTGAGTTAGGAGAAATGGAGGATGTTTTTTCCTTCCTACAAACTAGGGTGGAACTTGATAATTATAAAGTCATTCAACGCAAGCACTTAGTTGTCAAAACAATGCCATATCAGCTAATTTCCATTCAACTCTATAAAATGGGGCATGGAAATTTTTTATGGTGATGTGTTATACAACATGAAAGGAAAGTTATCTTGAGTGAAGTGCATGAAGGAATTATAGGTGGTCACTATACATGTGCAATGCTATCACTTAGAAGATCCTAAATGTGGGACTCTAATGGTAGATTTTATTTAAAGATTCCAAAGAATACGTCAATGCATGTGACCAATGCCAAAGAATTGGCAGACTGGGAAGAGGTGATAATATTCCCCTAATCTGAGTAACCAGCTATAGACACCCTAAAATCAAACACTTATTCATAGTATTATCCCATTTAACTTCCTAATTCATATCCCTTTACGATTCATTAATCAGATTAATTAATCATTTCACCTTGTTAGGATTGATTAAATTAATATCTAATACACCTTAGCTAGCTTAATTGTCATTTATTAAATAAATGATTAATTAGTTATCTTGCACATTATAGCTAGTTAAATTAGTTGATTAATTAGGAATATACACCTATTTTCCTAGTCAACTGCCACTTCACTATCCTAGTTAACTCTACTTGGACTCCACTTCACCAGTCTAGTCAACTACACTTCTAGAATCCTAGAAAGGTGGGGGAAATTGAATTGCACGTATAACCACATTTCCAGATGCAACTTCTTCTAACTAAATAATTATTTCCCCTCAAATGGGAATTAAATTATTTGAACCATTCAACCTCCCTTAACTGCTATTTTTAGTATGTGCATTCAACCACTTCCAACCACTACTCAACCTCTATAAAAGAGTAAGCCTATCCCTTTACAAATCCTCTTGGATCTCTATATACTTACTCTGTCAATTTTGTTCTCCAATATTTGTATATTGGAAGCTATATCCAAGAATAAATGTGTGTTTATAGCATTGTCAAATCCACATTTGGATATTGAATCAAGATCACCCACAATTAACCATTTACAAGGTTACACAAGCTTAAATTTTTCTATAACCTATTTGATTTTCTTTCATTTTAGTTAGATTTTCAGTGCATACATTTTGGAATTCCCAGTAGGACTTACCCACATTTTTCATTCATTTTTTAAAATTTTCATTCATTTTGTAATGTGTACTTTTAATATGTTACTAAAATTTGTGAAAAAAATGGTTTTAGTTAATTATTGTGTCTATTTTGGTGTTTTTTTTGTGTTGCTGTGTTGCTGTGTTTGCAGGATTCGGGAGCAGAAATCGCAAATTCTATAAATCACAATAAAATTATTTCTACTTCTTTTTGGATTTGATGCTTTTTTGACCTTCTTAAAATGTTTGCAAGGTGCCTTTTGAGAAGTAGAATCAATTTTAAAATCATTAAAAATAGCATTTAGGTGTTTTTCCTCTAATTTTGGTGATGTTTTTAGTAATAACTAATTCCTCTAAAACTTACTAAAAATTACCCATCACTCACCCCATCTCCTAAATTTCACCCTAAACCATGCTTAAATTCCCCCTAACATCCATGCTAAAAATTCTCTCTGCAACTCTACTAAATCCCACTCCACCCCACTCAACTCCATCCCCTGCTAAATTTCCTCACATCCCTAGCTCGACGAGCTAGATTGTCAAGATCCCATCTACCATTCTACCACAACCACCTAATTCACTACCCTTCCCCCCGAGCTACTTATTGAGCTAGCTACCTAACTCTTCCCTAACTGATCCCTCCCTATGCTCACCCCTCCTAACCCCTCTCCGTGGTCCGAATCCACTGAGTTGAGCCTAACCAGACTCCCCTCCCCCAATCATTTCTTTGTAGACCTACCACTCTGCACACCTCATCATCCTCAACCCTAGCTTCTGCCTAGCCACCTCTCTTAATGCCTACGAACTTCTCCCCACCGTCTTCCAATCCAAACCATGCCAAGCCTCACTATTTACAACATCTCCACCAAACCACCTCCATCTGGCCACTGGATCACCATCACTAGCCACTTTTTAACGGTGCTCTCATGGATCCTCAATGCCTCCCTGATTCTCTTGGACCCTGTCTTTATGTCGAGTCATCAATCATCCACACAAATTTTCCTCGTCTCCATACTTGCACACCCTACAAACTCAGTGAGCCAACACTTGACCTCTTCCCCGCACACAACACATTAGATTTTTAGGGTTTTTTATTTTTGTTTTAAAGAGATTTTTTATTACGTCATGTTTCATAAAGTTTTAACTTAGGTTTAAAATTCTATTTAATTATATTTCTTTCTAGCTTAAGTTTAAACTTTATGTTATGTTTTAGTTTGTATTTTATTATTATCATTATTTTTATTATTTTTTTAAAACCAATTTACTCAACTTAGATCTAATTAATTAATTTTAAGTAATTCATTAGCTTGTTTTAATTACTTAATTAGTTTAACTTATTGCATTAGGTATTTTAAACCTCATTAGGCCTTTCTAACTAATTTTTTTCATCAATTTCATCCATTAGACTGACTGTGAAACTTGCTTTTATAGGGTTATTGGACGTTTTCCTCCTTTTAACTCACTTTTCAAGCCATTTCATACACATTTAACCATTCTTGCATCATAGCCAACACTTTGTAAAGGATTTTGCTCACATTTTTGTTGTTTTTCATTTTTTATGAGGCTAATTGCAACACACTTCATGCGTATGCTCTTCTCCCACGCTTGTTACAAGTGATCTTGAGAATCAGAAACATGATCATTTTAAAGTATTGTTAAGGGAATTAACCTTTTATTTTCTTAATCAAAGTAAGCTCAACGTGTATTCTCTTTCCTCACACTTTTTTAAGTGATCTCGGAAATCAAAAATGTGGTCTTACTTTTTTGTCTTGTCCCTTCCACTTTCCTCAGGAAAACATATCTAATCATTGTTTGCAGGACCAGATCTAGAGGAGGTTATTCTTAAACCACTAATTGTAAGTTACCTTGAATGACATTTAAAATAACTTACTAACTGCAAGTTGCCTCAGTCAAAGAATGATGGTTAAAATAATATCATTTTAAATCTAGATCAAAATGAACAATTCACACTATATTTGTAGGTCCGGATGAAAAGGCTACTACCCATACACTTAACTGTGGGTAGTGCTTTGGCTTAAGCCATAAAACTCATTTGAAAAATATTTATTTTTATTGTTTCAAAGGGGGTAAAGTAAAGTCAAAACTTTTTTTTTTTGTTTTTGTGCAGTTCATTTTAGAAAGATCTACGTTCATTGTTTCAAAGGGGGTAAAGTAAAGATGGAACTAGCAATAGAATCGTGTTCACTCGCATATAAACTAACACCTAGTTGAGAGAACCACCGAGGATGCCACACACTGACCAAGCCAATCTAAGGTAGAGGCCAAATTTCACTACATCATTTTTTGTTTTTCTTATGTATTACGTACTTTTATTTCACTCTTGTCATTCACTTTTATCTCTCTCATCCACTTTGTCATTTTGTAAACGATTCTAAGTCTTGGTTTGCAGAAATCCATATCCAAACTTGAGCACTTTCATCCTTTTCATTTAAGTCTTGACATCATTATACTTGCCTTATCATGGTGAAGCACCCTCGTGATCACCTTGATCTTTCATTTTCATAAGTCTTAAGTTTAACAGTATTGTGTTAAACTTTAAGCATTCCATACTCTTATCTCGTCATACTTCACTTTCACTTTGTTGCATTCTTGACATCTTCACATTGCTTCATTCCTCTCTTTTAAAGCATTTAATTTGTTCTGACTTGAGGACCTTCATCAATCACATTCCCTTCATCTATTATCTCCACTTTTATGAGATTCAGACCTTCTCATCATCAATTCTTCACTTCTTGTTTTGACATTCACTTTTTTGTTCTTTAAGTTCTCCCATTTCTTTTTCATGTCTCATCTTTTAACATGATTTTTTTAGGAGTTGGCATCCTTTATCATCTTCCTAAGTATCCTCTTTTAAACATCCATCTTGTTAAAGGTTGAGCGAACTCATCTTATTTCTAAGTCTCTCCCTTATTAACACTATTTTTGTTAAGAGTTGAGAATATTGCATCGTGTCTCTAAGTCTCCTCTTGTAGAGAACATTTTGTAATAAGTTGAGAAAACTAAATTCTTTCACCTCTTCCCTCTTTACATTCACTTTGTAAAGTGTTGCGAAGCCTTTCAAACTTCTTCATCCTTCTAAGAACCCATTTTTCTAAAAGTCCTATAAACTAAAATTTTAATCCCTTCTTCTACCTTAACACTATTCATTTTGTAAGTATTGAAAAGTCACCCTTTTCATTCCTCTTAACAATAAGCTTGTTAAGAGTTAATATTTTTGCATCGTTTCATCACTCTTAGCACTCATTTTGTTAAGAGTTGATCGCATTCACTTTGTTAAGTCTCTTTTCCCTTAACATCCATTTTTGATAAAGAGTGGAGAACATCTAACCCCCTTTAGTCCTTTTTCAAGAGTTGGGTAATTAATTTACCCCTTTTTCCTGCTCCCTCTTAGTACTCATTTTGCCAGGGTCGAGCATTTCCTTCTTTTCCCCTCTTCTATCTTAACATTGAATTTGCTAAGGGCTGATTTTTTTTATCACACCTCTTCTTGTTCCTCCCCTCTTTCAAAAATGGTGGGAACACAACATCACGATTATAGTCCCTTTCAATGGAAGGAAAAAAATCCTTTCCACATTAGTTCATGGTGTCCCCAGATTTCACCCTGAAATCTAAGACTACCCATTTGAAATTTTTTCATTCTTTTTAAAATAATGGGTCTTTTCATGTTTTTATTGCCATAAGATGTGTGTATTACATTAAGATATTCCAAGTGAATCATATGAGCCAATTTTGACAAATAACCAGATGCTGAAACTCATTTTATCCCTCCGCCAAGTTTTTTTCTTCGGGAAATTTTTATTTAATTATTTATTAAATAAATAAAGCCCCGTTTGAAGTAAATTGTGCTCCGGTTGAATCCTGTTGAATTTTTGCATGCCAGTATTCACTCATCTCAATAGGGTTTTCACCAGGAATGAATTCAGCGCTTGTCTATGACTTCTGGCAACATTTTTCACTTTTATTTGTTTCTTTTGTGTTTTTCTCTGGTTTTGCCAGCAATTTCTCTGTGGAATTCCCCTAGGTCAATTCCTTTGCTAGTATAGTCTGTTAAATTACCTGAAGCATCTGGAGATCATATAACGACACAACACTAGAAGGAATTAGCCTCAAAATGCAAGCTTATGACCAAAAAAGATGAAGTCATGCACAAAAAGCCTCTCCCAGGAAAGTCACACTTTTTGGAATGAATGAGTGTAAGCTGCGATGGGAAAATTAGAGGCAGAAGGCAGGCGGGAATTTCTTACCTACCTTGTAGGGTAGTTTTTTCATGAAGTCAAATTCACTTAAGCTGCGATGGGAAAATTAGAGGCGGCAGGTAGGCGAGAATTTCTTACTTGCCTTGCAGGGTGAAAATTTCCATTATAAAATAAAGAAAAATCACTTAAAGCACTGATGGGAATTTTATGCCTAAATCACAGGGTAAATTTTCCCACCAAAGAGATTTATTCACCCATGCAAGTTGCAATTTATCAAAGGAGGCTAGTTTTAATGCAAGTCACACTTTTTGGAAGGAAGACTTTAAGCTACCAGTGGGAATTTTGGCAGTGGCAGGAAGGTGGGAATTTCTTGCCTGCCTTGTAGGGTAATTTTTCCCATGAAGTCAAAGTCACTTAAGTTGTAATGGGAATATTAGAGGTGGTAGGCAGGTGGGAATTTCTTACCTGTCTTGCAGGGTAAAAATTCCCATTATAAAAGAAAAATCACTTAAAGCACCGGAGGGAATTTCTTACCTACCTTGTAGGGTAAAAATTATCTTGATGAAAGTCAAATCACTTAAGTGGAAGAGGGTATTTTTGGAGCTGCAGTGCAGGGTGGAAATGCCCATCAAGATGAATTCTATTTTTAGCAACTACCCTTGCCAAAAAGTGTGACCCACCTTGGGTGAATAAAAATGCATTTAATAATATTTATTAATGGTTTATTCACCTAATTTTGGTGCCATAAATAGAAGGAAAGTCAGTGCAAGTGGAAGAGCCAAAGAGAAGTCAAGGATGCATCCTAAAAATAAATAAAATAAATTTATTTAAAAGAAACCATCAACATGTATAATTGGGCGCCCAATTTGGGTGAATAAACATGATTGTTTATTAATTAAATTGCCAGAAATAGGAAGGGAAATTATTAAAAATAGAATTTTGAAGGCTATATAAGCATGGGCTGCCATAATAAAGAAGAAATTAATTATTTTTGCAAAGGATTGCAGCCCGGATAGGTTTTAGCGCCAAAGGAAGGAGGTTTTTGCATTAAAGACTGTTTTTCATTGCCAGGGAACTTTAAGGTTTGGCGCCTAGGGTTGGAATGGCTTGATTCTTGCTATGATAATTATCTGCATGTTGGTATAAGTGCTCTGGTGAATTAAATAATATTTTTCCTTGCTTTACATGCAAGCAAAACCTCAACTTTTAGGGCAACAGACTTTATATGTAGATTTTGGTGATAAAAATCAAGTATTCATGCCATGGACTCCATTTTTGTCTGAATAAATTGTAGGCATTCATCACTTGTTCTCAAATCAATGTCAGGTACATTTAATATATCTTTTGAATTTGAAGAAATTTTTAGATCTGCACAAATGGATCCAATTGCAAGGGATTCCAGTAGAATTGAAGAAAAAGAGCTCAGACAAAGATTATTCTAACCATGTTGAAGCATGATGAAAAAGAAAAGGATCAATAGAATCATGCATAGCTTCCAGATTTTCTAAAGTCAATGATATAAACATATGCCCTGAACCTATCACCAATTTAATTGACAAATCTAGATCTCATAATTGCAAAGGCTTTCAACAAACAAATCATCCCCTTGTTTCCAACACAGCCCATGTAGAATTCAATGCATAGAAAATTCCTTCTAGGATCTTGTGCATGTGCTCCCAATCTTCCAGTTGAAGCCTTCATTGAATTTACTTTGCATGTACTGCAAAATAATTGCAAAATATTCAAGGATAAGAGGGAAGACAAGGAGAAGACAATACCCGCAAGCAAATCATAGTCACCTGATTCCAGATCCAGTTTGGTGAGAATCAAATGCAAAAGAGTCAACCACATGTAGAATATGGAAGAAGAATAAGATTGTGATGGTTGCAACTTTCTTCTTATTTCTTTTCCTCCTTTTATTTTCTTTGAAAAAGTAATTGATCAATCAATTAAATTATAAAACTTAAGTGATTGGTTTAAAAGTCGTTACTTGAAGAAGTCAGTTACTTGGAAATAGGTGACAAACATGTAAAATAGAAGGTTCTATTTTTTAGTTATAAATCATGCATGTCGTGCAAAGAGGAATTCTAGGAGGAAGATTTCCATATGTTTCCCTTTTCATAGTTTTCGCATGTGGGAATTCATTTAAATCTTCCTATTTGTAATTTCCCTTTATACACTATAAATAGAGGAAAAACCTATGGGTCAAAGGATGAGAATTTGTAATCAGTATTCTTGTGTTCTAGACTTTGAGCTAAAATCGTTGATAGCTTTTTGAAAGCTGAGGAATAGAGAGGCAGCAGATTTTTGGAGAACTTTGTGTCAACGGTGCATTTTGTTTCTTATTTATTTCTAGATCTATTCATAAAATTTGTGTTATTCTAGATCCAGATCTAAAACTTTCATTTGCTTTAAATTCTGTATTTCATGATCTATTTGTTTTAATCTATGTGCATATGATCAACTTGATTAACTATTGATTGGGTTACACATATTCTCTCTTTTATTCTCGTTTCCTATTATTTTCCTCTTCTACAGATATTTCCTTTCTCTTACAGTTGCTTACTTGCTGCAAAACTATATAGCTATGGTTCATGAGCTACACAGTTAAAGGAATACCAACAGATAGATATTAGGACATATAAACTGACAAAATCTTACACTGGATCCTCACCGGTAAATGAGGGAGATTTATCTCATGACTTCCTAGGTTTTTCAGCGTTGCAGAAAATCTAGCCAACAATTCAGATGAAGAGGATGAAGACCAAAATGAAAACCTTTCCATAGACACCACTTTATGAAAAAAAATACCAATTTCTATTTCGTCTCCTTGCCATGGGAGCAAGATTTCCCTCAGAATTTTACAAGGATATGGTGAAAACCTTATGAGGACAACCTAAATCTCCTAAGGGCCCACCATCTAAGTCAAAAAAACATGATGACGTAGGATCAAGTAAAACAAATGCCGATAAAAAGATAAAATCTAGTGCTTCATCCCTTAATCCCAAAGAAGCCTTGATAAAATCAAGGAGATGAAACTAAAATTATAAATATTATCTTCAAAGAAAAATGACGAATCATCTAAAACCTATACTACACCCAAAAAAGTGAGAAACAATTCTAAGAATGACGGTTCATCATTTATCCCACAAAACAATTCACCATTTTCTCAAGTATGGAAAATGATGAAAGACACTATTTTAGGTACAAAAAAACAACACAAACAATTCAATTTTGATGAATTGTGTCCATACCCTTTCGACATGGACATCTTACACATACCCTTCCCACACTCTTTCTAGACACCCAAATTTGATAAATACAAGGGAAAAATCAATCTGAGAGAGCATGTCAAATAATTCTTCATGGCATACCAAGAAGTGGCTTATAACGATATATTGCTCTTACACCTATTTCCTAAGAGTATAGGAGGAAAAAATTTGGAATGGTTCTTACACCTTCTAAAGGGATATACCACTACCTTTGTGGACCTCTCAGAGAATTTTGTCAAATAATTTTCTTTCAACCTTGATTTTGAAGTCACAATGATGGATTTTTGCAATGCAAAACAACAATCAAATGAAATATTTGAACAAATTTTACAACGATGGCGAGGAATATCAAGATGATTACCATGTTCAATCCCTAAAAATAACATGGTTAGTATCTTCATACTAATCCTTATCAATGAGTTTCCTTTCACATACAGATGCACTGCCTCAACAGCTTTGACGAAGTTATTGAAAAGGGAACTCAAATTGAAAAGGTCCTCATTGCTAAAGGATTGATCAAGCCTCATTCTAAAGATAATGGGAAAAGTCACAACAATAACAATACTAATAACAAAAACCCTAGCACTTCTCATGATAAATATAGGTACATCAACCACAATCATAACATTTTTAATGATGGTGTCACAATCAAAACGTGCACAACATACATAACACTCAATCTAAACAAACTAAGTATAGACCATCCATCACCATTCCAAGAAGAGAAACTACTCCTCCTCGTGATTATAAACGACCACAATATATGTCTTTAGGAGAATCTCTTTCAAGCATCTTACAACAACTGGCAAGTTCCAATATGGTAGCTTACCCTATTACATAACCCTTCCCTAGAGGAGAAATTAAGATAGGTTGGTATAAACATAACACATATTGTGATTTTCATCACATTTATGGTCATAAAAAATAATAATGCAAACAAATTCGAAACTACATCCAATACCTCCTTGACAATGGAGACATAGTGGTTGGATACCTACCACATAACCATGGTATAAAGGGAAAATCTCTCGAACTTGATGAATCCTCAAACAACGTTGATTACAAATCCATCATATCCTTTATCGTAGACACTACTCCACACAAATTTTAACATCAATTTACACCCCTCAAATAAATTCTATCTAGTGCCTTTTGACAATTAGAAAAGGCTAACATGATTGAATATCTAACTACGATACCCTTTTCTAATGGGGAACCCAAGCCTACGTGGTATAATGCATCGAAATATTATGAATACCACTACATGGAAGGTCATTCTAATGATCATTATACACCTCTTCATCATTCTGTTCAAGACTTAATTGACGAAGGAGCCATCTCCATAGAGCTCGATGACAAATATCTCGCAACCGATGACACGTCAACTTCAAAAAATTCTAAAGAAGAGTTAAATGTTGTCCCCACTTCTCTACATAATGACATTCAATGAGATAACAATGAAGGTTAAGTATATCTGCCTCCAAACCAACCATTTTCTTCTACATAATTTCTTTTGTTCTTCCAAACATACATTGAACCTTTTTTAGAAAAAATATTCTAAGATCAAACGAGAACTTGACCTTACTTCAAGACTTTGTTTCAACCATTGATATAATTTTAAACACCCACAAAAAGCTCCAGGGTCCATCATCAAGCACCAGTGAGCTTGATTTTATTATTTTTCTACCGACTCTTATGCCTAATATCTTTAGTCTTGTTGTCGAAAAAATACCACAACAAGCCAAGACACTTGCAACAATGCAACCTTCCGTGTCCATTATACCTCAAACAATCAATCTTGTAGGTATCGATGATTCTTACCTATTAATACATCTAGTACACTCTATGAGGTACATATACCCAAGAATATCCTTATTAAAAATTTGCATGCTTTAATTACAATTATTTCATCAAATCAATTACTCCCTATCCTCGAAGAAGCAATATTGAATATTTTCTCTCTACAGCCTATAAGGAACCTTGAAAATACATCTAGAGATCAATCCTTCTTTCCTCACACTCTTCTACTCATGTATGAATATGAATATCAACATATTCTCCATCTCGACAATCATCCAACATCACATATGTATTTTGATCTCATCGAAGACCTATCTTATCACACATCCTTTGACTTGGAACCCATCCACCCAAGTCTCGTACTTCAAGACCTCTCAAATATTTTGATTCCCTCCTTTGACTTGGATCTCGTCCACCCAAGTCTCATATCTCAAAACTCATCAAATCGTTTTATTTACTCCTTTGACTTGGACCTTGTTCACCCAAATCTTGTACTTCAAGACTTATTGAATCTTTATATTCCCTCTCTTGACTTAGATCTTGTCCACCCAAGTCTCATAAATCATGACCATTAAAATCATGGAACTCTTTCCCGATGAGTCCATTTCAAACCCTCATCCACTAAAATTCAAAAAAATTAAAAAGCATAAAAAGAAAAGAAAACTCCGTATCAAATCGCTCCTTAAAGCATTGTTTGCAAATAAGAACCAAAAACATGAGTACAAATAATATTAAGCATTCCATCTATTGGCAGATATCTTAATCATACCATTATCATATCTTCACATTCTTCACTTATCATAACACAAGTTAACCTTGTTCCTATTGAGCATTGTGTGTCTCATCCTTGTTATGGTTTCTACAATTTCATATCTTTTTACATACGGCTTTATCTCGAAGCTTATTGATGGAAACTCCTTTCAAATAATCTCTCTCTTTAATAGAAATCTCAAACTTCTTTGTTTGTACTTTTTTACTGTCCATCTCGGTTTATGGTGTTGAACCCTTACATCCTACTAGTCGAATGAGACTAATACTTGGGGGTATAATGTTCCTCCCCAATAAGCACATTATTGACATACAAGAAAAAATCAATCTAAAAATACAAAAAAACTATAAAATCGTCACATCTTTCGTCCTTCACAGTCTTCGGTGATAAACTCATACTTCTCACTAGTAGTATGAGACTAGGAATGGAGATGTCCTTACTCGCCTACATTTTGTCTTTGGTGTCGAATCCTTTCCTCTTACTAATAAAAGCATTCATAACAATGTTTGAGCAACTTAATAATCCAGTTCAACAATTTTACCATTTAACGACTCTCCTCGTGATTGTTCCAGATCATTTTTCACTGCGCATATTTATTACTTGTGTTATATATTTATGCTCGAGGAAATTAATCACCCTTTTGCAATATAACTTTGCTTAGGCCACACTTGAATTTCACATTTTAATCCAATACAGATCAACCTTCAATGGAATTTGACAAGAGTATCTTTTGGAGTATCCAAGTATCACTCCACTCTACATCTCGATCCATTCCTCTCATGTTCCAAGCTATCGCCTAGGGCATTCAAATATGTCTAATTCTTCAATGTGGAACACATTAAGAGTGGAATTCGATGTCATTATTGTAAATTGTGGTGTATTGTTGCGGTTTGTCAACATTGTGACAATGCTTTTTCTTCTTTCAGTTTATTATTTTGTTTTACTTTGTTTACCTTCATTGTAGGCCAATCACAGGAACATTCTTTGCATCTTTGTTCAAAAAAATGTTTGGTTTGGTTCATTCCTCTTCATATTGGGTTTGTTTGTAATGCTTGTTTTGTTCCTTTTTGTCATTTGCACGTGTTGTGTTTTCCTCCTGGTTTATTAACTAAGCCATGTAGTGTTTTAATTTTTGCTATGTATTCAAGTTTGTTTACTTTTCTGTGCATTTGTATTTCAAAATTTTCAACAACTCACAAAAATCGAAAAAATCATTTATTCAAAAATCCAATAAAAAATTATACATTATAAAAAAATTCGAACAAACATTCACTTATCAAAGAGAGCCTACAATTGGAAAACCCTTGAAATTAATATTTCAAAACTTCGACAAAATCTTGATAAATTCATACGTTTGTATACTACCCTAGTGATCGTTCCAATCTTACGACTATCACTTCAGTTTCTTTCCTTTGCATGGTTCCTAACTTTGCTTGGGGAAAGTCATAGTTGTTTTTCCTTCGTGATATAACTTTTCCCAGAGAAATTTCTCTTAGATCATTTGTAAAATGGATACCACAAGAGTATTATTAGGAGTACCTTTTCTTTGATCTTCCAATCTGATCCTATTCCCACGCATTCCATCGATTTTGGTGCTTGGGGGCATTTGCATCTACTTAATCATCATTGTGGAACACATTAGGGGCATAGCTAATTGTCTTATTTTTCAATGTTGTGTTGCATTATTGATGTTTATTTTTTGGACCAATTAAAAGTAGTGCGATAACATTTTGGTTCCTTTATACTAATGATGTTTGCACTTACTGTGTTTATTGGGTTGGTTTTCCTTTTTATCTTTTATCTGTTGTGTGTATGTTTGTTTACACGCATCTGGGTTAACCATCTTGGTTCTTTCATAATCACGGTGACAACTCTATTGTGTAACAAAATAAATAAGGTTGTTCTAAATTTTATCCTCCAAATGATGCTCATGCTACGAGCACAGGTCCTTCATATCCTTGTTCGCAATCCCTTGTATTCTTCCTATCAATCGGCTTTCCACCACTACTCTGCATCACCCACCCTATTGGGGGGGGTTGGGGGGGGGGGGGGCATTCCCTTACCATCCTTCTTACTAGGGCATTCAAATTTTTTACTGTATTCTGATTTGCATATGTCCGTTATCTTTAAAATTATATTACTTTATAATAACACTTTAAAGAGGGGAAAATGTAGACACCCTAAAATCACACAATTTTTCCCAATATTATCCCAATTCACTTCCTAGTTCATATCCATTTACGATTGATTAATTTCTAATTAATTAATCATTACACCTTGTTATGATTAATTAAATTAATATCTAATGCACCTTAGCTAGATTAATTGTTATTTATTAAATAAATGATTAATTAAGTAGTTATCTTATACATTTAAGCTAATTAAATTAGTCATTTAATTAGGAAAATACACCTATTTTCCTAGTCAACTGTCACTTCACTATCCTAGTTAACTCCACTTAGACTCCACTTCACTAGTCCAGTCAAATGCACTTCTAAAATCCTAGAAAGGTGGGGGTAATTGAACTACACGTATAACCACTTTTTCAGATGCAACTTCTATCAAGAAAATAATTATTTCCGCTCAAATGGAAATTAATTAATTCAAACCATTCAGCCTATCTCATCTACTATTTTTATCATGTGTATTCAACCACTTGTAACCATTTCCAATCACTACTCGGTCTCTATAAAAGAGCAAGCCTGTCCCTTTACAAATCCTCTAGGATTCTTGTACACTTACTCTATCAATTTTTTTAATCCAATATCTGCATATTGGAAGCTATATCCAAGCCAAATTTGTGTTCGTAACATTGTCAAATCCACATTTGGATATTGAATCAAGAGCACCCACAATCAACTATTTACAAGGTTACACAAGCTCACACCTTCCTACAACCTTATATGAGGTTTGCAAAGAATAATTAATAGGAAGGTTTCCATATCTATTTTCTTGTCTTCCATTTTAGTTAGATTTTCCGTGCATACACCACTCAAGAACCATTTGAAAAATGGGCAATTGATTTTGTTAGACTAATCAACCATGCAACACATAGAACATGCACATGATATATTATTACAGTAAAAAATTATCTTACACGATGGGAAGAAGCTAAACTAACTAAAGATAACATAACATCCACAATGGCAAGATTCATTTGGGAAAATATTATAAGTGGATTTGGTTGTTCATTGAGCCTAACAAGTAATTGAAGAACATGTTTCTTGAATGACACAATTTGAGTTTTGTTGCAATAATTTATGGTTTCGCATCATAAGATGACCCTGTATCACCCACAGGATAATGGTATGATGTAATCCTTCAAAAAAATATTAAGTCACACGTTGACAAAGATTTGTGATGTCAGAAGGAGGGACTAGGATGATAAATTATTAACAGTACTTTGGGCATATTAGACAACATACACGCACTTAAATAAAGCAACTCCCTTTCAAAGTTTCTATGGGAAATAATTTGTGCTACCAATTGAATTTTTAGAACCATCGGTAAGAATTACATGCGTTGCAAATATGGAAGATGCAGACTCAATACATGAAAGGTTAACGGGGTTGTTGCAGCTAGAGGAAACATGATTACAAGAGAGGTGGTCACATAATATTGATAAAGTGCATAAGAAAGCATGGTATGATCGGAACCTCAAAAGATAAACTCTTAAGGTGTCAAGGTTCTTTTGTTTGACTCTAAATTTTTGTGACATCTAGCTAAGATAAGAACTCATTAGCTAGGGCCATTTGATATATTACCAACCGAGGTATGCAAACTAATGGATCTTAGCGACAAGATGCTTCTAGGCTACTTCAATGGGAGTAGGATGAATCCATATTTCTATCCACATTGGCATGTAATGAAGAAGGCATATGCCATTAGATTAATTATTATTTCATTTTTAGGTTAGGTTTATTTATGCTTTGTAATAAGCGCATGACAATTGCACATTTTGTTGTTTACTCTGATCTTGTAGAACAAGCTCAAAATCATATTGCTCAAAGGACTGCACAAAAATTTAAAATGGGAGGATTAATTGGTGGAAGAAAATAGTAAAATACTACAAAATAATTTCAATAACAATATTGTTGAAGTTATATACAAATGTTGTCAGATAGAAAGGGGGTGCAATAAAAGAGAAATGTATAAAAACTAACATGTGCTAGCAGAAAATACATGACAAGGAAATGGAATAGGGGTGAAGTGTGGAAAATGAAGGAATATTAAATCTTCAAGGAGGACGTTAGCTTAATTTGGAGCTACGAGAAGGAGGCACATAAGAAATAACTAGGGCAGGAAGACGCGGTTGTTAGGAATTTAGTGTTTCATGTAAATGTAAATGTAATAGTAATTATTACAATAGTAAATGATTTGTTGGTGGCAGTTAATAATATCATCTATGGTGATTTATTATTGTTATTTGTTATAACAATATATGGTAATTTGGGTGAATGGTTTCCTATTTACTAGGGAATGTTCTGCCCATATAAGGGGATGTAAAAATCATATTATTGATATAGAGAAGAAATCAATTGTTTTTTTTTGTGCGAGTATGCTGTTATAACTTCATTTGGTATCATAGGGAGATTGTTGGCTGTATTTTTGATGGAGAAATAGTTTTCTGCGGTGGGGTAATCCTTCGTATCTAAGTTATTCAGTCAAAACTATAAGCATTACTTGACAGGGTAGACCTGCGCAATTAATTTTATTGGGGCGGATAGAGGAAGAGATAAGTGATAGACACAGCCATAATAACTTCAAGATCTTAGCAAGAGTACAGATCTAGTTTATGACGTCTGATCTATTCTGTTTATGTTGAACTATTCAGGTTGTTTCTCTAGATACACATTGGAGGATTTTCTTCTTATGATACGTGATAAAACTTATTTCGACATACAAGAAATTTCCACCAGATTGGTTCATAAATACTGATGATTATTGGAAGCGTGATCCTCAAGCGTGGAGCATAATAAATAAATATTTTTAAAAAAATGGTGAAACACGGATACGGTAGTAGCATTGTGGTTCCTTCTCTCAAACAACACATACCATGGCTTTACCCAGCTGGTCCTGATTACGTATTAATTGCCCACATCCATTCTGATCTTCCGTTCAGCTGCTCCACAATTGGAAACCACCTCTCGAGTTAAATTCCCATAATACGCGACTTAGGAAATTTGACTCCAATGCCTCTATGAATGTGAAGATTCGAGATTTTGCGTGGACTGTGTGGCAATTTTCTTAATCTCTATTGGGAAAATCGACCGTCGATTCTTTCCTGCTAGCTCCTGGTCTCCACCACAACTCCTTGCATCATAGAGCTCGGTACATTGGTCTTTATTCCATAGCGTCTAAAGACACATTCTATGGTTTCAACAAAGAGTATGGTATATATACTAGCAATTGCACAAGAGGTGCAAGTTACACCGGATGAAAACTAAAAAACATTTATGCCAAAACAGTGTTGCTGGAATTGAGTCACCGGAAAAGAGCCTCCCAGAATTTGATGTTTTCCAGCAGGCTCTCTTCAAAGGAAACACCTCGTGTAAAAATCAATGAGTGTTAATGTTTGTGTCCCACGTTTGGAAGAGTCATAACATAAATTTTGTGCAAGAGGTCAAATTGATAGTTTATTGTTTGTCATCTCTATAGTTAAAAGGTAGAGTCTTTATTAAATTTTCAAAATTTGTGTATTGTATTATTTAAATTTATAATAAATATATTATTAAAAATTTCGATCCAAGAAGCAATGTAAAAGGTCTCCAAAATTTAGTCAAAGTCTTGTTGTCAATATAGTTTTGAGTATGTCATTTAGTCAAGTCAATGTGTATTGTAAGTTGTAAATTTAATGTCAACAGAGTCAACAAGTCCTTGTAAGTGTGTCAATATTCATTTTTTTTCATTTTAGTGTCTTTGTCAAAGTTTTCAAAAATATAAAAAATTGGGTCATTGTAAACATCTAAAAAATTGTTAAAAAAAAATGACTTATGGACGTATTTTCGGTAGAATCCGACTACTGAAATAAATCAGTGAGTTTCATGATCAACTTCGGTTGAGCTAGTAGTAGCATACATCCGAGGATGGAGGCATCGGAGGCTAGATATCGATCAACAACCTCTCGTTAGTCATCAACGACGGGGCCACATGAAGGTTTGGTGACATGTGTGTTTGCAGTTTTCTTTCAATTTTTGCAGTATGCTTTCCACTGTGTTTTTAGAGATCCTATTTTAGTATACTTCAAATTTTAGTGTTCCTGTTGTTCCTGTTTGGTTTGTGGAATAAGTGGAAATTTCACATTGTGGGGGAGAAAATGACACCAATGTTCCATTTCCAGTTTTCTATTTGTAATGTGTGAGCATATTTCCCAAGTAATCCCCTGATGGAAGAATGCGATGACAGTTGATGATAATACTGCAACATCATGATATTATGGTTGTTGGTTATCCATTTTGAAAACCATCTCAAATGTTTGTTGGTTATCCTGAAAACAAAACCATAGTTTGTGGTTGTTGGCTTTCCACTTAAAAAAACCATCCCGGACATTGTTGGCTATCCTAAAAACAAAACCATTCATATCATGAGCAAGCTTCGAAGCGGCATGTTGTAGTACAAGGCATGTTTTCCTCATGTTCGCACTAAGGGGGGAATGTTAGGAATTTAGTGCTTCACGTAAATGTAAATGTAATAGTAATTATTACATTAGTAAATGAGTAGTTGGTAGTAGTTAATAATATCATCTATGGAGATTTAGTATTGTTATTTTTTATAACAATACAATGTGGAATGGATAGATGGATATGTAGAATCTACATAAGGAGAATGGGTGAAATGTGAATAAGGAAATATCAAGGTGATTTGATGTCCTATACGGGAACTAATGGAATCTACTCGTATAAGGAAAATAAAGGTTGTCTTACCTCGTAGGTGAGATGGAATGGTCTAAGATGATGGAACGTAAATGGTGGTCAATATCTGGCTCACGGAAAATGCTCGCAACGGGTTGTGGAAGGCATGGGAATTTTCCTGCATTTTTTTCATAGAAATTTTCCAGACAAGGTCATGGAAGCATGAGAGAGGAAATATGTGAAAAGCACAAGTGAGTGGATTGTGGGAACTAGTTTTGTCTAGGATGGTTCTTCCATAACTCATTAGAATTTTCTACTTCGATGTTCAGGGTTGTCAACTGTGAGAAGATGGCACATGGAAGTGGTGAATTGGAAAACCAAGATTCTAAGGCCCATGTCAATTTATATAAAATAAGATGCATTTGGTTACGAGACTCGGGGATCATACACCTGGTAATCTTGGTTGTTGAGGGCCTTAAATGGTCATGTAGCATGTGTAAATTATAAAGCAAAGAAACAAACAATCTCACAAAGAAATCGCATCAAGAGGGAAAGATCAATCCTAAGACAACTAAATATATGTGGGGAGATATGTTAATTTCTTTTCTAATTACTTCTATATTCCTAATTAAATTGAAACAAATAGATTTAAATTAAAATGATTCAATTACTTTCCTCAAAATTAATTTAATCTATGTGTTATCTGCAACTAATTAATAAAAGAAAGACTAACTAATTAACAAAAAAATAAGGCTAATCTACTATTTTTTATGATTTTCAATGATTTAAATGAAAGAAATAAAACAAATAAGGAAACTAATTACTTTAATCTATTTTTTATATTTTTTATGCTTTCTGGAAAACATTAGAAATACACAAAGAGAAAAAATTTTTTTCTAATTAATTAAAATTGCTTCTATGCTAAATTAACAGAACTAAACAAGCAACTAACCTGGATGTGGTTATTTCCTTGTGCAGAGTGAAGATCTAATATATTCTAATAAATCAATAATTTTCCAATTTGTACTTGTGGATCTACAATTTCCTCTATTCTTTCCTTAGAGTCCTGGGGAAGAAAAGATTAAAAGCTATTCTTAGAAGCTTAGCTCATGTTCTAGATCTTTATTTACCTGTATTTAAACTTCCTTATTTAGATATTAGAAATAAGTTGTTAGGATCTGATCTATGGTATTTACTAGATCCTTGATGTCTAGTTCTTACTAAATCTATGAACTAGTTCTTTGATGACTATTATTTCCTTGAATGGATGATCTAAACTTGATGTTCTTAGATTTTTATTCCTTTCTTCAAGATTCTCAATGTATTCCATTGTTCCATAATAATATATGATATTGCTGATAGGCAAAGGGAAGCTATTCTGGCGAACTTTCATCGTGGTGTTTGATTAATCTTTGGCTTGTGAATCAAATTCTTCCCTGGAAACTTCCCCAAAAGAAACAATAGGATATGCAAGATTTCTGAAGGGAAATTACAATAAAAATAAATGATCTAATTCTTCAGAAAAACTTCCCGTGCAAACCCATAACAATAAGAAGGGAAGAAATCAATAGAAACTGTGTGAATAAAGGAAAGCTACAGAAAATAAAGAAACAAAATGTGGAATTCAAGAAAATTTAAGAATCTAAATACATCCCCAACCTAGAAATTGTAGAACTGTGACAATGCCATAATTGGTTTTTTTTTTTTCCCCTCAAATTCTTTCCATCTTGGTGTTCAAAAGAATCCAAGGAACTACATTTTCTTGTGTGGAAGAAATGATGAAGAAATACTAGAGATGGAATGGATTGCAAGCAATTTGGTAGCGACGCCGGTAATAGAATAACAAGGCAATAGATCTAAGCTTTCTTGTGTATTTCTTAGCAGGATTACGATAGTATAACAATGCAATTCAAAACAATAATATCTATCGTATGCTCTAGGTAGAAGTTTGGCTATTATACAAAATGGTAGGGAAATGGTCCAAGCCATTTTAGCAGCCAAGAAATGCCACCTCTCTCAAAGAAGGGGAGTTAACTCTCAATTAATAGCATGAAAAGGGAAGAGAAGTTAGTACGCATCAAATGAGCCCAATAACAACCAAATTGGTTAAGAAATGTGCGCTAAAATAAAGTTTGAAGAAGTTTACACTGTGTTCAGAACACGCTGGAAAAGGTCTCAAGGAAAATCACTCAAGACCACTAGTCTGATTTGCGCAGAGGGACGGTTATGTAACCATTGGGGTCATTACGCAACCACCTGTTGAGGGAAGACCTGTGGTTGTATAACCACCACAATAGTTCCATGACTTAAATTCAAAAACCAAGGAAAAATCATGTAGAATGATAAAGGAAAGCGACAACATGGAAATGGACAAGGAAAGCATTCTAGGCTACAAATATATATTGCAAATGGGAAATTGAACTCAAACACCATTGGAAAATATATTAATCATCATTGGGGATTTTAAACCATTCCAACAATGTAGCACATGTAAAATTGGGTGCATACATATTTCCCCCTTGGAGAATCATTTTATCCATGAAGAGATGTAAAACATAGAGTCTGAATATGGCGCTCCCAAATGGGAGAGTTAGAAATTATACCTGACATGTTTGTGTTGAAGTGATGCCAATCCAAGCTTCCCACCAAAATGGGAATCAAGTGCAGATATAATGTAGAATTGACAAAATACACTAAAATAAAATGAAAAGAGGACTTACCATGTCCGCGGGGATAGAAATATACCTACGCCAGCACTCCAGCCCTGTAAAACACACACACTCAAAATAGAGTTAAAACATGTTATATATAACCAAAATCACTATTTTTAGAAATCATTTTCACTCACCCACTTAGATATTTTTGAGCTCTGGATCACCTGTGATGGTTTCATGCACAAGTACAATCAAATTGAAGAGCATTCAGATATGATGGAAGCCCCACCAACGAGAGGAGAAAAAACTCAGAGATAGGTGAGTTATTTTCATTTGTTAATTTTTAACCTATAATGTGAAAAATCTGAAAAAATCATCCTAAGGGGGGTTATTTTCTAATTTTGTAGTCAAAATGTTCACAAGGGGGCACTACATGGGATTTGGCTTTTATTTTGTCAAAAATGGTCATTTTTGTCTTTTTTGGACTTTGTGGGTCGTAGGGTATGACATGTCCTTTTCGGATAGGACCGCAACTCTGCATAGGTGGCGGTTATACAATTGTCACCTCTATGCAAAGGGGGGTTATTTAACTATCTACAGATTGCGCAACCGCCACTCTGCATAGAGGGAGGGTTGCATAATTGTCGAGGCAGAGGCTAAAATTGACCAAGTATGAAGATTTTTTTGGTTTTTGTGTTGTTTTTGATGAGCTTATTATGCATGAGATGTTTCTAACTTTCTCTTTTTGTTTTTTGGTGAATGCAGGTCTATATATCAGATGGAGTAGAGCCATAGAGAGTGTGATTGGCTTCCTCCCATCTTAGATTCACTTACTCAGGCTGAGAGAGATATTTATTGCATAGGGTCAGGATATGGAGGATTATCTAGACATAGTTATTAGTGCACAATGAGTTACTTGTTATGTGATCTTATTGAGTTATTGGGATGTAGACCGGAACACTTTCCGGCTTGTTGGGGTCCAGAGGAGAGTGGACCATATCACTCTTGAGGATGTCTACATAGGATTTTGGGGGTTCTTGTCATAGGTAGGAGGATTGACTATTGGAGAGTGCTGAATCAGTGGTGTATCGCGGTAGTGGGATACTTATATGGGAGATGGCATTGGCACCATGATTGGTGCCAAGCATGACATGAGATTATTATCAGTTTCCTCCACATTTATCCCCACCTTGCACAAGGCCATTATTGGCATCTTGGCTTTACGCTTGGTTAGGGACAAGGGTAGGGACAAGCTACTCTACTACTAGCCCCCCATCATTTAGAGTATAGAGTAGCACAACCACATCTATACATGGGGCATTGACATCTTGGGTCCACCTACCATGATCTTTATAGGATTTGTTTGACTGGGGGAAATCCTTGAGTCATCCTACATTGGTGATGTGTTAGGTTTATGAGCACATGGTCCCCTATCAGAGGGGTGTTGGGATTGTAAACCCTGGGGCTATCATAGCCTCGAGATGGACAGTTATGGCCCCACAAGATGGCATCATCATCAGTGACCACTCTCACCACAGATGACCTGATTGTACATCCATATTAGGACATGGCTAGCCTATGGGGTGAGGATGTTGTTATTGTGGTTTCATATACAACCTACCACACAGTTAGTAGACATGGAACAACAGGGTTGAGTTCCATCCTATTGACAGAGGGTGCCGCAAGTAGTTTGGGTTACCTTATATTGATGCCCTCCCAGTAGTTCCTAATTATTTACTGGGGATTCAAGAGGCTAGAGCTGGCCCTAGGGGTAAGCTCAAGTGTGGAACGTTGTTACACCTGGGTCCCTTGATTGACACACTCAGACTACCCTAGATCTACCAACCAGGGGTGATCTTACAGATTGAGGCTAATCACATGCATAGCATGGAGGAGGAGGAGGAGGAGGAG
This sequence comes from Taxus chinensis, assembly GCA_019776745.2. NCBI lineage: Eukaryota > Viridiplantae > Streptophyta > Pinopsida > Cupressales > Taxaceae > Taxus > Taxus chinensis. Next base: position 527,099,708 of record CM034153.1, read on the forward strand.
GCTGAGGGATGAGACCGAGGAGGGGACCGAGGAGGAGGGAGGAGACGAGGAGGGAGAGGAGGAGACTGACACAAATTGGAGATCCAGTGGAGAGGCTTCCATAGTAGTGAGGGTTGAGGCTGAGGTTGAGGAGGAGAATCTTCATTCAGAGGAGTCTCTTCTACATGAGGGAGGAGGAGATGAGAGTATTTTATGGGACAGCGGGTGGCTCAGAGGAGATTGTAGCTAAGCAGGGAAGAGGGGAGGAGGTGCCTATAGTAGCTCCACCTCCACCACCAGCACCAGTAGACCCATCCTGGTAGCTAGGAGATCTGAGTAAGTGAACACTCTTCTCTCAACTCTACTATCTAGACTATAAATTTAGTGGATTATGCACAATATTATTTTTGAGTTTTCAAAAGTTTTCTAACTCACCCATTTTTTCTTTTGTTTTGCAGCCACAACTGATGGATGGTGAGATTTTATTGTATCAGATCCTGGTTGACACCTTCGTACTTCCCAATGGGGAAGACATGAGAGGAGCTTCTTGCAGATGCATGGGGCAGCCGATAGATGGCTGGGTGCCACACTGATGTATTTGCACCATGGATCTATAGATGTAGAGGTTATGACCAAGATGAGGACTGATCTTGATGCATATCAGTTAGCTGAGAGGAGACAATGGTGAGGCCACTCTTGCAGCGAGACTACCACTTGGAAGATCACCTGTTCCCCATCTCATGGTCATTCTCATTTTTTGTTCATGGAGGCTCCCACTCACATCATAGGATTACAACATGAGTCCTCATCGTGCCCCTTCATCTAGATCTCATAGAGAGGGATAGGCTATATGGCCTTATTGCTTTCATTATTTTATTTGGACACATATATCAATTTTTTTAGATTTTGTGCTCATTTCGAGCATTTTGACCACACTTTATTAGTGTGATGACATTGTACACAAAATCAATTATATATATATATACACATATGATTCTTTTTGGCTCAGATATCTTGTGTAAGAGTTTACTCGTTCATGAATTGCTTCATCTGTGTACTCTTAGATGTGTAGAATCTCTGATATTTTTATATGCTTTTATGAATGCATGTATGGATGTTGATGATGAAAATGTGTAATAGATATATGTGATGCATATGAGGACAAATTTCAAACTAAAACTTTGATTTTCAAGAAATATTTAGTATTCCTGTTTTATTGGAAAATTTGATGGAAGTGATATAATAATGAAATGAACCCACTCCATTCTTAAATCCACGTAATCAGTAAGATGTGAGGGATCAACACCGAGAGCCAAGAAGGACATGATTTATATAACTTGATGAACAAAAGTAATGATATGATGATAATATTTTGACAAAGATTAATTAGGAAACTACAACTCAACTCTAGGCAAGGCTAACTATCCTAATTTAAAATGTAGTTTTCTTGCAAGTTTAACTAGACTTAGACTTGTAGATGGCCTCATGATTGAAAAATTTTGGTTTATGGATTAACGATCTTATAAATCAGTTACTAGTGATTACGAAAGGACTTAAAACACCTTTTATTTTTTGACTTACTTACAACTTATTGATTTATTTGACAGGACCCCCTACATCTTGCCCCATGCTACTAGTAAGAAGCATGGGCTCATCACCAAGGACAAGACATAGGTGAGTAAGGGTACTTCTCTCCTTTCCCAACCTCACACTACCATTGAGAAGCGTGGGCTCATCACCAAATGTTGGTAGGGAAAAGAAGTGTAGTTTTATTTGTTTAATGAAATTGTTTTGTATTTTATTGTTTGTTTATCTCTTTCTTTTGATTTTATTGATTCTTGAACTTTTTGCTTTTGGGAGGGAATACTTTCCCCTAGCCTCAACCCCATGCAACCAGTAATATGTGAGGGCTCAACACCGAGGGTTGAAGTAGGTGAACAAGTAATCCGTGTGAAATGTTTTAGATTGATTTGTCAATAGAGAAATTTTTAAGGAAAGATGTGACTCCAAGAAGCTTCTAGTACAAACTATGGGAAAAACACCTACACTAGAAGAATCTATGAATAGAAATAACTGTGTAGGTCTTGGTAGGATCAATGTCAAAACCCCATCTACTATAATGATAAAGAGATTGAATAGTTTAGAAACAATATAATGAATAACTAGAGAAGTATGATTAAAATGATTTGCCAATTTTTATAAATTTTGAAAGTCACTTGAAAAATAAGTTTCTTGTTTTACAATGTTACAAATATGACTATGCAAATGATATGTAGTGGATGCAGAAATGTACATGTGGAAATGCAAATGAATCATGCATAGAAGCATTTAAGGTGAAGTGAATTGACTGATTCACCAAAATCCTCACCTTCTAAAGTACACAGACAATACACTCCATTCTTATAGTCCTCCATGACCTGATATGGCCCTAACCACTTTTGTCTAAATCTTCATCCTTTTTCGGTCTTATTGTCGATCCAGTTATCCAGTCTCAACACAAGATCCCCTACTTGTATCTTGTGTTCACAAACCTTTTTTATACTGATGACACATCTTGTTAGCATAAACATTATTTCATTGTTCATCTCTAAGCCGAGTTTCATCGAGGGTTTTGAGTTGAACCAATATTGCCTCTCAATATGCATCTTCATCTAAAATTCCTTGAAAAGATATGTGGAGGCTAGGTAGCTCAATTTCCAATGGTAAGACCACTTCACATCCGAAGACTAAAGAAAAGGGGTTTGCCCCCATAGGAATTCGTATAGACTTCCTATAGGCCCACAAGGCCAGAAATAGCTTTAAATTTCAGTCACACTTATTCTCCTTGACTATTTTGAGGAGTATGGACTTTAATGTTTTATTTGTAGCCTCAGCCTATCCATTGGCCTGAGGGTAATATAAAGAGGTTGTGTGATGCGAGATTTTGAATTGAGAACACAACTCATGCACCTCTTCATTCTTAAAGGATGTACCATTATCCAAGATAATGACATGTGGGACTCCATACGTACAGATGATCTGATTAAAATTGAACTTAGTGATCAGATACCTAGGCACAATAGTGAGAGGCATGGCCTCAACCCACTTTGTAAAATATTTTGTTGCCGTAATGATAAATTTGTGGCCATCTGTTGATGAGGGAGAGAACTTCCCTATCAAATCCAAACCCCAAGTGGAGAAGGATCAGGGTGTCACAATTGTCTATAGAGCATAAGTAGGGATGTGTATCTCATGTGAGAATTCTTGACATTTATGGCACCTGCGCACATATTCTACAACATCATGCTCTAAGGTGGGCCAGAAATAACCCATCCGATGAATTTTCCAAGAAGTAGCATGCCCTCCGAAGTGACCCCCATAGACTTCGCTGTGGGCTTCGAAGAGGATATTTTCAGATTCTTCTTCATCTACACACCTCAAAATCATGTCGTCGAAGGCTCTGCGATAGATCAATTCTTATACAATTACATACTTCGAAGCTATAACACATAGTCATCACCTTTGTTGTGAGGTTTCTCCCTCAGGGTACGTATGGTCCACAATATGATTAATGTTATCAACATACCATGGACATGATGTAATGGGAGGTTTTGTTTCCACATAAAATACACACTCATCAGGGAAATCTAGGTCTACTAGGTCCCCGTAATCTATTGGGTTATCTTCCAACCAATCAACAATGATTTTTCCTTTGAAAAACTTTTGGTTGATGAAGGTGAGTTTGAATTCACCCATCAATGTGAGAAAACGTCCATGCTTTTTGGATAAGGCACCTTGAGTCAAGAATATTTGTAGCTGGTCAGACTTGATGATCACTCACATTTCCTGGTTAAGCATATAATGCCTTAACCTTTTCATTGCAAAGACTATCACCATACGTTATTTCTATGCCTCTGTATAATGCATCTCGTAGTTAAGAAAAGTGCAACTAATGAAATAAATGACACGTTCACGATTATCATCATCCTCTTATGACAACATGAAAGCTAGTGAGACCTTGGTGGCTTGAGAGTATAATATTAGAGGATGGTCAGCTTTGGGTGGCATGAGTGTAGGTGGTGACATGAGAAAGTTCTTGACTGACTCAAATGCCTCGTGACATTCAAAAGTCCACTCTTTACTACACTCCTTCTTTAGCAAGTTTTTGATGGGATGGATAGTACAATTTAGATTGGGAATAAACCTACAGATTGCCCCAATTTTACCCAAAAAAGACCTGATGCATGATTCTCCTGAGGGTGGATTCATCTCTAGAACCACCCTAATATTCGCTAGATCTACATCAATTCCTCAAGAAGAAATGATATACCTTGGTAACTTTCCCCCTGTCACTCTGAAAACACACTTTTTCAGATTCAATGTTACATCGTATTTGATAAGACGAGAGAGGATAATGTGAAGTGCCTAGGGGTGATCGCAACACTTTCTAGCCTTAGCCAATAGGTCATCGACGTAAGATTCCACAATATTATGAATAAGGTCATGGAAGATGTATGTCATCGCCTGTTGGTAGGTGGTTCCAGTTTTTTTCAAACTAAACAACATGATTGCGTAGCAAAAGGTCCCCCAAGGAGAAGTAAAGGTAGTCTTGGTTTGATACTCCTCAGAGATCCTTATCTGATTGTATTCGGAAAAGCCATCCATAAGTGAAAATAACTCATAGCCATCCATTGCATCTACAATGACATCGATGGAAGGCAATGGAAAGTCATCCTTAGGACAATATTTGTTGATGTCTCTAAAGTTGATACAAATGCGTATCTTCCCATTATTTTTAAGGAACGTGATGATATTAGATACCCACATGGAATAGTCCATTGGTTTAATGAAACCAACCTGAAGAAGCTTCATTACTTCTTCCTTAACCATTAAATCCACCTTTGGCTTCATGGGTCATGACTTCTACTTCATGGGCTTGGTCTTAGTCTTCGTGACGAGGTTGTGAACCACCACATCAGGAATGATTCTTGTTATTTCCTTATAACTAAAGGTGAAGGATTTCAAATGTTCTTTTAGCACCTTAATATGTGCCTCTATCTCGTCTGGAGTAAGAGAAGAACCTACATTTGAGATCTTATGTTCCTCCTTCATCCCTATATTGATATTTATGGTTCCTTCAATCAAAGAGGCATTACCATATTCAAACTCAGAAAGGGCTGGAGGTATTTCCAACTCTTCTTCCTTTGTCTCAAAGATCTCAAGACCCTCTAATGAGGAAGGATACAACGTGTGATCTCCAAAGTAGGAGGAAGGGTGGGGTATGAGAGAAAATCCCCTCTTATGATGTGCGGCATGAAGATCAGTGTATGCATTGAGGAATCCTAGGATTTCCTCATCATTCTCTGTGAATTCTATGGTGGCAAGCTCATTCTCGGCCTCAACATATTCTAGAATCACATTGGTTGGAACCTTTCAAACTAGGGGTTTGGATCGAACTGATACTGTAAACTCATTTTCTTCCAAGATTTTTCTTAGACAAAAATGAGAGGAAGAAGTATCCATTGAATCAGACAAGAGGTTTTTCTCTATAGGTATGGATTTGATAGAAATGAATTCAAAACCTTAGCTAAGCTCAAGGATAGCGGTCTTGTAGAGTTTTAAGTGCTCCGCTCTAATATCATAAACATCATATACTTGATTAGCAATAAGCTGGGAGTCACCCAAAATATTATGGTGTTGACTCCCATCCTCTTGGCTATGATGAGACCAATAAGAAGAGCCTCATACTCTGTGGTGTTGTTTGTACATTCAAACTTTTACTTAAAGGAAAAAGGCATAACCATCCCTTCTGGAGAAGTAAGGATCACCCCTACCCTAGCGGCGTAGAGACACTTCGCACCATCATAGTTAAGCATCCAACAGTCATTGGGGAAGATAGAAGTTTGGTCATTCATGGAATCTTCCTCTCTGACTTTTGAAACCTCAACCATGAAAATATCTTCAAATCCCTCAACTGGAATAGTAACGATCCTAAGAGCATGACCTACACCCAAGGATTCAAAAGGAAGAATTATAGGCACATCATTCTCCAGAATCTTAACTATCTGAGTTGTAGTTTTTGTTTATATAGTTTCTACTACGAGAACTTTCTTTTCATCAGGATTTACCCCTTCAATTGCCTTAGGGGCTTCCAACTAAGTCGTAGGGATAAACTGGGATTCAGGTTTCAAACCTTGAGGCTTGTTCAACCGATTGGAAGGGAGTTTGAATTTGGTATAAAACCCTAGTTTCTTCTTTATATTGGAAAAATGGATTTCAAATGGAAATATATCACCCTGAGCTATGAAAACCTTACCCAAGTGTAAGAATTTGGCCTCTTGGAACAATGTAGAAGGGGTTTCCTTCATTCTGTGTATTCAGGGTCGACCGAGGATCATATTATAGTTGGTTTCCTGATCTATAATGTAAAACTCGGTCAACACATTCTTTGGTCCAAGGGTAACCGAAAGCACTATAGTCCCAATGGGTGTTTCCTTGAGGCTAGCATAGCCTCTTAGCTTATTTCACGTTGAAGAACAATTGGATTCTCCATAGCCTATCTTATGAAGAGTTGAGAAAGGGACTATGCTGATGGAAGCCTCATCGTCTATCATTACATGCTTAACATAGTTGTTATAGATCCAAACCTAGAGGTATAATGCACGATCACCTCTTCGTACCAAGTCAATGTTGGTTGACATCTTTTTAATGTCAAACAAAAACCCCACATCCCTCTCAAGCTTCCTTAGAGGATAGACATCAAAGTCTATGTGATTAACTTGGGCCTCTAGAGGAGGGGTGACATGAATTATATGGCCAAGGCCTAATGCTTCTAATAAAGTTATTTGATGCATAGGTGAATTCTTCAACAAATCCAAAAAGGAAATGTGAGAGAAGGTCTTGGGAAAATATGTGGTAAGATCATAGCCCTCTACTAGTTTGGGATCCACCATTGTATCGTTCATCAATGAGGGGTAGACTAGAAGAGATTATGAGGAATAATCACGAGTGCGGGTAGCTATACTAACCTCAGGTTTAGTCTCTATCTCAACCAAACCTACAATATTGGTTTGTTTCTAACCATCTAAAGGAGGAGCCACCAAAGGGTTTGACGAAGTAGATGCGTCATGATCACTTTCCCTACAGACATCCCCTTATTTGTACCATGTGTATTAAGCTTTCGATTCTTAGGATGTATCAGAAGGGGGTCACTATAGACTCCAAGAGGAACATTATGAGGGTAAATACGCCTCATGTGAGAATTTTACATTGGTGTAGTAGGATTATCGAAAAAAATCTCAACAAAATATCTTCCTTTGGTCCTCTGGAAGTCTTTATATAAAATTTTTGCAATCGCAGCACATACGAGCATCATGCCCTCTAACCTTATGAAAACAATAATACAAATCAGGATGGTAATCACGAGGTCTCTAATTCTTGTTATGTTTTGGTCCATAGTTTCTATTATTGTTGGTTGTTATAATTGAATTTTGGTGGCCATTGACCGTGGTTTTGATACTGATTTTGGAATTGATTTAGGTACTGGTTTGAGTATTGAACTTGGTTTTAGGCCTGGACCTTCTATGGAGGCGAAGATGGGCGACTGAAGTCCAACACATTAATAGAAGGAGTAAATTTGTTACTCCTTTGATTGTTCACGTTGGAATTGTTGTTACCGTTATTTGTATTTTTTGGTGTTAAAAACATTTAAAAGTTTGGATTGCTCGGTTACGCCATCTGTCATATCACCACAGTTCTTATTGAGGAATTTGGATCCTTGATTATTATTGTTTGAACCATTCAGGTAAGTTGAATTAACTTAAGAGGGAGTGCCTAGTCTCCCATTTGAGTCATACAACTTTAAGCTGCTATCAATTGTCATTCAGTCAATATAGAGAGCACCCTCTAGAACCTCATCATAGCTCCTAAGAGGGAGTTTTTGGACCTCCTCCTTGGTGTCTCGATTGAGAGAATGGAGGAATAAGTCACAAAGCTCCATTTTTTTCCATGTTTGGAGTGCTATCCAAGGAGTAGAGGACCTGCCACCATCTCTGAATGAAATGGGTGGTAGATTAATTATGCTCTTGCTTGATATGAAGGAATTATCTGATTCCTATCCTTAAAAGTTTGTTCATATCAAAAGCCTTTATGAAATCTGAAATTAGTTGTTTGAATGAATGGATCAAGGCTTTTGGTATCCTACAATACCAATCAAGAGTGATTCTCTCAATGGTATTGGTGAAAATCTTATCCACAACCACATCCCATCAAAGTATCTCTCTGACAGCAGTTGCGTACGCTTTAATATGCACATTTCGGTCGCCCTCCCCTTTGAAATTTGGCAAGTCAGGGAGCGTTCGTGGAAGCATTACACTTCATATGGTAAAGTTGAGGGTTTCCTTAAGATATTCAACATATATACCCAATGCATAATACTTTACCATGGACGACCCTTGATGGGGAGGCGGGGGAAGCATAGAAGTATTATATGGCACATCATAAGCATTTGCAAGGGTGTAAGGAATTCCCTGAGGCTGAGCATGTGAGCCAAGAAAGGAAAATGTGTCCCCCTGCAGTGATTTAGAATACATATGGAGGTATGGGGGAACATTATTTTGGTACAGAGTAGTAGGTGCGAAACTATGGAATGTCACATTGCTAGTTGGAACAACATTAGAGAACACACTTTTGATTGGCACCTATGGAGGATATCCGTATGAAGTGTGTGACGGCATACCTAATGTGTCTAATCCAGTGAGGAGGTCTCTTGGACTTGGAATTCCCATGTAGACCAGAGGAGGTGATGACACAGAGGGCACATGACCAAAATTATGAGCATGGTGGGGGACCTTGATTTTCTCAGTGAAAGATGGAGCATGAGAATGTTGGGAAAGATCTAACTCCCTAACTCTGTCTACCAACATTGAAATAACATCACCCGCAAATGGTATTTCATTTGATTTAGACGTATTTAAGGTCTGTTTGGGAAGCAAAGGCACATGATGTCATACTATAAATTGATCCGTGAGAGGTCACCCCTCTTTGGATGCATTGCCTATTGTAAGAGGGGTAACAGAGTTGTTCTAAAGAAGAAAATCAATATACTCTTGCATCCGATCCAAGGACTAGTCTATTGCATTAAGATGCTCATCTCTTTGGGTGAAGCACATCAGGATTTCATCATTTGGAAATAGGTAATATGGGAGAGAATGAGATTGCATGTTGATTTGTGGTCTAAACAAGACCCTGGGACTGGACCCTTGCCCTTATGTGAATGACATGTTGTTTGAGCCAGAGAGATTAGGTTGTGGGCATACGTAGGTTGATCAATCTCCTCGATCCTGATTGATGAATCGTTGTTTGCACTTTGAGGAGGAGGATTCTGATGGGAAGGTCAATTGGATGAGTAATTATCATTCCACCAAGATAATGAGGGTGATAGTTGCATACCCATGTGGTAATAATACACCTCAAGACCCAAAATGGGCCTACCGTATTCCTAACCTGACATATTCAGGGGGTATATAAATACCTACAGAATAATGGGAGAGAAGAAGGATGGATGAAAGAAGGTAGAAATAATGGAAATGAAAAGGAACTAGTCCTTCACATTGGGTTCACCAATTTTGTATGACTAAAAATCAACATGTGAATTTTAGATGCAGTCGACCTCCCAAGGGCATTCTGGGACAACCGATACAAAATGGATAGATGGCTATGTGGAAATTATATAGGGAAAATAGGTGAATTGTGAATAATTAAATATCAAGGCAATCTAATGTCATGCATGTGCACTAATTGAATCTTCTCATCTAAGGCAACAAAAGCTTGTCTAACCTACGTAGGTGAGACAGAACTATCTAAGATGGTGGTAACGCGTAGATTTTAGTCAATATCTAGCTCACAGAAAATGCTCAGAATAGGTTGTGGAAGGCGTGGGAACTATTATGTGTTTTCTTTCTAAAAGGTTCCAGACAAGGTCATGGAAGCATGAGAATGAAACGTGTGAAGAGGAAAAATGAGTGGACTCTAGGAACTAGTTTCAAACTGGTTAGCTTTGTCAAAACTCGTAAGCACTTTCCAATTTGACGTTTATGGTTTACAACTATGAGATAATTATGGGTGGAAGCGGTGTAGTCTAGAAAACCAAGATTCTAAGACCCATGTCAATATATGTAAATAGATCAACTGAGTTTGTTTACACGACTCAGGGGTCGTAAACGTAATCTCTTGGTTGTTGAAGACCTTGAATGGTTATGTGGGATGCATGAAATACTAAATCAAAAAAACAAACAATCTCACAAAGAAAAGTGCAAGAGGGCAAGGTTAATCCTAAGACAACTAGGGATATGTGGGAGATGTGTAAATTCCTTTCTAATTAATTCTATGATCCTAATTTAACAAATGGAAACAAACAGATTTAAGTTAAAATGATTCAATTAATTTCCTTGAAATTAATTAAATCTATGTGTTTCTTGCAACCAATTATAAAAAGCAAAACTAACTAATTAAGAAATGGAAATAAACTGATCTATTTGTTTTTATGATTTTCAATGATTTAAATGAAAGAAATAAACAAATAAGGAAACTAACTACTTTAATCTATGTTTTTTATATTTTTGAATGCTTACTAGAAAACAGAGGAAATACACACAGACAAGTTAAATTTCTTCTAATTAATTAAAATTTATTCTACACTAAACTGATAGAACTAAAACAAGCAAACAAACCGATGTGGTTATTTCCCTGTGTAGAGAAGATCTAATCTATTCTAGTTAAAACAAGGCTTTTCCAATTTGTACTTGTGGATTTACAATTTCCTCCATTCTTTCCTCAAAGTCACAGGAAGAAGGAAAAGCTTCTCATAAGCTATTCTTCCCCTGGAACTTCCCCGGAAGAAATAACAAGATCTATGAAAGCTTACAAAAATGAAGGGAGACTATAATAATACTAAACAGATGCAAAATATTCTTCCAGAAAAACTTCCCATGAAAATCCACAAGGATAGGCAAGGAAGCGGCTTTTAGTAGAAGCTTTCTTTGAATAAAGGAAAACTACAAAAACTAATATACTTTGACAGAATGTGGAATAATATCTAGTGAAAGAAAGAAAGATTTAAAAAATCAAATGCATCCCTAACCTGGAAATTGTAGAATTGTGACAATTCCATAACTGGTTTTGGTTTGTTTCCCCTCATATTATTTCCAACTTGGTGTTCTTACGAGTCTAGGGAATTGTGTTTTCTTGTCTGGAAGAAATGATGAAGAGAGTGTTGTAGTTGGAATGGCTTGCAAGAAATATGGTAGCAATGATGGTAACAGAATAACAAGGCAATATATTTGAGCTTTCTTATGTATTTCTTAACAGGATTATGACAACATAATAGTGCAATTCAAAACAATAATCTCCATCCTATGCTCCGGGTAGAATCTTGGCTCTTATAGAAAAATGGCAGGGAAATGGTCCAAGCCATTTTATAGCCAAAAGATGCCACATCACTCAAAGAAGGGGGGTTTAACTCTCAATTAATAGCAGGAAGGGAAGTAGAAGTTGGTACACATCAAATGAGCAAAATGACAACCAAATTGGTTAAGAAACGTGTGCTAAAATCAAGTTTGAAGAAGTTAACACTCATTCAGAACACGCTAAAAGAGTCTCAGTTAAAACCACATAGGACCACCGGTTTGCACATAGGGGCAGTTACACAACCACCGTTGAGGGCAGACCAGTGGTTGCGTAACCATCGGGACGGTTCCCTAACTTAAATTCAAAATCTAAGGAAAAATCCTGCAGAATGATAAAAGAAAGCGAGGACAACATGGAAATGGACAAGAAAATCATTCTGGGCTACAAATATAACCTGAAAATGGGACATTGAACTCGAACACCATTAGAAAATATATTAATCATCATTAGAGATTTTAAGCCATTTTGACATTGTAGCACATGTAAAATTGGGTGTGTACAACAACCATGTAGTTTAATAATAATTTGTAATATAATAGAGAATAAATTATTTTCCATATTCCATACAATATCCCAATTTTCTTTGTTTCTTATATTTACAAGATACACACATATAGTTTTTCTCCTTTTCATAACAAAAAAAAAATTAGAAGTTCTATTAATCTCAATCGCTCCAACACAAGTGTTATAGGAGGGTTCACAATTAAATTTATATTTTATTTTCTCTGTCACCTTTTCATTTCATTGAGGAGATTACAACACACAATGAACTTAATAATGCAAGTTACAAGCATCCCATGACATGGGAACAACTTTCCCAAAAACTAAATTTTTAATTAACTCTCTTCTAACCAAGAAACTCCAAGAATGTCTCCAAGTTTATCTCCAAGCTCCAAATTTATCCAATGCTACAAACACCACAAAGAAAGGATTGTAAACCTCCTAACCATATGCATCATCACATGCTTATTTACCAAGAGTATGTATGCTAACCTCCCCCAAACTCATGGGAAATAGGGATAACATACCACTAAGATGCCCAAGTAAAACAAAAAATATCCAACTTAGCTAAACAAGATAACCAATTGAAGGAAAAATCCAATCTCTACCAAATCAAAAGAATAATCAAGTACCAAAAGACCAAAACCAAAGGAAATTAGAAGAGGGGAAAGAGGAATCCAAAAAAAAAAGTATAACATATTGTGCCAAGATCATCCTCCAAACATATGATAACTCCAAAACTCCAAATAACCCACCAATATCCTTATTGCTCCACATTCTCCTCCTTTCCAAGGCTTTTCAAGACTTGGATGCTTCCTTGGAAAGGATGGGAGGATATTTCTAAGCCAAATGTAAATGCCTCCTACTTCCCCCAAGGAATGTAGTAACATAAAATATCATTCATGGCTTACCCAATATGCCATGAGAAATGAAGAGAATATCCCTTTTCCCTTCCCAAAACCACTCCCAAATCCACTCCCCATCAGGGCTGGAGGGAAAAACCAAATATAAACAAGATAAAGGATAAAGCAACCAAATTTCAACTCCCATAACAAAAGAAATATTCCACAAAATATCAATCCAACAAGAAGTCTATGTATTTCTTAACAATAAGAAAAAGAAAATAGGTGAGACCTACCTCACAACCAGGCCAAATTCCAAAATCTCCCAAAGCTTCAATAGACTCCACCACAAGGTATAGCTCCAAGTAAGAAAAAGAATCACTCCCCAAAAATATCTCCAAAAATACAAAAAAATGGGGATAGAAATAGATTAAGTTCTCCCAATCACCAAGCCCATGGGAGGATGACATTTTTCACCCTTCCAACTAGGCACATCCTACTCATCAAGGTTGCCATCCAAGTACCCACACAACAATAAATACAAAGGAATCAAATTTTAAAATACAACCTCCAAAAATCATGCTACTTAATCCCAAAGTCACCCAGAAAAGGCAAAAGAGATGAAAGACAGTGACTTGAGAGAGTATTATGAGAGGGAAAACACTTTTGGGGCTTACAAAAAGTTCCCTCTACCCAAAGGCTAGGTCCAAGGGGTCCTTTTTATGGTAAGAGAGACCCCAAGCTTTCCAAACAAGCCTTAAAAATTCCACTATTTTCCCGAATCCGAGATTTGGGAGAAAGTAGAGATTTTAAGATGCTTGGTGGTCCCACCAAAAGTAAGTTTACTTGATCACAAGACTCAATCAAATACACTTAACAATAATAAACCACCCAATTACCAAAAGCACCAATAAACAAAAATTAAGCAATAAACACCTCTAAACAAGAGGGTTAACACCAAGATTAATTTTTCAAGGTGAGAGGAGGTGAAAGAATAATAAATAGGACCAACATACAAAATCAAGGTGACTATACCAAACCCAAATTACATGGATAATAACAAGGTATAATAACTAGGTGAGGATGGGTTTGGGCTAATTGGCTTACACATATTAGAGGTACTACCTCTAATTACCATGTTATCCTTGTGGAAAAACTTGTAGTCCTACACACTCAAGACAAAACCTCATACATGCTCGATCTAAAATCAAATGAAAAAACAATATGAATAATCATGGTAATCTATCACATCCGTGTCAGCTGAATAAAAATATGTCACATCTAACTATCAAACAATATAAAAATAATGATCAAAATCAATGATACATCAAATATAGAAATAATATCCATATCATCACATAATTATCAATATAATCATAATTAAACCACATAAATTGTTTATACCATGGATAAGCAATGAGTGTCAAAAATAGTGTCATTTCAAGTGTAATTGTATCATAACCAACATGATGATAAAGCATAAAAGCATTTAAATAACTAGCATAATTGATGTTTAATGTCTCCATATGAAATAATAAATTGATCATAATGAGTCAACAAAACATAAGGAAGGGATAAAACTTGTGGGCACTACATCCCCCTCCCCTAGAACTAGACTTCCTCCTAGAAGTCACAAGAAGGGGTAAGAAAAATGACCTCTCAAAGGTATCACATCATACCATGTAGTTGTTAGTCTCAACAAACATGTCCCACCAAATCTAACTTTGTTCTACATTAAGTGTATCTCTCGTTAAGATAAAGTTAATTTAGGAAAACTGTAACTTCTAATAAATTCATTGACAATCACCTTTATGGAAACTATCATTGGGTGAGCCAAAGGGAAACAAATTATTGTCTAAATAATTTTATCAAGTTATGCACCCATGATGTGCATGAACCCACCCATGAACATTATGAAAACCATATGATAAGAGAGAAAAATTCCCAAATTTTCAAGAGGATTCATTCCCTAGCTTGCACTTAAATTTATAATATGGACAAGTATTGACAAGATCCTAGAAATTTTCCTTTTTTTTGCACTATTCTTTTAGGATTAAGGATGAAGGGTCACATAACACCAAGCACAAAAGGTGGTGAATTTATTTGGAAATTATTTTTACACTCACACAACAAAAGTACCATTAAATTAAGTAATGTCTAGACAACAATAAGGTTAATACTAATTTCCTAGTTTTACCTCGGGTTTCCATAGCTTAAACACTATGCTCAAGTATCATATAACACACTTATAAATTTTGATTTAGGAAACTGATAAGGATACATAAATTTTCTATTGTTTAAAATTTTATCAAAGTTCCATCATGGAAATCCAATTTCTGTAGTTTCTACAACCCAACAAATCCACTATCACTTATTGAAACAAAAAACAGCTAATTTTAAAACTCAACAAGACATATGAGAAGTTTAATAAAATTACAGTTCCTTTATCACTATAGCCAAGATAAAAATATGAATGAGATAGGCTGAAAATTTTAGTCAAAAAGGTGGTTTCCAAAACCTATCAAGATACTAGGTAAATTACCAAATTAAAACTTGGACGGGCTTATAACAACTTGTCTAGTCATACCTTATCCAAGATTTTAAATGGAAAACAAACATGTTTTCTCCTTGAGGAAAGGTATAGCCTAACTCTTCTCAATATTCGTAACCTATGTTATTTTAACTCAAAAATTACCTAGGTCACCAATGACCTATTAGGTCCAAAGGGAAGTATATATATACACTTCTTAAACTAGAGGGGTAGGTCCATTTTCAAACAAGGGACTTCAAATTTACCACCCCATTGAGTGGTAAGAACAATGGGGCCACATTTTCAAGAGGACACCAAAAACCACGCAACTCTCAAATCAACTCCAAATTCACATAGTTTGATTAGAGGTTACACCAGATCTCAAAGGATGTCATTACGCAAAGTAGGTGAAATGATTAGATAATCTTCACTCTTAGTTTTCACACTAAGGGGTTTAACTATTTATCTAATAACAAGTTAACAAGAGTTTTCTGAGGTGATTGAAAGTTTATAAAAAATTCTCCCAAGAGTCAAGTAGCCAAAGGAATATCCAAATTGTGAGACAATTGCAAACTTCTATTATTCACATTAAGTTCACTTGTAGAACTAAGGAATGATAGAACAATTCCTAATTCAATTTCATAAGAACAAAAATTTAGTGTGTATCCGAGTCACACAACCGAGAATAATGAACATCACTTATTTCATTTGATTCAATATATTATGATCACATCAAATTTAAATTTTAAGGGGTTAACTGATGATAACATTGTCTTTCAACCAAGTTTATTCGTGTGTGTGTGTGTGTGTGTGTGTGTGTGTGTGTGTGTGTGTGTGTGTGTGTGTGTGTGTGTGTGTGTGTGTGTGTGTGTGTGTGTGTGTGTGTGTGTGTGTGTGTGTTCTATGTGTTCCCAATTACATATAAGGAACAAATACATAAATGCACTTATAGATATAAATTTTGTGGGTTTCCAATTACTTTATTCATCATTCTTAACACCATATTAACTTGTGATTATATGGTCCAACGTCAATGTTGGCATACAATCTCTCCCTACTAAGAGAGTGACTAAAATTAAGTTATTTGTCTTCTAGAGAGAGAGAGAGAGAGGATGATAGAATATTTCTATTTTCACATAATCATTATTTTTCTATCTAAGAGATGTGGTAAGAGTGAGAGGTAAATTCCATATTATCCACACTTAAGCCTTAAGTGCCATAAAAATGACTATTAAATAGTTTTCTAACTGATTTGTGAAGAATTACTATCACTAGTGTAATTTTAGTGCAAAAATTTCAACCAAGTTACATTGTGATGCCACAAGTGACAAAATCTACTAAGAGACCACTATACGTAAGTGGACTTGTTATGCCTAAGAAGGGTTCTAAAGGACTAGAAGCATTACCTAAGAATTCTCCAAATTTTATTTTAAGGGCCTCGATGAAATTTTAGTTGTGGAACCAAAATTTTTCTTCCAATAGTTTCATGGGATTCTCAGTTTCCAAGAAGTGTAAAGTAGCTAAGAATTAACTCCTTGTATGAAATAATTGTATAAGGAGATACCAAAATCCTTTCTTCCCTATCATTTATTGATTAGGGACAAGTTATAGGGGTTGTAAAATAAAAATTTCACCAAAGTATACTTATTTTAGACATACAACTTCGAAAGGAAATTGCAAGGTTTATGGGTCATTTTACCGAATTTTCTTATAAAGAGGCTTATGAAATTGAGCTCGGGTACATATTCTTAAGGAGTAAAAATTATTATAATTCACAATAATACAATTTTAAGAATTGGAAAACAATTTTCCATTATTAGGTTTCTCTATAATAGAGTACAACTATTTATTTCACGCCCCTCCCATATGAGTTTCGCTAGATTTAAAAGAGATGTTTTTAACACTGCAAATGAGTGTCCCAAAGATAATGCCCCAAATCATAGAGGAATATCAAACTAACCAAACACCAAAGCATACCCCTCATATATAGGGAACAATTTTACAATCTCATACCAAATTACTAATTATTTCAAAAACCAAAACCAAGACTTTTTACAGTGTCCCAAAATGAAAAAACTAAACCAAAACAGTTAGCACCCAATAATGTTTCCTAGCCTCTAACTCATTTGGGTCACATCAAGCAACCAATAACACATGAAAAACATCATGTTTACAACATTATAAAAATTTTCACCCTCCAAGAGTGTTCTGAAACGTCAAATGGTTCAATAAGACCCAGTTATCCCATTGCATGATCTAACACAAATGGCTACAAAAAGGGCCTACCAAACAAATACCAAATACTGAAATGAAAAAAAAATTAGCCAATTCTTTATTATATAGAGACTCCAATGAGACATTCAAAGCCTAAAACTGGTGAACATATCTCAAACTAGAAGTACCTCTCTGGAGCCAATTATTAAAGTTTTGTTATTGCATTTCAGCAATTTTAGCCAAAGTGGCTACAAAATAGGTTTCAAAAACAAGTTTCTATAACTTGAAAATTCATCCTATCAACTCTCATTTACTCTTATATGTATATGTATATGTATGTATGTATGTATGTATGTATGTATGTATGTATGTATGTATGTGTGTGTGTGTATATATATATACATACATATACACATACATATATATACACACACACACACACACACACATATATATATATATATGTATGTATATATGTATGTGTATATGTACACACACACAGATATATATATATATATATATATATATCACATATATATGTGTGTGTGTGTGTGTGTATACATACATACATATGTGTGTGTATGTATATATACATACACACACATATGTATGTATGTAATACACACACACACACACACACATTTATGTGATGTGTGTGTGTGTGTGTGTGTGTGTGTGTGTGTGTGTGTGTGTGTGTGTGTGTGTGTGTGTGTGTGTGTGTGTGTGTGTGTGTATGTATGTATATATATGTATTATATAGTATAGATATAATCCAATGCAATTGACAAAATAAATTTCTGATAACGAAGGCTCAAACTATGACCTCTTTTCTGGATTTGATTATTGTGATTTTGCTAGTTTTTTTGTTTTGGAACAACCTGAGGTATTTAAAACAATCTCAAGAAATTAAATTCCAAAGCATTTTTCTCAAAACCAATGGTTGAAATCAATTGACATGGTGAAATACTAGATGTTTGAAGCGGTGGATTATAGTTTCTCACCACGGATCCCTAAACCACGGGTCCAAATAAAAAAAATATTTCTTTTTAGTTGTTGTCCCATACAACAAAACAATCATATATGCTTAAAACACCCTCAACTAAATGGTCAAAGAATCCTTTAAAACGTCTGTTACATAATTCCGGAATCCATTTTGCACACTCCCTTTTGAATGAATTTTCCTCACTTTTGCAAGGTGTTTTAAAATAGAGAATTTGTAAAAAATGCATTCCAATCACCTCTGGTGGTTTCATTTCTCAAATTCTCTCATCTAATCTTGTTTTTGTTTATAATTTAACCATAAATCACACCCTGAGGGTGGGTGCGGTGCTCTATAGTGGTAGTTCTAGTTTTGTGGTGTCCAGTTCCTCGTGGCAGTATTTTGCCAATGAAGAAGGGAGAAAAACAAGTTTAGTGGAAACATTCTGATTAAATGGGAAAGTCAAAAAATTATAAATTAGCGTTTAATACTTGATTAATTTTCCAGAGCACCCGGTGTTAAATCTGATCTCTTATACAAACTGTAATTCCCATGATTTTACGACCCAAAAACCTAACCAATAGACGGGTAAAAAAATTGGGACAATTTTTTTGTTTAATTATAGAAGGGTTAAGTCCTCATTAAGCCATCTTTCCAAACCATTTAAATATGGTAGGAAATATAATCATGATTCCAACTACACAAGGTGCTAAGATGACTTGCAATTAGCAACTCCACGTCCTAAAATCTTGGTTATGAGCAAAGACAAGAAACGTAAACATAGACTTGTAAAAAGGTTCTTCATGGTCGATTTAACCTCCACAACCTCAATTAGTGACTCAATAGAGATGTATAAGATAGGTCATACTAACTTGTGCATGATTTAGGATATCTATAGATACACCAATCCACTCAACAATGAATTTTTCATTGGCATTACTTAAGTTATAAATCTTATTGCTTTCACCGTAGGTTCAATTCATGCCCAACAAAGGAGTTGAACCAAGGATGTATTTATATATTAAAAAAATCTATCAACACCACTTAAGAAACTAAGTCTCATCATATTATAGTTATAAGGGGGTACATCAAGAACCATTGTGACATACCATGTCAACTGGGTTCCCAACCTTACTATAAGATTTGAAAATAATTTTCCCAAAGCGGAATAAAGTTAGACTATTAACCCCTTATCGATAACTTCACCAAGAAGTAAGAGATGCAAACTAAGTCGTAAAAGGTGAGAATAAGATCAATCCCAAATACATATGTGTTAAGACAAGTAGTTATTAAATGGCCACATAGGGACATGAAGTCTATCTAAATGTTATAAGGTTGTTGTGTTCTCCCTACCAATCACTAGTTAGGAATAAAATTAGATATAGTTTAAAATGTTTTCTTCCTAATTAGTAATTTAATAAATGAGGAATAAACACTAAGTAACCATTCAACTCCTTACAGGATCCTTAACACTAAAATACCATTTACAAGCAAGTCTAATAATATTTTAACCCCATCATTAAAATAATGGAAAGAAAATAAACCTGTTAGTCAAGCAAAGTCAGGGTAAAGACCACTTGCCAAGTGGACCCTCCAAGATAAAAATACACCTTGGGATCAATTGATCCTACACCCTTGATAAAAATAGTGGGAAGAAAACCTAAATTATCTATATGATATACTTGTGTCCTTTCTATTCTCTCCTCTCATTCATTTCTCTTTTTTTTTTCCTTAGTATTTGCAGGTTTACTTTGTAGGGGATCTCATGGAGAAGAGATGAAGTTTATTTACTTATTTCTCAAACTTTGAATGTCTACAACCCTGAATGGTTCAAATTTTATCTTATATTCATCTGGAAATCTATAAAAAATAATGTCTCTACTCATATTAGTGCAAATATATAAAACTCATATGTGTGTGTATGTTTAACTTTTTTAATTTTTGAGTTATAAGATCTGATGAAGGGCAGTCGCGGCCAGGGCAGCCAGGTATGGGTAGAGGCCAAGGTTGTGTCCTGTGTGAGAAGGTGAAGGGAGACACGTGTGGGTGACGAGGACTATGCTCCAAGGGAGGGTTTTGGGTGCACCGGAGGGGGTTGAACCCCATTCAAACTTAGTGCGTCAGGGTTTGGGTTGAAGTCAAGTCGTGGCCCCATCCTTGTCTCATTCTTATATATATATATATATATATATATATATATATATATGAGGAACCCTAGATTTTATATATAATTTTATGTTTATAAATAAATGGTTTTCCTTTTCAAAAAATTCTCAAAAACTTATCTGTATTATCTTAGTGCAAGGGAAAGTGAATAAAATATTGGGTTTTCTTTTCATAACTCAATCATTTTTTATTTGTGATAGTAACTCCTTTCTTTGAAATAATTCAAGATCAATCTAATTTATTTAAACATATGGTTGTATGAAAAATCTTACAAAAATGCAAATATGTATTTGTGTGTGTGTGTGTGTGTGTGATTTGTTTTATGTCTCTATATATACACATAACTAAGTCTATATGCTACAATTGACAAACCCTTGTTAGAATAATGTAATTTATACCTGACTTGCTAAACCATAAAGTAATTGTTGGCTAGATGTTCTGCATAGCTGAAAACCTAGGCAGTAATGAGATAAATATCCCTCATTTACCAGTGAGGCTCCCGTGTAAGATTTTTTCAGTTATATATCCTAATATCTATTTGTGGGTGTTACTTTAACCGTGTAGCTCATGAAGTTTTGCAACAAGTAAGCAACTGTAAAAGAAAGGAAAGATCTGTAGAAGAAGAAAATAATAAGAAACAGAAGAAAGTCGAGAGGATGTGCAACCCAATCAATAGTTTACAGAGTTGATTGTATGCACATAGATAGAACAAATAGATCTTGACATACAAAATTCAAAGCAAAGGAAAATTTCATATCTAGATCTAAAATAACACAAAGTTTATGAACATATCTAGAAAGAAAGTATGAAGTAAAATGCATCGTTGACAAAAAGTTCTCCAGAAATATATTCTATATTCCTCTACTTGCAGAAATCAAGAATTTCAACTCAAAGTCTGGAACACAAGAATGTTAATTACATATTTTCTTTAACCTGTAGGTTCTTCCTCTATTTATAGTGTATAATAGGCAATTACAAATAGGAAGTTTTAAATGAATTCCCACATGCATAAACTATGAAAAGGGAAACAACTGGAAATATTCCTCCTGAAATTCCTCTTTTCATGACATGCATGATTTATAACTGAAAAGTAGAACCTTCTATTTTACATGTCTGCCACCTATTTCCAAGTAATTGACTTCTTCAAGTAACGACTTTTAAACCAATCACTTAAGTTTTATAATTTAATTGATTGTTCAATTACTTTGTCGGAGTAAATAAAAGAAAGATGAAAAGAAATAAGAAGAAAGTTTAAACCCTCCTAGTCTTGTTATTCTTCCATATTCTTCATGCAGTTGACTCTTTCGCCTTGGATTCTCACCAAACTGGATCTAGAAGCAAGTGACTATGATTTTCTTGCGGGTATTGTCTTTGCCTTGTCTTCCCTCTTATCCTTGAAGATTTTGTAATTCTTCTTCAATACATGCAAAGTAAATTCAATGAAGGCTTCAACTAGAAGATTGGGAGCACATGCACAAGATCCTGGAAGGAATTTTCCATGCACTAACTTCTACACGGGATGTGTTGGAAACAAGAGGATAAAAAATTTTGTCGAAAGCCTTTGCAATTATGAGATCTAGATCTATCAATTAAATCGGTCATAGGTTCAGGGCCTATGTCTGTATCATTGAATTCAGAAAAATTGGAAGCTATGCATGATTCTGCCAATATTTCTCTTTCATCATGCTTCAATATGGCTGGAACAATCTTTTTCTGAGCTCTTTTTCTTTTAATTCTGCCAGAATCCCTTGCAATTGGATCCATTTTTGCAAATCTGAATTCTTCAGATTCAAAAGATATATTCAATGTACCTGAAATTTATTTGAGCACCTGTGATGAATACCTATAATTAATTCAGACACATATGAAGTCCAGAGCATGAATACTTGATTTCTGTCACCAAGAATCTGTATATGAAGCCTTCTGCCCTAAAATTTGAGGTTTTGATTACATGCAAAGCAAGCAAAAATATAATTTAATTCACCAGAGAACTTATACCAACATGTAGATAATTATCATAGTAAGAATCAAGCCACTCCAACCCTAGACGCCAAACCTTGAAGCTCCCTGGCAATGAAAAACACTCTTTAATGCAAAAACCCTCCTTCCTTGGGCGCCAAAACTGTCTGGGCTGCAATCCTCTGCTAAAATAATTAATTACATCTTCATTATGGCAGCCCATACTTATATAACTCTCACCATTCTATTTTTAATAATTGCCCCTCCTATTCCTGGCAATTAATTAATAAACAATGATGTTTATTCACCCAAATTGGGCGCCTATTTTTGCATGTTGTTGGCTGTCGTTAAATAAATTAAATTTATTTATTTTTAGCATGCTACCTTTAGTTCACTTTGACTTAACATCATGCATTGACATTCTATTTATCCATGGTGCAAAAATTAGGAATAAAAGTAATTAATAAATGCCATTAAAAGCATTGTTTAATCACCAATTGGGTCGCACTTTTTGGCATGGGTGAATTCTAAATTTAAGAAGTCAACTTCTGATGGGAACTTTCACCCTACACCGTAGCTCTAAAAATCTCTTCTTCCACTTAAGTGATTTGACTTTCATCATGGGAATTTTTACCCTGCAAGGCATGTAATAAATTCTCACCTGTTTGGTGCTTCTAATTTTCCCATCGCATCTTAAGTGACTTTCCAAAAAGTGTGACTTGCATTAAAATTAGCCTCCTTTGAAAAAGTGTGACTTGTTTGGGTGAATAAAACCTTCTGATGGGAAAAGTTAGCCTGCTAGGCAAGTGGAAATTTCCCATCGGTGCTTTAAGTGATTTTTTTCTTTATTTTATAATGGGAATTTTTACCCTGCAAGGTAGGTAAGAAATTCCCGCCTACTTGCCGCCTCTAATTTTCCCATCAGAGCTTAAGTGACTTTGAATTCATGGGAATTTTCACTGTGCAGGGAAGGTAATAAATTCCCACCTGCTTTTTACTACCAAAAATCCCACTGCAGCTTAAACCTATTCATTCCTAAAAAGTGTGACTTGCTTGGGAGAGGCTTTTGTGCATGATTTCATCATTTTTGGTTAGAAGCTTGCATTTTGATGCTGATTAATTATGGCATTGTGTTAGTTGATGATCTCCAGATGCTTCGGGAAATTAAACAGACTATACTGGTGAAAGAATTGACCTATGGGAATTTCATAGAGAAACCAAGGAGAAAAATGAAGAAAAATGCAAAATAAAGAAATAAAAGCAAAAAACATTGCCAGAAGTTGCAAACAAAGCTCATGATTCATTTTTGATGAAAAACCTATTGATATATGTGAATATTGGCATGCAAAACTTCAACTAGAGCACAATTTACTTCAAATGGGGCACTATTTATTTAATAAATAATTAAATAAAAATTTCCCACAGACAAAACTTGGCGGAGGGATAAAACGAGTTTGGGCATCTGGGTATTTGTCGAAATTGGCTCATATGATACACTGAGAATATCCTAACATAATACAGATATCTTCTGGCAATAAAAACATGAAAAGACCCATTATTTTAAAAAGAATAAAAAAAATTCAAATCGATAGTCCCAGATTTCAGGGTGAAATCTGGGGACACCAATAATAGAATGAAAGTAATAACTAGAGACCATAATTTCTCCTCCATAAAATTATAACAAGCTAAGAGAGATAATATAAATAATGAATTTTATGCACAATATTACCTCTTTGGAAAACCTTTGAAATACTACAAAAAAAATTATTTCCCCTTTTCTCTTAAGAAATATCAACATCTACGTATATATAAATATTAAATTTAATTATTCTTGTTTTGACACCATAGAATGCTACTCTTAATAGCAACCATGTATTTTAATAGCATTTTTAATACAAGAGAGAATAAATCATTTTCCATATTCCAAGAAATATCCCAATTTTATTTTTTACTTATATGTACATGATACACACATAATTTTACTCCTTTTCACAATAAGAACAAAATTAGAAGTTCTATTAATCTCAATCACTCCAACAAAAGTGTTACAAGATGGTTCACAATGAAATTTTTGTTTTATTTTATCTATCATCTTTTCATTTCATAATGAATATTACAACACATAATGGACTTAATAATCCAAGTTACAAGCCTCCCATGACGTGGGAACAACTTGCCCAAAGACTAATTTTTTTTAATCAACTCTCCTCCAACCAATAAACTCCAAGAATGTCTCCAAGTTTAGTTCCAAGCTCAAAATTTATCAAGTGCTACAAGCACCACAAAGATAGGATTGTAAACCTCCCAACCATAGGAATCAACACATGCTTATTTCCCAAGAGTATGTATGCTAACCTTCCCCCAAACCCATGGGAAATAGGGATAGAATGCCACCAAGATGCCCAAGTAAAACAACAAATATCCAACTTAGATAAACAATACAATCAATTGAAGGAAAAATCCAATCTCTACTAAATCAAAAGAATACTCAAGTACCAAAAGACCAAAACCAAAGGAAATTAGAAGAGGGGGAAGAGGGATCCCAAAAACAAAAGTATAACATATAGTTCCAAGATCATCCTAAAAATATATGATAACTCCACAACTCCAAATAACCCACCAATATCCTTATTTCTCCACATTCTCTTCCTTGCCAAGGATTTTCAAGCCTTGGATGCTTCATTGGCAAGGATAGGAGGATATTTCCAAGCCAAATGGAAATGCCTCATACTTCCCTCAAGGAAGGGATTAACATAAATTATCATTCATGGGTTCCCCAAGATGCCATGAGAAATGAAGAGAAGGTCCCTTCCTCCTTCCCAAATCCACTCCCCATTAGGGGTGTAGGGAAAAAACAAAAAACACCAACAAGATAAAGGATAAAACAACCAAAGTTCAACTCCCATAACCAAACAAATATTCCACACAATATCAATTCAAAAATATTTCAATGCATTGCTTAACAAAAAGAAAAATAAAAGAGGTGAAGTCTACCTAAAAACCGAGATAAATTACAAAATCTCCGAAAGCTTCAATAGACTTCACCAAAATCTCTAGCTCCAAGAAAGCAAAAGAATCACTCCCCAAAAATGTCTCAAAAAACTCAAAAAATGGGGATAGAAATAGAGTAAGTTATCCCAATCACTAATCCCATGGGAGGGTGATATGTGTCACCCTTCCAAATAGGCACATCATACTCATCAAGGTCCCCATTCACGTACTCACACAATAATAAATGCAAAGGAATCAAATTTCAAAATACAATCCCCCAAAAGCATGCCACCTAATCCCAAATTCACCCACAAAAGACAAAAGAGAGGAAGGATGGTGACTTGAGAGAGGATTATGAGAGGGCAAACACTTTGGAGGGATATCAAAAGTTCCCTCTACCCAAAGTTTAGGTGAAAGGGGTATTTTTTAAGGTAAGAGAGACCCCAAGCTTTCCAAACAAGCCTCCAAAATTTCACTTTTTCCCAAATCCGAGATTTGGGAGAAAGTGGAGCTTTTAAGATGATTGGTGGTCCCACCAAAAGTAAGGTTAGGTGATACCAAGATTCAATTAAACACACTTAACAATAATAAACCACCTAATTACCAAAAGCACCAACAAATGAAAATTAAGAAATAAACACCTCTGAACAATAGGATTAACACCAAGATTGATTTTGTAGGGTGAGATGAGGTGAAAAAATAATAAAGGGGACTAGCACACAAAATCAAGGTGAATTACATGGATAATAACAAGGTATAATAACCAGGTGAGGATGGGTTCAGGCTAAGTGGCTTGTACATCTTGGAGGTATTACCTCCGAGTCTCATGTTCTCCTTGTGGCACAACCTGTAGTCCCGCATACTCAAGAAAAAACCTCATACCTGCTTGATCTAAAATCAAATCAAATACGGATACAAATAATCTTGGTAATATCGAAATCTACATCAACTGAATAAAAATATGTCACATCTAACTATCCAAAGAATATAAAAAATTACAATCAAAATCCATGATACATCCAATATATTAAACATATCCATATCATCACATAATCATCAATATAATCATAAAAACCCACGTAAAATGTCTATAACATGGATAATTAGTTAGTGTCACAATAATGTCATGTCAAGTGTAAGTGTGTCATAACCAACATGATGATAAAGCATAGAAGCATATAATCACCAACTAGCATGATTGAGTGTTTAATGTCTCCATATGAAATAATAAACTGTTTATAAGGAGTCAACAAAACATAAGGAAGGGATAAAATAGTGGGCACTACACTAATCTACAAAGAAATAGGGTTTATAAATGTTAGCGAAGATTTGGTGCAAGATTTGGAGAATGAAAATAAGATTGATAAGTTTGAAGACCTTTTGAACTATAAGAGAAGAGGTAACCTTTCCCGTTACTGATAATTAGGACCCACAAGTAAGAGTCGTAGTATGACTAATGAATTATCAACTAGCGTGTACAGAAAGATGGATGAAGATTAACAAGAAATTATTGTATATTGTGCATAAAATGGTACAAGGGGCCCAATATAATTTCTCCCAATTATTTTCAAACGCATGATGCAAATATGGATCATAGTAAGCCATCAATAAAATTACAATGGGGCATGATTCTCCTACCACTAGTATTCAATGAAATATGTGTCCTTGATGGTGAAGGAGAACCTACCTGGATATACACTCTGAAGAACGATTCTCCATCCAAAACAGATCAGCAATTCCTAGTGCCCACAACTCTTAACAATACTTATAAATCCAAGTTGGGAAATTGACTAAAACACTTACAAGGTGTGTTTGAGCAAGGCTAGAGAATCATGTGCCAACTTCCCAAAGAATTGGATGGGGAAGTAAAGTTTATAGTGGTGCAATATTACTGCTTAGAGAGATTCAAGTGAATTGGTAGGAATTGGTACATTTGGGACAAATTTTCCTACACCTTTGACCGTATACCAATTTGTACCATCTATAAATAAAAATCAAAGAGGTAAAGAAAATAATAATTGATGCTCTAAGGGTGTATTTTGATATCTGTACCCTCCAAAAATCTTATAATTCTGGAGGATGAGAAGAATATATGGAAAAACATGAGTCATATATCTGATCCCTCGGTCAAGTGGAGAGAATAATAGTAAAAAAAAAGGCACATAAGTTGTTCTACTATTTAAGGCCAAAGAAAAATTAATACATGACAAGCCCATAGGAGGAGGAAGAGCCAAATGAGTAGATGATTCTATCCCTAGGGAAAAAGGAAAAGGGGTAAAAAGGTTATGGTATAAAAATACTACTTCTATAGAAGAAGAGGGACCAAAGGACCTATCTAAAAAAAACAAAGGGAGAGTGTAGCAAAAAACCTCGTAACTACATTGTAAACCACCTAAAAGGAGGATGATGAAAAACATAATGGTAGCACAGGAACAACCATTATTCTAGAGGGGTTTCACATTCCCAAACAAATAGACACCTAGGAAGGGTTGGGGGTGAAAAACCACTTTTTCCAAAGAGAGGAGGGGAGGTAGGCATAAACAAGGCAAATCAAAACACTCCCCTAAGGAAACCTATCCCTTCCACAGGTTATTACCATGTAGTAGATGAACCGGAAAATATAGGAAACCCTAAAGACTCAAGCACAAGAACGTCGTCACATCCCAAACCAAGCTCAAAGGTGGTAATCATTGAAGATGAAGAAACGTGAGATATTGGGGAAGAGGAAGAACATGGGTTTGATGGAGGCACATGGGGCGATCATGAAGATGAAGAGGAGGAAGAAGAGAGTTTTCAAGATAAAGGGAAGCATGAACTATAAGAATGAGAAGAAAATGATGATGAGTAGGATGAATAATTCAATGTAAATATGAAACAAAATTGAAACTTCATCCACATAAGATACCAATAGGGGAAGGATGTGAAGTATTTTTTTTCTTAGGATTACATGAGGGAATAAATAGTGATAAAGTGTGCTAAGAACGTGCTATCATTTTCCCTTAATGAGGCCTTCTTGAACCACCTTTCCACATAGGATGGGGATACAGTTTCCCTTGTCGATACTTGCCACCTTTCTAAAACACAAGTAGGTGAGGAATTACTCAAGATATATGGAGAGGTGGTACACCATAATTTGAATAATAACGTAGACTCCACAATATAGAGAA
The DNA here is from genome assembly GCA_019776745.2 of Taxus chinensis. Lineage (NCBI taxonomy): Eukaryota > Viridiplantae > Streptophyta > Pinopsida > Cupressales > Taxaceae > Taxus > Taxus chinensis. The sequence continues at coordinate 527,128,481 of CM034153.1, forward strand.
GAAGGGTAAATGAGCTAGAGAAGGATCTCATAGAAAGAAAAAATAAATTTTATGAGCTAACCAGGGAACATAAAACCCTACAAGATAAATATGTGCATGTTGATGTCTGTAGTCTTGTATTTCACCAACAGCTCAAGGTTTGTTGGCACATCACTCAGCCAAAGTTGAGTGCTCACCCAAACTATGCAAGGGTACCAAGTCCCTCTTTTATGGAATCTTTGTTAAGAGTGTTAGCATGATCATATGAACATTCCAGATCCATAATATCCATTCAAGAATAAAGAATAACATGAACTAGATCTAGATCTTAACCATATGCAATATTAACTCATACAAGAATCAAGATTAACTTTACCATGAAAGAACCACTCACATAAATGTCAACAACTAATATCCAACCACAAAGATCCATTATATTAATTGTTGTAAAACACAGAAGTTGTATACATACATAGTAATATCACCATAAGTCATATGCACTCATAAACCAACATCATAACTCTTACAAAACATGGATGATGATGATGAAGATCCCTAAACTGTGTAAATCAATACATATATATAGGGGTGGGGACTTTCCCTTCACCACTAATGCATCCTAAAAAATAGGCTACATGTTAAGAATAGCCATGCGCCCTTACATAATAAATGTAAAAGCATGCAAACTCACTAATAATATATTATCTAATAATATCAACTACATATCTAATCCTATAAATAGCCCTAAAACTATGCATGTCACTTGATCTTCCACTTGTCCAAAATAGCCTTTGCATGCTTTCCAAGTCTTCTACAAAACATGCTCCACACTCAACATCTATATTTAGCCTCATATAGAAAATGGATAAGTCGTGACTTCATGCTTTCCCGGGTGTGCCCTATTACATTATATTTCTATGTGCAACTACGTGCCCTATGTCCGTATGCCCAATCCTTATGCACCTTTAGTACTTAGGATACAATTCTTTAGCCTAACATTAACCTACACTTGCTTCATTTATGTCCCTGGTAATGGGTAAACAAGATTCATTTCTCCATGAATAAAGATTAAATAGTGAAAGAATATCTACACAAAAAGAATGAAATAATACTTGGGTGCTCTATCCTGCCACATGTAGAATTAACTCTGGATATTCAACTTTTACCTCTTCTTATAATTCATTCCAATCACTCAAAACCTTATTAGTTTTTTAGGGGATGTATTCCAATACCCCATCAAAATCATCAAAATTCATGTTCTCACCTTCATTCTACAACACCCTGAGAACATTTTCTAGGCTTGAGATTATCCCCTCCATGACATCCATCCGCCACACGATGAGTTTTCCAATATCTTTAATCCTTTCCTTGTGAGGGTCCTGGGCTGCTGCAAGTGCATCACGATTCTCCACTACCAAAGTGAGCCTCTTCTCATGTCCAAGTGTCTCACTCTTCACTTATTTAAGGACCTCATCCTCTTCTTCCATAGTCCTTGTCTTTATTATTACATCAAGGTTGCACATATATTCAATGCTAAATCTACCTTTTTTAGTTCATCCTTCAAGGTCTGCAATATAGATTCATAGCTAGTAATATTTTTTGCAACCATTTCCATGGCCTTCTCTACCTATGCTACAGTGTCATTTTGTATTGGCATGCACACTGGACCTTCATCCATCACCATTTAAATAAGTGTCTGTAAATAGTGCATTACATAGGGGAACATTTTCAGCACTTTATCTTCCAAATATGGCCTTGCCTTACAAATTTCATCTACAATTTATTCTTCCATACTCACTAATGTGCTCACCTTTACCTTAGCTTTCTCCTTTTCCTCCGTTAGGTGCTTTATCTCAGTATATTTATCTTTTCTATCTTCTAGAAGCACATGAATAGTTATCACTCTATCTATGTTTCAGCGCACAACCTCTGTAGATACCTTTGTTAGTGCATTACTCACCAACTCATCTAACATCTATGTGAGCTTGATAGTAAAATGGCATGAATGTGGTGATTTATGAATTCTTTGCAAGATGCACAACTCTTTACACAAATCAAAATCGGGCTCATCTATGTGACTCTGCATGATCCATGATAGTTTCTTCCATGTGTGTATGGTTGCCATTTTAGATTCCATCAATTCCCATCCATACATGTCCTTGGGCTCTAAAGTGATTTGGAACCTAGATCTTATAATCTTGATTGGGTCATTAACATACCCAGTTTTAGGAGTTTCATATGTTTCTTCCTCCTTCTCCTTTCCAGAGCACTTACCCTTAGGAATGTGTACGATCAAATACAGCACTATTCCTCCATCAATCTTTGTATCATTATTCTCACAAGAAGGCTTGCCTTTATCCTCAATGACCTTTGTATCAATGGCACCATTTTCTATCTCCTGCCCTTTTAAATCCTCAGTATCCTATTTCAATTCTTCCTCCTGAGGTTATTCTACATCTTCAGTGTTGACCAGAGTTCTCGATGCATTGTCTTCATATTCCTCACCTTCATCATCCTTAATAGGGATGTACCTGTGCCTTTTCTTTACTAGTTCTACCTTTACAAGAGAAGTCCTAGGCAACCTCGTAAGTGGTTGTGAAAGTTTTGCGCCTTGAGTTTTGTTTCTTCTCAACACTCTTTTGTATTATTTGTCCCCAACACCTTCTCCTGAACCTATCTCTTATATGCCTATCTCAATTCCCGCTCCGTCATCTTCTTTCTAAAATAGAGGGGTTTCTTCGCGCTCTCTCTTTTCTCTTCTATGATGGGTTGTTTTATCTTTTCATGCTCTAATCCACCATTGTCCTCTTTAATTTATTCTTCTTCTTCTTCATCATCACCAAGGGGAAAAGTGTCCTCTTCATCTTACATCATTCCCACAATATTCTTTCCCTTGGGCACTTTAGGGAGCTTGAACTCATTATCTACATATTTTACATCTCCAACATGGGCGTAAGGTAAATATATACCTTAGCCACTCCACTCTTCTCCATTTCTAAGCTCGTAGAACTGATATGTATATCATCTGAAATTAATTTCTTAATATATGTAGACTTACTCAGGTAAACATACGTATTCTGGAGTGTATGATAGTTACAATAAACTTTGTTTACATTAAAGATCAACCTACACACATTTGATAACATATGTACTGATGCCTGAAAGTAGCAGGTAGTGAAGGCATAGGGGAGCTTGCACCAAGGGCTCCACTTCCCATCCTTAATGCCGAATTTCCCCATGCAAAAACGCTGGTAAATAGTAAACTGTACCAATTTTTCCAATACCAAAGGAATATCCTTGGGTATTCTCCACTCATGCTCAAACGCGACGTGCAAGAGCTCATACCAAATTTTTATTATTTTCTTGTAGGCTCTATTCGTGGATCCATCACATGTGTACTTTGAAAATTTATTTGCAAGGGGCCTCTTTTCTTCTGGGTATTGCCAAATCTTATCATTTGGCCCATCAGGCACTCCAATCTCTATAAAAATAATAGATAGAAGGATCAGATCGAAACTTATCTTATCACTTTAGTGCACCTCTTCAAGAATGGTATTAGCAATGAAGTTAGCCAAATTGTATACTACTCCTTCTGTCATCTTCTCTATAATATATAACCATGCCTTATTCACTTGCGACCAACACTCCTAGTTGTTCAGCTTAGTAAGGATGTGCGTTGCCGCCTGAAAAATAGGGTACTTATCCAGCTTGGTAATATCCATTACACGCCCTCCCTTCTTGTATCCTAACACTTTCTTGGTTTCTTTTATTTCCTCCTTATTAGTGAGGTCACTACCTATTTCAGTACCTGAACTCCTTAATCCTGCTAGTCTCCCAATCAGGGGCACAGTAAGGCTCATTCATCGCCAAACAAAGCAAATTAAGTCCTCATGGAATCTTCTCATAAACCATTGATACAAATTTTTTTGTTTTCCAAAGTAAGGGAGTTCATAAAGTTGCAAATATCCCACATTTCACAACAACTTGTCCCCTGCATCGTCATATACCACCATATCGTTCTCTATTCTCATAGTTGTCTTTACTACCAGCAACTTGTCCAATTCATCTTTGTTATCCTTAGTTTTATGGTTATAGTCACTTTATTTGAAGTGTCAAACGTGTGACTCCCAATCGAGGCCCATAAAAACCCCTTCCGAATATTGCATCTCTAAAAATTAGCTTTTAGGGGTCTTTTCAACTTTTATTTCGACTTCCTTCTATTTTCTACCCCTTGTAGTCACTCCACGTGCTCACTTTGGTGTCATAGCAACTATAAAAGTGTGTTCTTATAACTAATTCAAGATTTTCAACTTAAAATCTACGTTCCCTAGCTCAAACTTGAATCCTAAATTATGATTCTCCTCCCCACATGCCTTTGTTTTTCTCAAACACCTTCTCCAATGGAGCATCGATAAATCTCGTGCTCAAATATATCTTGTTCAGTTTCATATCACAAGTCCTTGCACTTCACACACAACTCACTCTTCAACTCACTCGAATGCTTCTTAATTGCAAGGTAAAAATGATGTCACAAAACCACCTTTTATAAACTTTGTAAATTTTCCACATTTATTTCTCTCCACCTACCACCGTACTCAACAATAAATGGTGTTTCTTTTCTTTTCCGCGCTGATTTTTCCACGCCTTAGTCATAACCTTATGGTGTGCCCACTACTCCTTGGCCACAGACCTCCTTCCATGCACCTTCATGCACTGAAGTACCTATCCATTACACCTTTCACCAAGTAGTTTCTAGTGTTGCAGCCTACCTCGCATTACACCATGTGTTCATTCATCCACTCGTGGTCTTTATTTCAGAGTAATTATTCTTTATCTGCACCCTTATTCCAAGCACCTACATAATTTTTCTCTATGCATATCCATCTTTTAGAGAACATTTAAACTCAATCCATTTATACTGTATATACTCCACCCCACACTAAAATTATGTGCATTCCTCTGCGCATGAATTCAATACATAGTAATTAGATTTTGGCACGCAAGCGTGCTAATTACACAAAACACTGAACTAAATTAACAAATCATAGTAAAGATGAAAGGAAACACATATAAATGAAATACATTAAAGGAAATCTAATTTAATCACAATATTTCCTTATTACAAACACCAAGAAGACTTATTTATAGTCGGGATTCATTCTACTCCCATTGAAGTAACCGAGAAACTATTTCCCATCCAGTGCCTATAACTAGCAAATGCTTGAATCAATTATGTAAGTCACAACATATGGTCCTAACCAATGCACTTTGAGATTTCCAGGGTGGCACAAGAACTTGGAATCATAATGGAGAACCATATGTCCAACTCCAAGCTTATTAACCTTAATGTGCCTATCATGTCATGCCTTCTACCTAGAATTTTTTGTCTTCTGAATCTATCTGGAAATGGTGCGCCTTTCATCCAACTACATCAGTTTATCAATATTCTATTCAAGTGGTTTCTCATCAGTCAAACCTCTTGCGTGCACAATACGTAGAGAAGGTAATATGAATTCCACGGGTAAAACATCATATGCACCAAACACCAATTAAAAGGGTGTGGATTTGTTCAATATTGTATAAGTTATCCTGTATGCCCAAATTACAACAAAGAATTTATCATCCCATTATTTCCTTCCAACATCACAACTATTATTCAATGTATGTCCTAATATATTGTTGAAAGCCTCAACAATTCTATTTGATTATGAGTGATAGGGTGTTGTTTTATGGTGTGCCACCATAAATTCTACCAATAATATCTTGATAGTCTCATTAAGAAAATGAGTACCCCTATCACTTGTAAAACTTAATGGGCATCCATACCTATTGATAATGTTCTCCCACATAAACCTTGTAGTTGTAGTTTTTGTGCAATCCTTTGTAGGCGCCTCTTCTACCCACCTTGTAATATAATCTGTAAAATTTATAATGTAGTGTGATCCAGTCCTGCACGCAGGTGGGGAAAGAGGGACCACAAAGTCAATTTCCCATTTTTCAAAAGGTTATGCACTTGCAATAGGCCTTAAATTAATTTCATCACTATGCCTAGGATTTCCAAGGTGCTGACAATGATCACATGCCTTACAATATTCTTTATAATCATTATACAGTGTTTCCCACCATAGGCCAACCAATAAAATCTTGTACATGGTAGCATCTCCTGCATAATGTCCACCCACAATCCTACCATGATCTTCCTCTATAATAGCTTTGCGCTCATACTCAAGCACACACTGACAAAAAACTTCATCCTTGCCTAGTTTGTATTAGTCTCCATTAATCAACATGTAAAGTGTGGCGCGTATGGCAAGTTTTTTCTTCTCTAGACTCTTCATCCATCTAGTTTTAGTCTCCTTCACAACTTGAACAGCATCAAGAACTAGCACAAGACACTTCAAGAGTAGATAGATGGTTTGTGTGTCATTTGTAGCCAGGGATCACACCTATCTGCTTGTTTGCATTCAAGATTTGAGGAAGTGGATAGCACCTTCATAAGGGTTTTGATCTAACCCTCACTATTTTAGGTTGTGCCTATCAACCAAGGCAAGAGAACCTATATTGCAGCCCTTGTATGGTAAAGGAGGTAGAGATATCCTTGTGTTTTGCATATGATATGGAAGAGGCCTTGTGAAAACATGATCAAGTATCCATTATCCAAACTCAAAGGAGTTGTCACTACTAAATGATGGATATGCTTTCAAAACAAAGCTAGGGCTGCTAAAGACATGATAAAACCCTGATATGCTTTGTGCATTTTTGTGAAAGGATTGGGTTCTTTTGTTGATACACAATGCAATGCAGGGGTAGTATGGGTAGGATGAATTAGTTTGAATGAAATTCTTTTGGGAGAAGTTTAGACAAGACAAGATAAGGAATTACCAACTTATTTGGGAACCTTTGCAAAAGAATTACAACACCTAAACAACAGAGATGTTTCAAGAGTTTGAAGTACTCTTTCAACCAAGATGTGTGCACAAATGGAGGCCCAAATCTACACTATTCCACACAGACTTTGATAACCTGCCACAAAAGCTTGAAGTAAAATATCAATGAAGCATCTAGAAACCCTTATTTGATCATGACCTAAGGTACACCCAAAGGTTTACAAACAACCCTCAATATTCAAGGAAGGTAAGATGAATTTAAATCTGTTTATCTTCACTCAAATGAATGCTCTTCTGAATCAAAGATTGCAGATGCCTTTAAACCCTCTATAAGAAATGAGACCATGTATGGTCAAAAGAGATCCCAAACACAAGATTGCAACATGAGCATGAAACACAAATTGAAAACATACTGAAATACAAGTGTATGCAAGTTTTGCCAAGAGATAAAACCATTCAATCCATAAATTTGATCAAATACAGCCAGTAAGGGAATGTTATTAAGATAATCTCAAAGCTTTTTGATGGCTTTACAGCTGAAACCAACTCAACATGATGAACATTTGATGCAAGAAGGAATTAAAAATGGCTCTCAGGCAGTTTCTCCAAAAGAAATGGACTACTTCTAGTTTCCCTCATGAAAATTCTTCTCTCTTTCTCCAAAAATCTCAACAGGCCTTACAAAATGCTTCAAAATTACAACTTATACCCTATGCCAGCTTGGATCCTTGCATCCCAAGAAAAGAATATGCTCAAAGGATAAAATTTGTTACAAAACCCTATCCATTTGATGAAAAATGATATTAAATTGTGAAACAGCTCGCAAAATGCCAGGGATGCACAAAAACAATAAAATATTACATGATCTCAGATCCTTATCCATCCCAGGGTCACATTTTTGTCATTCCAACATGCCAACATGCATTTGCAATCATTTTCCACCTTTTTCCCTCATCATTTTTAACTCTGCAACTTTAATTTTTTACTTTTCTCATTTTTACACGGGCTGAGAAAAATATTTCATGAAAAACACTATAGGGCACCGAATTAGCTCAAATGAATGATTCCATTGCATTCAAAAGGCCGAGGGGATGCAAATTCATATAAAATTTCATGCAATTTGGTGCAAAAACGATGAATCCAAGCATCTTGGAGCTCCCATGGCGGTAAGAAATGAAAATACTCAGCAACCGTCGATCCAAATTCAACTCTAAATTTACGCTATCCACGTGTCCAAGATCTCCCCCTTTTTTCCTTTGGGATAAGGCAGACACATGGCCAAATATGATTGGAGTAGTCCCCCAATCCTTAAAATGCATTTAAAACCTTTTTAAACTTCGGGAAAATTTTGAAAATTTTCCCCGCTTGCCCCCTAGACCCACCATGTGTCCTTAGGTGGGCCCCACTAAAAGCCGTAGGCCAAAATAATAAAATTTTCTCCTTTTTTGAGAAAAAGGAAAATTTCCTCAACAACCTCCACAAGCCCGAACACCCGCTGCTTCTTCTGCCACATGGCAGTTTCCCATTCACTGTGGAGCTGACCTTCCTATTTTTCAATCATTCCTCTGCGAGCACAAAATCCTCCTACAGGCCCGCACTCCCCTTTTTGCCTTTTGGAATAGGCGACGTGTCACCCCCTAATTGGCTGTGGGGGGACACCTCCAAATTTTTTGGGGGTCCATTTTTCATTTTGAGAATTTCTGCCAAAGTTTGTAAATTTCTCCATATTTCCTTGGGCAAAATTTTTCCATATTTCCTCCGTGCTCCAAATCTCCACCAATTTTAGGACACGTGTCCTCTTCCCATTCGACACGGGCCTTCAGGAATAATTTTTCCTTTGGCATTTTAAAGCCAAAAACTTCAAATTTTTCCAACTCTTCATCTCTCTGTTTGACCCTCCTGGACACGTGTCCTCTTTTCATTGGACGTGGGCCCTCGGGTCAAAATTTTCCCCCGAAACCCCGAATCAAAATTTTTCTCCAACTCCTGCCACTATCCACCTGATCTCCCTGCCACGTGTCTACTTCCCATTGGACGTGGGCCTTCAGACTAAAAAAAATGACTTCAGAGAAATTTTCCAAAATGGAAGAAAATTTTCTAACTGACCCCTGCCACCTGCCGATCCTCCAACCAATCAAATCATGCCACGTAGGCACATCACTGTAGCAAATGCAGGGCCACAGAGAAAAATTTTCCTTTGTCAATTTTTCTAAAAGTAACAACTTATAACATTTTTTCAACCGCCCCCAGCCAATAGAGACCTGTCACGTCACCAAAAGGATGCAAGGATGAATTTGACGGGAAAATGACACCCGTATGCCCGTCAAAACGTAAAAAATGTAGGGGATGCCCTAGAAATCGAAAAAATTCACAAGGAGGGCAGATTTCTCAGTTTTAACTCCAATGAAACATGATTTTACATTGATTTAGGCCTGGGGAATGAGATTTTAATAGCAAACAACTCAGATTCGATCCATTTTAAGTTTTTGCACGAATTTGACAAAGGGAAAATGGCTCAGCCCAAAAAAATGAAGAAATTAGGGCACAAAAGAGGGGAACTTGGAAATTTGTTTCAATTTAGGGAAAAATCATGACAATGTGAGCAATTCAAAGGCATTCAATTGGAAAATATGAATTGCAGGTCACCAATTTGAGAAAATGAAATGTTTTCTGAGCAAAACTGGATATGGAAAATCAGGGCACAACTGCAAAGTTAAAATTTGCACCAACAATGGCTCCTGCTTGGGGATGGGCACTCCCAGTGAGTGCCACAAGATCACAATGTAGACCAAGTGCCAAAAATCCATTGGGCAAGGAGTTTAAAAATGCAGAGTAGCCCAAAAAACCAGAAATTTCACCAAAAACAGGCTGAGAAAACCAGACCAAAAATGGTTGCCAAGGACAAAAGGGCAAACCACAAGCCAACAACAACAAAAACAAAAGACTATACAAAATGTACAACTTGTGCATACCTCACATGGGGATTTAATCCAAGAAATGTTTTAAATGTCTGCCATTAACAGGTAGCTCCAACAAATCCCCATCCAAATCCTTGAGAAAAAATGTATTTTCTCCAATCCTGATATCAATGGCATAAGGGCCCATCCATAGAGCATCAAACTTGCCATGCTTTCCCTTGTCTTCATGCCTACTATCCCACAGCAAAACCAGATCTCCAACACTGAAGGCTCTAGGAGTGACCTTCTTATCAAACAACTTCTTCAATTTCTCTCTAAATCTGACATGCCTTTGGTGAGAAGCTCTCCTTTCTTCATCCAACTCAATGATCTGATTGATCCTTGATTCATATGGGCCATGTTCTTGATCTTCCAACTATTGGGAAAACTGAAAAGTGGATAATTGCAGGTGTAAGGGCAGCAAAGCCTGAGTTCCATACACCAATTCAAATGGGCTCTTACCAGTTGCTCTTTTAGGAGTTATTCTATCAGCCCAAACTGCAAATTTCAATTTCTCTCCCCACTTCTTCTTGTTGATTTCCAAGGTCCTTCTGATGATCTTGAGTAAGTTCTTGTTACTTGACTCAGCTTGTCTGTTGCCTTGTGGATTGTAGTTTGAAGAATAAGTCAGATTTATCCCATATTCATTGCACATTGCCATCAAAGGCTTGGCTCTAAAACACATGGCATTATCAGATACAATCTTAACTGGAACTCCAAATCTGCATATGATATGATTCAATAAGAAATCCATTACCACTTGGTGTGTTGCCTTTCTAGATGGAATTGCCTCAACCCATTTTGTAAAATAATCAGTTGCTACAAGGATCCATTTATGACCGGCACTGGAAGGATCTGAAATCTCACCAATGAAATCCATTCCCCATTGTTTGAAAGGAGCTTCAATTGATACAGGCTGCAAAGGAAGGGAGCCTGAAGCTTTCAATCTTCCTAGAAAAACGTTGGCAACTATCACACTTTCTAACCAGCTGGGTTGCATCTTTAAAAAGAGTAGGCCACCAATAACCAGCTCTTAAAATCTTATGTGCTGTCACTCTCCTAGAAAAATTTCCTCCACAAACTCCCCCATGGAAATCAGCAATCAACTTGGGAGCTTCATCTTCAGTTATGCATTTCAAGAGGACACCTTCAGGGTTCTTCCAAGCCAGCCCAAGGTCTGTTATGATATATTTCTGAGAAGCCAACTTGAGGGCTCTTTTCTTATTTTTATTCAAGTGACTAGGACAGCATAGGTGTCTGAGGTAGAAAATCACATCTTTGTACCACTCATAACCTCATCAATTTTTCAAGAAGGTCTGCCCCTTCTTCCTCTAGCTGATTCACTTCTACATTTTGCAAATTGCTCTCAGCCATGAGCTTGGCAAGACCCAAACCTCTTACCAGCTTTGTTGTTTGGATATCCATATCATATTCTTGTAATTTTTTGACCCATCTACATCTCTTGCTTGATACCTCCATGTCTAATAAGATTTCCTTAACCATGGTGTGGGGAACATAAGCAACAACATTTGAACTCAAAATGTAGGGCCTGAAAATATTTGTTGCTTTTACCAATGCAAATGCCTATTTTTCCATGATTGTATACGTCAACTCAGCTGCTTGTAAAGCCTTGATAAATAAGGCAATAGGCCTTTCAGCTCCATTCTCATCCTTTTGTAACAAAACTGAAGCAATAGTAAATTCAGAGGAAAAAGAAAAGATTTGGAAAGGCCTCTTATAGTTTGGAGCTGCCAAAATAGGTGCATGCTTAAGTGCATCCTTTATTCCTTCAAAAGCTTGAATGGCAGCCTCCTCCCACTTGATAATTTGATCCTTTCTTAGCATGCTTGTGATTGGAAGAGTTAGCTCAGCAAAATTGGAAACAAACCTTCTAATGAAATTGATTTGGCCAAAGAAAGATTGGATACCTTTCTTGGTTCTTGGAATGGGCACTTTGCTGATTGCTTCCACTCTCTCAAGGTCTATCATAACACCTTCTTTGGACACAATATGTCCCAACAGCTTGGCCTTTTACATGCCAAAATGACACTTCTTTGGATTAAGTGAAATGCCATACTCTCTACATCTGATCAACATCTTCTCTAGGTGTTGCAAATGGTCTCCTCGCTGCCTTGAAAAAACAGTCACATCATCTTGGTAAACAACAATAAATTCATTGATATAACCAGCAAAGGCAACATCCATTGCCCTTTGAAAAGTAGCACCAGCATTCATCAATCCAAAAGGCATCCTTACAAAAACATAAGTCCCCCAAGGAGTAGTGAAGGATGTCTTAAGTCTTTCTGATTCTTTGACAACTACTTGATTGTATTCGGAGAAACCATCCAAAGTAGAAAGCATCTCTGACCCTGTTACAAGCTGCAACATATTCTCCATGTTTGGAAAAGGATAGTTGTCCTTCATAGATGCTTTGTTTAGATTCCTAAAATCCACACAAAGTCTGATATCTCCATTCTTCTTTCTAACTGGGACAAGGTTTGCCACCCAAGATGAGTATCTAGTAGGCTGAATGATGCCACCATCTCTCAATTTCTTCAACTCTTCTTGCATTTTCATGGAAAGAAGTGGGTTAATAGGCCTTTGTTTTTGTCTAAATGGCTTGGTTTTGGCCTCAAGAGGAATCTCATGCTGAAATAAATCTTCTCTATATGCCTTCAGCTCTGAATAAGACCAGGCAAGGTAGTCTTGATACTTCTTTAAAAGTTGGGCATAGGACTGTTTTTCCTCTTTGCTGAGATGGCTGCCCAACCAGATCTTCCTTGGTTTATCCTTGGTTCCCAAGTTGTGCTCTTCCACATCCCTTGAAGCAAACATGTTTCTATTTATGATACAATCAACATTGTTAAAATTGGATTCAAGTGCAACAAGACCTTTGGGAATGGTGTTTGTCTTCAATTGTATAATATCCTTGTCAAACAAAGTTTCTCTACCTTCATTCATGCATACCATTGGTTCCCAATCAATATTCTGACCAGCAAATTCACCTTGGCATTGTAAGAATCTCAATACTTGGGCATCATTATCAAAAATCTGCCAATGTTTCACATTATCCGGGATAGCTGGCCTTGTTAGCACTTCAATGTTATATTCACAAAAAGGTGAAATGGTACAATTGTCAAATCTAGAGCCAAGTACAGCCAACTTATCAGCAGCAACATTAAGACTTCTATCATGGTAAACAATGTTAAAGGAATCAAACATTTCAATCAAGTCCCAAACAACATGCTTATATTGTTTCATACGCTGATTTTTTGTGGCATATAACTTCCTTACTTGCTTGACAACCAGCTCTGAATCTCCTTTAGCAACAATATCCTTTACTCCATACTTCCATGCAATCCTTAATCCCAACAATAATGCCTCATACTCAGCAATGTTGTTAGTGCATTCAAAATTGAGCTTGAAGGAGAAAGGAAACTCTTCCAAACTAGGAGAAACCAGCACTATACCAGCACCATTGCCAAATTTGGAGCAAGCTCCATCAAATAGTAATGTCCATGGAGAACCTACCATACCAAGGCACTCTGATTTTTCCATCTTATTCTCTTTTCCATCAGCAAAACCAATGAAGTTGTCAACATCTACATCAGCAAACAACACTTCATAAGAAGCATTGTTGGGATCTTCAATCAAGTGTAACATCTTCTTTTCACCATAGAGTTTGACAAGGCTGCCCTCAATGGGAATGGTGGTGAAAGACATGTCCATTTGAACACTACCACCAACACTTGCAGCCCACTTTCTTGACAAAAGCATACCCCATTTGGCAGGGCAATCAACAATTACAACATCAAGTTTTAAATTCTTACCCGGATAGGCTGCAAGTTGCACTACTAAACCCTTCACACAACCAACAACCGGCACTTCCCTTGAATCCATGGTTGTACACTTCCCATATGCTGTTGTCACCTTGATATCCAACTCATTCATGACTTCTAGAGGCATGACATTACATGATGCACCGGAATCAAACATGCAATTGTGAAGCAACCTATCTTTTATGAGAAAAGTTATGAAGAATTGATCAACATTCAATTGGGAATCAACCAAGGATGTCCCCAAATATACTTCAGGTGCCTCTCCAAAATCTTCCATTGGTGGTGGTGTTTTAAGGCCAGCAATGCTTTAAAGAGGATTCTCAACAACATTAACATTTCTGCTTGGGGTAATCTTTTCTTCTTTCAATCCCAAGTACTCAAATGCTCTCTTCTTATGCTCAGGAATTCTAAGCAATTCAATAATTGGAACACTCACTTTAATTTGGCTCAAAACCTGGGCTATATCATATGGAACATTCTTTGGTAAGACAACATTGGAAGGGAAACAAGAAGGTTCATCAGATGGAGAAGTATTCTTGGTAGCCTGGGCATGAAGAGGACTGATATTTTTGCATGGGACAACAGGGTTCTTGGCAATTGTTTCTTTTCTAGGATTATCTTTGGGAATGCTTGTGAGCAAGGGTGTCTTTGGTTTGGCTTGAGGACCAGCTCCTCTAACAACTTTACTTCTAGTATTGTACTCTTTCTCTTGACCAACCACAACATTCATTAACAATTGTCTATCTTCCTCCGAAGGAATACCACCATCATACTTCTTGATCATTAAATCCCTTAGATATTCAAAGTCATTATTAGGAATTTCAAAGGCCTAAACTACATCTACATCATGAGTTTGAGGAAGAGAAAGAAATGGTACCCTCTTTATGCAATCCCAAAAGGTTGCAGCAGTCCTTGCACTTATCACATCTGTTGATGTTGCTACTTGTTGTGAGCCTGAAGAGCTGCCCATCATACAAATGTCATCATCCATTTCATTCTCATTATCATCATCAATATCTTGTTGGTCCATTTCACATGGAGGATGAGGAAGAAAACATCTATCACACCAATCCATATCAGCAATTTCTTGAACAGCAGCAACCCTTGCAGTCAGAGGGTCAGGCACCACTCTATTTTCACATGCTTGGGGTTGTCTATTTGCAGATCCAACAGGCCCTTTACCTCTATCATCTTGTCTTTGATCACCCCTAGGATGATTTCCAAATCTATCATGGTTTTGAGTTCTTTTCTGTCCTTGTGAACTTTTCCCAATACCTTTCTCAGCCCAGGCTAGTTTGTAAGAGATTTCTTTGACAGCCCCTGCCAAAGTTTTGACAACATCTTCTAAATCAGCACCCTTGCTAGCTTGAGGCTTCTCAGGGTTTATCAGCTTCACACCATCCCTCTTAAGTGGTTTACCAATAGCTTTAATATTATTTTCAATTTGAAGTGCCATGGTGAAAGCTTGCCTCAAGTTTGTAGGATTTTTGTCTCTCAAGTAATAGGCTGCCTTTTTATCAAATGCATCTGCATATTTGATCAAGCAAGATTCATCACAAGGCCTCAAAATGATAGGCAGCCTTCTCAATGTTTTATTAAATCTTGTATTGAAGTCATGGACTGTCTCATTTGGGTTCTTCTTGATATTTTCAAATTCAGAAAAAAGGAATCTAGGATCAGTCCTATCACCATACTGCAATCTAAATGCATTTTTCATCTCAGTCCATGAATCAATAGAGTTATCAGGTAGAGCCTTGTACCAATCCCTAGCATCTTCTTCAAGTGTATGGATAAACAACTTGATATACACATCCTCAAATTCTATCTCAAAATCTTCCATCATATTATCAAACAGTTTGAGATGTTGATCACCGGTAATGGCATTGTTACCTTGGAATTTTGGTAACCTATTTCTCACATCTTGTGGGACAGCATTTGGATAACCATCCATTCCTCCAAAATTTATAGGACCAAAGGTGTTAACAACAAATGGAGGTCTAGGCTGAGCCATATTGTTTGGTGGGGGTGATCTTGGAGGTGAAACAATCTGGTTAGGAGTAGTAATGGGTCTGATTGGAATAGATGAGTGATCTTTAAAATGACAACCCCCCAAAGGCTCTCTCTCTTGATAAACTTTAGCAAACTTAGAAACCATAGGAGCAGATTTAGGAGCAAGTTTTTTAAATACACAAGAAGGTCCCTCACCTGATGGAGAATGAAAATCAGCAAGAAGATTGTTTGAATCAGATCTACTTGAAGAAGAATTATAATCTTCAATAACAGGTTGCTCTCCTTCAAATTCAACTATGGGGATCTCTTTTCTTGCAACCAAATCACCAACCACTTTCCACACTCTTCTTCCTTCTAGTTCTGAGCTTCTTGATTCGGTGAGAAACTTCTTAGAAGAGTCCTTGATGAAGAGGGATCTCCTTCCCTCCAGCTTGACAGATTTAAACAAGTTACAAATGACAGAAATGTATAAGACAACTGGTATTTCAAGATCCAAACAACATGGAGTCACCACTAAGGAATTCCACCTTAGTTGTGCAAGAAAGCACTAAAATATTCTGTCAAATGTATGCTATGACTGAAAACTTTGCAAGGGTTTACAATTCAGATCTTCTTCTTCTCAATTCAACCCAAAACAATGCATCCAAATTATATAAACTGCTGGTAAATGAAAAGAGCAGGCTGAGCTTGAAATATTTTTTACCCAAAACATGTAGATCTGAAGTATGAAATGATATCTCAAGAATGTAACAGCTCAAATACTTGATCACACAAATTCTCAAACCTTTCAAACACTTCAAAACCACCAAGAAATTCCAAGAAGTCCCTGGCAACGGCGCCACTCGGGTGTTGGTATCCAGTTTTAGTCTCCTTCACAACTTGAACAACATCATGAACTAGCACAAGACACTTCAAGAGTAGATAGATGGTTTGTGTGTCATTTGTAGCTGGGGATCACACCTATCTGCTTGTTTGCATTCAAGATTTGAGGAAGTGGATAGCACCTTCATAAGGGTTTTGATCTAACCCTCACTATTTTAGGTTGTGCCTATCAACCAAGGCAAGAGAACCTATATTGCAGCCCTTGTATGGTTAAGGAGGTAGAGATATCCTTGTGTTTTGCATATGATATGAAAGAGGCCTTGTGAAAACATGATCAAGTATCCATTATCCAAACTCAAAGGAGTTGTCACTACTAAATGATGGATATGCTTTCAAAACAAAGCTAGGGCTGCTAAAGACATGATAAAACCCTGATATGCTTTGTGCATTTTTGTGAAAGGATTGAGTTCTTTTGTTGATACACAATGCAATGTAGGGGTAGTATGGGTAGGATGAATTAGTTTGAATGAAATTATGATGGGAGAAGTTTAGACAAGACAAGATAAGGAATTACCAACTTCTTTGGGAACCTTTGCAAAAGAATTACAACACCTAAACAACAGAGATGTTTCAATGAGTTTGAAGTGCTCTTTCAACCAGGATGTGTGCACAAATGGAGGCCCAAATCTGCACTATTCCACACAAACTTTGATAACCTGCCACAAAATCTTGAAGAAAAATATCAATGAAGCATCTAGAAACCCTTATTTGATCATGACCTAAGGTACACCCAAAGGTTTACAAACACCCTCAATATTCAAGGAAAGTAAGATGAATTTAAATCTGTTTATCTTCACTCAAATGAATGCTCTTCTGAATGAAAGATTGCAGATGCCTTCAAACCCTCTACAAGAAATGAGGCCATGTATGATCAAAAGAGATCCCAAACACAAGATTGCAACATGAGCATGAAACACAAATTGAAAACATACTGAAATACAAGTGTATGCAAGTTTTGCCAAGAGATAAAACCAGTCAATCCATAAATTTGATCAAATACACCAGCAAGGGAATGTTATTAAGACAATCTCAAAGCTTGTTGATGGCTTTATAGCTGAAACCAACTCAACATGATGAACATTTGATGCAAGAAGGAATTAAAAATGGCTCTCAGGTAGTTTCTCCAAAAGAAATGGACTACTTCCAGTTTTCCTCGTGAAAATTCTTCTCTCTTTCTCCAAAAATCTCAACAGGCCTTACAAAATGCTTCAAAATTACAACTTATACCCTATGCCAACTTGGATCCTTGCATCCCAAGCAAAGAATATGCTCAAAGGATCAAATTTGTTACAAAACCCTATCCATTTGATGAAAAATGATATTAAACTGTGAAACAGCTCACAAAATGCCAGGGATGCACAAAAACAATAAAATATTACATGGGCTCAGATCCTTATCCATCCCAGGGTCACATTTTTGTCATTCCAACATGCCAGCATGCATTTGCAATCATTTTCCACCTTTTTCCCTCATCATTTTTAACTCTGCAACTTTAATTTTTTACTTTTCTCATTTTTACATGGGCTGAGAAAAATATTTCATGAAAAACACTATAGGGCACCGAATTAGCTCAAATGAATGATGTCATTGCATTCAGAAGGCTGAGGGGATGTGAATTCATATAAAATTTCATGTAATTTGGTGCAAAAATGATGAATCCAAGCATCTTGGAGCTCCCATGGCGGCAAGAAATGAAAATACTCAGCAACCGTCGATCCAAATTCAACTTTAAATTTGCACCGTCCACGTGTCCAAAATCTCCCCCTTTTTTCCTTTGGATAAGGTGGACACGTGGCCAAATATGATTGGAGTGGGCCCCCAATCCTTAAAATGCATTTTAAACCTTTTTTGAACTTCGGGAAAATTTTGACAATTTTCCCCGCTTGCCCCCTGGACCCGCCACGTGTCCTTAGGTGGGCCCCACTAAAATCCGTGGGCCAAAATAATGAAATTTTCTCCTTTTTTGAGAAAAGGAAAATTTCCTCAAAAACCTCTGTGGGCCCGAACACCTATTGCTTCTTCTGCCACGTGGCGGTCTCCCATTCGCTGCGGAGCCGACCTTCCTATTTTTCCTTCATTCCTCCGTGAGCACAAAATCCTCCTGCAGGCCCGTGCTCCCCTTTTTTTCCTTTTGGAATAGGCCACGTGTCACCCCCTAATTGGCTATAGGGGGACACCTCCAAATTTGCTGCGTGTCCATTTCTTACTTCGAGATTTTTTGCCAAAATTTTGCAAAGTTTTCCAATTTCTCTCTGCGCTCCAAACTCTCACCAAATTTTGGACATGGGCCTTGTGTTTAAGCCCTCCATTTTGACAGTCCCTACCGGACCTTCCCGACAATTTTTCATTTGAGGCGGGCCCATTTTCATTTTTTACCTTGTAAACATAAAGTGAAAAATTTCATAAAATTTTCCTTTAGCCCCTTCTTCCATCTCGCCTCCTGGACACATGTCTTCCTCCAATTGGTTGCGGGATCTCGAGCCAAATTTTTCCTTTGGAATTTTGAAGCCAAAAACTTCAAATTTTTCCAACTCTTCACCTCTCCATTTGACCCTCCTGGACACGTGTCCTCTTTTCATTGGATGCAGGCCCTCAGGTCAAAATTTTCCCCCGAAACCCCAAATCAAAATTTTTCTACAACTCCCCCTACCATCTGTCTGATCTCCCGCCACGTGTCCTCTTCCCATTGGACGTGGGCCTTCAGACCAAAAAATGACTTCGAGAAATTTTCCAAAATGGAAGAAAATTTTCTAAGTGACCCCCGCCACCTGCCGATCCTCCAACCAATCAAATCATGCCACGTAGGCACATCACTGTAGCAAATGCGGGGCCACGGAGCAAAATTTTCCTTTGTCAATTTTTCAAAAAGTAACAACTTATAACATTTTCTGACCGCACCCGGTCAATAGAAACCTGCCACGTCACCAAAAGGATGCAAGGATGAATTTGATGGGCAAATGACACCCGTATGCCCGTCAAAACGTAAAAAATGCAGGGGATGCCCTAGAAATCGAAAAAATTCACAAGGAGGGCAGATTTCTCGGTTTTAACTCCAATGAAACATGATTTTACATTGATTTAGGCCTGGGGAATGAGATTTTAACAGCAAACAACTCAGATTCGATCCATTTTAATTTTTTGCACGAATTTGACAAAGGGAAAATGGCTCAGCCCAAAAAAAATGAAGAAATTAGGGCACAAAAGAGGGGAACTTGGAAATTTGTTTCAATTTAGGGAAAAATCATGACAATGTGAGCAATTCAAAGGCATTCAATTGGAAAATATGAATTGCAGGTCACCAATTTGAGCAAATGAAACATTTTCTGAGTAAAACTAGATATGGAAAATCAGGGCACAACTGCAAATTTAAAATTTGTACCAACATGGTCCATAATTTCTCTTATCTATCTTAACCACTTCTGTAAAGTCAAATTTCCTAAACAACAGAATCCAATGGCATATCTGCCCCTACAAAATGGGCTTGTTCACCAAGTACTTAAGTTCCATGTGATCTGTATACAATATAAATGGGGTAGCCAGCAAGTACTATCTAAACTTATGCAGCATGTAAATCATGAACAAGGCCTCATGCGTTGTATTTGTATAATTATTTTTAGTTGGGGTAAACTTCCTGCTTGCAAAGAAAATAGGATGATCAACAATACCCTCTCCATGATGGGCTAATATTACACCAATGGCCATGTCAAAGGTGTGCACATGCACATGAAAAGGTTTGGTCCATGAAGGAAAGCACATAATAGGTGTTTTAGTAAGCTTTTCCTTCAATGTCTCAAACGTGTGTTGTTTTGCTTCACCCCAATGGAACTTACCTTTACTCTTCAATAATTATTCTAAGGGCACAGGGATCTTGGCATAACCTTAGTTAAAATTCCTGTAATAACCTGTGTGCCCTAAGAATCCATGCACCTCACTCTGGTTAGTAGGTTTATCTAAGCCCAAAATAACAACCTTAGTAGGGTCTACTAATAAGCCTTCTTTACAGATGCCCCAAAAAAGTCCCAAAGGGTGTAGCAAAAATGCACTTCTTAATGTTTAAGGAGATGCTCAACTATCGGCACCTCTCAAACATAGGTCTTCAATCATCACATTGATATTTTACTATCCTATAAACTGTCCAATTATCTAATTAAACCTGTAAGAACTTCTTAATGAAGTACTGATATGTTTGCACCACAATGCATGAAAAGACTGTAGGTGCATTATTCAATCCAAAAGGCATAATTTTGTATTCAAAACTTTTCCACTCAATGGTGAAATTTTTTTTCTCTTGATCCTCTTTAGCAAACTGCACTTGATGATATCCAGAAAATCTATCAGTGAAGGATTAGATCTCATGCCCTATAACACCTTTCATAATTTCTTCAGTAAATGGTGTGGGAAATGGATCTATTACACAAGCAGCATTTAAATATCTATAGTCCACACAAATTCTTATCCTTCCATATTTCTTTATAGTGATCACCATACAACTAACCCATTCTAACTCCTCGATGGGATCAATTATTCCTGAATTCAACATCTTATCAATTTCTTCCTATACCTTGATGCACAGATTAGGACTCATCCTATAAGGCCTCTTCCTAACTGGGCACACACCTTCCTTTAACTTGATCCTCATCTCACCCAAAGAGTGATGTAATAATTTCAACTCATGATAGCCTCTAAGAAATAAGTCTTGGAAGTCACGTAACAAATCAATTATCTTTGCAACCTCCGAGTCAAACCAATAATCTCCAATAATGGCTTCTTTAGGTTCAACATTTGTCCCAATGTTAACCTTATTCATTTTCATGGGCTCATGGTACATGTATGCCTTCTCATTTGCATTGTCTAAGACCTTGCGTGTACCCACAATATGGTCAACATCCATATTCTCAACTTCTTCATCATCAATCATGTAAACCAGTTTACCTTTTTCTTTCTCTAGCCAAGCGCGCACAAGCTGCTCTGCATCTATCTCTTATTTTTCAAAGTGTGCCCTCAAATCTACCTCACCTATTAAATCCTGAGTAATTTCCTCATCCTTTGCACTATCTCACATAATCAAGCACTTCATAGCATGTAACACCTCATTCACTAGAGGTTTAGTAGAAAAATAGTCAAAGGTATGAATCATACCTGCAGTTAGTTCTTTCCAATTCCCTGTCTCTCTATATAATTCTGCATAAACATACCATGTGTGCATGCATCCTTGCAAGGTGAAGTAGAATTTGTGTACCCATAATGAAGTTGGTAAGGCCTCCTTCCCCTCTGTCCAGAGTCTCTCACACTGCTAAACGTGATGCAAAGAAGAATCCTTCCCATGAAATTCACATGTCTTGGTAGGTACATTACTCTAAAGAAATATAGCAGAGAAGGCAATTCTCACTTCTCGCCACTCCAAAATACCATCTCTATGTACCATCCACCAGCCCTTTGATATTCCACACAAGGTATACACCAACATATTCCTTCTTTAAACTTGGTTTGTCCATTGGGATTCCATAGCACGCATATATACTTTATGATTTCCTTCATCAGTGTACTTTGGTACCTGGTTATTATCCAAATTCCTAACACAATGCAGCCTACTTATGCACGTAATTGCACTCTTCATCTCATGCCCAATCATTTCATTATTCCCATGTGCCCAGTTGTCACAAGAAATGTTGGTCGCATCACTCATAGATTGTGCATCATCCCACTAAATAACTCCTTCCTTTGATTTTTCAAGCACTTCAGGATCTCTAATGGTGCACACATAAATTCTATGCAAATCCTCTTCACTCAAATTTTCTACAGAAGGTGCATATTTTATGTCTCTCAAAGGAATGACGAAATTATCTTCCTTGTTCTCAAAACTGATATTCTATATTAAAACATTGATCATAATTATTCGCATAACACCAAGGGAAACCAAGTAATTCTAGAAAACATTCTTCTTGTACAAGCGCCAAGGCCTCAAAGTCCTTAGTAAACTTGGCCCCTTATGTAATAATAGTAGCATCCTTCAAGACTTTGATTGGCATGGCTTTAGTGTTGTTTTCCATAAACAACACATTTGAAGATGGATATACTGGTGGCCTCTCAATTTGATTCCACGTATCCAAGGTGAGTACAATAACTTATGCACCTATATCAATCAAAATGCTACTCAACAGCCATTTTTCAATAACTGCATTCAAAGTGATCTCTTTATCATAATCCAGACTATGAGGAGGTAAGTTAGCATGTAAAATTTGTTTCTCGTGCTCAACTCTAGTACACAGCATCTTCCCCCTTAGTCATTCCCCTAATAAAGGAATTATGTTTTCTTGTTGCAACATCTTACAACCCTCCTTCAAATCATCAACATCCTTATGGGGAAGCTCAACTAATTTTTCCTGCTCTAGCTTCCGTGACTGATCCTTTAAGCATTGTATCTCACCCTAAAAGTTGCTAATAAATTCCATGGTTTCTTGATAAACTTATTTATGATGATTAGGGTCTAGGTACTTTGTATGTAGTACATCCTCTTTTGTAATAATAGGATTCTACTTTATAAATTCCCTGGCGTGTGAAGCCTCGGCATGTGTAATGACTAACACAGGAAACATCTTAGGATCGGGTGCTATTTTTGATAGTCATTGATCTCCCATAGCACGTTATACTCTAACCATTCTCATGCCCTTATCTTAGTTTTTCTTCTTTCTTGGGTGTTCATAAAAATTTGGGCATTATTCATAATTTCGGTTCTTTCTGCAAAAGGAGAAAACAATATTTTGAGGGCATTTGCGCTTATAATGATCAAGGGATCCGCACGTATAACATGTTCCATGAGGGAACTAACTTCTTCCACCGTTGTGACCTTGACCTCTAAATCCTCCACGGTATCCTCTACCTCTACCTCTACCTCTACCACCTCCATCAAAGTTCCCTTCATTATAATTATGATCATGATGCTCACCTTGTTCCTTAGGATTATTCACAACACTAGTCTAGCGAACACCAGTATCAATAACATCAAGAATCTGATCAATCAACCTGTAATTATTTGTTTCATGTGTTGTAGACCTGTATATATTACAGTAACAAAACACATTCTTCCTTATCACACATTGCAACAGTGGACACCTACTTGAATCATGATCAAAGTGACAGATCTCACAATCCAACAACATGGCGCATACCGATTTACAAGGGAAACTATCCTTAGTGCATCCTTCCACCTTGCAATTTGTACACCAAATACCACTATGTGTCTTGTAAGATGAATTAGCTGACAAATTTTCCAATTGTTTTTCCATAGCCGCAATCTGAGCCTCCAAAAATGAGCTAACTCCAGTGTCTACACTCTTAACTAGCTCTACGCAAAGAGCTTCCTCAAGCGCCTTGCACAGATCTGTATAAGTCTTATGCGAGAGCACCCTTCTAAAAGGTGTGATCAACCTGTTAGTGCAAAATCACAGCACCCCTGGATGCAGATCAGGCTTCTAGGTTGATCACTCAGGCATCCAGTGTGATTGCACAACATGGAAACCTCTCTCCAAGCGTGGGACTTGTGAAACTGAGAGAGGAATCTCCAGAGAAGGCTAGTTCCTGCTCCTAAACTACCTGCCACAAGCTATTCCAGTGTAGGCAAGCTAATCTAATCCTAACCTAATAATGGCAAGGAGACAGAGAGAGAGAGAGAGAGAGAAAGGAAAAGAACAAAAGCCTACACTAAAATGGTGATACACCAGAGAAGGAGAATGTTGGACATCTATCAAAACTGCCATGGGACAAAGAGAGGTGAGCAATGGGAAGGATGGACAGATGCATCACAGGCCCAAGGATAGATTTCACACAGAAAATGTCCCAAAACTCCATGAACACAGCTCCAAACCTGCAATGAACATTCAAACATGCACAAATACCTGCAATGAAGAGAGGCAAGAAGAGAACAAGCAAAAACGAGCAAGGATGGACAGATGCATCACAAAACACGTTTTGTTGCTCCAAAAGTTTGCACAGAACATCATTTCAATAGTAAAAGGCAAAAAATGCCATTACAGAGCAAGGGAGGAGGTTCAAACTCCATTTTCAACCCTAGAGAAGAAAAGAAGGGAGGGCAGAGCAGAAAATATGAACAACCTTTTATGTCCCCCTTTTGAAAGAAGCCCCTCTGTACAATATATAGGAAGAAAGAGAGAGGGAAGAGAGGAAATTCAAAACTACCACAACCACTTCTAGGTCGCATTTTAAATCATCTCATTATGGTAGAAGCGGCAGATCCTGGCAAAACGACGGGCTATCTGCTGCATTAAAGCTGGTTGTTGAAGCGTCACTTCTGGCATTACCATGTGTCAGAGCCATTTCTTAAATTTCTCTCTCCAGACTATACCAAAATGGAAGATTGATCCTAGAATCATGTAGAGAATTTCAACATCTTTCCGTTGATATAAAGAACGTGCAAATCCGAGCTCTGGATCAAAAGATATGACGATCTGAAGATTTAGGGCACGGAACAGACCAAAACGGATTTTGAAATATTTTCCCACGCTTCGCCACCTGGACGACACGTGGCAGGCTCTGATTCACTGAATAATTCTCTCTCCTCCACCTTTCCGTGGGCTTTCCTTTGAAATTTCCTTGTGGGCCCTAGCTGGGACACGTGGCACTATCCCATTGGTTCGGGCTGACCCTTCAAAACTCGCCCTTTGACTTTTTGACCTTTTCCCTTGTGACACGTGTCATGATTTGATTGGTCTGCGGGCCTGCCGGCTCTTTCGCGCCTTTCGCGTCTTTTTGTCTCGGATGTCCCAGTGCTGTTTGGGACAAAAACCTCCGATCCGTCCGAAATGGGCTTCCTCGTCCCTTATTTGGCCGATGACACGTGGCGTTGTTTGATTGGCTTTCGGCTCCTTCGGCGATCCGCGTCCCGTGCATCCCTTCGTCCCAGATGTCCCAGTACGAACTTTCTCTGTTTCGGGTGAACCGGCCGGTTCGCGTCTTTCGCGTCCATTTGTCCCAGATGTCCCTTTGCTGCTTGGGACAAATTCTTCCGGTTCGCCCGATTCGGCCGGTTCGCGTACTTGCGGCCCAGATGTCCCATTTGCTTCCGGACTGTTTGTTCTCATTTCGGCCGATCCTGGCCGGTTCGCGTACTTTTGTCCTGAACTGTCCCGCTCAGTAGTTAGTCATATTTATTCCTCTTTCGGCTGGATCGGCTTCTCGCATCCGCCGCGTACTTCTGGCCCGATTGTCCCAAATGCTTAGCGGGCCACCTGGAGGCTTTTCGGCCGATCCACGCCTAGATGTCCCAAATGTCCCGACTGCCCCTAGGACTAGGACTTAGTCATTTTTTATGATTTTTCCTGGACCAATCTACATGCTTGGAACTGCAAAACTCTGATGCATGTTATCGAAATTTACCCTGGGGGGGTGAAATTTTGACAACAGTTTGGCGACTCAGTGGGGTCATCTACCTGCTAGATGAATGATCAGTAGCCTGAAGCAATCCATTGGGCATGGAGTCATAAGCAAGCCTGAAAACTGATCTGAACCTTGAAAACTTCCCCCTGAGCCACTTGAAACCCACTGGACATGGAGTTGTTCTCACAAAAATGCCACTGAAACGAACTGTGCAAGAGCAGAACCGGAAACACCAAAACTATGTACAAAACTGAAAATCATACATGCTCCAAAATGAAACATGCAGAGTGTGCACAAGCACTTCTTCTACTGAAATAAAACCTACCTACTCTACTCTAACTGGAAGTAAAAGCAAGCTAAACAAACCCTGCAATTGGTTTTGAGAAATAGCTTCCCTTTCTCAAAAGTGGCAGCCATGCAATTGATTTGGAGCTGATCATGGCTGTTAGGATGAGTGGAAAATCAACAAGAAGCTGGTATTCCACCCAAATCATCAAGGTATCAGCTGAAGGCAAATTCAATACCTCTTTTAGTTGTTCTGCATTTGGATTGAAGAGGTATGGCAGCTGATCCTTGGTACTTTGTAGCTCACCCTCATGCTCAGAAGCAAGCATGACTGGTTGTGACTTCTCCTTTGGCTCCAATGAAGCCAAATACCTGATTAGGCAAGGTCTGATCCTTTGAGTATGCCCATTTCCCTGATTTTCAACTCCAAGAATGGAGTCTTCTTGCGGACCTTCTTGAATGGATGATGTGGAAGAAATGGTGAAGCTCCTTTGTCCCTTCTCTTCCTCCAATGAAGAACATGAAAGACTTAAATCTTCCAATCTTGATTCCGAAGAGCTGTTATAAGATGCAGGCTACTGCAAATGAATGTTCTCCTTCATGACAGCAGACTCTTGTGTTTGGAATGTGGATGATGAAAGAGAGAATGGTGAAAACTCAACCGGCTCTTCTCCATCAAAACAGTCCTCCAAATCTGACAGATAAACTGCCTCATGACTGTCCTGCTGCAAATGTTCAACTTCCTCCATGGTGTCTTCTTGATCTGTAACTTGACCACCATGGTTTCCTTCATCCTCCAACATTGAGTTTGAGAGGTCAAACTCCTCTTCAGTACCAGAACTTGAGAGAGATGAAGTAGAGAGAAGAACTGAAGGTTCTTCTATAACCTGCTTTGTGCTCAAACCCTTTGGATCTGCACTTTTCTCTTCCACAGCTAGATTGTGCTCCTCTTCTTTTGGATTTGGAGCAACTTCTCCTTCCTCCAATGTTTGAAGACAATCTTGCTCTTGATTGAACTCTTCCTCCAGCATGAAGTTTGTCAAGTCAAACTCTTCAATCTGCTGCTCTAGAGGACAAGTTGGGACTGCAAGATCTTCTTCAGGGCTTTCTTCCTCCATGGCTGATTGTGCAACTTGAATTGGATCAGCATTTCCTTCAAATAAAGTGCCAACATGGACACTACACTCTGAGAAAACTGATTGCTGATATGCTTCTTCCTTTTGCTCTTCTTCTGCTGCAACAAAATCAGTTATGACCACCATTTTTTCTCCAACCTTGGCCTCTTCTGTAGGCTTAACCATCAAGGGGATCTTTGTCATCCCAAACTTGGCAGCCCAAACCTTCAAGTTGTTTGTCATTTCTTTTCTTTTTGGCCCTTCCTCTTGCTGTCCTTGATGACTGATTTTTTCAATTTCTTCTTCCCCACATGGAATTGGGAATGCAAGAGGAGGGATGGGTTGTAGCTCAACTGATTTTACAATTTTTTGTGGTGGTGGAGGAGGTGAAACCTCTTGTTTCTTTGGAGTGGGAGGTATTTCATTTAGCTCTTGTGGAGGGGATGACTGTTTGGAAGGAAAAAGGAAAGAAGAATTGAGGTGTGGTGGAAGACTGAGAGGTGGAGACATGGGATCAACATTTGGGACAGCAGATGGAGAGTTTAAAATTTGCAAGTCCAAATGAGATGATGCTGCTTGAGTAATGGGAAGAGAAAAACCAAATGATGGTGTAGAACTTACCCATTGACAAGGTTGTTCAACACCGAATGTATAGGCCTTTATTTATGTTGTCCATTGTGCAAGTTGGGGCAGCATCTTTTTCATGAAGTCCAGCTTCTCTTGAGGGCTGAAGTGTCTTGGAAAAGGGCCTCCCCATGGACAAGGAGTCCTGTAACCAATCCCGAAAGCTCTCATTTGAGATGTTGCTCTGGACTACACCATCTTTTCCTCCATCTTTTGGATCTTCTCCAACAGACCAGCATCTTAGATCTGATGGTCTTCATTGTATGCACACCCTTGCTCTTGGAAAGCTCCATAGCCAAACTGATTTGGCACTGCTGCTCATATGGGTATGCATACTGATCTTGAATCTGCTCAAAATGTTGATTTGGAGGATTTGTAAAACATGTTGGAGGTGTGATATACTGCTGTTGTTGATGTGAATTCCATGATGGAAATGAAGTCATGATTGCACAACTTCATAGAATGAAAGAAGATGGAAGAGATGGAAGGAAGAATGGATGGAAAAAGAATGAAAATGAATGGAAAGGAAGGTCTGTAACTTCAAAGATGGGTTATTGACCAGATGGAGTCGCCAGATGTGTTTGCAAGTGCCTCCAAAGGCTGAAATCTTCACAGGAACACACCAACCTGCAAAAGATGAAGTGGAAGACCTCTAAGGTCCCACCGGGCGTGCCAAAACTGTTAGTGCAAAATCACAGCACCCCTGGATGTAGATCAGGCTTCTAGGTTGATCACTCAGGCATCCAGTGTGATTGCACAACATGGAAACCTCTCTCCAAGCGTGGGACTTGTGAAACTGAGAGAGGAATCTCCAGAGAAGGCTGGTTCCTGCTCCTAAACTACCTGCCACAAGCTATTCCAGTGTAGGCAAGCTAATCTAATCCTAATCTAACCATGCCAAGGAGACAGAGAGAGAGAGAGAGAAAGAAAAAAAGAACAAAAGCCTACACTAAAACGGTGATACACCAGAGAAGGAGAATGTTGGACATCTATCAAAACTGCCATGGGACAAAGAGAGGTGAGCAATGGGAAGGATGGATAGATGCATCACAGGCCCAAGGATAGATTTCACACAGAAAATGTCCCAAAACTCCATGAACACAGCTCCAAACCTGCAATGAACATTCAAACATGCACAAATACCTGCAATGAAGAGAGGCAAGAAGAGAACAAGCAAAAACAAGCAAGGATGGACAGATGCATCACAAAACACGTTTTGTTGCTCCAGAAGTTTGCACAGAACATCATTTCAATAGTAAAAGGAAAAAAATGCCATTACATCTAGCAAGGGAGGAGGTTCGAACTCCATTTTCAACCCTAGAGAAGAAAAGAAGGGAGGGCAGAGCAGAAAATATGAACAACCTTTTATGTCCCCCTTTTGAAAGAAGCCCCTCTGTACAATATATAGGAAGAAAGAGAGAGGGAAGAGAGGAAATTCGAAACTACCACAACCACTTCTAGGTCACATTTTAAATCATCTCATTATGGTAGAAGCGGCGGATCCTGGCAAAACGGCGGGCTGTCTGCTGCATTAAAGCTGGTTGTTGAAGCGTCACTTCTGGCATTACCATGCGTCAGAGCCATTTCTTAACTTTCTCTCTCTAGACTACACCAAAATGGAAGATTGATCCCAGAATCATGTAGAGAATTTCAACAGATTTCCGTTGATATAAAGAACGTGCAAATCCGAGCTCTGGATCAAAAGATATGACGATCTGAAGATTTAGGGCATGAAACAGACCAAAACGGATTTTGAAATATTTTCCCACGCTTTGCCACCTGGACGACACGTGGCAGGCTCTGATTCACTGAATAATTCTCTCTCCTCCACCTTTCCATGGGCTTTCCTTTGAAATTTCCTTGTGGGCCCTAGCTGGGACACGTGGCACTATCCCATTGGTTCGGGCTGACCCTTCAAAACTCGCCCTTTGACTTTTTGACCTTTTCCCTTGTGACACGTGTCATGATTTGATTGGTCTGCGGGCCTGCCGGCTCTTTCGCGCCCTTCACGTCTTTTTGTCCTAGATGTCCCAGTGCTGTTTGGGACAGAAACCTCCTATCCGCCCGAAATGGGCTTCCTCGTCCCTTATTTGGCTGATGACATGTGGCGTTGTTTGATTGGCTTTCGGCTCCTTTGGCGATCCGCGTCCCACGCGTCCCTTCGTCCCGGATGTCCCAGTATGAACTTTCTCTATTTTGGGCGAACCAGCCAGTTCGCGTCTTTCACGTCCATTTGTCCCAGATGTCCCTTTGCTGCTTGGACAAATTCTTCCGATTCGCATACTTGCGGCCTAGATGTCCCATTTGCTTCCGGACTGTTTGTTCTCATTTTGGCCAATCCGGCCGGTTCACGTACTTCGCGTACTCTTGTCCTGAACTGTCCCGCTCAGCAGTTAGTCATTTTTCTTCCTCTTTCGGCCGGATCAGCTTCTCGCGTCCGCCGCGTACTTCTGGCCCGATTGTCCCAAATGCTTAGCGGGCCGCCTGGAGGCTTTTCAGCCGATCCGCGCCTAGATGTCCCAAATGTCCCGACTGCCCCTAGGACTAGGACTTAGTCATTTTTTATGATTTTTCCTGGACCAATCTACATGCTTGGAACTGACAAACTCTTATGCATGTTATCGAAATTTACCCTGGGGGGGTGAAATTTTGACAACACAACCCTCCACCAAACCATTGTGCATGCTAACTTGGGTGAATTTCATAAGATAACTTTGACAGAAAAGTTTTGAATCTTGCATCATACTCTGTAACACTCTCATCCATGCTCGGTTTGATGTCCTTCAACATGCTGATGCTCTTCTACTCAACTCAGGTATATGAAACTCTACTAAGAAATCATCACACAACATGGTATAGTCTACACAAGTATGATTCGGATCATATTTCCTATACCAACTATGTGTGCACCCTTGTAAAGTAGTAAAAATTTGAATTTCCTTACACTCAGGAGTTATAATACCCTTAACACATCATACCATATGCATGTTCTCAACTGCATCAATTCCTCTATATTCTAGGAGATGAAGAGACATCTAAAAATACATTTTTTGGGGTTGGTGCGGACCGTTCCCACTAGATCCAAAACTTGTATTACCTCTTGTGTTTCCTTTGCCTCTAGAACCACTAGATCCACTAGATCCCGACCCACCTGACCCTCCTAATCCTCCTCTTGTAGTAGGAAATGGACTAGAGGATGTGTTGCCTTATGTTCCAACCATTTTACTAAAATTAACTCCCATGGTCTGTGAATTTGTACTACTTCCAGACGTAATACCAATGTTCTACGCACCCACATTATGTGTTGATGACGCACCAGAAAATATACCTCCAACCAGACCTCTAAATAACACGGACAATGATTACACTTACATAGATGAATAAACTAACTTATTAACTCTTGAATTTGATGGAAAATTAACTCTATATGTCGTTACTGTACTGCCCACACTATCGTGCTTACTAATGACTCTCATAGAAACTAGAAAACCAAGCACAAGGGCTAGGTCGCCATGAGGGATAAAATATGTGCCAGCGGTCCTTGCAGTTCATAGAGGGTTCTAGTTCATAGAGGGTTATCTATCATGCTTACCCTCATGGGTTCTCTATCATACTCTCATCTGAGGTCATAGAGGGTTCTCTATCATGCTTACCCAAATGGGGGAGTTCCAGATGCTCCGGATCCACGTCCTCCATGTGAGCTTCAAATCCTTCACAAGCCATATCTCTCTACAATACCATTCATTCCAAAAATTGTAGTTGCTTCTCCAAATCCCTCTCGCGCACCTCATTAAACTTGAGCCAATTTTCTTCCCTCTTCCTTTTTTCCGCCAGGTCTACCATCTTTCACCACACCTTCTCATGCCCCCACGTGTGGTGGGTTTTAGCTAGCCATAGGAAGTTCTTCCAAATCTAGATTTACAATGAAGATCTTAATCACTAAAGGGATAGTGCACAAATAAGATCCTTTTGGTTCACGTAGGAATTGAAACTCAATAACCTTTGGACAGGAATAAGTATAAAATACGTACTCCAAACGTAGATATTCAAAACGCCACTCCTCTAATGATCTACAACACGCCACTCCTCTAATGATCTACAACACGCATCTAAGTCAGATCAGCATCATGCAAAGCCTGGAATTATTCCTGTGTCTAAACAAGCACTCTAAAATTCCAATTTCTCTTTGATGTGCATGATGGAAACCACTCATACATCTCTATAGGAAAACAAGAAAAGAAAATCTCATAAATTTCATGGTACAGATTCTATTCAAACCACGTACATGCATCAAATTTAGGTCCAGTGTTAAATCTGTGAGCATGCTCTTCCTCTAAATTCTTTACCAATCCTCAATGCTACCCAAATTAAATCGGTATGTCTTCATCATGCAACAACTTGGAAAATAACTCAAAAATAGGTCTTGACAACGAAACCAAAATTTAGTCTTTTA
The DNA here is from genome assembly GCA_019776745.2 of Taxus chinensis. Classification (NCBI taxonomy): domain Eukaryota; kingdom Viridiplantae; phylum Streptophyta; class Pinopsida; order Cupressales; family Taxaceae; genus Taxus; species Taxus chinensis. The sequence continues at coordinate 527,160,905 of CM034153.1, forward strand.
TTTCACCAACACCCAAGGCGCATGCTGGCACATTGCTCATCCAGAGCTAAGCGGTCACCCAAAGTGCACAAGGGTATCAGGTCCCTATTTTATGGCATATTTTTCAAGAGTGTTAGCATGATCATAAAAATATTTTAGATCCATATTATCCATTCAAGAATAAAGCATAACATGAACTAGATCTAGATCTTAACCATATGTAAGATTAACTCATACAAGAATCAAGATTAACTTTACCATGTAAGAACCAGTCACAGATATGTCAACAACCAATATCCAACTACAAATATCGATTATATTAATCGTTGTAAAACATAGAAGCTGCATACATACGTAGTAATATCACCATAAGTCATGCACACCCATAAACTAGCAGCATAACTCTTACAAAACATGGATGATGATGATGATGATGATCCCTAAACCGTGCAAATAAATACATATATATAGGGGTGGGGACTTTCCCTTCACCGCCGATGCATCCTCAAAATAGGCTACATGATAAGAATAGACATGCACCCTTACATGATAAATACAAAAGCATGCAATCTCGCTAATAATAGATTATCTAATAATATCAACTACAGATCTAATCCTATTAATAGACCCAAAAATTTACATGTTTCTTGATCTTCCACTTGTCCAAAATAGCCTTTGTGTGCTTTCCAAGTCTTCTACAAAATGTGCTCCACACTCAACATCTATATTTAGCCTCATATGGAAACCAGCTCAGTCTTGACTTCATGCTTTCTTGTGCACACCTTGTTTCATTATACTTCCGCATGCACCTATGCGCCCTATGTCTGTATGCCCAATCCTTATGTGCCTTCAGTACTTAGGCTACAATTATTCAGCCCAATAATGTCAAGGAAAAAGAGTTAGGTGAGAATTTTGTCTTCATGAACCTAATCTTATAGAAAAACATCTAATCATTTCAAGTGAGCATATAGAAGAACTCGAGCAATTGTTCAATCTATTTTTAAAAAAGATAGATGTCGATAGAAAACGGGAAAAATAAAATAATGGCGAATAGGAAAAGATTAGGATTTTTTGTGGGAAGAAATTGGAAGTATTTTTAGAGCTCGCAAATGAACTTAAGCATAAATCTTCCTATCCAGATAATCTCTTCAAGGGGTTTTTCAAGAAAATATGTATTATTAGTGCACGAATGAGGTAAGATACCAAGAAATAAACAACCCAAGAATCCCAAATGGATAAATAAATAATAGAAAAGGGTATTGTTTCCTTTTTAGTCACCATGGTGTATTTTAGGTCTGAGAGATCACTCATCAAGAAAAATCCTATGTTCATGAGGTCAAAACATAGTCAAAATCAGAATTACATGAGTTAAACACTTATTTTTGTACCAAATTAGATTTTCGAGGAACAAATAGAACTATTCCTTCATTCCCTCAATTCCTCAATTTACCACTTTAACTAACTGAAGTACAGAATAAAGGAAAATCAGATTTTGGTGACGTATGAGGAATTGTTCCTTAATTCCGCCAGTTCCCCACATAACCGATTTAGCTGATTGGGGTCAAGTCAGCTTTTGGAGGAAAAGATAGAACTATTCCTTTGTTCATCAAGTTCTCTGCATGAATGATTTGGATTATTTAAGATCATTATAAATGCAGAGGCATTTAAGTTGTCCTGGGGAGGAATAGATGAAACAGTAGATTAAGTCAGCCTTAGGAGGAATAGATGGAACAATTGGCCAAGTTTTCCTCAGATGAAATAGGAGGAGCTATTTCTAAGTTCCTCTAGTTCCCTGATTCTCTGATTTAAAGTGATGGTGATGTTGTAAATGGAAAAAAGGCCTAGAATATCATGTTGAATAGTTATGGGAATTACATGTTTAGTCTTGGATTAAAACCCCAGTTTTATAATTTTGGTCAACTTTAAAGTACAAAGCAAGTTAGAGTGAAGAGGAAGTCAAGAATGCAAGGGAAAGATGAAGGAGAGTTAAATCATGTGTTAAAAGAACATGCAATAGGTCATATTAGATACCATTTACTCCATGGTTAGTTTTAGTTTGTGAACTACATGATTTCATAGTATTGGTATTTTTTAACTCTTGCATGCTCTTTCCTCTTAAAGTTCATTTCTCCTATATATACAAGAGATTATTCATTAAAGAGGATACCTTTGGCTCATTGTGGCTGATATTTTCTAGTTTATGTACTTTTTGTAACTTTTGATTAATAGAGGAACCATTTTTACCTTCTCACAACTTGTGTATTATGTAGAATTATGAGATAGCTGATTTTATCTCATGATAGAGGTTTTTTATCCTTAATTTGTAGTCATATTTCCTTACCTTTAGGTAGGGATACATTCATTTATAGGTCATAGTTAGTGTTTTCATCAAGTTTATGTAGGTTTAAAATTTGGAGCTTCACCATTTGAGCCCTTATAAATCCATTTTCTTCCCCTTATGTGTGTTTTCATAAACTTTAGGCCTCTCTATGAAACACGTATGCATAATTATGTCATATTGTGAGTTTTGTATAGTGTGTTGGTCCCCCTAATCCTCTTTTGTATAATCAGGAAAGTAGAGGTCCTCAAACATTTGGGTGAATCACCTTGTTTTCAACTTTTTGTTTCAATCTTATGCTTAGTTCTTACCCATTTTCCTTTTTGTAGCAATAGAGTAGAGTTTTTTAAGGTGTTACACTAGGGGAAGGGGCCCTCTCTAGAGACTTACTCTAACTTTAGGTCACCCATAGCCTAGGAGTGTTTCATTTTTTTCAGTTAGAAGGGGATTCATCAAACCACTCCCCAAATGATGCATTCCTTCATAATAGCAACTACTTGTAACAAGCTCATGGAGGAGTATGAGATGATTGGTGAAGAATCTATTGAAAAGAGGTAGAAAATCAAGCAATTATTGGTTGAACAGTGAAAGTTGTCTGATAAAGCTAATACCAAGCTAGAATCCATGTGAACAGAGGCTAGAAATAAGTTCAAAGTTATACATAAAGTAGCCACTACTTGAGTCAAAGGCACAATGGATTTTTCTGAACTAGATTTGCAATTAGACCACATAACTCATCTCTTTTGTAAAGCAATAGATAATTCATAGGCACGTGAAGATGTACTAAAAAAAGGTGTCAGAGATATTTGAGGAGCCACAAAGACCGTTTCCTAAGGGTGTATAAAAAAATTAGTGTGGGTGATGTTAGGCCCCAAAATTTTTATATTATGTATTTTTTGTATCCCACATTGGGGGCTTATTGTTCTTTATTCTTTATCATTATTTGATTGGTTCACATAAAAATTATAGAAAGGTTGTGTATATAAAGGAGAGAGAAGAAATGTAAAGGAAGGTTGAAAAATAGGCACACACAAAGGATGGAAGTATTCGTGTGCAAGGATAACAAGGAGTACAGGTGCAAGAGTTTCGGAAGAGATAACACAAAAGGGTGGTAGATTACCCAAGGTCTAGCAAGAAGTACAATGGATTGGATAAGGTAGCATAGAGTTTCACAAGAGGACTAGAAGACACGTGGGTAGAAATTATGAACATGAAATAATAGAGGAGTGTGCAAAAAATAGACAGAATAGAAATAGACAAGGAACTAACTATTCGGGTTACTTGCATGTAGAAAATGTAAAAACAAGTGGATTTAATTGGAGATGGATGATCTAAAGATAACACTCAAAGTGAGTAAAACAAGGACATGGATAAGTATAGTCAAGAATTTCCTAGAAACATTACCATGTAGAAGTAAGGTATGGTGACATGTGGCCTAGCCACCGCTATTATGTAATAATTAAATGGTAGTAATAGAACTCGAGGGCTAAGAATGTCTTTTGTAAGACTAGAAAAGGGTAAAGCCTCACTAGTATGTATACCCCTTGAAGTTTTCATTATAAAGAGAGAGGAGAGAGAGAAAATTAGGTATGAGAGATAAGCATGAATTGATGTCAATTTATTTAATAAGTAATCAATATAAAGAGAAGAATGTGTTATGGAGAAATTAGACTATCTGAGCATGATGATGTTAATATAGTAATTTTTCTAATTAATGGTTATGTGGTGTTAATTTCTAATTATTTCCTTATCATAATGATAATCATGATCGGGCCTATATTTTCTCATGCCTTCGGTGAGTGCGCCAAGTTTTTCTCTTTTGTGTGATAGGCCAACACGAGGGGTGAACAAAATTGTGTGTACCAATAAAACATCATTTCATAGGCATAAGTCTTGTTTGGTAAAGTGAAACTAGATGCTCAAAAACATACCTACATATATGCATCTACAAAACTAATAGTTGTAATAATAGAATATAATCTAGGAGGGGTGGTCATGGCATCCACAATCAACTATGCAAGAACAAAAGGAAGAAATCAAAATTATGAATCAATTACTTGTAAAAATATATTAAGATAAAGTTATCATTACTTCTATAGTAAAATTATGATTAATTACTTGTATGAAGAAGTAATCGGAACTATTTATGTCCTAATTATCTCACTCGATACTACCCTCAGCTACTATAGTAACTGAAGGGGATACGTGGATGTCCTATACATCTCTCTATATAACATCCCTAGATGGTGGAGTAACTATAGTTGGCATAGACTACTACATAGAGTACTACAAAGTGGTATCATCAGGATCTACAAACATGAATGCAAGATCTACATATGTAGTATGTGTAGATGGTCCAACACACATCATCTCATAAGGTAAACATTTATGCCCTTAAAATGTAATTCCATTACTACCTATTCCACCACCTGAACAACCATATGTACTGCCACACGAACCATCAAAACTATGAGGGGAACTATGAATCACACTACCACGAGTTGCCCCTACAATTTGATAAATGTGTACCCCAAATATGCTTCCCATGGGAAATCAATGTATCTTTCATATTGGAAAGTGAATGAATGGTCTCCTTGCATGCATTGTGATGAATTTCACTATGGATGGAAACATGTACTTTGTCCTCCTACCTCTTGGGGTATGGTTTTTTAAATTTTAGCCTCACCTAACACTAGGTCTCTCATTTGATTACCCAAATCCTCTTCCCTAAAATGATCTAAAATCAAAATAATTTGGCTTTCTATTAAGCACAAACTCACAATATAGTTTTTTTTAAATACACGAAAACCTCATTATTGTTACATGGATGCTCATCAAAGACCATCCACCACCTATCACAAAATATTTTTTTCATTTATTCATGGATACACCAATGAATGCTAATATGTTTCCTACTCATTGGTTGTGGATCATTGCTTCCAGGATTACAAAACAAATGAAAATTTTCTTGTTTTGATATTTTCACGCCTTTTATGGTATCATATGAAAATCCATCAACAAATAATAATTTTCATGCATCCATTTCACTTTGCATTAAATATATATATTTTTTAAAAAAATTACTTTGTTCCAAACACTTTCCAACATATTTGCAAGAGCATTGTGTGCATTATTGATTGAGGAACCAGGCAAACTATTCATGATTATTTCCAATTGTTGTTGGTTTATATTATATCCTTGTAATAATTCATCTTCTTCGTGTCTATGGGCCTCTCGTGGATTTCAGGTGGATTTTCTTGTGGATTATCAAGATGTTTTCATACCCCCATATTCCCTTTAGACAATGCCTCCATTAACATATATTTATGAAAAACAAAATTTGGCTTTTAATTTCTATTTTAAAACCCCTAATTTATCAAAAAAAAACAAAAAAACAAAACAAATTGTTAAAATAAACTCAAGTGGGCCCATAGGAGAAACGTTGGTATGTGAAAGATGAAGTATAATGGGGAATTTTTTTACCAAATGGCGTACATGTTTTGGTTTTGAGCTTCAAGTCCTTTTTCTTCAACTCATGGGTTTGAATCATACAGGACTGTGTTTTGAATTTTGTGTTATCTACTAAAAAGTGTGTAAACCCTTTTAGTACAAAATGTGTATGCCCTTTATAGTGAAAAGGGTGTGTTCTGTTTGAATTACAAAGGGCGGGCACATTTTTTACTATAAAGGGTGTATTCCCTTTTTCTTTCTATCCCCCAAATCTATTCAAAATAGGTTTGGGGAGAATTTTATAAAGGGTCTATGCACTTTTTTAAAATACATATGTAGTTTTTCAAAATACATACACACTTTTAAAATGACATACACAATTTTTGAAAAATATACAAAGTGGCCACAAATTTGACCCCCAACTTTATGCATCTACCCATAAATGATCATTTTGTGTGTGTTATTCCTATAATTATATGATTAAATCTTGCTGTAGACACTGAAATCATGTCGTAATCACCTTGGTCCCCTAGCGCGGCCCTATAATCACTTCCTCATCCTCAACACCTTATCACCTACCTCCTGCACCCCCACACATTTTAATTTAGTTACTTTAATTACTGTTGATGCAAAATCATAGCACCCCTAGATGCTGATCAGGTTTCTAAGTTGATCTTCAGGCATCCAGTGTGATTGCACAACATTGAAACCTTTCTCGAAGTGTGGGACTTACAGAAATAAGAAAGGAATCTCCAGAGAAGGCTGGTTCCTGCTCCTAAACCACCTGCCACAAGCTATTCCAGTGCAGGCAAGCTAATATAATCCTAATCTAACCATGCCAAAGAGACAGATAGAGAGAGAAAGGAAAAGAACAAAATCCTACACTAAAACGGTGATACACCAGAGAAGGATAATGTTGGACATCTATCAAAACTACCATGTAAAAAAGAGAGGTGAGCAATGGGAAGGATGGACAAATGCATCACAGGCCCAAGGATAGATTTCACACAGAAAATGTCCCAAAACTCCATGAACACAGCTCCAAACCTGCAATGAACATTCAAACATGCACAAATACCTGCAATGAAGAGAGGCAAGAGGAAAACAAGCAAAAAACGAGCAAGGATGGACAGATGCATCACAAAACATGTTTTTTTGTTACTTCAGAAGTTTGTACAGAACATCATTTCATTAGTAAAAGGCAAAAAATGCCATTAAAGAGCAGGGAGGAGGTTCAAACTCCATTTTTAACCCTGGAGAAGGAAAATAAGGGAGGGCAGAGCCGAAAATATGAACAACTTGTAATTATTATTTTTAAAATGAGCCAAATCAGGCTTTTACATTACATGGGTTGAGCCGAGGAGAGAGAAACATGGGAAAATGTGCAAGCCCATTCCTCATTGACTGCAGATGCATTAAAATGGCATGGGGAACCTTTCAAATCCATACCCTACCATCTTTGACTGATTTGGAGGAGAATGCGACCCATTCTGCATTAATTTGGTCGCTAAAATGTCACTTCTAGCCATGAACACGTGTCAGAGACGTTTCTCAACTTTCTCTCTCCAGAATACACCAAAATTTGAGATTAACCTTGGAATCATGTAGATAATTTCATAAGCTTTCCGTTGATATAAAGAACATGCAAATCTGAGCTCTGGATCAAAAGATATGGAGATCTGAAGATTTAGGGCACAAAACAGGAAAAAATGTGTTTTGAAGATCTTTCCCGCGCTCTGCCACCTGGACGACACGTGTCAAGCGCTGATTGGATACGTAATTCTCTCTCCTCTGTTGTCCCACGGGTTTTTCCTTGAAATTTTTTCCTTTTGTGATTTTGGAAAATTTTCCACTTTCCCTCCGCGCCCCCGCCACTTGGGACACGTGGCATGCATTGATTGGTCTACAGGGGCATGGGGCAGACCTTTGCTTTTAGCTTTTCGGCCAAAACTCTTGCTAAACTCTCTAACTCCTTCCTAAGCTCCAAGCTTCCCTTCCTCATTGGACACATGTCCTCCTTTTATTGGCTCGGGTTAGTGCTTGAAACCTCGCCCTTTGAACTTTTTGGACTTTTCTCCTTGTGACACGTGTCATGATTTGGTTGGTCCATGGGTCTATCGGCTCTTTCACGTCCAACGCGTCCATTTGTCCCAGATGTCCCAGACTGTCTAGGACAAAAACTTCCGATCCCCCTAAAATGGGCTTTCTCGTCCCTCATTCGGCCGATGACACGTGGCATTGCTTGATTGGCTTTCAGCTCCTTCGGCTATCCGCGTCCCACGCGTCCCTTTGTCCCACATGTCCTAGAATGTCTGGGATAAATTCTTCCGGTTCACCTGATTCGGCTGGTTCACGTACCTTTGTCCCACATGTCCTGAACTACTTAGTGTGAAAGTTCTCCTTTTTGGCCGATCCGGGCGGTTCGCGTCCTTCGCGTCTTCTTGTCCCAAATGTCCCAGAGCAGTTAGTCGATTTTCTTCTCCTTCGGCCGAACCGGCTTTCCGCATTCCGACGGCCCAGATGTTCCTTTGCCCTGTAGACTACCTAGCGGCCTTTCAGCCGATTCACGCCCAGATGTCCCTCACGTCCCGACTGTTGTGAGGACTAGGACTTAGCCATTTTTCGTGATTTTTCCTGGCCCAAGCTTGTTTTTGCAGCCTTTTCACCTTTTCTCAGAACTTGCTCTTTTCAACCTGGACAGGAGAGTTAGAAAAATTCTGAGGGGACCCTAGATACATGATTTTTTGGCCCTGAATCAATTTATTTACCTGGGACTAAGTAATTTGATGCATGTTATCAAAATTTACCCTGGGGGGTGAATTTTGGATAACAATTACATTAATGCCATTTACCTCCATACACATTAATTTAATTATTTTAATTAAGTTAATAGCCTTTTTCCCACACACATATTAATTTAATTATTTACATTAAATTAATTCACCACACTCACACATCTATTTAATATAATTGCCTTTATTAAATGCACCTCACCTAACCACCCCCATCCTTTGACCCATTAACCTAAACCCTAAACCAATAGCCTAAATAAAACCTAACATTATACCCATCCCCTCACCTTACATTTAAAAGCCTCCTAAGGTTGGTTTTCATCCCGAGGAAAAGAAGAGACCCTTATCAAATGCCGGAACAACTTCCCAGGAAGCTTTTGAAAAACCCGAGATATCTCACCCAAACCGATCTCAGTTCACCCTAAACCGATGTCGGTTCCCCTAAACCAACATTGGTTATACTGGAATGGACCAAATGGCCTATTTATCCCCATCTACAGCTTTGTAATATGGGTTGGGTTGTTGTCTGAAAGGCTTCTGTTCTCAAGTTTGATCTCTTTAGACGCGACACCAGAACAAAGATTGATTTGGGATCAACTAAGGAAACCAAATACACTGGCACAACAGTGAGACTTTCTTCCCAGCATCCTCCAATGCAGCAACTTATTCATTATTCTTCAAACCTGTACCTCACAGAAGAGTAAGTATCCTCCTTCCATCTGTTTCATTTTCTTATCATTAACTGTAGTCTTTGGGGTAAAGGAACCTAGTATTTTACTCTCTGTCCATTCCCTCACTCTAATTGCATCCACCTTCCATACCCAATCATCTTAACACTTGGCCTAATTTCCTATTTGACCTCCTCAGTAGTCTCAGACCTTCGCAACATATCTACACCCCCTCTGTGGTCAACCCCCATCTTCTATCCACTCCACATTTTCCCCAAAACTCCAAAAACCTGGACTATGTGATCCCACCAGCCCCGACTTAACCATCGTTGGTCATCTCTAACTATCACCGGTTATAGTAAAACCATCATCGGTCTCATAAAACTGTGGTCAGTCTCTGTGTCGCCTAATTTTTTCTAGAATAACAACCTATTTCTGACATATACCTACTTGAACACTTATTTGACCTTCAGATTTGTATCTAACCTGGCCTGTTAACTCAGATTCACATATAACCAACCTACTTGACCTGACCTATATATCTCCTTCTAGCCTAGCCTATTAGATTAGATCTAGCCTATTGCATTTTGTATGAGATGCCTAAATCATATTAAACTACAGTAGGACAATATTTAATTTGTTTCAGCATTGAATTGTTTTAAATAGTGGATTGATAGCCATCTAGGAAGTATCGCACTTCCAGGAGCTAGCATATGCTAGGCAGTCCACTGCATATCTTGTTTAACTCTCTTTGGTGGTCTTGTTTTGATTCTTATACAAGTAGTTCCTCCTAGCCAAAAGGAAGGTATCACAATCACTTTGATTCAGGATTCAAATACATGCACATACAACCTTCAACCATCTCAAACCTAGTATTCCTCTTACCACCTTTATCTTATCTGTTTCATCAAGTACTTCTTAGAAAAACTAAGAAATCAAGTGAAACATTTTGGCATGCCCGGTGGGACCCATTCAAGGTTCCTTGCATCTTTCTTCATTCCTGGGTGAAAAATTGTGTGTGTTTGTTTCCCTCCTAAGTAGCATTCACATTAAAACTTTATCCTTGGTAACATTCTTTTCTTTATACTTGCTCTGAAAGACACATTTCTTTTGGTGTATTTAAAAAGAACCTTCTTATTCTTGTTTTCTGCATTTTAGTGAAAGAGCATCCCTCTTCCTGTTCATCTATTGCTATCATCGAATATCATAATTTCAATTTGGGTTTAAAACAAGTGCACTACATTCTGATTTAACTCATTAGCTCACATTAATTGAGGGCAACCTATATGCTAGAAGTCATGATCAGCTGATGGTTGACAAACGAATCGTAGAAAAGCACTTCTATCCTTTTCTCTTTCTCTAATTCGTACCAAATCACACAAAATTTCAAAATACATACATTCTTAAACAACATCCTACCTAGAAGAAGTTGTAGGTGATCACATGATCACGATACAATGGGAACCCAGCTCGCTGCTCTGTCAAGTCATACTTTAGAGTGAAGCCCGCCCCCACCATAACATTCATAAAACTTCACCCTTTAGAATTATTTCTTCGTAGGAAGCCTTCCTCACCAAGAAATTCTATTTTTCTGTTCATAACAGTCAGTCCATACAAATAGCATAAGCTGAACAAATGTAATAGAATAAGCACTCTAGGAACGTTCTTTCTTAGTGTTCTTCTTGATTTGCGTTTTGAGGTGAGAGCTTTCGATCATCATTTTTGTCTTTCCTTGCACACTCCTAATCATAGTCGGTGTATTCTGACTTCTTCTGAGTGTTCTTGGACCACATCTACATCATTCTTAGACTTCTAGGTTTGATTCAACACCAGATTTTTTAAATCATAACCATCTTTCTTATTCTCTGTTTCAATTTCACAGTAATCGACTGTGGTTACCTTTAACCGGCATCGATTTAACCCAACCGGCATTGGTCTAAAGTCTTCTTGGATATCTATATAAAAGAAACCTATTTCACTTTCTAAGCTGTAAAAGGCTTCTATCACCTTTCATATTTTCATTACTTCAATCATAGTCACCTTACATCTCATCCTGTGCAAAAATTGTCAGTCTAGGACCATCATTTAACAGATTGTTGGTTTTTCACAGTAACTGACACCGGTTAAGCCTAACCGGCATCGGTTTACCTGAACCAGCGTCGGTCACCCTGTGTTGTTTTACAGTTCACCAGCTGACCTAATTCACTCACCATTGACTATTTTGTTAGTTCTATTATGTTCTGTTCCATTCAGATATAATACAGTCTTGCCAAATCAGTTCCTACCCACATGGTGCTAACCTGTAGTCAGGTTAGCGCCCTCGTATTTGACGCTAGTCAACTACTGCTCCGACCTAGCCCTTCGTCACCTATTCCTTCACCACCTTTCATCTCATCATCCATGGATCCTAATCAACCTATCATCATTCCTACAGGTGACACGGAGTTTGCACGAGTCCTGGATCAGAATCCCGCTGCTTTGAGCCACTACCTCACCCATGCCTCCACTCCAGATGCCTTGGGTAAATTGATCTATGGCATGCCCATATCCTTATCTCCATCCCTAATGATCACTTCCACCTCTGCTCCACCTCCTACCACGGTGACCTCACCCATTTTATCCCCAGTTGTGTCACAACTAGGTCCCATGCCAGCTTTGACTGCCGCATCCGCCACCTCTATTACACCTGTAGTCTCCACCATACCTTCATCCACCACCCAAAACATAGCATCATTTACACATGTTGTCTCATATATGCCAGTTGCAACACTACTACCCTTGGTGTCATTAACCTCTACCCCATTTCAAAATATTGTCCTTTCAATTCCCCAATCTCTACCTCCCATCTCGACTAGGGTCACTACGAGTGTCCCACCCTCACATACCTACTACTAGCCACCCCCTATTTCATTAGGTATTCAATCTAGGTATATACCCTCGATGTCAATCTCTTAATTCCTGCCTCCATATTTGACACCACCATACTCTGGAATGTCATATTCTTTATATGTCCAACAACAACCTCCTTTCACTCCGGGGGCACCCAGTCTTCACAACCTAACAATGACTTTATCAAGTTAATGATGGACAAGATGCAGACATTAGAAGCATCTGTTTCCGACTCCCGCAATTCGCTCACCTATGATGAGATTTGTAATGAACCTATTCACCCATCCATTCCCATTTTCCCATATCTCATACACTGGGAGATGCCTAAGTTTAACCACTTTAACAGTAAGGAAGACCCGCAGTAGCATTTACAATCTTTCAAACATGGGTGTTACTTAATTTCCCATGATGATGCTTTACTTTTGTAAACCTTTCCCATGTCCCTAACTGGTCCAGCATTGGACTGGTATAGTGGATTACCTAGACATTCCATCTTCTCATTCAACCAAATAGCCCAAGCCTTCTTGGATCATTTTTCGATTAATGTTGTCAAGAAGGTTACCATGACCGATCTTTATTCCATGCGTCAATATGATGATGAATATATCACATATTTTTTTGCTCGTTAGCGTAGCTTAATCAACCAACTCACTTTCCAATTACCGCAAATTGAACTCATAGAGCTCTTCACACGGGCCTGTGCTAGGCATATCTCACCTACCTTACAAGTGCAAACCTTTCAAACATTTGATGAGGCTTTCACCATGGCACATAAGCTCAAAATTCACACCATCGAAGAGAAGAAGATACAATTATGAAACAAGAACTCTTCGTTTAAATCGCACGATACTTCCTCTTCCTTGAAACCTCAGATGAGTTATTCTAAATCCAAAGGAACTGCCAACGTAGTGGTACTTAAGGTTGGCCCTGCCCATCCATCCAATCATGCTAAACCATCATCCAATCTGTCACCAGTCCAAGCCTTCCAATTCAAACAAGAATAAAAGAAATACACCTCAATTGGGGAACCATATTCATCTATTTTAGAAAAGCTTATTAAAGATAATGCCATCACCCTTCCTCCTATCAAACCACATACTAGTTTTGACCCCTCTCACCCCATACTAGGTTGGTACAAGGAAAATGACTACTATAACTATCATCATGTAAATGGTCATAGTGAAAGCAATTGTATCACCTTTAAAAACATTGTTCAGGGAATGCTTGAGAGCGGTGATTTAGTCCTGGATAACCCTAATGCACCTACCAATCAAGACCATATATTTAAGAAACCATTCCCCATCTAATGATCAAACTGGTGATGTCTCACACAACGAAAGTAATACACGAGAGGTACATGTTATCTTTACCGACTTACCACTTGATTCCCAAATATCTTCTATCCCCTCCATCGAGGAAATCCTATCCTGAAATCCTCTACCCACACAGGAACCCACTTTATATGTTCCTCTACCTATAGAGGAAAGCCCTTCACCTCCCCATACACCTGCGAAGGATTCTCTCATTAGCACTAATATCATTCCCCCTTCAACTTCCCTACCTTGTAAGCCACTACCAATTATACCTCCTCCACCCATAGAGGAGTACCCATCGTCTTCTCCACCTATTCAGGATCCAATAGATTTTTTGTTGCCACTCGGTGACCATTCTCCATCAGCTACCCAAGATCCCGTGGACCTAATTTTGGCTCTCTTACCTATAGAGGCCGAAGCCAATGAATTCCCTATTTCTCAGACACATTTTACAAGAATCGCCACTCACTCCACATCTACCTCATCTACCACAGTTTCGTTCTCATGTTTGGCGGACCACCTAGACTATGTTCACAGGGCTTCACTTTAAGGGCGTCTCTTACTCCCAGTCTCGACCCAAATGCAATCATCTTCCACTAACACTTCTACCATTTATCTGAAGAAGTTTCAACAACCCAAACCACACATGAACATAACTCTTGATACATCTTCTATTACATCATCCTCATCTATACCCGCCTCTCTACCTACTAGCCAAGGTGGTCCAACACCATCTCTTGTATCTAAACCCACTAGAGTTCTAGGGGTCACACCCACACCAAACCTTGCACAACCTCCTATCAAGATACACTTGACCACATCTTCCCATATACCTATTGAACCAATCCCTCAACCTAAATGGAAAACCCAACCTTCTAATCCGCATGCACCAACCTCACCTACTACACCTTTATCACCTTCACCCTTACCATACATCTTGGAACCTCATCCCTCTACCTTAACAAAATATACTCTCTCCAGGGGTAAACCTAAAATTCCCTTGACCCCTTTACAACAGCCTATAGCTCTACCTAGGTGAACCTTATGTTCTTCATCACCATCTATAACTTCTTTACCTCCTATACCACCATTACCTTCTATACCTCCTTCACTACCCATGACATTTTCTCCTACCTCACCTGTACCTCCCTCTTGACCTCGACTAACACCTACCGCTGCACCTCAGTTGTCCCCTTGGGTCACTTTTCCTCTCCCACCATCTGCCTTGCCATCTACATCACCTTCTCCCCCTACACCTCTACCTAAGAAAAAGTGCCAAAACTTGAAAAATCCATTAAGTTCCAAAGAGGTGGTTACACTTACCCCTCTTTCTGTTGATACACCTGCACCAAAGAAAGTACAACCCAAATCCAAGACTGCATCACCTCAACTACCACCACAACTACCCAATCTTCCAACAAAACCTACTTTTACTTTGCATTACAATCCACTGGTGGGATCATACGCCACCATCTTGGCTAACCTCTTGGAAATCTCTACTATCACCCTCCCTCCTCTTAAACCTTACGACCCTCTTAAACCTAAGCCAAAAGGGTTTGATGATACTAAAATTTGTGCCTACCATCGTGTGTCAGGGCATGATGTTAAGAACTATAAGGTTCTAAAGGCTGCCCTCATTCAATTATGTCCTTCTGACCCCAATTTTGATGACGATGACTTCCTAGATGATGAACCTATTTCACCCCCACCACCTTTTTCACATCTTCCTCCTACACCTATACCACAAACTCCATCTTCGCCACCACGACCTTCCTTTCCATCTCCAAAATTCGAAATTAACATGGTTTGCATAAGAGAACTTGCCATGCCTCCACCCAAATTTCGTTGCACCCAACTAACCTCACAAGGATTTTCTCCTCCAGTAGGTTTTTACCCTTCATGTCACTACGCCACTTACCCTACACCTTCTCCATTTACCACTTCCCTCAAATCAACATGGTACACGTCACTACATGTACGTAGAAGGGCAAAGAAAAGGTAGCTGACCTACCAACCAATCCTATACCCAACATACCATCTATACCCATACCTAAGATAAGTATCTGCGGCCTCGCATACCCTATTTCTAATGGTGTCACGCATCACACCATGCTCAAACAACTACAATATCCCCTCAAAATGTCCTTATATGATCTCATCCAAACCTTGGAGTCACATCATCAAGCCCTCATAGAGGCCCTTAAATCTATTGAGGTTTTACCTAATGACCCCACACCTGTAACATCTATTATCACACCTCATCATGTCGCCTCACTCACCAAATTTCCATCTACCTCATCACCTCCACCTATTCACCAAGTTGTTATCCTTAGTTTCTCTGATGACGAAATTGTCCCCCACCAAACTGATGACCCAGATCCAACACTTTTCATCTCCATCCATATCAGTAATATACATGTTCGACGTGTTATGATCGATGGGGGAACTAGCATTAACATCATCTCCTCTCACACATTCGAACAAATGCGCATACCCAACAACTGCATGCATAAACATCCAGTCATGTTGTGTTCATTCAATGACGCTATCACCTCTACACTCGAAACTATCATCCTCCACATTCGTGTGGGTCCCCATATTGTTCCTGAGTTGTTCTACATTTTGGAAGGGGATTTTCAATACAATTTTTTTCTCAGAAGACCCTTGATTCGTGTTATGGGTTGTGTTCCTTCTACTTTGCACCGATGTGTAAAGTTAAAACATGAAGGACGTTCCTATACCATTCCGGCTGACCCATCACCTTTCAAAACCTGTAACATGCTTTACCGGCCCAATGATGTCCTTGTATCTGTTAAGGCATCTACCTCCCTGCCTACATCTTCTTCACACATGATCCCATCCACCAGTGTCATGGCAACCTCACCTTCGCCTAAATCTTCTATTCCTACCGTTGTTGTCGCTTCTACCAGTCACACATCAACTTCCCAACTAACTGACACCTCTGCCGATCTAACTTATAATGCTTCCTCTATTCTAGCCACCAATATATCAACCATTGATCCCTTGGAAGGTGTTTTTCAATGCCTCACTATGGGGGAGTATCGCCTGTACAATGTCAATACATTCCTTACTCCACAAGAGTATGGAAACCTTCACCAACATCCTCACTATGATCACCACATATGTGAGCATCTCGTTTATGGTCCTCCCCACCTCCGTACCCATCTTACCTATGGGGGACTTGACATTTCCACTTACACACCCGAACCACCACACAAACCCGACCTTTTTTGGCTGACCTTCAATCACTTACCAACCACCGCTTTTCTCACACTTTCCTACACCGTTGTTCATATAAGGGTTTCAACTTTGGCCTTTACGAACAATTTTGTCACACCATTATTTCATATACCACGTGTAAACACAATTATCGTAGTGGAATCGGTTTTACCAAACTACCTACCAAAAATCCCCGTATTGAACTCATTGAAGACATTGACCCCTCTCCACCTTCACCACCTTCACCAATGGAGTCGATGGATCTTGAATCTATCCCTCCTACGTTTTTTCCATAAATACCATTTCCTTGGGGCCTCTAATCTATCACCGCGATGGCGAGGCTCCTTCCTCTCTTCCTTTCTTATATCTTGACATGAAAGGGGACAATACTCCTTCTATTAATGTCATTCAATGCCAGGATAATGAGTCCATACTCACCTACCTTGATGCTGAAGACTCTTATATTCACTGATCGTTACCTTTTGAGATGCAAACAATGTTGAATAAATTGACTATCAAACTCAACATCCACACTCAGGATGACCCCCGCATTCTCAAGATTGGTCAATCTCTGGATGTTGTTGAACAGGAAGCCCTCACTTCTTTTCTTAAAAATCATAGCCATGCTTTCGCTTGGTTCTATGTTGACATGCCTAGCATTGATCCCACTATCATGGTCCATAATATTGTAACCATTCCCGATGCCAAACCGTAAAACAAAAGTTGAGGAAAATGCACCCTCGCATTTCTCTTCTTGTCAAAGAAGAACTTCAACGCATTCTCTCAGTTTCCTTCATCCTACCCATCGACTACCCCTAATGGATTTCTAACATTGTCCTTGTCACTAAGGGGACAGGGGGACTTCGTATTTGCACCGATTTCTATGATCTCAACCTTGCTTTCCCAAAAGATGATTTTAAACTACCTGGTATTGACTAGTTGGTTGACCTTACTGCTAGCCATGAGATATGATCACTTATGGATGGTTTCTCAGGTTATAACCAAATCTTGCTCGCTCCAAAGGATCAACACAAAACCGCATTCATTACCCCTTGGGGGACCTTCTGCTATCGAGTCATGCCTTTTGGCCTTAAAAATGATGGTGCTACATATCAACGTGTTATCACTTACATCTTCCATGATATCATACATCGCATATTAGAAGATTACATGGATGATCTCTTGGCTAAATATAAAAATCAGGCTGAGCACCTCACCATCCTTGAAACCATCTTTGACCACCTCATTAAGTATTGCATTCTCCTTCAACCTAAAAAGTGCATCTTCGCGGTTCTCTCAGGAAAACTCCTAGGATTTATTGTTTCCCTTTGTGGTATAGAATTTGACCCTACTAAAGTCAAGGCCATTCTGGAAATGCCTCCACCCACTAACCTTAAACAAATTCATAACCTACAAGATAAATTGCAATCCATTCACCGTTTCATTTCACAATTATCTGACCTTTGTCAACCATTTCATCACCTTCTCAAAAAGGATGTCTCTTTCAAATGGGATGATGATTGCCAAAATGCTTTCAAGGCCTTAAAACAATACCTTTTCCAACCACCCGTACTCATTCCACCTAAATATTACCAACCCTTCTACCTATACATCTCTGCTACCGATCACTCCTTAAGGGCTATGCTCGCTCATCATGATGAACAACATAGGGAGCAGGCGGTTTATTACATAAGTCATACCCTTCTGAACTACGAAACCTGATACACTCAAACTAAAAAACTTTGCTTAGCCTTAGTTTTTGTTGCCACCAAACTTTGCCATTACCTACTCAACCACAAAACCTATGTTGTGATCAAAACTGACCCCTTACACTTCATGTATGTTAAACCCTACCAAAATCAATGTGCTGCACATTGGCTCATGCTTCTTGCTGACCTAGACCTCGAATTCATCCACCAAAAATATATCAAGGGCCAAGCCATTGCTAACCAGCTCGCTGATGTGCCTCTTTCTAGGAATCAATCTTCGAATTTTGATTTCCCTGATGAATCCATTGCTAACCTCTCTTTGGATGATGACCCTTACCAAATGACCTTATTCTTCGACGGTTCCAAATGTCACCATAGGGGTGGTGCAGGAATTATCCTCGTTCCTCTTGATGGTGAACCCATGTCTTTATCATTAAAACTTGAATTTGAATGCACCAACAATATCACCAAATACGAAGCGCTCGTATTAGGTTTCATGACTGCTTATACCTTAGATGTCATATCCATTAATATATTTGGTGACTCTCAATTGGTAGTAAACCAAGTCAATGGTGTTTATCAATGTCATAATGAAATTCTTTAAGAGAAAAAATGTTACATCGACATCATGTTGACTACCTTTGACCTCTATAAAATTCAAACCATTCCATGATCCACCAATAAATTCACAGATACCATGGCCTGCCTCGTTTCCCAAATACCAGCTTCACATGCTAATTTAGACATATTTGTTACCATAAAACACATACCGAGACCATCTTATAAATCTTGTTGTGTTAACCTCATCTGAACTGCCTCACTAAATGCACAAGACCTTTGGTATAAGCAGCTTGTAGACTATCTTTCCCTTTCTATATTGCCTCCTAATCTCACATGTAATGGACAATGCACCTTTCTCAAAAAGGTGTCTCATTATGTCATCATGGGTGGCCTTCTCTATAAAAAATGCTTTGACAGTATTCTCTTACGATGCCTCACTAGCTCTGAAATCCCCTATACCATTAAATAAGTTCACGATGGCATATGCGAAGGTCACTTCAGTGTCCTGGATGTTGCTAAATGCATTCTTCACCTAGGCTATTATTGGCCGACCCTCAATCATGATTGTTATGACAATGTTAAGCGTTGTGTAAAGTGCCAACAACATGCCAATCTTCATCGCACACCTAGTCAAGCCTTACAAGTTGCTCGTGACCTTTGGCCCTTCACTCAATGGGGTTTGGATCTTGTCGAAGAGATCAATCCTCACTCTTCCCTAAAACATCAATGGATCATCACCGTTACCGAATATTACACCAAATGGGTTGAATTCGTACCCCTCATCTCCACTAAAGCTAAGAAAATATGTGAGTTCATCAATCATCACATTATTTGTCACTTCGGTGTTCCACATGGCCTTATCACTGATAATGGAAAACAATTCAAAAACAAAACTCTACAAAACCTTTGTGACGCCTTTGGTATCCATCTTAGCTTCTCCTCACTATATTACCCACAAACCAATGGCCAAGCCGAATCCACCAACAAAACCCTAAAAAAAATTCTCATGAAAGTGGTTAACGATACTGGGAAGGATTGGCATACACACATTCCTTTCGCTCTTTGGGTATACCATACTATTATTTACACCTCCACCACTGCCACTTCCTTTTCTCTAGTCTACGGTACCGAGGTTGTTTTTCCTCTCGAAGTCCAGATCCCGTCTCTCTGTATCTCTCTTCAAGATATTCTTAGTGATGATGACTTTTTCCAAGACCGTTTAGCACAACTTGAGTTATTAGATGAATGTCATCTTCACACTCTCGACCATCTCCAAGTCTACCAAAAACACATCAAGCATGCCTATGACAAACGTGTCCATGAACGCACCTTCAAGGTCAGTGATCTCATCTGATAAGGAAAATCAACACGTAACCAAAGTATAAAAAAGCAAGCGGGGCAAATTTTCTCCTAATTGGCTTGGACCATACATCATGACCCATGACCATGGATCAGGTGCTTATCACTTGTCTTCACTTGATGGTAAGCTTGAACTTGAGCCCCTCAATGCCTTACATCTTCAACCATTCTACTATTGACCTCTAGTCCTACATCATTATTTATCTAGTTCATGCTCATCCCTTGAGCACCATTTTCCCTTCTCTTTTCCACCCCTCCACCTCAACGACTAAACAAAAATCATGTGATTACCCATTACCCTTTTTCCTCCTCTTAAATATGTGCACCATGGCTTTGCACATGGCATGATTCTCATGGATACTGTTTGTCTTCTTTTAGATGATATTTCATGGTCGTTCACCCTTGCGTTCTCAACAAGAACCAAATGCTTCGTTATAGTCTAGTTCATGACTTAAAAGCCAAAAAATTACCTCAAAAATAAGGGATCAACTCCTTGAGTCAAACTTCCAATATAAAACATGAATCCCTTAGAAGGACATCTTCTGCCTTCAATTGTCACTGTAAGTAGACTACTCCCTCAAAGGACAGCTATAAAAATCTCACAAGTCTCTACATAGTCTTTCCAAAAAAGAGGACTATTTTCTCAAAAATCAAAATTTAGAAGCTTCCCGCATCGATTAGCTTTGCGAAGACCTCAAGGAGGCATATATTCCTCCTGTATAGACTTCCCGCATCAATCAGTTTGTCTAAAAAGTCAAAAAGAAAAGAAAAAGAAAAATAAGCTTTTTCGTCATGGACTTGCCTATTGTGATCTTGGCTCTATTGCCCAAGGCATTCTATTTCCCATTTTATGACCCAATTACCTTCACCTCCTTACCCATTGTCTTTTCACTTCTGCCTCAAGGGACCTACTGAACCTATGACATTTGGTGATTCTATGACTATTCTTCACCTTTAGAGTAATCAATCATACAATGTCTTTAGGGTCTTACGTTCACTAGCCTATATGTAGATGTGTTTCATATGTTTGATCCTTGCCAATCGGGTGGCTTTCTTGCCCCCTCTTATCTTTTCTCTTCTTCATTACCTTTTAATCTTCCTATATAGGAATAGAACCTCGACACCTGTCTTTTGGGATTTTCTTCTCCTGCCTCAATCAACCTAAAATCACCTTTACCTATCTACCTAATCTTTACCCCAAAATCAATTCCCTCAACCTAATTATACCTATGACCTCGAATCAACACTACCTATTGACCTAAAATAACCCATACCCATCTACCTATATTACACCTCACCTAATCAACCTTGACCTCATCATCCCTATGACCTAGACTCAACCCTAACTATCAACCTCACTACCTATTCTTCTATCTTCTCATATTCTTCCCTAGCTTATGGGAGAACTACATTGGTCTAAGGTCCCTTTTCGTCAGGACTATGTAGGTAGCACTTCCAGGGCATGGGGCCCTGGAAGGTTAGTTCGGCCACTCTTTACCATTTTCCCCACCTTTACTTGATTTACTATTCATATAAAAAACCTCGACATCTAAACCATATACCACATAACTTTTACCACTTATATTATTTCACATTTTCATACATAACCAAAATTTTCCACATTTTACACCATCTCATGCATTTATATTTCCATTTGTTATCAAAATACTGAAATGAACATTCATGCCTAAACCAACCTGACTCCACCATGCCTAAACCAACCTAACTCCGCCATTCCTAAACCAACCTAACTTAATCCATGCCTATCACCTAACTCAACCATGCCTATAACCTAACTCATCCATGCATATAACCTGACTCAACCATTCCTAAACAACCTGACTCAATCCATGCCTAGCCAAACCTAACTCAACCATTCCTAACCAACCGGACTCGATCCATGCCTAAATTGACCTAACTCCATCATGCCTAACTCACCTAATTTCCATCCATATCAAACCAACAAACCCATATCTCATCTAATACAAAGTAACAAATCCATATCTCATCTAACACATGCCATAAACCAATATCTCATCAACACATCACAAAATACCATGTATCTCCTCATATACATCAATAACTATGTATATCAAAATACATGCCCATCTCATCATGGCCATCATCTCAACAATGTCAGCACGTAGGGTGATATACAATACAAAAAGTCATCAGCACACAAGCCGGTCTCATGTATACAAAAAGCATGAATGAATCAATAAAAAAATATTCGGCATGCAGGTCGGTATCATGTACAACATAATAATAAATACAAAATATCTTCGGCATGCAAGCCGGTCTCATATATAATACATACAAAAATGACTTGGGACGTAGGCTAGTCCACAGTAGGTCAATCATCTCCCCATCTGATGTCAGGGAATGCTCCTTATGCTTGTGTCTCTCCCGACCCCTCTATCGCACCTGTATGGGGCCCGACACCTGCCTCACCTCCTGTTGATGGCCCCTCACCTAGGGCTGGCCTCTACACACTAGTGGCCTCACCACGACCATGTCCTTGGGCTCACCAGCCCCCTATACTCTCCACACTATGAGTACGGGATCTAGTCCTCTCACTGGAGGCCTGTTGTGCTCTATACTTGGTATAGGAGGGTACATCTAGCCCAACAACTAAAAAATGATCCTGGTAATACCATGCCTCTCCTAGGGCATCTCTAAACCTAGCCATGGGCACTATCTGTGGAGGTGCCATGGGTCTCACTACCTCCATGGGTACCTATACAATGGGGCCCTGTCCCTGAACCTACACTGAGCCCTGTGCTAGTGCTAGAGACTGAGTTGGCCCTAGAGCCTGTGCCTATATCTGGGCCTGTAGGGTAGTAATCTGTGCCTATGCTGCTGTCAGCTGGCCCTGCAAACCTATAACCTACTCCTGCGTTGTGGCCAACTAGCCCTATAAAGCCTACACCTATGCCTGTAGAGCAACTATCTCCCCTCCATCTTTGCCTACCTCCTCTCCATCTCCATCTCCCCCTACCTTTGCCTACGTAGGTACCTGTCCCTATGCTGCCTGAGCATGCAGCATCACTATATGGGCTTGTAATGTGGCAACCTGTGCCTCTGAACCTGTGAGCTACCCCTGCATAATCCCAAGTTGCGTCACCAAGGTAGCCACCTGCCCCTATAGGGAATCCCTTTTTACTGTGATGGTGGCTAAGTTTGGCTGCCCTAGCCTCGGTGGTATGGCTCTCAGTTGTTCCGCCCACCATTTCCTGTACCCATCTACAACCCCAGCATCATCAATCTGGGTATCTACTGGCTGCTCCTCCTGCCCAGTTGGCACTGTGGGTCATGGTGGAGACATAGGTCTCTCCACATCATCTCTCCTATACTACGGGCACGGAGGCGGTACACCCTAGACTAATCCAAAATAGTGTCTAACCTTCTCTATGGGTATCTTCTCATGCTCTCCCACTCTCCTCCCCTCTATCCATAGATGTATATGTATCCCAGCAATGTAGTAGTATGATGCAGCAGATGTTGAACCTCTATAGTCACCTGTAGGCCCATAGCTCTCTATACACCTATGTCAATAATGTAGGTACCCATGTGAACTGTGTCTGTTGTATCATCATGTCATGTAGGACTCCCATTAGTGACCTTGGGAATCTCCCACCCTCTACATCTGGTAGTGCGAAGTAACACATTACCTCCATCACGAGTACCACTAACCTCATCTCCTCTAGATGAGCTCTATACATCGCTCCATAGCTCATGCTAGCACTATGGAACATCAGGTCTACTACACCCTCACCAAAAACGTGTGCTAGTAGCTCCTTAGACACCTGTGAAGAGATATAATAATCCTAGGCCCCCAATATGGGCAACAGCAGGATCCTGTAGATGTCCTCTAGGGTGATTGTCATCTCACCCATCGGTAAATGGAAGATGTTGGTCGCCGAGTCCCATCTATCGATGAGGGCAACCATAAGACTCGCCTCCCAGGCTACATGTCAGTAGTGCCTCACCCCTATCAATCCCACCTCTACCACATGTTGCCACTCTGCCTACGTCGCGCTCACCCATACTGTCAATAACAAGGGTAGCACCTGGGCCCTCATCCACAACTCGTCTCAGGCCTACATCCCACACAAGCAATGTATTAGTACACATTTCCCAACTTACCTATTTCACCTCACATCATGATATAATCTCCTTCCCCACTCCCATATCGTTGGCCTTGTCACTAATGTAACCTACCCAAACCCATCCACCCGACACTATCTACCCTACCCAAACCCATCCACCTAAGACTATCTACCCTACCCCTCACCCAAGCCATCCTAACCCTTCCTATCTACCCTAACCCTCACCCAAACCTACCTAAACCCATCCACCTAAACCTATTTACCCTACCCATCACCCAAACCTACCCAAACCCATCCACCCGAAACTATCTACCCTACCTCTCACTCAAGCCACCCTAATCCCTTCCTATTTACCCTAACCCTCACCCAACCCTACCCAAACCCATCTACCCTACCTATCTACTCTAACCCTCACCCAACCCTACCCAAACCCATCCACCCCGGTCTCCCCTGACTGACCACGGTCTCCCTTGACCGGCACCGGTCACTGCTCTTATGACCGGTACCGGTCACTATCCACTGACGTCAGCCACAAGTTGACCGACATCGGTCACTGTCATGCCACCTGCCCCGATTTCCCAACCCTACCTTTTCCCTTCCTAGTCATTCTACCCACTCAAATCCCTCCTTACACCCTTATTTGTTCCTACATTACCCTTTTTCCCTACCCCCTACCCTTCCCCATTCCCATTTCCCTCTATCTTATCTTACCCCCACCGCGACCTTACCCGTGTTGTGACCTATCTACCTAGACCCAGAAAATTGTTTGTGACCTTTGAACCATTGTGCTCACTATACCTTGTGGCACTGTTACTTGTGTTGATTGACCTAATGACCTTACCTAGACTATTGCCGTGAGCATTTATCCTAACCCTACCTTTGGTGTCCCAGAACATACCTAACCGTTCCTGCACCTAACCTACGTTGTGATTCCTAACCTTATCCTATACCTTGGATACCAGAATCACTTCAACCTTGTTTGGATAAACCTATCAACCTTAGACGATGTAGAGTTTGTAAGCTCTTCAACCTAGTACTGTGTCACATTTTATACGTGTGCATGCGTTCAACTGCCCCTACCTTTGACCTTGGCCCGTTTACCTACATACCCATGTTTCCCTTGACCCCATTCCTCATTTCTCATCATTCTACTTTGCATCAACTTTTATCAAACCACTCACCGATTCTCCCTGTCACCTCATTAGTTCCTGGTTTGAGGGGGGTCACCCTCATTCCCACTTGGGGCAACCAAACTCTATTTTTGTTCAATTCACTTACCAATACAAGCTACGCAACAAAAAGGGGCAAAATGTAGACATTGAAATTGTGTCGTAATCACCTTGGTCCCCTAGCGTGGCCCTATAATCACTTCCTCATCCTCAACACCTTATCACCTACCTCCTGCACCCCCAAACATTTTAATTTAATTTCTTTAATTACATTAATGCCATTTACCTCCATACACATTAATTTAATTATTTTAATTAAGTTAATAGCCCTTTGCCCACACACATATTAATTTAATTATTTACATTAAATTAATTCACCACCCTCACACATCTATTTAATATAATTGCCTTTATTAAATGCACCTCACCTAACCACCCCCATCGTTTGACCCATTGACCTAAACCCTAAACCAATGTTCTAAATAAAACCTAACATTTTACCCATCCCCTCACCTTACATTTAAAATCCTCCTAAGGTCGGTTTTCATCCCGAGGAAAAGAAGAGACCCGTATCAAAAGGCGGAACAACTTCCCAGGAAGCTTTTGAACAGCCCGAGATATCTCACCCAAACCGATGTCGGTTCACCCTAAACCAATGTCGGTTGCCCTAAACCGATGTCAGTTATACCGGAATGGACCAAATGGCCTATTTAGCCCCATCTATAGCTTTGTAATATGGGTTAGGTTGTTGTTTAAAAGGCTTCTGATCTTGAGTTTGATCTCTTTAGACGCAACAGCAGAAAGAAGATTGATTTGGGATCAACTAAGGCAACCAAATACACTGGCACAACAGTGAGACTTTCTTCCCGGCATCCTCCAATGTAACAACTTCTTCATTATTCTTCAGACTTGTACCTCACTAGAAGAGTAAGTATCCTCCTTCCATTTGTTTCATTTTCTTATCATCAGTTGTAGTCTTTAGGGTAAAGGAACCTAGTATTTTACTCTATGTCCATTCCCTCTCTCCAATTGCAACCACCTTCCATACCCAATCATCTTAACACTTGGCCTAATTTCCTATTTGACCTCCTCAGTAGTCTCAGACCTTCATAACATATCTACACCCACTCTATGATCAATCCCCATCTTTTATCCACTCCACTTTTGCCCCAAAACTCCAAAAACCCAAACTGTGTGATCCCACCAGCCCCGACTTAACCGTCATCGGTTATCTCTAACTATCTCCGGTTACAGTAAAACCATCATCGGTCTCATAAAACCATGGTCGGTCTCTATGTCACCTGATTTCTACCAGAATAACAACTTGTTTCTGACATATACCTACTTGAACACCTATTCGACATTCAGATCTATATCTAACCTAGCTTGTTAGCTCAGATTCACCTATAACCAACCTATTTGACCTCTGGATCTCCTTCTAGCCTAGCTTGTTAGATCAGATCTAGCCTATTGCGTTTTGTATGAGATGCCTAAATCATATTAAACTATAGTAGGACAATATTTACTTTGTTTCAACATTGAATTGTTTTAAATAGTGGATTGACAACCATCTAGGAATTATCACACTTCCAGGAGCTAGCATATGCTAGGTAGTCCACTACATATTTTGTTTAACTCTCTTTGGTGGTCTTTTTTTAATTCTTATACAAGTAGTTCCTCCTAGCCAAAAGGAAGGTCTCATAATCACTTTGATTCAGGATTCAGATACATGCGCATACAACCTTCAACCATCTCAAACCTGGTATTCCTCTTACCACCTTTATCTTATCTGTTTCGCCAAGTAATTCTTAGAAAAACTAAGAAATTAGGTGAAACACTTGCTTATGTGTTATCATGATATTGAATTCAAAACTATATTCTCCATGTGTGGTTTTGAGGGTTTCATGATCTAAGTAACTATTCATTGAGCACCCTAACTTTGTATGTAAAAATGGAAGTCTATATATGTTATGTAATATGTGTAGTGATTCCAAAGGATCTAAGCTAGAGAATAATTGTGGTATACTGGAATAAGGTACTAGATAGATTAGGATGGTGCCTTAAATTGGTAATTTTATTTATAAATTTTATGCATGTTAGAATAAGTGCCAAATTCCATATTTTTAAGTGCTCAGATCATATCTCGTGTTCTACAATCACCCCCCTTTTAATATAGTATTGAAAATTCTTAAATCATAGATCAATTGTCTAAAATATTGAGTGTTTGCAAAAATCCACATACAACCTGAAAATCACAAAGTGAAGATGTGTGGATTAATGCTTGATAATGATATATAAATTTTTAAACTGAATTAAAAAAATTTGTAGTCAGAATGCTTAAAATAATGTGAAATGTGCAAAATAATGGTAACATATGGCTGGTCAGGCCAAACCATGTCAATAATTTGATAAATGTGGAAAGTGTCATGAAATTTTCATCTATAAATTTTTTTTATCATATTTTAGATCATCACCTTGTTAGTAGCAAGCAACATTTTTTACCTCAATAGTCTTTCTTGTAGCATGGAATACTTTACTAACTTAATAGCCTTGTCACTTGCATGAATATTTTCATAAATTAATATACTTGCTGGTAACATGAAACTATTACTAGATTAATAATATTTTTAGTAAGTTGACATCTCTTTTAACTTATTATGGTATTGAGACCGAGTTTCTTAACTTTATGTATGTGATAAGATTATTGATCTTTATGATAAGTGAACAACTTTGATCTAAATTGTGTAAAATCAATTTGAAAACTTTGAAAAGTGAATAAATATGATATAAACTATGTGAAATTCCATCAATATATATAAATATTTATAATTTTTGTGAACTTCTAAAATATGTTGCTACATGTGACTCAACTCAAAAGGGAAATGTGTGTAAATGTATCATGTGTAATAGGAACATATAGATAAACTATATAGAACTTGTGTACTAAACATGGTTGTGCAAATAAAAATGAATATGATATGATAATTAAAAAACAAGCATGATATGTGTCCTCTCAAGAGTAAACATAATGAGAAAATTGTTAACAATATGTTGAAAACATGTTGGTGAAATAATTTGTTTTAGTGTTGATGATTGGTTTTCACCAACGGTCATGGAGCTAAGACCTTAATTATTAGGTACAGGGAGGTTCCCATTAGTGAATGTAAACTAAATATAATTTGGGGTGGCCATTAGGTTGGGGATGAATATTCCACTAAACATATGAAAATTGTTTATACAATGTACAAGGGAGGGATTAACTTCGAAAGAGGTAAAGGGGAGTATGATAAATAGAGAGAGAGAGGGTTAATTTTATGAGTAAGAAGTAGCATATTATCACCAACAGTAACCAGAGTAAGTCCACATTCAATATAAGAACACAAAAATGTAAGAAACAACAAGACTAATAAATCAAAGATACAAAGTTCTATAGATCCATTAATCAAGGACACAAATTTCCTTCTTGGTTGTACAAGATTACAATGCTTTCAAAGTTGGAAAGTAGAGAGAGTGGAGGAACATAGACAAGGAGATAGAAGAAATGTATCTTTATTACTTGCAGTAGTAGTGAAACCCAACAACTTAAAACAATTAATAATTTTCAACCCTTTCGAATGGAGGATTCATTCCAATTTAATTCTTACAAAAATGTCCTTTCATCTCCCCCCCCCCACGTGAATTTTCACCTATCCCATCACTTATGACCTTTCATATTCCCTGGGAATAAAATTGATCCCTTTTCTTATTAATGAAAAAGAACTCTTATAATGTCAAATTAAAGGTCACTTAAGTGAATAAGAAAAAATAGTCAAAAGGTACACTATTAATGAAGAATTATAATATGGAGAGAGAAGAATATATGTATCAATCTGAAGAAGAAAAATCCTCTTCCAATTAAGAACTATCCCTCGATAAACTATGAGGATAAACTCCTAGGATGATATCATAACATTTGAACTCTTTAGTGAAAATAATTTCCACAGGTGCCATCTTTTCTAATTCTAGAATAAGAAATTAGCTCTCATGTCTCAGGAACATCATTGATATTATTGCATTGATTAAAACATGCCTTATGATAATCCACAACGTTAGATATTGAGCCTCAAATTTCTGTAATGGACTTGTCATCACATGGATCACACACCTGCTAAATCATCAGATGATCCAGTGCAACATGAGAACATCCCCAAGGTGTGGGACCTTGGATCCTTGGGATGAATCTTTGGATAAGGTTGGATTCCTTCTAAACTAAGTTCATCTAATATAATATTAGACTGTGAAAGCTACATTTCTAATAAAACTAACTAAACCATCTAATTTTCCAGAGAAAGGGGTAGAAAGATAACTGAAAATATATTAAAAGAATGTGATGTACCAAAAGTTTGATGAACAAGTAGATTTGCTTCACATGCACATAGTACTTTTACATAATAATATATGATATGCACAACTTCTTATTCTCTTTTACAACAAAATTCTTATGAATATAAAACTTAGAGATAATAGAAGGGATTTTATCTAGTCCACAACTGAGATAAATAAGTTTATAAACCACAACTTGTAATTTGACTAGAGAAATATAGTTAATGTGAAGGCAATATAAATAATCACATACAAGGAATTAATAGAATTCACAAGTATTGAATGAGTTATTGAAATACACAACACATTAAATAGTCGAAGGAAAAATATTATTTATGTATATTACTAAGGCTAAAACCTATATATGAGAACTCCCAAAAATGGCAGAGCATCCTTATAATAAGATCCAAAAGCCCTGTATTACATGATGAATTCTTCTATTTATATATTAAGGGGGTTGAGCAAGTATAACTACTCCCCTTAATCATTACATGCTAAAAATAACATTCATTTACACTTGAGAAACAATCTCCCACAAAAATAGCTAAGTGGTTATGCATGTTTGACTGAGTCAAACCTACAACTCAAATGGTGCTGCAGCTTGAAGACAATGCAAAAATGGAAGCCAAGTTCAACTACGGATGGCACCACTCGTTCCTTGATCTGATTCTTCCCTTCCTTCTTCACCAACTACCTTATGCTTGTAATAAAGAAATCGTTTGGTGATTACTTAAACTTATTTTTCATCTGGTCCACATGCATAGTGATTCAGGACCTCGGCCAATTAAAATGCTTTGATTAGTTTCCCATGTAACTTCTTAGTCTAACTTGTAACTTCCTTGAGTTGGCTCAAGAAAGTTTGGGGTAATACCAACTTTTGAATAGATTCGAGACCAAAATACTTGGTTACCTCATTATCTTCATTTACCAGGCTCTTGAACTAGGAAACAATTTGTTTTACTGGAAGTGCATCAATATTATCATCAATTAACCTATAGTGGATGATTTCAAATTCATCTGTGATGTCTTTGAGAACATCAACTGCCTCGAATCAATTCTCGTTCATCTTAGATATTGCCTCTGATAACATTCGGACCCAAAAATCCATGGCTTCACCATACTTGGACAATTTTTAAGAATCATAAATGATCCCTTATTTTAAAAGTAGATCAGACTTGATGTTTTGTACCTCTTTCCAAGCTTTGAGTGTGAGTTCTAAATTTTCACATTCCTCTATTAGAATGTTTTCTTTTTTGGAGATGGTGTCCTTTTCATAATCCAACTCATTATAAATATTGACATCATCCTTAATTACCTGTTCTCCTTCCTGAATTAGGATTTTGATCCAAACCCTGACTGCCCGACTTTGTTGTCCAATTTTCTCGACCACAGAGAAAGAGGTTTCATCAAAACTTGTAGGTAAAGCAAGAGAAGTTGTATAAACAAGTTGTGTGATATTATGCAGGATGATAGTCAACTATTCAAACTTACCTTTGATCTCATCCTTTGTGACCTTATCTTTGTCATATTTATGTAGAATGTTTTTGAGGGAAACCTACACATCCTGTTTGGATCCTTCGTGAGTAGATTTACCGAGAGAAAACATTGAGATTTGGTAATCTGGTGTGGTGATAGTTTCCCTTGTATTGTCATTAGCTAGAGTTGGTATCTCAAAAAATCTCTCCCCAGTTTGATCGATTGAAAGGTTAGAAATGACCCTTGGCCTCTTTTCTTATCATTGAGGAGTTAGATCTGGGATGCTAAGGTCAACAACATCTCCAATGGGAACCTTCTTCTTCTACTTGGGAGTCTTCATGTTCAACCATGTAGGGATAGAAGAAGAAGATAAATGTTCAATGGATGACATAGGCATTGTCATCTCAGCAGTAGGTTGGGTAGGTATTACTAGGGAGCTTTTTTTAGGCAATGATGTGGTGAAAAACAAAGGTGGAGTAGAGAATATGGCAAAAAATATTGAAGAAATGGGGAGAGTTTGTTGGGGAAGAGGAGTCCTAAGAGGGGATCCTAAAGCTAGAACATCTTTGGATGAAAGAGATGGGAGAGAGGAAAAAAATGTGGACCATGAAAGGGGATGAGGTGAGGAGAGTAGGAGAAAAGGGGAAATAAGAAATTAAATATGTCCACGATCAAATTGAGAGTGAGAGGTGGAGGAGAATTAGGAATTGAAAACAGTGAAGAGGGAAGAGGTGGAGAATATGGTGACTATAACATTTGAGTTGTATGGGTTGGTGAGGAACTGATTACAATAATTTCCATTGATAGAACCTTTAGAGGGGTAACTTCTGTTGAGGGAACCTTAGATGAATATTATAGACCTCTACAAATAATGGTGATCTTGCAAGGCTTTGGAGTGGGTTTAGAAGTGGGCCTTCTTCCTTTTGAAGAGGTGGGATGGCCCACCAGTGGTTTTACTTGAAATATCTCAATAATAAGTTGTTTTGATGCCTTTAGAATGATTCCCAATGATATCAACCATTGATAGGTTCGGTTGAGAATAGGAGCCACTTGTTCTTTTGAATTGATGCACTCTTGAAGTGACAAATCAATCCACAAAAAGGGTTGATTTTTTACATTTTTATGATCATAGATGGGGTTAAAAACCTATCAATCATTATCAAGACCCTCAAGGACATCTGCAATTCCATACGGGGCCACTTCTTGAAGAGTTATCCTTTCAAATTCCCTTTCTCATATCATGACTTAATCTTTGCAATTAAACCATATATCTTCTAATTGTGGTATGTGAGCATTGGTTGGCCCATGTCTGTCAAGCTTGTCCTAATAATCAAAACTGACACGTGAGTGAACTGTTTTCAAATTCATTTTCTATATTTCTCATTCAACATTCTTTTCTTTATATGTGGAAGCACAAATATACCTTCCAAAAATTATGGGAAATTGAGCTCCTGCCTTATGTCTATCATGTTGGATATTGTGAAAATGTAACAATTTCTAAACTAACGCCATCAATAACCATTTGTATATGGGGCACCTTGGTAACTTGTGGGAAGCACCTGAGAACCCTATCACCCTAAGATACATGAATGTTGGAAATTGTAAGTAAATACCTCCCTATTCTCTCAGCACTTTCTAGGAACTATTTGAAATCCTTTATTTGTAGAGATCTTTGTCAAAGAAATACAAGACAATGGAAAAGAATGCATCATTAACTCTTATGAAATGCTCTACCCCTTCCTTCATTGTAAGTTAGGGATAAAATTAGTAAATTTGAGATGAATTCCTTAGCCCTACAGGCAAAAAACCTGGGTGGATCAACATTCTTTCGGATAGTAGTAATGTATAAATACATCCAATTTTGGAAATCCTTAGATGAAGGGAGTCCTATAACTCTGCTTAACAATCATTTACCTCTTGAATAAATCTAATCATGGGATAGTTTTAGGGACCCTAGCCAATTAAGGCTTAGATTTCATCTAGTAGCTTTTGTTAAGGACCCTAGTACAAGTATCAGAATTTGTATCCCAATGTTAAAGAGAGGATTTTGGGGAAATCTTGGCATATTCTTCAACATCAGGAAGCTTCAAAAAGTTTTTATCATAGTTTCCCATCATCATCTCTAACTATTTGGTAATATTTATCATAGTGTACAGTAGCCACAAGAAAAAACTCTGGGCATTGCATTAATGGAGGAAAAGCAACAGCCATAGGAATCCTACTATCAAAGATTCCTTGCATCCATGCCTTTTTATTTATATCCCTGACTTTTTCCAAAAATTTAGGCAGTTCAATGTGCCAAAGGTCTATATCTTTGATATTGTCAACATCTGATGTGATACTGAAAGGGGAAGGTACCCCTTGGAAACTATATTGCATATTTTCCTTTCCTTTTGATGATGATACAAACATTTTCCCTTCAAGAAATCCCTGAAAAATATTCTGAAAATGAGAGCAGAAGTCCACCCCTACAATGCATCCTTGCAGTTCTGAACTGCACTTCTGACGTACAGTTGTACTTTTGAAACCTTGATGGCAGAAGTTGGACCCTACAATGTAGCCCTACAGTTCCAAACTGTACTTCCAATGTTATCCTCCACCATTGAATTACACCTCTTAAATTCCACCACTGACTTCCTCCACTTTACTTCTGATGGCAAGAGTTAGAGCTCAATCTTAATCTAACAGTTCTGACATGAAATTTCATTGTAGGAGTTGGGGCCTACTCTACAACTTGAAATATTCGAAGCAACCTTCTAATTATGAATTCTCCTTCTCTTCTCAAGAAACCAATATTTTTAAGCCTAAGCTTCAAAAACAACCAAAACCATGAAGGCAGCAATAACATAGGAAGATTAAGTTCAAAACATAAGAATGAAACCCCGAGAAATGACACAAAGTGGAAAATGTGATGGGCACCCATGAGTCTGAATGAACATTTTGACAAGAAAAAACCCTAGAAAGAAACTAGAAAAACCCTACAAAAGACAACTTGCAAAACTTACCTAAATATCATATAGATTAATGAGAAAATCACGAAAATGCTCAAAATCCACCTAAGGCATATGGTCGGAGGTCAAAGAGGCGTCAACAGGTCAGTGTTCCAAAATTTCATGTGAAAAAGATAAGTAAAATTTTTCCTTTAAATAGAAAATTGAGAATTAATTATGATGGGGTTGACACGTGCAAGTAATTGGCAATAAAACCCGATCTGTAGTTTGCATGCAAATTGTATTTTGGACTCTGACTTCTGACTTCTGAAATCTGAAATATGAAGTTTTTGAATCACTTAGGAAATTTTTTAAAAACAAAAATTAGAAAAAATAATACTTGGTACAAGGAAAAATTTTGTAAGAAAAATGTTAAGAGTCCTCTTAGAAAGGGAACTTGGAAATTTTAATAGGAATCTAAATTATCCTTGTTGAAGGAGAAAGGGTCACTTGCCTCTTTCTTGTCCAACTCTTGGAAGGAACTAACAAGTCCTTCTAAAGAGAGCCTAGCTTCTGTACACAGTTTCTGACATTATATAAAATCTCGAAGGCATGTTTCCTACAAGATTCAAGTTTAGTGATAAAATCATTTATCATGTCACATTTTTTAATTCATTTTGCACATCTAAATTGGTGATAGGTTCTAAGCAGCAAATACGAACACATTCCT
This sequence comes from Taxus chinensis, assembly GCA_019776745.2. Classification (NCBI taxonomy): domain Eukaryota; kingdom Viridiplantae; phylum Streptophyta; class Pinopsida; order Cupressales; family Taxaceae; genus Taxus; species Taxus chinensis. The sequence continues at coordinate 527,195,979 of CM034153.1, forward strand.
ACTCACAAGAGTGTAGGAATTGAGACAACTCATTTTAGACACAAGTGGGAACACATGTATCCCACTTAGTTTTCTCCCTCTCAATCTCTCCCATTGTCATCTTTACTTTCAAAATAGTGGCAAGAACATACTTGAACAAGGAGATAACCTCTGGTAGCCATGCCCTTCCTTTTTTGAGAATCTTTTTAACCCACTTATCATTTTATTTCCCTTGCATGGTGTAACCTTGAGATCTCTTGATCAACTGAGGATAAAATTTGTTGATAGGAGGGATGAATTCCATAGGAGGAAGGAGTATTGCTTTAGGATCTAGGAAGGATTGCACATGGGAAGTGAGATTTCTCACATGTTCTTCTAATTTCTCCATAGTTTGTTTGTACTCTTCATTGCTAGCAAGAAATAAATCCGTAGACTCCTTGAACATGTGTGCATATCCTTTGTAAGTATATTTCCCCAAGGGGATACTTTTCATCTTTTAATCATCTTCAGTCATCTATTCCATTGGTTTACAAATTTGGGCTGATGTACCTCTACATACTAGGTTCCAAAGGCCCTAGAGAAGAAATGGGAGGCTACTTTTGCTTTCTTTCTTCTTTTGGTTTTCATGAATTTTGAGATATCCTCAAAATTAGATGTTGGGTATTTCTGCACCATCCTTTACTCACTTCCAAAAAGCTCTTGAATCCCTGGGAAAATTTCCTTCGAAGTGGACACAACATCAGGTATGGGGGCCCTTTCAGGTGCTTGGTAAAGGATCACATTTTTCTCATGCAGGGATGATTTTGTTGTTGATAAGGATACACTTGGATGTTAATGGTTGACAACATATTGTGAATGATCAATTTCACCTAGCTTGAGAGGCTCAATGGGATCTTCAGTGATCTTATCCTTATTCTAATTCCTCCTAGGGGAGAAAATTCAGTGTGTTCCTCTTCCACAATATTTCTTTTTGAAGATTATTTTGATTGAGTAGAACTTTTTCTTTTTCAGATGCCCTTAAAGAGGAAGTGATAGACACATATCTAGATAGAGTAAGGAGACCACCAAAATCAATAAAAGTAACTCTCTTCATGTTGAACCATTCTCTTGATTTTTGGATTACTACTACAGTCCTCTCCTTAATACCACCTGATTCTCTATTATTCTATGGTGTCGGAGGAAGGGATGAAGATTTCACCACTTGGTACTTGAGATCAAACAAGTCTGACTCATCATGTTTTATTCCTTCAGTAAAAAAATTAAATTTGAGATCCCTCATCTCGTCTACCATCATCTACATATAGTCTCTTTTTCATACCTCAAAATCATCTGTGTAATTGGCCCAACAATCTTCTATTTCAGGCATATGGTGCAATCCTAGAAAGGTAAGGTATCTAGATTTATCCTTATATCAAAGCTAGACCTAGATGTGTAAGAGTAGAGAGTGAGGTCAATGAAGGATGCTTCGATGGTCATCACATATGTGATATTGTTGCATGAAAATATTCCCACAGAGATGGGAAATGACGCACCTTTATTTTTGGAATTCTTACACTTGACATGAACATGAGATAGCTATCTACATATATCAAACATTATGATTTTTTCATTTGTATACTTGGGTAGCTTGTGAGGAAGAAGATCATATCCTGCAACTCCAATGTAGGTGAAGGTAGGGAACTGGATGAAGTGGATCCCATACTTTTCAATCATTATAACTACTTGGGAAGAGATCCTTCATTTTGGATTTCCCTCAAGGATCATGATGATGAAAATGGTGAATGCATCATTCACCATATCATAGTGTTAATTTCTCTCCTTATGAGTCAGGTGCAAATACTTCTCTTATGAAGGTGATTTTTTAGGCACATGAGGAGTAGTAGACAATCCTATTAAGGCTCTTATGGCAGGGAACTGCATCATTTATCGATGGATGTTGTCAATGATGATCTACCCCTAATCCACCATCTATTTTCCTTTTTTTCATACTACGATGAGTTGATCCATCCAACTCTAAAATTATTTTACCATCTCCTCACCCATTACTCTACTCATAAGGACAATGGAATCTAAATAGGCTTCATGGAATTCATTCCATGACAACTGTTTTGTAATCTGAGAGGGTTTTCTTCCTTGTTTGAGTTAGGAACCCACTATTATCCCTTACAAATAAGATTCAATCCTTTCCCACTCTTCTAAAAAAAAAATTGGTTATTATTACCATGTTATTGCTAGTGGGAATATGTAGGCATGGGTATAAGTTGTTTGCAAGATGAGTTTGTTCCTAATTGTAAAAGTGGAAATGAGTGAGTCTTGAGAAATAAAAACACATGGGGGATCATAATTTTTTGTCCCCCATGTCCCTTTCAACCTTGGTGAAATCCAAGGGGACATCATGGGTGATAAAATGTGTCATGGGTCCAAACACATGAGAAGGGGGCATGTTAGATGCATGTTTATGAAGTGTCTAGGTATGAAAGTGATGAGCTTCAATTTGCAAGAAGTTTCCAACCTGGGAGGTGCAATTTGGTGTATTACTTGTCCCCTTTGCACTTTGGGGAAAATACAAAGGGATATAAAGTGATTATAGATGTGCCAAGGGGTTAACTTATAATGAAAAGGGGACTTGGAAACTTAACTCCTTCATGTGTTCCACCCAACACTTCAAGTCGTGTTTTTAAGTGATGGAATATAAAAAATGGATGGGGAGCATGATTTGGTGTCCCCCTTGTCCCATTTTCACCTTAGGGACAATACAAGGGGACACCAAGGGTGAAAAATTCCACCCAATATATTTTTAAATTTTTATATCACCCACCAAATGCAAATTAGGACACCGATAATGTGTTTTCTACCCTGAGAGCATGGGAGGGTGTTTTGGGGTCAAACCTTACATTATATTGAATCCAAATCACATTTTTAAATCATTATAGAAATTATTAGGATCCAATTCTATGTACAATTTTTTTTTTAGGGCTTGTTTCATTCTTGACTCGAATGGACAGTTGTAATGTCCTTTATTGTCACAAAATATTTTTAAGTCTTGGAATAAAAGTGAGGTATCCATCACGTAGAGGGTTCCAATATATTTTAGTTTATTATTTTTTCCTCCTAAATCCTTTTAAACTCCTAGAATCATCTGGAAAAGTTAAATTTTTCCATTGGAGTATGTCATTCCCTACATCCAAAATGACCCTATCTTTCTCAAGTTGTTCCCGACATCAATTTCTTCCACAAATTTTCCTTAAACTACCTTGGGAAAATTTATTCTCTCCTATAAAACTCCCATGTTTCTTAATTATTCCCTATTAGCTTCTAGAGGGTATACACCAGTTGCAAAATGGCCAAAAATGGCCCTTTCTAGGCCTCCGAGGATAGTTGTTTTGTTTGGGATATTAGTAACTTCATCAATCACCTTAAGCATACATCCCTACATGTGAAGAACACTATAAAATCCTGTTAGCACATTCCTCCTATCTAGAATGAGGATGACACCATGGGTAGGCTAGCTAAAGGAATTTTTTATAATGACCAAGAGATGAATTTTGAAGTGGGGGCTTAGTTGTCATAGCTAAAATTTTCAATTTTGCATGCTAGATATTTATTATGACAATATTTGGCTCTAACTCAGGGACATTACATCGTAAAGGGTAATGAATAACCTCATGTATCTCATGGGTAAGTAGACCAATTCCTTGACAACTGGGAAAGAGAATCATTCTTTCACCAACTAATACAAACAGTAACATGAACAAGGACAAACAAAATAAACACAATAAATAGAAAGGTAAACACAAAATATAAGAGAAAACTATGATACATGAGAGGGAAAGTTACAAAGGTGGGTGAATAATATACAATATTTACACACACCTGACAACATGATGATAAAACTAGGTACCATCATGAAATAGTGGCTTGAATTCATACCACTTCTAAAGCTAAAAAAATAGTTGGTTGAGCCACACTCTCATGATGAATCTGCATGGTTTCAGAAAAATAAGGGAAACTAGATCCTATCAATATTGCATAGAATACACATTTGTGTCCAATGACTAATTTTTTACTTGTTTGAAAGTTCTTCTCTCTATAGTCTCTGTTTGATATCTTGTGACCATATGAATCCATTATTCCATGTTTCCAAAAATAGAATCTTTGCTCTCAACATGAAGGTATCCACTATCATTGTGTAAAAATTTTAGCATGGATTCATTTCCAGAATTATCCAATTTCAAAAATGATGAGAATAAGTTCATTCTCTCCCCATTCATAGGATTCTTCTAGCCTCTCATTTTATTACTCTAAATGATTCCTTTCTATACAAACAAATTCATCCTTGATATAGAAAGACCCATATGATACATCCTCCTCATGAAGAAAGAAAGGACACAATATCATAGCTACAACATGGGAAGAGTCATTTATTCCATCCTGGCCATATTCTAGAGAGTCCTCTTATTTGTAGGGAAAAGAGAAGAATCTATATTCACAATATTATTGCTATCACACCCTCTTAGTGATGACAGGGAAACCAAATCATCAGAAAGTTCATGTACACTTTTCTTATCAACGAATGATTTGAGAGGGAAATTGAACTCTTTAATTTTCTCTATTTCACTATGGGGCATCATTTCATCAAATGAATATCCAAAATTAGAAAGGAAATAATCAATAATTATCTAAAAATCATTCTCTTTAAGAACCTATGTAAGAGAAAGAGGATTCATCTCTTAAATGTCTTCACAGTCAGTTGAAGTATCAAAAAGCATTGGATCATCTATTATGATATGATAATTCTCATATCCCATGCACATTTATTCTCCAAAGGATTATGCTCCAGGATGAAGTGCAACTATGGATGGATATTCAACTTCTATGCTTCTTTCATTTTCTATCAAGGTACTGAGTTGAAATTCATTGGAATGCTTAGGAAGAGGACATTCATGAGAGGCACTTAAGAGTATTCCTGGAATAAACACTTCATAGTATGAATAATCAACATAATATGCTTATAGAATATGGATATTCTCCTCCTTGCTATGAAATGCCTCAAGTTGCTCATACCTTTTTTGCATAGCCACAACATAGCTCAAAATTTCAAGATTGGTTTGAGGGTCAGAACTTCCTTCTGCAACTCTCAAAATTATTTGCACATACTCATTTTTCAAGGATGTCATTTCTTCATCTCCATAAGCAATAAAATCATCCAAAGGAAAAGAAACAAAAGACAATGTTTTGATTTTTTCATCCTGAAATGTATAATTCAAAAAATTACCTTCAAAAGATTATTATTTTCTTACTTCATCTAGATATTCATCCTCATGTTTTTCATACAACATTTCATATTTTTCTTCATTCTTCTCATTAGGAACTTAGATTCTTGATCATCAGTTGATGTAATCCCTATTTTATTTCCTCTATAAGAACTTTATTTTAATTAAATCCACAAGGATTTGATAGTAGTATCTTCATATGTAAAATTTTTATCCATTATGGATATCCTTTCCATAACTTGTGCAGGAATGTTACTGACCTTCTTTCCTTTTGTTGATTGCACATTTTTAATCGAAATGAGAGACCTCTTTGTTGTGTTAGGATCCATAATTTTGTAAGAGATGGTCTAGAATTATGGCTAATGATAAATCTAGATATCTTTCTTCATTGTTTTTATCACTTATTGATGTTGAACACCAATCATGAAACTTCATCATCATGATGCGGGAAACGAACATGACATGTATTTTTTCCTTGATAGATTATCTTTTAAAAATATATATTTTGGAATATATATATAGGGTTTTAGAAATATTTATAGGGTGTACAAGTGCAGATCTTCCCTAGAAAAGTCACCAAAAATTGTTAGTGAAATAATTTATCGTAGTGCAGATTATTTGTTTTCAACAATGTTCACGGGGCTAAGCCCTTACTTATTCGGTATGGGGAGGCTCCCATTATTGATTGTAAACTAAATAAATTTTTGGGGCAGTCATTAGGTTGGGGATAACATAATAATACTCCACTAAACCTATGGGAAAAAAATTATGTAATGTACAAGGGAGGGATTAGCTTGGAAAGAGGTAAATGGGAGTAGGAGAAATAGAGAGAGAGGGTTAATGTTGTGAGTAGGAACTAGCATATTCTCACCAATAGTAACCAAAGTAGGTCCACATTCAATAGAATAACATACCAATGTAAGCAACAACAAGACTAATAAATCAAAGACACAAAATTCTATGGATGCATTAATCAAGGACACAAAGTTCCATCTTGGTTGTATAAGATTACAATGCTTGCAAAGTTGGAAAGAAGAGAGATTGGAGGAACATAGACAAGGTGATAAAAGAGATATATCTATATTTCTTGTACTAGTAGTGAAACCCAACAACTTACAATCATAAAAAAAATTTAACCCTTTGGAATGGAGGAGCCATTCACATTTATAGCTTACAAAAATTTCCTTTCATCTCCCCCTCACATGACTTTTCACCTATCCCGTCACTTGTGATATTTCATATTCCTAGGGAATAAAAGTGATCCTTTTTCTTATTAATGAAAAATAACTCTTACAATGTCAAATTAAAGGTCACTTAGGTGAATAAGACAAAATAGTGAAAAAGTACATTCTTAATAAAGAATTAAAATATGGAGAGAGAAGAAAGGAGGGAGAGAAGAAGAGATGTATCAATATGATGAATATGAAGCATCTACCAATGAAGAACTAGCCATTGATGAATTATGAGGATAAAATCAGATTGAGATCCTGTACATTGAAATCTTTACCGTAATAGGATGCCATAGGTGCCACCTTTTGACTTCTAGAATACGAACGTAGCTCATCACTTTAATCCATGTCTTGGGAACATCACTGATAATATTGCATTGGTTAAATCAAACCTTACGATATGTTGTAGTATTAGAGATTGATCCTCTGATGTCTACAAGGGAATCCAAATTATCCTCATTAAATGAGAAAGGATCGCCTCTCTTTCTTGACCAACTCTTAGAAGGAACTAATGAGTCCTTCTGAAGATGAAATTTAAATGAGTGGATGTGATCCTAGCTTTTGTACACAGTTACTGACATCATTTAAAATCTCAAAGGAATGTTTCCCACAAGATTCAATTTTGGTGATAATATCATTTATTATGTCATATCTGACATTAATTATGTGGGTCCATATGCGAACACATTCCTATTCACGAGAGTGTGGGAATTGAGGAAACTCATTTCAAACACAAATGGGAACACACTATCCCAATGAGTCTTGTCCCTCTCAATCTATTCCCTTGTCATATTTACTTTGAAAATAGTGGCAAGAATATAATTGAAAAATGAGAGAACATTTGGTAGTAATTACCTTCCTTTCTTGAGAATATTTTCAACACACTTATCATTGGCTTTACCTTACATGGCATAACCTTGGGCTCTCTTTATCAACTGAGGATCAAATTTTCTAATGGGAGAGATGAATTCCATAGGAGGAATGGGTATTGCATTAGGATTTAGGAATAATTGCACATAGGAAATGACAATTATCACATGTTCCTCCAATTGCTCCATAGTTTGTTTCTACTATTCATTCCTAGCAAACAAGCGAGCCACAAACTCCTTAAACAAGTGTGCATATTCTTCATGATCAGGTTACTCCAAGGGGATCATTGTCATCTTACAATCCTCTTGAGTCATATCTTTGACAAGTTGTATAACTTTGGGATGAGCTACCTCTACATATTGGGATCTAGAGGCCTCATAGAAGAAACATGAGGCTACTTGTGATTTTTTGCTTCGTTTGGTTTTCATGAATTTTTAGGTAGCCTCAAAGCTAGATGTTGCATCTTGATACACTATTTTTGACTCACTCACAAGTAGCTCTTGAATCCAGGGGAAATTTTCCTCCAGAGTAGACATAACATTAAGCATGGGGGCACTTTCAAGTTCTTGGTAAGGGATCATATTTTTCTCATGATGGGATGATTTTACTGTTGAGAAGGATACACTTGGGTGTCATTAGTGGACATAATACAGTGAAGGATCAATTTAACCTAGCGCGAGAGGCTCAATGGGATCTTTAATGATCTTCTCCATATTTTGAATCCTCCTAGGGGAGAAACTTCATTTTGTTACTATTCCACAATATTTCTTTTTGAAGATTATTTTGAGTGAGTGGAACCTATGTCTTTTTTGGTGCCTTTAGAGATGAAATGTTAAAAACTTGTCTAGATAGATTTGGGAGACCACCAGACTTGATGAAATCAAATCTCTTCCTTTTGAACCATTATCTTGATCTTTGGATTACTACTGCAGTTCTCTCCTTAATACCACATGATTCTCTCGTATTCTAAGGATTCAGAGGAAGGGGTGAATATTGCATTTCTTGATACTCATGATCAAACAAGTATGACCCATCATATTTTATCCCTTTTGTAAACCAATCAAATTTGATATCCCTCATCTATTATACCATCATCCACATATATTCCATTTTTTGTACCTCGAAATCATCTGTGTAATTGGCCCAAAAATCTTCTATTTCAAGCATGTGGTGCAAACCTATAAATGTGAAGGTATCTAGATTTATCCTGATATCAATGTCATGCCTAGATGTGTATGAGTAGATACTAAGGTCAACAAAGGATTCTTCGATGTTCACCTCATCTGTGATATTATAGCATGAATATATTCCCAAGGAGATGGGAAGTGAAACACCTTTCTTTTTGGCATTCTTATACTTGACATAAACATGATCCAACTATCTGCACATCTCAAACATTATGCTTTTGTCACTTTGGTAACCAGGTAGCCTGCGAGGAACAAGATCATAGCCTATAACACTGATGTAGGTGAAGGAAGAGAAATGGATGAAGTGGCTTATGTATTGTTTTATCATTGTAATTGCTTGGGAAGAGATTATTTGTTATGGATTTCCCTCAAGGAGCATGATGATGAACATGGTGAATACATCATTCACTCTAGCATAGTGGGAATTTCTCTCCTTATGAGCCTGCTACAAATGCTTCTCATATGCAAGTGATTTTTGAGGAACATGGGGAGTAGTATAAAATCCTATGAAGGCAAGGGCATACACTAGGTAAGAATTCATGGTGAAATTATAAGTGATGGGAAACTGCATCAATTGCCTATGGATGTTGTTGGTGATGATCTTCCCCCAATCCACCATCTGGGTTCCTTTTATTTCCACTAGGATGAATTGAGCCATACAATCCTGAAAGTATTTTTTTGTCTACTTAGATATTACTTTACTTAGAAGTAAAATGGAATATGAATGGGCTTCATTTAATTCACTCCATGATAGTTGCTTTGGGATCTAAGAGGGTTTTCTACCTTATTTGAGCCACGAACCCACTATTAGGCCTTATAAATAGGATTCGACCCTCACCCACTCTTCCGAAGAAAATTCTTTAGTTATGATGACAATTTTATTGCTAGTAATAATTTGTAGTCACTAATAAATTAACTTTGGATTCAGTACTATGAGGATTGATTCATCATTTTCCATGATTGTTTTGGTGTTAGGATCATTAATGATGCACACATGCCAGGACAAGTTTGGTGTTATGAATAGATAGTGGATGTCCTCCTACCCTGAATAGTCCACTTGAGAGTATATTTTCATCCATCACTCCTTATGTCTCGTTCATCATTCTATCCTTAAAGTCTTCTAGGTCCATGTAGGTGACATCATAGTCTCCCACACCAGAGTATTTAGTGATCAAAGTGGAGATTGGCTCTAGAACTAGATACTTAAACTTCATGATGTAAAAAAGTAGTCAGATAGGTGGAATGTGAGTTGACACAAGTTACTTGATCTCAATTTCGATACCTTCTATTTTTAGTAGGTCATATTTAGGAAAGCTATTTTTAGTACATTTTCACAATTTTCACCTTTTAATGGTTTTTGCTTGTTTGGAGTATCACGGGTGTTGAGAATTTGTTGTTTTTGGAAACTTACTATATTTGAACATGTGAAGCCTTGAAAATTTAATATTTTTATATGGAGGTTTTATGGATGTTAGATTACAATGAAGTATTCTCAAATTATTAGGTTTTATCTCATGACATTTTGCTCCAGTTTTTGAGGTTTTTCATTCACCAAAACTCTATAGATCTGAAAAGGAAACTTCCTGAGAATAAAATATCAAATAGATGATATATTATACATAAAATAAATGATGTTGCTCTTATAGTCATCTTGAATTAGTTTTTTGAATGAGTACACTAGTAAATTTTGATGAAAATCAAGTGCATGGTTTGTGAGTTATGAGCAGTTTTGGAGTATGGATGTCTAGAAAAAATACAGCAGTGTGTCTAGTGAAAATGGATTTTTTGTTAGGGAAATACAATATCTTAGAGTTTGAAAAATTATTGAGTTTATTTGATCTTGGATTTATGGAGTTACTCACATTCAAAAATGGCTTCCAAGAGCTTAAAAATGAATTCTCGTGTGATACGAAGTTGAGAGGAAGAACAGGGGGAACACATTTGTGTCCCCTTTTCACCTAGTGTAATCCAATAGTACAAAATGGGTGAGGAAATTCTCCATGGGGGGTATGGTTATGAAGAGGGGGCATGGAGATAAGTTTTTTGCAAGATGAGGTTGTTCCTAGGTATAAAAGTGGTAATGGGTAAGTTGTGAGGAATGACAACACATAGGGTGGCACACATTTATGTCTCCCATTTCCCTTTATACCTTAGTTAAATACAAGGGGACATCATGGATGATAAAATTCTCCATGGTTTCAAGCACAAGAGAAGGAGGCATGTTAGATGTATGTTTGTGATGTGTCTAGGTGTGAAAGTGAAGAGCTTTAAGTTACGAGAAGTTTTCCAACCTAGGGACACACTTTGGTTTCCCCATTGTCCCCATTACATCTTGGGGAAAATATCGGGGGAAATAAATTGATTATAAATGTGTCAAGGGGTTAATTTATCATGAAAAGGGGACTTGGCAACTTAACTCTTTCATATGCTCTACCTAGCACCTCAAGTCATGTTTTTAAGTAGAAAAACATCAAAATAGATGGGGAAGCACACTTTGGTGTACCCCTTACACAATTTTCACCTTTTTCCTCCCAAATCCTTTCGGAACTCCCAGAATCATCCAGACAAGTTATCTTTCACCATTGGAGTATGTCATTCCCTACACCCAAAATGACCCGATCTTTATCAAGTTGTTCCCGACATCAATTTATTCCAAAAAAAATCCCTAAATTACCTTGGACAACTTCATTACTCTATTATACAACTCCAAAATGGCTTGATTCTTCCCTGTCATCTTCCATAAGGTATACACCAGTTGTAAAATGGCCAAATATGGTCCTTTCTAGGACTCGGAGGATAGTTGTTCCTCTTGGGATATAAATAAATTTTGTAACCACCTTAGGCATACATCCGTGCACATGAAGAACACTAGAAAATCATGTTATCATGATCTCTTATCCTAAATGAGGATGGTAATGTGGGAAGACCGGCTAGAGGAAGGTTTTACAGTTACTAAGAGAGGAATTTTAAAGTGGGGGCTTAGTTTTCATGGCTAATTTTTTTTTTTGCATGCTAGACATTTAACATGACAACAAAATAGTAGCTAAAGTTTAATATCCATGGACAAGGTATATCCTATAACTAACTCATGTATAGCATTATGATTCATGGACAAGTTATATCCTATAACTAACTCATGTATAACATTATGATTCATTTCATAGATAATTAGCTACATAAATTTCTAAAGCACAATAAAATTAGCATCCTAGTCTATTTCATAACAAAGCAAGCCACATACAAGTCCTAGTTTTATACTTTCTAAAGATGTGACTATCATTTTGTATTTACCTCAATAATTGACAAATGAAAAATCTATTATTAGTAGGTACCCTAAGCCATATGGATGGGATCCTAGGTAAGTATGATTATCTCAAAAATCGCATTGAATCCCTAAAATGTACCACATCATAAGATTATGCATAGGTGTCAATTTTAGACTAGGTGTCAAAGGAATAGATAGTGTAAACTCAAGTAAAAATTGTTGTTTTCAAAGTAAAAGAATATAGTAAGTGACAAAGGATAAATGCTAAAAAAATAGTAAGATAAAAAAAGAGGATTGTTACATGAGTATTTCGTCAAGTGGGTGTTATTAAAAAGGTCCCATGAGGTCTAAGGTAACATCATCATTTCTACTTGTAAGGATTTTTGTAGATGATAGAGGGTCTATAATAATGTCATCATGCTTGGATACATGAAGTTATGGAAATTGAGATTAAGGATAAAATTGAGAGGGTTCGTGTGCATCCTCAACCTCAAGAATAAGGGAGTGAAGATTTATAACATTTTTCCTCATACTTGATCATCGCCTTATATTAATGGTTGAAGGACAATTACTTGGAGGAAAATTACTCAAGGATAAAATGTGGTAAGAAATGTCTACCAAAGAACTATCATTTTTTTTTGGGGGTTGATAAAGGAAATTTCTTAAGACATCCTTATTGTGTATGATATTTTAATAAACACCTTCTTTTGAATCTTGTTGAATTTCAAGAATAGGTTTAAAGTAAACATTATAGTCTATATTGGTATAGAAATGGATGAAGAATTGTTGTTTTAGCGTAGGGAACAAGTCAACAAAATAAAAAGATAAGTATACCACTCATTGGGCCAAAATTAATAATATTTTGGGAAAATATTTAAGTAATATAGTTTTTTTATCAATATACACAATAAAAGAAACTAACAAAATCTGCTAAATGTGCACTAATACATCTTGTGGGATGGAATATGAGTAAAACAAGCATAATAAAATACAATGGATAATGAGTATATTTGACAATAGGTCATAAAGGGTGACCATGGATACAATAATTCCATTGTGTTAAGAGGGGTTTGATTATAGTTTTAAGCTCATCTAAGATTTTTCTAACATGCCTAAATACATTATCTTGACATATATAAAATTTTCCAATTTTGTCATCAAGTAAATTAATACACTCAAGGATAAAGGGTGGTGGGTGTTTATGATAAATGTTAATGCAAATTTTGAGCCTAACAAACAATTCATTTGTTATAACATCAAAGTGACTATAATTTGAAGCCATTAGGTGATGTAAATTAGATATAAGCAAGGGTAGGTTTTGATAAAATCCCTAGGACTAAAAGATCATAGAAATAAAATTGGAATTTTTAAATACTAAGGGTGAATAATGAAACCCTAGGTTGGCATAGTTCGATAGATAAGTAGGCCCACCAAAATGTAATATAAAATTAGGATTTTTCATAATTTAATATATTGTACAACAATGATAATTTAAAAAGAAGATAAATAGTCCTAAATCATGATACATTTTCATTTTCCACAATATTTACCAATAATAAATCAATAAGTACAATTAGGGTTAATAGTTAGAGACAAAAACTAGACTTTTGTGATCAAAATCTCTAATAAAGTGATCATAATGCATATAGAAGCATATAAATGTGTCATATATATGCTATGAAAATCCTAAGAATTGAAAATGCGTGTAAGTAAAGTTCATGGGTATTTGTACACCTTTTCAGTTGACCCTATCTCATAGGACTATAAACATGTTCTTTATACCTACGCACTCCCTATAAATTCTATAACCCATCCCAATAGGTATGGGTTTTGGGTTTCTATATTTTAAATAATTATTTTTTGATGAGGTGTAAAATAATAAAAGGGTTTAGTAATGATTGGGATGAATTATATCACCATATCCTCATTAATGTGATGAACATTGCATTACATATCACTAATCTGAATATGAACCAAGCCGCATGTAGTTCTCCCAAACCTATAACAAGACACATGTGATATAGAATAATAATAAAAATGGAGCCCCTAATCCAACCCTCACACTTGGAAATACGCACTTGATACTTTAGATGTTATGTATTATGTGCAGTGATTCTTGAGGAGCTAACATGGAGAATAGTTTTCATTTAGTAGACTTATGAACGAAATAAAGCAGGAGAGTGTAATGTCCTGAAATGGACATTCTTCAACCTCGAACGGATTTGAGGGAAATCCCACTCCAAAAGACAAATTATAGGAAATATGCAATAAAAATTTAATTCATATCTAAATTTTAAACAATAATGGCAACTTGGACAGGAGATGAAAATCACCCAAAACTGAAATGAAATCACACATTTTATTATCAAAATGGAACAACTAATTTTTATAATGTAAATGCACAAGAAAAATACCAAATTCATGTTGAAGGTTGGTTTATTTATTAAAAAATTGCAAACCCTTTTCTTTAGACACAGCTGAAAATATGATGTTTTAGAGCCAAAATCTACTCTTAAAAGGTTGATTTGGATGATTAAAAATCTACTATTATAATATCAGCCCAAATATGATTTTATCAGCTCCCAACACCTCCAAACATTCTTCTATGTAGGTTACTTCACCTTAAAAGGTCTGAAAATAAATAATAACTACATAAACAAGTCTTCTCCTTCAAACCCTTATACAAATCTGCAACTTTTAGCCTCAATATTGCTGGAAAACACAGCTATCTCCTTGATCACAATGGAAACCCTTAAATGGAGAATCCTCACAATTTAAAAGAAGAGTTTTCATTCTTCTTCTATATATCTAGAGGGTTTTCATCCTCAAGAGATAATCTCTAAGGGTTTTTGTCCTTAGATATTAATTTTGCAAAGCATTAAGCTCAGACAAAAATTAGAATTTTATAAAAATGAAAGAGATGCTTTATACAACCAAGTGCACTTGCTTTTATAAGCAATCTTGGCTTAGTAGCCACCCACAACCACCAATCAAATTCCTTTTCCCACATTTAATTCTTTTTTGGATTTTATTTCATCCTCAACATGGGTCACATTTTTCCCCAAAGGGAAATAAAAATATAAAGTGACCTTTTTTCTTTTTCTTTTCTAATTTCACTTTATATTTTCTCTTTTATTTTTAGTAAGTCATTAATAAATTAATATAAGTGTTTTTTATAAAGTTTCTTTTTATGCACTTTATAATAATTTATTAAGACTATAGTTTCCCTTTCCCTTTTTATCATCCCTTAGCCGTCAGGAAACAAAATTGGGCTAAGGGTATTCGACCGATAAGGGGATATTACAATCCTCCCTTCCCCAAATTTTTTTCCCTCGAGAAATTGTAACTCTTATGCCCAAGTTTCATATGCAATAGATAAAACATATTGTAGTGCTCCAAAAGTCTTGATCATGTACCTGTTAAATGAGAGAGCTCTTTCCAAAATATATATCTCTCCTAATGCTCATAGACATGAAATTGGATCAATGGCTCAACATACTCCATATAGTAAACTTCATCTTTTATCTTAGAATCATGCAACCATTGTGTCCCAAGAAGAACCTCATCTCTAGAAAACTCAATCTCACAAAATATATCACATACATCATGTTCTTTCAATGAAAGGGGTTATTGTACTATTCTCTTTGTGTAAGGCATGGTGATATCATTTATCGGAGTCACCCTTGAAATCAAATTCTATTCATTATCAATAGATTATACCTTGTTTATTTGAATAATTTGAGAACCAATTGCCCCCACTAACCCTTCCAAGGGTTCCCCCATGTTGCTAATATAAAAATCATCTCTATTAATAAAGCTTCTTCTCCTCTCTTTATGACTGTTGTTATGCACAGTTCGACAATCTGAAATTGATCAAAAATTATTCTCTTATCCTCTATTACCATAATAAAACCAGCATTAGTACCTTGAGATGTACCCTCCCTTCTTGCACCAGAGACTCCAAAGAAGAAACCATGTTTTCCCACACTTATAATCCCTAAAAATAATTATAAATTCCTTCTTTCCCTTATGAAATCAATCACAAAGTTTTCAAAATCAAAAGTGGTAACTTTAGACAAATTTTTATGTAACATATTACCTGGATCCCATACCTTATAATGTCCATGAAAATCTTCATCACTCTTTTTCTTCATGATAACTTGATTTTGATGTACTAAATCCTTAGCATTCTTATCCACAACAGGTTGGATACTATCATGATAAAACTATTGTAATGACATATGATGAAGATGATGAAATAAATCCATGCTACTACTAACCTCCTTATAAAGAATGTCATCAAAAGTTTCACCTTCTATTGTTGATTTAGAAGAATCCAAAACAACACCATCCCTATTGTGACTCATGATTTCAGGCACAACACAAGAATCAACACTCTTCACCATTTCATGCCCATCAATATTATGGCTTGGTAGATCCATTCCAAATGAAAATGACTCATTAATATGTACCTTTGGAGTTGAAACATTTTTTTAAACTTTGCATCCAATAATAAATGTTTGTTCCTCACTAATACAATTAGTTTTCTCATTAGGAATCATACCCTTTTTTCCTTGAAGCCTCTTCTTCTACACTTTGCATGGTGGAATATTCTATGGGATGATTCCTCTCCCATTTTTGCATGGTAATTTTCTCCTGTTGATAGCTTCTATTTTTCCTTGTGCCTTTACTATCTTTTAACTCACAAAAATATTTGAAGGTCAAAATAGCTCTTACCTTGGAACTGAGTGTTGCATACTCTTTTCCCCATATCTCCATGTCATCACCCTCAATTGGTTGTTCCTCCTTTTGGAGAAACTTGGATCTGCAAAATAGAATTGGATGTTTGATAGATGTTCTAGTTGATCTAGTAGAGCTTCATTTACCCTTGTTGCCCTGATTTCCTTGAGATATTTTTATGGTAGTAATCATCCATTGTATAAATCTACTCAAATCAGCAAATGCTCATATAAAAAAATTTCTTAGATCTCTCTGAGCATCCACCCAAAAATTTTGCAACTCTCTGTGGCCTTTGGTGATCACTTCATTCAGATAGCTTATCTTATCTGTAGGAGGAGCTCTTTGATAAAGCTCTTCCATGGTCTTCTTTTTTATCTTCAGGTCTAACTTTTTTTTCTCTTCACATGATGGGATAATACATTGCTCTGATACCACTGTAATGTCCCCAAATGGACATTCTTCAACCCCGAATAGATTTGAGGAAAATACAACTCCATAAGACAAATTATAGGAAATATGCAATAAAAATTTAATGCAGATATGAATTTTAAATAGTAATGGTGACTTGCACAAGAGATGAAAATCACCCAAAACTAAAATGAAATCACACTTTTTATTATCAAAATAGAACAGTTGTTTTTTATAATATAAATACACAAGAAAAATACCAAATTCATGTACAATTGAATGTTGGTTTATTCATTAAAAATCCGAAAACCCTTGTCTTTAGACACAATTGGAAATATGATGTTTTAGAGCCAAAATCCACTCTTACAAGATTGATTTGGATGACTAAAAATCTGTAATTAGAACAATAACCCAGATCTAATTTTTATCATATCCCAACATCTTCAAACAATCTTATATGTAAGTTTCTTCACCTTAAAAAGGCTGAAAATAAAGAAGAACTACAACAAGTATTCTCCTTCAAACCTTTGTACAAGTCTACAACTTTCAACCTCAATAATGCTAGAAAACTATAGGAAAACACAGCTAAGTCCTTGATCCGTAATGGAAATTACTAAATGGAGAATCCTCGCAATTTAGAAGAAGATTTTTGTTCTTATTCTAGATCTCTAGAGGGTTTTAATCCTCAAGAGATAATCTCTAATGGTTTTTGTCCTTAGAAATTAATTTTGCAAAGCATCAAGCTCAAACAAATATCATAATTTTATAAAAATGAAAGATGCTTTACAAAGCCAAGTACACTTGCTTTTATAAGAAATCTTGGCTTAGTAGACACCCACAACCACCAAGAAAATGCATTTTCCCACATTTAATTGTTTTTTGCATTCATTTCATCCTCAACATGGGTCACATTTTTCCCCTAGGCGAAATAAAAATATAAAGTGACATTTTTCTTTTTCTTTTCTAATTTCACTTTATCTTTTCTCTTTTTTTTTTATTAAGTCATTAATAAATTAATATAAGTATTTTTATAAAGTGTCTTTTTATGCACTTTATAATAATTTATTAAGACTACAGTTTCCCTTTTTTTTATCACCCCTTAGCCATCGGGAAACAAAATTGGGCTAAGGGTCTTCGACCAAGAAAGGGATATTACAAAGAGTGCCTTAAATTGGTCATTTTATGTATAAATGAGATAAGTATTGGAATAAATTTCAAATGCCATATTATTAAGTGCTTTGACTAGATTTCAAGTACTACACATATATAACATGGAATACCCACACTAGTTATTTGAGTTATGCATTTATACAAATTTGTCTAATTAATATCACAATATTGTCTAAATAATATATTTTTAAATTTGGACGTATCAATTTATTAAAAATCAATATAAAATGGTTTCAATAAAAGGTGGCTAAAGAGATCATGACCTAAAGAACGCCAAAAAAACACATGGAAGCACAACAATACCACAAATGACAAGCACCAAAAAAGTAACGTCGGAAAAACACATAACACCAAGACAATGCCAAAATTGACAACCCAAAACAAACTAGATTATATGTATGAAATGGAAGAGTATCGGGCACAAGTGGAAATAACACTAGAGGTGGTGGTGGATCATCATTGGGAGGGAATACCCCCTAACCAAAATGTTCCTCTACAGGCATATCTACATTGGTCCGCCCATCTAGATTATGTGAATTATCTTGAAATGTATTGCAGGCTAAGAATGTGTCTCAATGGCTCGCACTCCTAAATATTTCATTCTACAAGTGTATGAGGCAATGAAGAGGAGACACATAATCCAACACACAAATGATTAATTTTTAAAGGGGCTTCAGTGAGCGCTAAGGTTGCATATCCAGAGGGCAGTAATCCCTACACTAGGTCAACCTAGGGTTTCCAAGGCATGTGGTCAATATAGAGGAGAGTAAGTACCCTTATAGGATGTTGTTTGATGGGGGAGAGGTATAAATTGATGGGAATATAATACAAGCATGCACAATATACACTGCTACAATATAGATGAAATAAAAGAAAGGAAATCTAAGGAGTTGATCATATAAGAGCACTATACTAACTAGCACTAATGTACATAAAATACTAAGCTAACATAGAGCAATGGGGAAGGTTAATGAACTAATCTATACAAATTGACTAAGAGGTTTAGAGAACTCACATGTGGGGTTGTCGTTGATTCATCTATCTCTCTAGAGAATTAGTACACTGTTAGCATATGGATTTGCACGCATGCAAATGACATGCAACAGTGTGGGAACGAAGTCCCTCCTCAATGAAGGTGAGGCTGCCTTTATTGAAAGCCAAAAATGTATTTACATCTATACATTCAAAATTGTATATGGGGGGTGTTTTGGAAAATCAATGGAAAGAAAAGTGAATGAGGGAAATGGAATAGAAAGAAGGAAAGGAGTGGAATGGAATGAACTAAAAGAACATGCAAGAGTTAGGTAAAAATAGAGCCTAATATTGCATGAAGAGGAAATATGAATAACCAACACAAATAAAATGGAGTTTGAGTTAGCCAAACAAGAACATGCAAAAGGGAACACACATGAGCAAGTAGATAGTCAGAGCTTGATCACTGTGAACTAGAACAACTGATTACTAATGTTGACAATAAGATCAAAGATAATATTAGCATGCAAGATTCAAACACCTAACATCTAATGAACATAAGAACACCAAATGTTACAAGAGAAAATGAATGAGACACAAAATTCTTATTCTATTAACTCCAAAATGTTTTTCACAAAGAACACAAAGTTTCTTCTTGAAACAAAGCTTGCACAAAAGTATTCTCTTCTCCTCTCTCAAAGTCACCCTTTACAAATGAGCCCTTGACCTCCTTTTATAACCCAAAAGTTGGTTACAAAGTAGTTAGGATTTTACATGATCATTAAATAAGGCACTTAAGTGACCTTTGACTTTTCTAACCAACTTTATTAAATACAACCCAAAAATAGAAATTACTTAAAATATCCAATGTTTCCCAAATAACAACACCTTTTAAAATATACAATAATAACCAGTGCCTTATCCATTGAAACGGGGTCCGCCTATCTCAAACGTATGAGAAATGGACTCTCCCACTTCGCTAGATATCAAGAAAATCAACTCCCTACACCGCCGTTGAAATTAGGATCCGCTAATTTTTCCAGTTGAAAGGATCTAAACCTTCCCAAAGTTTCAAACATCTTTTCTTCTTCTGGAGGTTCACTTGGCTGAAGAATAACCTCACAAAATACCTGCAATTCAAGAATTCTACTTGGCATGTCATTTAAATTAACAATTTTAGACTGAGCATTCTCAAACAAGTTCTTCAATTTGATACACCGCTCCATGGAAACTGACGAAAAATTGTTCTTCCACCTACTCCGATGAACACCTTTAATTATGCTCATTTACTAGGTTGCAGAGAATCTCAGCCATAAATTCCTGGATCAAGGAAAGTGAAGCGAAAACTTCAAAGCACATGTTGTCATAATGGATCATAGAATCCACAAGAAGCATCTTTCTTGATTTGAGATGTAGACACCAAAGAAAACGTGTCCCTCGATGTTCAAATTCGAGAATCCCTTCAATAGAAAACACTGAAGATTCCATACTTGTCATCTCCTGCAGACTGGGTAATATCTCATCCAAATTTGATATAGTAGAAACAAAAGTCTCTTTGAAAGAAAGAATTGGATCCAGATATACACTGATATCTTCATGAAGCTTAACTGCAGTCTTGATCGCTCCCTGGCCCAAAATGAGAATCTTCGAAAGCCAAGTTTTAGTGACATGGCCCAACATGTTTATTTCCTTTGACAAATTAAGAGTCTCTTCATCTGGGGTAGCCACCGCATCAGGTACTGGGAAAGTGCATGATATGGGATTTATCAAATGCTGAACATACTCCACCAATTGACTCTTTTCAGCCTTGAGCCGAGAATTTTGGGACTTGTATTTCTCCAATATTTTAAGCACGATATCAATTGAATCTCGAGCCATCGCCATGTCACTTTCTAACGTGGATCTCCCAAGTCCT
Source organism: Taxus chinensis (assembly GCA_019776745.2). NCBI lineage: Eukaryota > Viridiplantae > Streptophyta > Pinopsida > Cupressales > Taxaceae > Taxus > Taxus chinensis. The sequence continues at coordinate 527,216,987 of CM034153.1, forward strand.
AGTCTAGAAACTTCATAGTCAGCTGGCATCATAGCATTGCGCTCTTTATCCACTTGTGGAATGGCAAGGTCTGCAAACTTGTTTCCATCATTATCCACCATTATTCGAGAAAGTACCTTAGGTTTCTTAGGAATGGCGTCATTCGACAGTTTGAAAAGGGCATCAAAATCAATGTCGATTGGCTTAACAACTCTCTTCCTTTTCTTCACTTCAGAATCAACCCAAGAAGGAGTTTCATTTACTATCTCGGCATATAGAATCCTGGAGCTCGAATCAATATTCTCATTATCCCTGACATCATGAGATCCTTCTCGAATCCTATCAACGGCCTCGATTTGAGGAGACACAACCTCAATGTCCACTTCCTGATCATTTGAGAGATTTTGGGAAATCCCTTCATGAACTACATGCTCCGAGGTATTTGATATTTGAATTACTTGCACTTGAGTGGGTGTTTGTTCGAAGCATGGCTGAGGATCATTTGCTACCAGCGTCTGAATGCTATTAATAATGTGAGTGGAAGAATCTCTACTTGAGGTAGAAAATCCAGACACACGCTCCTTTCCTTCTTCAGGGTTTGGATCTTTGGATCTCTCTCTTCATGACACATTGCTCGGTGAAGTGGATTTTGGAAACCATTATTTTCTTGTATGTCGTGTATGATTGGATGGTAATGAAGTTGATCGAGAAGAAACCTAGGTTGAATGGAGGTGCCCTGATATAGGAAATTTTTGTGATTCTGAAACGTGATCCGGAATTGATTGAAATTTTGCAATCTCCCTATCATACAAAGATATGCTTCTTTTGATAATTGGTTGGTTCTTTCCATCGAGAGAAAATTCATCTCTTTTGGTCTAGTCGGTTCGAGGAAATGGTGTGAAGGCAATGGCATCATACGAGGGATCGACGACATCCTCATCATCAGTTATGAATGAATCGGGAGGACTCCGGATGTGGAAGGCCTTGATCTGAGCAAGTTTTAGGCGAGAGTACTCCCATCTCCTTACCTCGTGTTCATCCGAGAAAGCAGCCCATAAATACTCCATGGTAGGATTATGTTGATACTTCGCTCCCATAATCATTTGCATATAACCATTAATATCGAACTGGGCTCTCTTCACATATGGATGGATGGCTATGAGAGAAAACTCCTTTTCCATTAATTGTGTACTGAATAAATTTGGGCATTGGTATTCCCCGATTTGGATCGGGAAATGAATTCCTGAACGGTGCTTGTCACTAAGTAAGCAGTGAACTAGGAACAATTGTTGCGCCAGCTCCATTAATGCCCACTTATCACTGACATACTTGGGAAGTTTCCACGGGGTCCCAGCAAAGCCACTCACGCGAATGTAGGAAAAAGATGAAAATTGTATAAACCAGGTTCCCCATTGGGAAATGACACTCATGGCTTCTTTGGAAAACCTTTCCTCGGTATTTCGATTCAAGTTCCGGATCACACGGAAGGTGAATGCATCGTTGAATCTTCTAAAATGGTGAGAACTATTTTTGAAGCTGAGCTGAGGGTAATAGTGAAAAACTTTGTTTGATGACCCCAGGACTCCTCTCGTTTTAAGTCCCGAAAATAGCTTTCTTCGTGCTACTGCATAGGTCAAATATGAGATCATGTCGAAGCATCCAGTCATTTTGACTTCTATCAATTACTTGTGAATGGTGTTGCTGATGCCGGTGGCCCAGTCCACAAACTCCTTCTTGGCTAGGATGATACAGATAAACTGGTACATCCATGGGTGGAAGACCCTTGCAGAAGGTAAAGCAAAAACTTGACTTAGGAGAGTGATCATGTCTCCAATCTCTTCCACAAACTCAATGCGGTACAGTTCTTTGGGGAGCATGTCAATCCAAGGTCTCTTGGTTACCAGCCAATTGTTGTTAACCATTTTGCTCCATCTTAGGGGTTCTTCGTCCCAGAACGCTTGCGCAGACTGGTGAGTGATATCTGCATTCTCAGGAAAGTCAAGTATCCCGAGTAACTCCTCAATGTGTTTAGGTGTGATTAAGAGGAAAGGCTCACGGTTGTCTTTATAAATTCCTCGTCTCTCAGGATCGTAATGCTCTGCACAAGCAATCACCAGTTCCAGACACTGCACCGAGACAGGGAATGCTACTGCTTGGGGTAGGCCACTATGGTAAAGCCTATCAGAGAAAATGGTTTTGCCTTCAGTTTTCACTCGCTCGCAAAACTGTTGCACGTTGATGTGACCCAGATTTGTATCGGTGATGTTGTCATATGCCGACTTAATGGAGCTGGGAGAAATAATTCCTTGGAATTCATATTTCAGGGAAGATTTATTAGATTTTTCCACTGGCTTCCTCGATCTACCTGCAGATTTAGATCTTTCGGCCATTATGAATTTAATCAAAAGGTGACTCAGGCACGCCAAACAACGCAAACGAGGCTGGGTCTCAGTCTCCGACACTCCGTCGATATAAAAAAAATGTTCTCGTTATATTATTATTATTATTATTATTATTATTATTATTATTATTATTATTATTATTATTATTATTTTGAAAATGATAATAATAATTGCCTCGAATTACAACTTTTAGTATGTTAATAAAATTAAATCGAGACCAAGCTCGAATTCTAACTCTGACAATAACAATTAAAATCTCTCGATTTTAATATTTTGCGTGAATGGCGTATCCGTGGACCTACATGGGTATTTGATTTGTATTTATTTCTTACATGCACGGGAGCTCTCTTCCTTATCCTTGGCGTGGGCTAATCAACTTGAAAAACCAATTTGTTTTATTCTAAAAAAAATTGTTCTGTAGTCAGTGGATGCGTTGAAATGTTCTTTTGCTTGCTGGTGCATGGAATAACCTTATTACTTTCAACCTTTCCTTTCAGATGGGTGCTTTTTCTCCAAATGCGTGGTATTTTAGACAAAAATAGAAGCTTTTCCCTAGTTGGGCGTGGCCTGAGTGCAGACTGTGTGCTATTCCTTTTTATTTTTATTTAAAAAAACTATTCCTTTCCACCTTCATGCGTTGTCCCTTCTTTATCCTGCGCAGTCCTCTTTCTTCACGCGTGAAAATGAATTCTTTCTTTGGTCTTCTTTTGGAATTTTTTTAATCTTTTCCCTGGCGTGTGTGTAGTCTTCCACTTTGGCTAAATGGTTAATCCCTCTTCCTTGGCTAAGGCGTGGAAACCCTTCTTTATTGTCTTTTTTAAAACAATCGCCTCTCTTTCTTTTTCCCCTACATGGGAATTTTTTGGATGCATGGGAAGGTGTGGGAAGGCATTGAGAGCTTCTTGATTCCCTCTTTTTTTTTTTTTTTTAAATTGTTCCTTTCTTTATCAATGCGTAGGTTAAAACAAATGCGTCCTTTTGAAACTGTTGTGAAAATTGTGTTTTAGCAATGCTTTTGGATTTAAAAACAGTTCTTTCTCTCCCTAGGTGCGTCCTTTTGAAACTGTTCTTTATCTCTTCTTCGGCCAATGCGTGGCTTTTTGTCAATTTCTGATTCTTTTAAAAATTGTTCTAGTTCTTTCCTTATGTTGGGCGCCTACACATTTTGTATTTCTCCAAAGCGTGGAAAACTGCTCTTTTTTAATTCCTTTGAAAACGGTTCTCTTTTCTCCTTCCTTTAAAACATGGAAACCTTTCTCCCACAGCTGTGTGTGAAATTCAACTTTAGATTTTGATAAAACCTTTTTGATGAATGCGTGGAGCTTGAAAACAAAACCAAAAACCTTCTTTGGATGCACAACTGATATTTCTTCGCTCACAATGGCGTGAGTTTCTCTTGCATAAGGCTAACAAAATATTATGTCTTCTTGAAGAAAAAGAAGCTTCTGACTTTTTCCAACGGGTTTGATGGAGGAAGTTACGAGGATTAATTCAACTTCCTCTCATCCTGGGTGTGGCTTAAGTGCCAAGGGGAAATGGGAAAAGTAACGGCCAATTGCCAATGGGAATGACAAAATGGGTTGGCAATCCCCGTCCAATTTCCCCATGTGGGAAATTGGGGAATTTTATGCCTGTTTGCCAATCCATGATTTGGAAATTGGCAGAGGAAAACCCACGTGCGGGAAATTTGAAGGAAATTGCCAGGAAAGTGGAAATCCGGGTTCGGGAAGCCAACCCGGCAGTTGGAAACAAAAGCTTACTTCCCCAGCACTAAAACTTGTCGAATGAACTTTAATTTATATTTATTTAATTAAATACTCCTTAAGTTATTTTTTAAAAATTAATTTAATCAAACAAGGAGAAATTAATTAATTAAATATTAATTAATCATTTTAATGTATTTTAATGCGTTTTATAGCCTAGCGGGAAGAGTTCTCGCCCGAAAATCACGAAACGAAGACCGAAACGATCACAAAAATAAGACGATCGCAATGAGTCCAATGAACCACGCAAAGTAATACTTTTCAAAATTTTCTAATTTTTAATTTTTTAATTTTTTCTAACAATTTTTGTGAATTTTTTAAGAGTTAGCATATGGATTTGCACGCATGCAAATGACATGCAACAATGTCGGAACGAAGTCCCTCCTCAATGAAGGTGAGGTTGCCTTTATTGAAAGCCAAAACTGTATTTACATCTATACGTTCAAAATTGTATATGGGGGTGTTTTGGAACATCAATGGAAAGAAAAGTGAATGAGGGAAATGGAATAGAAAGAAGGAAAGGAGTGGAATGGAATGAACTGAAAGAACATGCAAGAGTTAGGTAAAAACAGAGCCTAATATTGCATGAAGAGGAAAGATGAATAACCAACACAAATAAAACGGAGTTTGAGTTAGCCAAACAAGAACATGCAAAAGGGAACACACATGAGCAAGTAGATAGTCAGAGCTTGATCACTGTGAACTAGAACAACTGATTACTAATGTTGACAATAAGATCAAAGATAATATTAGCATGCAAGATTCAAACACCTAACATCTAATGAACATAAGAACACCAAATGTTACAAGAGACAATGAATGAGACATAAATTTCTTATTCTATTAACTCCAAAATGTTTTTCACAAAGAACACAAAGTTTCTTCTTGAAACAAAGCTTTCACAAAAGTATTCTCTTCTCCTCTCTCAAATTCACCCTTTATAAATGAGCCCCTGACCTCCTTTTATAACCCAAAAGTTGGTTACAAAGTAGTTAGGGTTTTACATGATCATTAAATAAGGCACTTAAGTGACCTTTGACTTTTCTAACCAACTTTATTAAATACAACCCAAAAATAGAAATTACTTAAAATATCCAATGTTTCCCAAATAACAACACCTTTTAAAATATACAATAATAACCAATGCCTTATCCATTGAAACGGGGTTCGCCTATCTCAAACGTATGAGAAATGGACTCTCCCACTTCGCTAGATATCAAGAAAATCATCTCCCTACACTGCCGGTGAAACTAGGATCCGCTGCTTTTGCCAGTTGAAAGGATCTAAACCTTCCCAAAGTTTCAAACATCTTTTCTTCTTCTGGAGGTTCACTTGGCTGAAGAATAACCTCACAAAATACCTGCAATTCAAGAATTCTACTTGGCATATCATTTAAATTAACAATTTTAGACTGAGCATTCTCAAACAAGTTCTTTAATTTGATACACCGCTCCATGGAAACTGATGAGAAATTGTTCTTCCACCTGCTCCGATGAACACCTTTGATTATGCTCATTTACTAGGTTGCAGGGAATCTCAGCCATAAATTCCTGGATCAAGGAAAGTGAAGCGAAAACTTCATTGCACATGTTGTCATAATGGATCATAGAATCCAAAAGAAGCGTCTTTCTTGATTTGAGATGTAGACACCAAAGAAAACGTGTCCCTTGATGTTCAAATTTGAGAATCCCTTCAATAGCCAACACTGAAGATTCCATACTTGTCATCTCCTATAGACTGGGCAATATCTCATCCAAATTTGATATAGTAGAAACAAAAGTCTCTTTGAAAGAAAGAATTGGATCCAGATATACACTGATATCTTCATGAAGCTTAACTGCAGTCTTGATCGCTCCCTGGCCCAAAATGAGAATCTCCAAAAGCTAAGTTTTAGTGACATGGCCCAACATGTTTATTTCCTTTGACAAATTAAGAGTCTCTTCATCTGGGGCAGCCACCGCATCAGGTACTGGGAAAGTGCATGATATGGGATTTATCAAATGCTGAACATACTCCACCAATTGACTCTTTTCAACCTTGAGCCGAGAATTTTGGGACTTGTATTTCTCCAATATTTTAAGCACGATATCAATTGAATCTTGAGCCATCGCCATGTCACTTTCTAACGTGGATCTCCCAAGTCCCAGTCTGGAAACTTCATAGTCGGCTGGCGTCATAACATTGCTCTCTTTATCCACTTGTGGTATGGCAAGGTCTGCAAACTTGTTTCCATCATTATCCACCATTATTCGAGAAAGTACCTTAGGTTTCTTAGGAATGGCATCATTCGACAGTTTGAAAAGGGCATCAAAATCAATGTCGATTGGCTTAACAACTCTCTTCCTTTTCTTCACTTCAGAATCAACCCAAGAAGGAGTTTCATTTACTATCTCGACATATAGAATCCTAGAGCTCGAATCAATATTCTCATTATCCCTGACATCATGAGATCCTTCTTGAATCCTATCAACCCTCGATTTGAGGAGACACAACCTCAATGTCCACTTCCTGATCATTCGAGAGATTTTGGGAAATCCCTTCATGAACTACGTGCTCCGAAGTATTTGATATTTGAATTACTTGCACTTGAGTGGGTGTTTGTTCGAAGCATGGCTGAGGATCATTTGCTACCAGCGTCTGAGTGCTATTAATGATGTGAGTCGAAGAATCTCTACTCGAGGTAGAAAATCCAGACACATGCTCCTTTCCTTCTTCAGGGTTTGGATCTTTGAATCTCTCTCTTCGTGACACGTTGCTCGGCGAAGTGGATTTTGGCAACCATTCTTTTCTTGTATGTCATGTATGATTGGATGGTAACGAAGTTGATCGAGAAGAAACCTTGGTTGAATGGAGGTGCCCTGATATAGGTAATTTTTGTGATTCTGAAACGTGATCCGGAATTGATTGAAATTTGGCAAGCTCCCTATCATACCAAGATATGCTTCTTTCGATAATTGGTTGGTTCTTGCCATCGAGAGAAAATTCATCTCTTTTGGTCCAGTCAGTTCGAGGAAATGGTGTGAAGGCAATGGCATCATACGAGGGATCGACGACATCCTCATCATCGGTTATGAATGAATCGGGAGGACTCCAGATGTGGAAGGCCTTGATCTGAGCAAGTGTCAAGCAAGAGTACTCCCGTCTCCTTACCTCATGTTCATCCGAGCAAGCAGCCCAGAAATTCTCCATGGTAGGATTATGTTGATACTTCGCTCCCATAATCATTTGCATATAACCATTAATATCGAACTGGGCTCTCTTCACATATGGATGGATGGTTATGAGAGAAAACTCCTTTTCCATTAATTGTGCACTGAATAAATTTGGGCATTGGTATTCCCCGATTTGGATCGGGAAATGAATTCCTGAACGGTGCTTGTCACTAAGTAAGCAGTGAACTTAGAACAATTGTTGCGCCAGCTCCATTAACGCCCACTTATCACTGACGTACTTGGGAAGTTTCCATAGGGTCCCAACAAAGCCACTCACGCGAATGTAGGAAAAAGATGAAAATTGTATAAACCAGGTTCCCCATTAGGAAATGACACTCATGGCTTCTTTGGAAAACCTTTCCTCGGTATTTTGATTCAAGTTCCGGATCACACGGAAGGTGAATGCATCATTGAATCTTCTAAAATGGTGAGAACTATTTTTGAAGCTGAGCTGAGGGTAATAGTGAAAAACGTTGTTTGATGACCCCAGGACTCCTCTCGTTTCAAGTCCCGAAAATAGCTTTCTTTGTGCTACTGCATAGGTCAGATATGAGATCATGTAGAAGCATCCAGTCATTTTGACTTCTATCAATTGCTTGTGAATGGTGTTGCTGATGCCGGTGGCCCAGTCGACAAACTCCTTCTTGGCTAGGATGATACAGATAAACTAGTACATCCATGGGTGGAAGACCCTTGCAGAAGGTAAAGCAAAAACTTGACTTAGGAGAGTGATCATGTCTCCAATCTCTTCCACAAACTCAATGTGGTACAGTTCTTTGGGGAGCATGTCAATCCGAGGTCTCTTGGTTACCAGCCAATTGTTAACCATTTTGCTCCATCTTAGGGGTTCTTCGTCCCAGAACGCTTGCACAGACTGGTGAGTGATATCTTCATTCTTAAGAAAGTCAGGTATCCCGAGTAACTCCTTAATGTGTTCAGGTGTGATTAAGAGGAAAGGCTCGCGGTTGTCTTTATAAATTCATCGTCTCTCAGGATCGTAATGCTCTGCACAAGCAATCACCAATTCCGGACACTGCACTGAGACAGGGAATGCTGCTACTTGGGGTAGGCCACTGTGGTAAAGCCTATCAGAGAAAATGGTTTTGCCTTCAGTTTTCACTCACTCGCAAAACGGTTTGCACGTTGATGTGACCCAGATTTGTATCAGTGATGTTGTCATATGCCGACTTAATGGAGCTAGGAGGAATAATTCCTTGGAATTCATATTTCAGGGTAGATTTATTAGATTTTTCCACTGGCTTCCTCGATCTCCCTGTAGATTTGGATCTTTCGGCCATTATGAATTTAATCAACAGGTGACTTAGGCACGCCAAACAATGCAAACGGGGCTGGGTCTTAGTCTCCGACACCCCATCAATATAAGAAAAATGTTCCCGTTATATTATTATTATTATTATTATTATTATTATTATTATTTTGAAAATGATAATAATAATTGCCTCTAATTACAACTTTTAGTATGTTAATAAAAACAAATTGAGACCAAGCTCTAATTCTAACTCTGACAATAACAATTAAAAATCTCCCGATTTTAATATTTTGCGTGAATGGCGTATCTGTCGACCTGCATGAGTATTTGATTTGTATTTATTTCTTACATGCACGGGAGCTCTCTTCCTTATCCTTGGCGTGGGCTAATCAACTTGAAAAACCAATTTGTTTTATTCTAAAAAAAAATTGTTCTGTAGTCAGTGGATGCGTTGAAATGTTCTTCTGCTTGCTGGTGCATGGAATAACCTTATTACTTTCAACCTTTCCTTTCAGATGGGTGCTTTTTCTCCAAATGCGTGGTCTTTTAGACAAAAATAGAAGCTTTTCCCTAGTTGGGTGTGGCCTGAGTGCAGACTGTGTGCTATTCCTTTTTATTTTTATTTAAAAAAACTATTCCTTTCCACCTTCATGCGTTGTCCCTTCTTTATTCTGCGCAGTCCTCTTTCTTCACGCGTGAAAATGAATTCTTTCTTTGGTCTTCATTTGGACTGTTTTTAATCTTTTCCCTGGCGCGTGTGTAGTCTTCCACTTTGGCTAAATGGTTAATCCCTCTTCCTTGGCTAAGGCGTGGAAACCCTTCTTTATTGTCTTTTTTAAAACAAACACCTCTCTTTCTTTTTCCCCTACGTGGGAATTTGCTGGATGCATGGGAAGGCGTGGGAAGGCATTGAGAGCTTCTTGATTCCCTCTTTGTTTTTTTTTAAAAAAATTGTTCCTTTCTTTATCAATGCGTAGGTTAAAACAAATGCGTCCTTTTGAAACTGTTGTGAAAATTGTGTTTTAGCAATGCTTTTGGATTTAAAAACAGTTCTTTCTCTCCATAGGCGCGTCCTTTTGAAACTATTTTTTATCTCTTCTTCGGCCAATGCATCTTTTATCAATTTCTGAGTCTTTTAAAAATTGTTCTAGTTCTTTCCTTATGTTGGGCGCCTACACATTTTGTATTTCTCCAAAGCGTGGAAAACTGCTCTTTTTTAATTCCTTTGAAAACGGTTCTCTTTTCTCCTTCCTTTAAAACGTGGAAACCCTTCTCCCACAGCTGTGTGTGAAATTCAACTTTAGATTTTGATAAAACCTTTTTGATGAATGCGTGGAGCTTGAAAACAAAACCAAAAACCTTCTTTGGATGCACAACTGATATTTCTTCGCTCACAATGGCGTGAGTTTCTCTTGCATAAGGCTAACAAAATATTATGTCTTCTTGAAGAAAAAGAAGCTTCTGACTTTTTCCAACGGGTTTGATGGAGGAAATTACGAGGATTAATTCAACTTCCTCTCATCCCGGGTAGTGGCTTAAGTGCCAGGGGGAAATGGGAAAAGTAACGGGCAATTGCCAACGAGAATGGCAAAATGGGTTGGCAATCCCCGTCCAATTTCCCCATGTGGGAAATTGGTGAATTTTATGCCCGTTTGCCAATCCATGATTTGGCAATTGGCAGAGGAAAACCCACGTGCGGGAAATTTGAAGGAAATTGCCAGGAAAGTGGAAATTCGGGTTCGGGAAGCCAACCCGGTAGTTGGAAACAAAAGCTTACTTCCCCGGCACTAAAACTTGTCGAATGAAATTTAATTTATATTTATTTAATTAAATACTCCTTAAGTGATTTTTTAAAAATTAATTTAATCAAACAAGGAGCAATTAATTAATTAAATATTAATTAATTATTTTAATGTATTTTAACGCGTTTTACAGCCTAGCGGGAAGAGTTCTCGCCCGAAAATCACGAAACGAAGACCGACACGATCACAAAAATAAGACGATCGCAATGAGTCCAATGAACCACGCAAAGTAATACTTTTCAAAATTTTCTAATTTTAAATTTTTTAATTGTTTTTTAACAATTTTGCAGAGTCAAAATTGGCTGATAACATACACCAAGAGAGAATCACTATGGGTGGAGAAGGGGAACACTGCTCTTGTTCTATAATCACTATAGATGACCCAGTAGTGCAAGCAATCCAACAATCAAGAAGAGTGTCCAATCCAAGTCAAACGTAAGATAAACCAAGAGTAAAGTGAGAAGATGCAAAGATGGCGAACAAGAACATAGCAGATGGCTAGTTCTTGTGATCTTTCTTCCTTTCTTATGAATGTCTAGGTGTGGTGTGTATATATACCTGACGCCGTCGCTCGCGGGCGATGGTGTCCACCAAGGGAAACCTAATACTGACACCATCACCCACAGGAAATGGCGTCTTCCAAGGAGACCTAAATATCAAGAATGGTGCAATGTGTTGTGGATCAAGAAAGAATAAGTGAAAAAGGTGCCAATGATGGAGTCAGATGCAAGTAAGTGTCGGGAGTGCAAGTGTGTGAAACAAAGAAGGACAAGGATAGCTAAAGCTAGGATCATATAACGATATGTCTCTATGTGTATTGTCTCTAACCCATAATGACCATGTGAATAGTCATACCTCATTCCCGGTAGGCCCCTTAAGGTACCTACTCAATAAGTAGATGCATCACTGACCCTTATCTACACAAAGGAATTGTTAGAAACATGTATGAAAGATTAGGATGAAAATTTAGGTGTATATAGGTTGGTGGTGGATCATCGTTGGGAGGGAATACCACCTAACTAAATGTTCCTCTACAAGCAGATCTACAATGGTCCACCCATCTAGATTTAGTTAATTATCTTAAATAGTAAAAGACACCATGATGTGTTATCCTGAAGGAGGAGACACGACCACAATAACCCAACATTGAGCCAGATGTGTCGAACGTGATGAACCGACAATCACCTTACCTTAAGGAGGTGGAAAACTCCAACTAGCTCGCCGAAATGGTGACCATACACTAAGGAAGAGTGGTGGGTGTGCAAGTGACTCTTTCTACACCTAGTAGAAGTAGGTGGAAGGCTCCAACCATGGAAGATCTAGTGGAACTCAGCTCATGGTGTATGGCGCACTTCCCCAGTAGTTGAGCAGTTGTTGTAAATACTAAATTCAAATGTCAGTTTTTGTGCTTGGACTTGTATATAAAAGAACACCTAATAAATCACATCAACCTTTTCATTAGTGGAAAATTGTTGTGAGATATCATCATTAACTAAATATAAAAACATTCCCAACTTTCACGAATTAAATAAAATTATTTTATTTTATTTATAATAATTTAATTATATGAATTCGTTATCATAACTACAACACGAAATAAGAACCATAGTTCAGTTATTATTTTGTGGATCCCCATTAAATATTTACACGATTTGAAACTTCCACTTAATGTCAACAAGACAATATCTCATGCTTATCTTACAATCATTATGTTGTGTGAACATAACTCTTTGATTTCCTTCTTTCTGCATCTACATTTTAGATATGTAGCCATCAATGCAATTAGAATTAGTGACCTGATTTAGAAGTGAAGAGAAACAAAATGTTTTTTTTTTTTAATTATCACTAAGCAAAGCGCTCAACGAAACTAGATTCCAAATGGCCCTTTGAAGTGGAGTGGCATTTGACTCTAGGATTGTGTCATAGGTCTTTCTATTTATTGGTCCCAAATTACCTCTACCCTAACAAGTTTTCCTTTTTTCCCCTAGGGATATTAAAATAAATAAAAAATAGATTGCTAATGCCATTCCTTTGATTTTAGTAATCATTTCTCATGGTTTTGGGACATAAAACTATTTATTTTAAAAACTCGTTAAATCCCTTGAATAATTTACATTTTGATATTCGATAAACCAATATGAGGATGATGAATAGCCACATAAATAAACCCTAAAACCTCCCTCTTTTGCAACTCGATACTCTCTAATTAATACATTTGGTAAATCTGTTAATGGCAACGTCATAATTAATTCAGTTTTTTATTTATACTTTATTTACAAAAATTATATAAAGTAGATTGCAAAAAAACTATCAAAAATAAAGATAGCGGGGATAGCTCAGTTGGGAGAGCGTCAGACTGAAGATCTGAAGGTCGCGTGTTCGATCCACGCTCACCGCATTTTTATTATTTAAAAAAACTTTAGAAGATTCGTTCAAACACTATTTCAATTTTTTTTTAAATTAATAGAAATATTGAGGTGGTGGTGGTGATGCGGCGCATTAAATTTGGAAAGCTTTGTTAACCAAAGATATAGCGTAGATTATATTATCAATTGTCTTACAACCAGCAATCGCATGTGTACAATGTAATGTGAACGCATGGTATTTGTTATTTGACTTAGAAAGACAATTATTACTTTTGTAGAAAATTGTTAGATGTCCTTCAAATTTGACCGAGTCTCTAAGCTTTCCAATTATTAGTAGTTGATGTGGTTTGCAATTATTTAGGAGTAATTGTGTTAATATTGCATATATTGTTTGGTTGGTCTTTTGTTGACAAAAACTCTGGAGAAGTGTGAAAGGTTTTTAATTTTGGATTATTTTCTACATGAAGACTTTTGTTTATAGAAAGAAACTATATACAAGCAAACTCGTTGAGGGACATGTTAATTAGAGAGAAATGGTAGGCCATTTAGGGAGGAAAAAGACTTTAGCAGCAATAGCAGAACGGCATTATTGGCCAGCTTAAAGGAAAAATAATGGCAGAAGAGTGAAAGGTGGTAAAGGGCAGAAGTCAAAACACGTGAATGTAGACCCTATTGCATGTTCCTATTTGACTATGAGATAATATTTCAATGGATTTTATTTTGAATCTACCTATAACACAGTGGGTGACTCAATCCTTGTTTATTGTTGATAGATTTTTTTAAATGGACTGTTTCCTACCTTGTAGAAAGACTAAGGATGCTTGACAAGTTGCGAATATTTTTTTTAAAGAACTTGTTTGCTAATTTGTTTTTTAAAGAATTTGTGAGGATGCACGAAAAACGAAGAAGCATTACCTCTAAATCAGACACAAAATTGCTAAGTTATTTTTTGAAAACTCTTCTGAAAAAAATGAATACCAGGTTACAATTTAATTATGTTGTGCATATCGCCGACAAACTGATGGGCGAACAAAAATATTTATAGGTCACTTGGCAATCTATTGAAGTGTCTAGTTGAAGAGAAACCAGAACAATCGTATAGAGTGATACCTCAGGCAGAATTTGAATAAATAAAAGTAAAGAGTTCACGCTATTCCAAATTGTATATGGTAGCAATCCTATAGGAATTGCAGATTTGGTCAATCTACCAATTGAAGCAATACAAAATCATTAAACAATGGCATATGATGCTCCGCTTTTCCTCAATTTGAAAACAAAAATTGAATAAGCAAATTAAATCATTTGGAAAGCACTTCTAAGATATAAATATAATTTAGGTCCTTAGAAACTCTCTACACGATGTGAAGCTCTCCTTAACCAAAACAATTTTACTATGCAATGTAAATGAGTTAATTTTCTACGAACTCATATTTTGTAATCAATCCATCAGTCAACACCAAAGCCTAAGAAGAACACAAAGCAAATGAAGACGATGGAGGGTAGAAAAGAGAGGATGACAAAGGACAACGATGTTTGAGTCACAAAACTTACTGCGAATTTGAAAAGAAATTGCTGGAGGAATTGTTGGATGAATGTTTTGTGCCCTATGTGAAGATTGTTGGATGAATTTCCGTGCACTGTGCGAAGAATTTGTTTGCTTCTACAAATCTCTTGCAAATAAGAACACTGAACTTCAAAGAGAGAATATATATATAACCTGCAGTATTGCTAAATATACCTGGTATTCAGCATGCTAAACTAAAAACAACAAACCCGCATTCAACATGCAAAAATGAAAATGTAAAACTGCTGAAAATAGCCAGGAAAAACGTAAACATCAAAAAGGTCGGCATAACCGTCATTATTAGAACTTCTGAGAAATTTGAATAGCTAGCGAAGCACGTTACAAAGACAAAATGGATATGGACAAGATTTGTTCGAGCGTTTGACGATCAACGTTACAAATGCAATTAATCCTCATCAAACTAGAACAGACCAGAGAAAATCAATTGTGGGCCTGCAAATTGATGGTCGAGAGGCCGTAATAAATTAAGGCGGGTGTAGACAATTACAGGGCTAAAAAATAAGAAACCCGTTTTTTTTTTAATATTTTTTCGTTATTTAGTTTGTGAAAATATAAAAAATGGAAAATTTTATATAAAAAAATAGAATTCCCAGCCACCTTAGCGATCTAAGCCGTCAACTAACAAATTTTGATTTGAGAAGCACCGATAATTTGAATGTCATGTAGTATGATTTCTTTAAAATTCACCTGCTCTCTTCTTCAATTGAAATAATCCTAATTTTGAAAGAAATTGTAACAATTTTAACTTAAATACTTTGTCGTGGCCGGTAGTGTGGTAGTGAGGTACTTAAATACTATATATATACGTAGCATTCATCATCCAATTGTTAAAAACGAAAAAGCTAAAAATATCTTATAAAAAATTAAAAAAATAAAAGCAAAATTATTAGAAAAGCAAAAAATAAAATTGTTAAAAATAGCAAAACCATCATTTAGGCCGTCAAATTTGACACAATCCCATGAATATCCACAAAGCCTTTTCCCATAGGGGTAACACCTTTGGCGTAATTACTTAAACACATATAAATGATCTTATATTAAATTACATTGTTCATTGAAGTGTTCAATTAATAAAGAAAAAAACATGTTTGAGTTGTAATTAGGTTAATCCCACTTTAGTAAGAATATTGAGAGAGAGTTGCCTTGTGCATCAACTAACAATAACAATTGGGACAATATGGGAAAGGACCCTATAGTTGTGCGTGTACCAAAAGATGCACATTTGTTTTCACCATAGGTTATTGAAAAAAGGACCAATAGTTGTTCACTTTTTTATTAATGACACTTTTTAAGAACCAATGACAACGTGACAAATAGGGCACTCAGTCATTGGTCCCTCTTTCAAATGCTTTATATTAATTTTCTTCATTTTAAATCAATTCAA
The DNA here is from genome assembly GCA_019776745.2 of Taxus chinensis. Taxonomy (NCBI): domain Eukaryota; kingdom Viridiplantae; phylum Streptophyta; class Pinopsida; order Cupressales; family Taxaceae; genus Taxus; species Taxus chinensis. Next base: position 527,232,750 of record CM034153.1, read on the forward strand.
AAACTACTTTTCCCTCCAAATAAACATGTGAAACGAAAATGTTGATGTGGCACAATGGTTCGTTACACGATGGTATTTTTTTATGCTAACGAGACCCCTACATATATCTACCTACCCCTAAAGTGAGGGTGTGCAGCTATAGGGTCCTCTCCCCTAGTGGCATAAAAAGCATTACATGCTTCAAAAGCTTTGCCAACTAAGAATTAAACAAGGCGACGAGAATCCCATGTTGAAAGCCTTCAAATATACACATAGATGTTTGGGTTGTATTTTGGTTAATCCCGCATTAGTAAGAATGTTGAGACAAAGGTGACATAAAGGCATTACATGCTCCAAAAGATTTACCAATAGAGAATTAAACAAGACAACTAGAAAGCCATGTTGAAGCCTTCAAATATACACATAGATGTTTGGGTTGTATTTCGGTTAATCCCACAGTAGTAAGAATGTTGAGACAAAGGTGACATAAAGGCAATACATGCTTCAAAAAAATTTCCAATAGGGAAATGGGTAAGGAGCCCACAAAATAGATTACATTCACTATTTCTTGACCCTTGAAAATTGCTCGTTGAAGCCTTGAATTAGTAAACACATATACTTGTTTAGTTGTCATTGAAATAATCATATATTAGTGAAAATATTGAATATAAAAGGCATGACATGCTTCAAAAATATTTTTGAATGGGGAAATAAGAAAGAGGGCGAGAAGTCAAAAGCTATATTACATTCACAATTCCTCCACCTATGAACAAGCTAAGTAAATTCCCTTAATAAATATCATCTTCAAATGATTCGAATAAAATCCTATAGAATATAACTTAATTAAACTAAATAATCCTAAATTAGTATAAGAATTTTGAGACAAGGGTGGCCTATAAGGCAATATATGCTCCAAAATATTTTCCAATGGGGGAGGCTAGAGGATGAGAAGCCTAGAGTCATAGACCTTATGATTATTACCAATAAAATATGTGTAATTTGTAAATAAGTGAAATATGGTTAAATTAAGAAACACTAAATACAATTAACACGTAATTAATTTTTCTGAATCAATATTGGATGATACACTTAGGGTTTAGAGGCTATCTCGAATGAGTTACAACGTGAACATTGTAATCTAAACATGGATATGGAATTGCATTATTGGTCCTATCACATAACTTGTTTGGAAAAAAGAAAGTGTCATGCACAATTGCCAAGAGCATTATCACTTCATATTAGGAGTCAAGAATGCCAACACTTTTAGTCAAGTGTTAGAAGAACCTTTTATTCTTGTCATGCGATGAAAAACTCTATAATGAATTCACAAATGGGTTCACATGGTTCCAAGCTATTATTTCCTAGCCCTGATTTGTGCATTATAACTCCCACGTACTTACGGAATAGATTTTCTTTTTTGCCCTAAAATGAATATAATGTGGCAATGATATCTGAAGACTTAAAGAAAACCAAAGCAACTTTAATGGCTTGCAATAAAGCTAATGAATAGTGTGACTATATTGTTAGTTGTTAAGGACCTAAAGTGTGGGAATCACAATGTAGAAAATAATGAATTACATACAAGAAATACTTTCAAAATTATTAAGTGCATAACATAGATATATAGCTTCTGCTAATTTCTCTAGTGATTTCTTGATTTCTCTCAAGTACATATTAGTGCACAATAGAACGTCATGAATGTTTAGTGTTCTGCTTGACACTTTTTAGTAGCACATATCAAATTAACTACAAGGTTTGTGTATATAGAGAACTAAATTTAATTTAGGACCCTACTCGTGTTAAAATCAACATCAAACAACTAGAAGTGATAAACATGGGACAAAGATGATGGGTGTCCTATGACTTAGAGAAAACCAAAATAAAAAGGACTAGGAGTGTCGACATTTTTTCCATAGAGACCTATAAAAATGGAAGAGAGACAAGTATGGGGGAATGAGAAGAAAGATGCAGGGCCATCAAAAGTTGAAAAACATGCAAATATTGCATTATTTGCACCAATAATAGAAAAATAGATGATCATGCTACAAAATATGAAATAAAAATTGATAAATGTCTTGATGACTTCTTTAGGTGTTTAAATTTCATCCACCTTGAGAGGTGTGTGTTTGTGTAAACACATAATTCATAGTAATAGAAAAAGGATATAATTGCATGTTTGGATTGCATTTTGATGCTTCTTATTAACATTATATCATATTAGCTACAATACTTGTGTATTTATAGACACGTGGATTCAAATTAGGACCTTATTAGTGTGCAACCTGACATCAAATTAATATAAGCAATAAAGACGAGAAAAATAGGATGGGTGCACCATAACTTAGAAAAGACCACACAAAAAGAGACCATAAATGTATAACATTTCTTTCACGGAGACCTAGAAACATGAAAATCGAGAGACAAACTTTACATTATGCTAGCACATGCATTCTAGACCACTACCCTCTCACATTCCATTAGAATTCACCCACGTCTCTTTAGAATTGATTTAATTAATTCTATCATGCTTAAAGCATACATTCATACCCCTTGGTTAATTTAATTAGTTGTTTAGATAAATAAATAGCTAATTATCCACTCATCTTCACTTCACCATCCAAATCACTCAAGTTGAACTATCTCACTCCACTCAAGTTATAGAACCCTACAAAAGTGGAAGAAAAATATTCATGTACAACTACCTTTTTGAATAAAATCAAAAGCCAACTAAATATTCATTTCCCCTTAAATTAATATTCAAACCATCCAATTGCGTAGACCAAATCAACTTGTTAATTCAAGAAAATGCATTCATTTCCTTGCAAATCATTCAAACCCACAATCTATGACCTCTCCTTCAACTATAAATATGAGGCTCAATCCTTCAAAATTCACCCTTGGGAAGCTTTAAGCATTTGCAGCAATACAATGCAAAATTGCCACTAGAATTTACATACCGAAAGGTTGTCCATTTGATCATTTGTTTATTGTAGCCTCCTTATTCCATTTGGAACCAAGTTTGGAGCATTCAAAACCAAATCATCCAAATATATCCAACAAGCTTGGTACTCCATTCCACACTTCAGCGATCTCATTAGAGGTTGCAAGAGAACTTTAAGGAAGATTTGCATTTGTTTTTCATTATTTGTTTCTTCATTTGCTTTCAATTTTTATTGCATACATTCTTACACGCTTGGTGGGAATCCCAAGCATTCTTTATCATTTTTAGCTTGTTTCTTTCCAAACTAACTTTTTTTTGTTATGTGTTTTGTTTCAGACTTAGTGTCAAAGGTTAAGGGTATTTAGTGGAGTGAACTAGAAGAAAATCCCAAAAACACATTCATTTTTCCGTGTTTTTCTTCATTCTTTATGCATCTACAAGATCCATGTGCTATTGTATTAGTAAATGCGCTACTATCACCAGTGAAACATGTCAGCATAGCATTACATGTGCTAGTGTATCACTACACATACTAGTGTTCAATTGTCTATTAAATCTATCATTGTGCACGCGCTAGCATAACACTAAACACGCTTACGTTCAAATTTTTGTTAACTCTATCGTCATGCATGCACTGGAGTATCTTTACATGTGCTAACATTCAAATTTTTGTTAAGTTTGTCTCTGTGCACATGCTAGCATATCACTGCATGCACTAGCATTCAACTTTTTGTTTACTCTATCTCTGTACACGCGCTATTGTAACCATTTCTGAACTTGAAGAAGTATTTGTCATGTTAGTGCACCTACTTGAGTGTGCTATCGTAACACATGGTAGTGCACCTACTTGAGTGCACTACCATAACCCTTCACGCTAGTACACCTACTTGAGTGCGCTACCATATCCCTTCACACTATCACACCTAATTGCATGTGCTAGTGTTCTGAGCATTTGTTTTTGTTGTTTTATAATTTTCTAAAGTATTAATTTATTTTGTATTACTATTTAAGCACCATTTTTGAACTTATTAACTGTAGGTTTCATAAAAAAATCTAACACTTATTTTTTAAATCTTTATCTAATCTAATCTAATCATAACAACCGCACATGCTCTTCTCTCGTACCCTCTTGGGTGAGCTTGAGAATCATAAATGGTGAAGTTTGTTTCCTTGTTTTACATCATATTTTCTCTGTAGGGAAATTACTAATTTATTGTGTACAGAACCACATTGTACAAAGAATTCCTTGAAAACTTAATCAAACTCTTAACATCATATGCATGTTTCCTTGGTCGAAGACTACAAAACAAAACAAACTTTATAAAAATTTACATTTCAGGTTCGGATAATGGTTTATTCCCATTCGCTTTAATTGTGGGTAGTGCTTCGACATAGTCCTAAAACTCATTATGAGGAGTACCACAGCCAACAAAATAGGTACCCCAACCCACTTAACTATTGATACATGTGAGGAAACCATAAGTAGCCCATGGTGATGGAACCATTCTTAATTGATTGTGGGGTATAATCTGTATCTAGGAAATCAATTTCCTAGCATTAGTACATTCAAGCACTTTGTTGAGTAAAATTTCTCACTAACCCCTAGGAATCTTGACAAACCGAAGCTAATAACAACATTGTTATCCAAATTACTTGATTCAAATTAGTTTATGTTTGACATTCTTCTCTCAAATTATATCATATTCCATTCCCGTCAAAATCAAACTCCCTTCAAAATTTGTAAACTCTTCTCTTTTCAATACCCATTCCAAATTGAATTGAATCAAGTCTAATCTTTATTGTTTGGATTCACTTTCCAAGTTTAAGCATATCATTCAATCCAAATCAATTCCAAGCCTTACTCTTTGGATTCAATTTCCATGTTTAAGCACATCGTTCAATCTAAATCAAGTGCAAGCCTTACTCTTTGGATTCACTTTCCAAGTTAAAGCACATCGTTCAATCCTTATCAAGTTTAAACACAATAAAAATTCAATCACAAGTCTTTTTTTTTGTACTAATTTTATCCAAGCTAAGAAAATCCACAAGTCAAGTATAAAAGTCTTAAATTTGGGGTACCCATATCCAAATTTAAGCAATCAATTCTAACTCAATCTTATACTTTGATATTCCCTTTATCAAGTTTAAGTGCAATCAACTTCCATCCAATTCTTATACGTTGAATATTCACACTATTAATGTATTAAGAAACTCAAATCCACATCTAAAATTTATACATTGAACATTCACTTTATTCAAACATTAAGTTAAACTCAATCCAACTCAATGGAAACAATTTTCAATCTCGAACTTAGGTTTTTATTATCTCTAACAAAGTTTAAAACAATCATTCTTATCTATATTTTTAGTTCAAAATTTGTTGCAAATTCTACAAAATCTCAAACACATTATTCACTTATGTATTTACCTATAACACAATGGTGTTTACATGTAGTAAAAGTACTCATCTCCCTGACAATTCTGAAATATTCTACCCTTTTGGGCATAGCCCTTTCGAAGACAAAGACATTGGAGGACAACCTAAACTATTAACAAGTGAGAAAATATCTATTGATCATGTTATAACATAAAATAAAAATCAATATCTGCTTCACCTTTTCGAAATGGGAGAAAAGCTACCCTCTAACTTCAAGCATGAACATTTAAAATAATTAATCAAAAATCTCAAGTCTAGTATGAAAAATGCTAAATCAACCACTGTATCTGATTCATCAAAATAATAGTTGATATCCAAAATTGAGGAGTTACAATGCCAACTCAAAAACACCAAAAATCCTAAAACATGGGAAGATCACAAATCAACACATGACAATGATGTCACCATGTACATTCCTCAAGTCAACAATCTATTCACACAATAATGGAAGAGTATAAAAGAAACTTTAATGGGACTCCAAAAGCACACAAAGCAATTCAATTTCGATGAACTGTGTCCTTACCAATTCGATAGGTATATGTTAAGTGTACCTTTCCATAAATATTTTAAAACACCCAAATTTTATAATAAGGGAAAACATGATACAAGAGAGCATGTCAAATAATTTTTCATGACATGTCAAGAGTGGTATACAATTATATATTTCTCTTACGCCTCTTCCCTAAAATTTTAGGAGGGAAATCTTTGGATTGGTTCTTACACCTTCCAAAGGGATCGATCACGACATTCACAGACCTCTCAGAGAAATTTGTCGAACATTTATAATTCAATATTGATTATGAAATTGCAGTGACATACCTTTACAACACAAAGCAAAGGAATAATGAAACTTTCATGTCATTTCTTCAACGGTGGCAAGGAATCGTAAGATGATTCCCTTGCTCTATACCCGAGAATAAATCACTTAGCATCTTCATTCCAAATCTCAATTTAGAGTTATCTTTTCAAATGAAAATGTATTTTTTTACTAACTTTGAAGAAGTAATAAAAAAAAGACAACAAATTGAGAGGGATCTTATTGTAAAGGGCCTAATCAAGACACCTTCAAAAGATTAACCCAATAATCAAAACAACAGTCGCAATCAAAATCACAATAAATTTAAATTTGTGAATCAAAATAGAAATGTTGTAAAAAATAGAATCACTGATTCTCGTCGTGTTCAAACTATACAAAATTGATTCTATTATTTCCTTGTTAGATCATACACCAGACATGGTTGACACTGTCAAATTTAACCCTCATACTTGTGTTGTAACAATGCGACTTAAATAGGTTTTGGTTCCCACTACTAAACAACCTTCTACATCAACAATGTGACAACAAGTGTCTAAACCTGAGTCCGCCACAAATGCACAATCCTCAAATGGAAAGTCTTCGTTTGATTACTATAATATAATCAAAATATTAGAGAATACCATTGAAAAAATTTCTCTCATGGAATTTCTCAATACATCTCCTTCTCTTACAAGTATATTTACTCATGTAATCTATGAGGCACATGTTCCTAAGGATATCAACTCCCAAAAATTTTAGGCTTCCATTGCAAATTTATCATCCGATAATCACATTTTTTCATTTGGTCCTTATGACCTCTTAAACCCTAATGTTACCAATAATAATTCCTTATAGATATAAGCATTTGTCACCCATCATAAAATCAAATGTGTGATTATAGAAAATGGAGCTACATTGAACATATGCTCCTTGAAATTGCTGAGATGTCTAGGTTATACTGAGGAAAGTCTAGGCACTAACATCATTACCATTCGTGGTTATGATAATAACAAAAGGCAATCCACGGGTAATATCTCTTTGCAGATCAAATTTGGACCCCAAACTCTAGACACATTTTTCCATGTTGTTTATGTGGAAACATCCTATAATATCCTCCTAGGCCACCCATAGATTCACAGCATGAAACTCGTTCCTTCTACATAATATCAGTGCATCAAATTCCCCTATGAAGGAAAATAATTCACTTTGCATACATATGTTAAACCCTTTGAGTATTGAAAAATCTTAAAAGGTATACATACGCATGAAAAATATTTTCCTTATGTGGATAAATCCTTGGATCCTCTCCTTATCCCATTCATAGATGAAACCCACACATATCCTAAAGTCTCAACCATCCAATTCCTCCACCCCATCTACATTGAAAATCATAGACAAACATCTTAGAGAGTATGAACTCCAAATTCCCTTCACGTTGGCAACCTATTGTCATCCCCACATAGTTATGGTCAATCTAATGTTTCCCATATTAAAAATCCTCCTATTTGTAATCTTGGTAATTTTGTATGAAGAACACATTCCAAGTTCTTCCGGATCTTGTCTATATGATGACAGATATGATTCTTTCTAAGAATCATATGAGTATACAAAAGTGCACAGAATCATGAAAAATATACAGTGGAAAAAAAATAGACTTGGGTAAAATGAACAAGGACGTCTTGATCCAATACCTTACACAGAAAACATTTATCGGTATGGTCTTGGTTATCGTACATTTAAAAAACTCACACGTAATTCTTAATGTCTCGACTAGCTCTGAGGAAACTGAATCTGATGATGAGACATGTTACACACATAACCTCTTTGATAACCTTGCCAAAACAAACCTATTTATTGAAAACCTGTCCATCAATACTATCGAATTCAACCTTGTCTACCCTACCCTCATAAGTCAGGAGAAACTAAATCATGTCTCCATGGAACTCTTTCAAAACAACGAGGCCATTGAAGAATTTATCAGGACTCGGGATCCCATCCCCCTTTCTTATCATAGGAAGGGATTCTATATTGACCTTGGTGCAACCACCTACTTTGGCGAGGAACTAGAGTACCCTATTCCACAAAAAAATAAAAGTTAAATGATGATACGCCCTTAACCTATTGCTTGTATTAGGATATGAGTAGCCGACTTATGGTTTACCATATCATTTTATTATATCATTTAAACTTTCTCGTGCTTAATAGGTCAGCATTGGTGATGGCCATAGCATATGAATAGTATATATAGGGGATTGTAGGTAGTATTTCATTATCATTTGATCATTTGAGTCTTATTATATGGTTTAGAGGTTGCCCCCTCAAAGTGGCGAAGCTATTCTAATTGCATATTGAGATCATTATTCTAAAATATTGTGTTATTTGGTGTTCTATTTTTTCTCATAATCTGAATTATACAAGCAATTTCATTACAAATGGTATCAGAGCTACGATCTGAGCCAAAATTAGGGCAAAAACCCTAAAAACAATTTCCGCCATATATTGTAAAATAGAGATAATTGGTGGGAGATATTTTTACTAGACTTGTGAAAAATTTCAAGTAAGATTCTGTGAAAATTTTAGAATTTTTTATTTATTTTGTAAAAGTTATTACAAATTTAGGTGTTTTTCATAAAATTGCTCCCTAGGGTTGCAAATTGTGGAATATTTTCAAGTTCTTTACATTTTCGGAAATATCTCAAAAAAATAGTATTATTATATTCTCTGTATTTTTTCTTTCTCAGCCGAATTTGTAATGAAACCCTAAACCCTAAGGTTTGACATCATGGCGGGGCCTTCCACAAGAGCAAAAAAGAATTCGATTACTCTGGGTAAAACCCCAGATAAAGATGGGGTAGTGATTGAAGAGATGGAGTTAGAAGGGGTATATACATATTCCTCAGCAGTAGGGTTTACCTCAGTTGATCATAAGGTGAGCCAACTTGAGTATGAGCTATGAAATGTACAATCTGAGATGGCCTCTAAAGGAGACATAAACCAAATTAATCATCAGTTGGATGATATCATGCAACATGTAAAGGGTTAAAAATATGGCCCAAATCTATCCCATATCAACCAAGGAGGATCTTCAATTCAAAAATCATGGACAAAATAACCCATGTTGGATCACTTTTCCATACCAATCAGAATCCCAACTTATTCGCAACCATAAAACATGATGCCGAAAGTGGATATGTGCAAATTTGATGGTAAGGATCCCCTGAACTGGATAAATCAAATGGAGAACTTCTTTGAGTTACATCAAACACCATCAGGAAAAAAAGGTGACATTGGCATCCCTCTATCTTAAATCTGACCAATTCGTTTGGTATCGATGGTTATGTGCTCAGAGGCAGAAGAATGGTCTTAGTGTCACTCGAACAATTTTTACCAAGGAGTTGTAATTGCACTATAGTTCCAGTGTTTCAGAGAACTACTTTAGTCAATTAGAAAATTTACGACAAACAGGATCAGCCAAAGATTATGTGCATCAATTCCAGAACCTATCCTTAAGGGTGGAGAATAGTCCAAAAGAGAATTTGAATGACCTATTTCTTGGGGGTCTTAAGGACCACATCGAGCATGAGGTACGTATGTTTAATCCACTCAAGATTTCTGATTCTATTATCATGGCACATCGTGCAGAGGAAAAAATTATTTGTAGTAGGAGGCCACCTTTCATTAACACCAGAGACCATAGTATCTTTTCCCCTTCATTTGTTAGGCCAATTAGACTAACTCCTCAAAAATGGAAGAAAAGAGAGCAAAAGGATTATGTTTTAACTGTGATAGAAAATATGGACTAGGACATAAATGTGTTGAGAATAATTTTTTCTATATTGATGGAGGTAATGAGGATGATGAGGAAGCTGAAATTATAGGAGAGGTTGAGGAACAAGTAGAAGATGAAGTAGAGGATCACCAACCTACAATTTCTTGCCATGCATTGTCAGGTATTATTACTCCTCAAACACTCAAGGTTATTGGATATCTCAAAAAATAGAAGGTGACGGTGCTGATTGACTTGGGGAAGTACTCATAACTTCATAAATAGTAAGTTAGCTGCCCACCTCAATTTTTTTATTTACCTAGCTCCAGAAATGCAGGTTATGATTGCGGATGGTGGGGCAGGTGCATAGGAAAGTGTCATAGTATCAAGATTTCCATGGGAGACTACATGTTAGACTCACCTATGTTTGCTATTTCTATGGGAGGGGCAGATATTGTTTTGGGTGTCCAATGGCTCACAACCTTAGGTACTATAGAGATTAATTTCCAAGAATTGTTCATGTGATTTCATTCACATGGAAGGAAAATACAATTGAATGGGATGGTAGCTAAGTCTCCATAGATTATTAGCTCTCATCAGATGCAAAAGGTTCTTAGAAAATGAGTAGATGGATTTATAACAAAGTTATTTTCCATAGAAGTATAAAGTATAGAGTCTTCAATGCCACCCGATCTTCAGAAGATTGTTGATGCTCACTCATTTGTTTTTGATGCAATTCCAAAGGGACTACCCATCAATTAGGGATCATGATCATGTCATTCAGTTGATTCCAGGGAGCCAAACACCTAACATCAGACCATACATTATACCCATATTCCCAGAAAAGTGAGAATGAGAAAATGGTTGAGGAAATGTTGAAGGTAGGTATCATCAGGCATAGCTAAGAGTGCATATTCTTCACCAGGGTGGTCATGGTACGTAAGAAGGATGAAACATGGAGGATGTGTCCAGATTATCGAGAACTCAACAAGTACACCATCAAAGATAAGTTTCCTATTCCAGTAATTGATGATTTACTTGATGAATTGCATGGTGTTGTTTATTTCACAAAATTAGATCTTCGTTCGAGGTACCATCAAATTAGAATAAAAGAGGAAGATGTTCATAAAACAACTTTCAAGAATCATGAGGGCCATTATGAGTTTTTGGTAATGCCTTTTGGTCTTACAAATGCGCCTTCAACCTTTCAAAGCTTTATGAACACTGTTTTTAGGCCATTTTAAAGGAAATTTGTATTAGTTTTCTTTTATGACATATTGATTTACAGTAAGACATGGGAAGAACACTTCCAACATGTAAATCAAGTGTTAGAAGTTTTGGAGAAACATACTCTCTATGTAAATCCATCCAAATGTTATTTTAGTGTATAAGAGGTAGAGTACTTGGGTCACATTGTATCCCATGAAGGCGTCAAAGTTGATCCTCAGAAGATCAAAGCTATGGTGGAATGGCCAAGGCCCAAAAATCTCAAAAATCTTTGTGGGTTCCTAACACTAACAGGGTACTATAGAATATTTGTGCAGGGATATGGTAGAATAGAAACCCCACTCACAACATTTCTAAAAAAGGATGCCTTCCATCGGACAACCGTAGCCACTAAATCCTTTGAGCAGCTGAAGGAGCCATGTGCAACACCCCAGTTTTGGCTACTCCCAACTTCTCAAAAACCTTCATTATTGAATGTGATGCTTCAGGATCAGGATTGGGAGTAGTTCTAATGCAGGAAGGAAGACCAATTACATTTGAGAATCACCAATTCAAAGTAAAATATCTTCTCAAACCTTTTTATGATGGTTATTCTTCATGTGGTCAAGCAATGGAGGCCCTATCTCATGGGTAGACACTTCAAGGTAAAAACTAGTCATGATAGTCTCAAATACTTTTTGAAGCAAAGGTTATCATTTGAGGAAAAAAAAAAGTGGGTAAAAAAAATGTTGGGTTATGATTTTGAAATCATATACAAAAAGGGTAAAGAAAATGTAGTAGTTGATGCGTTGTCTAGAAGGGATACATCCGCAGATGCCTTACTATGTGGAATGTCCATGTGGACGGACCAATTGGGTGGATGAAGCACGATTGGAATGGAATCAAGAAAAGGATAAAAAATCTCTAATACAGAATATCAAGCAAGGATCTATGACATCTAACAAATTTTAGTGGAAAGGTAATGCCCTATGGTACAGGGATAGGTTATACTTGAGTAAAGATTCTGAGTTAAAGCATAAGATTCTTGTAGAGCTACATGCCTCACCTGTTGGAGGACACTCTGGGTTTTTGAAGACATATCATAGAATAAAAAGAGAATTATTTTGGGAAGGACTTAAGGGGGTGTTATCCAATTTCACCCCCACAGGGTTGAATTGATAACATACATCAGAATTCTCAAGTCCCAGGCAAATTGATTAATCCAGGGAAAAAATCATGTTTCTAAGGTCCCTTCAAAAAATTTTCTAACTCCCCTGTCTAGGTTGAAAAGAACAAGCTCTAAGAAAATGCGAGAAAGTTGTAGAAAATAAGCTTGGGCCAGAAAAATTGTGAAAATCGGCTAAGTCCTAGTCCCCGGGATAGTCGAGACATTTGGGACGTCAAGGCGTGAATCGGCCGAAAAGCCTATAGGCGGCCCAAACAGCAAAGGGACATTTGGGACAAATGGATGCGAACTTCCAGAATCGGCTGAAAGAAAGAAAATTTGTCCAAGTCCTTCACCGAGAGCAAGCAGGATAAGAGTACGCGGAAGACCCGAACCGGCCGGTTCGGCCGAAACAGGAAACTTTCGCACTGGGACATCTGGGCCGTGAGTGCGCGGAGGACATGAACTGGCCGGTTCACCTAAAACGGAAAATTTTAGCACAAGGACAAGTGGGACAAAGGGACGCGTGGAACTCGGATAGCCGAAGGAGCTGAAAGCCAATCAAATAACGCCACGTGTCACTGGCAGAAAGGGGACGTGGAAGTCCATTTCGGGCAAACTGGAAGAATTTGTCCCAGACAGTTTGGGACATCCGGGAAAAAAGGACGTGGTGGACGCGAAATCCGGCAGGCCCGTGGACGAATCACAGCATGACACGTGTCGCCAAGGAAAAAGTCCAAAAAGTCAAAGGGGCGAGTTTTTGAGCACTGATCCAAACCAATGAAATAGTACCACGTGTCAAAGTTTAAGGGGCCCACAAGAAAAGCCTATGAAAAGGTGGAGAGAGGGAATTTCTCAGCGAATCAGACCCTGCCACGTGTAGTCCAGATGGCAGAGCGCGGGAAAAGATTTTAAAACATGTTCTTGCCTGTTTTGTGCCCTAAATCTTCAGACCTTCATATCTTTCGATCCAGAGCTCGGATTTACACGTTCTTGATATCAACGGAAAGCTGTTGAAATTATCTACATGATTCTGGGATCAATCTTGCATTTTGGTGCTGTTTGGAGGGAGAAAATTAAGAAAATGTCTCTGATGCGTGGTGATAGACAAAAGTAATGCTTCAACAACCAACTTTAATGCAGCAGACAGCTCGCCGCTCCTGTTAGACAGCTCGCCGTTTTGCCAGAAGCCGCCGCTTCTACCATAATGAGATGATTTTAAATGTATCTAGAAGTGGTTGTGGTAGATTTGACTTTCCTCTCTCTTTCTTCTCTCATTCTTAGTATATATTGTAAAGAGGAGCTCCTTTAACAGGTCGGACATTCTTGTTTTACATCCTCCCTTCTTCCCTGTTTGCAAGAGAATTTGTGGAGATTTTCAAACCTCCCATATGGATTGTAATGCCAGTTTTTGCCTCTTGGCCACTGTAATGTACTGTATCGACTCTTGAGCAATATATATATGTTTGTGATTGATTCTCAACCCTCTCATGTATTCATTGTTGTTATTTTGATCTCTTATTGTAGTTTGGTTACCTGTGCATAGTGTTTGTATTGCATCTATGTGGTCTATGTTAGATTTGCAAAAACAAGTGTCTAACATTCCTTGGTGCATCACCTCTATAGTTTAGATTTTATTCTATGCATTTTCTCACTCTGTCTCCTTGACAAGTTAGATTAGGTTTTAGTAAACCCTCTGCATTTTTGGGTGCATCTGAACAGAGGAATAGGAACCAGCCTTCTCTAGAGAATCCTTTCTCATCCTTACAATTCCCACACTTGGAGAAAGGATTCCATGTTGTGCAATCACACTGGATGCCTGAACATCAACCTAGAAGCCTAATCTACATCCAGGGGTGCTGTGAGTCTGTAACAATAGTTTTGGCACGTCGGGTGGGACCAAGAGGTCTCATTCTTATTGCAGCAAAGTTGATATGCATCTGCTGCAGTTTTCTTGCTTATAAGAGCTATTATTTGCATATTTGGCGACTCCAAGGGGAAGAATCAACTAGTTTCAGCAGTGCAGGCCTGAAAACTCATGAGAAGAATCACCACAAGGTCAAGAGTTGGAGAAGAAGAAGTGTTGTTTGATTACCTGCAGTTATCTCCAAGAAGAAGGCAAAGAGGAAGAAGGATTCAAAGGTCTCCATCTCCGCCAAACAGGACTCTCTCAACTCCTCCACCTGACAGGCCTTTCATTCAGTATAGAAGGGTTTTAAGACCGATTATAATGGCTCAGAATAATCCCTACATCAACTTCACAGGCAGCAGCCCACTTGCTCTCAATGCACAACATCCAGTTCCTATTGCAGCCTTGAAGAACATTCCCTACTTCACCGGAGAAAATCAGACTACTCCAGGTGATCATGTTAAAGATATTGCTAACCTTTGCGCAATCCATGAAATCGATGAAATGCAAGTGGCTGTCAAGTTACTGGCATCTTCCTTCAAGGGTAAATCATTGCAAAAGGTCTTGGGATAGGATTCCAGTGGCATTCAGGCCAACAGCAGAAGGTGCTTTTTTATATTACCTTAAAGCTTTAAATTCTGATATTTCTATGTTGATTCATTCCATGGGAGGCACAACAATCCCTATGGCTTATAGCATTGCCATTAGGGCTGAAAATTGTCTTATTCAAGCTGGTAAACTGGCTCCTAGGCCTCCCATGCCCTTGTATCCAAACTTAGAAAATCCAAGCACTAGTCAAGCACCCAATTTGGCTCCTATTCCCACTCCTAGAAATTAGAGTTCAAACGAAGCTTCCACTTCATCCTCTAATGCTTCAAATGAACTCCAAGAGGTCATGAAACAGTTGCAAAATTTGGGAAATGAGCTAGTTACTATTAAAAGGCAACAAGCCCAAGGTTTCAGACCTTCCTATCAACCCCAAGCTTAGCCTAATAGGTAGCCATACCAACCACAAAGACCACCTAATCCAGCTGCAAATGTGAATTAAACAAGGCCTCCTGCCAATAGACCATTCCAGCCCTATAATCCAAATGCCATATCTGCCTCTAAGGCATTAGTGCCAACACAGAATAACATGGCCCAAGAATATGATCGGTGTTTTCCATGCAACGAGCCTCATAACCAATCCATGTGTTTCAATGGTGCTCTCAATCAAGCACTGATGGTGACAACTACTGGTGTGGAGGGCGAGGGAAGTCAAGAAAACAGTCAACAACAAGAAACATTCCAATAGCAATCAGCCCCAAATGACACCACGTTGGTGAACTGGCAAGCAGAAGATTTATGTGGCATGAATCAGGTAGTTTCTCAAGGTGTTGCAGCCAACACAAGGTCAAAAAGGCGGAATCTGGGTGAAGAACAGCCATTAGCCCTATCCAATCCACAACCTTCCACGGTTCCACAAATAATTGGCAAGCAAAGTCTAGTTTCAAATGCACAAGTGCAGCAAAGAACAGCCCCTAGGCCAACTCAAATGCCAACTGTTGCTGCCCACGTGCAAGGAGTAAGTGTGCAAACCAAGGGACAACAAAAGGATACTTCATCCCCATTCAGTATCATTGAACAGATGAAGAAGAAAAACGTCAACATATCAATGTGGGAATCCCTATCTATCCCAGGCCAAAGAGATCTGCTGCAAGCTGCCATGAAGGATTGGCCAACTTCAAATCAGTAGGTTCAGATGCAAGACAAAGTGCTTACAAATGCTGCCCAGCCTGAAGGAAGTCATGGAGGACAACAAGGTAAAATGTTGAAGCCCCCTCCTTTCTATGTTTCATTAAACATTGGGGATAAACTAGTACACAATTGCATGATTGATTCTGGGGCAAGTAGCTCAGTGATGCCCAAGCAAATAGTTGATCAACTAGGACTCTAGTATGAAACAACATCTAAAGGGGTAGTGTAGCTAGATGGGACAGCAATAGCAACAGTTGGAGTGATTAGAAATTTGAGTCTTACCTTGCATGCATGTCCAAATGTTGTTGTTTTACAAGATGTAGCAGTCATAGATTTGCCACCACTCTTTGCCCTTTGCTTGTCAAGGGACTTCACAGCCAAAATTGGAGGCTATTTGTCTGCTGATTGGTCTCACATGCTGTTTAGAACAAGGTATTGAACTAAGGCTACAATTAGGTCTAAACCTATTACAAACTTCCATATAGAGCCTTACACTCCAAGTCAGATTAATGCCAATTGCTTAGCATTTGATCAAGAAGATCACCCTAGTACTGATGAGGCTGACACCAAGGTTGGAAGTATCCCAGACCTAACTCTTGATGAATGGGAAAACAAGATACATGCTTTTGATCCCTATCAAGAAGTAGAAGAATCTGAGCTGGGAGTCTATTGTATACATGAAGAAAATCAACCTGTTCCTAGCATCACCAAGCCAAGCCATAACGATGACAATGAGGTATGGCAGCTGTTTTTTGACGGATCGAGGAGTAGGCAAGGTGCAGGAGGTGGAGCCATGCTTGTTTCACCTCAAGGAATAAAGTACTATTCAGCTTTTAGATTTCAATTTGCATGCTCTAATAACACTGCTGAATATGAAGCCTTGGTGCAAGGGATGCATTGGGAAATCAAGAGAAAGATAAAGAATCTGCAAGTCTTTGGGGATAGTGAATTGATTGTAAATCAGGTCAAGGGACGGCATGCTGCCAAGAATGATCTACTCAAGTGCTACAAGAACATGGTGTGGGACCTCATGGAATATTTTGAAGGTTTTGGCATCGAATCCATTCCTAGGAAAGAGAATCAAGCTGCTGACAGGCTTGCAGCAGTAGGGGCAGCCTTCGACATTATGGAAAGCATTCAACAAGACAAGGTACAGCCAAACATCCACGTGATTGTGAGGCCTTCAGTGCCGGACAACAATGTCAGTTGGCAGGTGTTTGAGAATGACCAGCAGATCGTCAATTTCTTACAAGAAGAGGCTAAATTCTCAGCTAGGAATCAGGACAGATTAGAGCAGCAGTATGGGGATCAAGTAGTGCAGCTGCGGACAAACAAGCTTCCCAAGGGTTTAGTAACGTTGGAGTCTATCTTCAACCCTAACAACCAGTTTCGTAAGGAAAAGGCTAAAATACAGGTCAAGAGAGAAGATTCAGAGCCAATTCTGGTTGGGGAAGGCAAAGCACTTCAAATTGGTAAAGTGGCCACTGAGCAGGAGAAATCAGATTTTATACAACTTTGCCAAGAATTTCCAGATGTCTTCGCTTGGAGCTATGAATACTTAAGAGGATTCGATCCAAATTTGGCACAACATACCATAGAATTGGATCCAGATGCTAAGCCCATCAGACAGAAGCAAAGACCAGTCAACCCTTACATTGAGCCTCTAATGAAGAAAGAGCTAAATAAGCTAATAGAGGCAAGCATTATATTCCCGATCAAGCACTCAAGCTGGGTTGCTAACTTGGTTCCAGTCAGGAAGAAGAGCAGAGAAATCAGGCTGTGTGTGGATTTCCAAGACCTAAATAGGGCATCTCTCAAAGATCATTACCCACTCCCTTCCATGGAGCAAATATTACAGGTTGTAGCTGGTTCAGAGAGATTCTCTCTCCTAGACGGCTACTCAGGGTATAATCAGGTGATGGTGAAAGAAGATGACCAGTTCAAGACGGATTTCACCACCAAATGGGGGACCTGTGCCTACAAGAAGATGCCATTTGGGCTGTCCAACACTAGTGCTACCTTTCAAAGGGAAATGGACATGGCATTCAAAGGCTTGATCAACAAGATAGTGCTGATATATCTAGATGATATCACTGTCTTCTCAAAGAATGCAACCGACCATCTCTTTTACCTCAGGTAAGTGTTTCAGAGGTGTAGAAAGTTTGGAGTGTCTTTGAACCCCAAGAAGTGCATCTTTCTCGCACATGAAGGAAAGCTCCTCGGCCATATTGTCTTGAAAAAGGGACTGGCAATTGATCCAGAGAGGGTTGAAGCCATAAGAGCACTACCATTGCTAAGCCACAAGAAGGCTCTTCAAAGTTTCTTGGGAAGGATCAATTTTGTCTGCAGGTTTATCCCAGACTTTGCAGCCCTTGTCAAGCCCATCACCAAAATGTTAAAGAAGAGCATGGCTTTTAAGTGGATATCAAAAGGCAAGGAGAGTTTTGAAGCAATCAAAGAAGCTATCTCTCAGGCACCAACTCTCATCAACCCAAACTTCTCCCAGGATTTCATCCTCTATGCATTTGGAGGTGATGACACTATTTATGCCATTCTAGTATAGAAGAAAAAAGATAATGATGAGCAGCCGGTTTCCTTCTTCAGCCAGAGCCTAGATGAATGTGAGGTGAGGTACTCTTTTATTGAAAAGCATGTACTTGCAGTAATCAGAAGCTTGAAGAAATTCAAGCATTTAGTCTCAAACAACAAGGTCCAGTTGTTGCTCTCACATGCTGGAGTTAAGGACTTCCTCCTCAACAAGGATTTGAATGAAAAAAGGGCAGGATGGATCACCCATGTCATGGAATATGACATTGATATCAAGATCACCAAGTTGGTGAGAGGGAAAGGACTGTGTGAGCAGCTGGTTTTGGGGAAGCAAAAGGGAGTATGCAACGAGGAAGAGGTTGTTTTAACAGACCAGGACAACCATGAGCCAAGTGGTGATCAAGAAGAAGACAATGCTTCCCCCACTCCCTGCTGGAACCAAGATATCATACACTTCCTAGGCATAGGCCTATGCCCTCCAGAGATCAACAAGACCCAAAGGAGAAACTTCAGGTTGCAGGCTATTCCGTATGCCATTGTTGATGGATTTTTGTTCAAGAAAGATGTGAATGGAGTGCTGCTGAGATGCATTAGCACAGGTTAGATCCAAAGGGTGTTGGAAGAGTTTCATGGTGGACCAGCTGGTGGCCATTTTGCACCAAGAGTGACAGCTCTAAAAATCATAAAGGCTGGTTATTATTGGCCTAAAATCTTCAGTGATTGCTATGCATGGATCAAGAGGTGTAAAAATTGTGCATTCTTCACAGGAAAAGAGAGACTTGCTGCCCTTCCATTGCATCCAATCTCAGTTGACCAGCCATTCATGCAATGGGGTTTGGACTTCATTGGAGTCATTAATCCCAATTCAAGCCAAGGGCACAAATGGATTTTGACGGCCACAGACTACTTCACCAAATGGACAGAAGCAGTAGCACTCAACGAGGCGAATGAGTCTAACATCTTAGACTTCTATGAGGAGATAACAACCAGATTTGGTGTACCTACTACAATAATCTCTGATAATGCACTAGCATTCATTGGATCCAAGGTGACTGAGTGGGCTGTTAAGAACGGTATTTACCTAAGCACTTCATCAAACTATTACCCTTAGGGTAATGGCCAGGCCGAGTCTACAAACAAGAACTTGCTGAGGATCATTAGGAGAACTCTTGATGAGAATCAGAGGTCTTGGCATACCAAGCTGAAATCAGCCTTCTGGGCTGCTAGAGTCACTCCCAAAAGATCCACAAGTAACTCTCCATTCAGGCTTGTCTATGGAAGAGAGGCAATCTTGCCCATGTCACTTGAGTTGCCAACATTAGAACTCATGAAGCAGCTGGAGTTAATTGAATTTGAGCCCATGGAGGTGAGGTATACAGAGTTGATGGAGCTACAAGAGATCAGAAATCAGGCATCCCAAGCAATGGAAAAGGATCAAGCTTTGATCAAGAAGACCTTTGATAGGAAGGCCAAAGATAGATCTTTTCAAGTTGGAGATCTAGTGTTGAAATGGGATGTGGACAGAGCAAAATCGGGAAGGCATTCAAATTTTGATGCCATTTGGAGTGGCCCATACATGGTCACAAAGTGCAAGAACAACAATGCTTTCCAATTGGCCTCATTGGACGGTGAAGAACTGCAGATTCCGGTAAATGGAATCTATCTCAATCATTGCCACTGAAAATGAGAGGTTCACCGTTGTAAATATTAGCCTAGATTTCAATTCCTCTAAGTGCTTGTGCACATTGTTTTGCTGTAGGTTAGCTTTGTTTTCCCTAAGTGCTTTGGCACAGCTCGCTGTCCGTGGAGATGTTTTGCAGTCCTTACTTTCATCTAGTAACATTCCATCTTCCTCCTTGCACATCCTGAGTCAGTTAGGGTCCTAAACAGAATATTCAATGACTCCATGCCCAATGGACTGCTCCAAGTAACTGGTCTTTTCATCTAGTAGGCAGATGACCCCGTTGAGTCACCAAATTGTTATCCAATTTCACCCCCTCAAGGTTGAATTGATAACATACATCAAAATTCTCAAGTCCCAGGAAAATTGATTAATCCAGGGCAAAAATCATGTGTCTAAGGTCCCTTCAGAAATTTTTCTAACTCCCCTGTCTAGGTCGAAAAGAACAAGCTCTGAGAAAATGCGAGAAAGTTACAGAAAATAAGCTTGGGCCAGAAAAATTGTGAAAATTGGCTAAGTCCTAGTCCCCGAGACAGTCGGGACATTTGGGACGTCAAGGCGCGGATCGGCCGAAAATCCTATAGGTGGCCCAAACAGCAAAGGGACATCTGGGACAAATGGATGCAAAATGCCCGAATCGGCCAAAAGAAAGAAAATTTGTCCAAGTCCTTCACTAAGAACAAGCGGGACAAGAGTACGCGGAAGACCCGAACCGGCCGGTTCGGCCGAAATAGGAAACTTTCGCACTGGGACATCTGAGCCGTGAGTACGCGGAGGACGCGAACCAGTCGGTTCACCTGAAACAAAAAGTTTTAGCACAAGGACAAGTGGGACAAAGGGACGCGCGGGACGCGGATAGCCGAAGGAGCCGAAAGCCAATCAGATAACGCCACGTGTCACTGGCAGAAAGGGGACGTGGAAGCCCATTTCGGGTGAACCGGAAGAATTTGTCCCAAACAGTTTGGGACATCCGGGACAAAAGGACGCGGTGGACGTGAAAATCCAGCAGGCCCGTCGACGAATCACAGCATGACACGTGTCGCCAAGGAAAAAGTCCAAAAAGTCAAAGGGGCGAGTTTTTGAGCACTGATCCAAACCAATGAAATAGTGCCACGTGTCCAAGTTTAAGGGGCCCAAAAGAAAAGCCCGCGAAAAGGTTGAGAGAGGGAATTGCTCAGCGAATCAGACCCTGCCACGTGTCGTCCAGATGGCAGAGCGCGAGAAAAGATTTTAAAACATGTTCTTACCTGTTTTGTGCCCTAAATCTTCAAACCTTCATATCTTTCGATCCAGAGCTTGGATTTGCATGTTCTTGATATCAATGGAAAGTTGTTGAAATTCTCTACATGATTCTGGGATAAATCTTGCATTTTGGTGTTGTTTGGAGGGAGAAAATTAAGAAAACGTCTCTGACGCGTGGTGATAGACAGAAGTAATGCTTCAACAACCAACTTTAATGCAGCAGACAGCTCGCCGCTCTTGTTAGACAGCTCGCCGTTTTGCCAGAAGCCGTCGCTTCTACCATAATGAGATGATTTTAAATGTGTCTAGAAGTGGTTGTGGTAGATTTGACTTTCCTCTCTCTTTCTTCTCTCATTCTTAGTATATATTGTAAAGAGGAGCTCCTTTAATAGGTCGAACATTCTTGTTTTGCATCCTCCCTTCTTCCCTGCTTGCAAGAGAATTTGTGGAGCTTTTCAAACCTCTCATATGGATTGTAATGCCAGTTTTTGCCTCTTGGCCACTGTAATGTACTGTATCGACTCTTGAGCAATATATATATATATGTTTGTGATTGATTCTCAACCCTCTCATGTATTCATTGCTGTTATTTTGATCTCTTATTGCAGTTTGGTTACCTGTGCATAGTGTTTGTATTGCATCTATGTGGTCTGTGTTAGATTTGCAAAAATAAAGTGTCTAACATTCCTTGGTGCATCACCTCTATAGTTTAGGTTTTATTCTATGCATTTTCTCACCCTGTCACCTTGACAAGTTAGATTAGGTTTTAGTAAACCCTCTGCATTTTTGTGTGCATCTGAACAGAGGAATAGGAACCAGCCTTCTCTGGAGAATCCTTTCTCATCCTTACAATTCCCACACTTGGAGAAAGGATTCCATGTTGTGCAATCACACTAGATGCCTGAACATCAACCTAGAAGCCTGATCTGCATCCAGGGGTGCTGTGAGTCTGCAACAACAGGGGGATGTACAAAATATTGTATCAGAGTGTTTAGTGTGCCAATAGAATAAAGGGGAAACAATTAAGACACCAAGTTTGTTGTAACCCTTACCAATTCCTACCCAGAGATGGGAGGAGGTCTCCATGGATTTCATCACCAAATTTCCTTTTTCAGAGGGTAAGAATGTTATTTTTGTGATTGTGGATAGGCTCACAAAATATGCCCATTTTTGTGCCCTATCACATCCATTTGCAGCCAGTACAATCGCAGCTAGTTTTTTGGGGACAGTTCAAAGGCTACATGAAGCCCCAAAGATAATTGTAAGTGATCGTGATCCTATTTTCACAAGTAATTTTTGGATGGAATTATTTTCATATTTGGGTACTCAACTAGCTCACAGTTCATCTTATCATCCTCAAATTAATGGGAAAATGGACGTGGTCAACAAATGCTTAGAGGGGTATCTACATTGTTTTTTATCAAATAAGCAGGAAAGGTGGATTAAATGGCTACCACTGGAAGAATGGTGGTATAACACATCTTTTCATACCTCTTCTCAAATGACCCCATTTTTAGCATTATATGGTTACCATCCAACTTCTATCACTTCCACCTTAAGGGTGCAAACTAAGGTCAGAGACGTTGAGGAACACATTCAACATCAACAATAGGTTTTGGCTAGTTTGAAGGAGAATTTAGCATTAGCACAAAACATGATGAAACAAGTATATCAACACCATAGTGAAAGACATTTTGAAATTGGTGACTAAGTTTTTGTACATTTCCAGCCTTATAAACAGATGTCCCTAAAGAAATAGAAAAAGGACAACAAACTTTCTCCTAAATATTATGGCCCTTATCAAGTTCTACAAAAAATTGGCAGTGTTGCTTATAAACTAGAGTTACCTCCATCTTCACACATACACCCAATATTCCATGTTTCATGCCTGAATAAGGTTATTGGAAAGAAATTTGAAGCCTAGACAGAGTTACCAGAACTTGACGAGGAAGGAAGAATCATTTTGGAGCCAGAGAAGATTCTACAAACACATACTAAGAGGCTAAGAACCAGAGACATTGAGGAATATCTTATCAAGTGGAAGAATCTGAGCATAGAAGACGCAACCTAGGAGGATGAAGGTTTTCTGTAGCAACATGTAGGATTATTCAACGTTGAGGAAAACATTGGTTTGAAGAGTAAGGGAAAGCTACGCCCTTAACCTATTACTTGTATTAGGATATGAGTAGCTGATATCATTTTATTATATCATTTATACTTTCTCATGCTTAATAGGTAGGCCTTGGTGATGGCCATAACATATGAATAGTATATATAGGGGATTGTAGGTAGTATTTCATTATCATTTGAGCATTTAAGTCTTATTATATGGTTTGGAGGTTTCCCCCTCGAAGTGGCGAAGATATTCTAATTGCATATTGAGATCATTATTCAGAAATATTGTATTATTTGGTGTTCTATTGTTGCTCATAATCTGAATTATATAAGTAATTTCATTACAAATGAAAACTGAAAAATTAAATCTCCCATAGTGAAAACCTCACTGAGGAACTATTGGAGAAACACAAAAGTAAAAAAAATGAAAAATACTAAAAATAAAAGGGACGTATCTCCTAGTGAAATCCTTTCTAAGGCACTATAAAGAGGGGAATCTCATTCATCATCAACTAAATATTTACATCAACCAAAAAAGTCCTTTTCAGAAATAGATACATCTAAAATGTTGGTGGAAGAAACAATAGAAATTAACATTTGCACACATGAACAACTGAAGATTTTACAACTTGGTGCAAGTCTTCCAAATCAATAAAAAGAATAATTCATATCACTCTTTATAGAATTTCAACATATTTTCACATGGACATAGAAAGATATACCAGGACTAGATCCATCTCTTGTGGTGCACC
Source organism: Taxus chinensis (assembly GCA_019776745.2). Taxonomy (NCBI): domain Eukaryota; kingdom Viridiplantae; phylum Streptophyta; class Pinopsida; order Cupressales; family Taxaceae; genus Taxus; species Taxus chinensis. The sequence continues at coordinate 527,257,023 of CM034153.1, forward strand.
ACCTTGTAGTACATCCAAATGAAAAACCTATCAAGCAAAAATTAAGAAATATGCATCCCAAAGTTACATTTCTTATCAAAGATGAACTTCAAAAACTTTTGGAAGCCGACTTCATTTGACTTATAGACTATTTTGCATGGATTTAAAACATCGCACTTGTGGTAAAAAAAAACTTTGGACATCAAAATATGTACAGACTGTGGAAAGAAATGTGTGTTATGCATAACATCAGGAAAAATACTATGATTTATCGTCTCATTGAGAGGCATCAAAGTATACCCCACAAAGGTAAAGGCAATCATGGAAATTCCTCCTCCCCAAAATATTAGGAAACTTAGGGTTCTTCAAGGAAAGATTCAATCAATCATAAGGTTCATTTCACAATTTTCAGATAAGTGTCACCACTTTAATCAACTATTGAAGAAATATGTACAATTTCGGTGGAACCAAGAATGTCAAGATTCTTTTGCTAAGTTAAAATAATATCTACCAAGTCCACTAGTTCTCATGCCACCCATATCAGATAAACCAATTCTTCTCTACACATCTACTACAAAACACGCAATAGGGGCATTGTTGGCACAACATAAAATAATTAGGGGCAAGAGAAAGCAGTCCACTATCTTAGTAGAATGCTTATTGATTACGAGCTTAAATATTCATGCGTTGAGAAAGTGTGTTTAGTAGTAAATTTTGTATGCGGGTGAATAATGTGTCTCAACATCTTCTACTCCTAAATCATTCCTTCCACAAGGGTATAAAGGAAATGAGTAGGAAGCACACATGCACTGGCATACAAGGGGGTAGACCTAAAGGGGCTACAATGAGCATTAGGGTCACATATTTATAGGGCAGTAATCCCTACACTAGGTCAACATAGGCTTTCTAAGGCCCGCGGCCAAGATAGAGGAAGGAACCCTACTGAGATATCGCTCGTTGGGTGTGGAGAAGTATACATAAAAAATAAATGAAACTGAAAGAAAAGTGATTATAAACAAGGAGTTGATAATGGATAAAATTACTACGCTAACTAGCATCTAAACATGTAAAATAATAAGCTAACATAACACAATGAAGAAGGAAATGAACTTATCTATGAAAAATGACAAGATATGGTTAGAGCACTCACCTTATACCTATAGGGTGCTCACTGGTGCATCTATCTCTCCAAAGAAGCAACATGTCAAGAGAGATTCATTATTAGGTGGAGAAGGGGAACACCGTTCCTATCCTAGACTCATAATAGGTGACCTAATAGTGCAAGAAACCATATAAGAAGAAGAGTATCCAATCAAATCCAATAAAGATGCAAGATGAACTGAGAGCTAGGTGAGAAAATGTGAAGATGACGCAAAAGAGAAAAAAATGACAATTTAAATGATCTTGACTTCCTTTTCTTATGAGTGTCAAATAAGGTAATGTTATATATAGGAAACCATCTCCCATGAGAAAATGCAACAACAACACCATCACCCATGGGAGATGGTGTCAGTCAAGGGTAGTGAAATGAGGTAATGTGTTACAGAAAGTAAAAATATTATGTCGTAGATCATGGATGTGGATAAGCAAATTTTAGAGTGATGAGATGCAAGCAAGGAGCTGTGAATGTGGTGTGCATGAGACTTGGGAGGATAATGATAACTATTGCAAGGAAAACTAAGGCCAAGACCCAAAAATAACACTCTCTCTGTGTATTGTCTCTAACCCATAATGGTTATGTGAATAGCCATTCCACATTCCTTGCATGCCCCTTAAGGTACCAAATCTAGAAATAGATGCATCGGTGACCTTTATCTACTAAAATAAAATTAAAAATAACATATGTGAAAGATAAAAAATGAAAAATTAGGTGTATACATATGCTCTATTCGTTGATCACCAAATGTTACAATAGCGAAACATGGGGTGGTCAATGGAAAAATAGATTTCATAGCACAAATATTGAAATTAAGTATTGAAAGAAATGATGAAAGGAATAATTAAAATGAAATATAGCCACCAATGCGTACTTGATAGTTTCAATTGTACTTAATTTTCCAGTGTATTAATGTATTTTTTTTACTATTTAAGCACCGTTTTTCAACTTATTAACTGTAGGTTTTATAAAAAATCTAACACTTATTTTTAAAATATTTATCTAATCTAATCTAATCAAACCAACCACACATGCTCTTCTCTCGCGCCCTCTTGGGTGAGCTTGAGAATCAGAAACGGTGAATTTTTTTTCCTTATTTTACATCGTGTTTTCTCTGTAAGGAAATTACTAATTTATTGTGTGCAGAACCACATCGTACAAATAATACCTTGAAAACTTAATCAAACTCTTAACATCATATGCATGTTTCCATGGTCGAAGACTACAAAACAAAAAAAAACTTTATAAAATTTACATTTTAGGTTCAGATAAGGGCTTATTCTCATTTGCTTTAACTATGGGTAGTGCTTCGACATAGACCTAAAAATCATTATGAGGAGTACCACAACCAACAAAACAGGTACCCTAACCCACTTAACTATAGATATCTGTGAGGAAACCATAAGTAGCCCATGGTGATGGAACCATTCTTAATTGATTGTGGGGTATAATCTGTATCTAGGAAATCCATTTCCTAGCATGAGTACTCATTCAGGCACTTTGTTGAGTGAAATTTCTCACTAACCCCTGGGAATCTTAACAAACTGAAGCTAATAACAACATTGTTATCCAAATTACTTGATTCAAATTAGTTTTTGTTTGATATTCTTCTCTCAAATTATATCATATTCCATTCTCATCAAAATCAAACTCCCTTCAAAATTTGTAAACTCTTCTCTTTTCAATACCCATTCCAAATTGAATTGAATCAAGTTTAATATTTACTCTTTGGATTCACTTTCCAAGTTTAAACATATCGTTCAATCCAAATCAATTCCAAGCCTTACTCTTTGGATTCAATTTCCAAGTTCAAGCACATCGTTCAATCTAAATCAAGTCCAAGCCTTACTCTTTGAATTCAATTTCCAAGTTTAAGCACATCGTTCAATCCTTATCAAGTCTAAACACAATCAAAATTCAATCAAAAGTCTTTTTTTTTGTATTCATTTTATCCAAGCTAAGAAAATCCACAATTCAAGTATAAAACTCTTAAATTTGTGATACCCATATCCAAATTTAAACAATCAATTCTAACTCAGTCTTATACTTTGATATGCCCTTTATCAAGTTTAAGTGCAATAAACTTCCATCCAATTCTTATACGTTGAATACTCACACTATTAATGTATTAAGAAACTCAAATCCACATCTAAACTTTATACATTGGACATTCACTTTATTCATACATTAAGTTAAACTCAATCCAACTCAATGGAAACAATTTTCAATCTCAAACTTAGGTTTTTATTATCTCTAACAAAGTTTAAAACAATCATTCTTATCTATATTTTTAGTTCAAAATTTGTTGCAAATTCTACAAAATCTCAAATACACTATTCACTTATGTATTTAACCATAAAAATATGGTGTTTACACGTAGTAAAAGTACTCATCTCCCTGATGAGTCTAAAATATTCGACCCTTTTGGGCATAACCCTTTCGAAGACAAAGACATTGGAGAACAACCTAAACTATTAACAAGTGAGAAAAAATCTATTGATCATGTTATAACGTAAAATAAAAATCAATATCTGCTTCACCTTTTTGAAATGGGAGAAAAGCTACCCTCTAACTTCAGGCATGGACATTTAAAATAATTAATCAAAAAACTCAAGTCTAGTATGAAAAATGCTAAATTAACCACTATATCTGATTCATCAAAATAATAGTTGATAGCCAAAATCGAGGAGTTACAATGCCAACTCAAAAACACAAAAAATCCTAAAACATGGGAAGATCACAAATCAACACATGATAATGACGTCACCATGTACATTCCTCAAGTCAACTCTCTATTCACACAATAATGGAAGAGTATAAAAGAAACTTTAATGGGACTCCAAAAGCACACAAAGCAATTCAATTTCGATGAACTGTGTCCTTACCAATTCAATAGGTATATGTTAAGTGTACCTTTCCATAAATATTTTAAAACACCCAAATTTTATAATAAGGGAAAACATGATACAAGAGAGCATATCAAATAATTTTTCATGACATGTCAAGAAGTGTCATACAATTATATATTTCTCTTACGCCTCTTCCCTAAAATTTTAGGAGGGAAATCTTTGGATTGGTTCTTACACCTTCTAAAGGGATCGATCACCACATTCACATACCTTTCAAAGAAATTTTTCGAATATTTATCATTCAATATTGATTATGAAATTGTAGTGATGGACCTTTGCAACACAAAGAAAAGGAATAATGAAACTTTCGTGTCATTTCTTCAATAGTGGTGAGGAATCACAAGCCGATTCCCTTGCTCTATACCCGATAAGAAATCACTTAGCATCTTTATTCCAAATCTCAATTTAGAGTTATCTTTTCAAATGAAAATGCATTTTTTGACTAACTTTGAAGAAGTAATCAAAAAATGACAATAGATTGAGAGGGATCTTATTACAAAGGGCCTAATCAAGACACCTTCAAAAGATTAACCCAATAATCAAAAGAACAGTCACAATCAAAATCACAATAAATCTAATTTTGTGAATCAAAATAGAAATGTTGTAAAAAATAGAATCACCGATTCTCGTCATGTTCAAAATATACAAAATTGAACTCTGCAGAAATATGGAAAATCTGAAAAATCTAAACAACCTTTAATACTATCTTGTAAATAAACTACTCCACGTGAGGTAAAAAGATGACAATTTACACATCTTGGATAAATCCTTTCAAGTTTCATCCATCAACTCACAAGTGCTAAAATGGTGACATACCCATTCACATGTCCTTTCAAAGAAGGACAAACTAAACCCGCATAATATAAAGAGAATGAATATTTTCACTACAATCTTCTACACGGTCATCCAATAGATCATTGTGTAAGACTATGTCACTATATACCTGACTTAATTTCTAATGGGGACATCATAATATAAGGATCATCTAATAACAAGACACCAAACGAGAATTAAAAGGTCTTCTGGGACCCATTCCCTAAGCATGGAACAAACAATGATGCAAAAGACAAAGTTTGGTCACCACACAATGTCAATTTTGATTCTATTATTTCCTTGTTAGATCATACACCAGACATGGTTGAAATTGTAAAATTTAACCCTCATACTTGTGTTGTAACAATGTGACTTAAATAGGTTTTGGTTCCCACTACTAAACAACCTTCTACATCAACAATGTGACAACAAGTGTCTAAACTTGAGTCCACCACAAATGCACAATCCTCAAATGGAAAGTCTTCATTTGATTACTACAATATAATCAAACTATTAGAGAAGACCATTGAAAAAATTTCTCTCATGGAATTTCTTAATACATCTCCTTCTCTTCAAATTATATTTACTCATGTACTCTATAAGGCACATGTTCCTAAGGATATCAACTCCCAACAATTTCAGGCTTCCATTGCAAATTTATCATCCGATAATCGCATTTTTTCATTTGGTCCTTATGACCTCTTAAACCCTAACGTTACCAATAATAATTCCTTATAGATATAAGCATTTGTCACCCATCATAAAATCAAATGTGTGATTATAGAAAATGGAGCTACATTGAACATATGCTCCTTGAAATTGCTGAGATGTCTAGGTTATACTGAGGAAAGTCTAGGCACTAACATCGTTACCATTCGTGGTTATGATAATAACAAAAGGAAATCCACGGGTAATATCTTTTTGCAGATCAAATTTGGACCCCAAACTCTAGACACATTTTTCCATGTTGTGTATGTGGAAACATCCTATAATATCCTCCTAGGCCACCCATAGATTCACACCATGAAACTCGTTCCTTCTACATAATATCAGTGCATCAAATTCCCCTATGAAGGAAAATAATTCACTTTGCATACATATGTTAAACCCTTTGAGTATTGAAAAATATTAAAAGCTATACATGCACATGAAAAATATTTTCCTTATGTGGATAAATCCTCGGATCCTCTCCTTATCCCATTCATAGATGAAAACCACACATATCCTAAAGTCTCAACCATCCAATTCCTCCACCCCATCTACATTGAAAATCATAGACAAATGTCTTAGAGAGTATGAACTCCAAATTCCCTTCACGTTGGCAACCTATTGTCATCCCCACATAGTTATGGTCAATCTAATGTTTCCCATATTAAAAATCCTCCTATTTGTAGTCTTGGTAATTTTGTATGAAGAACACATTCCAAGTTCTTCCGGATCTTGTCTATATGATGACAGATATGATTCTTTCTAAGAATCATCTGAGTATACAAAAGTGCACAGAATCATGAAAAATCTATAGTGGAAAAAAATAGACTTGGGGAAAATGAACAAGGATGTCTTGATCCAATACCTTACACAAAAAACATTTATCAATATGGTCCTAGTTATCGTACATTTAAAAAACTCACACGTAATTCTTAATGTCTCGACTAGCTGTGAGGAAACTAAATTTGATGATGAGACATGTTCCACATATAACCTCTTTGATAACCTTGCCAAAACAAACCTATTTATTGAAAACCTATCCATCAATACTATCAAATTCAACATTGTCTACCCTACCCTCATAAGTCAGGAGCAACTAAATCATGTCTCCATGGAACTCTTTCAAAACAACGAGGCCATTGAAGAATTTATCGGGAATCGGGATCCCATCCCCCTTTCTTATCATAGGAAGGGATTCTATATTGACCTTATTGCAACTACCTACTCTGGCGAGGAACTAGAGTACCCTATTCCACAATAAAATTGAAATGAAAAATCAAATCTCCCATAGTGAAAACCTCGTTGAGAAACTATTGGAGAAATAAAAAAGTAAAAAAAAAATGAACAATTTTAAAAGTAAAAGGGACGTATCTCCTAGTGTAATCCTTTTTGAGGCACTATAAAGAGGGGAATCTAATTCATCATCAACTAAATATTTACATCAACTAAAAACATCCTTTTCGGAAATAGATACATCTCAAATTTTGGTGGAAGAAACAATAGAACTTAACATTTCCACACATGAACAATCAAAGATTTTAAAACTTGGTGCAAGTCTTCCAAATCAATAAAAAGAGGAATTCATATCACTCGTTATATAATTTCAACATATTTTCACATGCACATAGAAAGATATACCAGGACTAGATCCATCTCTTGTGGTGCACCACATTGTAGCACATCTGGATGAAAAACATATCAAGCAAAAATTAAGAAATATGCATCCCAAAGTTTCATTTCTTGTCATAGATGAACTTCAAAAACTTTTGGAAGCCGACTTCATTTGACTAATAGACTATTTTGCATGGATTTAAAACATCGTACTTGTGGTAAAAAACTTTGGACATCAAAATATGTATAGACTGTGGAAAGAAATGTGTGTTATGCATAACATCAGGAAAAATACTATGATTTATTGTCTCATCGAGAGGCATCAAAGTATACCCCACAAAGGTAAAGGCAATCATGGAAATTCCTCCTCCCCAAAATATTAGGAAACTTAGGGTTCTTCAAGGAAAGATTCAATCAATCATAAGGTTCATTTCACAATTTTCAGATAAGTGTCACCACTTTAATCAACTATTGAAGAAATATGTACAATTTCAGTGGAACCAAGAATGTCAAGATTATTTTGCCAAGTTAAAATAATATCTACCAAGTCCACTGGTTCTCATGCCACCCATATCATATTAACTAATTCTTCTCTACACATCTGCTACAAAACACGTAATAGGGGCATTGTTGGCACACCATAACAAAATTAGGGGCAAGAGAAAGCAGTCCACTATCTTAGTAGAATGCTTATTGATCACGAGCTTAAATATTCACACGTTGAGAAAGTGTGTTTAGTAGTAAATTTTGTATGCAGGTGAAGAATGTGTCTCAATATCTTACACTCCTAAATCATTTGTTCCACAAGGGTATTGTTGATGATGAATCGCAGCACCCTTGAATGTCTGCAACACGATGGGTTGAGACTCTCAGTACGATTGCATAACATGGAGCTTTTCCCAAGTGTGGGACCTTGCGAAATCAGAAAAGCTCTCCGGATGAAGGCCAGTTCCTACTCCTAAACTACCTGCCATGAGCTATTCCAGTGTAGGCAAGCTAATCTAATCCTAATCTAACCATGCCAAGGAGACAGAGAGATAGAGAGAAAAGGGAAAAACAACAAAAGCCTACACTAAAACGGTGATACACCAGAGAAGGAGAATGTTGGACATATATCAAAACTGCCATGGAACAAAGAGAGGTGAGCAATGGGAAGGATGGACAGATGCATCACAGGCCCAAGGATAGATTTCACACAGAAAATGCCCCAAAACTCCGTGAACACAGCTCCAAACCTGCAATGAACATTCAAACATGCACAAATACCTGCAATGAAGAGAGGCAAGAGGAAAACAAGCAAAAAACGAGCAAGGATGGATAGATGCATCACAAAACACATTTTTGTTGCTCCAGAAGTTTGCACAGAACATCATTTCAATAGTAAAAGGCAAAAATGCCATTACAGAGCAGGGGAGGAGGTTCGAACTCCATTTTTTTTCAACCTTGGAGAAGAAAAAGAAGGGAGGGCAGAGCTGAAAAGATGAACCACCCAGAAAGAAGCCCCTCCTTACAATTTATAGGAAGAATGAGAGAGGGAGAAGAGAGGAATTCGAAATCCACCCCAACCACCTCCAGACTGCATTTAATTATCTCATTATGGTGGTAGGTGAGAACTCTAGCGAACCTAGAAAGTGGCGAATTGTATTTCACATTTTAAAGATTTTTTTCTCACCCAATTAAATATATCCAGTCGTAGTTGGACAGAGAACCTCGTAAGCTTTCCAAAAAGTCCAACCTTGCATGAATCCGAGCTCCCAGTCAAAATTTATGACCATCTGAATATCTGCACTAGGGTCTGCTTCCTGTCAGCACTCAAAAATGTTATGCCTCCTGAAGGTGCACCTTGGCGCATCCATGTGTGTGTCGACATCCATTTTCGTGCGCCACTTCTATGTGCCTTAGGCACACCATTTTCCCTGTCGACATCCATTGTCGTGCGCCACTTCTGTGCGCCTTGGGCGCACTGTTTGCCCTGTCGACATCCATTGTCGTGCGCCACTTCTGTGCCCCTTGGGCGCACCGTTTGCCCTGTTGACATCCATTGTCGTGCGCCACTTCTGTGCGCCTTGGGCGCACCGTTTTCCCTGTCAAAATCCATTTTCGTGCACCACTTCTGTGCACCTTGGGCGCACCGTTTGCCCTGTCGACATCCATTGTCGTGCGCCACTTCTGTGCGCCTTGGGTGTCAGGAATTTGAGCTTCTTTGATTTCTATATTCTCCTGTTTGTCTATATCGACTCGGGGGGAGATATTTACAACAGGTATAAAGGAAACGAGTAGGAAACACACATGCACTGGCATACAAGCAGGTAGACCTAAAGGGGCTACAATGAGCATTAGGGTCACATATTTAGAGGGCAGTAATCCCTACACTAGGTCAACCGAGGCTTTCCAAGGCCCGCGGCCAAGATAGAGGAAGGAACCCTACTGAGATATCGCTCGTTGGGTGTGGAGAAGTATAGATAAAAAATAAATGAAACTGAAAGAAAAGTGGTTATAACCAAGCAGTTGATAATGGATTAAAGTACTATGCTAACTAGCATCTAAACATGTAAAATAATAAGATAACATAACACAATGAAGAAGGAAATGAACTTATCTATGAAAAATGACAAGATATGGTTAGAGCACTCACCTTGTACCTATAGGGTGCTCACTGGTGCATCTATCTCTCAAGAGATGCAGCACGTCGAGAGAAATTCATTATTAGGTGGAGAAGGGGAACAATGTTCCTATCCTAGACTCATAATAGGTGACCTAATAGTGTCAGAAACCATATAATAAGAAGAGTATCCAATCCAATCCAATCCAATAAATATGCAAGATGAACGTAGAGCTAGGAGAGAAAATGTAAAGATGGCGCAAAAGAGCAAAAAAAATGACAGTTTAAATGATCTTGACTTCCTTTTCTTATGAGTGTCAAATAAGGTGAGGTTATATATAGGACACCATCTCCCATGAGAAAATGTAACAACAACACCATCACCCACGGGAGATGGTGTCAGTCAAGGGTAGTGAAATGAGGTAATGTGTTACAGAAAGTAAAAATATTATGTCGTAGATCATGGGTGTGGATAAGCAAATTGTAGAGTGATGAGATGCAAGCAAGGAGTTGTGAATGTGGTGTGCATGAGACCTGGGAGGATAATGATAACTATTGCAAGGAAAACTAAGGCCAAGACCCAAAAACAACACTCTCTCTGTGTGTTGTCTCTAACCCATAATGGTTACGTGAATAGCCATTCCACATTCTTGACATGCCCCTTAAGGTACCAAATATAGAAATAGATGCATCAGTGACCTTTATCTGCTAAAAGAAAATTAAAAATAACATGTGTGAAAGATGAAAAATGAAAAATTAGGTGTATACATATGCCCCATTCGTTGATCACCAAATGTTGCAATAGTGAAACAGGGGTTGGTCAACAGAAAAATAGATTCCATAGCACACATATTGAAAGTAAGTACTGAAATAAATGATGAAAGGACTAATTAAAATGAAATATACCCACCAATGCGTACTTGATAGTTTTGATCATCCTACCACATGTGGGCGCAATCCATGCTGTAAAAACCCTAGAGGATCATTAGTAAAATAAAAGATAGGTCACCTATCTAGGGGCCCATGGGATGGATGTTGTGATATCATGATGTTGAGATGTCGTGGTGGTATAGTGTCATAAAAATGGGTGAAAATTGAAGATTGTCAAAAGTAGTCATGTAATAGGTTGAAACAAATGACATGAGATTATGGTCATAACACAAAAAACAGAGTGTGGTGCAAAGTTTGGGAATGAAAATGACGGTCATTTGGAAGATTTGGGTTGATCGCGACCGATTTTGAATAGGAATTTGAGTTTTATATAGTGATTTTTGAATTTATTTGGTTATTGCTATTTTTGTAATTGAGAGAACTGAGCTCTAGAATTCCAAAAAAAATCTATATTTAAACTTCATAACACGAGTAAAATTCGGTGATAGAGGATGATGAGGCGGAGCATGTGGCAGGGTGGTGATGGAGGACGATGAGGTGGAGCATGTGATGGGTCGCGAGTATGGGTAAATAATCACATTTAATCCTGTTGAGTAGATTAGGTGTTATTAAATTCTTTTTCTTTTTCTTAGTCATTAGCACGTAAAAATTAGTCAACCTTGTGTCATGGGGTAGGTTAGGATGAAATGTAAGTGGGTTTAGGAGGGATTTACGTTTTGTTTTTTCATTTTTTCACATTTTGAAAGTCAAAATTTGAAAGTCATGGCCACTTTTAGACCAGACACCATCAGCCCCTTTGGAACAAGAGGGTCAATGGTGTTGGGATGGGGGGATAGTTGTTAGGGGCTGATGGCGTCTACCATGGGGCCAATGTCATAGGAGAAATTTTTCCAGGGGGCGATGGCATAAGGACTTTGCAAGAAAAGGTTTTATGTTTTTATTTTTCATTCCAAAATTGATTTTTTAGATTTATAATGTTTTCTTGTTATCTCTTTTTGGATATAAGTAGAGCACAAAATCTACATATGGTAGATCATAGGTGTGTCATGTCTTAGTGCAATGATTTCCATATTATCACATGCATAGGTTTCCTAGTTGCAGGGTTGAGGATTTGGGGACATCATGTATATGTCTAGGATACCATTGGATATGGATATTATAGATGTTCTTGACTACATGAGAGACTAGGTCTAACACCTTTCAGTGTTGTACATGGCAAGATATGATGGAGATGGTCTTGACTTTAGAGGATGTGCATTGTATTGTAGGGTTATCGATTAGTGGCACCTATATGTATTGTGACCTGACACGTGATGCTACATAGTGGAGATCATTGGCCATATGGGTTACGAAGAGCAATACATATAATGAGATCATGTTGTACGTTTGACTCAACATAGTGCAGGTAACATAGATTCAATATATCTGGAAGGTGGCTATGGGGATTGTGGTGGCATGTACAGTGTGCCACAAGGTAGATGGATACATCCCATTGTTCTTGGTTGTAGTATGTAGAGATGAGGTTGATTACAGGGTCTTATTCATTGGGAGCAACACCATATGGGTGTAATTAGTACATGAGTTTTACAAGGTACAATGTAGAGGCCAGAGGGTCATGAGACCCATGATATTATCGATAGCTTGGATTTATGAGAGGTTCTTGATATATGGGTTGACATGGACACCATATGTACTAGTAGAAGATGCCATGAGAGTACTTCATTGGGCATAAGGCCTGACAGTGAGAGAACTTCAGGTATATTGACCATTAGCACAGGTGGGTCTAGGTTATGTGGTATGATAGCCCTATATTGGGAATGTAGATCAGTGGCCTAACTATCCCAGAGTAGATTTTTTGGATATCATGGTAGACATGACGAGACATTATGTTTATTGGGTGGAGACCCACATAATGAGAAGGGTCTTGAGACAGTTTGGGCTACCGGTGCCCATGGCAATACCACCATTTTCACTCTACCAATGTCATCGTGTCAGAGAGGATGTGGGAGCATAGGTCAGATTACAAAAACTTTGACCCCATATGAGGCATATAAGGATATGGCGAGACCTTTATGGAGATACTTAAGCATCCAAGTATGCATGATAGTATGTTATTTAAATGATTTTTGATAGATGTATGTGATATTGTTAGTGATGTGTGCCATTTTTCAGTTTTGCAGAGTGGACGGTGGAGGATTAGCACTCGTTGATTGAGATCATCCACCATGAGATCCTAGAATCTGTGTTAGATGTCTAGGATATTGCAGTAATGATGGATCCAATAGCACCTTCAGTCAAGGATTCAGTGAGGTCATTATGTCTAGTGTGTGAGGTATCTAGAACATTGAAGAGATATTGGGATGCACAGGTGCAGGAGGCCCTGGTACAAGAGCATACAACTTGCCTATCATATTCCAAGAGAGATGCGAAGTAGATTATTGTTGGTTCAAAAATTTGTCGGGTGGATGGATCTATGGAAAGACGAGCCAACAGTGTGCATGGCATAGCCCCTCTTTCAGATCTATGAAAAAATACAGACTTTTGTAAAAACTCAGCGAACTAAAGATCTCTATCTAGCCCAGATCTATGGATCTCTGAAGAAAATTTTCAGTTTGGAGCATTTTTTTGCAAACATTTTGGATTTCAGACAAAAAGTTAAAATTTGCAAACAAGTAGTGATTTTTGACTTTTTCTTGATTTTCAAACATACCACTACCATAGATCCGTTAGGTCTGTTCGATCCCCAGTAGAGTTGCCAAAAACTGTTGGTTTGAAAATCTGTCGGGTGGATGGATATATGGAAAGACAAGCCAACGGTTTGCAGGGCATAGCCCCTCTTTGAGTCAGCAAAACAAAACTGGTTTATTGCTATTCTACCAGCAGGAATCTTGTGCAAGTCTCACAATATTCTGCATTCAGGGGTTGGGATCTCAGCCTAGTAGACGTGTTTCCAACTGTAAAAGAAGGGAAAGAAATGAGGTGGGGAGATAGGAAAGATCTGAAGGGAGAAAAGAAATGAATTCCAAAGCAGAAAGGTCAGAAGGTCTATGATTTGGGTTGGTAGTAAACAGAGCCGAACCTACTTGCATAGACGAATAAAGCAATACTGATGAATAAATGACAACAAAGTAGAAGTAGATTCAACAGAACGATCATACAGATCTAACATAAGAAAGGTCTAATGTAAAACACATGTATTCATCACAAAGTCTAAATATTGTATTAATATTTGTTTCTGTTACAAATATCTCAAAGTCTTTTCTTCTTACTTCTATTTCTCATCTAAAAACTATCCACCCATGAATACAACAAGTATTCCAGTATTTATAGAAGAAGAGAAGAAAAGAAGGCAAAAACAAACCAACCACTTAATTACAAAAATATCTTACAAAATATCCTAAAGTCATTTGTTGACTTTTGACAACTTTATGTATGACATCATCCCATGGTGCAACATGGATGATGTCATCATTTGTGTCAACATACTTTAGATGTTTACAAAGAAAAGATCGAGAAGAATGAAACTATTCATCGTCATCCCACGGCTGAAAGGGGGTATCCTGCTTTTGCTGGTACTCAGGAGACGAGATGTGGAATTGGGCACGGTATTCCATGAACTTGCTGATCATGGGCTGAAGTTGATCCTGGGAAGGATCCTTGTGATGATCACTGATAGCCTCGAAAGTCTCCCGCTCATCTATGAGCTTTTCTAGGAGCTTGGAATATTCATTTTCTGCCTCTATCAAGTACCCTATGAAGTCATGACAGGCCAGCAGGTTATTGATGGATTCGGCGTCGAAAGTGACTTCTGGTCCCAGCCCTTACGAAATGATCTCCTTGAAGATCCGAATAGTTTCATCAACCTTTCTTAAGGCAAAAGAAGGAGTGAGCAAGCCTGGAGACATTCTCAGGAAAATTTGCTCCATTTGATGCATTACATCCAGGGCTTCCTCCTTGATTTTGTCAGTCTTGTCTAGGACAAACTCTAACTGATCAACCCGATAATCTATAGTAGAAAGGATTTTGTTGAGGGCTCTGGGGTGACCGAAGACGCCGAACTTGACTAGATCTTCGATTGAACAGTCGAACATTTTCTGAAAGGTCTCATGCTGCAACCTGGCATGGTCCAACTCTTCGGAGATGGGTCCTGCTATCGCCTGGAGCTCTTTGTTCGCCTGATTGATATTCTGATACAATCTGGTGAACTTGGTGATTACTCCCTCATTTTCCTTGAGGATTTGGCTTCTCCAGGTGAAAACTGCCATACCCTGCTCGCTGATTTTGGCGTATTCATTAATCTTATCCTAGCTCAGAGGCTTAGGAGTTTCGGCGGCAATTGTAGGAGGTGCACTGCCCATTTTCTGCAAGGCGTGGAGAAGATGTTTATTTGGCTCCTTTAACAGCCTCTTTTCTTCCTTTGCTTCCTGGAGCTTCTTGCAAAGGGCGTCAACTGTAGATAGGGCCTCTCCCTGAAGGCTTTCTGAAGATGTCCCCATTGTGACTTGGGTCACTGTATAATCTGTCGAAGACAGATCTTTTTTATCCTTTAAAGGATTGGGATACGCTATCTCCATTACTCTCTCTCCTGACGCACTCTGAGAGAAGCGAGTTATAGGCTTTTGATTCTTGGCCCCCTTTGATGGGATGACAGAGAAGTCCATCGGTGTCATGGGAACTTTCCTCTTTTTTTGGCTCAAGTGCTGAGAGATCCATGCTGGACTTATGGGAGAGGGGTCGGAAGTAGAAAAGGGAGCAGCTGCAGCAGTAGAGGGAAAGTGTGTTGAGACACTTGGAGGCGGCATTGAGAGGGAGGCCGAGAAAGTGTTCACGGGAGGAAGAGATACTGTAGGGGAGGAAGACATGGAAATGGAAGGGAGCTGAGAGATGAGGGAAGAAATGGTGGGGGACAGCTCCGCGAGAGAAGAGAAGATGGATGACGAGGAAGGGGGAACAGTAGAAGATGGGGGAGAGGATACGACCAAAGGAATGGTCACTTGGGCCACTCAAGGAGGGGAAGGAGGAGAGGGAGAAGAGATAGAAGGGACCTCAACAATTGCTGTAGTGGCAACATCCTAAGTGGATGTGCCCATCGGAACATCTTCGGCCACTTCTTTCTCTGGAGAAGCTAGAGTTACAACTTGTTCTCATGCGGCGGAAGGGGGACTCTCAGGAGCCTCTTCTTGGGCAGAGCTTGACTCGCCCTCCTTGTCTTTACCTCTACTCTTTGGCAGATGTTTTGGTCTGGAAGGTGCGTTGCCTAATGGAGATGTGGTGAAATCAACTCCGAGGTAGATGATGCCATTCATCCTGCACTAGTGCTCTGTTCTCCGTAGAGTTTCTATAACCCTTTCTTCAATGGTTTGGGGCACTTTAGTTCTGTCAATTACATCAAATGGCCAGTTTTCCCCATCCGTGTCAAGATATACCTGATCAACTTCTTGATCAGTAGTTTGATAACCCTTTGGGACAATGGCCACGCCATAATGAATGATTTCAACCAAAGCCAAGCGGGAGTGATCTTTCCTTCTGAGCTCAACCTCATGATACAGGTCGATATAAATATCCTCAATTTGCGGAATGTGGATTGGATCAAGTTTGGCCTTGGGAAGGCAATTCCTTGGGTCGAAAGTGGGCCTTACCGGGAATTTATGCTTTATATTGAGCAGTTCTAGCTCTACAAACATCTCCCAGGCTTTGTGGTGGGAAAGACAAGTGTACCTGCCCATTGTGAGGGGGAAAGGAGTTCCACCCTTCTTTCTCTTCAAGCACTTTTCGTGGTAGGTTATGAGCTATCTGGATACCTCCAACAGGATCAGCTTGGGGCCGGCATATCTTGGCAATTTGGTGGGTTCCCCCAAGAAGTTGGCTGCCCTTAGATAGGTGAAGGTGGGGAATTGCGTGAATAAGGCCCCCCACTTCTCCGTTGCTACAACAATGCTCTTGGTCGTACGACCGTGAGTCATGTTTGGCCTTAAAAGGCAGACGATGCCATAGAAGAAAGCGTCGTTGATCTTTGTAAACTGTGAAATACTGTTTTCCAGCTTTAGTTCTAGGTAGTATTCATATATTTTCACTTGGGGCCAAACCCCACACCGCATCAATGCTGGATAATCCCTCTCCGAGGCTGTAGCATAAACTACATAGGAGTTCATGTAGAACCTCCCCGTTATGGTGAGTTGTTGGAGCTACTCGGATATAGTGCTGCTTATGATCTCCGCCCACTCGAAGCATTGATCTGGCACATTCTTGTTCATTGTCTCCAGGTACCTAAGCATCCATTTATGAAAGTAGTGGGCGTCGGAAAGCCCAAATACTCTGCTTAGGAACGTGATGGTATCACTTAGTTCCTCAGAGAAATCACTGCGATGAATTACCTGTGGCCATCTGGTTACCACCTTCTTGTTTTTTAGGTACACTTCATTCATCAATTGCATACACTGGTCCTCATTGTCTTCCCAAGCCTTGGTGCAGTCTTCTTGGCTTACAGCCACAAAGTGCTGGTGGTGAGGAATGCCAAGCATAATTTTGAAGTGCCGGGTAGTGAGGTTGATCATGACCTCACCCTTCTCATTTTGGACACACCTCGTGTCTTTGTTGTACCATCATGAATTCATTGTTCACTGCACTGACTAGGATCCCCCCATTAAAATGCAGGCCACTGCCTACCAGTTTGTCCATCCAGGGACTTCCTATGACCCTCCTGGTTCTGGCCCAAAAATCTTCCATATCAATGTGACCGAGTTTAGAGTCTCTTATGTCCAGGTTACATTCTGCCTGGGATTCGGGCATCCTGACCCTCTGATATTTCTACTTCATCTCTTCTTCCATAAGCTTGGCTTTACCCTTAGACTTGGTTGGTCTCTTGCTTGATGTAGACATATGTAGTTCTGAACTTAGTTGCTGATCTGTAAGAAGGAGAAGTGAAACCCAACGCAAAAGAGTCATGTTAGCTGTTTGATCTTCCATTAAAGCATTGACAGAAGGAAGAGTTAGCAATTTTAAGGCATCAGGGCGCAAGGCGCATGAACACTGCAGACTACAGGGTTAAATAGTATGGTGCACAGAAAAAGGGTGTTACAAGGGACAAATCAGCGCCAAAGGGCGCAAGGCGCATGGATACTGCACATGACATTTTTTTTGTTTTAAGTGGAAGTGCGCCTGCACCATTTACATGCGTTTTATAATGGGTGCAAATATTTTTCATGTTACACGGGTATAGGATGCGCCAAAGGGCACAGGTTTAGTGTGTGTAACATCATCTTTGCGTGCGCAATAGGGGAACTTGGCGTGGCGCATGAAAGGTTTGCATGGCAATGTGTTACTGCAACAGGGGATGCGCCTGCATCGTTTAAAGCAGTGTTATACTTGGCGCAAGTAAAGTCGGTGTTGCATGGGTGCAGGATGCGCCAATAGCGCAGGTCTTTGCAATGTTACATAGGAGTTCAGTGTGCCTAGAGGGCGCAGGGCTTTCGGGTGTTGCAGGCAAGGAAAGTGCGCTTTGAGGGTGCAACTGTTTTTTATGCAACAAGCATAGCAGATGCGCTAAGAGGAAAAGTGTAGTCTACCAACTTTTAAGTCTTGGTTCTTTCTCTAGAGGGGTTTGCATGGGTTTTAAGCCTCTTCTGCAGGGTTTCTTGGATAGTGAAGAGGGCACAATGAAAAGATCCAAGTGTTTTTGAGGCAGAGCTCTCTTTACCAGCAGATCTGGAAAGAGGAGGAAGAGCTTGGGAGGGAAAACAAGGATCAATAAAAGGGGTTTCAGGGCTTCATAGATCCATCTATCCTACCACACAAACAAACAACCAATAGAAAAAACATAAGAGGAAAAGGACCACCTACCCGGATTAAATATAACGTGAGAGATGAAGCGGGGTCCACGAGCGCGATACGAGGACGACAGGCGAGCTGACAGATGTAGAGGAATAAAATCTATCACGTGTTTTTTTATTGTGAAAGTGACAGGGCGGATGCACCTATATATAGGCAAGGGTGCAATAAATGTGCCAACCACTTTTTGAAGAGGTGCATCAAAACACCTATCGACACTTCAAACCTTGCACCCTTTGGTGCACAAAAATGCCTGTTAACACATTGTTATGTGCACCTTTGGCGCAGCAAAAATACTGTCAACATAGAAATACGTGCGCCTTTGGCGCACCAAAACGCGGCGTAACAAAAAATTTGTTGACACGAAGGCGCATGCGCCTTGGAGCATGCAAGAAAGGAGCAACACGGGGAGGTGCACCAAAATGTGTGTCGACACTTTGAAGGGTGTGCCAAAGGAAATGAAGGGGGCACATAGTTATACTGTGTTACACAGACATAAGGTGCGCCCAACCAAAAAGGACCAAAAATGGCTAAGTTCAGAAAACTAGATTTCCCGGGAAAGGACTTTGCAACGTTCTGAATGCAAAGGGGTCCCTGACGAGGGACCAGAAATTTTTTTTATTGGGTTACCCACAAAATTTCCCTTGTCGATTTTACGGGATAACAATTACATCATTAGAGACCTAACTAGTGAGAGCGTAGGGAGAGGCCTTTGGATCCTGATCTAGGGTGGTGTCCCTAGCTCGCATAGCAAGAATGACCAACATGACCCTATCTTTCAAAAGCATTCAAAGACCCCCCATAGGGGCCGAGGGTGCTTGATTCATATTGCAGATGGGCTAGAGCCATTTTATATTATTTTTCCGATGTATAAAACTCTATTCAAGATATATATATATATATATATATATATATATATATATGATAATTTTTTATGATATTTGGGTATTTGGTGATTTGTATGTGATGATTTACTTATCATTTTCCTTCTTTGTGCATGTATATATGTGATAATACCATAATACTTAGGAATAATGATAATGTGATATATAGGTAAAGTCGATGAGAAGGAGATCGGTAAGATATGCTAACTCACGCAATGTGAGGAAGCCATGAAGCAAAACAAGACCAAGACATCTGATGATATGATGTCAGGTCGCAATTAGGTATATAGATCCAAGTAAATCCATAGTCTTAAACAAGAAAACACAAAATATCATGGCGATCTGATAGGAAAGACCAAGGTGAATTGGAGCCAAAATAGGAGGAGTCGGGACCAAGTTACTCCAATGATAGGAGAAACCAAGGTGTGAATGATGATGAATCTAGTTAGAGAAAACAACCCAAGTAAGGATGTAACGAGATATTTGACATTGTGTGAACCCAAGTGGGGGCCAAGAGCCTAAGAAATTGCACATGATCAGGCCAAAGTAGGAAAGTAAGATGTAATCAAGGTGTTAACTAGCCATGAGGGGAAAAAGATCGCAACGTGTTAGTGATAACATCATCGAATTGACACTGATCATGAGGTCCTCGATAACATGTTGCGTAATAGAAACTTTCCGATGAAACTCGTGTCATGTGGAAAATAAGGTGTCATATATTTGATCCTTAAGCCAGGTGAAAATGTCATGCCAAATAACATCCATAGTAGGACAAGGATCAGAGTGAGGTGGTGGTCCATAGGTAGGTTGTGGTCTAGTTGGTTGAGGGGAAGGTGGTTAGTTCTGAGAGGAATTGGCTCCATGCTTCCAATTGTAAGATGGAGTTTCGGGAACGGGATGCTTGCTACGCATAACCCAATAGTCAACGTCAGTGTGTGTGCAATACCCATGATGGGAGAAAAAGGAAGGAACTAAAGCGGAAGGATGTGTAGCCTTTTTTATTTGATCACGTTTGACCTCTACTCCAAGATTATTTATGTGGCGTCGATAGGATCTACAGTCATAAACATCATGCCCTATAGCCTTGTGCCATGTACAATATGGCTTAGTCAAAGAATATTGAAGAGCCATATGGGAAAGAGGTAGGGGGGGTTTTGTAGGCTATAGAGGGCTAGTGAGATTATCTGATAAGGGCACCGATGGAATGGGAGAGGATGGTGTTGATGGATAAGTGTGGTGCTCATTCACCAAGGAACAATAAATAGGATCGTCACCCATGAGATCATCGGCTTTGTATTAAACATTAACAATTCGTTCATCCACTTTGGTAAGGGAAAATGAGTTGGCTAAGTCGATGTTAGTATGTGGGAGTGTGATCAGTGGAGAAATCTAAGGCTTATGAACTAGTGGGAAAGAATCATCAACTTTATTCAAAGGTTCCTCTTGTATTAGGATGACATTCACATCATGAATAATCTTGGTGCGTAAGGTTTCTTGGTAGCGCAAGACTTCTCGATCATGAATTTGGGTGTAGCTAGCTTGATGAGGGTCTTCTAAAGCGTAACCATCATCGTAATCTAATATGGAAGTGTTTCTCTATATCCCTCATATGCAGAGAAGGGCCTTCCTTTATATAGAGAGACTTAGTATAGTGTCATCGTACAAGAATACATTATGGTCTCAAGTTGGACCATACGCTCCTATGGGGGCAATTTTGCACGTGAGATAACAAATGGAATTGAAGGCTTCTTCTTGCGAGGATAAAGGGAAGGAGGTAGATGAAATATGATGAGTTAAAGAATATTAGAGGTATTGATTCTTGATTTAATTTAATTTGAATTAAATATATATATATTTGTGTGTGTGTGTGTGTATTACAAAGTTACTGAAGTATAAATTCTGAAATATAGGAATGACACAAGAAAAATCAGATTTAAAATATGAAACCCTAAGCAAAGAAGAAGGAGAGAGGACTCAGCGGATTTCCACATAGTCTATGACTGATATGAACTAGGAAAAGTGCTAAACAGGTTAAGTAGAATGTCGTAAATTCTCGCTATAAATTTTGGAATGCAGGAATGAGGTCGGACACAGGAGCCCATGGCAAGACAGGGGCACTTGGGCACTAGAGAATGCTTCTAGGTGTCGGTGACTACACAGATGCTCAAAACCTGGTTTCTATAGTGTCACAAGATCTTTGTTGTTGTTTCTTGTTGATCACCTAGAAGTCACACACTTGAATGCCAAAGTAACCTATAACCTGTAAAATAGAAGTTCACTTACACAAGTGCACAAACCACATCAAAATTGAAAAGAAATATGCAATATAGGGATTCATAGTGGCCCTGGCAGTCACCCCGAGAGTGAACTTACAACCGAGCGTTGCACTACATCTCAGACTCCATGTATTTTTGGTGAGTGTGTGTAGAAATTGTGCCCTAAGATACCCTTATACAAGTTTCACTTGATAACGGGCTATAGATAAATGTATTAGAGTGTGTGGATGGAATAGAATGAACTTTCCCTTCTTATGTTGTATATGCATATTTTATGCAAGCCTCGTCCCTTGAATGGATGTGTTAGAGTGTTTTAGGTGCATTTTGGATGAAATCTTAGGTGATGATCGTAATGCTTAGTGCTTGGTCCCTGATTTTGAACACATAACTATGTATTTATATGATCCCCTTGTTTAAATTTCATAATTGACATCTGGAAGGTCGACCCATAAGAGAAAAAGATGCCCAAATGATAAAAGAGGCCTAAAAGGAGCGAGTAAGATAAGAAAGGGTCAGGTGTTCCCAGAGGGGATATGAGCACCTGAGCACTGGTGTGTGAAGCCATAAAATATAAATAGGTAAAACTTTTCCTAGTTTTTTGTGTGTGTAAGACCAAATAGAAAACAAGAAACAAAGAAATGAGGCCAAAGATAGTTGTCAATTGCTATTTTTCTTTATTAGGAATCATATGAATGTTAGTATGTGTTTAGGACCTAGAAATGTACCCAAGTGTGTTATTTTGTGTCTACATTTTTTCCCACTTTATGTTTTTTAGTGAATACTCTATAACATAAACTAGATAAGAGATGTGTACATTATGATCCTGTAGAGCGTGCTGTGAAATGCGTGCCAAGTTGACAAGTAAAGCATGGAACGATGTAAAGTGAAGCATGAAGAATAGGAAAGGAAAGTGACCCTAGGGGTGAATTATATGAGTTGTGTACCTATTTTTGTGCTTGTTGTAGGTTGCTTCTTGTTGTGTATTAAGGATGGACCTACAAAAAGAAGAGAGAAAGAGTATTCAAAGTTGTGTTTATGAAAAATTTGCGTAAGTGTGCTAAAAGTGTGTAAAAAAGGAAAGTGTGCACTTGATTGAGAAGAGTGTAACTAATAATAAAAAGTGTCTTGAAAATGCTATGTAGAGCAATTTTTTTGGGCAATTTCATGCCAAGAGCAAGTTGATACTCGTACTTTAGTTATATTATGTTTTTTAGTCCGGGATAGTGTCCATGGCTATTTACAACAAAGGGAACCATTGAAATTGTTCTCAGTACTTATTTAATAAATGAATTAACGGAATACTATGCTAACTATAATTAAGAAATGAAATAACTTGGAATCAAAATACTATTGAGTACAAAATTAAAGGTACTAAAAATAATGCAATGCTGAAAATCAAATGAGTACACAATAACAAAAAGGGAATGAACAGTAAATTATCCCTTCTCATTCGGGAGAAGTGGCCCTTACTCCTTCCCTTCGATCAGGTTCAACATTGAAAGTCAAACAAATAAAGCTTTCTACTGAATCTGTAATTTATTGAATTGAAATAATTTTTGTTACAATAATCAACTAACTGAAATATTTAATCCTAATACATGTACTCTTTTATATTAGACTAGTCCTTGTCCCTCTAGGAGATAACTAGTTATTTGCAATTAATGAAAACTACCTTACTGGAAGATTCATATAGAAATACTAATTGTTTTACAATTGTGGAAGGATTAATCCATGTCATGTTTAGACTGAACTGATCTTGTCAAATGTAGATGAGGCCCGTAATTGACTCCTTTGAGATAGTAAATCGACGCCAGAAGATATTACAGATCTTGAATCGATTCTTTATAATGATGATGATTATAAATCCTTGAGTATTTTTCTGTGTTATGTCTTCAAGCAACCGAAGTGAAATTGGGTTTAACATGTCCTTATAATTTGCATGAGGGTTGAGGTAGTAGCACTCATTCATGATCATCTCATTGTGTTTAATTGATGTGTCAGCCGTATCAACTTCATAGTTCAACCATCTGAACCATTTATCTCTCTTGAGCAAGTTCCTCATTTCAAGGGAGTTTGAATTAGTGATATGGATGAGTCTTGTGCTCCATGGCGATTCCTGTACTATAAGGCAAGTGTTGCGCAAGTGCACAAACAAGTCTTGTGTTATCCTATAATTAAATCCTATGATGACTCAACATATAATTTTCCAAATACACTTATTAATTAATCATAAAGGTTCATTCAAGACATATTTGAAGAAGTAATAACAAGAATATGCACAACATTTCCTTCCAAAACATCGTAAAGTATTAATTATAAAACATCAATGTTATACACAGTACAAAATGATATCAAGGTAACACAGGGTTTTACATGGGATAACACATGGAAAAATAGGGGTTCATCAATCCCCCACACTTAAGATATAGCAAGTCCTCCTGCTACCTATTCGATTGTTCAACTATCCTTGAAAAATTGTACTCATTGGAAAATGTTTTCCAAGTCTCATCTAATTTAGTATTCATTATCAGCCAATTTTGACTGTGCAAAATTAAAATAAATAAAATAAAAATGGAAATTTTGTAATTTTTCAAAAGTGTTACTTTGCGTCGTTTATCACTCTCAACATGACCGTCTCATTTTTTTTATCATTCCGGTCTTCGTTTCATCCTTTTTGGGCAAGAACTCCTCCCTCCAGGCTTTAAACTGTGTTAAAATTAATTAGTTAATATTTAATTAATTAATTACTCTTTGTTTGAAAAAATTAATTTTTTAATAATTTTGGAGTATTTAATTAAATAAATATTAATTCAAATTCATTCAACAAGTTTTATTTTTATTGCCGGGGAAAAATAAGCTTCCGCTTCCCATTGCTGGGAATGCCAAATTGGCTTCCCGGGCCCGGATTTCCCCTTTCCTGGCAAAATTGTTTTAAATTCCCGCTCATGGGATTTCTTCCCCCAATTGCCAAATTAATAAATTGGCAAACGGGTAAAAAATCTCCTGATTTCCCACATGGGGAAATTGAACGGAGATTGCCATCCCACTTTTCCATTCCCATTGGCAATTGGCCGTTGCTTTCCCCATTTCCCCTAGCAATTATTTCCACTACACGGGAAGAGGGGAAGTCGGTTTGACCCTCATAAATTCCTCCGACGAACTCGGTGGAAAGAGTTGTACGAAGCTTTCTAAAATTGCTTCTCACTACTTCTAAAGAACATAATATTTTTATCACATCCCTCAACAAAAATTTCACGCATTTTTCAAAGGAACAGCCCAGAAAGATTTTCCATGCTCAGCTAGAGGGAAGAAAATATTTATGCATTGAAAAGGAGAACAATCTGAAAATGGGACATTTTGTTTTGTTTTGATGCGCATCTACGTTGGAGGATATTGAAGGAGTTTTCTAACACAGCAGGGGTGTGAAATACAACAATTTTAACCATCACAAATTCCACCAAAGTAACCATGCCGGAGCAAAATAGAAGCTTCCAAGTAGCATAGGAGGAAGGAGTCAGTTTTTAGCGCCCAAGGATTAAAAAGATGTTGTATGTAGTTGTCATAACACCATGCTCAGCCAAAGGAAGTAGATAAATCCATCATGCAGGCCAAAGAACAGTTTCAAAGCAAAGAAAATAAGGAAAAAAGAGCAGTCCACATGTTGGAGGTTGAAGAGGAGCCCACATTGAAGCAGAGAATACCCACGTGTTACAGGTTGAAGAGGATCCCACGTCGAAGCAGAGAAGCAATTTTCAATGCATGTTTTGGAGAAGAATACCTACGTGGCCAAGGAGGAAATCCATGCAACAGGTCAGTCATCTCAAGGAGATAGCCAGATTCAGTGCATGTTAAAATAGAGACCACACATTTGGAGTAAAAATACCCACGCATTTTCCAAGGAGGATTTCATGCTAAAGTTCTAGCAACCATCAATAGCAAACAATCAGCCACGTTGGAAAATAACAGTCCCAAACAGTTTTTAACACATTTGCCAAGGAGAAGGTGGAGTTGTCTAGGAAATAAAGAAAATAATAAATTTTGTAGAGAAGAACGTGTTTTCCCATCGGAGAAAAGATTAAATCATTTCTATTTCTGACACAAGAAATCACGCATTCTCCAGGTGTATCAATGCATTTACAAGAAGTTTCAATCACGCATCGCAAGGAAGAAGTGAATCTCAAAGTACGCAGCTATTTAAATCAGGAAATTTTCACACATACTAGGCAGAATTGGCTCTGGAAAATTAAATAAAAATCGAGATATCAAAATCAGGTGCTTTCATTTATTTCAAAAATAAAAATAAAACGTTGTCGCCCAAGTCGGAATTCAAACCGAGTCTCAGTGTGTGTATTAAAAAAAAATTGTAACCAAGACTATTTATTATTATTGTTGTTGTTTTTAAATAATAATAATAATAATAATAATAATAATAAAATGAATCATATTGTTCTTGCACTGACGGGGATTTCAGAGACTGAGACCCGACCCCAATACCCGAGTCATTTTTTTTTTGTGAATTTCATAATGGCCAAAAAATCTAACAAATCTGCAGGAAGATCGAGGAAGCCAGTGGAGAAATCAAACAAATCTGCGCTCAAGTATGAATTCCAAGGAATCATCCCTCCCAGTTCCATTAAGTCAGTGTATGACAATGTCACTGATACAAATCTAGGTCACATCAATGTGCAACAATTCTACGAGTGGGTAAAAACTGAAGGCAAGACCATATTCTCGAATAGGCTTTACCATAGTGGTCTACCCCAAGTAGCAGCATTTCCTGTCTTGGTGTAGTGTCCAAAGTTGGTTATCACTTGTGTTGAGCACTATGATCCTGAGAGATGAGGAATTTTTAAAGATAATCATGAGCCTTTCCTCTTAATCACACCAGAGCACATTGAGGAATTGCTCGGCATACCTAACTTTCCTGAGAATGCAGATATCACTCACCAATCAGTGCAAGAATTTTAGGATGAAGAATCCCTGAGATGGAGCAAGATGGTTAATAATAACTGGTTAGTGACCAAGAAGCCTTGAATTGACTGGCTTCCCAAAGAATTGTACCGCATTGAGTTCGTGGAAGAAATCAGGGACATGATTACCCTCCTAAGTTGAGTTTTTGGTTTACCCTCTACTAGGATTTTCCACCCATGGATGTATTAGTTTATCTGTATCATCCTTGCCAAGAAATATTTTTTTGGATTGGGCCACCATCATCAGTAACACCCTTCACAAAAAATTGATAGAAGTTAAGATGACTGGATGCTTCTACATGACATCGTATCTGACTTATGCAGTATCAAGAAGAAAGTTATTTTTGGGACTTGAAACGAGAGGAGTCATGGGGCCATCAAATAGTGTTTTTCATTATTACCCTCAACTCAATTTCAAAAATATATCTCACCATTTTAGAAGATTCAATGATGCATTCACCTTCCACATGAATCAGAACTTGAATCGGAATACTGAGGAAAGATTTTCTAAAGAATCCATGAGTGTCATTTCCCAATGGGGAACCTGGTTTATTCAATTTTCATCATTTTCCTACAT
This sequence comes from Taxus chinensis, assembly GCA_019776745.2. Lineage (NCBI taxonomy): Eukaryota > Viridiplantae > Streptophyta > Pinopsida > Cupressales > Taxaceae > Taxus > Taxus chinensis. Next base: position 527,284,226 of record CM034153.1, read on the forward strand.
TTGCGTGAGTGGCTTTACTGGTACCCCATGGAAGCTTACTAAGTACGTCAGTGACAGATGGGCATTAATGGAGCTTGCGCGACAACTATTCCAAGTTCAGTGTCTTCTTAGTGACAAGCATCGTTCAGGAATTCATTTCCCGATTCAAATTGGGGAATATCAATGTCCAAATATTTTTAGTGCACAACTCATGGAAAAAGAGTTCACCCTCATCACAATTCATCCATATGTGAAGAGAGCCCAGTTTGATATTAATGGATATATGCAAAAGATTCTTGGAGCAAAGTATCAACATAACCCTACCATGGAAGATTTCTAGGGTGCCTGTTCGGATGAACATGAAGTAAGAATATGAGAGTTTTCTCGCCTAACACTTTCTCATATCAAGGCCTTCTGCATCAAGAACCCTCACGATTCATTCATAACTTATGATAAAGATGTCATTGATCACTCATATGATGCAGTTGCTTTTACCCCATTGCCTCGAATTGACTGGACCAAAAGAGATGAATTTTCTCTTGATAACAAGAATCAACTGATTCTTGAAAGAAGCATATCTTGGTACGACAAAGAACTTGCCAAGTTACAATCAATTCAAGACCATGCTTCAGGATCACAAAAATTACCAACCCAAGGAGGCCTTCATTCAACCAAAGCCTCTTCTTGATCAACCTCTATACCATCCAATCATACACAACAAGCAAGAAAGGAGTGGTTGCCAAAATCCACTTCGCCAAGTAACGTGTCACAAGGAGAAAAATCTAAAGATCCTAACCCCGAAGAAGGAAGAGAGTGTGTATCAGGATTTTCTACCTCAAGTAGAGATTCTTCTACCCACATTGTTAATAGTTCTCAGAAGCTCGTGGAAAACAATCCTCAGCCATGCTTCGAACAAGCGTCCACTCAAGTGTAGGTAATTCAAATATCAAACACTTCGGAGCATGTATTTCATGAAGGGATTTCCCAAAATATCCCGAATAATCAGGAGGTAGATATTGAGGTTATTTCTCCTCAAATCAAGGTCGTAGATAGGATTCAAGCAAGATCTCATGATGTTGAGAACAATGAGAATATTTATTTGAGCTCTAGGATTTTATATGCGGAAATAGTGCATGATACTCCTTCCTGGGTTGATTCTGAGGTTAAGAGAATGAAGAGGCTTGTCAAGGAAATTGACATTGATTTTGATGCCCTTTTCAAATTTTCAAACGATGTTATTCCAAAGAAGCCTAAGGTGCTTTCTCGAATAATGGTGGATAGTGAAGAAATAAATTTACAGATCTCGCCATCCAAAAAGTTGATAAGGAGCGTGATGCCATGACACCTGCTGATTATGAAGTTTCCAGACTTGGACTTGGGAGGTCTACATTAGAAAGTGACATGGCGATGGCTCAAGATTCAATTGATATCGTGCTAAAGAGACTTGAGAAATATAATTTTCAGAACTCTCATCTCAAGGCCGAAAAGAATCAATTGGTGGAATATGTTCAACATTTGATAAATCCCATAACGTCCACTTTCCCAGTACCTGATGCAGTGGCTACCCCTAGTGAAGAAAATCTCAAATTTTCAAAAGAAATAAACACATTAGGCCATGTCACTAAAACTTGGCTTTCAGAGATTCTCATTTTAGGCCAAGGGATGATCAATACCACGGTTAAGCTTCATGAAGATGTTAGTGTGTATCTTGATCCAATTCTTTCTTTCAAAGAAACTTTTGTTTCTAATATATCAAATTTGGATGAGATATTGCCCAGTTTGCAGGAGATGACAAGTATGGAATCCTCAGTTTTAGCCATTGAAGGAATTCTCGAATTTGAACATCGAGGGACATGTTTTCTTTGGTGTCTGCATCTCAAATCAAGGAAGGCACTTCTTGACGATTCTATGATCCATTATGAGAGAATGTGCAATGAAGCCTTCACTTCACACTCCTTGATTCAAGAATTCATAGCTGAGATTCCTTGCAACCTCATAAATGAGCATAATCAAAGGTGTTCATCGGAGCAGGTGGAAGAGCAATTTTCACAATTGTTTAAGGACATGTAAACTCCCTCCAACAATTTCTCGTCAGTTTCAATGGAGCGGTGTATCAAATTAAAGAACTTATTTGAGAATGCTCAATCCAAAATTGTTAATTTAAATGATATGCCAAGTAGGATTCTTGAATTACAAGTATTTTGTGAGGCTATTCTTGACCAAATGAACCTCCAGAAGAAGAAAAGATGTTTGAAACTTTGGGAAGGTTTAGATCCTTTCAACTGGAAAAAGTGACAGATCCTAATTTCACCGGTGGTTCAGGGAGTTAATTTTCTTGGTATCTAACAAAGTGGGAGAGTCCATTTCTCATACACTTGAGATAGGCAGACCCCATTTCAATGGATAAGGCACTGGTTATTATTGTATATTTTAAAAAGTGGATTTTTAAGAAAAGGATGTTGTTATTTGTTTTCGGGAACTGTGGGTAACTTAAGTGATTTCTATTTTTGGTTGTCTTTAATAAAGTTGGTTAGAAAAAGTCAAAGGTCACTTAAGTGCCCTATTTAATGATTATGTTAAACCCTAACTACTTTGTAACCAAATTTTGGGTTATAAAAGAAAGTGAGGGGCTCACTTGTAAAGGTGACTTTGAGAGAGGAGAAGAAATGCTTTTGTGTGCAAGATTTACTTCAAAGAAAGAAACTTTGTGTTCTTTGAGAAGACATTTTGGAGTTAATGAAATATGAACTTTGTGTCCCATTCATTGTCTCTTATAGCATTTGATGTTCTTATGTTCATTAGATGTTAGTGTTTGAATATTGCATGCAAATATTATCTTTGATCTTAATGTCAACATTATTAATCTGTTGTTCTAGTTCACAGTGATCACGCTCTGATTATCTACTTGCTTACGTGTGTTTCCTTTTACATATTCTTGTTTAGCTAACTCAAACTCCGTTTTTATCTATGTTAGTTATTCATCATTCTTCCTCATGCAATATTAGGCTCTGTTTTACCTAACTCTTACATGTTCCTTCCATTCATTCCATTTCACTCATTTCCTTCATTCCATTCCACCCCCCTCATTCACTTTTATTTCCATTGATGTTCCAAAACACCCCCCATATACAATTTTGAATGTACAAATGTAAATATAGTTTTGGTTTTCAATAAAGGCAGCCTCACCTTCATTGAGGAGGGACTTCGTTCCCACACTGTTGCATGTTGTTTGCATGTGTGCAAATCCATATACTAACAGTATTACAGAATCCAAAAAACTTAATGACCGACTTCCTCCAAGTTGTATAATTGTCCTCCAACTAATTAGTTGTGGAATTCCATCTTGGCACTGGGTTAATGACTAATGGAGGACTATACCTCATCCCAATCCACTGCTCCTGCATTTCTAGAATGATGTTACAGAGATCCTTGGCCATTTTCAATGACCAATGGAGGTTAGTGGGTGAAATAACCTCCTTCTTCTTGTAATTCTCTACAAGTAGTTGATACATCAATTGACAGGAAAGGAAATTTACATTAAACATCGGGAATTCTTACTCCCGGAAATCATTTACACAAGTTCTCATAATTTATTTATATTTATCCACCAACTGTAAATAGTATAACTGAGACCAAAATATATTGAAAAATGGATGGGGACAGGAAGATTGTGCCTCATTAAGAGGCCTATATTAGCTTCTATTTGAACATATGTTCCTCTTTGTTCCCTCCATTCGGATTGATTCCTTAAAGTAGAGATAAATGCTCTAAGTTAGACCTCTCCCACATATAAATTGATTGGAATTTCAATATATTCAGGGAGAAGGAACTTGTGAACATAAAATTCACAAAATAAATTCATGACAACATCATTTCCTATTGTGTATGCACCAACAAATTGCTTATCATAATAAAATTATATATCTTGCATAGAACGAGCTCTAGAAATCTGCCACTTTATAAGTTTCTCTTTTAAAAATAGTGCATAGAAATTAAATGGGGGCCTACATGAGAGAATATGATCATATAACCGGTAGACAATAAGCACATTCTCTTTAAGTAGCTTGTTTTCTTCCTTTAAAGCCTTATTTTCACCATCAACTCCTCTTAACCTATAACACTCGTTCATTCATTTAACCATTCCTATCAAGACAATAAATTGAGGAAACACAAATTCTATTTGTATTACTTGTTCTATAGTGGTCACAAGCTCCTTTTCCTTTCTATTTTCTTGCAAAATTGCAAGTGATGCATTTAAATCTTCTATCTTTGCTTGAAAGGATTGGATTTGTTGTTTCTTTTCTTCTAGGGCATGCTGAAGTTGAATAGTTTCCTCATCTTGATGTTCTATAGTCTGATGTAACTGTTGGATTTTATAATTTTTCTCAGCCTCTAGCTGGGAGAAACTTGATTCTTTAGCTTCAAAGAGGACTTGTAGATGTGTAATTATTTCTTGAGTCAGTTGGAGTTTAAACTCAATTTTGGAAAGAGACAATACTCGTGACATAATCTTGTCAGAGTTAAGAGAGAACTAGGTTCTCCTCTATCATAGGTTCCTTACCTTTTTTCATAATGGGGAATTCCACAATAGTGGTTGGGGTTTGATCAATTTATTTCTCAGTAACATGAATAGAGGGTGATACAGAGTGTGGGGAAGATACAAGTGGTGTCTAAAGTAGGGTTTGCATAATGGTTGTTGCTTCATGTTCTTCTTGAGTCGAGAAGGAACATTTTTTTGTTGTTGTCTCATTAAGGGTCTATGCATGCCTAAATGCCCTAGGGTGTTTCTTAGGTCTCTCTAAAGTGGAGGGATTTAGCTCTAGGAACAATTTAGACTCTAGGGCATGCTTCCTCTGAAATTTAAACCACTTCTAAAAGCCACACCTTTTCTTAATAAACTGATGTTTGCAAATCAAATGTATTGGGCCCTAGAATTTCAAGTAAGAGGCACCCCAAAAAAATTTCTCAGTGGAAAAGGAGATAGACTCAAACAAAAACTGAGGCATATTTACTTTATTATGGGGTTTAACTTGGCCATGGAAAAGGTGTATCAAAATTCTCAACATAGGGCCAGAAATGATCTCATATTGTCCTTCATAGGTGAAATATTTTATTACCCACTTAGCAACTTCTGACCAAGGCTCGGGGAGAGTATTTATTTTTATGCCTTTTTCCTTTCCCTTATTTTCCACAACCAGTTCTAATTTTTCCTTTTTTCCCACTAAAAATATTTTATAATTTCATGATACAGTCTCCTATTATTAATTTATCGACCCTCTTCTGGTATCCCTGAAAGATGACTAATTATAGTGGGACCGAATGGAATTTTCTTAAATTTACAGTAGAATATCCCTCCTCCATGTTTTTTGGCAAACTCCTTTGTCCTTTCTATGTTGAAATCTTCATATGTAAGCAGCAAATCAAGCCATACCTCCTTTTCAAATATTTCCACCGACATTGCATCAACTAATAGCTTTGTTGAATTTGTTGATTCATGTCAAAGTCTAAACCCCATGAATGGTGCGTAAAGAAGGTAATTGGAAAATAACAGAGCATCATACCGGAAATACATTGTTGAAAAGATGTAAATAAGCATAGGAATGGAGAGGGTAGCAACGCATGAGTGTAACGGCGGAATTGGAAAAAATACATGGGAGATAAAATAGTTATGTACAAAAACACCACCAATTGGGAAATGTTTAAAGAATCCCAAGGTGATAGGGATTAAAGGATGGAGTAATTGGGTATGTGTGGGTGATTAATATGGAAATGGATGGCATATTTTTTGGGATATGCAAAGTGTAGGAAGGCATTGTGAATGGAGAAGGCTGTCAATTCACACGAGTGCAATAACGAACATTTCATGAATTAAACCTTACAACATTTAAGAATGGAATAATCACGCAGGCCTTATTAATTTCACTTGTCACATCGTTGGCCATCATTTGCATGTTACTTTGATACTTCCTCCGCGCATTTTTATTCATTTATTACCTACAAGATTTAGGGGTGGTGATCGCCATTGCTAGTTTTCAGCCACCAGCATTTATTATTTTTTATTTATTTTTTATTTTTTAAAGATAGTGGCCGCCATTGCTAGTTTTCAACCAATACCTCAAAGGATGATGGCCAAAATTTCTAGTTTTCAGTCATATCCTCTTTATTCTTGATGAAAAATAGCTCAGTACTTAGTTGAATTGGATGAAGAAATTTTGTCTAAACAATTCAGAGCTAAATCTTCTTAAAGTGTCTTATGAAATTCTTCTCTGGATTTATGGCACAACCTCAATCTATGTCCATTGACCAACATCACTTTATTCTCACCAAAAATTGGAATCAATTGAACTACCCCATTGTTGAATACTTTCTCAATTTGATATGGGCCCATCCACCTTGTTAGTAACTGCAACTTGACCATTGGATTATGGATGGTATGGTGATGACTTATTTTTCTTCAGCTGGTATGTTTCCACAAAGGAACTTATTACACCTGACATGAACAATGCATCTTAGTGCTCCAAACCTGTGAAAGATATGTTCATATAGGAAATCTGTAAATTTTTCATCTCTTGCACATTGTAGTGTTTACACCTCAACCCATTTAGTGACATAGTTTGTACAAACTAGAATGTACTCCTTCCCTTGAGAGGTTGGGTCCATTGGTCCAATGAAATCTAATCCCCACTTCTCAAATGGTTCCAAGATAACTTGAGGTTAGAGTGGCATCTCATATGTAAATGTTGGCTTCCCCATCCTTTGGCATTGGTCACATCTCCACACATAATTTTTGACATCCTTAAAAAAGGAAGGCTAATAGTATCCAGCTCCTAATTTTTTTTGAATGGTCCTTTGAACTAAATAATGCCCTCCTGATGGCTCATCATGACATTCCCTAAGTATGTCAAATACTTCATCTTCAACTACACACCTGCGTAATACATGGTCACGTCCACATTTAAAAAGAATTACATTTAACCATGTATACATCACACTTTGTTTAATTAATTACTTTCTTTGCTTTGTGTAAAAAATGTTGGGAACTTCCCTGTAGCCAAGTAGTTAGCCATATTTGTATACCTAGGAGAGATAGTAGAAACTGCAAACAGATGTTCATTTAGAAAATAATCATTGACCTGCTCTTCTTCTTCTGAAGTGATCAACATTGAAAGAAACTTAGCTACCACTGTAGACACAAAATCATGCACTTTAAACAATATTTAGTCTCAGTCTCATACTACTATTTAGAGGGTTTTTGAGTGAAGAAAGTAATAATTAACCCCCGTCTCTTGGCCATCTTGCTTTATTTTTTTCATCATTCTCGACCTCCACCACACACATGCCCAATCAAATTTCATCATTTCTTGTTGTTTTAGCTTTGACTTGGGCGTCGATGCTAGTACTGGGGTGCCAGTGGATGCCCTGGTCCCACTAAGGATGCCCCAATCCTTTTTTAACTTTCCCCACTTTTTGGGCTCTTTCTATTCGTTTAAGGTATTTATCTTTTTGGTGGTTGACCATCTCGAGGTTAATTACGAAATCAGATCAATACAACCCTATAAATATAAAGTTATAACCATAATGAGGGACCAAGCACTAATTACTACTATCATCCACCTAGAGTTATATCCATCTATTGCATCGGAGATCACTTGCATCAACATAGCTCCATCACAATGCACAATGCTAGGACATATGCATCACACACACCATAGGGGGATGATTCTATTTTATTCCATGTACCATTCTATTACATTTTTATACACATAGTTATCTCCCTACATCATAAAGAGCGACTTGCACAAGAGAAAGCTAGGGCATGTTTCACACACACACACAAAACTACATTTGGGTCTGGAATGTAGTGTAATGCTCAGTTAGTAAGACCACCATTGTGGCAACTAAGGTAAGTAAGACCCTATCATATGCATTTTTATTTTTAGGGATTGATGTCTTTCTAGGTTTTTACAGGTCTTCCTTTCATCTTGGATTAACATCGACATCTAGTGCAGTACAACGAATATGATGCAACACATAGTAAGGGTTTCGAACCACCTGTCAAACTTGTGAAAATCAGTTCCGGAGCGTTTGCATAGACCAGAGTGCCCATTCTGTAGACCAAAGCATCCATAGGTGCACCAGTCCTTCTTTAGGCAACCCAGTCTAGAGAATCATCCTAGATCCACCCTTTTCATGGTTTCTACATAGTCGTTCCTGTTCTGTTTTCTCCAGCCAGCTCTGTAACATAGTCTCGTGAGCATCCTTTGTTCATCAGAGTTATTTCCTCTTTCTCTCTTGCACATTAGGGTTTCTATTTCCATTTGTGTAGTTTCTTGGGTCATTTACATACTTATTTACTACATTTATTTTACTGCATTTACATGTCGTTCTAGATTAGATTAATTATAGGATATTTCCACATTTTAGTTAATCATTTTGGTGAGCCCCATGTTTCAACACTCCCTTCAATCACACTTTTACTTTCTTCATTCATTGTTTTTCATCCTAGGGTTTGGTCATCATGAGTATCTCAATCAATGATTATTTTCTTGCAAATCCTGATTTATTACATAGAGTCCAACATATTTTTGCTACTACTCGCATTCATGCTGACATGCATCCAGACTCGGTTTATCAAACATTTGTTGATGCATTCTCTTCAAACATAGTATTTAAGTCTAATCTTCCCGTTGATGTTCCTACTTTTGATAATGATCCATCTCTCCATATCATATGTCATATTCACAATGTAGGTGTTAAGCACACTTTGATTGATAATTGGGTCTGAACTCAATTTGTGTCCCATGACATTCCTTAAAGATTTAGGTCTTTCTGCTCATAACGTTATTCCATCTTCTATATCACTACGTTCTTATGATGGTTATGTCCATCCATGTCTCAGTCATGTTACATTACCTATTACTGTTGGTCCAAAAACTATCCACAGTGTGTTTTTCATCATTGATTTTCCAATCTCCTACAACTGCGTACTTGGTACGCCATGGCTTCATGCCATGCAAGTTGTTGCCTCTACTATGCATAGTTGTGTCAAATTCTTACATGAAGGTATTGAATACACTATTTTGCGTGACCATGACCCCTTTCAGTATTGCAATAGGGCTCCTAATACCGTCCTTCATATTCCACGCACAGATATGATAGATGAGCCCCAACCTATAAATGAACCATCTCACTTACCACCTCTTGACTATACCATTTGTGTGATAGATGTCATTTCTTCTATGCCACCTGTTACTACTACTGTTATGATTCCATATGATGGTCTTATCCAATCCATGGATGTCGCTCTATCACACACACCTTCATTTGCACCATCTACATTAACACACCCACCATTTAATTGCACACTCTTCATGAATAGTTCATACTGAGAGAATATTCCATTTAATCCTACATGCGATGACACTATATGTACACATGAGGGTTTGGCTCGCTTAAGTTTTTATTTTGAGGACCTCTATCCTACACCATATGATCCTCATCTTTATTATGGGTATGCCACCATCACTTTCGCTTATGGCCTTTGTATCTTTCACTTCACGATATTTCCCACACACACTCCTCAATCCTCACCACTTACATTAGGGCAATCATGGCTTGATTATGTTGGAGGCACTCTAGATCCTGATCATATAGACATTTTATTTCCATTTCCATTTGGACGTGTTTTCATTTGCAATAGCTCTTTCCCAGGATACACTCAAAATATCACTTGTTGGTATGCACACAGTTGTCCACTTCCTCCATTCACTGATGAGAAGTATGGTATGGTCCTGTACAACTTATGCATTAATGGATCCTTACGTGAGCAACTGCCCACTATTGCTTATCAAGTCACCAATGATTATCCATTCAACTATGATCTTGAGAATGATGATCTTCTACATGACATTACATGATAGCCTCTTTCATCACACATACATTGGGGGCATAGTCTTCACATCCCCCTCTCTCATCATCATATCATCATAGACACATTTCTTATCTTTGCATTATCATTCATTCACATCCTTCCATAGTTGTACATCACACTCCTATCATTTTCACATACCACAATTTCACATTATTACACACACATCTCATAATCATACGCTTTCATCACTGCATATATCGAATGACATACCTTTTTTCTTCATTATCATTGGTTAGTTCATTTCATTCATGGATAGTTGGGGGGCATTGCACATAATACATTCCCCCCACTCACTTTATCATATATCATCTTTACATTTTCATATAGGCATTCTCATCACACATTCTCGCATCGACCATTACCCGATGACACGCTCTTGTGCTTCAGTTCACACTTGACTATTGAGGTATTACTACACATGAACCCCACACACTGCACTATAGGACTTACACACCACATCTATTCACACATTGCGAGTCATACACCATACACTCTACATTTTGTCTACAAACATTTTGACATTTGCGCATTTATACATCATACATTGTACTAGTCTCCATCATACACATATCATACTTACATCATCCACACGTCTAGCATCTTACGCTACTCATCCTACATACTACGTTACTAGTATATCTACACATTTTACATTGCATACTATACATTACACTTTACACATTCTACAAATCTTACATCGCATTCTACATATCATGAATTTACGCATTTTGCTCATCACATACTACATTGTCTTTTATGCGTTGCACTCACTACCCTATGATACACATTAGTTCCTCGGTCCATACTCAACTACTGAGGGTTTACAAATCAAATGGACCTTACCTTCATCACGTGTTTATCATTCAACCTTTTCATCATGCGACATTTCTACGTTAGTGACATATGTTATAGGCTAAATGGTCACCTATCTCTTCATCGTGTAATGGTATACGCTTTAGGCTAAATCATCATTCCTCCATTCATCATGTTGTTATATACACTTCGGCTATAGGGTTCACGCACATATCATATTTTCCAAGATGCATATAATCACCATTACACACATACTTAATCATTAGAGTGCGTTAGACAAAGTGCACACTTTGGCCATTTCCCGAGGACACACTCTCATTTATGGTTAATTCTTGATTGCTGAGGGGGAAAACAAAATTAACCTCATTACATACAATTCCATTCACTCAGAGGGCACATGGCTCATATCATTCCATCTTGCATTCCATTCCATCCATCCATAGCATATTGCATTATCTTGGGGGCATTTACTCTTTCTTACTAGTGTTTTACATGACCACTTTACCATACATGTTAAATTGATTTCTTATATGTCATTATATATACTATACACACATGTGCATTCACTTCATTGTTTAGTTCTTATCGTAGATACAGATCTTTTTCACATAGCATGGATGCTCGCCTTCTACCCTTCCTGCATTGGTCGTTGGGGGCATCCACATTCATCTCTCACAGGTGCTATTGTTTCATTTTGTGCTTAGAACTTTACATTTACTTGGTTATACATGCCTTTGACATATTGGTTATTTATCTAACATGTTAACGAATGTTTCATGTACAACACTTGTTTTCCAGGATTACATGCTTTTATGACTACTTCTTTGTTTATCTGTCCTTTTCTGCCATTATTTGCTTCTTGTATGTGGGATTTGACCTATGTTTGGTGTGCACACTTGTTTATTTGTATGCAGACGTGATGGCCTTGCGTGTATTGCGACATCGTGAGTGATTTTCCATGTTTGCAACCCACTTTGTACGGCTTACTTTGTCTTCTCTTGTGTTTACATTACTATGTTATTTTATTGATTTTACACTGTTTGCATAGCTTACATATTTCCTTCTACATGCATGCTTTTTCATACTAACACTTGTCTTTGGCTAGCCATCTTGTTTGTGTGCACCTTGGTTTCTACCAAGCGCATTTTGTTCCCCCTGTAGGGAAAAATTTTAGGGTTCATGTGGTTGGTCCTCTTTTGGGGCTGCATTTCTCCTATCAACAACGTCACATGCACCCCCAAAGAGGGGGCCATCATTTGGGGTTTTTACAGCCTACACAATGCGTTTACACTAGTTTAGTTCAGTGCAATTTCCACCCTTGGCATTGTGGGTTTACATACAACGAGTGAGTTTAGACCACTCTACGAACTCTATACACAATGGATTTTACAGGACATGGTTGTCCTTAGCATTCAGGGGAGCAGTTTCCGGTTAGAGGATACAGTTGAATTCCTCCCAATACGTCTTCTACCACCGGTGTCAAATCACCAATAAACTAGGACGATACAAAGATCTCTTCATAAACATTCAGGGAAGCAGTTAAAGGTTGGAGGAGACAGAAATTCTTCCCTATACTTCTTCGGCCTATGGCCCCGGTAGTACAAGATATCTTTTTACACTCTTTCGCTCAACATGGATCAAGTACACATGTTCCATTTACATTTTTCATTTGCGTAGTTTAGATTTACATTATTTTACATACACATGTGTCTTTTACAGTGCTTTTACACATACATGCATACATATTTGACTACTTGGTTATTTTCTCCTTGCAGGTCTGGTCGTATGAGAAACAAGCAGTAAAATTGGGGCATCGACAACAACAACGGTGTCAACAACAACACTTCGCGGCGACACACTTTACATACTAAACATGCAGGCACACTACGCACATCAACATCAACACACGTGTTTCTGCCCTAGGTTCACTCTCATCACTTTTTTGCACATTTTTAATCTTTAGTTTCCATGCTCCATCCTATTTTTATATGTGATGCCCCTCCATTTCAATCCTTGATCTGTCTTTGTCAGGGCAACTGTCATTTGACAGAACATGGAAGTGACACATCCTCATAGCCTTTTTAGACCTGTCATTTCCCTTGCAGAATAATACAAGCACTTAATTTCAAAATCAAAGGCATTAACCACAAGAAACCTAGGCCAGCGTTTGAAATCTAGCAGTAAATCTGTTGGGTCAACAAATGTAGACTTTTTAGGGGACTTTGCTGAACGAATCCCTCACTAGTATACGTTCCAAAATCATTATCATTTTGGTTTCATTTAGCCTTGCGCATGGAGGAAATCTGTATCAAAATATATCCTCATTTTTCACATATGCAAATCAACTGATATGAATCTGAAGCCGGTCCAAATGTCTCAGAAAGGGAAAATAATGCCTGACGTAGTTTAGTTTTTTTACGAAGAAGAAAAAGAATATTGGGGATTAATAGGCACTTTGGGGCAGGCATGAACATCCATCAAAGCATATTGGACGCTGATATTTTCTGCCAGTTCTCCCATCCTGCGCGAAAATGGGAGATTAGAACAGGACACGTGCACTATAACCTTGCTGCACCATTCTTTCTTTTTCCCTTCCTTAATCTTTTATTTAGGAGGATATGTTGTATGGATTTAGGTGTTGAAATTTCTGTCCCTGTTATCCCGCTTATCTCTTGGAAAGTTTTTTCTCTATCACTTTACCTCTGCGTGAAACACTCTATTATCATTTTTCAATCCTCCTGTCAGCGCCTTATGGAATCTTTTTATAAGAGTATAGGAATCCTCCCAAAACAATGCCATTTTCCTCATTATACAGCCCAATAGTCCACCCTTGCTAGCATTATCTCACCACTGTCAAAATGAGAATCTTTTGGGCCAGGAATGGAAGTGTGTTGAAGGAGTTGTAGAAAATTTGTATAAAGGGGGTTTCCTTGTGTTAAATGTTTTATTTAATATTGGGGAAATAATTGTTCCATTGGTCTTGTCCCTTGACCGGGTGGTTGGGAGCGGAATTATTTCTTTGGTATTCTTGTTGAAATTGCAAGCATGTGAGTTTGGTTCTATGCATTCTATTGATCAATTTATAGAGTAATATTTAGCAGGTCAATATGTGCAGCTTGTTTTGATTTTATGGGAATTTGATTTTAGTTCTGTGCACATTATTATGCTGCTCAAATTTGAGCAGTAAAATGTATTAGGAAATCAGGGATATGGTATGATCATCCACCAAGCATATTGGGAAGTAGATTTTTGGTTAGACGTGTATGCAAAGTATGGAAACATAGTCAAGGCGCAGGAACTAGTTGGAAAAATAACTCAAGAGATTTAGGGGCTGCTTGGCGGAGAATCAACAACTTATTATTGTTCCATTGGCATATGGATTTACAAGAAAGAATGATGAAACCATACGTGTTTGACATTGTTGGTGATGCAAAGCGGTGGAGCATGAGTGAGCCGAAAACAGTTACCGGAATGCTTGAAATTGATGCCGTCTCGTCGAATGCGGGAATCACGAGTTTCGTGAAAAAGGTATGGTTTTCCCCTTTTCACTTGCATTAAATTTTCCTTCATCATTTCCATATTTTTCAAAATTAAATGTTGAATGATAAGGAGCATAAACCCAGCAAATGACAAAAACCTTTCCTTGAAGGGAACTCTCAAAACATAAACAAAAAAAAAAAAACTCTGATATTAAAAGTTACGCGCATGGAGCTCCACACCCAAACGTACTGCAAAACCAAAACTCTTTGCATGATCCATGGTAACATGGAACACCTTAGGGAACCTTAACCGAGTTTTTTGAAATTATTTAACACTCTTGTAACTCGTATTCCTAAACCCTCTTAGCTTACCAGTCACTTATGGTGATATGGTCGTTTTAATAAAACACGATCGGTTTCAGCTTACGGTTGTAACTTAGCTTGGGCGAAAATGAAAACCACTACCTCCTACCTCTATAATGCCAACAAGAGGATCATAACCCACCTTCATTTCAATGAAAACACATTCGGGAACAAAATTTTCAAGTGGGTTTTGGGGCCCACTGGTCGCTGTGCGACAAGAGCTGCAGACACAATTACGATAACTTGCCTCGAAGTTCCCCTTCTAACTTGGGTTCTGCTTGTCGTAATCGACTTCCGTCGGTCACGATGAATTCTCTATATATGTGGTAGAAAGTAGGAATCATCAAACTTTGTGATTGAACTTGAAACGAGTGCGTTCGAGACCCAACTTGTAATCACTTCTGTTGTTTTGGGCAGTTTTCTCAACCTTAGCTAGAATCTCCTTTCTGAGTCTCGTTTGACTTTTAGCCACGCATGTGACCTTGTAATACTATTGCAATGCTATGTAGAATTTTATTCAATATTTTATCTTATATAAATGAATTTTGAAATTTATGGTGATTTTCTCTCTCAACCCTCTTCTCTCTCTAGAAATGACTATGATACTTGATTGATTTGAAAATGTAAATGAATTGGGAAATGTGAATTGGTTTATAAAGAAATGATAATGGACATGAAATGCAAATGGTTATGACATTGTGAATGGAAAATAAAATGTCTCTTTCTCTCTAGTACCAAAATATTAAGTGCAAATGAATGTGAAAGTGTGAATGCATGAGAAACAAACTCTCTCTCTCTCTCTCTCTCTCTCTCTCTCTCTCTATTTAATTGAAAATGTTAAAAATGATGAATGTGTGGATTTATGCTTGAGTGTAGGGGATTTCCATACTCAGTCCTAGGACTGATGTAACATTGGATGCATGTACTCTGAACAAGACAGATTAGAGTGTGATATGTTGTAATCAGTGAGATGACATTAATATATTGTATATTAATATAAATTATGAATGTTAAATGAAAGTGAGCTAAAGAGAATTGCTTTATCAAAAATAGTGTGTTGAAGACTATTATTCCTCTTGGACTCTTATGTTTCAAGTATTGTACATGGAAAATTATGTTGTTTGTATTTGCCTTTTGATTAAATCTAATGCTACAACACTAGTAGGAGTGACACATAATTAATGTAGGAACAACTATGTTAGCTAGATAAACGAGGAAGATAGTTGAATTTTGTAAATGGGTAAAAAACATACCTTTCACTTCATAGGTTTTAATCCTAATTGAATTTAAATATGGATCTCATGGTTTAGACGATTGAAACAATAACCTGCCTAATAGTTATTGTGGTTCATAGATAAAATCAAAAGGTTTGGAAGTAACTCATCATTTTTAAACCATATAAATGCACCTAGTATTCAACCTTTTTCATACTCTCCCTCTCAATCATGTCACATATAGGTTTGCAAAACCCTAATGTCTTAAGAAATACTTTAATCCTCACAATTAGACTTCTTGTCCTACACATAAGAAAGTTCTTCAAAGACCATTTCTATAACGTAAATGTCCTTGCACGAAGAAACAAATCAGTTGATTAACCTTTTCAGTCATATGATAAATAGGACTAACACTACGTGGTTTCATAGGTCTGCTCATCTTCATGGACGAGTTAGAGTTCAATGTTTGCATTGAACCTTGGTGTCCTAGTGGTCAACCATATTCTAAAGAAGATAGTTTGGGATACCTTCATCATTGAATGAACCCTTTGTAAGATATTGATGACACAAGTAGAGATAGTGCACTAGTGTACTATCATTAAACTCTTGTTAATGATCTCTTTAGTTCCTCACAGATAAATATGTCACCTTGGCTAGTAACAACTTTACACCTTTTTCCCTTACGAAGGTTTAATGGGATGAATATGTTTTCACACCTTGACTGACCTATAGTCAGGTGTAGAGCCCTGAGTTCTATTAGAATTTAACTAAACCTAATGGAACCCCTTTATATGCTAAGTGTTAACAAAATTGAGAAATTGTAGTCTTGGAATACCTCAAGTGGCATGAAGGCTTTACAAGGAAGGGATATTTTATTACTCGGAATTTGACTTGTGGCAGGGTGTAGAAACCCTCGAGTAGAAAGGAATATAATACATCAAGTGAACTATTATGATGTTAATGAACAATGAGCTATGATGTATTGTTACCAATGATTGTAAATATTACCTTGGAAGGGTTTTGAAAAGCATAAAATTTTATAACTTTTTCTTTGGAACTCCCTTTGTCCCCCTTAGATAATTGTGACATTTATTAGCATATTACCATGTGATTTATCGTAGGATGTATTTTCCCCCATCCATGATTGCTTTTTAAGTTAATAGATCATGGAGCCCCTCTTAAGGGTATTGGTGAAATAAATGTTGATGCATTTTACTAAATGATTTAAATAGTTCCTTGGAAGAAATTTTAAAAAACATATAGTTGTTGAGTTGTCTTGTGTGAGGTCGTACTCCTTGTAGTATTTAATCCCTAAGTGTTACGTAAGTGTTATAGGATTTACATTTTTTCCAAAATGATGTTAATACATGACCAAAGTAACCACGTAAATGTAGTTAGTAAAAAGGGTAAATAAGATTAAACTAAGGAATGACTACTACGAAAATGGTATGCCATTAGGCGATGTCAAAACCAACTAAAATGTCAAATGTGATCATAAAATGAATTTAATAAAGTAGATCTCCCTGACTAATACAACAACCTAATAAATTGAAAAACCAAATATGATTCATGATCACATGCTTTGTTTGCATAAATGTGGA